>CM061140.1:76323023-77638910 GCA_030789695.1 Scilla litardierei
ATGCATGCCATTGGCTCATAGACATACATGTCGTTGGCTCATAGTTGGCTACTCTCGTCGGTCACATGTGACTAGTCTGGCTCGTGTTCTTGTAGGGTCACATGTGACTAGTCTGCCTCATGTTCCAGTATATGACGGTTTAGCATTCTGGCTCGTGGTCCAGAAAGTACACGTGGGTGGGGTTGGGTTCCCGGGCACTAGTTGGTAGTAAACGGGTCGCCTTCGGGGGCACTTGAAGGTGGATTCACTTACTAGCTGTCTAACGACGGGAACCTTAGTTATGGACTTGCACACACAATTAAACAACTTGAAAAATGATGTTAACTTATAGAACTGTTGTTACTTTATTGAACTGCCATGTTTCCTTTCATAATAGAACTGCCATGCTAGTGTAAATCTTTATAACAGCCTTAACTGCCCTATATAATCTTTTGCATATCTTGCCAAGGGTCCCCTTTTAACCATAACTTGCCAAGGACCCTTGCTGACATACATTCCATGTTGTTTGAATGTATGTCAGGTCACTAGACAGGTTAGATGGAGGACGAGCTGATTAAGGAGACTGACTCGTTGATCATGGAGTTCTCCCCGTTGCGGACTAGTTGCTGAGTTTCACTTGCTGCTGCTTAAGTTTCCTTCTATGTCATATTTGTAGGGTGTTTACCCAATTTTGTATATTTATGTTGTTGTTGACCATGTTTGAGGCCCTAGTTATCTTGTGTACTACAATTCTAGATGTCGGCTTAAATTTATAATTCTCTGTTGTTCTGAATGCAATGCAAGTTCCTGCGTATGGTTCTTATTCACAGACGCTCATTGGGTTCGAGCTTCACCGCTCCAACCCATGCGGACCCGCTCGCGTCCTCGCTCCCAAGTATAATGGGAAGCGAGGCGTGACATTTGTATAGGGTAAAGGGTATTTTGGTCAACTTTTTCCTAGGATTTTGAGTTAGTATAAATAGAGAGTTTTAATAGCCGTCATAGAAGAGAGACCATACGAGAGATGATACGGCTAAAGAAAAGAGAAAAGACTCAACTTTTGTTGGCTATTGCTTTTGATTGGAGATCTAGTTCTTAATTATCTTGTTGATTTGAAGCTTTGGAGAACTTTGGTTTGTCTAAGATCTTAATCTTTTTAACTTTTATGAATATTTTTTATTTAATTCTCTTTTTATGATGATTTTCATTGTCTCCATGAATTCTATTGCTTTGATCATGAATATTTGTGAGTAGTCTCTTTACTGTAGGGCAAAGAGATGAACCTTATGGATTTAGAGCTTAATATGTGAAATTTTTTGAAAACCCAATTTGCTAAACTTATTTTGGGGTCAGATTATGATCGATTAACTACGAATAGATAAGGATGTCTATTTAGATCATGATATCTCGAGAGAGAATCTTGATTTATAAGAAGCCCTAGATATTTGATTTTGTTATAAACGGGCTTTTGGTGGGCCAACCCGTTAGTGGGTATCCACCCATTATGTAACCCTACTACTATAAATATAGAGTTATGGTCTCCATAGCCGCCAAGTTTACAACACGTTATCAGCACGCTCAAAGCTAAGCCGAACCCCTGCCGACGGACGGACGCGACGGACGGACGCGACACGAACGGGCTTCTTTCACCGAACGTCGCTAGATCCGGCGGGTAGGATCTAGAGGTAAATCTCTCCCTAGATCTAAATTTTGCATATGCGCATATGTGGTGATTCAATTTTTTGGATCAATCGATCAAAAATATACCGTTTTTATTGTTAAAAATCACCCTTTTTCAATAAAAACGTATTTTTGGAAGAACAAAACTGGTTTTCCCCACTAAAAATCGGATGTTTACCCATTTTTTTCTCCAAAAATCACCAAAACCCTAAAAAGGGTTCACCCACGCCCCCCCCGTCGTCGGCAGCGGCGGGAAACCCCCCCCGCCGCTGTAGGCGGGGGCTTCCCCGCCGCCTGCAGCGGCGGGAACCCCCGCCGCCGCTGGCGGCGGGCAACCCCCGCCTTTGTAGGCGGGGGCTCCCCGCCGCCTGCAGCGGCGGGCAACCCCCGCCGCCTACTGCGGCAGACGGGCCCGCCCGCCAGTAGCGGGTACGGGCCCGGCGTGCGTACCCCAAAAACCTAACTAGGGTTTCTGACCCAGAAATTTTTTTTTTCGCATTTTCAAAAATTTTTCAGATTTAATTGCGATTCTTTTTCGTTATAATCTGGACCAAATTACATGTGATTTTTACTCATCGCAATTATATTTGGATTTATGATTTTCTTTAAAAACGTTTAAAAATTAAGAAGATCCTGCGACCGCTCTGCCGTTAGTCAACTAACCTAACGGTGTATGACGTTGCCTAGTGGTCTAATAATTTTTAAACGGTAGATTTCATTTTCCATTATAAACTGCCTGTGATGAATAAATAAATTGCATGTGATGTATAAACTGCCTGTGATGATGCTTGCTGCATTATAACTGCCTGCGACGAATGATTAATATTTGTTGTGGTTTTGGATCGGCTAGTGATCACCATTTTATTTTTCATGCATTATTTTCTTTTTTTTGAGAGAAAAATGTAGTGAGGATAATTTTGTAAAATTACAAGCCCGGCAGATGCCTCAAGAAGATGAAGGACTATTCCAGAAGAATAGGGGCCCCACGGGGGTTCCCGAGTTGTACTTTCTTTTTGGGACTGTAATGGACTGTAATTAATTATGGTGATTAGCCGATCCACGCAGCAAATATTTATGTCTGATGTGCTTGATTATTTATTTCTCTGCAAAAATATCTAATTAATGCTATCTTTTTACATGCTAGAGTGATAAATGGCCAAAATTGCGAGCGTCGATTTCGACGTTTTGGATGCTTCAGGAAAGAATTACTTAAGCTGGCAGTTGGATATAAAATTCCATCTTCGAGCACAGGGATTGAGTCACGCCATCGCTTTAGGCGATAAGGTTTCTGATATAGATAAAGCGAAAGCAATTATCTATATCAGACGCCATTTCGATCGGACCCTGAAGGCTGAGTACCTAACGGTGGAAGACTCGTATGAGTTATGGACCGCCCTCGAGGACAGGTATAAACATCAAAGAGATGTTATACTACCTCGAGCGCGATATGAATGGGAGAACCTCCGTCTCCAAGACTTCAAGTCTATTGCCGAGTACAACTCGGCACTCTTTAGCATCACCTCACGCCTGAAGTTGTGTGGTGAAAAGGTGACGGAGGAACGCATGTTAGAGAAGACGTATACATCCTTCCATGAGAAGGATGTCATACTGATGCAACAGTATAGTGAACGAAAGTTCACAAAATACTCTGAGCTTCTCTCATGCCTTCTGATGGCAGAGCAGAATCATGACCTCCTTCTGGCCACCCACAACTCACGCCCTACCGGCACTGCTCCTGCGCCTGAAGCGCACCATAGCTCCTTCCAGAAGAAAAGGGGCAACTTCAAAGGCAAACCCCAGAAGGGTAAGACCATGAAGAAGCAGGCTCGAGGACCCCCTCCAAGAAACAACCAACAGGGAAAGAAGAAAAATGTGTGGAAAAGAAAAGACGACGGCCAGACTTCTGCCCCCAGAAAGGACTGGAAAGATAAATGCCACAGGTGTGGCATGACTGGACACTGGTCCAGAAATTGTCGTACTCCACGCCACCTTCAGGAGTTGTACAAAGCAAGCCAGAAGCAAGCTGAGACAAACCTGGCGGTTCAAGAAAACCTGGCACCAATCAGGTTCATCGCTGAGGACTTCTCCAACGATGACCTGCTCGACTGAGGACATTTATCTACTTTATATATGTATTGTAGTTTTTTCCTTTTGAGAAACAATTTATCTGCTTATCTCTGGCATGTTTAAGTACTTTTCAAACATCAACTTAATTTTCGTAGTATATTCCTTTGTGTTTTTGCCTTATACTGCGACATTTTTTTAAAAATAGATGGACTTTAAATGCCTAGTGGACAGTGCCTCTACGCACACGATCCTCCAAGACATTTGCTTTTTTCAAAGCATTAATAAATACGATGGCACCGTAAATACGATTTCCGGTCCATCAAGTATCATTGAAGGATCAGGGGAAGCATATTTTATGCTCCCCAACAGTACAAAGCTACATATAAAAGATGCCCTTCTCTCCCCTAGCTCGCATAGAAACCTGTTAAGCTTTAAAGATATCCGCTTAAACGGATACCACCTAGAAACGGTGAGCAGAGGAAACAGTGAATACCTTGATGTAACGTCTCATAAAAACGGTGCTAAAAACACCGTCGAATGTTTTGAGGGACTCCCGTCGGGTCTCTACCACACAAGGATCAGAGCAATGGAAGCAAACACATTGGAGCACCAGAAGTGCCAAAATCAACCAGAATTCAAACTCTGGCACGATAGACTAGGACACCCTGGAAGGAATATGATGCGTCGCATCATATCCCAATCCCGTGGAATTAATCCGAAAAGCCTGACGCTACTTCGGAAGGGTACAAATCCTTGTCCCCCTTGTTACAAAGGGAAATTGATTACGAGACCATCCACCCTGAAGGTGGACTCTGAGTCTCCAAGCTTCCTAGAGAGAATACATGGTGACATTTGCGGGCCTATTCACCCCGCAAGTGGACCATTTCGGTACTACATGGTACTAATCGACGCATCTTCAAAATGGTCGTATGTGTGCCTCTTGTCCACCCGCAACGTAGCCTTTGCAAAGCTACTTGCACAAATTATAAAATTGCGGGCACATTTCCCAGACAACCAGATCAAGAAATTGCGTCCGGAAAATGCTGGGGAATTCACCTCACAAGTCTTCCTAGACTACTGCCAAGCAACCGGTATAGAAGTTGAACATCCTGTAGCTCATGTTCACACCCAGAACGGGTTAGCCGAATCTCTCATAAAGAGACTACAATGGATCGCTAGACCATTGTTAATGCAATGCCAGTTGCCGGTATGTGCATGGGGACATGCCATACTGCACGCTGCATCGCTGATAATATTACGACAGTCAGGTAGTCAATCTTATTCTCCGATGCAACTTGCATATGGGAACCCGCCCGATATCTCTCACTTGAGGATATTCGGATGTGCTGTCTATGTCCCCATAGCACCACCTCAGAGAACCAAGATGGGTCCTCAACGGCGTCTTGATATCTATATTGGCTTCGACTCACCATCGATCATTAGATACCTCGAACCCCTTACAGGGGACGCCTTTAAAGCACGTCTAGCAGATTGTGAGTTTGATGAAAGCATTTTTCCAAAACTAGGCATTAACACACAGAAGCCAGAAGCTTCAAAGACCATTACATGGGACACAAAGACTTTATCCCATTTTGATCCGTGCACAAATGAATGTGAAGAAGAGATCCTGAAGATCCTTCAAATTCAGAACACAGTTCACATTTTACCGGATAAATTCACTGACAACCAGAAGATTGTCAGATCACACGTCCCTGCTGCAAATACGCCAGCTAGGATTGACATACCCAAAGATGGATGCAATCCACCTGCAGCAGAAGCGGCCGTACCCCAACAAAAAAGAGGACGACCCCCAGGCTCCAAAGATAAGAATCCTCGAAAGAGGAAAAATCCTGGAGCAACAATAACGATACCACCACAGGATGCTGAGCTCAGCCCAGCTACCTCTCCACTCCTAACAACCCCTAAAGAGGAAAATATAGGAGAAATTTCATTAAACTATATACGTACCGGGGAGGTACTGGACAGAAAAAGCACAATCATCGATGATAACTTCGCGCTCATTATTGCCACTCACGTCACTGAATACGACGATGAGACCGATCCACGCTCTCTAGCAGAATGTAAACGCAGAGAGGATTGGCCAAAGTGGAACGATGCAATAGGAGTAGAGCTGGACTCACTCTCGAAGCGCAAAGTTTTTGGACCTGTAGTCCTAACACCAAAAGGTGTTAAACCTGTGGGATATAAATGGGTATTCGTGAGAAAAAGAAACAAGAATAATGAGACCGTGCGCTATAAAGCGCGCCTTGTTGAACAAGGTTTCTCCCAACGACCAGGAATAGACTATAACGATACCTATTCCCCGGTCATGGATGCGATCACTTTCCGTTTCATTATCGGCCTATCCACGAAGGAAGGTCTGGATATGCAGCTCATGGACGTTGTGACTGCATACCTATACAGAAATATAGATAAGGACATCTATATGAAAATCCCAGACGGATACAAACTACAGACAAAAATGACAGAAAGACCTCGGGACGTCTATTCTGTCAAACTCCAGAGATCACTGTATGGTCTTAAACAGTCAGGTAGAATGTGGTACAACAGAATGAGTGAATTCCTAGTGCAACAAGGATTCACAACAAATGAAGTCTGCCCTTGCATCTTCATACGAGCAAAGGGAACAGGATTTGTAATTATCGTCGTCTACGTAGACGACTTAAACATCATCGGATCTCCTGTAGAGATAGATGAGATATCCAAAAGTCTCACACAGACTTTTGAGATGAAAGACCTCGGCAAAACGAAGTTTTGCCTAGGCCTACAAATTGAACATTTAAGCGGAGGAATCCTGTTGCACTAATCGACATATACAAAGAAAGTGCTGAAAAACTTTCTTATGGACAAATGTCATCCGCTTAGCACACCAATGGTCGTCAGATCATTGGATGTTGAAACAGACCCCTTCCGACCGCTGGAAGAGGGGGAGGAAACACTGGGTCCTGAAGTACCCTACTTAAGTGCAATTGGAGCACTCCTATACCTGGCAAACTGCACGTGTCCCGATATAGCGTTCGCAGTAAATCTACTAGTGACGTGCGTTTATATTTCATATATGCACGCACGTTTTCTTTTGTGTTTCTCCGTGTTTTTCCGCCGTCTTTTATTCGTTTTCTTGTATTTTCTCGTTTTCTTTCACTTTTCTTTGTTTATCCATGATTGCAGGGGATTGACCACATAGGGGATGTTTAACGATGATATCCCAAGTCCCCGGAGCAACGGGAGAAGTCACGCGTGATCCAGGGGGTCAAACGTCGAAGAATTCATCTTTCAGCCCCTCACCCGGTCGGTTGGTCATCTCCAACCGATCGGGTGATGCACGCGTGCACCACCCGGTCTCAGCCGGAGCTCACATAGAAGTCACCCGACCGGTTCGCAGACCGGTTCAGCGGGGGCCTGTTCTCTGTTTTCTCGAGCAAAATACCAACCGATCGGGTGACTCTCACCCGATCGGTTCATCTGTAGCTGAAGATGAAGAGCTGAAGACACGGACGCCGAACCGATCGCTTCACCCGACTGCTCCAAGATCCAACCGGTCACTCAAGAACTCACCCGACTGTTTCATGTGATCGGGTGAAAGCTCGCCATTTTCTGTTATTATTTTGTAACAGATCAACCGATCGGTTGATGCGAAAGTCTATAAATAGAACCCCTAGGGTTCCAGAAACGGGGGCTGCTAGTTTTTTACTGTTTTCTCACTTTGTGACGGCTGTAATTGTTACTCTTTTGTAAGTTTTCAGATCTTTCTCAAATTTTAGTATTGTCTTATCTACTCTACTACTTACGCATTGCAATTGTCCGATTATGATTCCAACGGTTAATTTTTATTTAGATCGCTTTTTCATGGATTTTTGTGAGTAGTTCCCAAATCTGGGATTTTGGTGGAAACCCCTTCGGGGGCTCTTCCCGATGCGTCCATAGGGTTAGGAAATCGATAGGGAATAGGAATCTAACGGTTACGCGGGGTGTTTCATTGTCATCGGCGGGAAAAGACCGCCTTTGACCGTTGGGCCAAGGGAGAATAAACTTGGCGGTTGACTCCCTAGCCATAGCTCACACCCATAGCGTAGACGTCGAATCCTAGCACGCGGGAGCGGCAGGATGAGACGTTGGGAGTTATCGTTGTGGGCTTAGTGCTCCCGGGATCGATCAGTGTTAATGGACACGGGAGTGCCCACTGATCGAATCCGGGAAGTCCGGCGTATCATCCTGGGCACCGACCGGAATATCGGGCCCATGGGATGCCAGTATCACTTTCAGATGCAACGTCTCACCATTAGACCCTAATCCCGATCGCTATCCATACCCGTAGGCCGTATCGACGAGAGTCTCTCGTCGGGTTGGAAACCAAAGTCCCGGGTTTTCTTTCTTGTTGTTCATACCCTTTATTTCCTTTCGTGACAACCATTTACCGATTCGGGCTAGCTCGCCCCTCGGGGTGATTTAGGTCCTACTTGACCCAAGCACAACCTCGCCTCCCTGAGTTCGATATTCCCGCACCCTACACTAACCGTGCACTTGCGGTAAACCGACACCGCGCCTATCACCTTAGAGCGTGGGGGCGCCGGTCAAGTTTATGGCGCCGTTACCGGGGAGGCAAGTTGCTTGTTATTTTAGGATCTCTTGAACCCTCGTGTCTAGCTCTCATCCCTACCTCGTGATAATTTTCGCATTCTCCTTTTTCTTTTTTCTTTTTCTTATTTTTATTTCTTAGTTTATCTGTTTCTTTCCCACTTGTCGCTTCACGGGTGTTTGTTGTTTTTCATGCGCAGGAGTTCAAGGAGTCTTGACGACTTGATTCCCCTCGATCCAGAGATTAACGCCACCCTTAGGCATTTGGCCGCCGAGAAGCGAAGAAGAGAAGATCCCGAATCCATGGAGGAGAACACCCCACCTCACAAGTCTCTGTTGGAGTACTCGATGCCATCTATCGAGTCGACTTCCGCCATCCGATCTCCAGCTATTGCGGCCCAAAGCTTTGAGCTGAATCCGTCTCTAGTGACGTGGATCCAGCAGGACCAGTTTGCAGGTGCACCCATGGAGAGCCCGATCGAGCACCTAGACTACTTCTTGGAGAAGTGTGACACCTTCCGGATTCATGGTGTCACGACAGAGGCTATCCGTCTGAAGCTGTTCCCCTTCTCTTTGCGAGACAAAGCCAAGCAATGGCTAAGGGGGAAGGACCCCAACACTTTCAACACCTGGGAGAAGCTCTCCAACGCTTTTCTAACGAAGTTCTTTCCTCCGGGGAAGACCATGAAATTGAGGAGTGAGATCTCCTCCTTCTCTCAGGCCAGCCACGAGTCCTTGCATGAAGCTTGGACGAGATATAAAGAAATGCAAAGGAGATGCCCTCACCATGAGCTACCGAAGTGGCAGATTATTAATCTGTTCTACAATGGGTTGAGGGATGACCTGAAATCTTCTATGGACGCCGCGGCTGGAGGTTCCTTCATGTCTAGGAGCGAGGAAGATGCCGGACATATTCTGGAAAATATGGCATCCAACAATGAGCAGTGGTGTGACGAGAGAGCCACACCAAGATCCGGGGGTATACACAGAGTCGAGGACGTCGACAAACTTTCAAGCAAGTTCGACTTGCTTTCGATCCAGATCTCCGCACTAATGGTAGGAGCCGGTGGGGCCGGTACACAGCAAATTTCTGCGGTAGAGTCCGAATTCTTTGGGGAATTCGACGGTGGTGACATCTCACCACCGTTGGATCAGGCGAGCGCACTATTTTACAACCCCACGGGAAATGTGCCGTATCCGCCAAGGACCAATTCCAACCCGGTCTACTCTCCAAACAACCGGAACCACCCCAACTTCAGTTACCGGCCACCATTTCAGCCCTCGTCGCCTCAGCAGCCGCAGCAACAAACTTATCAGCCGGCTAGGCCACAGCAGAGCCAGGTTCAGCAGCAACCATTTCAGCAGCAACCATTTCAGCAACAACCTCAGCAACAATTTTACGCCCCCAGGAATCAGCAGCCATTCCAGCAGCAGCAGTAGTATGGCCAACAGAGGGTCGTCTCTCCGATTGAGTCTCTCTTGACTCAATATATTACCAACCATGAGAAGATCAATCAGAAGCTGGAAATGGGTCAGCGGACCCTCACGGACCAAGTAACCCAGCTGGGGTTACAAGTGGCGAACCTTTCAAGGTCACAAAACCAATTGCCGCCACAACCGGAGGTGAACCTGAGGGGAGCAACCCAAACATCGGAACTCGTGCACGAGCACGCAAATGTGTCCGCTATCATTCTGAGAAGCGGGACACAAATTCCTACTAGAGTGCCCCCTAGCAAACCGGAAGCACCATCGGTCGTTGAGAGGCCGATCGAAAAATCAAACGACGCCGGTGCTTCGTCATCAAATCCTATGATTCCGGAGGGAGTCTCTGAAGAAGAGAAGAAGAAGAAGGAGGAAGGGAGCCCGAAAGTGTTCAAACCCGTTGTGCCATTTCCACAACGGTTAGCTCAGGCCAAAATTGATGAGAAATATGGCAAGTTCTTTGCCATGGTCAAGGACCTAAGCATGCAAATCCCCTTCCTAGAAGCAATCAAAACAATCCCCTCCTATGCAAAATTCCTAAAAGATTTGGTGACTAGAGGGTCTAGGAAGGAGAAAGTAGTGTTGACGGCAGAATGTAGCGCTCTTATCCAGAGGGCAAATCTGCCGAAACTCAAGGACCCGGGGAGCTTCTCTATTCCTTGCACGATCGGGGCAGTGAAGATTCATCGTGCACTCGTCGATCTAGGAGCGAGTGTTAGTTTGATTCCATTGTCGATGTATAGAAGGATAGGAATGTGTGATTTGGAGCCCACCGGTATGACCCTACAACTAGCGGACCGGTCGGTCAAATATCCGGTGGGGATTGTGGATGACCTCCCCGTAAATGTAAGAGGGGTGCATGTGCCAGTGGACTTTGTAGTCATGGACATGCCTGAAGACGCACACACCCCCATCATCCTGGGACGGCCTTTCATGGCCACTGCTGGCGTTTTGATAGATGTAAAGAACGGCAAAATCTCTTTAAACGTCAGCGGAGAAAAAGTTGAGTTTGATCTGGGGTTGTCCATGAAACACCCCGATCCCCTTGATGACCATCGGTGTAATTTGCTTGAGGTAGCAGAAGAAAAGGCCACTGAAGAGAGCTCCTGGGAGATTCTCTTGAGAAACCCCCCCGATGACTTGGGGGATTCAGAAGATGGAGACAGCCCCAAGAACAAAGAAGCTGCTGGAAAAGCGAGTGCAGCGAGAACGACCCCTCGTGGGTTCCCCAAGGCCCCTCCTGCGAGGAGAACGGGGAAAGAGCCCATGGACCTCACTAAAGACGAGGTCCAGATCCTGAAGAAGATGGCGGGAAGCGCCAACACGAAAGAAAAGCCCCCGGATCCCAAGAACAAGGGAAGGGTAGTCGAGCAATTATTTCTCCAGCCGCCAACTACTCCAAAGGCCTTCAGCTCCAATGAGGAAGAGATGTCGAACTTTGGGCATCACCCGTATCAACCACCATGAACATCTCTTGCGGGCGTCGAGCCAACGACGTTAAACAAGTGCGCTTCATGGGAGGCAACCCATGTTCTAAACTTTTTCCCCATTTTTAGCGTTATTTTTGACTTTATTTTATCTACTTTTTATAAATAAAATCAGCCGCGAGAACAGCCGTTTGGGGACTTAGACAAATCTGTTGGTTTTTGCAGGAACAAAGCCCCAACCGATCGGTTGATAACTCACCCGATCGGTTGGGATGTATCAGATACATGCCGACGTCTGTCCCCAAATGACCCGATCGGTTGAGTAATGAAGAGACCGGGTGGCAGACCGGGTGAGCTGGGGAGAACTCTCGGAAATTTTTGGGGAATATCAACCGATCGGTTGAGTTCGAGCACGATCGGTTGACGCGACCGGGTGAGCAGCCCTAAGTTCTCGGGAAAATGAGTGGAGCGGCCAACCGATCGGTTGACAAGTCAACTGACCGGTTCGCCTGTAGCATTTCTTCGGCAAGGATTTCGACCTAACCGTCAACCGATCGGGTGACAAGTCACCCGATCGGTTCGACTTAAAACCCTATAAATACCCCCAACCACCTGTTCAATTCGCACTCGCCATTTTCGAATACGGATCCGCCGTTTCACCTCTCCCTCGTGCGCCTGCCCTCTTTCTTCCCTTCAATCAACCTCAATCGCCTTTTCCCCCATCCCCCTACCCATCCACCATCGATTTCTCTCCATTCTCCTCGATTCCACCAACACACAAAACCCTAACCTCCACCTGTTTTTTCCCAATTTCGAAACTTGCTGAAGAGATCGCTGCGGCTTCACAGCGTACTCCAATCGAGTAGCATCGGGACGTCAACGAGCAACTATCTTCATCTCATTTGGGTAAACTCGCTCCTTTGCTTAATTTTAATCTTACCCCAAATATTCCATTTGCTTGTTAGTCGTATTTCGTGTTTGTGTTGAATTCATTGTACTCTTACGTACCTACGCACACGTACGACACCCACACAATGCCTCCCTGCCGTGTTAAGCCCACCGACGCCAGCTCTTCGAACCCTAGGCCCACCCGTCGTACCCGTCGCACACAGCCCACCACCTCCAACCCATCCATCACACCACGCACCACTTCCCCACCTCACGTTTACGATCCCGAATATGGGATGCAATTCCAAACCGATGACCATGCCGACCGATTCGCAGCCATGGTCCTCCTAGCTGGTCAGGGTGGTCGGATAACCGAGGAGTCCGTCGACCGAGACCTCCCGTTTCTTCAAAGCTTCATTTGCCACATCCGTGAAGACCCACCCGACGTCTCCGAGCTCCACATTCCACCCCCCCCCATGACTCCTGGTCCTCAGCGCAGGCCCCCGTCACCACCCCCAGAGGGTGGTGCCCCTGCTTGATTTTTCTCTCCCACTTTTGCCCCCCCCCCCATATTTGTGCCCATCTGTCTTTTCGGGGCCCTGCTTTGTCTCTGTCGGAGGGGGGACCATTCGCGTGTCACTTTCTGATTTCACCTTATTTGTTTTTGACTCCCCCTTGCATATCTCTGGATTTCATTGATCATATCATTTCGCTAGCACTGTCTGGTCTAGCTTGGGGGACGTCTATTTTGGTGTGCTGTCGTGTTTTGTTTGTTTTTCTCATTTTTGTGTGTGTGCTTGTTTTTCACTTTTTGAGTGTCGTGTCGTGTGATTTTATTTTTATTTTCGTATTGTTTGATTTTGATTTTGATTTTTCTTTCTTTTTCAGTTTCATCTATGTGTTTTCCTCGTTTTCATTTCTTTTTGTGTCAGTGCGTATCCCCCCCCCATTTTCATTGCCCTCCCGTACTCACTCATATTGCATTGAGGGCAATTCAAACTTCAGCTTGGGGGAGTCGCACTGTGTGCGTCGTTTGAGTCCTTCTTTTTCGTTTTTTGTGTCGTTTTCATCGTGTTTTTATTTTTTATTTTCTTCTTTTTAGCTCTTTCTCCTAGAGATGAATCCTATGATGAATCGCCACAAAGTCACACACACCTAGCATTGCATCGATAATCACACTCACTAACCCTAGGATTTCGAGTCCTCTTGCATTTCACGCATCGTGGGTCCACTTAGCTTTCTTGTGAGTCGTGCGTCGTGCCTAGCTATTTGATGTGCTTCTGCTTTGTGATTTTACTTTATATACCTATCCAGGAATGACCCCTAGATTATCATGCTTCGATTTGAATATGCGGTATTTGTTTCTACTATATGCATGCTATATTTATATCGTATATTTCAATTCGCATGCGTCGGGATTCCACAACTAAGGACTAGGATAACCCATTTAGCCTATGCTCTATTTAGCGAGAATAGTTTCCTTTGCCCGAGTGTTTAGATTTCGACTTCTTTTTTGTTTTACTTGGTGCAAATCCCCTCGTCGTGTACCGTTCTCCCACTTGGGAGAGTGCACATGTGTATAGCCGAAAACCCAAAAATTCAAAAAAAAAAAGGGAAATGAAAAGAAAAGCCCAAAAAGAGAGAAAAAGAAAAATTTTGTATAGCCCAAAATCCAAAAAAAAATACAAATGCCCAAAACCCAAAAAAAATTTCTGTGTGAATATTTTTTCCTACTTGCCGAGAATAAAGGGAAGGCGAGAATTTGCACCGAGTGTTCTACTCCACATCATCTCAGCCCCCATCGTTATCGAAAACACTTGGCTTAGGAACTTTTTAGCTAGTATCTAGGCTATAGTGGCGTGATTTCCTTAACCCTAGTTGTGGAGTCCCCGATGCACGATACGTTTCTATTCCTACTCTTCTCATGCATGCTTGAACTTATATTCGCCGCTTAATTCAATTCGAATTGATATTTGGGTCATATCTTGGACTTGTGTATATCAGGCCTCATAGCACATTGTAGAAAGCAACACCATTTGCTAGCATACGACCACACTCACTCGCGCTTCACCGCGTGGGCCCATGACACTTATTTGGACTCGTCTTCCTAGGTTTAGTGGTGTGATTTGGCGTTTGCTTGCTTGGTGTGTCGTTTTTGATTTTGGTGGCTCTGATGGACGATCTAGGATTTAGAGTTTTCTTTTTCTTTCTTCCTCTCTATTTTTCCCTTCCGAGCTCCTACTCTCACTCGTCTTCCTCGAGGACGAGGAAGAGTTCAGCTTGGGGGATTTTGACGTGCGTTTATATTTCATATATTCACGCACATTTTCTTTTGTGTTTCTCCGTGTTTTCCCGCCGTCTTTTATTCGTTTTCTTGTATTTTCTCGTTTTCTTTCACTTTTCTTTGTTTATCCATGATTGCAGGGGATTGACCACATAGGGGACGTTTAACGATGATATCCCAAGTCCCCGGAGCAACGGGAGAAGTCACGCGTGATCCAGGGGGTCAAACGTCGAAGAATTCATCTTTCAGCCCCTCACCCGGTCGGTTGGTCATCTCCAACCGATCGGATGATGCATGCGTGCACCACCCGGTCTCAGCCGGAGCTCATATAGAAGTCACCCGACCGGTTCGCAGACCGGTTCAGCGGGGGCCTGTTCTCTGTTTTCTCGAGCAAAATGCCAACCGATCGGGTGACTCTCACCCGATCGGTTCATCTGTAGCTGAAGATGAAGAGCTGAAGACACGGACGCCGAACCGATCGCTTCACCCGACTGCTCCAAGATCCAACCGGTCACTCAAGAACTCACCCGACCGGTTCATGTGATCGGGTTAAAGCTCGCCGTTTTCTGTTATTATTTTGTAACGGATCAACCGATCGGTTGATGTGAAAGTCTATAAATAGAACCCCTAGGGTTCCAGAAACGGGGGCTGCTAGTTTTTTACTGTTTTCTCACTTTGTGACGGCTGTAATTGTTACTCTTTTGTAAGTTTTCAGATCTTTCTCAAATTTTAGTATTGTCTTATCTACTCTACTACTTACGCATTGCAATTGTCCGATTATGATTCCAACGGTTAATTTTTATTTAGATCGCTTTTTCATGGATTTTTGTGAGTAGTTCCCAAATCTGGGATTTTGGTAGAAACCCCTTCGGGGGCTCTTCCCGATGCGTCCATAGGGTTAGGAAATCGATAGGGAATAGGAATCTAACGGTTACGCGGGGTGTTTCATTGTCATCGGCGGGAAAAAGACCGCCTTTGACCGTTGGGCCAAGGGGGAATAAACTTGGCGGTTGACTCCCTAGCCATAGCTCACACCCATATCGTAGACGTCTAATCCTAGCACGCGGGAGCGGCAGGATGAGACGTTGGGAGTTATCATTGCGGGCTTAGTGCTCCCGGGATCGATCAGTGTTAATGGACATGGGAGTGCCCACTGATCGAATCCGGGAAGTCCGGTGTATCATCCTGGGCACCGACTGGAATATCGGGCCCATGGGATGCCGGTATCACTTTCAGAGGAAACGTCTCACCATTAGACCCTAATCCCGATCGCTATCCATACCCGTAGGCCGTATCGGCGAGAGTCTCTCGTCGGGTTGGAAACCAAAGTCCCGGGTTTTCTTTCTTGTTGTTCATACCCTTTATTTCCTTTCGTGACAACCATTTACCGATTGGGGCTAGCTCGCCCCTCGGGGTGATTTAGGTCATACCTGACCCAAGCACAACCTCGCCTCCCTGAGTTCGATATTCCTGCACCCTACACTAACCATGCACTTGCGGTAAACCGACACCGCGCCCATCACCTTAGAGCGTGGGGGCACCGGTCAACTAGCCAGATACAGTTCAGCGCCCTCAAAGCGCCACTGGAACGGAGTGAAACAACTTCTGCGCTACCTCCAAGGGTCTGTAGACATGGGACTATACTTCAAGAAAGGTGTATCCACCGACATGGTCGGTTACACAGATGCGGGATACAGGTCCGACCCACATACCGCAAAGTCCCAGACCGGTTTCGTATTCACATACGGTGGGACGGCCATCTCATGGAGATCCGTGAAGCAGACATCCACAGCGACATCATCCAACCACTCCGAGCTCATCACGATCCACGAAGCTAGCAGAGAATGCTTCTGGCTTCGATCAGTCATCAACCACATCCTCAAGACCAGCGGCCTGAAGACGGGAGATCTTGGGCCAACCACCATGTACGAAGACAATGATGCCTGCATCGCTCAACTACGAGGTGGCTACATCAAAGGTGACAGGACGAAGCACATTTCCCCCAAGCTCTTCTGGACGCATGAACAACAAGTGGACAACCAGATCGACATCCAGCAGATCCAGTCCTGCAACAACCTGGCTGACCTATTCACTAAAGTTTTGCCTCGCAGTACCTTTAGAAAACTTGTACTAGGAATTGGGATGAGACAGCTGAGAGATGTACAAGCCTGAAGCTTGTACTTATCAGGGGGAGTTAACGTAGTGATGTACTCTTTTTCCTTGGCTGTTGGTTTTTCCCACTGGGTTTTCCACAGTCAAAGGTTTTAACGAGGCAGCCACATTAACTCTGGATCCAGAAGTATCCACCACTGATGTTATCCATCGATCAGGGGAAGTTATAGAGACTTGTACTCTTTTCCCTTAGCCACTGGTTTTTCCCACTGGGTTTTCCTTGGCAAAGGTTTTAATGAGGCAAGCACTCTTAAACTTAGAGATCCAGAAGTATCTCTACCCCCATGATCAAATAAGCTTCATGAACCCTGAAGCGTTCACCATGGCTTACAACAATGGATGGATAAGGGGAAGTGTTATAAACGGGCTTTTGGTGGGCCTACCCGTTAGTGGGTATCCACCCATTATGTAACCCTACCACTATAAATATAGGGCTATGGTCTCCATAGCCGCCAAGTTTACAACAGATTTAGATTTATAATTTAGATATCCTAGACTTGGTGTGCAAGAGCGACCAAAGCTAGCATCTTTATTGTGTTTCTATGATTATATTCGTCTGTACGATGGTACGACGAATACGAACCATCATAATCTAGTTTCAAACTCACGTTGCATGACAGTGAACTTTAAGCTAGGATTGAATAATATTGTCGCCCTTAATGCTAATAATTCAAAATAGGCTTGTGCGAGAACAAGGTTCTAGCTTTGGTTATTATAGACTTTTGTAGCGCGAGAGCGTGCACCGGTTCTCAACATAGTTGCGACAATTTCACGAAAAACCCAGAGTTAGTAATTAGGAATTCATGTTTACATTGATACTCGAAAATCTATAGTGGGGATTCCCGAGTCTTAGGCATGTCTTACTAATTGAATTACAAATGATATCTCTGCACGTTCGTGACATACACATTCCTTCACCATTATTCAAATCTGTTCTACATAACCAAGATAATACCAACATACCTTCCTGTGATTCGATACCCACTCACCACTTTACCGTGTACTTGCGGTTAAACTACATTGTTTTTTGAGTACATCAGGACTCGACCACCAAGCCCCTATTTTCAGTCTCACGAAGAAAAGAAAAAGAGCTGATAAAAGAAGACACAATGACATAAGAAATACCAAAAGCCATATCTTTCTCTTCTTTGGATCTTTTCTCTTCAAATCTATCATAAACTCTCTCTTGAATGCTCCACAACCCACACACACTCAACCATGTCCTAACATATCTTAAGCAGCCTCCTTTTATAGCCGCTAAAAGCTGTAAACAATCGTGGCCATTAGATTAAGAAAGAGCTCAATCCAATGGTCAGAAATCGGGCCCCAGAAAATAATTCAGCTCGACAGCCAGACATCTGAAAGATGTTCTCCAGACATCTGGTCCCTATCAGGCATATGGAAGATGTGCACTAGACGCATGGTCCCCAACCAGACACCTGAGTCAGTTGGTGACTAAACTTCCGAGAGTTGCAAGTAATTGCATCAATTACACCATGCTTCGATTGTGCTCAGCCATGCGTCTGACTTTCTAATGTCTAATACATTAGATAATATAGATGCATGCTCTGCTCGTCTAAACATCTGGAACCACAACTTCAAAGGTTTGACAATTAGTCCCCAGCAAGAGTTCTGGAATAATTATGTGTTATGAGAATTTAAAACATTTCCATGAATCATGACATTTGAAAATTATTTTTTGAACCATTGTTTGATTCAGTGGGAGTTTTGGTATATAAACTTGGTTTTTATAGCACATACAATTTATATTGCCACATTACAATGAATTTATTGATTCCATTCTCATTTGCATAATTTCCTCCATGTGTATTACCCACATATCATGTTCATGTGTATTCTTTTGTCTTTGAGCTTTAATGCCTATAAGTCATCATGCCATGTGATACACTCACTTTCACTGCACATTGAAGCCTCAAATTACATATAATTATTTAGACTAACTTGATTGGCATCAATGAAGGGGGAGTAAGTAGTATTTTTAAGCACATTTATTATTATTGTTTTAGTTTGTTTGTCATCATCAAAAAGGGGGAGAATGTTGAGTATTGTATTCTCCAATTTGGTTTTGAGGATGAGTAAACATAATTAATTGAGACTAACCCCTGTTTTGTAGTAAATTAAAGCATCGTCACATGTAGATCAAGTTTTTATCAAAAGCAACGATGATGTGAAGTGATGACATGAGAAAATCGAGAGATGAACTCAAGGATTCATAAAGAAGACTTCAAGAAATTCGATTGGAAGTGAATGGGATTAATATGTAATACTTTCAATTCTTTACTTATTTATTGAATTAGAATGTTATGCCTTGAATATTCTTACTAGAAGTACTTACTGGTCATTCACAACACTTTAGATCATTCATGTGTTGATCTCATAGGGTTAGATATGCATTCTGCTCAAAGTTGAGATTTCAGCCTTCAACAAGACGTCTGGTGTAGGTCAACCAAACGTCTAGTGTAAGTCAACCAGATGTCTGGCATGCATGTTTTAGGATGAACTAGAAACCCTATTGGGACAGACACCTGAAGGTATCTTCTCAGACGACTGAACTATTAGACAGATGTATAGGAGATGACTTACAAACGTATGTATTATTGGTTTGGATTTCCAATAACTTCATTTCCATTGACCTGACTGTTAAGTCGTCCGTAGCTTTCTTGACAGACGCCTAAATAGTCACCCAGACATCTGGTACCCTTTTTGTAGGCGTCTAGTATTTTCGCCAAAAATTCATGTAAGTCCATTTTCCCTTAGCCTGACTATTAAGTCGTTTGATGATGTAGAGCCAGATGCCTGAATAGTAGCACAGACGTCTGGGAACCCTTCAGCGGACGTCTGGTCAACTAGCCGTTAGACTACATTTAAGGCTTTGTAAGCATAGAACTCCAGTCGCCTGGTGGGACTTCTCCAGTCGACTGGTGCCTCGGATTTCTGCCTGTTACAGTTTGTTTCCATCATTTAATGCTGTTGAGTTGGACGGGATTTGGTAGGAATATTGGGGTGCAATAAATAGGGACTTAATGCATTCAATTCAAAACTTTTACAACTCATCTAAATTTATTGAAGTGCATTCAAGGCTCCCTCAAGCTTTCAAAGCCCTCGTCTTCTACACTTGTTCTCAAGCATTTAAGTTCACACATCAAGCATTCATTGCTTCTTTCTTTGGACAAGTAGTAAGTGCTCCCATTCATATTTTAGCTAGGGGTGTGCGGGTCCGGATACCCTGTTTTTTTATGTTACCCGAACCCTACCCAGTAAGTGATCGGTTCCTAAAATTTGGACCCGGAACCTACCCAGTTGAACCCTATACCCGGACCCTACCCGAACCGTATGGTTCCGGGTAGGTTCCGGGTACCCTGTAAAAACAAATCTAATTTGTGATGCATTACGAACAATGATTTCCAAATGATCTGTGCATGACAATTACCTCAAATACGTATGAATAAAAATCAATCTGGAAGTAAAATATTATTTCTAGTCGCATTCTTCAGTGATAAATGTATATTGACCAGTCATTTCTACTAGATAAAGCTAGACATATGGAAGAATGATTCACGTTTACCTCTACTGCACTTTTGAACACATAAGAGAACAATATGATCTTTGATTCAAATGCATTGTTTAATGAACTTACACGTTGCTCAGAACTTCAGGATGCAAGTTGTACTCCCTAATATTATAAGTTCAAATTAGATACATCCATGGTGGATCACTCTTATATATTTTGATCCTTAATATTATAATATATAAAAAATTTATATATATATAATATCGGTTCCGGTTCCGGGTACCTGTTTTCTATAGACGGGAACCGGAATCGGACCCGATACCCGTCGGTTCCAAATTTTCCTACCCGGAACCTACCCAGAACCGATAACTATCTACCCAGAACCTACCCGTTAGGGTAGGTTCCGATCGGGTATCTGGGTACCCTGTACCTGTGCACACCCCTAATTTTAGCAGCACTAAACACACACTCCATTGCCTCATTTCATAGTAAGTTCATATTCAAGGCATAGGCTTGTATTGTTATTTCAGTTTGAATATTTCATATTCTCTCTTTTCTCTTGTAATAATTTACTCTCGGTTTGTGAGAGTGAACCATTACCGGGCTGTGGAAATTGGTGTTAAAGTTGTAATGCATTTAAATTTACTGGGATTTGGTAAGAGGGCTTTAGTGGATTACTACTCACTAGTGGGTTACTAGTGGGTTGCTAGAGTAGGATTCCAAAGAGTTGGAATTTGACTTAGGAGAATCCGAACCAGGGTATATAACTTGTTTGTGATTGCATTTCTGTGGTTATTGTCCCTTTATTTCAATTCCACACTATTGGTTGCTAGGGATTTTAATTAGGCGTAATTTCCTTTTTAATTTCATAAAACACTATTTACACCACTATAGTGTTTTTCCCATAGTTTCAGGTTCTACAATTAGTATCAAATCAAGGTTAAGCTATGGCAACCGACAACAACAATAGCCGTGATGGCGCATCCTCTATGGACAATGGCCAATCCACAATTTGGCCCCCACTTTTCAACGGGTCAAACTTCGGGCATTGGAAAGCTTGAATGGTTATCTTTCTCAAGAGCATATCTCTATGGAGAACAGTGGAGGAGGAGTATTCAATCCCCTTGAATAAGACTTCTCCAAATGGATTCCTGTTCAAGTGACCGCGGAGGCGAATAATGCAAAAGCGATGAATTCGCTTATTTGTGCTTGACTGCGATGGAGTTCAACAAGGTGGTGAACTGCACATCTGCATATCAAATTTGGAATCACCTCCTAGTCACACATAAAGGGACTACTCAGGTAAAATTGTCTAAACTTCATGTTTACGTACAATGCTTTGAGTTGTTCCAAATGATGGAAAAAGAGAAAATCTTTAGCATGTATGCTAGGTTCACGGATATTGTGAATGACTTGGAAGCACATGGGAAGACGTATTCCCAAGTAGAGAAGGTACGAAAGCTCATTATGGCGATCACTACAAAGTGGGAAAGAAGACGATGGCCATCGATGAATGCAACGATATGAGCACATACACTTTGGAGAACTTCATTGGCAATCTCATGACGTATGAGGTTAGGAAAGAGGATAGAGATCAAAGGGAAGCTCAAAGGGCACTTACCGAGCAAAAGAAGAAGGCCATTACTTTCAAAGCCTCATCAGACAATGAGGATTTCGATGAAGAGATGGACTTGGAGTCCATGGCGCTCATGGCACGAAAGTTCCAAAAGTTCTTCCATAAAGGTAACTCATACCCAAGGGTAAATTTGATTCTTCTAACAATTCTCCTCTATGTTATAAGTGTAACAAGCCATGTTACATCAAGAAGGATTGCCTCATGCTAAAGAACAAAGAGAAGTGGAAGGCTTTCAAGTACAAGAAGGGAGAAAATTACGAGGAGAACAAGAAGAAGGGTTAGGTAGGAACATAGGATGACTAAGCGAGAATTTAAGTAGCG
Organism: Scilla litardierei; assembly: GCA_030789695.1. NCBI lineage: Eukaryota > Viridiplantae > Streptophyta > Magnoliopsida > Asparagales > Asparagaceae > Scilla > Scilla litardierei. Next base: position 76,345,088 of record CM061140.1, read on the forward strand.
AGGATTCAAATGAGGAAACGGGAGAGGTTGCACACATGTGCTTCATGGCGCGAGAGGACTCTCCAAAGGACAATCTGAGTGACCGCAAAAGCGACTCAGATTAGGTAACTATGGATTATTTATGTTTGGCTAATGGACAATTGTTTGATAGGTATCAAAAGTTGTTCAACTCTTACATGCTTGCTAAGGATAAATTAGCTAGTATTGCCATGTAATCCACACTTGTCACACTGCATGATAACACCACTCTTGACACACTTGTCTATGAGAAAGCTACTTTTCTTTCTTAAAATGATTCTTTGAGAAATGAGGTTAAATCCCTCAAATCTCAATTGGATGGAGTCCATGTCGTTAAGTGTGATGACATTGAGATCGAAACATTTCAATCTCAAAACACTCTTTTGGGAAATGAGAGCTTAGCTCTCAAATCCCAAGTGCATGATCTCACGGCATGTGTATCCACCTTGGATACTAGTATTTCTTCACTTACAAAGAAGTATGCGCTCATGTCTGCCAATGTTGATAGGTTCAATGAAGGTAAGGACAAGTTGGACACTTTGCTAGAAACCCAACTTCTTGTGAATCACCATGAAGGCCTTGGTTATTCTAAGAAAAATGCATCAACCCACACACCACCTATAGTGGAGTCCCTATAAGCCTCTTGAGGCCAATCTCCCGTGCATCCACGAGTGGAGCCCATAACCTCTTGGATAGTTCTTCTGCCAAGAAAGCTCTATTCCGACACCACCCTCGTTTGAAAAGAAACCCACCAAGGGTGGAGATCCAAAGAAGGGTCATGCCTACATGTACATTCATACACACTCACGTAGGAGAGAACCTACACATCATGCTCATACATATGATGATTTTTATGCACCTCATCCTCGTGCACGTGTAAACACTCACATGTGACACCATCATATTCGCACCCACGCTCATGCACATGCTTATGCACAACCACCGCATACACATAAGCATGCCCCTCCACATGTTCCCGATTCTTCTTATGCACCACATGCATACGCTCATGATATAAGACCATATGCTTATGCAAACCATGCACGCACATAATGTTCAAGACCACATGCCAATTATCATGCGCACCCAAACTATTATTACCTACATGCACTTCACAATAGGTATGCACAAACACATTCACCACTTACACATCCTAATGTTTATGTGCATCTGATCGGCCCCCGGATATATACCTGGAAAACGATTGTAGTTTTACCGCAAGCGCACGGTAAAGTGGCGAGCGGGTATCGAACACGAGGAGGTGGTGTTGGCTCCAACCTATCTTAGGTTGGCTCGACTACGAATGTTTAATTGGTGGAGATGGTTTATGATGTGATGTAATGGAAATGGTGATGGATGTCGGTGTCGGCGATAAAGAAGTCGGTCAAATATTAATGCAAAATCAATATAATAAAAGTGTCTAGAGCTAGGGAATCCCCACTACGGATTATCATGCATCATTGTGAATAGTGAATCTCAATATTACTAGACTTGTGTTATGGTGAACTAGTCGTAACTGAATATAGAACCAAGCTCACGCTCTCGCACTATGTCAGTCTATAGCAACCTAGATTAGGGCCCACTCTCGTGCAAACCCTAATCTAAGTCGCAAGCATGAAGATCGACATCATCATCCAATCGTACCTCGAGCCCACTCTCGTGCAAACTCGAGTTACAATCTAGGTTGTGATTGTTCGTATTCGTCCAATATCTTGCAAACGAATATGGGTATAGATTTATAATAAAAATGCTAGCTTTGGTCCAATCTCTTGCAAACCAAATCTAGTGGATTTCGATTATAAACCTAATTCGAATATCTAGGCCTTCCCGTCGATAGGAATCCAATATCTTGCAAACCCCAAATCTATGGAAATTCCTAGCTATCCATAATAAATCTATCACAACCTAACCCCTTTAGCAATTCCAGCAACATAGAGATTCATTCATAACAAATCTGAAATTAGATCAATAGGGTTCATCCCTTTGTCCTTGAACAGCGAATCTACTCAAGCATAGCAATAACAATAGAGAAATCGATAAAAAACATTGCTTGCATATATAAAGATATCAAATCAAAGATTCGAATAATAAGAACAAAGATACTTAGCTTTGATGAAGAAATCCAATCCAAATACAAGCTTTTTTATCCAAGAGGGGGCCTAGGGCATGGCCTAACCTCTGAAATAATCTCTAAGAAAACATAATGGAACTCCCCTCTAATGATGGCTACAAACCTCTTTTATAGCCCCCTCAAAACCCTAGCCAAAACCCCTCAAAACCCTCTGAAACCCGCGCCCAAAATTAGATCTGCGCGTAACTTAAGTTCTGGGCCAGCAGCGACTCAACCGAGTGGAAAGCTCACTCGGCCGAGTGAGAATTCCTGCAGAAACTCCAAAAAACAGCACTCTGTCAAAAACTGGTCACTCGACCGAGTGGAAAGCTCACTCGGCCGAGTGAAAGTGTCACTCGGCCGAGTGACACTGATATGCGAATTCCAGCACTGCAGCATCAACTTGCAGAAATTCTATAGATTTCATCCGACTTCCGATTGGCGCGTTATTGGCAGTGTTGAAACCGTCATGAAGTCTACTATCCATAAAAAATATGAAATAAAAATACTTTGACATCTGGAATCATAGTAGATTTCAAAAGAGTAGGAGGCTATCTGAAAATCTGGGCACTCGTGTCATCGACGTCACTCGGCCGAGTTGGATTCTTCACTCAGGCGAGTGGACTTCTCTACTTGACCGAGTGGTCTTCTACTGCACTCCTTAAAATTCTAGAAAGTTGGCTTCGATTCCCTTCAGAAATTCTGACTCACTCGGGCGAGTGGAGTTCTCTACTCGGCCGAGTGGAATTATCCACTCGGTCGAGTACGTTGTGCTCAAGATCTCTTCGTATCAGTTGTACTCAGCCGAAAACACTTCTTCACTCAGCCGAGTGGGCTATGTTACTCGGCCGAGTTGCCTGTTTCTAGAGTTAACTCTTCTCCTCCTCGCTGCTTCGTCGATTCTATCGATTTCCTTCTTCTTTCACTCATCCTCCAGCACCGTTAGCTTCTTAAAAGGGCCATGGGCGACACTCCGGTACGCGTGCAAGTCCTTTAAGCTCATTTTTGCTCCTAATTGCTCCATATTTCCTGAAATTCGACAAAAACAAGAAATAGTGAAAAGTAATGCAATATTCTCGAATACTCGTGAAAATCGTAATATGAGCAATCTAAATGGCGTGCAAACATGTAGAAAAAGGTGTAAAATATGGACTGATCAAAATCCCCCAAGCTTACCTCTTACTTGTCCTCGAGAAAGATAAGTAGATAGACGAACTCGGAAAATGAAAACAAAGGAAATGAATTGAAAGGAAAAGAATACGAAGTGGAAGGGGTCGCTAGATTCTTCTCTCAGATCTCAATCCATAAGCTACACATCACGCTAACTTGGAAAATACGAATCACATGCTATAAAGATTTCATATCTTCCTTAAACATGGTACTTGGAAGCTGTTAAGAACAAAGGAAGGGACTCCCTAAATTCATGCAATCAATTCATATTCACATCACGATTTTCATAGAATAGAATATATAATTCATTGGCGATGCACTTTTCAATCAAAAGTTATAAATGAAGCATATAAGATACACACCAAGCATGCAATAGAGAATAGAATAAGAGTCATGGCATTCACATATTTATTTCAAATCATGAAAAATCTTCATATCCAATATATTTTGCAAAGTCGAAGCATTATCGAATATTCCCATTCATGCACGTCTCCACTCTAATGTCATACTCACTCATTTGGTCAAATGAATTCACCCTCACAAACTTAGTTTGAGGCATCGCATACAAAGGAATATAATAGTGGAAAATGGGATTTTTGCCTTGGTTTTCCTAAGTATTTTTGTGGCTCCGATAATGAGATAGAGAAATATTTTTTTTCTTTTGGACTTTGTTTCTCACTTTTCTTCTTGTATTTTTGTAGGAGCAATTTGATTTGTATTTTTTTTTTGGCTCCTTTTTGGCTTTTTGGACTTTTTGGAGCAACCTTTTTCTTTTGTGGGGATTTTTGGAAAATAGATGCGATATAAGTAGCTTTAGGAGGTGAACTCAAGTGACATGTAGAGAATAAAAAGATATATGTGGAGAAGGAAATAATGTAACACTCGGTTCACTCTAAGATGTGCACAAATGGTTCAATAAAATAATACATCAACTAAACTTATACGTAAGAATGGATATTCTCAATCATTTCAATAAATAGTGAAGTCAAGCAGTAAAGTTTACAATCATATCAGGCATGCAACAGAAGGTGAATATGACAATAAAACTGATGCTTCAGATATACTAATGATGCGTGAATCTTGGTGCATTTCCAATAAAAACATACTAAACACTAATCCATACATTCAATTTCAATTAATATCATGCGTTCTTGTAGAGGAATCATCAAAAGAAATAAATTTGCAAACATATGTGAATAGCAAGACTATGGAATACTCTAAGTATCATGGCAAGGAATAATAAGCATCGTGATGGTTGCTAAATCAATAAGAGATATCATCATACGAAATTCATCTAGCGGAAGAAGAGAAAAGGAGAATAAAAAAATAAAAATAAAAGAGAGAAAAAAAAGAAAATCAAGAACACAATATGATGCATGAACACACATAAAAGGAAAATAAGAAGGAAAAATAAAAAAGATGATGCCAAATTTTTGAAAAAGTCTAAAAACCCTAAAAATAGTGTAAAAGTGCAACTAAATGGCATGGAAATGCACTCCCCCAAGCTTAAACTTCACATTGTCCTCAATGTGATCATAATGGAAGAATATGAGGAACACCGATAATAATAAGGGGGTGAATGAAAAATGATGAAATGAATGACATGAAATCCTAATGCAACTATATGCACATGCAATGATGCATGAGAGCGCCTTCCCCCAAGCTTATATCAAACAATCATATTCAAATGATTTAATCAAAAATGTCACGGCTTCACTAAGTGAGATCAAGTCAAACGTATAAAAAAGTAAGGTTTCACTTGAAAGAAATGCTCTATGGTGGTGAGCAAAAGGATGTGGCGTATCAAAATATGAAGAGGGCAATTAATATATAATTGTTTGGGGTGTAAAAGATTTTTGTTACTGTCATATGAGGTGATATTTATTCAAGCAAATCTATACGGTCCTCTCGCTATCGAGAGGATTCGTGTTTATTGAAAGCATAAAATTTCTACACTACTTGATTGATATCACCTATAGTAAAAGCCGGATCCAGTATCTTTGCCTGTGCAGGCAACTGCTCCAATTGCTCCATCCATGGCTCCGCCTGGCGCATGTGTCCACAAACACCAACGAACTCCAGCAATACATCCTCCAGCATTCCCTCAAGAACTCCACCTGTACCCTGTAGAGAATAGGATGCATCAGTTCGCTGCAAAAAATTCACCCGCGTAATAAAAGAATTCCTAAGAGGATCGTCTATAGAAATATATGAAATAAATAGTGGTGGATGATACTTCCTTGGAAATAATCCAATATCCTCTCATGCTGTGATTGTTGTCTCTGTGGTGTCCTCTCTTAGCTGCTCAGGTAAATCTGGATCATAGGTATGGACCTCCTCGATAGGCTTATCAAAATGTGACACGTCCAAGCATACCTCCGGTCCATAATCGTATGTGTGCGGCAAAAGGTATGAAATGTCAAAAATATCTGAATCAAAATAAATATTGAATGTAATACATGATTCAGAAATGGAGTGGGTAAAAATATCTCCCTGAGTGGGAGCAGTAAGCTCTGTGGGATAGTCCTCGACGTCAGTGGAAGGATGAGGTGGCTGTGGGAGCTCAAATAGAGGAGGGTAGTGCTCGGGATCCTCATGAACGGTTGTGTCCTCGTCCCGATGCACGACCTCCTCTGTGATAAGCCTTGGCTCCGTGTGTAATGCCTCCTCAAAAGCATGCTCTGGCTCCGAATGTGAGGCCTCCTTGTCAATATGCTCTGGCTCGACAGTGTGCTCTTTTGCCTTCTCGTCAACTATCATTGTAGGCTCTTTCTGGAATGGTGATGATGGCTGCTTATGTGTGTTAACTTATGGGGGATGTATCATATGGAGGGGAATGCCCACAAGCAATCCAAAAATATAGTCTATCCCCCTCAAGACTGACATGGATGTCCTCCTCAATTGTTCCTACAGCTGAAACACGGTTCGTAACAAAATCTGCAAATCGTAGCTCAAATGCATCACCTGCTATAATGCTCTCTGAACCGGCGAACCTCGCTGACTCCAAGAGGCCCTCCACTAATCTCTGAAATGCATCCTCCTCTGGCTACGCATATGACTCAATTTCTGCTTGCTCCACTGCCTCTTCGTCCATCCATTCTTCATATGCAATAGCTGTATCGTAGGATGTGGGATCGATGATGTCACATTCTGGCTCTGGTAATATGACTGGCGATGCTTCTTGCCCATAACATGAAGAAGCAGAACTGATATCTTTGGAAATCCCTGCAACCTTAAGCATGAGCGGATTCATTTTAAGTTCCTTCTTCACCCATTCCAATTGAAGGTTGCCCTTATTAAGCCTGGCTTGCATTTCAACCTGGTGTGCATGCATCTCATCAAAAATAAATCCTTTGTTTCTCATCAAGCTCGGGCCACTGCATTTCCTCAAAAAAATATTCTCACATCTGAGCACTCTGATCAAAATAATATTCTCCCGTCTGAGCACTCTGATCAAAATCTGTGATCCACATAGTATAATCCATAACACCTGATCAACAAAGATAAATACCAGTAGAAAAATATCAGTGGCACAAAAGAATATGGAAATGATAATAATGGTGGCGGGGGTGAATATTTACTTTTGTTAATTATTTTTTTCGGTAGTCAAATCAACCTAATTGTGACAAATTGGTACCCAACGGGAAACACCTCCCCGACAACGGTGCCAAAAACTTGATCGGCCCCGGATATACACCCGGAAAACGATTATAGTTTTACTACAAGCGCACGGCAAAGTGGCGAGAGAGTATCGAACACGAGGAGGTGGTGTTGGCTACAATCTATCTTAGGTTGGCTCGACTACAAATGTTTAATTGGTGGAGATGGTTTATGATGTGATGTAATGGAAATGGTGATGGATGTCGGTGTCGGTGATAAAGAAGTCGGTCAAATATCAATGCAAAATCAATATAATAAAAGTGTGTAGAGCTAGGGAATCCCCACTACTGATTATCATGCATCATTGTGAATAGTGAATCTCAATATTACTAGACTTGTGTTGAGGTGAACTAGTCGTAACTAAATATAGAACCAAGCTCACGCTCTCACGCTGTTGTCGGTCTATAGAAACCTAGATTAGGGCCCACTCTCATGCAAACTCTAATCTAAGCCGCTGGCATGAAGATCGACATTATCGTCCAATTGCACCTCGAGCCCACTCTCGTGTAAACTCGAGTTACAATCTAGGTTGTGATAGTTCGTATTCGTCCAATCTCTTGCAAACGAATATGAGTATAGATTTATAATAAAAATGCTAGCTTTGGTCCAATCTCTTGCAAACCAAGTCTAGTGGATTTCGATTATAAACATAATTCGAATATCTGGGCCTTCCCATCGATAGGAATCTAATCTCTTGCAAACCCCAAATCTATGGAAATTCCTAGCTATCCGTAATAAATCAATCACAACCTAACCCCTTTAGCAATTCCAGCAACATAGAGATTCATTCATCACAAATCTGAAATTAGATCCATAGGGTTCATCCCTTTGTCCTAGAACAGCGAATCTACTCGAGCATAACAATAACGATAGAGAAATCGATAAAAAACATTGCTTGCATATATAAAGATATTAAATCAAAGATTCGAATAATAAGAACAAAGATACTTAGCTTTGATGAAGAAATCCATTCCAAATACAAGCTTTTTTATCCAAGAGGGGGCCTATGGCATGGCCTAACCTCTGAAATAATCCCTAAGAAAACATAATGGAACTCCCCTCTAATGATGGCTACAAACCTCTTATATAGCCCCCTCAAAACCCTATAAAAACCTCTAAACCCCCTCTGAAACCCGTGCCCAAAATCAGATCTGCGCGTAACTTATGTTCTGGGCCAGCAGCGACTCGGCCGAGTGGAAAGCTCACTCGGTCGAGTGAGAATTCCTGCAGAAACTCCAAAAAACAGCACTCTGTCAAAAACTGTCAAAAACTGGTCACTCAACCGAGTGGAAAGCTCACTCGGCCGAGTGAAAGCGTCACTCGACCGAGTGACACTGATATGCGAATTCCAGCACTACAGCATCAACTTACAGAAAGTCTACAGATTTCATCCGACCTCCGATTGGTGCGTTCTTGGCAGTTTTAGAACCTTCATAGAGTCTACTATCCATAAAAAATATGAGAAAAATACTTTGACCACTGGAATAATAGCAGATTTCAAAAGGGTACGATGCTGTCTGAAAATCTGGGCACTCGTGTCATCGACGTCATCGGCCGAGTGGGATTCTTCACTCGGGTGAGTGGACTTCTCTACTCGACCGAGTGGTCTTCTACTACGCTCCTTAAAATTCCAAAGAGTTGGATTTGATTCCCTTCAGAATTTCTGACTCACTTGGACGAGTGGAGTTCTCCACTCGGTCGAGTACATTGTGGCTCAAGATCTCTTCGTATCAGTTGTACTCGACCAAAAACACTTCTTCACTCGGCCGAGTGGGCTGTGTTACTCGACCGAGTTGCCTGTTTCTGGAGTTAACTCTTTCTCCTCCTCGCCTCTTCGTCGATTCTATCGATTTCCTTCTTCTTCCACTCATCCTCCAGCACTGTTAGCTTCTTAATAGGGTCATGGGTGACGCTCCGGCACGCGTGCAAGTCCTTTATGCTCATTTTTTCTCCTAATTGCTCCATATTTCCTGAAATCTGACAAGAACAAGAAATAGTGAAAAGTAACGCAATATCGTCGAATACTCGTGAAAATCATGATATGAGCAATCGAAATGACGTGCAAACATGTAGAAAAAAGGTGTAAAATATGGACTGATCAGCACCCTCACGCCTATACACCACATGCACCACGTAGATGCCAACCACCTATGCATACAACTTTTAGGCATATGACACCCAAAAGTTGCACCATTTGGGGTTCGAAAGACACTAGCATAAAAGGTAGGAATTTATACGTGCAATCCCATTTTCATGATGTGGTGAACAATGATAATTATGTTGGAAAATTTAAGTCCACTTAGACTTGGTTTCCAAAGGGATAATCCCCTTGGACCCAACATGCTTGGGTACTATATGCATATGGGTTTCTCTATGTGTACCCAAGATGAGGAAAACGAGCAACAAAAGTAGAGATTGCTCAATGTGCAAAAGGAAGGATTTTATTCTTGATAGTGATTGCTCCAAACCTATGACGGGTGACCCAAATTTGCTCGTCGAGATCATCCACATCAAGGATGGCGGAATCGTCACTTTAGGAGACAATGAAAAGGGTACCATAACAGGTATTGGTAAAGTCGGTAATCCTTCTAAACCCCTCATAGATAATGTCGATTTAGTTGATGGGTTAAATCACAACTTAATCTCCATTAGTCAACTTTGTGATAAAGGTTACAAAGTTAACTTTGGTGATGGGTTGTGTAGTATATATGATAGTTCTTGTAAAAATGTTTTGTTTAGTGGCACAAACCAAAAAGATATTTATATTTGACTTTGCCACATCCACAAGACTAATGCTTGGTTGCCCACACGAATGAATAACTTCTAGGCACCGAAGCATTGTTTAGGTGCATTTTAAACACCTTTACAAACTATCCAAGCATAATCTAGTTAGAGGTTTTTCTAAAATTTCTTTTAATAAGAAAAATTTTTGTGATTCATGCCAACATGGCAAGCTTTATAAATCATCATTTAAGCTTAAGAATGTAACTTCTACTTCTAGGCCCCTAGAACCATAACATCTAGATTTATTTGGGCCTACTAGAGTTGCATCCTTAGGAAATGCTTTCTATGGACTTGGTATAGTTTATGACTTCTCTAGATATATTTGGGTAAGCTTTTTAACTAGTAAAAATAAGGCCCTTGAAAATTTTATTATATTTTCTAAGAAAGTTCAAAAGATTCAAGACACACCCATTGTCAACATTCGTAGTGATCATGGATGTGAATTTGACAATGAACTATTCTCTAAGTTTTGTGATGAGAACGGGATAACTCACACATTCTCCTTCCCTCGTGCCCCACCACAAAATGGTGTTGTGGAAAGGAAGAATAGTACACTAATTGAGCGTGCACACACTAAGATTAGTGATAGTCGGCTTGGTTCACAATTTTGGACAAAGCCGTCCATACCGTGTGCTATGTGCTAAATAGGATTCTAGTGAGATCCCATACGAACAAAACATGTCATGAGTTATTTTATTATAAGATGCCTCAAGTAAATTGTTTCCACGTTTTTTGTTGTAAATGTTTTATTAAAAACACACACGGTAATTTAGATAAATTTGATTCTCAATCCGATGAAGGGATTTTTATTGGATATTCCACACGTAGAAAAGCATACTAGATATACAATAAATGAACTTCATTGGTTGAGTAATATCTTCACGTTTCATTTTATGAAGAGTTTGGTTCTCCTTTTCTCGTGGTGATGAATGTATTGAATTCTTTGTGATACCATACATAATGTTAAATTATATGATTCTAATGAAACTAACCCTGCTAATCAAATTGTTGGGAATGTTCCAAGTAATCCAGGTGTACCCAAGACATTTGCTACGCTCCTGCATCATCCACATAACCAAGTGATATGCAAGATTGGTGATGGAGTCCGTACAAGGTCACTTTGGAGCACTTCACACATTTTGCCTTTCTCTCAACGATTGAGCCAAAGAACATTGATGAAGCTTGTGAAGATAGCTCTTGGATCATGGCAATGGAAGAATAGCTCATCCAATTTGAAAGGAATGAAGTATGGGAATTAGTTCCTCTTCCAGAAGGCCACAAATTCATTGTATGAAGTGAATCTTCAAGTACAAGACGGATGAGAACGAGGTCGTCACCTGGAACAAGGCATGATTAGTGGATCAAGGCTACCGGCATGAGGAAGGTAATGATTTTGAGGAATCCTTTGCCCCGGTAGATAGATTAGAATCAATTATGTTATTATTATCATTTTCATCATTTAAGAATGTCAAATTATTTCAAATATATGTTAAAAGTGTATTTTTAAATGGTATTGTTCATGAAGAAGTTTATGTTTCTTAACCACCCAGGTTTATTCATTAAAAATTTCCAAATCATGTTTTAAACATAAGAAATCACTTTAAGGATTGAGATAAGCTCCTATGGCTTGGTATGATTGCTTAAAGACTTTTCTTTTGGATTTGGGTTTCAAAATGGGTGAGGTTGAGTTAACGCTTTTTACGAAATATTTTGATCATGACATTCTTCTTATTCAAGTATATGTAGACGATATCATATTTGGTTCTACTAACACTTCATTATGTCAAGAATTTACTAAGTCAATACATGATGAATTTAAGCTAAGCCATATGGGAGAGCTCACCTATTTTATAGACCCTCAAATTCGTCAATTGGAGCACAAGATTTGCATCAACCAAACGAAGTACACTACGGATTTAATCAAGCGCTTTAGGATGAGAATGTCTTCCTCCAAGCGCACTCCAATGAGCACGATAACACATCTTGACAAAGATGAACGTGGCACCAACGTCAACATTCGATAATATCGAGGTATGATAAGTACTTTACTTTACCTTACCACGAGTAGACCTGATATCATGTTTGCCGTTTGTTAGTTTGAACATTATCAATCACGACCAAAAATATCACATTTGATTGCGGTCAAGCAAATTTTTCGCTATCTTAACTAAACAATAAAACTAGGGATTATTTTATCCAAAGTCATGCACATATAAGCTAGTCTTATAGAGCGATGCCGATTTTACCGGATGCAAATCCTATAGGAAGAGTACTAGTGGCACTTGCCATTCTCTATGAAATTCCCTTGTGTCTTGGTTTTTCAAGAAATAAAGCTCGGTATCTCTTTCTACGACCGAAGCAGAATATATAGTCACGGGTCTAGCATGTGCACAAGAATTATGGATGAGACAAACACTTAAGGTCTATGATATCGATTGTGGTACATGTGCTCTCATGGTCGATAACCAAAGTGCTATATGTCTTTTCCAGAACCTGATACAACACTCCCATACCAAACACATAGATATTAGACATCATTCTATAAATGATCATGTCCTCGAGAAGGATGTTCGGCTAGAGTATGTTGACACCCAACAACAAATTGCTGATATTTTCACTGAACCCCTCAATGAAGATTCCTTTGTGAGGCTGAGGAGAGAATTAGGAAATATGGGTGAAATGGAACTCTAGAAGGTTATTTCTTTATGTCATACTATATTTCATTTACATTTCATATGATATGCCGTGTTTCATGTTCATTTGAATTGATTGAATTCATATATCTCAACTTTTCATTTTTTTTATGTTGATTATGACATATATGAGATTTTTATGCAATGTTATGAGCAATTCCGATTTGATTTGGTTATTATGATATTTAGATGATTGGTTATGTTTTTCAGATGCTTTTATGCTTATTATGTGAGATTAGAACTTTATTAGCTTGAGAGATCTCTACGATTTGATCCTAGGTTCTATCTTAGATTTTTGGACCAGGATGGTCGTCTAGAAGAGTTTCACCAAACATCTGCCATGTCAGATCACTTTCTTTCCTAGAAACTCTCTCATGTTTCAGCTGTCTACAGTTTACTAACGAGACGCCTGAACAGTTGATCATGCACCAGTCAGTTGAACTTTAATCGACTTAACAGTGATAAATTTTTGTGGAAAATTTCCTGTGAGCTTTCTCTCTCCTTACATTGATTTTTCCATCCGTATGTAGTACACTAAAGAGACGTCTATTGATTTTTCTAAACGCTTATGTAGTGTACTCCAGTCGTATGATTGCTTTGAGATTATGACTTAAATTTTTAAACTACCAGGTGCCTGGTCATTCTACTCAATCCATCTGACGAGTGTAAATTTGCAAATCTTAATGCGATCCAACGGCTGTGATCAATTCCCACGTTTGTTTTTAACTTTAATCTCTCTCGACTTAGGGCTTAAATCATTTTCGACTGTGCGTCTGCTCGTCTTCTGCCTCTTCAACCGATCGATTTCTCTGACGTACTTCCGATATTTCTCCATCTGACCGACTGTCTCTCGACTGAACTTCGATCGATCTTCCTTCTTTTTACCCCTAGTTATATTTCGATCGATCTAGTTGATCGCGTCCGGATATACACCCGAAAAATGACTTGTAGTTTTACCGCAAGCGCACGGTGTAGTGGTGAGCAGGTATCGAACACATGGAGGACAATTGACAGTATCTCACTTTAATTACCTAGCTATCAAGAGAGTAAGAGTAGATTTGGTGTATCGTCACAATCGTTCAATAGCAAGAAATATCAATATAATAAAACGTCTAGGGATAGGAAATCCCCACTATGGACCGTCTCTCATCCTTGTGAATCATAAATTTTATTGTTGCTAAGCTTGAATATAGGTGAACTAGTCACAACTTAATATAGAACCAAGCTCACACTCTCTCGCTATTGCCGGTCTATAGCAAACTTAGGTTAGGGCCCACTCTCATGCAAACCCTAGCCTAAGCCACTAGCGTGAAGAACGACATCGTTGTCCAATCGCATGTCAAGCCCACTCTCGTGCAAACTCGATCTATGATCTAGGTTATGATAATGCGTATTCATCCAATCTCTTGCAAATGAATATTAATATAGATTCATAATTAAAAATTCTATCTTTGGTCCAATCTCTTGCAAACCAAGTCTAGAGAAATTCAATTATCGATCTAAATCGAATATCTAGGCCTTCCTATCAATTAGGATCTAATCTCTTGTAAATCCCAATCGATATGAATTCCTAGCTACTCGTAAGATATCAATCATTACCTAAACATTATCAATTCTAGCAACAAATCCATAAATTCATCACAATTCAAAAGATCGGGTCCATAGGGTTCATCCATAGGCCCTAGAACGAAGGAACTACTCACTAATCATCCTGAAAATCTCAGAAATAACAATAATACTCATGGCACAATTCATTGCAATAGAGAAACAATTCATAAAAATTGAGTTTTTAAGAAGAAAGAACAAACCAATGAAGTAGCCAATGATCTCTAGCTGGGATTTCTCCAAAGAATAGCCGTCAAAAACCTAAAAGAACTCTCTAAAAAATAATTCAAGTCTTCCCTAAAACTAGGGTAAAACAGGGCTTAAATACAAGCCAAAATCGTCCAAAAAATCGTGACAAAACTGCTCCTGCGCAGCCAAGAATTCGCATTCCTAGCAGTAGGCGGAGAGGGTCACTCGGCTGAGTGACCCTGGTCACTCGCCCGAGTGACAAACCCTGTAAAATAACAATAACTTCGGGGTTTTCAGGGTCAGTCTCTCGGGGTGGCTCGGTCGAGTAGGCTTCTTCATTCGGCCGAGTAGCTATCTTGCTCGGCCGAGTGAGCTTCCTTAGATTTTCCAGTAGCTTCGGCCCTTTTCTGTTTGAATTCCCTGACTGACTCGGGCGAGTGAACTTTCTTACTCGGCCGAACGAAAATTCTTGCTCGGTCGAGTGAAACGTCTGAAATATTCGGTGTGTATCCGTTCTACTCGGGCGAGTGTGATCCTTCACTCGGCCGAATGAGCAATCTTGCTCGGCCGAGTGATGTACTCCTGAGCTTATTCTTTCTCCTTTTTGCGTCCTAGTCGCTCCTATCAAATTCCTTCTTCTTTCGCTCATCCTCCATCGCTGATAAGTCCTCAAATAAGCCGTGGGCGACACTCCAAAGTGCGTGAAACTCCTTTGATCTCATTTTCGCTCCAAATCGCTCCATATTTCCTGAAATACGATAAAAACAAAAAAGCATCGCAATATTGTCGAATAATCGTAAAAAACTCAATATAGGCGATCGAAATGTCATGAAAACATGCAGAAAAAGGTATAAAATATGGAGTGATCAAATTCCCCCAAGCTTACCTCTTACTCGTCCTTGAGGAAGACAAGCAAAAGGCGAACCCGGTGGAAAAAATAAAGAAAAGGAAAAATGAAAGATTTAGAAGATAGGAAGGAAAACAAAGAGGGAGGTGCTAGATCATTTTCTCAGGACATGGGTTTTGCTCACTCATATAGCATACGACGAATTTAAAACACATGCCAAAGATGTTTATCTTGATATCGTAATCATATGGATGCATTCAAAACAGAAACCCAAGAATATCAAAATAGTATGAAATATGAAATTATTCTAGAATTAACATCGTCTGACGCATCTAAAGCGGCATACATAATCATAGAACACACACTTTTCAATTGAATGCTTTCTATTTGGAGTATAAGAGATATCACACAATATGGATCAATAAGAATAGAAAGGTATGGCTTTCATGAAATGTATGCCAAGTTTCAATTCCTGGATTTCATAAAAACTTTTAGTAATCTCACCGAGAATAGAAAATTACCTAGCTTAGGTTGTCATGCACAATCAAGTAGTCACTCTCTCACACATCATTAGATCCTCTCCCTCAATCTTATCCATAAGCGTGGTGACATAAGATAAATCAATAAGCTTATTCCCCATTTTTGAAGCTCCAAAAAAAAATAATAATAAAAGAGGGGGAAAAGAGAGAAAGAGTATGAGATGGGATCATATATGAACTTATTTTTTCTTTTCTTTTCTTTTTTTCTTTTTTTTCTTTTTTTTCATTGCATCATATATACAACTGTGATCCCAAATCAAAAGATAGAAAGATATACAAGAATAATATTTTTTTGATTTTGGGGGTATATGACGTCCCCCGCTAGTGCGTGCTAGATGTGTGTAATAATACGATTGGGGGCGTGAGATTTAAATATTTGTAACCGCAAGCGCACAGTGTTGTAGTGTGGCTTGGGGGTCGAACTCAGGGAGGCGTGGATGTGCTTGTGTCAAAGAGGATCAAAATCACCCCATGGGCGAGCTAGCCCGGATCGAATGATGGGTTGTCACGGTAAATGGAATGCAAGGTAAAGACAATATAAAGGAAAACCCCGGGACTTTGGTTTCCACCCCATCATGCGATTCTCGCCAATACGGCCTACGGGTAGGATAGCGATCGGAATTAGGGTCTAATGGTGAGACGTTGCCTCTGAAAGTGGTACCGGCATCCCATGGGCCCGATATTCCAGTCAGTGCCCAGGATGATACGCCGGACTTCTCGGGTTCGATCAGTGGGCACTCCCGTTTCCATTAACATTGATCGACTCTGGGAGCACTAAGCTCGCAACGATAACTCCCAACGTCTCTTTCGCTCCCGCACGCTAGGATTCGGCGTCTACGCTAAGGGCGTGAGCTATGGCTAGGGAGTCAACCGCCAAGTTTATTCCCCCTTGGCCCAACGGTCAAAGGCGGTCTTTTTCCCGCCGATGACAATAAAACACCCCGCGTAACCGTTAAATTCCTAATCCCTATCGATTTCCTAACCCTATGGACGCATCGGGAATAACCCATGAATGGGTTTCCGCCAAAATCCCAGATTTGGGAACTACTCACATATATTTAGTAAAAAGCGATCTAAACAGAAATCGACCGTAAAAATCATGATCAGACAATAGAAATGCAATGGTAGTAAAGCAATTAAGATAATACTAAAGTTTGACAAAGATCTGAAAACTTACAAAAACTGGGAAATTACAGCCGTCATAAAATGACGAAAACAGCAAAAAATAACCAACTCCCGTTTCTGGAAACCTAGGGGTTCTATATATAGAAAACGACATCACCCGGTCGGTTGACAAGGTAACCGATCGGGTGACCCGCTTCACAGATTTACAGCGCGATGCGGAACTTCACCCGGTCATCTTCACCCGGTCGGTTGACATATGAATGTGACCGGTTAAATCTTGGTGCCGTCGGGTGAGGAGGCCGGTTGAGCTGACCGTGTCTTGGCCTTTGAGATTCAGCTACGGGTGAACCGATCGGGTGAAGGTCACCCGATCGGTTGGCAATAAGCTTCGAATTCCAAAGAGTTTGGGCTTATGACCTGGTCACTGAACCGACCAGGTGACTTCTTGTGAGCTCCAAGCTGCGTCCGGGTGGTGCACGCGTGCACCACCCGATCGGTTGACAATGACCAACCGATCGGGTGAGGGGCTGAAAGATGCAATCTTCGTCGTTTGACCCCTTGGATCACGCGTGACTCCTCCCGTTGCTCTGGGGACTCGTGATATCATCGTTTTATGCCCCATATGCCAGTAAACTCCTGCAAAATACGAAAAACACGGAAAAGTGAAAGAAAACAAGAAAACACGAGAAAACGAATATAAGACGGTGGTAAAATACGGAAAAACACGGAAGAAAACGTGCGCAAATATATGAAATATTAACGCATGTCAAAATCCCCCAAGCTGAACTCTTCCTCGTCCTCGAGGAAGACGAGTGAGAGTAAGAACTCGGAGAGAGAAAATAGAGAGATAGAGAGAAAAAGAAAACTCTATATCCTAGATCACCCGTCAGGGCCAACAAAATCAAAAAGGACACACCAAGCAAGCAAACGCCAAATCACATCACTAAACCAAGGAATACGAGTCCAGACAAGTGTCGTGGGCCCACGCGATGAAGCACGAGTGAGTGTAGTCGTGTGCTAGCAGTCCGTGTCACTATCTACGATGTGCAATAAAGCTCGAAATACACAAATCCAGGAAATGACCCAAATATCGATTCGAATTGAATAAAGCGGTGAATATATGTAGTTCAAGCATGCATGAGGATAGAGAGAGAATTGTAACATATCATGCGTCGGGGACTCCACAACTAGGGTTAAGGAAATCACCCCACTATAGCCTAGATAATAGCTAAAAAGTTCCTAAGCCAGGTGTTTTCGAAACCGATGGGGGTTGAGATGATGTGGAGAAGAACACTCGGTGCAAATTCTCCCTTCCCTTTATTCTCGGCTAGTAGGAAAATATTCACACTGGAATTTTTTTGGGTTTTGGGTATTTGTATTTTTTTTGGCTTTTTGGCTATACAAATTTTTTCTTTCTTTTCTTTTCTCTTCTTTTTGGGTTTTTCTTTTCTTTTCTTTTTTTTGGATTTTTGGGTTTTTTTTGCTATACACATGTGTACTCTCCCAAGTGGGAGAACGGTACACGACGAGGGGATTTGCACCAAGTAAAACAAAAAAGAAGTCGGAATCTAAACACTTGGGCAAAGGAAACTATTCTCGCTAATTAGAGCATGGGCTAAATGGGTTATCCTAGTCCTTAATTGTGGAATCCCGACACATGCGAAATGAAGCATACGATATATATAATCATGCATACAGAAACAGACAAGAGAAGCAAATACCGCATTATTCATATCGAAGCGTGATAATCTAGGAGTCATTCCTGGACAGGTATATAAAGTAAAATCACAAAGCAGAAGCACACCAAACAGCTAGGCATGACACACGACTCACAAAAAGCTAAGTGGACCCATGATGCGTGAAATGCAGGGGGACTCGATATCCTAGGGCTAGTGAGTGTGATTATCGTTGCCATGCTAGGTGTGCGTGATTTTGTGGCAATTCATCATAGGGTTCATCTCTTGGAGAAAGAGATAAAAAGAAGAAAAGAAAAATTTAAAACACGATGAAAACGACACGAAAACGAAAAAGAAAGACTCAAATGACGCACAAAGTGCGACTCCCCCAAGCTGAAGCTTGCATTGCCCTCAATGCTATAAGAGTGAGCACGGGAGGGCAATGAAAATGGGGGGGAATACGCACTGACACAAAAAGAAATGAAAAACATGGAAAACACAGATACGAAACTGAAAATAAAGAGAAAATCACAATCAAACCACACGACATAGAAATAGAAAAAGAAAGAAAGAAAGAAAGAAAGATGACACGACACAAAAAATAAAACAAGCACACACACAAAGGAAACAAAACACGACAACACAGCAAAATAGACTTCCCCCAAGCTAGACATGACAATGCTAGCAAGATGATGTGATCGTGGAAATGCAGAGATATGCAAGGGGGATGTCAATCGGAGAAAAGAAAGGAAATAGAAATAAAAAGGAAGCGATTCGACACGTGAATGGGTCCTCCCCCTAGCGGTGGTAAAGCAGAGCCCCACAAAGACAGATGGGCACTAAAAAAATAGGGGGGACAAAAGCTGGATGGGAAAATATCAAGCAGAGGCACCACCCTCTAGGGGTGGTGGTGGGGGCCTGTGCTGGGGACCAGGAGTGGTGGGGGGCGGAATACGAAGCTCGGAGACATCGGGTGGGTCAATGTGAATGTGGCGAATGAAGCTTTGAAGAAAGGGCAGGTCTCGATCGACGGACTCCTGAGTTGCCCGTTCACCATGTCCAGCTAGGAGGATCATGGCCACGAATCGGTCGGATTGGTCATCGTCTTGGAATGACACCCCGAATTCGGCATCCCAATGTAAGCAGGGGAAGTGGTGCGTGGGGTGGTAGATGCATTGGTGGTGGTGGATTGAGCGGGGGGTTGTGTGCTACGAGCGCGACGGGTGGGCCTAGGGTTAGAAGAGCTGGCGTCAGTGGGCTTAGCACGGCGAGGAGGCATTGTGCAGGAGTCGTGTGTGTGTGTGTGTGTGTGTGTGTGTGTGTGTGTGTGTGTGTGTGTGTGTGTGTGTGTGTGTGTGTGTGTGTGTGTGTGTGTGTGTGTGCAAAAGACGATGAATACACACAAACACGGTCAACGAGCAAGATGAAATATTTAAGGCAAAATAAAAATTGAGCTAAGGAGCGAGTTTACCCAAATGAGATGAAGATCGTTGCTCGTAGACGTCCCAATGCTACTCGATAGGAGCACGTGCGAAGCCGCGGCAATCCCTTCAGCAAGTTTCGAAATTGGAGGAGAATTGGTGAAAGTTAGGGTTTTGTGTGCGGGTGAAATCGTGGAGGATGGAGAGAAATCGATGGAGAGATGGATAGGGAGAGGGGGGGTCGATTGGGGTTGATTTAGGTGAAGAACGAGGTCAGGCGCAAGAGGGGGAGTCGAAGCGTCGGTCTGGAATTCGAAACCAGGCGAGGGCGGATCGAGCGAGTGGGGGGCCATTTATAGGGATTTAAGTCGACTCGGTCGGGTGAGTTGTCACCTGATCGGTTGACTTAGTGGTCGAAAACTTTGGCTGAAGAGTTGCTACAGGTGAACCGGTCGGGTAAGTTGTCACCCGATCGGTTGACCGCTCCACACATTTTCCCGAAAGTTTAGGGTTTCTCACCCGGTCCCTCAACCGGTCTTGCTTTTTGTCAACCGATCGGTTGACAAATCCCTGAAATTTTCCCGAGAGTTTCCCCAGGTCACCCGGTCTGCCAACCGGTCTCTTCTTTCCTCACCCAGTCGGTACATTTAGTGGCAGACACGGCCGTTAGCTGATACATCCCAACTGATCGGTTGAGTTATCAACCGATCGGTTGGGGCCTTGTTTTCTGCAAAAAAACCACAAATCGCTTAAGTTCCACAACGGAAGTTCTTGCGGCGGGATTTATTTATTAAAATAGATAAAATAAAGTTAAAAATAATCCTAAAAATTGAAACAAACGTTTAGAGCATGGGTTGCCTCCCATGAAGCGCTTTTGTAACGACCACTTTTCGTTGTACGTTGTTCGTGCACGTGCTTTTGGCCGTGCACGTGTTTGTGAACACTTTCGTGTGTTATGCCGTTGTGAACGTCTCTGAAAGTATTAAATAGTGGCACTATTTTGGAACGACGTTTCTCGAGTCGTTTTCCCACAATTTAAACTTACTCGATGAGACGTGACGATTCTCACTCTTGACGGGAGACGTTTCTATTTTTAGTTTCGTCGTCCGACGTCGAATTTGAGATCCGTCTTCTTAGTTAGCTCACATTCGTCACCACGATCACCACAATATTTACTTTATAATTTTTGGAGTTTATTTGACCACTTTTATAATTTTTACAAGTTTTATATTATTTTTAATAATTTATTTTTAAATTAATTTCGGCCAAATAAAATTTATTTGAATTTTAAACGTTTTAAAGAATTTTTGAGCCAATTTCCAGCTCATTTGGACCAGGTCAAATCCTAGATTGGGTTGGAGAAGTTTAAATTCAAATTTCAAATCTTTTTGAATTCTAATCCTATTAGATTTAGCCCTAGACCAAGTCAACCCACCTATACTATATAAGCAACCCCTAGCAAGTCCTATTTTCCAAAGAAATTAGCCCTAGCCTCTTCCAAACTCTTTTTGGACGTTGCGACGAATCGTCGCAACGTTGCGACGTTCAGTACCCCGCACGACCGAAGAAAACCCCCGCATCCGCCCGCTCTGACCGGCCGCCTCGCCCGCATCCATCGCCGCTCCGCATCGCTTCAGCACCGTCGCCCCGTTCCCCCGCTTGACCGAGAGGAGCTCTCGGTCTGACCGAGGCCCCGCTCCGCACCGACCCCGCACAGCGCTCCGCTTCGTCCCCCGCTCCGCTCCGTGCCCGACCGAAGGAAGCGCCCGCATCGACCGACGATCGCAACGTTGCAACGTTGCAACGTTGCAGCCCCGCCTCCCAAGCGAACGACCGAGGATCTCTATCGGTCTGACCGAGGGAAGCGCTCGCCCCCGCTGCTGCGACCGACCCAAAGCGTCGCACAGCGCCGCCCACCGTGTCTGACCGAGCCATCTCCCCGCACCGAGGCTGTACGACCGACGGCCACTTGTCGCAACCCCGCATCCGTCGCACCACTTGCCTCCGTGGGCCCCCCAAGTTCTCCAGAGTTATTGTGAGTTCCCCAAAGGTCCCTAGGACTACTGTGGGCCCCACTTTGGTACGTTCTCTTCGACGACTTGCCGCGTACGACGTCGTCGCACATCGTAGCCCGTCGTCGCACGTACGAGCTTTGGAATCTGGAATCGTCGCCCGGGTTATTTTCTCTGAAATTCCAGCGAGGAATCTAATTGGAATCTGGACTTGGAGCGCGATCTTATTATTCCAACCCCCGGCGTCGCTACCCGACGCCGGTGTAGCTTTCGCGTCGTGTTGAGGTAACGTTTTGCACCCCTAGGACCCCCAACCCAATTGCATGCTAATCAAGACTAAAAATCAGTATTTTTAAAGTATTTTAAATGTTTTAGAAATCACTAATCAAGATTAATAAAACGGATGTAGGCCGGTGGACTTGTGCACGTAGGAATCGTGACCTTGGACTCGTTGGACGGTGTTTTCTTGACGTGATAATTGCAGGCAAGTGAAACTTGCCAACTCTTGTGTAGGGCCATGTTTTTAGGCCACTTACTTGCTTTTAGCGTAAAAGAGACTAGTCAGTGAAATGATAGCTGGCTAGACGCCTACTTGATCTAGTTTGACAACGAAACTAGATCCGTCACCTAAATGATCTAGCTTGACAACGAAGCTAGATCTTAACAGTAAACTTGTCATTCATGCATGCTAAAACTGTCACGTTTACTTTCCTTACCTGTACGCTTTACTTTAACTACCATGCCATGTCATCCATGCATTGATTGTTGCATCGTAGCACACGCTACAATACTTGTCCTAGTACTACTTGTCCGGCTAGGTGCACCCCTACACCATACTTGTTTACACACTTCCTGGCTCGTGGTCCAGAAGCGAGCATTCCAAGTTCGGGGGTAAGGCCCTGGCTCGACACACGTGGAGGGGTAGGGATAAACGGTTACTTGAGCTTAGGAGTTGGCCCGTACAGCCACTCTAGCCAAAAGACGGAATCTCTGTGCACGAGGTGCTTACTTTTCTTGTCTTGTACTTGTCTTGTGAATGCCATGCCATGCTCGTACTGTACTTTACTTTACTTTACCTGTTGCACTCATACTTTAAACTGCCATGTCATCGCATTCATACTAGAACTGCTAGGTTGCTCTTACTTGTACTTTCAGTTTCACTTGCACAAGTCTTCCAGACTTGCTGACATGTGCCCCTTGCTCTTTTGGGTGTCACATGTTAGACCTGAGCCAGAGACCGTTGCTGAGTACGTGAGGTTTTGCTGACGCTGAGTCTGAGTCCATGGCTGCCCAGGAGGATTTTGGTGGACCCGGTGACCATTCTTTGAGTCCTTGTGGAGCTTTATGTTGTTTTAGGCCTTTTGTTAGTTGTTGGTGCGTAGCACCGTTGTTTTGTACTTTGTACTTTTGTTGGCCATGTTTGGGCCTTTAGTCTCCTTCCTTTTAGCCTGATGGCTTTTCTGCGATGTTGGAAACTTATTTTATGGATATTCTGAGATGTTTCTTTTGTCTCATTTAATTATTATTATCTTTGTTTCGTTAGCATTGCAAGGACCTGCAGTTTTAAACTTGATCGACGCTTATCGGACTTGCAGCTTTGTAGCTTCAAGTCTGAGCGGACCTTCTCACGCTTCGCCTCCACGTTTTTGGGAAGCGGGGCGTGACAGGTTTTGTTGGTGGCCCATGCAGGTCCAATCTTGCAAATGCGAATTAACGGAACAACGATAATAACAGAATGTCCATTAAATAAATTACAACATCCGAATCAGAAGCCCTGAGTTTAGTCGTTTTTAGGACACTAGGTGATGAGAAGACTTAGTTAGACGTCTGTGCTTGCTAGTTAGAGGCCTCTGATTGATAGTTAGACCCCCTTTCTGGCAATTGATTTAATCGTCGTAGGAGTTACCTTAGTGGTTCATGTCTACCCCTGACCATATTAGACTTCTAGATTTTCCTTCGGTCGTTCGCTTTTGGGTTCATCGATTTCGGACCAAGCTGAACGCACTTCTTTACCGTCTAACCTTTAGAAGTCTTAGCGTTTAGCTTTAATCTTTAGTTGGTCGACCGTAGGAGTTTCCCGTAGCCTCTCCTGAGTCATATCCTAGGCGTACGAATGTTTTGATCACTTGACCAATTTCCTTGCCTCGAATCACGAGATCGCCTCATGACGATCGTCGTCCTTTTTCGAAACTCTCCATTATGAACTTTGAAACTCTTGAAAGTATTTTACGATTTCCTTTTTCCTAAGTTTAATTTTGTTCAAAATTTTAATATACTTATACTTCATACTTCTTCATTGATTTAAATTTTAAAAAAACGTTTGTCGGAATTTTGAACTCTAGCTTATAATATTTTTCCCAGCCTATGTTTTCGTACTCATGTCGTCTTTCCATATATTAATTTTATTCTGAACCATTTGTCCAATTTGATTTAAAATTTTCCTTTCTTATTTGAATAATACATCGTGTTTACTTTTAATATACTTTTCAAGTCACATAGAATTTCAGATTTCAGCAAGATGGTCTTTGCTCGTCGTTCTCACTGTTCCAGATTTTTGCAAAATTACTATTTTCATAACCTCTTCCTGCTTTAGACCCTCCATGATTCGATTTTAAAGTTTGCTACCAATTTTGATAATTCCACCATCAAGTTATAATTATTATCTTTCCACTCACCCTACGTGCTTTTAGAAAAATTTCTAGACTAAAATGAATTTTAATTACTTTATCCGTACCAGGTTCATTGTGCTCGTATACTAAGAACCTTGTGTAAATCGGTTTTTCCACTTTTGGCGAACCATGGTTTCCTAAAAGAAGTTTCAAAATTGATTACCTTTCCATGGCCTAAAAGTTTTGAAAGCATTTAACCTGATTTTAAATTCTTCTGTTGTTTGATTCCATTCTTTGACTTTCAAAAACTTTTGGCAACATTTTATTAAATTATTGACTGATAGAATTTTCTAAACCATGTCCTTAATATTCGCGTAAATGATTTTACTTCCTTTCAAAATGATTTTTAGAAACAATAGACCATTTTCTCTTATTAAGAATGTTCGACTCAAATTTACTTTGAACAACTTGTTTTATCGATTCCGAAATATTTCTTTTCAGACGAGGATTCTGATTTTGAAGAAAAAAAGTCTTCAGATTTCACGTATTCTAGCTTATGCTACTTACCCTATCTTCTTTTCTATATCCTATATAAGCATCACTATATCCTTTTCCTTCAACCTAAACATCACCATTGAGCCAATGTTCGTCCAACCAAGCTGTCTCCTTGCATTCGCCCTATCTGAACACGTGCTTATCGATCCTTCCCTCGTCACGCTTTCGACCTCCCTCTATTACTTAGGTATTAGTGCCGTCAATGTCTATGTCCACCCTAAGTTTTTAGTAGGCCCTTGGACCCTGTGAGGTGTCGTAGTGCACATACCTAAGTTGGGTATGTGAGCTTGAATGAGAATTCCCATAGTATATTGGTGCTTGCCTATTGTGTGGTATATATATATATATACTCGGAGTTATTCGTGATAGTATGAAGTTGTTGTGTGTTAGTAATTATAGATTTTTGTGTGGATAGCTATACTATACTAGGGATGCCGGTGTATATAAGAGCTAGCGTTGAAATATCTAATGGAATGTATGTAAATAGAGATACTTATAATGGTTGAAATAAAATGATTGGTAAAGCTAGGTATATGCTAGGTGTGATGATAATGTGTGAACTTATAGATAAGTAAGTAGGCCTATTGAGTGATCTATATATTATTACGTGTGAGTATGTGCTCGTAAGTAGATATATATAGTGTTTAGACGTAAGTAGTTATGTTTTGTTGCCTGAGTATATATGTGATATACATATAGTATTAGGGTTATAATTTTGATTGGTATTGTTGCTTTTACGGGATGTTGCATGCGTGCATACCGTGAGGTATACACGACTATTGCACATCTTAATTATGTACGTGTGGATGTGTTAGAATACTAATTATAGGTAGTAGGCTATGGTGTGAATATATATGTTACATGTGTGAGACTATACGATGAATACGTATGCATGTATTAGGGAGCGTATTATAATTATACGTATGTTGATGTCTATATTATTATTATTATGGTATATAGAATGATTGAACTACGTGAGTATTGCCTGACTAAATATTAAGTGTGATTGATTTATGGAATGTATATGGTTGTATGGTAGACGTATAAATATTGGAATGGTATTGGTATAAGTATGAATGCCGTGTTACGTATATAGAATATCCTGATATGTGTATTGAGTCTCACTCAAGCCTGAGTGAGTATACTCTAAGTATATTGAATGTATGATTGTAGTTTGAATATAGAAATGCTTGATGTATGTATGGTGATAGAAGTGTTTGTGCCTGGTTGTGCTACGCACATGATTGTGGGTCGCTACGCCAGTATATAGTTATAGGTGTTGGTCTTGTGGTATAGCTAGTTACTAAGGACTGGTTGTGTGAACATATGTATGCTAGCTAAACTAGGTGCATAGATGTGCTAGTAATATAATGGTATGATTGATGTATGTAAATGAAATGTTAGCGTGTATGGGTGTGCACCATGCACGGGTAAGTATGTGCTTAGTTATAGGTATTGATGACTATGGTATAGGTGGCGTGTTGTAAATACAGTAATAGGACCGTACGTAATGTGAATATATGGTGAAATATTTGAATGCATTGAATGGCTATATATATATTGTGAAACTATAGTGAATGTATATTAGATATAGTGAATTTGATTTAATAATGGTATGGTGTGACTGCATGTGTTGATGTGTTTGGTGTTGGATGAATACTAGGAAATATTAGAGGGTAGTATACCCTTGATGTTTGTGCATAGGTAGCTACCTATAGGTAGAGCAATGATTGTATTTGCTAAGTGTGAGACTATCCTATATGAGTACCTGAAATATTGTTTTGTGTTTAGGTAAGTAGTAGCGATATAAGGAATGTATGCTTATATATATGATTGAAATACATGTATGAAATTGACTGGCTATAATGGGTATAAATGTATAACGTACGTGAATATATATAAATATATATACGTATTGGTAGTAATAATGTTTGACTACCTAGTGCATATATGAGCACTTGTAATGACTATACTTGGTTTGAAATATAATGTGACTTGATTTGGGTTAGTTACTAGAGCGACTAGCTATATTAGAAAGTCCGAGGACGGACTTTATTCTAAGGTGGGGAGGATGTAACGACCACTTTTCGTTGTACGTTGTTCGTGCACGTGCTTTTGGCCGTGCACGTGTTTGTGAACACTTTCGTGTGTTATGCCGTTGTGAACGTCTCTGAAAGTATTAAATAGTGGCACTATTTTGGAACGACGTTTCTCGAGTCGTTTTCCCACAATTTAAACTTACTCGATGAGACGTGACGATTCTCACTCTTGACGGGAGACGTTTCTATTTTTAGTTTCGTCGTCCGACGTCGAATTTGAGATCCGTCTTCTTAGTTAGCTCACATTCGTCGCCACGATCACCACAATATTTACTTTATAATTTTTGGAGTTTATTTGACCACTTTTATAATTTTTACAAGTTTTATATTATTTTTAATAATTTATTTTTAAATTAATTTCGGCCAAATAAAATTTATTTGAATTTTAAACGTTTTAAAGAATTTTTGAGCCAATTTCCAGCTCATTTGGACCAGGTCAAATCCTAGATTGGGTTGGAGAAGTTTAAATTCAAATTTCAAATCTTTTTGAATTCTAATCCTATTAGATTTAGCCCTAGACCAAGTCAACCCACCTATACTATATAAGCAACCCCTAGCAAGTCCTATTTTCCAAAGAAATTAGCCCTAGCCTCTTCCAAACTCTTTTTGGACGTTGCGACGAATCGTCGCAACGTTGCGACGTTCAGTACCCCGCACGACCGAAGAAAACCCCCGCATCCGCCCGCTCTGACCGGCCGCCTCGCCCGCATCCATCGCCGCTCCGCATCGCTTCAGCACCGTCGCCCCGTTCCCCCGCTTGACCGAGAGGAGCTCTCGGTCTGACCGAGGCCCCGCTCCGCACCGACCCCGCACAGCGCTCCGCTTCGTCCCCCGCTCCGCTCCGTGCCCGACCGAAGGAAGCGCCCGCATCGACCGACGATCGCAACGTTGCAACGTTGCAACGTTGCAGCCCCGCCTCCCAAGCGAACGACCGAGGATCTCTATCGGTCTGACCGAGGGAAGCGCTCGCCCCCGCTGCTGCGACCGACCCAAAGCGTCGCACAGCGCCGCCCACCGTGTCTGACCGAGCCATCTCCCCGCACCGAGGCTGTACGACCGACGGCCACTTGTCGCAACCCCGCATCCGTCGCACCACTTGCCTCCGTGGGCCCCCCAAGTTCTCCAGAGTTATTGTGAGTTCCCCAAAGGTCCCTAGGACTAATGTGGGCCCCACTTTGGTACGTTCTCTTCGACGACTTGCCGCGTACGACGTCGTCGCACATCGTAGCCCGTCGTCGCACGTACGAGCTTTGGAATCTGGAATCGTCGCCCGGGTTATTTTCTCTGAAATTCCAGCGAGGAATCTAATTGGAATCTGGACTTGGAGCGCGATCTTATTATTCCAACCCCCGGCGTCGCTACCCGACGCCGGTGTAGCTTTCGCGTCGTGTTGAGGTAACGTTTTGCACCCCTAGGACCCCCAACCCAATTGCATGCTAATCAAGACTAAAAATCAGTATTTTTAAAGTATTTTAAATGTTTTAGAAATCACTAATCAAGATTAATAAAACGGATGTAGGCCGGTGGACTTGTGCACGTAGGAATCGTGACCTTGGACTCGTTGGACGGTGTTTTCTTGACGTGATAATTGCAGGCAAGTGAAACTTGCCAACTCTTGTGTAGGGCCATGTTTTTAGGCCACTTACTTGCTTTTAGCGTAAAAGAGACTAGTCAGTGAAATGATAGCTGGATAGACGCCTACTTGATCTAGTTTGACAACGAAACTAGATCCGTCACCTAAATGATCTAGCTTGACAACGAAGCTAGATCTTAACAGTAAACTTGTCATTCATGCATGCTAAAACTGTCACGTTTACTTTCCTTACCTGTACGCTTTACTTTAACTACCATGCCATGTCATCCATGCATTGATTGTTGCATCGTAGCACACGCTACAATACTTGTCCTAGTACTACTTGTCCGGCTAGGTGCACCCCTACGCCATACTTGTTTACACACTTCCTGGCTCGTGGTCCAGAAGCGAGCATTCCAAGTTCGGGGGTAAGGCCCTGGCTCGACACACGTGGAGGGGTAGGGATAAACGGTTACTTGAGCTTAGGAGTTGGCCCGTACAGCCACTCTAGCCAAAAGACGGAATCTCTGTGCACGAGGTGCTTACTTTTCTTGTCTTGTACTTGTCTTGTGAATGCCATGCCATGCTCGTACTGTACTTTACTTTACTTTACCTGTTGCACTCATACTTTAAACTGCCATGTCATCGCATTCATACTAGAACTGCTAGGTTTCTCTTACTTGTACTTTCAGTTTCACTTGCACAAGTCTTCCAGACTTGCTGACATGTGCCCCTTGCTCTTTTGGGTGTCACATGTTAGACCTGAGCCAGAGACCGTTGCTGAGTACGTGAGGTTTTGCTGACGCTGAGTCTGAGTCCATGGCTGCCCAGGAGGATTTTGGTGGACCCGGTGACCATTCTTTGAGTCCTTGTGGAGCTTTATGTTGTTTTAGGCCTTTTGTTAGTTGTTGGTGCGTAGCACCGTTGTTTTGTACTTTGTACTTTTGTTGGCCATGTTTGGGCCTTTAGTCTCCTTCCTTTTAGCCTGATGGCTTTTCTGCGATGTTGGAAACTTATTTTATGGATATTCTGAGATGTTTCTTTTGTCTCATTTAATTATTATTATCTTTGTTTCGTTAGCATTGCAAGGACCTGCAGTTTTAAACTTGATCGACGCTTATCGGACTTGCAGCTTTGTAGCTTCAAGTCTGAGCGGACCTTCTCACGCTTCGCCTCCACGTTTTTGGGAAGCGGGGCGTGACAGCTTTTGTTTAACGTCATTTAGCTCGACGCCCGTTCATGATGTTCATGGTGGGCGATCGGGTGATGCCCAAAATCCGGCATCTCTTCAACTCCAGAGCTTGTGGCTTTTGGTGTAGTCGGCGGCTGTAAGAAGATTCGCTCGACTACCCTCCCTTTGTCGATAGGATCCGGGGGCTTCTCCCTCAAATTGGCGTCTACCGCCATCTTTTTTAGGATTCGGACCTCATCACCGGTGAGGTCCATGGGTTCTTTCCCTTTTCTCCTTGTAGGAGGAGCCTTAGGGAATCCGGGAGGGGTCACACGTCGCACGACCGACTCATTAGCAACTTCATCCTTTGGGTAGCCAACTTGCTCTCCAAGGTCCCCCAAGCTATCGGGGGGATTCCTCGAGAGTACTTTCCATGCACTTGTTTCTATAGCTCTATCTTCTTCGTTCTCCAGCATACTGATACTAGGATCGTCCGGGGGGTTTGGATGCTTCATCGACAACCCCAAGTCAAATTTGACTCTTTCTTGGCCCACATTGAGGGAAAGCTTCCCATTCTTCACGTCTATCAAAACTCCAGCGGTTGCCATAAAGGGCCATCCCAGGATAATAGGAGTGTGCTTGTCTTCCGGCATGTCCATCACCACAAAATCAACCGGTACTTGTACTCCTCTCACATCGACAGGGAGGTCGTCCACTACTCCCATCGGGTACTTGACCGAACGGTCAGCAAGTTGTAATGTCATGCCGGTGGGCTCTAAGTTTCACATCCCAATTCTCTTGTACAATGATAGGGGCATTAAGCTGACGCTCGCTCCTAGATCGACGAGCGCCCTCTGGATTTGCACTTCCCTAATAGGGCAAGGGATGGAGAAACTTCCTGGGTCCTTGAGCTTGGGCAGATTTGCACGCTGAATGAGGGCGCTGCACTCCGCCGTTAACACGGCCTTCTCTTTTCTAGATCCCCGTGTCACCAAGTCTTTCAGAAATTTGGCATATGAGGGAATTGTCTCGATGGCCTCGAGGAAGGGGATTTGTAAGCTCAGATCTTTCACCATGGCAAAGAATTTTTCCATACTTCTCATCGATTGGCTTTAGCAAGCCGTTGTGGAAAAGGCACAACGGTCTTGAATACTCTTAGGTTCCTTTCCTCATCCTTCTTCTTCTCCTCTCTATGAACTCCCTCTGGAGTAGTGGGCTTGGGCGACGAAGCACCGTCGTCATTTAATTTCTCAATTGGTCGTTCCATGACCAATGGTGCTTACGGTCCTTTGGGGGGGCTCTCTCGTAGGTATTTGCGTTTCGCTCATCAAGACGATGGCGGACACGTTCTCATGCTAATGCGTGAGTGCCAAGGTCCGATTTACCCCCCCTCGGGTTCACCTCAGGCTATGGCGGTAATAAATTCTGCGGTCTCTGAAGGTTCGCCACTTGCAACCCCAGCTGGGTCACCTGATCAGTGAGGACTCTTTGTCCCATCTCCAGCTTCAGATTTATCTTCTCCTGGTTGGCGATGTATTGAGTCAAGAGGGACTCAACCGGAGAAATGGCCCTCTGCTGGCCGTATTGCTGTTGGGTGGGTTGCTGATTCCTAGGAGCATACTGTTGATACTGTTGTGGAGGTTGTTGCTGCTGAAACTGTTGCTGGGGCCTAGCCGACTAATATATCTGTTGTTGTTGCTGCTGATATAGCGCTCGGTAGCTAAGGTTGGGATGATTCCGGTTGTTGGAAGAGTAGGCCGGGTTGGAGTTGGTTCGTGGTGGAAAAGGCGCATTCCCTGTAGGATTGTAAAATAATGCGCTCGCCTGATCCAACGGTGGTGAGATGTCACCACCGTCAAACTCTCCAAAAACTTCGGACTCCACCGCAGCAATCTGTTGTGATCCAGCGCCACCGGCGCCTACCATCAATGCGGAGATCTGGGTTGACAGCAAGTCAAACTTGCTTGATAATTTGTCGACGTCCTCGACTCTATGGATGCCCCAAATCTAGGTGTGGCTCTCTCGTCACACCACCGTTCATTGTTGGATGCCATATTTTCAAGAATCTGTCCGGCATCTTCTTCGCTTCTCGACATAAAGGACCCTCCAGCCGCGATGTCCATGGAAGATTTTAAATCATCCCTCAACCCATTATAGAACAGATTTATGATCTGCCACTTGGGGAGCTCATGGTGGGGACATCTTCTTTGCATCTCCTTGTATCTCATCCAAGCTTCATGCAAGGACTCGTGGCTGGCCTGGGAGAAGGAGGAGATCTCACTCCTCGGCTTCATGGTCTTCCCGGGGGAAAGAACTTCATCAGGAAAGCATTTGAGAGCTTCTCCCTGGTGTTAAATGTATTCGGGTCCTTCCCCCTAAGCTACAGCTTGGCCTTATCTTGCAAGGAGAAGGGGAACAGCTTCAGTCAGATCGCCTCAATTGTGACACCGATTATCCGGAAGGTGTCACATTTCTCTAAGGAGTCTAAATGCTCAATCGGGCTCTCCATGGGTGCACCCGAAAATTGATCCTGCTGGATCCACGTCACCAAAGATGGTTTGAGCTCGAAGCTTTGGGCCGTAATAGCTGGAGGACGGATGGCGGAGGTGGACTCGATGGAAGGCATCGAGTACTCCAGCAGGGACTTGTGAGGCGGGGTGTTTTCCCCCATGGCTTCAGGATCCTCTCTTCTTCGCTTCTCGGCGGCCAAACGCCTCAGGGTGGCGTTTATCTCTGGATCAACGGGGATCAAGTCGTCGAGACTTCTTGAACTCCTGCGCATGAAAAACAACAAACACCCGTGAAGCGAAAAGTGGGAAAAACGGATAAGATAAGAAATAAAAATAAAAATAAGAATAAGAAAATAAAAAGGGAAAAAGAAGAATGCGAAAATTATCGCGAGGTAGGGATGAGAGCTAGACACTAGGGTTCATGAAATCCTAAAATAACAAGCACGTTGCCTCCCCGGCAACGGCGCCATAAAGCTTGACGTCTTCCGCTAGTGCTTGCTAGATGTGTGCAATAATATGATTGGAGGCGTGAGATTTAAATATTTGTAACCGCAAGCACACGGTGTTGTAGTGTGGCTTGGGGGTCGAACTCAGGGAGGCGTGGATGTGCTTGTGTCAAAGAGGGTCAAAATCACCCCATGGGCGAGCTAGCCCGGATCGAATGATGGGTTGTCATGGTAAATGGAATGCAAGGTAAAGACAATATAAAGGAAAAACCCGGGACTTTGGTTTCCACCCCATCGTGCGATTCTCGTCGATACGGCCTACGGGTAGGATAGCAATCGGAATTAGGGTCTAATGGTGAGACGTTGCCTCTGAAAGTGGTACCGGCATCCCATGGGCCCGATATTCCGGTCGGTGCCCAGGATTATACGCCGGACTTCTCGGGTTCAATCAGTGGGCACTCCCGTGTCCATTAACACTGATCGACTCTGGGAGCACTAAGCTCGCAACGATAACTCCCAACGTCTCATCCTGTCGCTCCCGCGCGCTAGGATTCGGCGTCTACGCTAAGGGCGTGAGCTATGGCTAGGGAGTCAACCGCCAAGTTTATTCCCCCTTGGCCCAACGGTCAAAGGCGGTCTTTTCTCCGCCGATGACAATAAAACACCCCCACGTAACCGTTAGATTCCTAATCCCTATCGATTTCCTATCCCTATGGACGCATCGGGAAGAGCCCACGAAGGGGTTTCTGCCAAAATCCC
The DNA here is from genome assembly GCA_030789695.1 of Scilla litardierei. Taxonomy (NCBI): domain Eukaryota; kingdom Viridiplantae; phylum Streptophyta; class Magnoliopsida; order Asparagales; family Asparagaceae; genus Scilla; species Scilla litardierei. The sequence continues at coordinate 76,378,659 of CM061140.1, forward strand.
AGATTTGGGAACTACTCACACATATTTAGTAAAAAGCGATCTAAACAGAAATCGACCGTAAAAATCATGATCAGACAATAGAAATGCAATGGTAGTAAAGAAATTAAGATAATACTAAAGTTTGACAAAGATATGAAAACTTACAAAAACTGGGAAATTACAGCCGTCACAAAATGACGAAAACAGCAAAAAATAACCAACTCCCGTTTCTGGAAACCTAGGGGTTCTATATATAGAAAATGACATCACCTGGTCGGTTGACAAGTCAACCGATCTGGTGACCCGCTTCACAGATTTACAGCACGATGCAGAACTTCACCCGGTCATCTTCACCCGGTCGGTTGACATATGAATGTGACCGGTTGGATCTTGGTGCCGTCGGGTGAGGAGGCCGGTTGAGCTGACCGTGTCTTGGCCTTTGAGATTCAGCTACAGGTGAACCGATCGGGTGAAGGTCACCTGATCGGTTGGCAATCAGCTTCGAATTCCAGAGAGTTTGGGCTTTTGACCCGGTCACTGAACCGACCAGGTGACTTCTTGTGAGCTCCAAGCTGCGTCCGGGTGGTGCACGCGTGCATCACCCGATCGGTTGACAATGACCAACCGATCGGGTGAGGGGCTGAAAGATGCAATCTTCGTCGTTTGACCCCCTGGATTACGCGTGACTCCTCACGTTGCTCCGGGGACTCATGATATCATCGTTTTATGCCCCATATGCCAGTAAACTCCTGCAAAATACGGAAAACACGGAAAAGTGAAACAAAACAAGAAAACACGAGAAAACGAATATAAGACGACGGTAAAATACGGAAAACCACGGAAGAAAACGTGTGCAAATATATGAAATATAAACGCACGTCAGTATAGTGCATGGATTTTTGTAGCTGAGGAAAAATGCCAATATAAGAATCGCTAAAGGGAGATTCACCAATGATTTTAAGTATAGAAATAATGCTCAAGATATGTGGAGAAAGAAATGTATGTAACACTCGGTTCACTCTATAGAATGTGCACGATAGCTTTCAGCAGAGTAATGTAATCTACTCAGTTTAATCTCAGAAAGTAAACTAATCCAGTTATATCAACCTAGAATACATTCAATCAACCTGAAAGTGAAGCGTACAATTTTCATGCAATAAGAAGCGATACAGGAAAAGAAAGCAGTACTCCAGATATAAGCAATCAATGCATGAAGCTTGGTGTGTTTTCTATGAAGAGTTTACGGTAAAAATCATTAGACTCAGCTAATAAAAGAATTTCATCCATATACATACATGAAAGTGCGGGTTACTATCTCAAATGCATAACAAGACATAGCATATGATATCTGAAATAAAAATTATGGCATGACAAGATAATATGCATATATGGAAGCTAACACCACGTCATCATCATCACAGAAAATTTATCTCTAGCAAAAAGGATAAAATAAATAAGGATAAAAGAGTATAAAAACTACTGTACAATGCAGCACACTCAAAAAGTAAGAAAACATGATGCATGGGAAAAAAATGAAAAAGTGTGTGAAAATAAGTGTAAAAACGAAGAAATGTGGGAAAAAAGAAAATAAAAGGCGACAAAAATAAAAAGTGCGTGAGAACTCACTCCCCCAAGCTAAAGTGGACAGTGTCCTCAATGTGCAAAGTGTGGCACACCGAGGGGCAAAAAATGTGGGTGGGGCGGGTGAGAATGCATGCATGTAAAATAAAAATAAAAATAGGAAATAAAAAGAAAAATGTGATGGGAATGCAAGTGATGCATGCAGAGATCAAAATAGTGTCAGATAGGTGTCCCCAAAAGTACTCCCTCACTCCTAAAAAGATATAGACATATATGAACAAAAAGTGACCAAAACGTGTGTGGAGGAGGGGGTGCAAAATCAGCAGGCTCAGAAAAAATATCCAACGTAACGACAACAAAAATATCGAAGGCATCCAGTGTGTGCCTAGGTGGGGGGATGCTCGGGGCTAGCAGTAGATATGGGATTAATCGACATGGGCACAGTGGTAGTGGTGGTGGTGGTGTGGGTGGACTCAGCTAAAGTGCTCCCGACGCTGACAGACGTGTGGACAGAGGCGTCGGGAGGTGCAGACGAATCATGTGCAGGCTGAGGGGTCACGTGGTCAAGTGGTGGAAGGAGGGGATCCTACTGAGCACCCTCAGGCTCTAGCACGTATGCGGCAGGGATGAGGAGATCCATCGCTTGAATCCACTCCCCGCCCGCAGGTCCAATATGTGTCCGAGCAGGGCTTGGGAGAATCATGTAATCGGCACCGTGGGGACCGTGCATCCACACCCAGTGGCGCTGACCATGAGGATGAAGCATCTTCATCTGGGCCATGACATCTATGGAGAGTGAGGTGGGGCCCGGTGGTCTCAGCAAGCCAGCTAGGAGGTCAACTCCGCACAAAAGGGCCAAGAGGGTAATCAGACCGTCGCAACAGATAGGCATCCAAGCGCCGACAGAAATAATGATGCGGTCGATATACCAACTGGCGATATCAATCTCTATGGCGGGGATCAGAACGTCACCTCCATCAAAGACCCTAGAACGTGTCATCGCGTAGAGCATGTAGAGCTCTGGCGTCGACAACGTCCCGGGCTCGTACCTCGCAAGAAATGTAGTCGCCATAAGGCGCTGTTCAATGTGGAGGCATGGGTGGAGGACGGCAGAGGCCTTGGCCCAACTAGGGTCAAAGGCAAGGGGAGATCCCGTGATCCGTGTCCAAAAAGCGTGGGTGTCGAATGACGGCGGTGGGATGTGCGTGGGGCTGTAGGCACGGTCTGGGTCCGGGACGTCAGGCCACTAGAAGAATGCTCAGAGCATGTCAAGACTGACCTCGCACTCCTGATCCATCAGGCAAAAAGAGCATCCTCCAGGGGTCCGGTCAATAGAACTAAGGACCTCTAGTGTCGGGCGGATGAAGTGTCCTCCGACACCGACAAGAAATCACGCCACCCCACGTTGTCATACAACTCGAGTAGCCCCTCTAGGACCCCTAGGCGCTTAAGGTCAGCTAGGTGCACGAACCTAGTGGGTACGATCGATCGATGGGAGATACGCTCAAATCTGGCGCGCTGAGCATCATTTCTGAACATGATCCCCATCGCATCGAACGCAGGGGCAGGCTGTGCAGGTGGTGGAATGGGTGCGGTAGGAGGCGGCTGTGTGGGTGGTGGTGGGCTAGGTGGAGGGGAGTCAGCCCTAGTGGAAGAGGAGCCAGGATCACTGACGTGTGTGTATATTTTATATATTCACGCACGTCTTCTTTGTGTTTTTCCGTTGTTTTCCGTCGTCTCGTGCCCATTTTCTTGGGATTTTTAGTTTTCTTTCACTTTTTGGTTTTTTTTGTGTATTTGCAGGAGATTGCCAATGTAGGGGACATATAACAAAGATATCATAAGTCCCCGAAGCAACGGGAGGAGTCACGCGTGATCCAGGGGGCCAAACGACGAAGATTGCCATTTTTTAGCCTCCACCCGATATGTTGGACACAGCCAACCAATCGGGTGATGCACGCGTATCCGACCTGGACGCAAGCTGAAGCAAAGTGTAGCCCAACCGACCGGTTCGATGACCGGTTGAACACAACAGAGTTCTCGGGAATTTGGAGCTGAATTCCAACCGATCGGGTGAGAACTCACCCGATCGGTTCATCTGTAGTTGTTTCTTCCAAGAGACGACTCGGAGAGCTCAACCGGCGGCTCGCTGACCGTGCCAAATCTTCTGAAGTCTCTGTCTTTTGGGGCATTTTTCCAACCGATCGGTTGAATGCTTAACCGATCTGTTCATCGGACGACCGCATCTCCTCAAACAACGACCCGCTTGCTTCACTCGATCGTTCCAAGCGTCCGGTTGAAGTTTCTGAAGACTACAGCCGAAGAATCAAGCAGCTCACCCGATCGGTTGATACTTCAACCGATCGGGTGAAGTCGTTTTCTAAATATAGTTGCCTAGGTTTTCAAAAAACGGAGCTTTTTATTTTTTGTCTTTTTCTCTATTTGTGACGGCTAGAATTTTATTGTTACCTGTAAGTTCTCTGATCATTGTGAAACTTTAATATAGTCTTAATAGCATTGTTACTACTTCATTGCAATCGTCTGATCGTGATTTTTACGGTTAATTTTCATTTAGATTGCTTTTTAGCTATAATGTGTGAGTAGTTCCCAAACTGGGATTTTGGTGGAAACCCCTTCGTGGGTTCTCCCTGATGCATCCATAGGACTAGGATTTCGATAGGGATTAGGAATTTAGAGGTTACGCAGGGTGTTTCATTGTCATCGGCGGGAAAAAGAACACCTTTGACCGTAGGGGCCAAGGGGGAATAAACTTGGCGGTTGACTCCCTAGCCATAGCTCACGCCCTTAGCGTTGACATCGAATCCTAGCGCGCGGGAGCGGCAGGATGAGATCTTGGGAGTTATCGTTGCCCGCTTAGTGCTCCCAGAGTCGGTCAGTATTAATGGACATGGGCGTCTGGCCGCAGAGAAGAGAAGATGAGAAGAGTCTGAAGCCATGGGGGGAGAATACCCCACTGCATAAGTCCCTGTTGGAGTACTCGATGCCATCCATCGGGTCCACCTCCTCGATTCAACCTCCAGCTATTTTAGCCCAGAGCTTCGAGCTTAAGCCGTCACTAGTGACATGGATCCAGCAGGATCAATTCTCTGGGGAACCCATGGAGAGACCTATTGAACATCTAGACTCCTTCCTCGAGAAGTGTGACACATTAAGGATTAATGGTGTCACCACTGAAGCAATCCGTCTGAAGCTATTCCCCTTCTCTCTGCGGGATAAGGCCAAGCAATGGCTTAGGGGAAATGCACCGAACACCTTCAACACTTGGGAGAAGCTCTCAAATGCTTTCTTGACTAAGTTCTTCCCTCCGGGGAAGACAATGAAGCTGAGGAGTGAGATCTCCTCCTTCTCCCAGGCCAGCCACGAGTCCCTGCATGAAGCTTGGACGAGATACAAAGAGATGCAGCAGAGATGCCCTCATCATGAACTTCCAAAGTGTCAGATTATAAATCTGTTCTATAATGGATTGAGGGATGACCTAAAATCTTCGATGGACACCGCGGCTGGGGGGTCCTTCATGTCTAGAAGTGAAGAAGATGCCGGTAACATTTTAGAAAACATGGCATCAAACAATGAGCGGTGGTGCGATGAGCGTGCAACACCCAGATCTGGAGGCATTCATAGAGTCGAGGACGTCGACAAGTTGTCTAGCAAATTTGATTTGCTATCGACCCAGATCTCAGCGCTCATGATAGGAACTGGTGGTGCCGGCACCCAACAAGTATTAGTGGTGGAAGTGAAAGTCCTAGGAGACTTCGAGGGTGGTGACATTTCACCACTGGTGGATCAAGCTAGCATACTTTTCTTCAACCCTATGGTTAATGTGCCGTATCCACCACAGACTAGCTCCAATCCAGTTTATTCTCCCAATAACCGGAACCACCCAAATCTGAGTTACCAGGCACCCTACCAGCAGCCCATGCAGTAACCACAGCAACAAGTATATCAGCCGCCTAGGCAACAGCAGCAGCAGTATTATCAGCAACAGCAGCAACCCCCACAAATGTACCAACAGTATCCCCCACAGGAATCAGCAGCCCATGCTGTAGCAGCAGCAGCCATATGGCCAGCATCGAGTCATCTCCCCGATTGAGTCCCTCTTGACTCAGTATATCACAAACCAGGAGAAGATCAATTTGAAGCTGAAGATGGGGCAGAGGGCCCTCACTGACCAAGTAACCCAGCTGGGGTTGCAGGTGGAGAACCTTTAAAGGGTGCAAAACCGATTGCCAGGTCAACCGGAAGTGAATCCAAGGGGGACAAATTAGACTTTGGCACTAACGCATGAACATGCGAATGTGTCCGCTATCGTCTTGAGAAGCGGGGCACAAATTCCTATAAGAGTGCTCGGTAAGGAACCGGAAGCTCCGTTGGTCGGTGGGCGGCCAATTGAAAAATCGAATGATGACGGAGCTTCGTCGCCAAAGAATACGACTCCAGAGGGAGTCCCTGAAGAAGATAAGAAGAAGGAAGAGGAGGAGAACCTTAGAGTATTCAAGCCCGTTGTGCCTTTTCTATAACGACTTGCCAAGGCTAAAATTGGTGAAAAATACGGCAAGTTCTTTGCTATGGTCAAGGATTTGATCTTGCAGATCCCGTTTCTCAAAGCCATAAAGACAATTCCCTCCTATGCAAAATTTTTAAAGGACTTGGTGACGAGGGGTTCGAGAAAGGAAAAGGTCATTCTCACGGCGGAATGTAGTGCTCTCATACAGCGAGCGAATCCGCCCAAGCTAAAAGACCCGGGAAGCTTCTCCATTCCTTATTCGATTGCGGAAGTAAAGATCCATCGGGCGCTCATGGACTTGGGAGCGAGAGTCAGTCTAATGCCCCTGTCACTATATAGGAGGATAGGGATGGGAGACCTAGAGCCCACGGGTATGACACTTCAATTAGACGATAGATTGGTCAAATACCCGGTGGGAATTGTAGATGACCTGCCTGTTAACGTCAGTGGAGTACATGTGCCGGTAGACTTCGTGGTGATGGATATGCCCGAAGACACTCATACGCCCATCATCCTTGGACGGCCCTTCATGGCCACCGCTGGCGTGCTGATAGACGTGAAGAAAGGGAAGTTATCCCTTAATGTTGGCGACGAAAAGGTCGAGTTCGACTTGGGGTTATCTATGAAGCACCCTCCGGATGAACCTGGATGCAATATGCTGGACGTTGAGGAGGAAAGAGCTGTGGAAGCTGGGGCCTGGGAAATTCTCTCAAAGAATCCCCCCGACATCTTGGGGGACCCTGAAGAGCATGTCGGCTTGAAGAAGGAAGAATTTTCTCGGGAAGCAGGTGTCTCACATACGACCCCTCCCGGATTCCAAAAAGCTCCTCCGACGAGGAGAAAAGGGAAAGAGCCCATGGAGCTTACCGTTGATGAGATCCGGATCTTAAGAAAAGTGGTGGTCGATGCCAATGTGAGGGAGAAGCCCCTGGATACCATCAACGGAGGGAGGATCATCGAGCAAATCTACTTATCACCACCGACGACACCAAAGACCACTGCTCCAACATCTGAAAGAATGCCAAACATTGGGCATCACTCCCGTCCTCCTTAAAAACCACCTACCTGACATCGAGCAAACGACGTTAAACAAAAGCGCTTCATGGGAGGCTATCCACATTCTAAACCCTCATCTTTATTTTTAGGATTATTTTTTAGGTTTATTTTTTAGGTTTATTGTTCTTATTTTGTTGAATAAATTCATTCACGGGAACTTTCGTCGAGGGACTTAGGCCATTTGTGAACTTTTGCAGAAAACAAGCCCCCAACCGATCGGTTGATCCCTCGACCGATCGGGTGGGAGTATCAAACAATGGCCTGTATCTGTTCTCCAGCGAATCGGTCGGGTAAAACAAACTGAGACTGGGTGGCAGATCGTGTGAGAACAGCAGAAGTCTCGAAAAATTAGAGGATTTTATCAACCGACCGGTTGAAAGAAGCAGTGGTCGTGTGACTGACCGGGTGAGCTGCATAGAACTCTCGGGAAAAATTGTGAAGCGGCCAACCGATCGGTTGAAAACTCAACCGAGCGGTTCGCCTGTAGCCTCTTTTCAGTAAATTTTTCGATATAATAACCAACTGATCGGGTGAAAACTCACCCGATCGGTTCACCCAAAACCCTATAAATACCCCCCGATTCGCCCGACTCATTTTCTTCACCCGACTTCGACTGCCCCTCCGTCATTTTGGCTTCTTCTCTCCCAACCGGCCACATTCCTCCCCTCAACCGACCCCCACAGCCCCTCAATCGATCTCTCCACTCTCTCCTCCCTTCTCTCCATCGATTTCTATCTCTTCCCCTTTCATCCAAACCCTAATTTTTGCCCAACTCCCCCCAATTTCAAAATTTTGTTGGAGAGAAGTGTCGTGGCTTCACACTCCCACCAATTGCACATCATTGGGTGATTTGCGAGCAAGGATTAACTACGCTTCTGGGTAACTTTGCTCCTTAGCTCAATTTTCAATTTTGCCCTAATACTATAATCTTGCTAAATTGCCATTGATTGTGTGCATTCCTCACATCTTGCATTCACTTGCATCACACACCATCATGGCTAGGGAGAGAGATAAGGGTAAGGGTATCATACAGGAGGAGGAGCCGTCTCGTAAGAGACAGAAGACCACACGTCCACCACACTCACGCTCTCCTCCTACACAGCCTACACAACCCCAACCCCTACCTATCATCCCTCCTGAGGACCCAATGTTGGGCCCACGTGGTTACCATTTTTTGAGTCAAGAACAAAAAGATTTTTATCATAAACTCGATGCACGGGGTCACCTCTCCACCAAGTTTGCACACGCACAATCTCTTATCGATCTCGGTGTTTTCTCCGTAGTCGAGACCCTCTTTGCTAACTTAGGATGGTTAGCTTTCTTTAACGCCCACGCACCCTCCTACCCCGCTCTCACACTAGAATTTCTATCTTCCCTTAAGTGTGAGTCGGTATCGATCGTCGTTTTTCGGGTCCGAAACAGAACTGCCCACACCCACCTGGACACTATCAATCACATTTTTGGATTCCCCATTCTTGGGGACGACGCTATCCGTCACTCTGGATACCTCCCTGATTTCGATGTCGATCAATTTTGGTTTCGCCTCACCCTACACGATCACTATCCTCGAGGTAAGGCCAAGGCATCCTCCATCATTCACCATGTATTCCGTCTGGCCCACCGAATCATATCTTGCACATTCTTCCCCATGGATGAGTCCGGGACGGTGACTATCGCTGATCTTTTCATTTTGCGGGCCATGACATTTGATTTCATTCTTGGTGACGACGGGATTGCCTTCAAGGCCCCTCGCATTCCCATTCATGCCGGCGATTGGCTTATCCACAAATTGCTTGACATTAGCCGCGCCGACAAAGGCAAGTTTTGTTGCGGGGACCTCATTACTATCATAGCTAGATATCCCCAGTATAATGTCGTCATCCCCCGAGATTTCCCTTCTGTCCCAGGACCCTCACATATAGATCTTGATGTCCTTCGGCATATACACATGATCAAGCCCCGCCCCGAGGGTCGTTTCACTTTTTACTACGGACACCCCCCCTACTCCATATACCATTCTACCCAAACCCGCTCGCATGACTATCGTTTTAGTGGCAGATTGGACATTTCCTCCCGATCCTAAGTTTCTAGGGGGGGTTACGTCTTCCATTCCTTCCCTAGGGTGCACCCAGACCAACTTCCCCTGCCGCCCACTTAGGCGAGCAGGATATCCCTGCGTCCCAGGGAGACTCTCGGGCTGGCCCCAGTCATACCATCCCGGCTTCTGGCCCTACCACTTCTGAGGCTCTGACTGAGGCCTTCTTAGGCCTAGCCTCCGGTGCTGGCATGACCATTGCCGCTGGCACCACTTCCACTTCCCGTCCTGCCTCTACTTCTTCCGTCTGCCGTGCCGCCTCTGCTCTCCTCGCTCTCGAGGCTGAGCTAGCTTCACTGCACGCTCGCGCTTCGTCCTATGCCCCCTCGGGCCCATCCTCTTCGATCTTCTCTCACCCACGTTCTCTCGCACTTGAGAGGAACATGGCCGCCATCCTCCGCATTTTCACTCACGTTCACGGACCACCACCACCTACACCACCACCTTCACCTCCACCATCACATTCATCACCTCCCCCCTCACATTCTTCACCACATCCATCCCCCCTAGGCGACCATCCCTTCCCGCCACCACTGTTTCCGTTCCTGCCAATTCACCTCCACTCACAACCACTGCCGTCGATCCCATAGATCCACCACCATCCACTTCCATCACCCCATACGTGCGCCGCAAGAAATTGCAGGTGCGTTCGCGATCACTTCCCCCACAATCCTCTCCCGTCACCGAATCTACCATACCTACCGTCGTATCTACCCCATCTACCACCGCTTTGGTCGCCATTTCCCTTCCACTCCCCATCATCACCACCACACCACCCATCGTCCACACTTCCACACCCATCCACACCCATCCTGCACCCCTCTCCCCACTTCTCCGCACACCCCCCACCTCTCCCCTCTGCACCCCTCCATCTTCTACCGAGGAGGACGAGGACTGTAACCACCAGTTTTCACGATGCGTTTTATTCGTATTCTTCCGTGTGTTTATTCTTCTTCGTATCCGTAGTTGTGGCGTATCACATCCCGTACCCGTATCAACTTCTAACTTTTACATATTAACTATTATTATTATTATTTCTAAAATAAATCCCTTCTAATAATTAATTTAAAATATTTCAATTGTATTTTTAAATTTAAAATAATACCCATTTGAAATTATTATTGGATGATTTTATTAATGAGTTTGAAAACTTATAATGTATTATAGTGAATAATTTTCCTAATTAAATATTTGAAAACCTTCCTAACTAGACCCATTTAAACCCATATTGGTTAGCCCTATTTCCCCTTAATTAAACCTATTAAATACTATTAATAATTTACCAAAACCCTTCCTAAAATAACTCTAAACCAATTGTTGTGAACCCAGGCCGAAACCCCATCTTAACCCTCATGCACACAATAACACACACATACACAAAAAAAAACCAAAGTGAAACAACTAAAACCTAGTGGGGGCTGAGCCTAGAGCTTGCTATCGCATTTGTAATAGGACCCTAGTGAACCTGAGGAGACACATGCTGGGCATTTCAAACCCCAACACCAAGGATAATAAAACCCTAAGGATAATAACCTATTCACGTGCTGCCTGTTCAACTCTCCCACACTGTTTTCTTTTATATACAACTCCAACCCTACAGGCTAATCAATCAACCCTACTTTTCCTATTATATTAAAAAAAACCTAGGCCTCACCTTTCTTCTCCCAGCCGCCCTGTCACCTCTTTTCTCCACGCGAGAGCAACCAAACTCTGCCAAAATCCTCGCAAACCCCCGCCGTCAGCCTTCTTCCTCCTCGCATGACCCAGCTCCTCCCAAACACCCACGGCGCCCCATCTTTTCCCCTGCCACCTGCTCCTCTCAAAGTCGCACCACCTCCCCAACAAATGCCAGCTTCTCCTCTCACCCGCGTATGCAACATCAGGCTGAGCGGCCTCCTTCCCACTTGCCTTCTCCATCTCCCCTCGCCTTGTATCTCCCAACACCCTGCAACACCCTCGTGCGACCACGTCTCCTTGCATGGCCACCACCTCCCCTCGCCCAGAAGCATCGCACCACCCTCGCAAATCACCAGCAACGGCCTCGTCTTCATCCACGCATGCAGCGAGCCCTTCTTCGCTCCGAGATCTCATCGCATAGCAGTCGGGGTCTCCTTCTTCATCTCCCTATGCGCGCCACCTCCCTCGCAAACGCCCAGCTCCTCCCAACGCCGGCAGCCTCCAACCAGCGACTCCGGAGCTCCTCCACTCGCGTTAATATAGCCCGGGGTTCCCCTCTTCCCCACGCACACGAACACCTTCGTTGCGGCTCTCATCCTCGCTGCTAGCCTCAGATCTTACGTCGACAGCCCCTGGGACTCGCTGTTCTACCAGCAGAGCCGCCAGACGCCGCTGTCTACCATCTTCCTTGCTGCCGCAACAAGTTCAGACCGTAGGCGTCGTTGTTTCGGAACCGTATAGCGGTCGCTGCATTCCGATCCTTTGATGCACTTCCGGTTAGTAGATCTATCCTTAAACAACTTATAACCCACATCGTAATTTAGAGAACCTAATAAAACGGATGATTAGACGTCGTAGGAGCCCTTGATAAAGCTGTTATGATTGAAAAACGCATAATCTGATTTTATGTTTTGTCAAACCAGTGAACCTTCATCACCGTAGTGTAGTACTCGTCGAGACGTTTCCGACGACACCAAGAACGCCAAAAACAGGCAAGTGTGCAATTAGATATGAATTTTTGATGTTTCAGGACTTTTACGTCGCTTTTACTTATTGTTGTATAACTTGAAAACTAGACGTGAAATGACGCATGAAAACGATGCCATGACAATCTGGACGAAATTTGTGATCTAACGGCATATCATACTATATACCTTAATTTTAAACAAGGAAGAAAATTAGTTTCTATAGTAGGGTCAACGAAAGTCCATGTTCAACATTATTTTAAATTGTTGTATAAATTGTTCAACCCACTCATGCTTATTGAAAATGTTGTAATAACAGATTAATATTGATAACATTAAATTTCTACAAGTCTTTAAAAGTTCAACCAGTTGTGACATCGTGAAAATTGTGCGCCTCGAAGGCGAAATCGTGCGCCTCGAAGGTGAAATCGTGAATTCGTGATGTAGTGTGAGTCGACTAGGCTGGCTCGTGTTCCAGCACAAAATTGGGGTGGGGTTAGGGTTGAGCGGCCACTAGGCGTATGAAGGGGTCCTCTCTTCAAGAGCACCACCCGCATGCGGTGGGTTAGCGTCAATCACGGTAAGCCCCCGTGAGAAGAATGACTTACTCATCACGACCTAAAGGCGAGAACCCTATGATAGATGTGAACTATTGACATGAAACTTGAAATACTAACGTGATCTCAGTAACTTGACATGCTAACGAATCCAAGAAAACTTACTTTACTTCTTAAAAACTGTTTAGAACTGCACGTTAGGGATGTCTACGTCTGTTTCATTATAATTGTCTTATTTAACTTATTGATGTCATCTCATTTAATGTCTCTTAAATTCATATCGTTTGTATACTTGCCTTGGGTGCTAATCTTTTCTTGCAGACCCTTGCTGACATACATTCATGTTTTTTGGATGTATGTCAGATTCTGAGCTTGAGTGTTCGGAGGATCCATACGTGACGCCTGACTTGGATAGCCAGGAGTTGGCAGTAGACGCCGAGCCTCTCCCAGTAGAGGACTAGTGGACCCACACTTTACTACCTTCCTTAGTTTACTTTTCAGACATTGTTGTTGCTTTGAGTACGTTTTGTTGCTACTTTAGCCGAGCTGTGGCTTATTGTTTAATCTCGTGTACGAACACTACGTATCTCTGGATGTGGCTTTTTATCTTTTGAAATGTTTCTGATTGTTCTGATACGCAAATGCAAGGACTTCTCCTGTGTTTTTATCACAGACGCTTATTGAACTCGAGCATCACCGCTCTAGTTCAAGCGGACCACGTAACGTTCTCGCTTCCGGTGTCTTTTGGGAAGCGGGGCGTTACAGGTTTTAGTGATGGCCCATGCAGGTCCTGCAACTGTGAAAGTCAGAACAATGAGAACACTTTTCATTAGCCAAAACATCCAGAATTAGTTCGTACGCAAAATTACTCGAATACCTTGTCTCAGCACGATAGGAAACCCAATACCAGGATAATAAGGAGAGTTAGTTAGACGCTTTTGCTCGTTAGTTAGACACCCTTGCCGTGACTTAGTATTATCATCTTGGGAGTCACCCTAGCGATTGGTCACCAAGCCCTGACCATATTAGATTTTTGAGTTTCGTTAGTCGTTCGCTTAGATTTATCGAATCTAGGGCCCGACCATACGTAGCGATCGTCGCCGTGCAAGCCGAACCTGAGATGCCTGCAATGAGTAGACTTCGAGGTGTAAGATATTCCAGATCCATAAGATTTCGATCTTGATCCTCTATGAACGCTCACCTCGGCTTCCTATCGCAGTCTAGTTCGTTGATGAACCTTAGTGCTAAACCTTAGTCGACCCAATGATTATTTTCCCCCTGATTTTACTATTTTCCTGATCATTACATTTCCATATTAATGATCATAGAAAGCCATCGTAGCATATTCACGGAGTTATTTCTTAGTCATCCTTACGTTTCGGTTGTTAAACCTATTCCTTGTCCTCGATCCACTTAAACTCTTTGGGTCCGCCATCTTAACCTTGAACCTCCCCATTGCAGATCCAGGGCCCTTTAAAAAAGTATTTTCGATATTTCTTTATTGAATTCTTTGCTAAGTTTAAAATCCTTTCGAAAACCTTTTACTTAGAATTTCTACGCTTCAGTCGACTTAAACCCAATCTTGATTATGAAACTCTTCTGACGCGATCCTTAGGTACTATCTTATAGCGACTTTCTAACATATATCTTCCGCACTTCTATTTCATATAACCTCGCATAACTACTCTATTTTCCTCATGTAATGAACTTCTTGAAAATCATCTTCATTTCTTACTAACATATTTCAAAACAATCACTCATACATACTTTTAAAATACTTTCCAAAGTTAAATAGAACTTCAAAATCTTATGTGTCAGTTTTATAATCATTGTCTTCATATTTTTTTCTAAAAAAATTCTTTTTACAAAACTAATCCCATTTACAAAACAAGCATTACAACACTACACCCACAGTACCATTTACCTATAATTTGACTAATCATATTTTACGTTTTAACTTTTACCGTATGCTCGCTATTTTATGTGAGTTATAACGATATTATTATTATTATACATATCCTTATCTTCTTAATTATTTAATTATTCTAAAATATTTTAGGTCATCCAACTAACTAACCTCTTATCCATGCCACATCCGAAACCGTCCATCACAATATTAATTCGTTGCATCATTCAACTCTGAATCCTACACATGCTTAGTTATCACTTTAGAGCTTAACATTGCTTAGTGAGACCTTTAACGTTGATTGTGGTGTTGTTGTGGTGCATGTAAATAGATAGTGGATGTGGACCCGTGTGTGTGAATCCCTATGTACCACTTATGTATAAGTGTGTTTACCCTTAATATATTAGTATGGTGTGATTGTCTATTGTGTCGTATGTGCATGTACGGTAAATTGTGATAGGTATGTATATAGTCGAGTATAGAGTAGTAAGTGTTATATTTATACTTAGACGAGTGATTAGCTGTATCACTATAGGAATATCTGTGCGTGTTATATTTAGAATTGGCTAGTTACTATGAGTATATGTACCTTAGTCGTACTTGTTAATGGTTGTAATTATATGCTAGTACAGTGTTATGCAGGTTAGGTGTATGATAATAGGTGTGCATATAGTTGTGTGTGCAGATTTATTATGTGATTTATATGTTAGTAGGTATGGCTTGTGCTTGTGCGTATATATGTATGTGGTTAGTTATAGGTATGGATATATATATATATATATATATATGTATTGTATAAATAAATGTGTTTTAGTATAGTAGGGTTATAATTTTACCCCTATGGGATGATGTATGAGCATGTGTATACCAGGAAGTATGCCTAGTCGTATATTGTGACTATGTGTATGTGGACGTATGTAATAGTATGATAGCTCTATGTAGATTACCATGGTTGTGTTTATCGGTGTGTGTATATATGTCATATATAAATACGAGATGGGAGTGTGGTGGTGTAAGTATGTATATGTGTGTAAAATGAAAGTACGTTTAAGTATTTGATAGTGTGTGAGTAAGTATAGGCGTATGAATGTATATTGTTTCTTTATAATGTATGTATGACTAGGATAGAATGACCCTAGTGTCTAAGCCCGCTCACCCCTATGTCGGCCCATTTAAGGAAGCCCGAAGACGGACTTGATCTTAAGGTGGGTAGATTACGATGACCCTAGCGCTTGATAAGGCTTATATAAATCTGTGTTGGGGTAAGATAACATGTGCATGTATATACGTGTAGTGATATATGTTATAATGTGTATATGGTGATATGCGGTATGCAAAAGTGATTGTACGATTGAAGTGTTAATTGACTAAGAATGATTGTATTTATGTGTTAGTGGTATGTTTATGTGACATGTGGTACTATATCATTATAGATAGTGAGTGTATAAATGTATGGTAATGCATGGTATATTAGTAATAATGGGAGTGTGCAAGGTGTGGTGGTGTAGTAAAGTGTTACTGTTCACCCGAGTATAATATTAATGGTTGGATTATATTTGTAGGATGATATTACATTAAACATGTTATGTTAACAAGTAATTAGTAATGTGTGTACGTGTATTGTTACTACTATTAGAACGGACGTTGATTTGTATTATCAGTGGTAATAGTTTTGGGGTTGATGTTGGTATTAGAAATACTATTTGGATATGGTATGATGGTTATTTATCGTGTGTATGAAGTAGAAGAGAGATGCGAGCGTTACCCTTACGTTTTCCGGGTGCCTTAGCCGATAAGATTCCGAGGACGGAATCAGTCTTAAGGTGGGTAGGATGTAACGACCAGTTTTCACGATGCGTTTTATCCGTATTCTTCCGTGTGTTTATTCTTCTTAGTATCCGTAGTTGTGGCGTATCACATCCCGTACAAGTATCAACTTCTAACTTTTACATATTAACTATTATTATTATTATTTCTAAAATAAATCCCTTCTAATAATTAATTTAAAATATTTCAATTGTATTTCTAAATTTAAAATAATACCCATTTGAAATTATTAATGGATGATTTTATTAATGAGTTTGAAAACTTATTATGTATTATAGTGAATAATTTTCCTAATTAAATATTTGAAAACCTTCCAAACTAGACCCATTTAAACCCATATTGATTAGCCCTATTTCCTCTTAATTAAACCTATTAAATCCTATTAATAATTTACCAAAACCCTTCCTAAAATAACTCTAGCCCCATTGTTGTGAACCCAGGGCGAAACCCCATCTTGACCCTCACGCACACAATAACACACACATACACAAAAAAACCCTAAGTGAAACCACTAAAACCTAGTGGGGGGCTGAGCCCAGAGCTTGCTATCTCATTTGTAATAGGACCCTAGTGAACCTGAGGAGACACATGCTGGGCATTTCAAACCCCCACACCAAGGCTAATAAAACCCTAAGGATAATAACCTATTCACATGCTGCCTGTTCAACTCTCCCACACTGTTTTCTTTTATAAACAACTCCAACCCTACAGACTAAGCAATCAACCCTACTTTTCCTATTATATTAAAAAAACCTAGGCCTCACCTTTCTTCTCCCAGCCGCCCTGTCACCTCTTTTCTCCACGCGAGAGCAACCCAACTCCGCCCAACTCCTCGCAAACCCCCGCCGTCAGCCTTCTTCCTCCTCGCGTGACCCAGCTCCTCCCAAACACCCACGGTGCCCCATCTTTTCCCCTGCCACCTGCTCCTCTCAAATTCGCACCACCTCCCCAATAAACGCCAGCTTCTCCTCTCACCCGCGTATGCAACAGCAGCCGAGCGGCCTCCTTCCCACCTGCTTTCTCCATCTCTCCTCGCCTTGTATCTCCCAACACCCTGCAGCGCCCTCGTGCGACCACGTCTCCTTGCGTGGCCACCACCTCCCCTCGCCCAGAAGCATCGCACCACCCTCGCAAATCACCAGCAACGGCCTCGTCTTCATCCATGCGCGTAGCGAACCCTTCTTTGCTCTGAGATCTCATCACATAGCAGCTGGGGTCTCCTTCTTCATCTCCCTATGCGCGCCACCTCCCTCGCAAACGACCAGCTGCTCCCGACGCCGGCAGCTTCCGACCAGCGACTCCAGAGCTCCTCCACTCACGTTAACGTAGACCGGGGGTTCCCCTCTTCCCCACGCATGCGAACGCCTTCGTTGCGGCTCTCATCCTCGCTGCTAGCCTCAGATCTGATGTCGACAGCCCCTGTGACTCGCTGTTCTACCTGCAGAGCCGCCAGACGCCGCTGTCTACCGTCTTCCTCGCTGCCGCAACGAGTTCAGACCGTAGGCGTCGCTGTTTCAGAACCGTATCGCTGTCGCTGCATCCCAATCCTTCGCTACACTTCCGGTTAGTAGATCTATCATTAAACAACTTATAACCCACACCGTAATTTAGAGAACCAAATAAAACGGATGATTAGACGTTGTAGGAGCTCTTTATAAAGCTGTTATGATTGAAAAATGCTTAATCTGATTTTATGTTTTGTCAAACCAGTGAACCGTCATCACCGTAGCGTAGTACTCATCGAGACGCTTCCGACGACACCAAGAACGCCAAAAAGAGGCAAGTGTGCAATTAGATATGAAATTTTGATGTTTCAGGACTTTTACGTCACTTTTACTTATTGATGTATAACTTGAAAACTAGACATGAAATGACGCATGAAAACGATGCCATGACAATCTGGACGAAATTTGTGATCTAACGGCATATCATACGATATACCTTAATTTTAAACAACAAGGAAGAAAATTAGTTTCTATAGTAGGTTCAACGAAAGTCCATGTTCAACATTATTTTAAATTGTTGTATAAATTGTTCAACCCACTCCTGCTTATTGAAAATGTTGTAATAACAGATTAATATTGATAACATTAAATTTCTGCAAGTCTTGAAAAGTTCAACCAGTTGTGACATCGTGAAAATCGTGTGCCTCGAAGTCGAAATCGTGAATTCGTGATGTCGTGTGAGTCGACTAGGCTGGCTCGTGTTCCAGCACAAAATTGGGGTGGGGTTAGGGTAGAGCAGCCACTAGGCGTATGAAGGGGTCCTCTCTTCAAGAGCACCACCCGCATGCGGTGGGTTAGCGTCAATCACGGTAAGCCCCCGTGAGAAGAATGACTTACTCATCACGACCTAAAGGCAAGAACCCTATGATAGATGTGAACTATTGACATGAAACTTGAAATACTAACGTGATCTCAGTAACTTGACATGCTAACGAATCCAAGAAAACTTACTTTACTTCTTGAAAACTGTTTAGAACTGCACGTTAGGGATGTCTACGTCTGTTTCATTATAATTGTCTTATTTAACTTATTGCAGTCATCTCATTTAATGTCTCTTAAATTCATATCGTTTGTATACTTGCCTTAGGTGCTAATCTTTTCTTGCAGACCCCTTGCTGACATACATTCATATTTTTTGGATGTATGTCAGATTCTGAGCTTAAGTGTTCGGAGGATCCATACGTGACGCCTGACTTGGATAGCCAGGAGTTCGCAGTAGACGCCGAGCCTCTCCCAGCAGAGGACTAGTGGACCCACACTTTACTGCCTTCCTTAGTTTACTTTTCAGACATTGTTGTTGCTTTGAGTACGTTTTGTTGCTACTTCGTGCGTCATTTGTGTCTTTTTCTTTATTTTTGAATCGTTTTCATCGTGTTTTTCTTTTTCTTTCTTTCCTTTTTCTCCTCTCTCTCCTAGAGATGACCCCAAATGATGAATTGCCATAGAATCACACACACACACCTAGCATGGCTTCGATAATCACATTCACTTACCCTAGGAAGCTGAGTCCTCTTGTATTTCATGCATCTTGGGTCCATTTTGCTTTTATGTGAGTCATGTGTCGTGTCTACCTTACGGCATGCTTCTACTTTATGATTTTGATTTATATACATGTCTTGGAATGACCCCTAGATTATCATGCTTCGATTTGAATATACGGTATTTGCTTCTCCTGTCTGCTTCTATATGCATGTTATATTTATATCGTATACTTCATTTAGCATGTGTCGGGATTCCACAGTTAGGACTAGGATAACTCATTTAGCCTATGCTCTGATTAACGAAGAAAATCTCCCTTGCCCAAGTGTTTAGAATCTGATTTCTTTTTAATTTTACTTGGTGCAAATCCCCTCGTCGTGTACCGTTCTCCTATTTGGGAGAGTAAACACATGTATATACCCAAAAGTCCAAAAACCCAAAAAAAATAGAGAAAAGAAAAACCCAAAAAGAAAAGAAAAGAGAAAAGAAAAGAGAAAAATATATATGTGTATAGCCAAAAATCCAAAAAAAATACATATATCCAAAACCCAAAAAAAATTCATGTGTGAATATTTTTCCACCTACCGAAAATAAATGGAAGGCGAGAATTTGCACCGAGTGTTCTACTCCACATCTTCTCAACCTCCATCGTTTTCGAAAACACTTGGTATAGGAACTACTTAGCTATTATCTAGGCGATAGTGTGGTGATTTCCTAATCCCTAGTTATGGAGTCACTGACATATGATACGCTTCTATTCTTATACTCTTCTAATGCATGATTGAGCTATATATTCACCACTTATTTCAAAGCTGTAACGGCATGTTTTCATCAAGACAAACTATTTACGTATTTGACCAATTTTTCAATTTTTAAACTATTTTATAATGGTTTGTCAGGAGTTTTACTGATTTCAAAACTTTCTTATAAAAATATTTTGAAGTACCAGACTAGTTATGGAGTATTTTAGTAAGATCGGATTTCAAAAAATACTCAAAACATTTCTGATAAAATTCATTTTCAGATATTACGGTTTAGGCTTAATGAATTTATTTTCAATACAAACGACATCAAAATGATTTCAAACTTCTACAGTAACATTCAATGATCATTTAGGGCCTCCCATATTAATTTCGTAATTTTCTGAAGTCAAATCAGTAGAGAACCCGCAAACCCGCTTCCTAAACGTTTTGGCCTAAAACTAGTATTTTCGTAGCCCAAACCCTGAAACAGACTTGGTATTCGTGATCCTCGCAAAGATACGAACCCGTGGGTATGTTTTCATAAATTTTTGGACACGTTTACTAGTAGGGACAAAATCGTAATTTCGTTACAAAATGATTTTTCACTAATGACTTTTTAACCCCTCTTAATTACCTTAACCTAATCAAATTTTTAACCCAAACCAGGATTTAAACGTGAGGGAAGCACGTTCAAATTTTTCTTCATTTTGTCAAAAAGATAAACCTAACATCATTAATACCCACCAAACATATTAATTGTATTTGACTATTAACCTTAATTAAAATACTAATTTTAATTATCTATATTAACCCTACCCATAGGCCCTCTCACAGTCACAGCACCCTCTCTATCTCGTTAACCCTCTCTCTCAATCCCATATCATTTGCTCTCACTATCTCTTCCCCCTTAAACCATGCACACACACAGTCGCTCTCACTCTCCCTCTCCTCGGCGGAGCGCTACACCGTCAACCGCTGTGAACCACCGGAGCGCCGCTCACCCCGACACCCTGTTGCTCGAACCCACGCCCTTCCGCCAGCGCCCGACGCCCCGTGCCACCGCCTGCTCCTCCTTCTCCGCTCCTCGACAAACATCCAGCAGCGCCAGCTCCTCCGCCTGCAACGACACCTCCGCAGCTCTGACAGACCCCCGTGCCTCCCCACGAAGCGCCGGTGAACTCCAACAGCCTGGAACACCCCCGGAGCTCCCCACACCTCTGAGCGACGACGAAGCTCGCTGCCGTATGCCCCACCTCGACCGTCGTTCGTCCCCGCTCCGATCCTCCGCTGCCTTCGTCTACCGCAAGCAGCAGCTCCGCCCAACGGCGAACGTCGTCGCTCTGACCACCACCGTCTGCAACTCCGCCACCTCACACCCTCGAGTGCCGTCAGCCTCTCCCTCCGCTCGCCTCCGACCCCCAAGCCTCGCCATGCTGCCTCCACTCCGGCGAGACCCCGAAGCCCCACGCTCGCCGCCGAGATCTTCACCACCCTCCCCTCGCGCCCTACTCTGCCTTTACCGCCGCTGCTGCGGAAGTCGCCGCCGCTGCCCCCGCTTCCCGCCGCCCGCATCCGCCACCATCAACGTTCAGACCGCCCGCCACCACGCTGCTCCGAGCCCACCGCCGACGTCCGACGCGAAATCCCCCGCCCTCTCCTTTGCTGCAATGGCGAAGGGTACATAAAAGCTCTGATGGCACGTTCGTAAATACGAAAGGATTTTCGTATTTTATTTTATTTAATAAATTATAATGGGTTTATTGGTTTTAAATTCGTAATAAATTATATATGAACCAGAAAAATATGAGACCACCTCTGAAAATTCAGAAATGTCATTCTGGACTCAATGGCACTAGTTTCGTCTCAATCGAACGCTTAGATTTTCCGCAATTAATTTTTAAGCCTAGAATTTAAATAGGTTATTTTCATTCAAAAATCTGTAACTTGCTATTTTCACGTAAACTAATATATGATAAAAATATATGTTAGAGTACTCTTCAAGACGGTCCTTTTGACAGCTTATTTGCAACTTTCCGATGCAGATTGCATCCAGGAGAAATTATTGAATAATTACACACTTAATTTAAAATTAGTTTTTAAATCTATTTTGAACTTTCAAACATTATAAAAATTACTATGAGCTTCCGAAAAATATTTCCTCTTACAATAAAATTATTTTCCTTATATCAAGGCTATAGAAAAATTTAGAACACTTTTTGACAACGTTTCAATCGATTATAAAAATCAAAACGATCAGATTAATTAGGTAGAAAATGGGGTAACCCGTAACTAATGTTTTCTTGTATTTGCAGGTACCAATTCTCATGCACCATCATCTTTAAAAAGCTCTAGCTCCAATCTCGTCTTACCACGACGATCTCAAAAGTGTAAGTCACTCTAATTCTAACTTTGGAAATCTGGATAGTGTACTCGTATGAACTTAGGACATGTCATCTAGTCACAGAACAGCTATTGACTTGAACCAAGGATTAGAGACCTAATTAACTAGCAAACTAATCAATAGTGGAATGACCAAAGGATTAAATTGAGATAGTACACTTTCATTGAATTTGATATCATAGATGTTGGACTTCAAATCATTGCTCCGACTAAATTGAGATAGTAAACTTTTATGAAATTTGATATCATAGTTGTTGGACTTCAAATCATTGCTCAGACTAAATTGAGATAGTAAACTTTTATGAAATTTGATATCATAGTTGTTGGACTTCAAATCATTGCTCGGACTAAATTGAGATAGTAAACTTTTATGAAATTTGATATCATAGTTGTTGGACTTCAAATCATTGCTCGGACTAAATTGAGATAGTAAACTTTTATGAAATTTGATATCATAGTTGTTGGACTTCAAATCATTGCTCGGACTAAATTGAGATAGTAAACTTTTATGAAATTTGATGTCATAGTTGTTGGACTTCAAATCATTACTCGGGACTGATATTCTCTGTTGAGGCTTCTGCCTTGACTTTTCAGCAAGTAACTACCATATAAATGTATTTGATGTACTCATTAATGGATGTATTGTTGCACACATTGTGGGATGTACGAAATGATGGGCCTATGAGGCCATACGGATACGGATATGGATACGGACACGGATACTGATACGGTTATAAATGTGAAATGTGATACAACATGGGTTATGGGGTAGTCTTGAGCTACATAGTGTGCGGGAGTGACTGGGTCCACCCGTATTTGGTAAGCTGTACCATCATCCAAAAGGGGATGGTAGGTAGATATCTCACGAGTTGCTCCGTTGGATGGGTGCACTTCTGGTTGCATATCGTACACTCGAGCTAAGAATGTTGCACTAGCTGATTGATACAGGGCCCGTGAGGCCATATTGATACGAACACTGATATCAACATTGGACTATGATAATACACGGGATACGGGGTAGTCTTGAGCTACGAAGTGTGCGGGAGTGACTGGGTCCACCATTATTAGTTAAGCTGTACCATCACCCTGCAGGAATAGTAGGTAGATATTCCACGAGTTGCTCCGTGGGATGGGTGCACTTCTGGTTGCATATCGTACACTCGAGCCAAGGCTGATGCACTAGTTTGATTGCTGTATTGTGCTCATGGTTGTTTGTATTGTCGAAACACACTATTGGGCCTTCGGGCATTTACGGATCACATTTACTGAGAACACTATTGGGCCTTCGAGCATTTACAGAGCACATTACGGAACACACTATTGGGCCTTCGGGCATTTACGGAGCACATTTACGGAGCACACTATTGGGCCCTTGCGGCATTTAAGACTGATGCACTAGTTTGATTGATGTTGCACTAATTGATAATTGATTGATACCATGCTTCAGTCACGACTCCTACTATTCTACGGACTAAGTCGAGACTACTCAAACGTGATAGAACAGTTTAATAATGAACGGTCTTGAATTACGACTGAATCAGTGTCTAGAAAGGAAAGGGAAGGGGGTTGGTCAACCAATGGACTTGTTCCTGCGGTCTTTGAAGTGACCTGTGTCTTCAAGCCCTGACTGACTGGCTGATTTGGAAGTTAAGTTAGACTTCTTATTATTAGGCCTGCCTAACACTATTAGATAGCCAAACGACGCTCAAATTTTCTTAAGCATTACTACGACTACCTATTGTCATCCCATTACCGATTGGTCAAAACATTGTTAACCTGGTTGTCTTACTATTGCCATCTCGCTGGTCAAAATATTGTTACTACCACATACCACGCCATAGTCGTTACTTTTGCACTTGTACAGTCATCTTTATCACTTACCACATCTGAATAGTTACCAGTACTTTACTTATTCTCTTACATACCTGTCTACCCATACTTTACTTTTTGCACCTGCCTAACCATCTTTTGTTTACTATAGTCTGTACCATACTTTTGCACTACTTTATTTCTGTTGCTAGAATTGTTGTGACTTACCTATGGTTCCATCTCTGTGGCACCACAGACGACATACATATGGAGGCATATGCTCTAGAGTTAATAGCGCCAAAATTTGACCATGAGTCTGCAGTTTTCAGAGTTGTTTCCAGTTGTATTTACTTTCCTTCATGTACGATTGTTGGACCATTTTTGTACAATACAGATGTAATAATTGGACACTATTTGGGTATTTTTGTACATCTCTGCATCGTGGCTATTTTGTTTTCACTGGTTAACTGCAGGACCTGCGCAAATATCCAAAAGTAACGGGCCCGGAAATCGGGTCGTTACAGCTTTGGTGGCCCACGCAGGTCTGCGCTACCGACCTCGTGAACAATATAGCAAGATCAGGGTGTACAGTATAAAATACTCAAATAGAACTCTCGAGTACAGGATGTCTCGAGTGTTCACTTGTATTGGATATACGGGTGAAGTGTCCTTATTACTATCTTAGGACTTCCTTGATTCCCATCACTCTTCCTTTAACTTGATGACCTTTCGATTGACCTTAAACTTTAGATACGTCTATTTTAAGGAGGGTAGCTCTACAACGGAAGTGAATTGAAGGACACTCAGAAGTATTGGAGGATGATGCTAAAGGATTTGAGACGAACCAAACCGAGACGTGTAAACTGATGCCGATGCTTCTTCGTCTTCTTGAACTCATCATCTTCTTCTATTTAAACCTATTTTGACTTAAGACTAGTTACGGAAGCTATGGTGATATCAATAGTATATATTCATAAATAACATCTCTTGTTTTCTTGATGTTATGATATCACATTATATTTTATGTTATTTACAACCTATTTTCCTAGATTACTATATTTTCTATCATTTATTTGCTTGAGCTTCTTCATAACATCAATTATCTATTTCAAAAAGATTTTTTAAATTTCGAGGACGGAATTATTTTAAGGAGGGTAGGATGTAACGGCCTGTTTTCATCAAGACAAACTATTTACGTATTTGACCAATTTTTCTATTTTTAAACTAATTTATATTGGTTTGTAAGGAGTTTTACTGATTTCAAAAATTTCTTATAAAAATATTTTGAAGTACCAGACTAGTTATGGAGTATTTTTAGTAAGATCGGATTTCAACAAATACTTAAAATATTTCTGATAAAATTCATTTTCATATATTACCGATTAGGCTTAATGAATTTATTTTCTATACAAACGACATCAAAATGATTTCAAACTTCTACCGTAACATTCAATGATCATTTAGGGCCTCCCATATTAATTTCGTAATTTTCTGAAGTCAAATCAGTAGAGAACCCGCGAACACGCTTCCTAAACGTTTTGGCCTAAAACTAGTATTTTCGTAGCCCAAACCCTAAAACGGACTTGGTATTCGTGATCCTCGCAAAGATACGTACCCGTGGGTATGTTTTCATAAATTTTCGGACACGTTTACTAGTAGGGACAAAATCGTAATTTCGTTACAAAATGATTTTTCACTAATGACTTTTTAACCCCTCTTAATTACCTTAAGCTAATCAAATTTTTAACACAAACCAGGATTTAAACGTGAGGGAAGCACTTTCAAATTTTTCTTCATTTTGTCAAAAAGATAAACCTAACATCATTAATACCCACCAAACGTATTAATTGTATTTGACTATTAACCTTAATTAAAATACTAATTTTAATTATCTATATTAACCCTACCCATAGGCCCTCTCACAGTCACAGCACCCTCTTTATCTCGTTAACCCTCTCTCTCAATCCCATATCGTTTGCTCTCACTATCTCTTCCCCCTTAAGCCATGCACACACACAGTCGCTCTCACTCTACCTCTCCTCAGCGGAGCGCTACACCGTCAACCGCTGTGAACCACCAGAGCGCTGATCACCCCGACACCCTGTTGCTCGAACCCACGCGCTCCCGCCAGCGCCCGACGCCCCGTGCCACCGCCTGCTCCTCCTTCTCCGCTCCTCGACAAACATCCAGCAGCACCAGCTCCTCCGCCTGCAACGACACCTCCGCAGCTCTGACAGACCCCCGTGCCTCCCCACGAAGCGCCGGTGAACTACAACAGCCTGGAACGCCCCCGGAGCTCCCCACACCTCTGAGCGACGACGAAGCTCGCTGCCGTATGCCCCACCTCGACCGTCGTTCGTCCCCGCTCCGATCCTCCGCTGCCGTCGTCTACCGCAAGCAGCAGCTCCGCCCAACGGCGAACGTCGTCGCTCCGACCACCACCGTCTGCAACTCCGCCACCTCACACCCTCGAGTGCCGTCAGCCTCTCCCTCTGCTCGCCTCCGACCCCCAAGCCTCGCCATGCTGCCTCCACTCCGGCGAGACCCCGAAGCCCCACGCTCGCCGCCGAGATCTTCACCACCCTCCCCTCGCGCCCTACTCTGCCTTTACCGCCGCTGCTGCGGAAGTCGCCACCGCTGCCCCGCTTCCTGCCGCCCGCATCCGCCACCATCGACGTTCAGACCGCCCGCCACCACGCTGCTCCGAGCCCACCGCCGACGTCCGACGCGAAATCCCCCGCCCTCTCCTTTGCTGCAATGGCGAAGGGTACGTAAAAGCTCTGATGGCACGTTCGTAAATACGAAAGGATTTTCGTATTTTATTTTATTTAATAAATTATAATGGGTTTATTGGTTTTAAATTCGTAATAAATTATATAAGAACCAGAATAATATGAGACCACCTCTGAAAAATCAGAAATGTCATTCTGGACTCAATGGCACTTGTTTCGTCTCAATTGAACGCTTAGATTTTCCGCAATTAATTTTTAAGCCTAAAAGTTAAATAGGTTATTTTCATTCAAAAATCTGTAACTTGCTATTTTCACGTAAACTAATATATGATAAAAATATATGTTAGAGTACTCTTCAAGACGGTCCTTTTGACAGCTTATTTGCAACTTTCCGATGCAGATTGCATCCAGGAGAAATTATTGAAAAATTACACACTTAATTTAAAATTAGTTTTTAAATCTATTTTGAACTTTCAAACATTATAAAAATTACTATGAGCTTCCGAAAAATATTTCCTCTTACAATAAAATTATTTTCCTTATATCTAGGCTATAGAAAAATTTAGAACACTTTTTGACAACGTTTCAATCGATTATAAAAATCAAAACGATCAGATTAATTAGGTAGAAAATAGGGTAACCCGTAACTAATGTTTTCTTGTATTTGCAGGTACCAATTCTCGTGCACCATCATCTTTAAAAAGCTCTAGCTCCAATCTCGTCTTACCACGACGATCTCAAAAGTGTAAGTCACTCTAATTCTAACTTTGGAAATCTGGATAGTGTACTCGTATGAACTTAGGCCATGTCATCTAGTCACAGAACAGCTATTGACTTGAACCAAGGATTAGAGACCTAATTAACTAGCAAACTAATCAATAGTGGAATGACCAAAGGATTAAATTGAGATAGTACACTTTCATTGAATTTGATATCATAGATGTTGGACTTCAAATCATTGCTCCGACTAAATTGAGATAGTAAACTTTTATGAAATTTGATATCATAGTTGTTGGACTTCAAATCATTGCTCAGACTAAATTGAGATAGTAAACTTTTATGAAATTTGATATCATAGTTGTTGGACTTCAAATCATTGCTCGGACTAAATTGAGATAGTAAACTTTTATGAAATTTGATATCATAGATGTTGGACTTCAAATCATTGCTCGGACTAAATTGAGATAGTAAACTTTTATGAAATTTGATATCATAGTTGTTGGACTTCAAATCATTGCTCGGACTAAATTGAGATAGTAAACTTTTATGAAATTTGATGTCATAGTTGTTGGACTTCAAATCATTACTCGGGACTGATATTCTCTGTTGAGGCTTCTGCCTTGACTATTCAGCAAGTAACTACCATATAAATGTATTTGATGTACTCATTAATGGATGTATTGTTGCACACATTGTGGGATGTACGAAATGATGGGCCTATGAGGCCATACGGAAACGGATATGGATACGGACACGGATACTGATACGGTTATAAATGTGAAATGTGATACAACATGGGTTATGGGGTAGTCTTGAGCTACATAGTGTGCGGGAGTGACTGGGTCCACCCGTATTTGGTAAGCTGTACCATCATCCAAAAGGGGATGGTAGGTAGATATCTCACGAGTTGCTCCGTTGGATGGGTGCACTTCTGGTTGCATATCGTACACTCGAGCTAAGAATGTTGCACTAGCTGATTGATACAGGGCCCGTGAGGCTATATTGATACGAACACTGATATGAACATTAGACTATGATAATACACGGGATACGGGGTAGTCTTGAGCTACGAAGTGTACGGGAGTGACCGGGTCCACCCTTATTAGTTAAGCTGTACCATCACCCTGCAGGAATAGTAGGTAGATATTCCACAAGTTGCTCCGTGGGATGGGTGCACTTCTGGTTGCATATCGTACACGCGAGCCAAGACTGATGCACTAGTTTGATTGTTGTATTGTGCTCATGGTTGTTTGTATTGTCAAAACACACTATTGGGCCTTCGGGCATTTACGGAGCACATTTACTGAGAACACTATTGGGCCTTCGAGCATTTACAGAGCACATTACGGAACACACTATTGGGCCTTCGGGCATTTACAGAGCACATTTACGGAGCACACTATTGGGCCCTTGCGGCATTTAAGACTGATGCACTAGTTTGATTGATGTTGCACTAATTAATAATTGATTGATACCATTGCTTCAGTCACGACTCATACTATTCTACGGACTAAGTCGAGACTACTCGAACGTGATAGAACGGTTTAATAATGAGCGGTCTTGAATTATGGCTGAATCAGTGTCTAGAAAGGAAAGGGAAGGGGGTTGGTCAACCGATGGACTTGTTCCTGCGGTCTTTGAAGTGACCTGTGCCTTCAAGCCCTGACTGACTGGCTGATTTGGAAGTTAAGTTAGACTTCTTATTATTAGGCCTGCCTAACACTATTAGATAGCCAAACGACGCTCAACTTTTCTTAAGCATTACTACGACTACCTATTGTCATCCCATTACCGATTGGTCAAAACATTGTTAACCTGGTTGTCTTACTATTGCCATCTCATTGGTCAAAATATTGTTACTACCACATACCACGCCATAGTTGTTACTTTTGCACTTGTACAGTCATCTTTATCACTTACCACATCTGAATAGTCACCAGTACTTTACTTATTCTCTTACATACCTGTCTACCCATACTTTACTTTTTGCACCTGCCTAACCATCTTTTGTTTACTATAGTCTGTACCATACTTTTCCACTACTTTATTTCTGTTGCTAAAATTGTTGTGACTTACCTACGGTTCCATCTCTGTGGCACCGCAGACGACGTACATATGGAGGCAGATGCTCTAGAGTTAATAGCGCCAAAATTTGACCATGAGTCTGCAATTTTCAGAGTTGTTTCCAGTTGTATTTACTTTCCTTCATATACGATTGTTAGACCATTTTTGTACAATACAGATGTAATAATTGGACACTATTTGGGTATTTTTGTACATCTCTGCATCGTGGCTATTTTGTTTACACTGGTTAACTGCAGGACCTGCGCAAATATCCAAAAGTAACGGGCGCGGAAATCGGGTCGTTACAGCTTTGGTGGCCCACGCAGGTCTGCGCTACCTACCTCGTGAACAATATAGCAAGATCAGGGTGTACAGTATAAAATACTCAAATAGAACTCTCGAGTACTGGATGTCTCGAGTGTTCACTTGTATTGGATATACGGGTGAAGTGTCCTTATTACTATCTTAGGACTTCCTTGATTCCCATCACTCTTCCTTTAACTTGATGACCTTTCGATTGACCTTAAACTTTAGATACGTCTATTTTAAGGAGGGTAGCTCTACAACGGAAGTGAATTTAAGGACACTCAGAAGTATTGGAGGATGATGCTAAAGGATTTGAGACGAACCAAATCGAGACGTGTAAACTGATGCCGATGCTTCTTCGTCTTCTTGAACTCATCATCTTCTTCTATCTAAACCTATTTTGACTTAAGACTAGTTACGGAAGCTATGGTGATATCAATAGTATATATTCATAAATAACATCTCTTGTTTTCTTGATGCTATGATATCACATTATATTTTATGTTATTTAAAACCTATTTTCCTAGATTACTATATTTTCTATCATTTATTTGCTTGAGCTTCTTCATAACATCAATTATCTATTTCAAAAAGGTTTTTTAAATTTCGAGGACGGAATTATTTTAAGGAGGGTAGGATGTAACGGCCTGTTTTCATCAAGACAAACTATTTACGTATTTGACCAATTTTTCAATTTTTAAACTAATTTATAATGGTTTGTCAGGAGTTTTACTGATTTCAAAATTTTCTTATAAAAATATTTTGAAGTACCAGACTAGTTATGGAGTATTTTTAGTAAGATCGGATTTCAACAAATACTTAAAATATTTCTGATAAAATTCATTTTCAGATATTACCGTTTAGGCTTAATGAATTTATTTTCTATACAAACGACATCAAAATGATTTCAAACTTCTACTGTAACATTCAATGATCATTTAGGGCCTCCCATATTAATTTCGTAATTTTCTGAAGTCAAATCAGTAGAGAACCCGCGAACACGCTTCCTAAACGTTTTGGCCTAAAACTAGTATTTTCGTAGCCCAAACCCTGAAACGGACTTGGTATTCGTGATCCTCGCAAAGATACAAACCCGTGGGTATGTTTTCATAAATTTTCGGACACGTTTACTAGTAGGGACAAAATCGTAATTTCGTTACAAAATGATTTTTCACTAATGACTTTTTAACCCCTCTTAATTACCTTAAGCTAATCAAATTTTTAACACAAACCAGGATTTAAACGTGAGGGAAGCACTTTCAAATTTTTCTTCATTTTGTCAAAAAGATAAACCTAACATCATTAATACCCACCAAACGTATTAATTGTATTTGACTATTAACCTTAATTAAAATACTAATTTTAATTATCTATATTAACCCTACCCATAGGCCCTCTCACAGTCACAGCACCCTCTCTATCTCGTTAACCCTCTCTCTCAATCCCATATCATTTGCTCTCACTATCTCTTCCCCCTTAAGCCATGCACACACACAGTCGCTCTCAATATCCCTCTCCTCGGCGGAGCGCCACGCCGTCAACCACTGTGAACCACCGGAGCGCCGCTCACCCCGACACCCTGTTGCTCGAACCCACGCCCTCCCGCCAGCGCCCGACGGCGGTCTCCCCGTGCCACCGCCTGCTCCTCCTTCTCCGCTCCTCGACAAACATCCAGCAGCGCCAGCTCCTCCACCGGCAACGACACCACCGCAGCTTTGACAGACCCCCGCGCCTCCCCGCGAAGCGCCGGCGAACTCCAACAGCCTTCAACGCCCCCGGAGCTCCCCACGCCTCCGAGCGACAACGAAGCTCGCTGCCTACGCCCCACCTCGACCGTCGTTCGTCCCCGCTCCGATCCTCCGCTGCCGTCGTCTACCGCAAGCAGCAGCTCCGCCCAACGGCGAACGTCGTCGCTCCGACCACCACCGTCTGCAACTCCGCCACCGCACACCCTCGAGTGCCGTCAGCCTCTCCCTCCGTTCGCCTCTGACCCCCAAGCCTCGCCGTGCTGCCTCCACTCCGGCGAGACCCCGAAGCCACACGCTCGCCGCCGAAATCTTCACCACCCTCCCCTCGCGCCCTACTCCGCCTTTACCACCACTGCTATGGAAGTCACCGCCGCTGACCCGCTTCTCGCCGCCCGCATCCGCCACCATCGACATTCAGACCGCCCGCCACCACGCTGCTCCGAGCCCACCGCCGACGTCCGACGCGAAATCCCCCGCCCTCTCCATTGCTGCAACGGCGAAGGGTACGTAAAAGCTCTGATGGCACGTTCGTAAATACGAAAGGATTTTCGTATTTTATTTTATTTAATAAATTATAATGGGTTTATTGGTTTTAAATTCGTAATAAATTACATAAGAACCAGAAAAATATGAGACCACCTCTGAAAAATCAGAAATGTCATTGTGGACTCAATGGCACTAGTTTCGTCTCAATCGAATGCTTAGATTTTCCGCAATTAATTTTTAAGCCTAAAAGTTAAATAGGTTATTTTCATTCAAAAATCTGTAACTTGCTATTTTCACGTAAACTAATATATGATAAATATATATGTTAGAGTACTCTTCAAGACGGTCATTTTGACAGCTTATTTGCAACTTTCCGATGTAGATTGCATCCAGGAGAAATTATTGAATAATTACACATTTAATTTAAAATTAGTTTTTAAATCTATTTTGAACTTTCAAACATTATAAAAATTACTATGAGCTTCCGAAAAATATTTCCTCTTACAATAAAATTATTTTCCTTATATCTAGGCTATAGAAAAATTTAGAACACTTTTTGACAACATTTCAATCGATTATAAAAATCGAAACGATCAGATTAATTAGGTAGAAAATAGGGTAACCCGTAACTAATGTTTTCTTGTATTTGCAGGTACCAATTCTCGTGCACCAGCATCTTTAAAAAGCTCTAGCTCCAATCTCGTCTTACCATGAAGATCTCAAAAGTGTAAGTCACTCTAATTCTAACTTTGGAAATCTGGATAGTGTACTCGAATGAACTTAGGACATGTCATCTAGTCACAGAACAGCTATTGACTTGAACCAAGGATTAGAGACCTAATTAACTAGCAAACTAATCATTAGTGGAATGACCAAAGGATTAAATTGAGATAGTACACTTTCATTGAATTTGATATCATAGATGTTGGACTTCAAATCATTGCTCCGACTAAATTGAGATAGTAAACTTTTATGAAATTTGATACCATAGTTGTTGGACTTCAAATCATTGCTCAAACTAAATTGAGATAGTAAACTTTTATGAAATTTGATATCATAGTTGTTGGACTTCAAATCATTGCTCGGACTAAATTGAGATAGTAAACTTTAATGAAATTTGATATCATAGTTGTTGGACTTCAAATCATTGCTCGGACTAAATTGAGATAGTAAACTTTTATGAAATTTGATATCATAGTTGTTGGACTTCAAATCATTGCTCGGACTAAATTGAGATAGTAAACTTTTATGAAATTTGATGTCATAGTTGTTGGACTTCAAATCATTGCTCAGGACTGATATTCTCTGTTGAGGCTTCTGCCTTGACTTTTCAGCAAGTAACTACCCTATAAATGTATTTAATGTACTCATTGATGGATGTATTGTTGCACACATTGTGGGATATACGAAATGATGGGCCGATGAGGCCATACGGATACGGATATGGATACGGACACGGATACTGATACGGTTATAAATGTGAAATGTGATACAACATGGGTTATGGGGTAGTCTTGAGCTACGTAGTGTGCGGGAGTGACTGGGTCCACCCGTATTTGGTAAGCTGTACCATCACCCTAAAGGGGATGGTAGGTAGGTATCTCACGAGTTGCTCCGTGGGATGGGTGCACTTCTGGTTGCATATCGTACACTCGAGCTAAGACTGTTGCACTAGCTGATTGATACAGGGCCCGTGAGGCCATATTGATACGAACACTGATATCAACATTGGACTATGATAATACACGGGATACGGGGTAGTCTTGAGCTACGAAGTGTGCGTGAGTGACCGGGTCCACCCTTATTAATTAAGCTGTACCATCACCCTGCAGGAATGGTAGGTAGATATTCCACGAGTTGCTCCGTGGGATGGGTGCACTTCAGGTTACATATCGTACACTCGAGCCAAGGCTGATGCACTAGTTTGATTACTGTATTGTGCTCATGGTTGTTTGTATTGTCGAAACACACTATTGGGCCTTCGGGCATTTACGGATCACATTTACTGAGAACACTATTGGGCCTTCGAGCATTTACAGAGCACATTACGGAACACACTATTGGGCCTTCGGGCATTTACGGAGCACATTTACGGAGCACACTATTGGGCCCTTGCGGCATTTAAGACTAATGCACTAGTTTGATTGATGTTGCACTAATTGATAATTGATTGATACCATTGCTTCAGTCACGACTCCTACTATTCTACGGACTAAGTCGAGACTACTCGAACGTGATAGAACGGTTTAATAATGAGCGGTCTTGAATTATGGCTGAATCAGTGTCTAGAAAGGAAAGGGAAGGGGGTTGGTCAACCAATGGACTTGTTCATGCGGTCTTTGAAGTGACCTGTGCCTTCAAGCCCTGACTGACTGGCTGATTTGGAAGTTAAGTTAGACTTCTTATTATTAGGCCTGCCTAACACTATTAGATAGCCAAACGACGCTCAACTTTTCTTAAGCAATACTACGACTACCTATTGTCATCCCATTACCGATTGGTCAAAACATTGTTAACCTGGTTGTCTTACTATTGCCATCCCATTGATCAAAATATTGTTACTACCACATACCACGCCACAGTCGTTACTTTTGCACTTGTACAGTCAGCTTTATCACTTACCACATCTGAATTGTTACCAGTACTTTACTTATTCTCTTACATACCTGTCTACCCATACTTTACTTTTTACACCTGCCTAACCATCTTTTGTTTACTATAGTCTGTTCCATACTTTTGCACTACTTTATTTCTGTTGCTAGAATTGTTGTGACTTACCTACGGTTCCATCTCTGTGGCACCACAGACGACGTACATATGGAGGCAGATGCTCTAGAGTTAATAGCGCCAAAATTTGACCATGAGTCTGCAGTTTTCAAAGTTGTTTCCAGTTGTATTTACTTTCCTTCATGTACGATTTTTGGACCATTTTTGTACAATACGGATGTAATAATTGGACACTATTTGGGTATTTTTGTACATCTCTACATCGTGGCTATTTTGTTTTCACGGGTTAACTGCAGGACTTGCGTAAATATCCAAAAGTAACGGGCCCGGGAATCGGGTCGTTACAGCTTTGGTGGCTCACACAAGTCCGCGTTGCCTACCTCGTGAACAATATAGCAAGATCAGGGTGTATAGTTTAAAATACTCAAATTGAACTCTCGAGTACAGGATGTCTCGAGTGTTCACCTGCATCGGATATACGGGTGAAGCGTCCTTATTACTATCTTAGGACTTCCTTGATTCCCATCACTCTTCCTTTAACTTGATGACCTTTCGATTGACCTTAAACTCTAGATACGTCTATTTTAAGGAGGGTAGCTCGACAACGGAAGTGAATTGAAGGACACTCAGAAGTATTGGAGGATGATGCTAAAGGATTTGAGACGAACCAAACCGAGACGTGTAAACTGATGCCGATGCTTCTTCGTCTTCTTGAACTCATCATCATCTTCTATATAAAACTATTTTGATTTAAGACTAGTTACGGAAGCTATAGTGATATCAATAGTATATATTCATACATAGCATCTCTTGTTTTCTTGATGCTATGATATCACATTATATTTCATGTTATTTACAACCTATTTTCCTAAATTACTATCTTTTCTATCATTTATTTGCTTGAGCTTCTTCATAACATCAATTATCTATTCCAAAAAGATTTTTTAAATTTCGAGGACGGAATTATTTTAAGGAGGGTAGGATGTAACGGCCTGTTTTCATCAAGGCAAACTATTTACGTATTTGACCAATTTTTCAATTTTTAAACTATTTTATAATGGTTTGTCAGGAGTTTTACTGATTTCAAAAATTTCTTTCAAAAATATTTTGAAGTACCAGACTAGTTATGGAGTATTTTTAGTAAGATCGGATTTCAACAAATACTCAAAACATTTCTGATAAAATTCATTTACAGATATTACCATTTAGGCTTAATGAATTTATTTTCTATACAAACGACATCAAAATGATTTCAAACTTCTACAGTAACATTCAATGATCATTTAGGGCCTCCCATATTAATTTCGTAATTTTCTGAAGTCAAATCAGTAGAGAACCCGTAAACCCGCTTCCAAAACGTTTTGGCCTAAAACTAGTATTTTCGTAGCCCAAACCCTAAAACGGACTTGGTATTCGCGATCCTCGCAAAGATACGAACCCGTGGGTATGTTTTCATAAATTTTCGGACACGTTTACTGGTAGGGACAAAATCGTAATTTCATTAAAAAATGATTTTTCACTAATGACTTTTTAACCCCTCTTAATTACCTTAACCTAATCAAATTTTTAACACAAACCAGGATTTAAATGTGAGGGAAGCACGTTCAAATTTTTCTTCATTTTGTCAAAAAGATGAACCTAACATCATTAATACCCACCTAACGTATTAATTGTATTTGACTATTAACCTTAATTAAAAAACTAATTTTAATTATCTATATTAACCCTACCCATAGGCCCGCTCACAGTCACAGCACCCTCTCTATCTCGTTAACCCTCTCTCTCAATCCCATATCATTTGCTCTCACTATCTCTTCCCCCTTAAGCCATGCACACACACAGTCGCTCTCACTCTCCCTCTCCTCGGCGGAGCGCCACGCCGTCAACCGATGTGAACCACCGGAGCGCCGCTCACCCCGACACCCTGTTGCTCAAACCCACGCCCTCCCGCCAGCGCCCGACGGCGGTCTTCCCGCGCCACCGCCTGCTCCTTCTTCTCCGATCCTCGACAAACATCCAGCAGCGCCAGCTCCTCCGCATGCAACGACACCACCGCAGCTCTGACAGACCCCCGCGCCTCCACACGAAGCGCTGGCGAACTCCAACAGCCTGCAACGCCCCCAGAGCTCCCCACGCCTCCGAGCGACTACGAAGCTCGCTGCCGTACGCCCCACCTCGACCGTCGTTCGTCCCCGCTCCGATCCTCCGCTGCCGTCGTCTACCGCTAGCAGCAGCTCCGCCCAACGGCGAATGTCGTCGCTCCGACCACCACCGTCTGTAACTTCGCCACAGCACACCCTCGAGTGCCGTCAGCCTCTCCCTCCACTCGCCTCTGACCCCCAAGCCTTGCCGAGCTGCCTCCACTCCGGCGAGACCCCGAAGCCCCACGCACGCCGCCGAGATCTTCACCACCCTCCCCTCGCGCCCTACTCCGCCTTTACCGCCGCTGCTACGGAAGTCGCCGCCGCTGCCCCGCTTCCCGCCGCCCGCATCCGCCACCATGGACGTTCAGACCGCCCGCCACCACGCTGCTCCGAGCCCACCGCCGACGTCCGACGCGAAATCCCCCGCCCTCTCCTTTGCTGCAACGGCGAAGTGTACGTAAAAGCTCCGATGGCACGTTCGTAAATACGAAAGGATTTTCGTATTTTAGTTTATTTAATAAATTATAATGGGTTTATTGGTTTTAAATTCGTAATAAATTATATGTGAACCAGAAAAATATGAGACCACCTCTGAAAAATCAGAAATGACATTCTGGACTCAATGGCACTAGTTTCGTCTCAATCGGACGCTTAGATTTTTCGCAATTAGTTTTTAAGCCAAAAAGTTAAATTGGTTATTTTCATTCAAAAATCAGTTACTTGCTATTTTAACGTAAACTAATATATGATAAAAATATATGTTAGAGTACTCTTCAAGACGGTCTTTTTGACAGCTTATTTGCAACTTTCCGATGCAGATTGCATCCAGGAGAAATTATTGAATAATTACACACTTAATTAAAAATTAGTTTTTAAATCTATTTTGAACTTTCAAAAATTATAAAAATTACTATGAGCTTCCGAAAAATATTTCCTCTTACAATAAAATTATTTTCCTTATATCTAGGCTATAGAAAAATTTAGATCACTTTTTGACAACGTTTCAATCGATTAAAAAAATCGAAACGATCAGATTAATTAGGTAGAAAATAGGGTAACCCGTAACTAATGTTTTCTTGTATTTACAGGTACCAATTCTCGTGCACCAGCATCTTTAAAAAGCTCTAGCTCCAATCTCGTCTTACCACGACGATCTCAAAAAGTGTAAGTCACTCTAATTCTAACTTTGGAAATCTGGATAGTGTACTCGTATGAACTTAGGACATGTCATCTAGTCACAGAACAGCTATTGACTTGAACCAAGGATTAGAGACCTAATTAACTAGCAAACTAATCAATAGTGGAATGACCAAAGGATTAAATTGAGATAGTACACTTTCATGGAATTTGATATCATAGTTGTTGGACTTCAAATCATTTCTCCGACTAAATTGAGATAGTAAACTTTTATGAAATTTGATATCATAGTTGTTGGACTTCAAATCATTGCTCATCATAGTTGTTGGACTTCAAATCATTGCTCAGACTAAATTAAGATAGTAAACTTTTATGAAATTTGATATCATAGTTGTTGGACTTCAAATCATTGCTCGGACTAAATTGAGATAGTAAACTTTTATGAAATTTGATATCATAATTGTTGGACTTCAAATCATTGCTCGGACTAAATTGAGATAGTAAACTTTTATGAAATTTGATATCATAGTTGTTGGACTTCAAATCATTGCACGGACTAAATTGAGATAGTAAACTTTTATGAAATTTGATGTCATAGTTGTTGGACTTCAAATCATTGCTCAGGACTGATATTCTCTGTTGAGGCTGTTGGATCCTGCCAAAACAGAGTTAGGATCGATAAATGAAGTTGAGACTTACGCTTGCGTATGCGGTACGGTAGTCACAGAACTTCGCCTTTGGATTCGCCACGACGGATCGAGTCTTCTCACGAACGGAGGAAGGCTACTTAATCCACAATCTAAATCTCTACTTTTAGATTAAGAACTTGGATAAAGGGAGAGGAAGGATTTCGACAGAGCTTCGCTAGAATGAAAATGCATGCAAGAATGTGCAAAAGTGTAAGGAAATGGCTAACCCTTGGGTCTTATTTATAGCCCCCAAGGTAGTTATTTTAGGAGTAATTGTTCCTTTGGAACAATTTAACTAAGGTGTACCATCGTACATGGCACATTATAAGCTTAAGTTGTACCATATGCATGGTACAACATAAGCTTAAGATATTACCCCTTTATTAGCCATATGTCGCATGCACTTATGCACATATAATGCGACTTTCCCATTAATCTAGAGATCCTCTCCGCAAGGGAACAGATTCTCTTCGCACACGACTTCGTGTACGCGACGTTCGAGGTCTGTATTCCCTCGTACATCCCCCACAAGGGTGTATAAACGTCTTCCATATCCAACATCTCCCACTCACACTTGAGGGGATTGTAAGAGAACGTCTTTCTCTTAGTTCTTTCATCTATCATACCGAGAAATAGACCGTGTGACCATCATGCGCGTAGAGTCTGTTGTTGTGCACTTGTTAGAGATACACAACGACCTCGAAGGTGCAAAGTTGAGTAGTTCAACGCATGCTTTACCCTAGATTATTTCTTCACATTTCTTATACTTTATATTCAACAATTGAGTCCCATCTGGATCACAATTGGCTGGCCAGCTTTGAATCATTAAAGTCCAAATGCGAATATGAAATCAATCTTCCTCCTCTTGCGAACCTTCTGATCTTGACTTGATTCGCTTTTCTAACGTGCCCCGCCGAGCCGAATTACCATAGCCCATT
The DNA here is from genome assembly GCA_030789695.1 of Scilla litardierei. Taxonomy (NCBI): domain Eukaryota; kingdom Viridiplantae; phylum Streptophyta; class Magnoliopsida; order Asparagales; family Asparagaceae; genus Scilla; species Scilla litardierei. The sequence goes on from CM061140.1 coordinate 76,418,454, forward strand.
AGCAACACGCTAAGATAGCGATCATCTCGTCAAATCTAAAGGAACCAATTGGAGTCCTTGAGGGTAAGAGTTAAGACCCATATGGCCTTTGAGTCTCACATAATAGCAAACACTATTGCTACTAACTCAGTGGTCGAAATGCATACGTGGTATGAACACGTATTACAACTTCACTCCTTTCCCAGGGAGATTATGTCTTACTGATGTTGTACGGATGAAAGATCAGACACCACAGTGCCTATCTTTTGAGTCCCCTTACTACCCATGAAATATTCCCGGACTCTCATCCTGCATAAGACAGATAGGATTTAAAAAATCCTATGAGATCTCTTTCAAATATCCTTGTGATACAGATCTCAGATCTTTTGTAAGCATCCATATGATGCAGATCTTTCATTCGACTATCTTGTTTAAGTCACGACTCTAAATCATTTGTCTAATGATTTTGACTTTAAACTAGTCTCATCTCTATCTTATCCATCTGATAAGATAAGGCGGTTGCTCATGTGAGAGAGCCAACCTTAATCTGTCCGACATACACACAATAAAATAGCTGAGACTTAAACACAAATGTATATAAAATCATTTGTAAGAAACTTGTATGCAAATTAAACTTTGATCTTCTATAGACATGGGAAATATTACATGATACAGCTCAGCACCTACGCATTCCCATAGATGATAAGTGTTTGAAAAACACATCTCTTGGGATCGCCTTAGTAAGGGGATCCGCTATCATCTTATGCGTGGATATGTATCCTATGTCTACTTCCTTCCGTTTGTCATAGTTCTTCGCAAACTTGAATCGAATATCAATGTGTTTGGTCTTACAATGAAATTTTAGGATCTTTGACATAGGCAATCGAAGCTTGACTATCACTGTATATAGGAACAGTGCTCGAGTCAGTGGCATCCGTCAGCCTGTCTAAGAATTTCCTAAGCCAAACAGCTTCTTGGACCGCCATGCTGAATGCTACAAATTCGGCTTCCATGGTTGATAGGGCGATGCAGGTTTGCTTCTTGCTGCTTCAGGATATTGCACCATTCCTGAGCAAGAAAATAAAGCCTGAGGTAGATCTTCGCTCGTCAAGATCACCTGCCCAATCAGCATCGGTATAGCCTTCGAGTCTCAAGGTATTGCCTTGATAGCATAACGCATATTCCGCAGTCCCTTTGAGGTACCTTAATATCCTCTTCACCGCTTTCCAGTGTGCCTGTCCTGAATTGGATTGGTAACGGCTTACCATACCAACAGCATAGCAAATGTCTGGTCTAGTACACATCATGGCGTACATCAGACTCCCGACAGCACTGGAGTATGGAACCTTTTCCATAGCTTTCTTTTCTTTTGGATCTTTGGGACACATTTCCAAACATAGACCCTCGCCTTTGCTTACAGGAGGTAAAACGCACGACAGGAGAGAAATTCTCTTCGTAGTCTATTCCTTCCTGTTGCGTGAAACCTTTCGTAACAAGGCGAGCTTTATATTTCTCGATGGAGCCAACAGCCTTATGCTTGATTTTGAGAACCCACTTGTTCCCAATGGCTCTACGTCCCTTAGGTAAATCAACCAAGTCCCAGACTTGGTTTGTTTTCATGGATTGAAGTTCTTCTTCCATCGCCGCTATCCATTTATCTTTAGCAGGGCATGTGACGGCCTGTTTGAAATTTGTAGGTTCGTCATCATCTTGTAGTAATGTCATGAATGTTTGAGGAAATTCATCCTCAAATCTCAGAGGTGTTAGCCTCGTTCGATTACTACGTCTTGCTTGAGTTTGATCACTCCCACTTGGAATGACATCACTCCCACTTGGAATAACATCACTCCCACTCGGAATAGGATTGGTATCGTTCGTATCATCCATTAGTGAAGTTTGAAACGTATTTTCTTCTTCACCAAGGATTCTCCCACTCGAACGTTCCGATCCTTCTTGATCCCAAGTCTCAAACAAGGATAAGTCTTGACTTATCTAACCCTGTCTTGGAAACTCGTTTTCCAAGAAGACAACATTCCTCGATTCGAATTCTATTAGACCCCCATTGTCCTCTTGACCGACGAAAACATATCCTTTGGAGTTTTCAGCGTATCGGATGAAGATACACTTCCTCCCCGTGGCCCAAGTTTGCCATATTTGTGAGAGGATAAATGTGCGTAAGAGGCACAACCCCAAGGTTTTAGAATGCTTACGTCTGGAGTTCTATTGTTCCACAACTCATAAGGAGTAGAACTTACCGACTTCGAGGGTACACGGTTTAAGATGAATGCTGCCGTCAATAATGCATCACCCCAAAAGGGGATGGGCAAATTTGCCTGAGACATCATTGATCGGACCATTTCCATCAATGTCCTATTTCTTCTTTCCGCAACACCGTTTTGTTGCGGAGTATAAGGCATAGTTATTTGATGAACTATGCCTTTTTCATCACAGAGTTCCTTAAAACTCGTTGATTGATATTCTCCACCCCGATCGGTTCGCAAGACCTTTATCTTGCGATCTAGTTGATTTTCCACTAAACTCATATAGTTTTTGAAGCACGATAAAGCTTCATGTTTGTGGGAAATCAAATAAATGTGACCGAAACGGGTGAAGTCATCAATGAAGGTGATAAAATAGGACTTCCCGCGTCTTGTCTTAACATTCATTGGACCGCAAATGTCCGAATGGATAAGCTGTAATGGAACTTCGGCCCGTGTGCTAGTTCCAAACGGCTTGCGACCAGTTTTCCCTACAAGACAATGTTCGCAAGTTAACATTTCAACTTTTGAAACATTAGATAGCAAGCCACTTTTGGCAAGTCTATCCATTCTAGTTGGTCCAATGTGACCAAGTCTTGCATGCCAACAAATGATCTCAGATTCAGAATTAGAAGCATTTGTCAAATGGAAACTTTCATTAATAGAAGAAGAATCATCACACATAGTGTTTAAAACAATCAATCCATTACAAACATTACCCGACCCAATTAAAGAACTATTACAAACAAGGTCAACTTTTTGTTCATAGAACCTCCATACATAACCTAAAGACATTAACATGACCACGGATACGATATTCATTCTAATATCTGGAGCAAAGAGGACGTCGTGCAATAATAGAGTCCGGCCGTTGTCGAGAACTAGCTTGCATGTTCCGACTCCCTTGACTTCAACACGAGTGTTGTTGCCGACGTATATCCACTTTGTTCCTTGAGTTATCCTTCGATACTCTACGAAGAACCTTCTGTCCTTCGCTACGTGGTCTGTGGCCCCTGAATCAATCAACCAAAAATAGTTAGATTCAGCAAGAAACACGGAACTAGAAACACATATGTAACTAGCCCTACAAGTTACCTTATCACTTCCATCCGTACACGTACGGGCGAAGTGACCGTACTTGTTGCACTTAAAGCACTTGATCTTTTTCAAGTTTTTCTTCTTTGAGTGCACATTCTTTTGCCACCTTTTGTTCTTAGTCTTCTTTGAGGTTTCCGGTTCTTGCTTTCGTTCGTTCACAAACCTTAAGCGTTTATTCTTCCACTTATTTCCTCCATGTGAGGAACTAGCGGTCACGTGCACTTCTGCACTAGGTTTTGCGGCTTGAATCCGCTCTTCCTCGAGTTCGAGGTGTTTTGATACATCGCTTAAAGTTTTAATGCACTCATTATGAGTGAGGTGCATTTTCATGTTATCCCAGCTATCTGGGAGTGAACGAATGACTACTTGGATCTGCTGTTCGTCAGACAGCGTAACACCCGCATCCTTCAATTCAGATATGAGATTCGCCATGTGGCGGAGATGCTTTTTCATAGAGTGATCTCGCCGCATCTTGTACAAATCAAATTGAATATTTAAGGAGCGGAGTTTGGTAACCGAAGTTCCACCAAACTTTATTTCTAGCTCAGACCATATGTCTTCGGCTAGGTCGAATTCCCGAAATAGACGCATTATGTCATTGTCCATTGCGGACAATAACGTAATACGTGCTATTTTGTTCTTTCGAGTCCAAGTCTCATAAGATTCTCGGTCCCTCTTGTGTTGGGCCGTATTGCCCAACTCAGGTTCTTCCATTATGTTTTGGAGTGTTTCAAGCACATCTTGCTCTTCCAAAACATATTGGATTTTTATTGACCAAAGTTTATAATTGTCGCCGTTGAGCTTTTCACCTTTGTTAAGCTCTGCGACAATGTTCTTAGAAGCGGTAGACATATTCGAATCAAAAAAAAACTGCAAAGAAAATGAAAAACACGATCAAAATTCTATGCATAAAGTTTCGATTCTTTAAACACTTGATAAGTTCCTTGGATAAGCTGAAATGTTACTCTAGAATCGAGAAGTTCACTACGTTCCCAACTACCATCTAGAAGTAACTTTCAAATTATCCCTCTTACTTGTCTCATGTAAAAAGAAATCAGAAATAATACCCGTATGGTACCAGCAGCGGAAAAATACTTTTGAAAAACATATCTTTCAAAATGGAATAGGTGAGAGTTTGCGCAAAGAATTTTAGCGCAACAATTGCCAAGCCACGAGACCTGTTCTACACACCCATGTGTTAGATAACCATGGCCGGATCGTGGTAGGACTTGGAATTCTAAATTGCGCTATCCCGATTAAGGACGGGACATAACCTATTTGAAAACATCTTTTTCAAAAAATTTGAAATATATTGGCTAATCTCCGTAGAGTAGAGCACAACGTCATAAGTACATTGGCTAATCTCCGTAGAGTAGAGCATAATGACATGGCTAATCTCGCATGAAGTAGAGCACTATGGCTAATCTTCAAGGAGTAGAGCCCAAGGAAAAACTTCATTAAAATGTTAGCCCCGTATGGGCTAGCCGGCACATTCGTGTTTGACCAAGACCTTTTGACACCCCGTATGGGCTAGTCGGTAAGTTCGTGATCGACTAAGACCTTCTGCCAGATTGGTCGACCAAAACACCCAAATTGGTCGACCAAAAATTGGTCTTCATCACTCCCGGCCAGGGCCCCTGCCCTGGCCGAGGCTGGCCAAGGGCCTCTGCCCTGGCCGGCCAGGGACGGCCTGCGGCAGCCCTGGCCACTGCCAGGGCCGGCCAGGCCACTGGCCTGGCCTTGGCCAGAGGCCGGCCAGGCCTCTGCCTAGCCTGGCCTAGGCCAGAGGCCCCTGGTCGGGGCCAGGGCCCCTGCCCTGGCCTCGGCCAGGGTGGCCAGGCCCTGGCCTGAGGCCAGGGCGCCTGCCCTGGCCTCTGCCAGGGCGGCCAGGCCCTGGCCGGGGCCAGGGCGCCTGCCCTGGCCTCGGCCAGGGAGGCCTGGCCGTGGCCAGGGCCTTCTGGCCCTGGCCGTGGCCGGCCAGGGCCGGCCCTGGCCTGGCCTGGCCGCGGCCAGGGCTCTCTGGCCCTGGCCGTGGCCGGTCAGGGCCGGCCGACCATGGCCCGGCCATGGCTTATTTTCCTTGACCGGCCATGGCCCTTTGGCCATGGCCGGTCTCCCCCCTTCTTGGGGTTGCCGCACACCCCGTCGGAGGGGTGGCCGTGGTGGTTATTGGCCGTAGCCAACCCCCTCCGCATGGGGAGGGGGGGTGCATGGCCTTCATAGCCCATTTGGCCATGGTGCACATGCACCAAAATTCATCTTCCCCGATGGAAATAACTACCACCTTCTTCTCCGGTGAAGCACCCGTTCTCGAGGTAGTAGTTGTCCTCCAATGGCCGTGTGCCAAAAAAATAAACCCACTTCAAAAATTCGTAAACTACGCGCTCCACATGAAGAGAGCACACATTCCCTATGAATGGAGACTCAGCATCCATGAAGAGAGCGAGTTTGACGATATGAACGGTCGGTTCTTCCCGTCACGGAGAGTTCCTGCCATATCCGTAATGACAGAAGACCCTAACGTGAAAAGAACAACCGCTGCGTTCTCTCCGTCACGAAGCGTTCTTACCATATCCATAATGGTAGGATACCCATTCGTGAAAAAAGACAACGACTCGTTCATAGTTTCGAAGGTGCGACGGTTTGACCGGAGCGAATCCATATGGCTCTGATACCAATGTTGGATCCTGCCAAAACAGAGTTAGGATCGATAAATGAAGTTGAGACTTACGCTTGCGTATGCGGCACGGTAGTCACAGAACTTTGCCTTTGGATTCGCCACGACGGATCGAGTCTTCTCACGAACGGAGGAAGGCTACTAAATCCACAATCTAAATCTCTACTTTTAGATTAAGAACTTGGATAAAGGGAGAGGAAGGATTTCGGCAGAGCTTCGCTAGAATGAAAATGCATGCAAGAATGCCATGCAAAAGTGTAAGGAAATGGCTAACCCTTGGGTCTTATTTATAGCCCCCAAGGTAGTTATTTTAGGAGTAATTGTTCCTTTGGAACAATTTAACTAAGGTGTACCATCGTACATGGCACATTATAAGCTTAAGTTGTACCATATGCATGGTACAACATAAGCTTAAGATATTACCCCTTTATTAGCCATATGTCGCATGCACTTATGCACATATAATACGACTTTCCCATTAATCTAGAGATCCTCTCCGCAAGGGAACAGATTCCCTTCGCACACGACTTCGTGTACACGACGTTCGAGGTCCGTATTCCCTCGTAAATCCCCCACAAGGGTGTATAAACGTCTTCCATATCCAACAGAGGCTTCTGCCTTGACTTTTCAGCAAGTAACTACCCTATAAATGTATTTAATGTACTCATTGATGGATGTATTGTTGCACACATTGTGGGATGTACGAAATGATGGGCCTATGAGGCCATACGGATACGGATATTGATACGGACACGGATACTGATACGGTTATAAATGTGAAATGTGATACAACATGGGTTATGGGGTAGTCTTGAGCTACGTAGTGTGCGGGAGTGACTGGGTCCACCCGTATTTGGTAAGCTGTACCATCACCCTAAAGGGGATGGTAGGTATATATCTCACGAGTTGCTCCGTGGGATGGGTGCACTTCTGGTTGCATATCGTACACTCGAGCTAAGACTGTTGCACTAGCTGATTGATACAGGGCCCGTGAGGCCATATTGATACGAACACTGATATCAACATTAGACTATGATAATACACGGGATACGGGGTAGTCTTGAGCTACGAAGTGTCCGTGAGTGACCGGGTCCACCCTTATTAGTTAAGCTGTACCATCACCCTGCAGGAATGGTAGGTAGATATTCCACGAGTTGCTCCGTGGGATGGGTGCACTTCAGGTTGCATATCGTACACTCGAGCCAAGACTGATGCACTAGTTTGATTGTTGTATTGTGCTCATGGTTGTTTGTATTCTCGAACCACACTATTGGGCCTTCGGGCATTTACGGAGCACATTTACTGAGAACACTATTGGGCCTTCGAGCATTTACAGAGCACATTACGGAACACACTATTGGGCCCTCGGGCATATACGGAGCACATTTACGGAGCACACTATTGGGCCCTTGCGGCATTTAAGACTAATGCACTAGTTTGATTGATGTTGCACTAATTGATAATTGATTGATACCATTGCTTCAGTCACGACTCCTACTATTCTACGGACTAAGTCGAGACTACTCGAACGTGATAGAACGGTTTAATAATGAGCGGTCTTGAATTATGACTGAATCAGTGTCTAGAAAGGAAAGGGAAGGGGGTTGGTCACCCATGGCTTGTTCATGCGGTCTTTGAAGTGACATGTGCCTTCAAGGCCTGACTGACTGTCTGATTTGGAAGTTAAGTTAGACGGCTTATTATTAGGCCTGCCTAACACTATTAGATAGCCAAACGATGCTCAACTTTTCTTAAGCATTACTACGACTACCTATTGTCATCCAATTACCGATTGGTCAAAACATTGTTAACCTGGTTGTCTTACTATTGCCATCCCATTGATCAAAATATTGTTACTACCACATACCACGCCACAGTCGTTACTTTTGCACTTGTACAGTCATCTTTATCACTTACCACATCTGAATAGTTACCAGTACTTTACTTATTCTCTTACATACCTGTCTACCCATACTTTTCTTTTTGCACCTGCCTAACCATCTTTTGTTTACTATAGTCTGTTCCATACTTTTGCACTACTTTATTTCTGTTGCTAGAATTGTTGTGACTTACCTACTGTTCCATCTCTGCGGCACCGCAGACGACGTACATATGGAGGCAGATGCTCTAGAGTTAATAGCGCCAAAATTTGACCATGAGTCTGCAGTTTTCAGAGTTGTTTCCAGTTGTATTTACTTTCCTTCATGTACGAATGTTGGACCATTTTTGTACAATACAGATGTAATAATTGGACACTATTTGGGTATTTTTGTACATCCCTGCATCGTGGCTATTTTGTTTTCACTGGTTAACTGCAGGACTTGCGTAAATATCCAAAAGTAACAGGCCCGGGAATCGGGTCGTTACAGCTTTGGTGGCCCACGCAGGTCCGCGCTACCTACCTCGTGAACAATATAGCAAGATCAGGGTGTACAGTTTAAAATACTCAAATAGAACTCTCGAGTACAGGATGTCTCGAGTGTTCACCTGTATTGGATATACGGGTGAAGCGTCCTTATTACTATCTTAGGACTTCCTTGATTCCCATCACTCTTCCTTTAACTTGATGACCTTTCGATTGACCTTAAACTCTAGATACGTCTATTTTAAGGAGGGTAGCTCGACAACGGAAGTGAATTGAAGGACACTCAGAAGTATTGGAAGATGATGCTAAAGGATTTGAGACGAACCAAACCGAGACGTGTAAACTGTTGCCGATGCTTCTTCGTCTTCTTGAACTTGTCATCTTCTTCTATCTAAACCTATTTTGACTTAAGACTAGTTACGGAAGCTATGGTGATATCAATAGTATATATTCATACATAACATCTCTTGTTTTCTTGATGCTATGATATCACATTATATTTCATGTTATTTACAACCTATTTTCCTAGATTACTATCTTTTCTATCATTTATTTGCTTGAGCTTCTTCATAACATCAATTATCTATTCCAAAAAGATTTTTTAAATTTCGAGGACGGAATTATTTTAAGGAGGGTAGGATGTAACGGCCTGTTTTCATCAAGACAAACTATTTACGTATTTGACCAATTTTTCAATTTTTAAACTATTTTATAATGGTTTGTCAGGAGTTTTACTGATTTCAAAAATTTCTTTCAAAAATATTTTGAAGTACCAGACTAGTTATGGAGTATTTTTAGTAAGATCGTATTTCAACAAATACTCAAAACATTTCTGATAAAATTCATTTACAGATATTACCGTTTAGGCTTAATGAATTTATTTTCTATACAAACGACATCAAAATGATTTCAAACTTCTACATTAACATTCAATGATCATTTAGGGCCTCTCATATTAATTTCGTAATTTTCTGAAGTCAAATCAGTAGAGAACCCGCGAACCCGCTTCCTAAACGTTTTGGCCTAAAACTAGTATTTTCGCAGCCCAAACCCTGAAATGGACTTGGTATTCGTGATCCTCGCAAAGATACGAACCTGTGGGTATGTTTTCATAAATTTTCGGACACGTTTACTAGTAGGGGCAAAATCGTATTCGTTACAAAATGATTTTTCACTAATGACTTTTTTACCCCTCTTAATTACCTTAACCTAATCAAATTTTTAACACAAACCAGGATTTAAACGTGAGGGAAGCACGTTCAAATTTTTCTTCATTTTGTCAAAAAGATAAACCTAACATCATTAATACCCACCTAACGTATTAATTGTATTTTACTATTAACCTTAATTGAAATACTAATTTTAATTATCTATATTAACCCCACCCATAGGCCCTCTCACAGTCACAGCACCCTCTCTATCTCGTTAACCCTCTCTCTTAATCCCATATCATTTGCTCTCACTATCTCTTCCCCCTTAAGGCATGCACACACACAGTCGCTCTCACTCTCCCTCTCCTCGGCGGAGCGCCACGCCGTCAACCGCTGTGAACCACCGGAGCGCCGCTCACCCCGACACCCTGTTGCTCGAACCCACGCCCTCCCGCCAGCACCCGACGGCGGTCTCCCCGTGCCACCGCCTGCTCCTCCTCCTCCGCTCCTCGACAAACATCCAGCAGCGCCCGCTCCTCCGCCTGCAACGACACCACCGCAGCTCTGACAGACCCCCGCGCCTCCCCGCGAAGCGCTGGCAAATTCCGACAGCCTGCAACGCCCCCAGAGCTCCCCACGCCTCCGAGCAACGACGAAGCTCGCTGCCGTACGCCCCACCTCGACCGTCGTTCGTCCCCGCTCCGATCCTCCGCTGCTGTCGTCTACCGCAAGCAAAAGCTCCGCCCAACGGTGAACGTCGTCGCTCCGACCACCACCGTCTGCAACTCCGCCACCGCACACCCTCGAGTGCCGTCAGCCTCTCCCTCTGCTCGCCTCCGACCCACAAGCCTCGACGTGCTGCCTCCACTCCGGCGAGACCCCGAAGCCCCACGCTCGCCGCCTAGATCTACACCACCCTCCCCTCGCGCCCTACTCCGCCTTTACCGCCGCTGCTGCGGAATTCGCCGCCGCTGCCCCGCTTCCCGTCGCCCGCATCCGCCACCATCGACGTTCAAACCGCCCGCCACCACGCTGCTCCGAGCCCACCGCCGACGTCCGACACGAAATCCCCCGCCCACTCCTTTGCTGCAAAGGCGAAGGGTACGTAAAAGCTCCAATGGCACGTTTGTAAATACGAAAGGATTTTCGTAATTTATTTTATTTAATAAATTATAATGGGTTTATTGGTTTTAAATTCGTAATAAATTATATATGAACCAGAAAAATATGAGACCACCTCTGAAAAATCAGAAATGACATTCTGGACTCAATGGCACTAGTTTCGTCTCAATCGGACGCTTATATTTTCCGTAATTAATTTTTCAGCCTAAAAGTTAAATAGGTTATTTTCATTCAAAAATCAGTAACTTGCTATTTTCACGTAAACTAATATATGATAAACATATATGTTAGAGTACTCTTCAAGACGGTCATTTTGACAGTTTATTTGCAACTTTCCGATGCAGATTGCATTCAGGAGAAATTATTGAATAATTACATACTTAATTAAAAATTAGGTTTTAAATCTATTTTGAACTTTCAAAAATTATAAAAATTACTATGAGCTTCCGAAAAATATTTCCTCTTACAGTAAAATTATTTTCCTTATATCTAGGCTATAGAAAAATTTACAACACTTTTTGACAATGTTTCAATCGATTATAAAAATCGAAACGATCAGATTAATTAGGTAGAAAATAGGGTACCCCGTAACTAATGTTTTCTTGTATTTGCAGGTACCAATTCTCGTGCACCAGCATCTTTAAAAAGCTCTAGCTCCAATCTCGTCTTACCACGACGATCTCAAAAAGTGTAAGTCACTCTAATTCTAACTTTGGAAATCTGAATAGTGTACTCGTATGAACTTAGGACATGTCATCTAGTCACAGAACAGCTATTGACTTGAACCAAGGATTAGAGACCTAATTAACTAGCAAACTAATCAATAGTGGATGACCAAAGGATTAAATTGAGATAGTACACTTTCATGGAATTTGATATCATAGTTGTTGGACTTCAAATCATTGCTCCGACTAAATTGAGATAGTAAACTTTTATGAAATTTGATATCATAGTTGTTGGACTTCAAATCATTGCTCAGACTAAATTGAGATAGTAAACTTTTATGAAATTTGATATCATAGTTGTTGGACTTCAAATCATTGCTCGAACTAAATTGAGATAGTAAACTTTTATGAAATTTGATATCATAGTTGTTGGACTTCAAATCATTGCTCGGACTAAATTGAGATAGTAAACTTTTATGAAATTTGATGTTATAGTTGTTGGACTTCAAATCATTGCTCAGGACTGATATTCTCTGTTGAGGCATCTGCCTTGACTTTTCAGCAAGTTACAACCATATAAATGTATTTGATGTACTCATTGATGGATGTATTGTTGCACACATTGTGGGATGTACGAAATGATGGGCCTATGAGGCCATACGGATACGGTTATGGATACGGACACTGATACTGATACGTTTATAAATGTGAAATGTGATACAACATGGGTTATGGGGTAGTCTTGAGCTACGTAGTGTGCGGGAGTGACTGGGTCCACCCGTATTTGGTAAGCTGTACAATCACCCTAAAGGGGATGGTAGGTAGATATCTCACGAGTTGCTCCGTGGGATGGGTGCACTTCTGGTTGCATATCGTACACTCGAGCTAAGACTGTTGCACTAGCTGATTGATACAGGGCCCGTGAGGCCATATTGATACGAACACTGATATGAACTTTGGACTATGATAATACACGGGATACGGGGTAGTCTTGAGCTACGAAGTGTGCGGGAGTGACCGGGTCCACCCTTATTAGTTAAGCTGTACCATCACCCTGCAGGATTGGTAGGTAGATATTCCACGAGTTGCTCCGTGGGATGGTGCACTTCTGGTTGCATATCGTACACTCGAGCCAAGGCTGATGCACTAGTTTGATTGCTGTATTGTGCTCATGGTTGTTTGTATTGTCGAAACACACTATTGGGCCTTCGGGCATTTACGGAGCACATTTACTGAGAACACTATTGGGCCTTCGAGCATTTACGGAGCACATTTACTGAGAACACACTATTGGGCCTTCGGGCATTTACGGAGCACAATTACGGAGCACACTATTGGGCCCTTGCGGCATTTAAGACTGATGCACTAGTTTGATTGATGTTGCACTAATTGATAATTGATTGATACCATTGCTTCAGTCACGACTCCTACTATTCTACGGACTAAGTCGAGACTACTCGAACGTGATAGAACGGTTTAAATGAGCGGTCTTGAATTACGACTGAATCAGTGTCTAGAAAGGAAAGGGAAGGGGGTTGGTCAACCAATGGACTTGTTCCTGCGGCCTTTGAAGTGACATGTGCCTTCAAGCCCTGACTGACTGGCTGACTTGGAAGTTAAGTTAGACTTCTTATTATTAGGCCTGCCTAACACTATTAGATAGCCAAACGACGCTCAACTTTTCTTAAGCATTACTACGACTACCTATTGTCATCCCATTACCGATTGGTCAAAACATTGTTAACCTGGTTGTCTTACTATTGCCATCCCATTGGTCAAAATTTTGTTACTACCACATACCACGCCATAGTCGTTACTTTTGCACTTGTACAGTCATCTTTATCACTTACCACATCTGAATAGTTACCAGTACTTTACTTATTCTCTTGCAGACCTGTCTACCCCTACTTTACTTTTTGCACCTGCCTAACCATCTTTTGTTTACTATAGTCTGTTCCATAATTTTGCACTACTTTATTTCAGTTGCTAGAATTGTTGTGACTTACCTACGGTTCCATCTCTGTGGCACCACAGACGACGTACATATGGAGGCAGATGCTCTAGAGTTAATAGCGCCAAAATTTGACCATGAGTCTGCAGTTTTCAGAGTTGTTTCCAGTTGTATTTACTTTCCTTCATGTACAATTGTTGGACCATTTTTGTACAATACGGATGTAATAATTGGACACTATTTGGGTATTTTTGTACATCTCTGCATCGTGGCTATTTTGTTTTCACTGGTTAACTGCAGGACCTGCGCAAATATCCAAAAGTAACGGGCCCGGGAATCGGGTCGTTACAGCTTTGGTGGCCCACGTATGTCCGCGCTACCTACCTCGTGAACAATATAGCAAGATCAGGGTGTACAGTATAAAATACTCAAATAGAACTCTCGAGTACAGGATGTCTCGAGTGTTCACCTGTATTGGATATATGGGTAATGCGTCCTTATTACTATCTTAGGACTTCCTTGATTTCCATCACTCTTCCTTTAACTTGATGACCTTTCGATTGACCTTAAACTCTAGATACGTCTATTTTAAGGAGGGTAGCTCGACAACGGAAGTGAATTGAAGGACACTCAGAAGTATTGGAAGATGATGCTAAAGGATTTGAGACGAACCAAACCGAGACGTGTAAACTGTTGCCGATGCTTCTTCGTCTTCTTGAACTTGTCATCTTCTTCTATCTAAACCTATTTTGACTTAAGACTAGTTACGGAAGCTATGGTGATATCAATAGTATATATTCATACATAACATCTCTTGTTTTCTTGATGCTATGATATCACATTATATTTCATGTTATTTACAACCTATTTTCCTAGATTAATATCTTTTCTATCATTTATTTGCTTGAGCTTCTTCATAACATCAATTATCTATTTCAAAAAGATTTTTTAAATTCCGAGGACGGAATTATTTTAAGGAGGGTAGGATGTAACGGCCTGTTTTCATCAAGACAAACTATTTGCGTATTTGACCAATTATTCAATTTTTAAACTATTTTATAATGGTTTGTCAGGAGTTTTACTAATTTCAAAATTTTCTTATAAAAATAATTTGAAGTACCAGACTAGTTATGGAGTATTTTAGTAAGACCGGATTTCCACAGATACTCAAAAAATTTCTGATAAAATTCATTTACAAATATTACCGTTTAGGCTTAATGAATTTATTTTCTATACAAACGACATCAAAATGATTTCAAACTTCTACAGTAATATTCAATGATCATTTAGGGCCTCCCATATTAATTTCGTAATTTTCTGAAGTCAAATCAGTAGACAACCCGCGAACCCGCTTCCTAAACGTTTTGGCCTAAAACTAGTATTTTCGTAGCCCAAAGCCTGATACGGACTTGGTATTCGCGATCCTCGCAAAGATACGAACCCGTGGGTATGTTTTCATAAATTTTCGGACACGTTTACTAGTAAGGACAAAATCGTAATTTCGTTACAAAATGATTTTTCACTAATGACTTTTTAACCCCTCTTAATTACCTTAACCTAATCAAATTTTTAACACAAACCAGGATTTAAACGTGAGGGAAGCACGTTCAAATTTTTCTTCATTTTGTCAAAAAGATGAACCTAACATCATTAATTCCCACCTAACGTATTAATTGTATTTGACTATTAACCTTAATTAAAAATACTAATTTTAATTATCTATATTAACCCTACCCATAGGCCCGCTCACAGTCACATCACCCTCTCTATCTCGTTAACCCTCTCTCTCAATCCCGTATCATTTGCTCTCACTATCTCTTCCCCCTTAAGCCATGCACACACACAGTCGCTCTCACTCTCCCTCTCCTCGGTGGAGCACCACGCCGTCAACCGATGTGAACCACCGGAGCGCCGCTCACCCCGACACCCTGTTGCTCAAACCCACGCCCTCCCGCCAGCGCCCGACGGCGGTCTCCCCATGCCACCGCCTGCTCCTTCTTCTCCGCTCCTTGATAAACATCCAGCAGCGCCAGCTCCTCCACCTGCAACGACACCACCGCAGCTCTGACAGACCCCCGCGCCTCCCCGCGAAGCGCCGGTGAACTACGACAACTTGCAACGCCCCCGGAGCTCCCCACGCCTCCGAGCGACGACGAAGCTCGCTACCGTACGCCCCACCTCGACCGTCGTTTTTCCCCGCTCCGATCCTCCGCTGCCGTAGTCTATCGCAAGCAGCAGCTCCGACCAACGGCGAACGTCGTCGCTCCGACCACCACCGTCTGCAACTCCGCCACCGCACACCCTCGAGTGCCGTCAGCCTCTCCCTCCGCTCGCCTCTGACCCCCAAGCCTTGCCGAGCTGCCTCCACTCCGGTGAGACCCCGAAGCCCCACGCTCGTCGCCGAGATCTTCACCACCATCCCCTCGCGCCATACTCTGCCTTTACCGCCGCTGCTGCGGAAGTCGCCGCCGCTGCCCCGCTTCCCGCTGCCCGCATCTGCCACCATGGACGTTCAGACCGCCCGCCACCACGCTGCTCCGAGCCCACCGCCGACGTCCGACGCGAAATCCCCCGCCCTCTCCTTTGTTGCAACGGCGAAGGGTACGTAAAAGCTCCGATGGCACGTTCGTAAATACGAAAGGATTTTCGTATTTTATTTTATTTAATAAATTATAATGGGTTTATTGGTTTTAAATTCGTAATAAATTATATATGAACCAGAAAAATATGAGACCACCTCTGAAAAATCAGAAATGACATTCTGGACTCAATGGCACTAGTTTCGTCTCAATCGGACGCTTAGATTTTTCGCAATTAATTTTTAAGCCAAAAAGTTAAATAGGTTATTTTCATTCAAAAATCAGTTACTTGGTATTTTTACGTAAACTAATATATGATAAAAATATATGTTAGAGTACTCTTCAAGACGGTCATTTTGACAGCTTATTTGCAACTTTCCGATGCAGATTGCATCCAGGAGAAATTATTGAATAATTACACACTTAATTAAAAATTAGTTTTTAAATCTATTTTGAACTTTCAAAAATTATAAAAATTACTATGAGCTTCCGAAAAATTTTTCCTCTTAAAGTAAATTTATTTTCCTTATATCTAGGCTATAGAAAAATTTAGAACACTTTTTGACAACGTTTCAATCGATTATAAAAATCAAAACGATCAGATTAATTAGGTAGAAAATAGGGTAACCCGTAACTAATGTTTTCTTGTATTTGCAGGTACCAATTCTCGTGCACCAGCATCTTTAAAAAGCTCTAGCTCCAATCTCGTCTCACCACGACGATCTCAAAAAGTGTAAGTCACTCTAATTCTAACTTTGGAAATCTGGATAGTGTACTCGTATGAACTTAGGACATGTCATCTAGTCACAGAACAGCTATTGACTTGAACCAAGGATTAGAGACCTAATTAACTAGCAAACTAATCAATAGTGGAATGACCAAAGGATTAAATTGAGATAGTACACTTTCATGGAATTTGATATCATAGTTGTTAGACTTCAAATCATTGCTCCGACTAAATTGAGATAGTAAACTTTTATGAAATTTGATATCATAGTTGTTGGACTTCAAATCATTTCTCAGAATAAATTGAGATAGTAAACTTTTATGAAATTTGATATCATAGTTGTTGGACTTCAAATCATTGCTCGGACTAAATTGAGATAGTAAACTTTTATGAAATTTGATATCATAGTTGTTGGACTTCAAATCATTGCTCGGACTAAATTGAGATAGTAAACTTTTATGAAATTTGATATCATAGTTGTTGGACTTCAAATCATTGCTCGGACTAAATTGAGATATTAAACTTTTATGAAATTTGATGTCATAGTTGTTAGGCTTCAAATCATTGCTCAGGACTGATATTCTCTGTTGAGGCTTCTGCCTTGACTTTTCAGCAAGTAACTACCCTATAAATGTATTTAATGTACTCATTGATGGATGTATTGTTGCACACATTGTGGGATGTACGAAATGATGTGCCTATGAGGCCATACGGATACGGATATGGATACGGACACGGATACTGATACAGTAATAAATGTGAAATGTGATACAACATGGGTTATGGGGTAGTCTTGAGCTACGTAGTGTGCAGGAGTGACTGGGTCCACCCGTATTTGGTAAGCTGTACCATCACTCTAAAGGGGATGGTAGGTAGATATCTCACGAGTTGCTCCGTGGGATGGGTGCACTTCTGGTTGCATATCGTACACTCGAGCTAAGACTGTTGCACTAGCTGATTGATACAGGGCCCGTGAGGCCATATTGATACGAACACTGATATCAACATTGGACTATGATAATACACGGGATACGGGGTAGTCTTGAGCTACGAAGTGTTCGGGAGTGACCAGGTCCACCCTAATTAGTTAAGTTGTACCATCACCCTGCAGGAATGGTAGGTAGATATTCCACGAGTTGCTCCATGGGATGTGTGCACTTCTGGTTGCATATCGTACACTCGAGCCAAGGCTGATGCACTAGTTTGATTGCTGTATTGTGCTCATGGTTGTTTGTATTGTCGAAACACACTATTGGGCCTTCGGGCATTTACGGAGCACATTTACTGAGAACACTATTGGGCCTTTGGGCATTTACGGAGCACATTTACTGAGAACACACTATTGGGCCTTCGGGCATTTACGGAGCACATTTACGGAGCACACTATTGGGCCCTTGCGGCATTTAAGACTGATGCACTAGTTTGATTGATGTTGCACTAATTGATAATTGATTGATACCATTGCTTCAGTCACGACTACTACTATTCTACGGACTAAGTCGAGACTACTCGAACGTGATAGAACGGTTTAATAATGAGCGGTCTTGAATTACGACTGAATCAATGTCTAGAAAGGAAAGGGAAGGGGGTTGGTCAACTAATGGACTTGTTCCTTCGGTCTTTGAAGTGACCTGTGCCTTCAAGCCCTGACTGACTGGCTGATTTGGAAGTTAAGTTAGACTTCTTATTATTAGGCCTGCCTAACACTATTTGATAGCCAAACGACACTCAACTTTTCTTAAGCATTACTACGACTACCTATTGTCGTCCCATTACCGATTGGTCAAAACATTGTTAACCTGGTTTTCTTACTATTGCCATGCCATTGGTCAAAATATTGTTACTACCACATACCACGCCACAGTCGTTACTTTTGTACTTGTACAGTCATCTTTATCACTTACCACATCTGAATAGTTACCAGTACTTTACTTATTCTCTTGCATACCTGTCTACCCATACTTTACTTTTTGCACCTGCCTAACCATCTTTTGTTTACTATAGTCTATTCCATACTTTTACACTACTTTATTTCAGTTCCTAGAATTGTTGTGACTTACCTACGGTTCCATCTCTGTGGCACCACAGACGACGTACATATGGAGGCAGATGCTCTAGAGTTAATATCGCCAAAATTTGACCATGAGTCTGCAGTTTTCAGAGTTGTTTCCCGTTGTATTTACTTTCCTTCATGTACGATTGTTGGACCATTTTTGTACAATACGGATGTAATAATTGGACACTATTTGGGTATTTTTGTACATCTCTGCATCGTGGCTATTTTGTTTTCACTGGTTAACTGCAGGACCTGCGCAAATATCCAAAAGTAACGGGCCCGGGAATCGGGTCGTTACAGCTTTGGTGGCCCACATATGTCCGCGCTACCTACCTCGTGAACAATATAGCAAGATCAGGGTGTACAGTATAAAATACTCAAATAGAACTCTCGAGTATAGGATGTCTCGAGTGTTCACATGTATTGGATATACGGGTAATGCGTCCTTATTACTATCTTAGGACTTCCTTGATTTCCATCACTCTTCCTTTAACTTGATGACCTTTAGATTGACCTTAAACTCTAGATACGTCTATTTTAAGGAGGGTAGCTCGACAACGAAAGTGAATTGAAGGACACTCAGAAGTATTGGAGGATGATGCTAAAGGATTTGAGACGAACCAAACCGAGACGTGTAAACTGATGCCGATGCTTCTTCGTCTTCTTGAACTCGTCATCTTCTTCTATCTAAACCTATTTTGACTTAAGACTAGTTACGGAAGCTATGGTGATATCAATAGTATATATTCATACATAACATCTCTTGTTTTCTTGATGCTATGATATCACATTATATTTCATGTTATTTACAACCTATTTTCCTAGATTACTATCTTTTCTATCATTTATTTGCTTGAGCTTCTTCAAAACATCAATTATCTATTTCAAAAAGATTTTTTAAATTCCGAGGACGGAATTATTTTAAGGAGGGTAGGATGTAACGGCCTGTTTTTATCAAGACAAACTATTTACGAATTTGACGAATTATTCAATTTTTAAACTATTTTATAATGGGTTGTCAAAAGTTTTACTGATTTCAAAAATTTCTTATAAATATATTTTGAAGTACCAGACTAGTTATGGAGTATTTTAGTAAGATCGGATTTCCACAAATACTCAAAAAATTTCTGATAAAATTCATTTACAGATATTACCGTTTAGGCTTAATGAATTTATTTTCTATACAAACGACATCAAAATGATTTCAAACTTCTACAATAACATTCAATGATCATTTAGGGCCTCCCATATTAATTTCGTAATTTTCTGAAGTCAAATCAGTAGAGAACCCGCGAACCTGCTTCCTAAACGTTTTGGCCTAAAACTAGTATTTTCGTAGCCCAAACCCTGAAACGGACTTGGTATTCGCGATCCTAGCAAAGATACGAACCCGTGGGTATGTTTTCATAAATTTTCGGACACGTTTACTAGTATGGACAAAATCGTAATTTCGTTACAAAATGATTTTTCACTAATGACTTTTTAACCCCTCTTAATTACCTTAACCTAATCAAATTTTTAACACAAACCAGGATTTAAACGTGAGGGAAGCATGTTCAAATTTTTCTTCATTTTGTCAAAAAGATGAACCTAACATCATTAATACCCACCTAACGTATTAATTGTATTTGACTATTAACCTTAATTAAAATACTAATTTTAATTATCTATATTAACCCTACCCATAGGCCCGCTCACAGTCACAGCACCCTCTCTATCTCGTTAACCCTCTCTCTCAATCCCATATCATTTTCTCTCACTATCTCTTCCCCCTTAAGCCATGCACACACACAGTCGCTCTCACTCTCCCTCTCCTCGGCGGAGCGCCACGCCGTCAACCGCTATGAACCACCGGAGCGCCGCTCACCCTGACACCCTGTTGGTCGAACCCACGCCCTCCCGCCAGCGCCCAACGGCGGTCTCCCCGTGCCACCGCCTGATCCTCATTCTCCGCTCCTCGACAAACATCCAGCAGCACCCGCTCCTCCGCCTGCAACGACACCACCGCAGCTCTGGCAGACCCATGCGCCTCCCCGCGAAGCGCCGGCGAACTCCGATAGCCTGCAATGCCCCCGGAGCTCCCCACGCCTCTAAGCGACGACGAAGCTCGCTGCCGTACGCCCCACCTCAACCGTCGTTCGTCCCCGCTCCGATCCTCCGCTGCCGTTGTCTACCGCAAGGAGCAGCTCCGCCCAACGACGAACGACGTCACTCCGATCACCACTGTTTGCAACTCCACCACCGCACACCCACGAGTGCCGTCAGCCTCTCCCTCCGCTCGCCTCCGACCCCCAAGCCTCACCGTGCTGCCTCGACTCCGGCGAGACCCTGAAGCCCCACGCTCGCCGCCGAGATCTTCACCACCCTCCCCTCGCGCCCTACTCCGCCTTTACCGCCGCTGCTGCGGAAGTCGCCGCCGCTGCACTGCTTCCTGACGCCCGCATCCGCCACCATCGACGTTCAGACCGCCCGCCACCACGCTTCTCCGAGCCCACCGCCGACGTCCGACGCGAAATCCCCCGCCCTCTCCTTTGCTGCAACGGCGAAGGGTACGTAAAAGCTACAATGGCACGTTCGTAAATACGAAAGGATTTTCGTATTTTATTTTATTTAATAAATTATAATGGGTTTATTGGTTTTAAATTCGTAATAAATTATATAAGAACCAGAAAAATATGACACCACCTCTGAAAAATCAGAAATGACATTCCGGACTCAATGGCACTAGTTTCGTCTCAATCGGACGCTTAGATTTTCCGCAATTAATTTTTAAGCCTAAAAGTTAAATAGGTTATTTTCATTCAAAAATCAGTAACTTGCTATTTTCACGTAAACTAATATATGATAAAAATATATGTTAGAGTACTCTTCAAGATGGTCATTTTGACAGCTTATTTGCAACTTTCCGATGTAGATTGCATCTAGGAGAAATTATTGAATAATTACATACTTAATTAAAAATTAGTTTTTAAATCTATTTTGAACTTTCAAAAATTATAAAAATTACTATGAGCTTCCGAAAAATATTTCCTCTTACAGTAAAATTATTTTCCTTATATCTAGGCTATAGAAAAATTTAGAACACTTTTTGACAATGTTTCAATCGATTATAAAAATCGAAACGATCAGATTAATTAGGTAGAAAATAGGGTAACCCGTAACTAATGTTTTCTTGTATTTGCAGGTACCAATTCTCGTGCACCAGCATCTTTAAAAAGCTCTAGCTCCAATCTTGTCTTACCACGACGATCTCAAAAAGTGTAAGTCACTCTAATTCTAACTTTGGAAATCTGGATAGTGTACTCGTATTAACTTAGGACATGTCATCTAGTCACAGAACAGCTATTGACTTGAACCAAGGATTAGAGACCTAATTAACTAGCAAACTAATTGATAGTGGAATGACCAAAGGATTAAATTGAGATAGTACACTTTCATGGAATTTGATATCATAGTTGTTAGACTTCAAATCATTGCTCCGACTAAATTGAGATAGTAAACTTTTATGAAATTGATATCATAGTTGTTGGACTTCAAATCATTGCTCGTACTAAATTGAGATAGTAAACTTTTATGAAATTTGATATCATAGTTGTTGGACTTCAAATCATTGCTCGGACTAAATTAAGATAGTAAACTTTCATGAAATTTGATATCATAGTTGTTGGACTTCAAATCATTGTTCGGACTAAATTGAGATAGTAAACTTTTATGAAATTTGATGTTATAGTTGTTGGACTTCAAATCATTGCTCAGGACTGATATTCTCTGTTGAGGCTTCTGCCTTGACTTTTCAGCAAGTAACTACCCTATAAATGTATTTAATGTACTCATTGATGGATGTATTGTTGCACACATTGTGGGATGTACGAAATGATGGGCCTATGAGGCCATACGGATACGGATATGGATACGGACACGGATACTGATACAGTTATAAATGTGAAATGTGATACAACATGGGTTATGGGGTAGTCTTGAGCTACGTAGTGTGCAGGAGTGACTGGGTCCACCCGTATTTGGTAAGCTGTACCATCACCCGAAAGGGGATGGTAGGTAGATATCTCACGAGTTGCTCCGTGGGATGGGTGCACTTCTGGTTGCATATCGTACACTCGAGCTAAGACTGTTGCACTAGCTGATTGATACAGGGCCCGTGAGGCCATATTGATACGAACACTGATATCAATATTGGACTATGATAATACATGGGATACGGGGTAGTCTTGAGCTACGAAGTGTGCGGGAGTGACCGGGTCCACCCATATTAGTTAAGCTGTACCATCACCCTGCAGGGATGGTAGGTAGATATTCCACGAGTTGCTCCGTGGGATGGGTGCACTTCAGGTTGCATATCGTACACTCGAGCCAAGGCTGATGCACTAGTTTGATTGATGTATTGTGCTCATGGTTGTTTGTATTGTCGGAATACACTATTGGGCCTTCGGGCATTTTCGGAGCACATTTACTGAGAACACTATTGGGCCTTCGAGCATTTACGGAGCACATTTACTGAGAACACACTATTGGGCCTTCGGGCATTTACGGAGCACAATTACGGAGCACACTATTGGGCCCTTGCGGCATTTAAGACTGATGCACTAGTTTGATTGATGTTGCACTAATTGATAATTGATTGATACCATTGCTTCAGTCACGACTACTACTATTCTACGAACTAAGTCGAGACTACTCGAACGTGATAGAACAGTTTAATAATGAGCGGTCTTGAATTACGACTGAATCAATGTCTAGAAAGGAAAGGGAAGGGGGTTGGTCAACCAATGGACTTGTTCCTGTGGTCTTTGAAGTGACCAGTGCCTTCAAGCCCTGACTGACTGGCTGATTTGGAAGTTAAGTTAGACTTCTTATTATTAGGCCTGCCTAACACTATTAGATAGCCAAACGACACTCAACTTTTCTTAAGCATTACTACGACTACCTATTGTCATCCCATTACCGATTGGTCAAAACATTGTTAACCTGATTGTTTTACTATTGCCATTCCATTGGTCAAAATATTGTTACTACCACATACCACGCCACAGTCGTTACGTTTGCACTTGTACAGTCATCTTTATCCCTTACCACATCTGAATAGTTACCAGTACTTTATTTATTCTCTTACATACCTGTCTACCCATACTTTACTTTTTGCACATGCCTAACCATCTTTTGTTTACTATAGTCTGTTTCTTACTTTTGCACTACTTTATTTCTGATTCTAGAATTGTTGTGACTTACCTACGGTTCCATCTCTGTGGCACCGCAGACGACGTACATATGGAGGCAGATGCTCTAGAGTTAAGAGCGCAAAAATTTGACCATGAGTCTGCAGTTTTCAGAGTTGTTTCCAGTTGTATTTACTTTCCTTCATGTACGATTATTGGACCATTTTTGTACGATACGGATGTAATAATTGGACACTATTTGGGTATTTTTGTACATCTCTGCATCGTGGCTATTTTATTTTCACTGGTTAACTGCAGGACCTGCGCAAATATCCAAAAGTAACGGGCCCGGGAATCGGGTCGTTACAAAATCAAATCGATATTTGGTCTTTCCTGGGATATGCGTATATGGAACTTTATTGCACATTGTAGATAGTAACACCGTCCGCTAGCACACGACCACACTCACTCTCACTTCACCGCGTGGGCCCACGACACTTGTTTGGACTCGCTTTCCTTGGTTTAGTGATGTGTTGTGTCGTATGCTTCTTTAGTGTGGCGTGTTTGATTTTGTTGGCCCTGACGAGCGATTTAGGATTTTGCTTTCTCTTTCTCTCTCTCTCTCTCTCTCTCTCTCTCTCTCTCTCTCTCTCTCTCTCTCTCTCTCTCTCTCTCTCTCTCTATTTTCTCCCTCCGAGCTCCTACTCTCACTCGTCTTCCTTGAGGACGAGGAAGGGTTCAGCTTAGGGGATTTTGACGTGTGTGTATATTTTATATATTCACGCACGTCTTCTTTATGTTTTTCCGTTGTTTTCCGTCGGCTCGTGCCCATTTTCTTGGGATTTTTTAGTTTTCTTTCACTTTTTGGTTTTTTTGTGTATTTGCAGGAGATCGCCAGTGTAGGGGACATATAACGAAGATATCATAAGTCCCCGGAGCAACGGGAGGAGTCTCCAGGGGGGCCAAACGACAAAGATTGACATTTTTTAGCTCCCACCCGATCGGTTGTACACAGCCAACCGATCGGGTGATACACGCGTATCCGACCCGGATGCAAGCTGAAGCGAAGTGCAGCCCAACCAACTGGTTCGACGACCGGTTGAATACAACAGAGTTCTCGGGAATTTGGAGCTCAATTCCAACCGATCGGGTGAGAACTCACCCGATCGGTTCATATGTAGCCGTTTCTTCCAAGAGACGACCCGAAGAGCTCAACCGGCGGCTCGCTAACCATGCCAAATCGTCTGAAATCTATGTATTTTGGGGCGTTTTTCCAACTGATCGGTTGAATTCTCAACCGATCGGTTCACCCGACGACCGCATCTCCTTAAACGACGACCCGCTTGCTTCACTCGATCGTTCCAAGCGTCCGGTTGATGTTTCTAAAGACCGCAGCCAAAGAAACAAGCAGCTCACCCGATTGGTTGATACTTCAACCGATCGGGTGAAGTTGTTTTCTATATATAGTTGCCTAGATTTTCAGAAAACGGAGCTTTTTATTTTTTCTATCTTTTTCTCTATTTGTGACGGCTGGAATTTTATTGTTATCTGTAAGTTCTCTGATCATTGTGAAACTTTAATATAGTCTTAATAGCATTGTTACTACTTCATTGCAATCGTCTGATCATGATTTTTACGGTTGATTTTCATTTAGATTGCTTTTTAGCTATAATGTGCGATTAGTTCCCAAATCGGGAATTTTGGTGGAAACCCCTTCGTGGGTTCTCCCCGATGCGTCCATGGGACTAGGATTTCGATAGGGATTAGGAATTTAGAGGTTACGCGGGGTGTTTCATTGTCATCGGTGAGAAAAAGACCGCCTTTGACCGTAGGGCCAATGAGGAATAAACTTGGCGGTTGACTCCCTAGCCAT
Organism: Scilla litardierei; assembly: GCA_030789695.1. Lineage (NCBI taxonomy): Eukaryota > Viridiplantae > Streptophyta > Magnoliopsida > Asparagales > Asparagaceae > Scilla > Scilla litardierei. Next base: position 76,444,126 of record CM061140.1, read on the forward strand.
AGCTCATGCCCTTAGCATAGACATCGAATCCTAGCGTGTGGGAGCGGCATGATGAGATGTTGGGAGTTATCGTTGCGAGCTTAGTGCTCCCAGAGTCGGTCAGTGTTAGACATGGGAATGCCCACTGACCGAAACCGGGTAGTCCGGCGTATCATCCTGGGCACCGACCGGAATATCGGGCCCATGGGACGCTGGTATCACTCTTAAAGGCAACGTCTCACCACTAAACAATAACTCCGATCGTATTCCTATCCGCCGGTCGTAATAGGGAGAACACATGATAGGGTGGAAACCAAAGTCCTAGGTTTCCCTTTATATTGTTTATCCTCCATATTTACATTTGTGACAAACCATCTATTGATCGGGCTAGCTCACCCGTAGGGTGAATTGGTTCCTCTTAGAAACAAGCACAACCACGCCTCCCTGTGTTCGACCCCCAAGCCACACTACAACACCGTGTGCTTGCGGTACAAATATTTTTAATCTGGTATCCCCCAATCCAACTGCACTCTTATGAGTTAAAAACACGGGGTCGTTAATCACCTGACTTCTTCCGCTTGGAAGCGGGCTCCCGAGTGCGTGGCCTAAGGCATGGCGGCATGGTTGCCGCGAGACATGCCCACCCAAATGAAAATGTGACTCGCTATAAAATGGAACGAGTATACCTGAGCACGCCGCAACAGCAAAATATGAAGAGTGCAAAGAATCGCCTGCTCCACGAAGCTCCAAACGTCCAAAATCTCCCCCAAGCTCTCACAAGCTAACCTGAAACACAAACAATCAAATCAGCGAATGATAATCAATATACATGGGGAAGGTTGGGGATAATAGATATATATATGAATTAATTTGAATTTGGGGCGCAATGGGCATACGGATTGGAAAAATGGGCGAGAAATGAGGAATTTGAGGCGTAATGGAGGCGAAACGACGTAGGGCGGCAGCGGGGAGGAGGTCGGCGGTCGGCGGTGGGGTGCACGGCGATCGGACAGTGGCAGCTCGGGTGATGAGGGAGCAATTTGGGCACTGGGAGTCGAAGCGGCTGTGGGCGAATGCGAAGGAGTTTTGAAAATTTGGGGGTTTCGGGTTGCGTGCCGCGCCCGCTGAGTATATAGGGATGTAGCGACTCGGCCAAATGACGCGTTCACTCAGCGAACGGCTTGCAATAAAATTTTTTTCGAATTCTCCCAAAACTTATGACTCGGCCGAGTGACTTTTCCCGTTCGGCCAAATGGACAAGTTCCACTCGGCCGAGTGTCAAGGCCACTCAGCGATTTTTGAAGCGTGTAGGGTATCTGATTCACTCGGCCGAGTGATATAGTCATTCGGCCGAGTGGCAATAGTACTGTAAACTTCAGAAAATAACAGAGAGTAGGTCTATAGGATCTTCCCTGATCGGTACTCTACTCGACCGAGTAAAGTCTTCACTCGGCCGAATGAGGAGTTCATTCGGCCGAGTGGCTAGCTGTTTTCAGCCTCGGCTCTCTGTTTTTGTTCCATTCTCTTTTTTTTTCTCTTTTCTGTCAGTTTCTTCCTCTTCATAAGGCCTGAGTGCATTCTTAGAGCCCTCTCCCCTGCCATGGTCATCCTCCATATGAATGATTTCTTGTTCTCCATCTCCTGTCATGAAAAATAGAGCCCGTTGTCAAGATATTTATTGACTCTAGACTCTAACACTAAGAAAAATCTTAAAAAAATAGAATTCAACTAAAAAATAATGTATAACCGTCGGGTTTCCTCCCGACAAGCGCTCGTTTAAGGTCTTGAGCTCGACCCCTTATGATTTTCGTTTAGTGCGTGATATTTGGCGCATACGAGATGCGCCCGTCAAATTTACCGGGAAGGCCACTTGGATTTGGTTGTTGATATTCATGGCAATTCCTCTGCTTCTCCTCATCATGGGTAGTGTTGGGGGATAAGTCCCCCAAGCTTGAGCTTGTACCAATATTTTTCTTCACCGGCAATGATGCTTTCTTATCCGGCGGAGCTTTCTTCAAATTGTTGGCCGTGGAGAGCTTGCATAGCTCCTTTATTCTCATGACATCAGCGTCGTCTTCTTTGTCATCTCCCATAGAGCCATCCGGAGGGTCTTTCAACTTTTCTCAATCACAAGAAGATTGGCCTTCTTCAAGGCCGTCATCGTGTAGGGCTCCAATAGAATGTGGAATAGCTTCATCGATTACCTAGTCGAGGAGGTCCACATAGTCGACATCCTCTTGGTAGGGAATGTGCTTTATCGCTTTAGGGATATTGAACTCAACCTCGATGTTTCCGACATTCAAAGATAAAGTACCCTCTCTCACGTCGACAATCACGCCGGCAGTGGCTAGGAAGGGACGTCCAAGTATAAGTGAAGTATCGCCCTCCTCTTTGATGTCCATAATGACGAAGTCGCGGCAAGAATATTCCTCCCGGAACTTGGAGCGGTATGTTCTCCGCAATTCCCATCGGCCTAGTAACCGGATCATCCGCAAGTTGTATTCTCATATCTGTTGGCTTCAAGTCGGTCCTCGTATTCAATCTCTTAAACATGCTTAGGGGCATTAGGCTCACACTTGCTCCCAAGTCTATCAAAGCCTTTTGTAGCGGGACTCCTCCAAGTGTGCATGGGATGTGGAAGCTTCCGGGATCTTTGAATTTTTTCGGCTCCTTCTCCTTCCGGGTGAACCAAGTTCCTTGCTCGGCAAGCATTATTTTCTCCTTTCTTTTCTTCCCCAAAATTAATTCCTTCAATAACTTGGCATATGACGGGATCTCTATGATAGCATCCAAGAAAGGTATTGATGCTTACCCCTCGCAAGTACTCAAGGAATTTGGCAAGCTGCTTCTCAATCTTAGCTCTTGCCAACCGTTGCGGAAAGGGCACCGGTGGTATGTAGGTGCACTCCTCATTTGGCTTCTTAATTTCAGAATTTCCGCCTTCGGCTCTCTTCTTCAATAGCTGGCTCTTCGTCGTTCAAAACTTCTTCCACGGGCTCCTTGGTTTGGACCATGGCAAGAGTAGTGTCCTTCCCGCCCCTAGTAGTAACCGCCACCACCGCATTGATGTGGCTGGTATTCCCCTGTGGATTTGGCTCCGGTTGAGTCGGCAATTGTTGAGTATTTTTATTTAACAACGTAAGTTGCTCCGCTAGTTGAGCCACTACGGTATTGAGAGAATCTTGTTGTGCAATCAATCTAGCGTTTATCTTCTTTTGCTCCACCATAAATTCATCCACCCTAGCCTCATGATCCGATCTCGGTTGTGCTTGTGGTGGGTTTGGAGCTCTCCACCTTTGATTATAACCGGGCGGCCTATATGGTCCCGCTTGTTGCCTAGGCGGGTAGCTTTGTTGTGGCGTCCCCCTCGGTTGATATTGAGATTGTGGAGGTGGAGGCCGAGCTTGAGGTTGTTGCGGCGGCGGCGGGTTTAAAGCTTCGTCATTATTAGCATACGAGAAGCCCGAATGATTCCTCGTGGCCGGGTTGCCCCAATAACCGGTGTTCCCCTGCTCTATAGCACCCTCTCCGTGCTCTCCTCCAACGAACATAGCTTGAGATTGGTCTTGTCAATCGCTCATATTTCCCCCCGGCGTAGATGTGGCGGGAGTTCCATGCGGCTCGGTGTTCAACTTCTCCAATCTCTCCACGACCTTGTGAAGAGAGTCGAACTTCGTAGAAAGCTCCGCTACGGCCTTGGCCTCGTATATGCTTGTCGGCTTCAAGGAGGATGTAGAATGTCCTCGCTCGTCGTCCCATTGTTGGTTATTAGAGGCCATCTCCTCTAATAGGGCCGTAGCTTCATCTGGTGTCTTGGATAGAATGGCTCCATTGACGGTTGCATCTATGATTTGCTTGGTGCCCGGTTGGAGTCCATTATAAAAGATGTGTACTAGCTCCCATGCTTCAATGTTGTGATGGGGGCATTGATGGTGGAGATCTTTGAAGCGCTCCCATGCCTTGTACAGAGTCTCTTGTGGTCCTTTCTTGAAGGACATGAGTGCGCTTCTTATCTTCACTGTCTTAGATGGTGGGTAGAATTTATCAACAAAAGCACTCGCCAACTCATCCCATGTAGTAAAGATCCCCTCCGCTTGCGTCCTCAACCAATATAGAGCTTTGTCTCTGAGAGTGAATGGGAAGAGGCGCAATCGGATTGCATCGACCGATACATCGGGCATCTGAAAGGTGGCGCACATGGACAAGAATAGCTGAAGATGGTAATGTGGATTCTCATGGGAGTTCACATGGAATGGGTCTTGTTGCATTAGAACCACAAGTCCTTTTTGAGCTCGAAATTCTTATCCGCCGCCAACTCTGGCATCGCAATGGATGAAGTAGTGGAAGTAGTCTTAGGCCGAAGCCTATCTCTGATAGAAATTATCCTCGCCATGAGTGCCTCTAATTCTTCCGGTGTTTCCTGACGGTTCATGCAATCGTCCTCTATATTAAGTCTTCTCTCGGCTCTAAGTCTCCTTTCGGTACGCTCGATCTCTGGATCAAATAATAGATCTTCTTGATGCTCCGTCGATCTCGTGTACATGTACAGAAAAATAGAGCTTCGATGGAATTGTTAGCTTGATAGAGGAATAAAAGGATAAAAATAAAAGAAAAAGAAATAACTAAGTAAGAAAATAAAATACCGTCGCCTACCCGACAACGGCGCCAAGAACTTGATTGTGTCCGGATATACACCCGAAAAATGACTTGTAGTTTACCGCAAGCGCACGGTGTAGTGGCGAGCGGGTATCGAACACATGGAGGACAATTGACAGTATCTCACTTTAATTACCTAGCTAACAAGAGAGTAAGAGTAGATTTGGTGTATCGTCATAATCGTTCAATAGCAAGAAATATCAATATAATAAAACGTCTAGGGATAGGAAATCCCCACTACGGACCGTCTCTCATCCTTGTGAATCATAAATTTCATTGTTGCTAAGCTTGAATATAGGTGAACAAGTCACAACTTAATGTAGAACCAAGCTCACGCTCTCTCGCTATTGTCGGTCTATAGCAAACCTAGGTTAGGGCCCACTCTCGTGCAAACCCTAGCCTAAGCCACTAGCGTGAAGAACGACATCATTGTCCAATCGCATGTCGAGCCCACTCTCATGCAAAGTCGAGCTACGATCTAGGTTATGATAATTCGTATTCGTCCAATCTCTTGCAAACGAATATTAATATAGATTCATAATTAAAAATCCTAGATTTGGTCCAATCTCTTGCAAACCAAGTCTAGAGAAATTCAATTATCGATCTAAATCGAATATCTAGGCCTTCCTATCAATTGGGATCCAATGTCTTGCAAATCCCAATCGATATGAATTCCTATCTACTCGTAAGATATCAATCATAACCTAACCATTATCAATTCTAGCAACAAATCCATAAATTCATCACAATTCAAAAGATCGGGTCCATAGGGTTCATCCCTAGGCCCTAGAACGACGGAACTACTCACTAATCATCATGAAAATCTCATAAATAACGATAATAATCATGGCACAATTTATTGCAATAGAGAAACAATTCATAAAAATTGAGTTTTTAACAAGAAAGAACAAACCAATGAAGTAGCCAATGATCTCCAGCTGAGATTTCTCCAAAGAATACCCGTCAAAAACCTAAAAGAACTCTTTAAAAACTAATTCAAGTCTCCCCTAAAACTAGGGTAAAAACAGGGCTTAAATACAAGCCAAAATCGTCCAAAAAATCGTGACAAAACTGCCCCTGCACAGCCCAGAATTCGCATTCCTAGCAGCAGGCGGAGAGGGTCACTCGGCCGAGTGACCCTTGTCAGTCGCTCGAGTGACAAAACCTGTAAAATAACAGTAACTTCGGGGTTTTCAGGGTCCGTCTCTCGGGGTGGCTCGGCCGAGTAGGCTTCTTCACTCGGCTGAGTAGCTATCTTGCTCAGCCGAGTGAGCTTCCTTAGATTTTCCAGTAGCTTCGGCCCTTTTCTGTTTGAATTCCCTGACTGACTCGGACGAGTGAACTTTCTTACTCGGCCGAACGAAAATTCTTGCTCGGTCGAGTGAACGTCTGAAATATTCGGTGCGTATCCGTTCTACTTGGGCGAGTGTGATCCTTCACTCGGCCGAATGAGCAGTCTTGCTCGGCCGAGTGATGTACTCATGAGCTTATTTTTTCTCCTTTTCACATCCTCGTCGCTCCTATTAAATTCCTTCTTCTTCCGCTCATCCTCCATCGCTGATAAGTCCTCAAATAAGCCGTGGGCGATACTCAAAAGTGCGTGAAACTCCTTTGATCTCATTTTCGCTCCAAATCGCTCCATATTTCCTGAAATACGACAAAAACAAGAAATAGTGAAAAGCATCGCAATATTGTCGAATAATCGTGAAAAACGCAATATGGGATATCGAAACGTCATGAAAACATGCAGAAAAAAGGTATAAAATATGGAGTGATCACTAGTATTAGTCTTTCAACTAGCTTCTGTAATTTTTGTTTAGGGCTTGATTCGACTATACTTTCGTTCCTTGCAATCATTCATGGAACCCAAACGCATGAAGGTTCTTGCTTCCAAATCCTCTCCTTCATCTAGGCCTAATAGATCTAAGAAGACTATTCCTCTCTATTCTTCACATAATGTTTCTTTTACCGAAGCCTCACGTATTCCCCAATCATCGGCTCAAACGTTGGAACCCCAAGCATCAACCCATTCACCACTATCTCAGTAATTTCTGTATTTTGAATCTCCATCTCATCCACCAACTGTTGATCCATCCTCCTCTAAGCATCCTCCTGTTCATGATGACCCTCTAGAAGTCATGAGAGGTCAAATAGCATCCCTTGTTGATGGGATTGATCGAGTGGATTCACATTAGGATATCTTCAGCTCCAATCTTGTGACGGCCCGTATCCATCACTACACGTATTTCCGCCTTTCTATTATTAAAAAGTTTCAAATGATTTTAAAATACGTTTAAACGATTTCCAATAAGTTTATATGATTTTTAAATATTTTTCTATATGTATTTCGTATTTTCTGAGGTCAAATCGACTCGAAACCCACAACCCATGACTGATAATACGTTTTGGCACGAAACTCATATTTTCGTAGCAAGAAATCTAAAACGGACTTTATTTTCAGGATCCTCGCGACGATACAAACTCTTATCATTTTTCTGGAATTTTTCGGAGTTAAATGTGAAAAATGATATTTTAATATTAAAATAATAATACAATATTATTACTAATTATCATTACTAATTAACCAAATTTACTTAATTATGTTTTTACCTTAACCCTAAACCCCTCGGCACGACAGCCCATGTGTTACACATCTAAACACTTCGTCAAACCCTCCCAACCAAAGTACTAATTATATTAATTAATACGCATATATTATTATATAATATACTTAAAATTAGATAAACACACCATCCCCGCCTTCGTTCTTCACACGACAGCCAAACCCAATACCACTATAGCTCCTCCATTTCTCCCGTGATGTCCCTCCTTCCCTCCAACATCCCCTTGCCACTCCTCTGGCCTTGCCTGGAGCTCTACCACACTCTCCTCCCTTAGGCCGACCACCGACAATCGCACGACGAAGATCCAAGCCGCAACACCCACACCAGCACCCCCGAGCTCACTATCACAAAGCCTCTAGGCCATCGGTTACCGACCAATGCCACTCCAACCGAGCTCGTCAGATGGCAAAGTCCCCACACCGATGAAACCGAGCAGCTGTTCCCTCGGCCCACAACTTCAGACCATTGAAATGCCCCTCTGGTGCTTCATCGCCACCCGAGACCAACCGACACACCCCCACCACCGTGCGCCCTCTGACAGAACCTCTGTCCAAGCTTTCCGCCGTCGACAACGTCCATTGTAGTCTGTTGCAAGCTCCACAAGCTTGTCGTCGACTTGCCGAACCACACAACCACACTACACCAACATCCCCACTGCACATTTCGCGCGTAGCCGCCCTCGCCGTGTCCCCGCCGGTGACCGCACCCACCGCCGTCGCCCACGGCACTGCTCTGCACCGCCTCGCGGCATCCAAGCTTATGCATGCGCTATGAATGCGTAAGAGAGAAAGAGAGAGGTAGAGAGAGTAAAGAATAAGAATAATATAAGAATAATATATATTATAATATATGATAATATTTATACGTACGAATAGTGACATAAGTATTGTAAGAATAAATTGATACCACCAGAAAATCCAGCACTTGATCACGAACGCGTAGGCGCCTGTCTCGTAACATTCAGGTAAGTATTTCTCTCATAATAGATTTTTGAAGTTTATTGTCATTTATTTCATTTTCACTAAATAAATTATTAACATCAATTTTCATGTAAACTTAGATGCACAAAAATTACCCATGAACCTACAAGTTAAGACAATTAATTTGATATTTTGGGCATAAAATTCTGACGCATAATTTTCTCTAAATAAATTATGGATTATCTTTAGAAATTCATTTTTAAATTCAAAAATTAGTTTTGCCCATTTAAAATAAAGATAATTGATTATTAATTGATTAAAAATTATGAAAAATGCCTTTTAGACTCAAAAAATTATTTGCTGCCTAGATGTACTCATGTGTTTTGTTTTAAATGTTTTTGAATTCATTTTATATTATAAATGCATGATTCTATAATTGTAAAACGGTCCTATTTTGAGTTGGCGACTTGTCACTCGCTATGAAAATTTATTGAACAATTGTATGGACTCATGAGACACTGTGGATAAGTTAGATGCATCTGATATGATGTAACTGTACAGAAATGATTGGATGACTGAAGAAACCATATATGGTTATACATTGATTATCAATTGGTAGAACACATACTTTTGACCTGACACTTGACTTGACCTGTCGGTATTGGGGGTAGTCTATGGTCACAGATGATACGAGCTCGAGTGTTTGGATCTGCTCTATGACTACCTCCAACACACGAGGCAAGCAACTTGACTGTCGCCCGAGGCATGGGGTCGGTAAGTAGCGTCACGGGTAGCTCTCGTGACGGGGCATATTTTAGCCACATATCATACTCTTGAACATAGACTTAGCATTGGAATTGATGGTTATGAATTATTGATTTAATATCTCATGCAATCTTTTCATTATATATTGCTAAAATTTCTAACAACTATGCCAGTCTTCACATTTCATGCATGTTCCATGCTCTTATTATGTGATCGTACTATACTTATACCATGTGTGTACTATACTCATACTCATACCATGCTCTTGCTATGCCATGCTTTTACTATGATCTTACTATGTTCATACCATTGTCACATCATGCTCATGTTATATATGCTACCACATCATATTAACAATGCTCTTAGTAACTTCATATTCTACTCATACCATGCTCATACTATGATTTTCATAAGCTTCTTTTTATATGTGTACTTAACCTTTCTATTATGGAGAAATATTTACCGAGTAACCCTCACTGGCAGGCTTTTAATTTTGTATTGTCTTATAAAATGCTCGTCAGGTCTTGAGAGTGAGTTTATTGAAGATTCTGTTACAGTGATTGACCCATTACTTGAAGACTACGTGGAGTTCCTATCTACTGAAGACTAGAGAGATTACAATTCGTGTCAGTACTACTTGTGTGTGTTGTTGTTGTATTGGCCATGCTAGGACTTTGGATGTATCTTTATTTTCTGTACACTTTGATTTGTAATAATGTCATTCAGACTGTTTCTTAAACAAGCATGCAAGGACCTACGAGTTGTAACACAGCCGCTTAGTGTATTTAAACCAATGAGGAAGAAAGAAGAAAAATATTATACTCCCTCCTTGTTTTAAGCACACTACGGACATGCTCGTGTCCTCGAAGTGAATGGGATTAAAATATAATACTTTAAATTCTTTACTTCTTTAGTGAATTAGAATATTAAGCCTTGAATATTCTTACTAGAAGTAGTTATTGGTCACACATAACACCTTAGATCATTCATGTGTTGATCTCATAGGGTTAGATAGGCATTCTGCTCAAATTTGAGCTGTCAGCCTTCAACCAGACGTCTGGCGTAAGTCAACCATACCTCTGGCATAAGTCAACCAAATGTCTAGCGTGCATGTTTTAGGATGCCCTAGAAACCCTAATAAGACAGAAATCTGAAGGTATCTTCTCAGACGATTGAACTGTTGGACAGAAGTCTAGGAGATGACTTATAGACGTCTGGTATTTTTGGTCTGGATTGCAAGTAACTTCATTTCCATTGACCCGACTGTTAAGTCGTCTGTAGATTTTTTTGACAGACACCTGAATAGTCACTCAGACGTCTGGTACCCCTTCTGCAGACATCGGGTATTTTTCACCAAAATTCATGTAAGTCCATTATCCCTTGGCCTGACTGTTAAGTCGTCTGATGCCGTAGGGTCAAACGCCTGAACAGTAGCACAAACGTCTGGTCAACTAGTCGTTAGACTGCATTAAAGTCTTTGTCAACATAGTACTCCAGTCGCCTGGTGGGACTTCTTTAGTCGACTGGTGACTCAGATTCCTACCCTTTACAAGTCATTTCTAGCCTTTATTATGTTAATTTGGATGGGATTTGTTGGGATTTTTGGGGTGATATAAATATGGACTTAATGCATTCAATTCAGAACTCTTACGACTCATCTTAATTTATTGAAGTGCATTCAAGTCTCTCTCAAGCTTTCAAAGTCCTTATCTCCTACACGTGTCCTCAAGCATTCAAGCACACACATCAAGCATTCATTGCTTCTTTCTTTGGACAAGTAGTAAGTGCTCTTATTCATATTTGCACTAAACACACAATACCTTACCTTATTTCATAGTAGGTTCATATTCAAGGCATATGCTTGTGTTGTTATTTCAATTTGAATATTTCATATTCTCTCTTTTCTCTTATCATATTTACTCTCGGTGTTATGTGAATTGGTGTTAAGTCGTATTGGATTTACTCTTACCAGGATTCAGTAATATGGATTTAGTGGATTACTAATCACTAGTGGGTTACTATTGGGTTGCTGGAGTAGAAATCCACGGAGTCGTGATTTGACTCAGGGGAATCCGAACCGGGGTATATGACTTGTTTGTGATTGCATTTTCTATGGGTTTTGTCTTCTTTATTTCAATTCCGCACTATTGGTTGCCAGGGATTTTAATAAGGTGTAATTTCCATTCTAATTTCATAAAACACTATTCACACCCCTCTAGTGTTTTCCCCATAGTTTTAGGTCCTACAATTTCTATGTTAAACCTCTTCTATGTTAATCCAGAAAATTTTATTGAAGAAATTGATCATCCCAGAAGGATGTATCACCATCGAAATCATGAAATCTAGCAGTTGTGCAATTTCCCATAATACTATTGCGTTTTAACTCACAAAAGGGCATCATCCAATTGTGTAGACCCAAAAGGCACACAATTGAGTTATTTTTGAGACATTAAATGCCAATTTAGCCAAAACCCTAGTGACATCGTGACCCATGCATTGTCCCCGTGGTTTGATTTCCATCTTGACTCTTTGGCCTTGGTTATTTTGTAAGATCATCGTGTTAGGTCAAGCCTCTTTTTATTTTCATCTCGGTAGTTTTAGGTGGTAGATTCTTCACCATTATCTTTATGTAATCGATTGAATTTTCCATAGGGTAAAATGACTTGTCCCTGTGGATTCGACTACAGGCTCACCGGATCTTTATTACTTCTTGACCTCTTGCACTTGGGAGTAGCACTATTTTAAGGAAAGCATATACTGTGCTGTAAAATCCACAGATTTCTCCATCTTCTTGGGAAGTATACTCGAGAACTAACTCCTATGTCAAGTCATATGGAAAGAACAACCTTATCCGTCAACCATGTAACTTGTGCCCCACCGGACACTCCTTCTGCAAACATTTGATATTTACCCTTGTTATCTTTACCTCTGTCATCATGTATATCCATATCCTCAAATCCCAATGAAGCTGAACCATATGCAATCTTGGCTTTCTTCATTGCCATGTCATTGGGGCATTGGTCCTTCAAATGACCCTTTCTTCTTGCATTTGAAGCAAGAGGTGTCCCTTTGATCTTTGGACTCTCTGGACTAAGAGCGACCCTTCTTCTTGAAGTGACTTTAGCCCCCTTTCTTATCTAACCTCCCCCTCATATTCAAGGCTATATCGTGGTTACTCCTAAGGTCCCTACCATGGACCCTCTCACATAGAATCTTCGTGTGGAGAGCTGCTTTCACCTCTTCAATGGTGAGTGTCGTCGTCCGTTCATAAATCATGGAACGAACAAAATTGGTGAAATCCTCAGTCAACGAGCATTAAAGGATAAATTCTTGATGTTCATCATCTATCTTGACTGTCATTCCCTGCTGATCCATCACTATTCTGTTCAGCTCTTCTGTGTGATCTTTCACAGACGAACAAGGCTTCCTTCTCAAAGTGTAGAGTTGTTGCAACAAATAAAGGTGGCTAGTAAACAACTTCTTCATATACAACATTTCTAGCTTCTTCACAATGTCCTTGGTCGAGACCTCGTCAATTACCTCCTTTAGGACAGTATCAATGAGCGACAACTGAATGGTGCTAAACACCTTCCTTTCCATATCGGCTTTTTAGCTGCAGTAATTGAATCATCAATTTCTTCCTTGATGACAATTTGGTAATCCTCAGTCAACGCGCATTAAAGGATAAATACTTGCTGTTCATCATCTATCTTGACTGTCATTCCCTGCTGATCCATCACTATTCTGTTCAACTCATCTATGTGATCTTTCACTGACGAACCAGGCTTCCTTCTCAAAGTGTAGAGTTGTTGCAACAAATATAGGCAGCTAGTAAACAACTTCTTCATATACAACATTTCTAGCTTCTTCACAATGTCCTTGGCCGAGACCTCGTCGATTACCTCCTTTAGGACAGTATCAACGAGCGACAACTGAATGGTGCTAAACACCTTCCTTTCCATATCGACTTTTTAGCTGCATTAATTGAAGCATCAATTTCTTCCTTGATGACAATTTGGTAATACTGTGTCTGCCTTATGTAGGACTTAATCCCGATTTTCCATAACTAAAAATCATTACGGTCGATAGACCTTTCTGTGTTGAAGAGATACCAAACTCACCATCTTTGCCACTCAAACCCCCCCCCCCCCCCCCACAAGCAACCAAAGAGCTCTGATACCACTTGTTGCAAAAAGATACACAAGATAACAAACTCGACAACTAGCTAGGGAGTGGGGCTCACAAAAATGATCAACACAACAACCAAACAACCTTTGCCCTAATCGGATCTTGCTGAAGCAAATTGAGCAAATGAAGTATGCATACAATCAACAAATGCATGAAAGTAAATGAGGCCAAGACGTTGCTCTGGTTCGGTCGAAGACTCGACCTACTCCAGCATTCCGAGACGATTCCACTATTCTGATCAAGGGTTACAAGCTTTACACCACTTCTTCAATCCTCAAATGAGTAATAACTTGGATGAATACACCAAGCAACCACTTTCAAACTCATGAAGAAAAGAAAAAGAGATGAGAAAAAAAGACCCAAGAGCACAAGAAATCCCAAAACCCCTAGCTTTCCCTTCTATGTTAATTTTCTCTTCTAATCTCTTATAAGAGCTCTCTTGAATGATCAACAACTCTCACACACTCAACCATGCCCTAACATCTCTCAAGCAGCACTCTTTTATAGCCCCCAAAAGATGCAATCACTCGTGGTCATTGGATTGAGAAAGAGCTTAATTTAATGGTCAGAAATTGGGCCAAGAAAATAACTTAGCCGGGCTGTTAGACGCATGAAAGATGTGCTCCAGACGTCTAGTCCCCAACCAGATGCGTAAGCTAGTCGGCGCCTAAACTTTCGAGAGTTGTAAATAATTACCTTAATTGTCACATGCGTCTGATGGTGCTCAACCAGGTTTTTGACTGGCCAATGTCTGATACATCAAATACTTCAGACGCAGACGTCTGGAACCACTGCTTCAGACGCAGACGTCTGGAAATTACTCCCCCACCAGCCGGAGTTTTGTAAACACGTAGGATATCAGACGTCTGGTGATTAAGCACCAGACATTTGATCTTTGAACAGACATTCCAGATTCTGAATTTTGCAGCACAAATTACAATAGTCAGGCCTAGCTCGAACCCAAGCAAAAAGGTACCAAGCTTTGTCAACATCCTAAAGCCAAAATATTTTATGGTTACCTTAAATACTGCTTGATTAATTTGGAATGAATAAGCTGGACATCCCAGCTCTCTCTCCCACAGGAGAATGTCTCTCCATGCAAGTAGGCAGGCAGTGATGGTCCAGTGATCCAATCGGTTCACAAGCAAAAAACGCAACTTACATGCCTTGGTGAGTGATTTACCTATGCTCCTTTTCATTACAGCACACAAATTTGAGATTTGTGTCAATGTCAAGGGTGAGCGAAAATGGGAAATCTAAGAAGTTTCAAGTTCGTGACAATTTTTAAAATTAAACACAGCTCTCTAGCAGCAAATCAAGACATACTATTTCATTAAAAAGAGGCTGTTAGACTCTACATTCCCCCTTTCTCCAAATTAGGAAAACATCGCTAGCTTACATATCAATATTACCACTAAATTACAAAGGGGAAGAAAAAGAAAAAGAAAAAGAAAAGGCTAGAAGAAAAAGATCCCTTCTCCTTAGTACTTAGCCCCCGTACCCATCAAATTGTCCCTCTCTTTCCCATTTCAAACTAAGGCAACTTTCTATGCATTGGGCTTCTCCTCTGCCTTCACGTAATTCTCCGGCATTGTGGCACCAATTTTGATGACTGCCTGATCCTTGGAGGAAGTGATCTTGCTGTTGGCTTCTGCCTTCTGCAGCTGGACATCATCCACTTCGACGATTTCCATCATCTGATTGATGCTCTTCACAGCTAGCGGGAGAACCATGGCCTCCGCCGCTTTCTTCTCCTTGTTCTCCCTGTATTTCCCCCAGAGAACTGAGTAGAGCCCCGCGACAATCAAGATGGATCCTAGAACACTGCAAGGACAAGCGAACAGGCGTAAGAGATGAGCTCCATGAAGAAGAGTAAGAAAAAGACTCAACAGAGTATGTCAACTAACCCTCCGAAATAAATTTTCTCAGCAAGGATGAAGGAGCCCATGATGGCAACTATGATCATCATCAGAGGACTGAAGGCGGAGGCGAAGACAGGGCCCCTTTGCTGTATCACCAGTCCCTGGACATAGTAGGCGATGCTCGATGTCACAATGCCCTGTTTATTGACACGGGGAAAATTCGTCAGAGAGGGGGACACAGAGGGAGATGTTGTGAGAGAGGAGGTGGGGAAGAGAGAGCTTACAGCATAGGCAGCGGCGAGCAGGTTCATGTCGAAGCCGATTTTCCAAACAGACGGCGTGTGCTCCATCACAAGGGTGACTGCTATTGCTTGAAGAGTGCCCATAAAGCAAATCAACGAAGTGAGTGAAAGCGGGGCGGGGGAGAATGTCTTCAGTGTGTGAGTCTGTAAGAAAGCAGAGCACCAAGAAGTCAGTTCATTTCCCACTGTAAAATTTTATGATAGTATTTCTCTATTATTGTGTATGTACCTGGAGAATGAAGAGTGAAGCCCAAGCCAGAGTAGCGATGATGAGGAAGATGGAGCCTAGAAACCAATCCTTGTCGGCCGACTCAGTGGAGACGGGCACGGCCGCTTGGCCGGCGTGGACATGCTGGGTCCAGACCATCTCCACGATGGGTCCTTTGTAGAGGGTCATGAGCATTGCCCCGGCCACGGTCACCAGCGTTCCGACCACCTTTGCTTGGTATATCACCTTCTTGAGATTTATCTTCTCCATCCTGAATATGACCGCCATGACAAAGGTCATGGCGGGCAACATGTTGCTCATGGCACAAGAGAATGTTGGGGAGGTGAACTTCAGCCCAGCATAGTAGAAGTTCTGATCGATAACGGGCCTGCCAGTTCGAAAGCAACATGCGTCACTTACATTGTTCTTTCATGAAATTAAATTATGCTTGAAGATATATGTCATATGTATACTAACCCAAGTAGGCCAAGCACAAATATTTGCATGAAGAGTGAAAATGTTATCTTCGGCCGAACTTTCCTGTTACAATTACAACGTTAGCAACTAATTAAGAGAAAATCATAATGATACGTATCTTTCATTACAAATTTGGTTACCTTTCGAGCATGAGGGCAAACGGAGCAATAGATAGGGTAGCAAAGGCATGCCTGTAGACAACAAGCACATAGTGGCTCATCCCGCGGTTGAGGGAGACCTTTGTGATTATGTTCATGCCGGCATAGCCAAATTGGAGCGAGATCATAGCAATATACGGCTTGCACCTGAGGAAGAGGTCGCCACAGCGTCCGTTGGCAAGTTGGTTCTCCATTGTTTGGGGCCAAAGAAACACTGGTCGGCAGTGCCGGTAACAAGGGAAGAGATCAAAGGGGGAAGAGATACCCAAGTTGCTTAGCTTGTGGTGTTCTCCTAAGGAGAGCTTGCACACCGGCGCTTATTTATATCCATATTGGGGCAACTTTTCGGGGACATAATGGAAATTTTAACTATTGATACATGTGGGGCCAAGTGAATATTCTAATATGACGCAATATTAAGAGAAGGAGAAGTGCCATATTTTCTATTATCCAATTTAGATTTTGGGTACCTGATTCAAGGAAAGTGGGTTGGTTCCACTTGGTAGCAATAGGCAGGCAGCTAAGTGGGGAGGGCCCAAGAGAAACGGGGATAGTGGTATGGGATGTGAGAGGCAGCCATTCAAGGGGGGCTTTGTGCAAGAGGGAGAAAGGGTAAATAAGATGGTGCAGGCTGATGCTGCAGGCTGATGCCTCAGGAGTGAACTAGTGGTTCACACGTGTAGACTCATGCTTGGCCTTGGGCGGGGTGCCGCGAAGCCCGGGGTGTCTCCGACCGACGGTCGATGCCCGCGATTACGGGGTCGATGATTCGAGGCTGGGTGTTGGTGGTGTGTCTCGAGTAAGGATGCATTTCCATCAGCCGCATTCATATGGCATAGCTTGTGATGATCTACCATCTTAAGTCTGATCCTGTGGAAAAAAATTGAGCAAGGTAGAGTCAAATTGGTTTTCAGTTGAAAACGGTTCTTGTTTAAAATCCAAACTGAGATGGAAGAAGAGGAGGAGGTCGGAATATGAAGAGGAGAAGAAGGTCAAATAATTAATATGTTGAAAGTGTAATAGAGAAACATGTCAGGAATGAATACATGCAATTTTCTTTATATCGATGCTCCAACTTCATTTTATACATGCTACGTCTTGAGATTATTTACTTATGAAACGTAATTTTACGCATATTCCAGATTTTATGGTTCTGAAACATAATTAGTCTGAAGAAACTTGTGGATCAGTTGAAATATGTATATTGATCGCAGCGAGTTGGGCAAGGGGTGAAGATATATAAAGGCATCAGGCTGGTTGTTGGAAAGCAAATTAAGCAATATATAGAACCAAAAATTCAACATACTACTTCTGCGAGCAAATTTCTCATCTCTATTTATTCTTGATTCCCATCAATATATACATGCAGATTGAGTCCGATTCCAAAATCGGTGTTGAATATCAAGAACGATACCGGATACTAGAGACTCTTTTAAGGCGACAGATGAGTATATCACCTGTACCGTCAAGTCAAGTCATGGCTGCAAAAAATGAGATGGCATTCCGTAATGGAGGAAGCATGGGTGAGACATGGCAATTTTCCAGGAAAAAAAGAACCGAAAGAAAAAACGCCTGGCCTGAACAAAACGATTGAAAGGACTGCACCCAGTTGGAAACGAACGCGCTGCATCGGCTTGAATCCCAACACAACAAGCCGTCGTATCTCTTCTGTGGAATCCGTATCTAATTATTGAGCCCTTTAGTATCATGCCGCTAGCTCATCATTGTCCACTGATGAGTTGATTGGCTGCAGAGCCTTTGCATATGTTATTAGACTCATACACCTTTTACCCCGTTTTCGCAGAAACCATATGATCACCTTAGTGTTTTCGGTTAATATTTTTTTTTATGTCTTGAGCGCTCTCTTTTTTCCTGAGAATGATGAACGTTGGTACATTGAATTATTCATAATCTCCGCTTGTTTAGATTAAAATTGAACCCGGGACAAACTGTAAAATTAAGGTATTCATTCACTTCAGTCTATACTTTATATTAACAGCACACTAAATAGCATGTCATTTTTTTCACTAAAAGTCGGATATGTTTATTAATGTTAGCTAAACTTTTCCAGGACCAACATATGTGCATGTGGTGTTATAAACTCTATACGAGAAGGCTTAGTGACCCAATTCACACGTGGTCATTATAGGCCCAGCTCACCCAACGCATTCTACAATTAAATTTACTCCTACAAATAAGTATACCCTCGAGGGAGGGAGGATGGAACTTTTTCTATTCTCATCATTATTTCTATTTATATTTAGGATTATACATTATCTTTCACCGTCTAACTTCAGCATCATCAGAGGAGTCAAAGCTAGTGCCCCTACCCCGGTTCAGTTCACTAATGCTTTGACCGACTACGATATGCAGATTACAGGACAAGAATGAAGAATGCATATCCAGTGCATCTAGTTCTATCTACCCACTATGTCATCATTGGTACCGTCTGTGAGAATAATGTGTCCATATTTACCATGTTTTTACTGCATGTTTTCATATCAATTTGGTCGCCCAAAGTTCACTTTTCTATATTTTATCGTGTATTTCACGATATATTTGATTCTCGTAGTGTTTTGTTGAATTTCAGGAACTTTGGCGCGATTTGGAGCAAAATTGGATGATGGACACGGATATCAGAGCTGGAGCATCAATGGCGTCATATTTGACATGTTGAAGCTGCTGAAGAGGAACAAAAAGGAAGGAAGCAGAAAGAAAGAAAAGGGAGGAAGAAAAGAAAGAAGAGAAGGCCATGGAGCTGGCCTGGTGATTTCCAGGTCGCTCGGCTGTGCTCATGACACGCTCGGCCGAGCTGATGCCACAAGAAGGAGGAAAAGCTAAGGCCAAAAGTTACAGGCAAGAGGTTGCTCGGCCGATCAACCCATCTCACTCGATCGAGAGACCCCCAATAATTGGCCTAGGATATCTTTGTTTAATTAGCTCGACCAAGCAGTCCAAACGCTCAACCGAGCGACCCTCCACAGACGAAGATGAGTTTTTACCTGGAATTCTCTGTTGAATTAACTCGATCGAGTGGCCCAATTTCACGGCCGAGCTATCCCTTTTGCCAGAATAGAAGATTGGAGCTTCGAGATGGTGCTCGGTCGAGTACTAGTGCACGCTCGACCGAGCCCCAGGATGCCAGACTATTGTATTGGGTTTTTATTTGAATGTTGGGTTTAATTTCTGGATATCCATGAACCTTAATGGATTTGTTTATACGTGAACGAAAATTAGGTTTTAATCATGCTTGGTTTTACTAGAGTTTTGTGAGCCCTTACTTATGAGAACGAAGCTTTTGCACTCTTTTTTTTACGATTCGATCATTGGTGAACGGTCAGAACACAGTTATTTTAATATATTCTCGTATTATTGGTGATTCTCTATCATTTGATATTGCTTTTGTATGCTTGTGATGTCTAAAATTGCTTTTTATATCGTTTTTATTATTGTTGCTATTGCCATGTAGGAGTAGTGCCTTTCTAGGGTTTAGGAATGAACCCTAGGATCCTATGGATTGGATATTAGGTTACCCTTAATTGAATGACCCTAGGGTCGCACTATGGTAGTTTGTATCCGGATTTTGGGGGATTAACTCTAGAATTAGAGGATCGTGAGAACGACTCCACATTCTAGGAAAAATCCATACGAATTTGATTAGGGTTTAGCGGTCGCTCTTTAGGGCTCGTGATCACGAGAGTGAGTTGTGCACTAGGGGTGATTACTAATCCACAATCCGCTAGTCAGTGATTACGAGAGTAGCCTGAATGCTAGAACCGATCATAGTGTAGTATCTCAACCGTAGATCATGAGAATGGATACAGATTGTGATACGGGAATTGTGTCATGTGTAATGCACGTATCCCTATGTGAAGCTTATTGCGAGAGGGGGGCTGAGCATAGAGATATGTTAGACGAGTATGCCAACGAGAGTTGACTACTTGCTCTCATTCTTAGAACTGACACACTTACCCCCATTTATAATTCAACAAAAAGATCCTTAATCTAATATCCAAACCTAAAAGACCTAGCGGGGATTCCAGATTACCCTAGATTTATTAAAATCTTTCTAAAACAATCTCTTGTGACAACAATTCAATCGTGACAACGCCTTAACCATGTATTCTCCATCTACCAACAAACTAAACACTAAACAACCGCCTCCTCGGAGTTCAACATTCTATCTATACTACACTGTCGTACACTTGCGGTGATTCACACCTCCGGGTGTAATTCCAGAGTCGAACAAGTTTTTGGCGCCGTTGCCGGGGAGGCAACGGTTTGTTTTAATTTGGAGCCGTAGAGTGCTGGTTCCACCCACACTCTACCTTCCATCATTCTTTTTTATTTTCATTTTCTTGTTACTATACTTCTTTTATGCTAACACCCCTTTCCAGCTTGCCCTTAATTACATATCATATATTTATAAAGCTACAATGTGGCGGTAAGACATTCTTGTTTAGGATCTGTATAGAGAGAGGGACTACCTGTTGGAACTGGATCCTAGCCTAAGGGTGGTGAATAGGCTAATAAAATATTCTTCGCAACCCACGAGAAATCACACGCAGTTATAAACACAAGCAGGGTAGATAAAATGCAAGCACAGAATACGCAGCAGATTTACCCTGGTTCGGTCGTAGCAACGACCTACTCTAGCCCCCAAGCAAATACTAGCATTAATATGTTCCTTCTGTACACCTACATTGGGGTCCTAGCTTCAACTCTCCACTGACCGGCGCCCCATTTACGGTTTGGGCGCGGTGTCGTTTTACCGCAAGTGCACGGTTAGTGTAGGGTGCGGGTTTATCGAACTCAGGGAGGTGGATGGCTTGAATGGCTACTAGCCTCTCCTAGGTTGTGTGCTAGATACGCTGATAATGTGGGTGGAAGTGTAGAAATAAAAGAAAGAAATAAAAGGACAAGAAATAAATCCCCGCTAACACGGGCTAGAGCACTCATGACACTTGGCATTTGACTTGACCCAGGGTGAGACATTGCCCCAAAAGGTGGTACCTAGCGTCCATGGCCCGATATTCCGGTCGATGCCTAGTACGCTAGGTCTACCCGGTTTCAGACGGTGGGCATTTCCATGTCCATTAACACCTTCCGCAACCGGGAGCATTAAGGCCACAATGATAACTCCCCACATTTTGTCCAAGCCGTTCCCACGCGCGAGGAATCGATGTCTATGCTAGGGGCGTGAGCTGTGGCTAGGGAGTCAACCGCCAAGTTTATTCCCACTTGGCCCGACGGTCAGATGTGGTCTTTCTCCCGCTAATGACAATAAAACGCACCCGCGTAACCCTAATGGCCAAATAGGTCGAATGTAATTTCTCGCAATACATCGAAGCAGATCTTGACTGGACAAGACACCGGACCCCAATCCCCAACACAACTAGTGTGTTGCCGAACGAATTGGACTCGGTTTGCTAGAAATTCCCGTTGACACATTCTATCGAACACATACCATGCAATCAAGTCAAATATAAATCCCAAGCATCAATCCTACCCTAACCCGTATTAGGGTTCATCAATACTACTCAATGGTGAAGAACATATAAACAAGCAACAAAAAAGACATACAAACGTTCACCATCAAGCAAAATAAACACAATACAAAACAATGGAAAACAAGAGAAAGAAATACTTATCTCGCGTTCGAATCCATCAATCCGGTACAAGATTTATTGGAAGATAAAGCCCTAATCTAAAGCTAACCTAAGCTCCCAGCAAAGGGGCTGAAAAAGCCCTAAAAATAGAAGAACTCCTCCATCAGTCGGCCAACATTGTGTATTTATAGTCCCATAACTGTTCGGGTTCAAATACCCAACAAAACCGCAGAAATAGAGGTCACCCGATCGGTTGATGAGTCAACCGATCGGGTGAGAGCTTTGAAGATCTTCAACTGGGCGCTGAGGGAGCGGGTGGAGTGAGCGGGTCGTCGATTGGAGAGATGCGGCTACAGATGAACCGATCGGGTGAGATGTCACCCGATCGGTTGGAATTCAGCTCCATTTTCCCGAGAACTTTGTTGGAATGAAACGGTCGATGACCCGGTCAGTTGATCCTTACTTCGCTTCAGCTTGTGTCTGGGTCATGCACGTGCACATCACCCGATCGGTTGGCTGTGTCCAACCGATCGGGTGGGGGCTGAAAAATGGCAATCTTGGTCGTTTAACCCCCTGGATCACGCGCAACTCCTCCCGTTGCTCCGGGGACTTATGATATCTTCGTTATGTGTCCCCTACACAGTCAATCTCCTGCAAACACACAAAAACACGAAAAAGTGAAAGAAGACGAGAAAACACGAGAAAATGGATACGAGACGGCGGAAAATAACGGTAAAACACAAAGAAGACATGCGTGAATATATAAAATATACACACACGTCACCCACCTAGACTATAACACACTCAACAAAGTGCATAATACTATCAACCTAGTAAATGTGTATCTTGACTGCGACAACACGTCAAGACCCTCTTGTCTAGCCCCAACCAGACAAGTCTCAAAAGAACACAATAACGGTAAAGTTTCTCCGACAAAGATCGTTACACTAGAATCAAAAATATAAAATAATTAGAGTTTAGAATAGCTCAGTTGTTGATCGTGTAATCGTCTCTGCCAATCAGCGCGGGTCAGATCTGAATCTGACAAGTCGTCCTCGTCACGTCCTCTCTCGCTTTACAACTCAAGTTGCAGATTTGTTAATCCCCTTAGATGTTGCGCCCTTTGGTACTCTACTTGGCAAATTGCAGTTTTGTTTGTGCACAAAACTTAGTAGGGTCGGCCTCTGTTATGTCACTTTGCCTTGGCAAATCATGTGTTCACCTAAACTCGTGAGATTTGCCCCAAGTCAAATAATGAGACAGTAGCACATGGGGCTATGTTGTGTGGCCTGCAACAACTGCACAAAAATAAGACCAAGTAGTGAGTACAAAGTTTCAACGTAGTCAGGGGATAATAAATGGCAAGTAAATTTATTGCCCCCTTCCCTTGTTTCTTATTGCCTTATTCCTTTCACCACATACAGAAGACTGCAGGTAGAAAGCAAACAAGTGAGTGGGGGTATTTAAAAACAAAACAAAAATCATTTAACTCCCTTCCCTGTTAATTTCTCTCTTCATTTAAGATGATGTGCCTCTCCCTTCTTTTTCTTTGTTGCTGCCACTCGTGCTTGGCTCCTTCTTCTCCGCAGGTCGGCGATGATCTGAGATGGGGTCGACAGCAGCTTTGTCAAGCGTTCGGTGTGATCAATGGCAGTAAGCGAACAGATCTTCTAGCAACTTGTGTACGATACAGAAAAATGATGCTGCCTGCTGCTCTAGGGATTCTCAAATGGAATAGAATAATTCGGCCTTGGCTCTTGGAGTTTTGAGATTTTCAATAAAAAAGGTTCGGCCTGGGCATGGGATTTGTACGGCCTGTATTTGAGATTTTCAAAGGAAAAGCTCAACAATTCGGCAAGCTCTTGAAGTTTTAAAAGGGAGAGATAATTTTGGCTGGCTTGGGGAATTTAGGATTCAAAGGGGATTTTCGATAATGGAAATCTTTGGAGGTTACAGTTTGAATGTTGGAGAGGTTGAAGGTGAACTTGGAATTTTTGGGTTGGCCGTAACTTGGGGAGTTTTCTTTTTTCTGCAAGAATCTCTAGGGGAGATTATGAAAGGCCGACTTAAATATGTTTGGGCTAGTGTTTGCAATGTGAAGTCTGCTAGGGTTCAATGGCTATGGACATGGAAGAGTTGGCTAGGGGATGAGTGGGAATCCATAATTGAAGATTTAGCAGGATTTGAAAATGGAAATTGAGGATTTCTAATTGGGATTTGTGATTTGATTAGGTTTCGTTCTCGTCTCAATAGATCCCTTTAATTGATATGAATCAGTCTTCATTGATCTGAAAATAGATCTCTCCTCATCTCCTTCATCTTGGACCAAGTCCAATTGCTATGTGTTTAGAGATTCTTTCATCCCCAGTTTACTATATGAATTGCAATTTCTCCACCGTAATGAACTACGACTTTGCCATTCCTGAAACACATTTCGCGCACACGTTATGTAACAACACATGTTTGTCATCATCAAACTAGAGATCCTAGATCGTCGCTTCCAACAATCTCCCCTTTTGATGATAACAAACCCATAAAAGATTTGATCAATGAGAAATGTGTGTGTAAGTGTGATGAAGGATGTAATGCAATATGATGTATACAATGAGACATTCAAGCATTACAAGCATGCACAACAAATGTAGCAAGTAGATAGGCATGCTCCCCCTCTTTCCAAGCTCCCCATATTCATGTATTTTCAAGCTCCCCCTTCAATCAATAATACAATATTATGTGCCAATAGTACCAAATCTTTCACTTTTCTCCCTCTTTGTTATCATCAAAAGTAGACTATTGAAGTCAAAACAATATCACATGCAAAAATAAAGCATTATAAATTATATGTAGCACTTGCATGTCATTTTCAATAAAGTAGACAATTCAAATTCGTTGAAAATCATAATCTAGATTTCACCACCAATGTGTAAGTATGATAATATAAACGATGAAGAACAAAGGGAGATTCAATTTTGAATATCAACCAAAACCAATCCACATTTTCCATTTGACATGAATACCACTGGATTGATTTTTCCCACCTCATTAAAAATGAGTTCAAGATACCAAACCCCAAAGCATAGCCTAAAAGGACTCTTAATCGTGGGGTGGCATTGTTTGACGAGTAAAATACACTGTTTCAGAGTGTTTTCTCACTACAAAGCGTTGACCTGGAGAACCCGGTCAACGTGGTCAAGGGGCCCGCTTTGGGTCCCTCGGGGGCTTCGAATTGGTGCAGAAGGAGCGAGGGGAAGCCTCGGCCCTGGTTGAGACGCTCGGCCTCGGACAGGTGTGCTCGGCCTCGGCTGGAAGGGGGACGAGGGGTAGCCTCAGTCGCCCGGGTAGATGCACGGTCGACGGGTGGCGAGGGAGAGTCTCGGACCCGATTAGGACGCTCGGCCTCGGTAGGACGTGCTCGGCCACGGCAGGCTGACGGTGAGGGGAAGCCTCACTGTCCGGTTGATCGAGTGGTCGGAGAGGGGCGAGGGGTAGCCTCGGCCTGTTGATCTGTTGTCCACCTGCGCAGACGAGAACGCTCGTCAGGGGGCCGGACCTTGGTTCCGGCCAAATCCCCTCCGATGCCTAAGTCAGATAGAGATCTGAGAAAGGAGGCCCGGCGGAGACGGTCCGACTCGTGAGGAGATCGTAACGGCGTCTCTCGGCGCGAGCGGGGGAGGAAGGAGATGAATTGGGGGAACGAGGTCGTTGATGGAGTACCTTCGGTTTTGTTACCTGAGATGCGGTCCTTTTCTTCGTCGTCCTCCTTGCCCTTTTGTAGAGCCCCGGCGTGATCGCCTCTGACCCACGTCCCACGTCCGCCATTGATCGTGCCCCATCAGTCCCCCCTCGCCGCCGCTCCCTCCGCCCTACCAGCACCTTCCCATTATCGCTCTTTAGTGGTCGCGCGTTCTGGAGGAGTGGTTTTCGCAGGAGTGGGCGAGCGACTAACGGGTTATTGGGGCTGGGTCGGATCGACGTTCGAGGAGGCCTCTTGTAGGGCCTTTGTCGAATGGGCTTTGAGGACGCAGATGGGCTTTTGACCAGTAGTCGGGCTCCTGGGCTCGTGCTTTACGGGTCTCGGCCAAATAGGCGTAACAATTGCCCCCATCGGTCGGGTTGATCGGCCTCGGCCGGTTCGGCTCGGCCGATGTGACCTCTGCCGATTTTGACGAGCTCGCCAGTCGATGCCGACTCATTTATTAGTCGTCATCATGAGTTGGCCCGTTCGATGTTTTTAAGGCGCGGGTTCCGAAGCGCCGTCGGCCTTCAGATGCTGCCACGTGTAGCGGCAAGCTTATCCCCGCCGCTCGCGTAGTCGCCTTGAGCTCGAGAAGCCGAAGGGTTTGTGAGCCGCCATTGGTGGGGTCGATCAGCCTCGGCTCGCTCAGATCACCCGTTATGTCTCCTGGGATTCCGAGCGGCGCTTCAATCGAGGCGAGGCCATAAATGCAGGTCATGATGAGGCGGATCGATTGGTCTTCAACTGGCGCCAGTTTCGGAACGCCGCCGACTCTTCGAGCCTCGCCACGCATTCTTGTCAGGCGCTTCGAATTCTCCCCTGGCATATAAGATCCCCAGTTGTGTTGATCTCCACTTCTTCTTCGCTCCTCCCGATATTCAGAGCCTTCAGCAACCCGGAGTTCCCCGTCGCCTTCGCTTCTTTGTCCTCTCCAAAAATAGTTGAAAATAGGTAATTCATCTCTTGCTTTCATCTTATGGCTGCTCTTAGGATAGGCAGTTCTGGCCGGAGGACGAGGGGTCCTCCGGAGTCCGGGCGGGGCGAACCCCGGCTAAGGGAGTCTGGTTCCCCCGCCGGGAGTCGTTCTCTTCAAGATAAGGGGAAGGAGAAACTTTTTCCAGACTACGCCCGTGATGACGTGGCGTTGGCTGCCGTACGGCTTAATGTGCCCCCGGTTGTCCTCCGTACGCCGTCGAGGACCCCTCCTTCGGTGGCCGCGGAGATCCGGGAAAGATATCTCTGCTTTCCATACGAGGTTCGGGTTCCATTTGTCGACGAGCGGATTTGCCTTCCGAGGAGCAATGAGGTCGGTGTCTACGTCGAGATGTTCCGCCTGGGTCTTCGCTTCCCGCTCCATCCCTTCTTCATCCAGGTCATGGAACATTTCACAGTGTCCCTGTGTCAGCTCGCCCCGTGTTCGATCGCGGTACTGACGGGCTTCGTAACGCTCTGCTATACCCGTGGTCTGGAGCCGACTCTTCCCCTTCTCTTCCACTTTTACCAGGTCCAGACGGTCGGTCCAGGGTCATGGCTGCTACTCCGAGCTCGTTCGAGGAGGGAATGCCTGATTGGGTTACCCCGCTGGTCAGGGGATTGGAACTTGGATTATGTCTTCGTGGTCTTCTTGGGTGAGGCCCAGATTCTAACAAGCTGGGGTAGTTCTGTCCATCCTCGCCCGTCGTTAGATCTCTCAGATGCCGATCGGGCAGCCGCTGCACTTCTGTTGGCTCTTCCTTTGGAAACGAAGTCCATTTGGTCTTTGCTGGACGACCTACTCCTGAAGGCCGTCTTGTGGTCTCCGGGTAGGTCGCTTTTTCATCCCCGGATCGCCCTATGACTCATCCTGATTTCGGTCTCCTTTGCAGGGATGGCTGGCCGCGAATTCGTCCGTGACGTCGACGAGTTGATCCGTCGTGGAGCCGCTCGGAGCCGAGGTAGTACCTCGGGAAGGGCGCCTCGGAGGACCGTCGATAAGGTGGTGGCCGAGCCTTCCGTGGGTAAGGTGGTGGCCGTGCCTCCCGCCTCTTCTTCTGGCGATCCCCTTCCGGGGGGCGAGGACGGTGCGAGGCGGAAGCGTTCCCCTCCGGTGCCTTCGGAGCCCCACGGTGGAAAGAAGAGGAAGGAGGACGTAGATCCCTCCGGTCCGGCAGGTTCGGCGCTTCCCGTAGCGACCGCCGAGGATCCTTCGACAGCTTTGCCAGCCACCCCCCTCGCAGCGTCTTCGCCCGTATCACCATGGGTCGGGGCCTTGTTGGCGAGCGACTTGGCTTCGATCGTCGTCCCTGGGAGTTCGATGTTTGCTGACCGAGCCGTGGCTCAGCAGGTTGCTGAGGTATCCGTCCCTCCCCGGGACCGCAGCCTCCTCAAGAAGATCCCGGCCGACAAGATGTCGGATTCCTTGGTCTGGATCCTTCAA
This sequence comes from Scilla litardierei, assembly GCA_030789695.1. Classification (NCBI taxonomy): domain Eukaryota; kingdom Viridiplantae; phylum Streptophyta; class Magnoliopsida; order Asparagales; family Asparagaceae; genus Scilla; species Scilla litardierei. Next base: position 76,472,026 of record CM061140.1, read on the forward strand.
CAGGTTCGGTTATCTTGCTATCCCCTCTTTCTCTTTATCCTCTTCTTAGCCCATGTCTCGTCTCTTCAGGGTTCAGCGCTCGCTGTGGAGTTGCAGTGCCGAGCCGTCCGCTTGAGGGAGCTGGAGGAGTCCTCCATGAGGGCTCAGGAGCGGGCCGGGGCGGCCGAGGTGGCCATGATGGAGGCCCAGATGGAGTCTCGCCGCCTCACCCTCCGTGTGGCTGCGTTGGAGGGACAAGTGGGTGACCTCGAGGGAAAGCTGGGGGATGCTCGTCAGTCGGCTGAGGAAGCGGCGGAGTCGTTCCGCCTGGAGAGGGAGGAACTTCAGAGGGAGTTGTCTGATCGGCGCCAGGTGGCGCGGCTCGCGGAGGAGGTGGAGAAAGGCGTCGTCGAGACCCTGGGGAAGAAGATCTTCGAGGTTCTCCGGGAGGCCTTCGGTAAGTATGTAGACATCATCGCCCCCCGGATCGTCGAAGTCGTCCAGTCTTCCTTCCGGGACTGTGCGGAGCGCGTTCGGGAAGCCCCTCCGCCAGCCGAGTCCCATCGCTCCGAGCAGGGCGAAGTGCCCGAGGATGTGTCCTCTCGAGCCCGGGCCCCCTAAGCCGTCCCTCCTGGCCTTATCCCCAAAATTTTTAAGCATCCGCTTCGCTTTGGGCCAGTCTACTTGAAATGGATCCCTGGCCATCTCCTTCAGCCCCGCGGCCAACAATTGCTGGTTGCATGGCCGTTTGCTTGGGTCACCTACTCCGGGTCTTTTGTCAACCAATTTTGCTTTGTCGGTGTCGAACTCTGTCATTTGTCGTGAGTAGATTGTTTGTAGGGTGTTTCCTTCGCCTTGATCCCCTGTAAATAAGACGCATTTTTGTACTCGGTTCAACTATTATAAACGAAATCGACTTACTTGGATTTCTTGTGTGCTTTGCGTTGTCGCCTTGTTCTTGGCTTGGGAATGGACGAAACTGGCGTTGGGGATTCTACCCCGACTTATGAGCGCAGGGGTCGGTCAGCGAGGGCAGAGCTCCTCGGCTTGGGACCGGTCGGCGTCCGTGCCTACTGGGGGAATTGCCCCAGACTTATGAGCACTAGATTCGGTCGGCGAAGGCAAAGCTCCTCGGCTTAGGTCCGGTTGGCGTTCGTGCCTGCTGGGGGAATCGCCCCCAGACTTATGAGCTCTGGAGTCGGTCGGCGAGGGCAAAGCTCCTCGGCTTAGGACCGGTCGGCGTCCGTGCGTGCTGGGGGAATTGCCCCCAGACTTATGAGCACTGGAGTCGGTCGGCGAGGGCAAAGCTCCTCGGCTTAGGACCGGTCGGCGTCCGTGCCTGCTGGGGGAATTGCCCCCAGACTTATGAGCACTGGAGTCGGTCGGCGAGGGCAAAGCTCCTCGGCTTAGGACCGGTCGGCATCCGCGTCCGCTGGGGGAATCGCCCCCAGACTTATGAGCTCTGGAGTCGGTCGGCAAGGGCAAAGCTCCTCGGCTTAGAACCGGTCAGCATCCGCGTCTGCTGGGGGAATTGCCCCCAGACTTATGAGTGCCGGAGACGGTCGGCGAGGGCAAAGCTCCTCTTCCTCCTCCAGTGAGGCGGTGGTCCCCGGCCTTTTGCGTTATTGGCGACATGTCGACTCCGTAGGGATTTTAAGTAAAGACAATAAAAAGAATGCGTTTGTACTCTCATGAGTCCTGTCGGACCGGTACATTTGGAGGAAACGGAAAAAAGGAAATGAAGCTTAAGCAGAGGGATGTAAAACTAGATAACTCCCTCATATTAGGCTGCCACCGGGGGAGAGACGTTGCCTGCTTACTCTATGATGCGGAGGGGGCCTTGGAGGGTGTTGATCTTCTTCCCCTTGTCTGGCTGCGTGGAGGTCCCTTCTCCGTAGGCCGGCTCGTCGGCCTGATTCCTGGCGTGCCCTCGGCTCATCAGCTTCTCAATGTCTTTCTTCAGATGCCAGCAATCTTCCGTGTCATGGCCATCGTCCTTATGGTACTTACAGTACTTCTCCCGGTTCTTCTCGCCTCTTTTAGCCTTCGGTGGAGGGCGATCAGCTCGCTCTTCCTTCTGTACTTGGGCGAGAATGGCGTCTGGGGTGGTATCCCTCATGCTATCTCCCCGCTGCCTGTTCCTCTGCCTCTTCTCGGTCAGGTACCCTTCGGGGCTAGCTCGTCCGCCGTCGCCATGCTTGGTCCCTCGAGCGGTTTTTCCTGCATCCTCGGCCAAGGCCTCCTCAGTCAGCATGAAGCGTTTGGCCCTTGCCATGATCCCGGGGAGGTCCTTCGGGAGGTCGGTGTGTAGGGACTTCTTGAGGCCCCTGTGGCGAAGCCCTTTCTTAAGAGCCGTCTGGACCACCAGGTCGGGTGGGTTGTTCACGTTCAGCCTTTTCGCATTGAAGCGGCGCATGAACTGTCGGAGTGGCTCGGCCGGGCCTTGCACTATGTTGAACAGATGTTCGGGACCAGGTTTGATCAGCCTCCCCGCCATGAACTGCTTGCAGAACAACTGGGCGAGTTGCTCGAAACTGTCGATGGAGCGGCCGGGCAGGCTGTGGTACCAGATCCTCGCCGCTCCCCTGAGAGTTGAATAGAAGCCCCGGCAGAGCAGGTCATCGTCAGCTCCCTGGAAGGCCATGTCCCCCTCGTAATCCATCACGTGGTGTGCCGGGTCTCCTATTCCGTCGTACTTTCCCAGCACCGGGATCCTGAATCGAGAGGGGACCCGGGCGTCGGTTATTCTCCGCGATAAGGGACACCGGTCCCCGTGGATGCCTCCAGGGATGCGGTATTCGCCTGTTTCCGGCTCGAGTGGGGGTGGAGGTAGCACCGGCGCCGATGGGGCCGGCTCCGCAGCCTTCGCCACGCTGGGGGTCGGGCTGACCCGACGCTCCCGACTCCTCCTGCGGGAGCTCCTGCTCCGCCGTGATCGGTCTCTCGAGTGGTGTCGTTCGCTTCTCCTGCGGTGGGACGACCGTGATCGACGAGACGATGCCGTCATCGATTCGTCGTTCGTCCCTTCAGTCTCTCTCCGGCTCCTTTCGCGATAGGGCGAGGAGGCACGTGACCTCGCCTGACGGGAGCCGGACCGCGTGAACCGACGCTCTGCGTTCGGTTTCCGGGTCCCGTGGTCGTCGACCACCGCGGACCGTAAGTGCGGGGGACCCCCCGCCCATCGGTGGCTATCGTTCAACGCGCCCCCGTCGGTCGGCGCGGGGCCGACAAGCTGCTGTACTGTCGCGACCAACGTCTGGAGGCTCGCGTTGGTCTCCTGAGCCAGGGCACGGAGCTGTCCCTGTGTGGCTAGTTCTGAGCCGCCGGTCTCTTCGATTGAGTGGGCGGGGTGGCCGTCGACGTGCGTGTCCCCGGGGTTGCCATTGGATGCGCCATTCTCCTCCTCCGGGATGGGGGTCATGCGCTTCCTTCCGTTGCTGGCTCGTGCCATTGTTGGAGTGGTTTTCTGCTTCGTGGGATGATCTTCGGATCCCACAGACGGCGCCAGATGTTTCAGAGTGTTTTCTCACTACAAAGCGTTGACCGTGGAGAACCCGGTCAACGTGGTCAAGGGGCCCGCTTTGGGTCCCTCGGGGGCTTCGAATCGGTGCAGAAGGGGCGAGGGGAAGCCTCGGCCCTGGTTGAGACGCTCGGCCTCGGACAGGTGTGCTCGGCCTCGGCTGGAAGGGGGACGAGGGGTAGCCTCAGTCGCCCGGGTAGATGCACGGCCGACGGGTGGCGAGGGAGAGTCTCGGACCCGATTAGGACGCTCGGCCTCGGTAGGACGTGCTCGGCCACGGCAGGCTGACGGTGAGGGGAAGCCTCACTGTCCGGTTGATCGAGTGGTCAGAGAGGGGCGAGGGGTAGCCTCGGCCCGTTGATCTGTTGTCCACCTGCGCAGACGAGAACGCTCGTCAGGGGGCCGGACCTTGGTTCCGGCCAAATCCCCTCCGATGCCTAAGTCAGATAGAGATCTGAGAAAGGAGGCCCGGCGGAGACGGTCCGACTCGTGAGGAGATCGTAACGGCGTCTCTCGGCGCGAGCGGGGGAGGAAGGAGATGAATTGGGGGAACGAGGTCGTTGATGGAGTACCTTCGGTTTTGTTACCTGAGATGCGGTCCTTTTCTTCGTCGTCCTCCTTGCCCTTTTGTAGAGCCCCGGCGTGATCGCCTCTGACCCACGTCCCACGTCCGCCATTGATCGTGCCCCATCAGTCCCCCCTCGCCGCCGCTCCCTCCGCCCTGCCAGCACCTTCCCATTATCGCTCTTTAGTGGTCGCGCGTTCTGGGGGAGTGGTTTTTGCAGGAGTGGGCGAGCGACTAACGGGTTATTGGGGCTGGGTCGGATCGACGTTCGAGGAGGCCTCTTGTAGGGCCTTTGTCGAATGGGCTTTGAGGACGCAGATGGGCTTTTGACCAGTAGTCGGGCTCCTGGGCTCGTGCTTTACGGGTCTCGGCCAAATAGGCGTAACATACACCAACACAGAAGATTACCCATAAAGCTTATGTTGGATACTCGTGGGTAGTGTACTTGACATGAATTGTATCCATTTTTAATACGGAGCAATATTCACACATTTTATTTTTCATCTATAATTCTTTTTGTGCTCAATTTTTATTCATGGCAATACACATCATATCCCTTAGAATATTCAGTTTTTATTCATCCTACATTCACTTTCCAATATTCATTAAAAGAATTTCCAAAAGTACAACAAGTTTAGTATTCGTGGGAGTGCACATGTAGGTGTAGAAATCAAATTAATCAATTCATGAAGCATGTCATGGCTACTAAATGGATTCTAACATGCGCATGTAACTATAACAATAATACAATGATTTCTTCAAAGGATATGAATGAGCATTCAACAAATACCACTTATAATGAATCATAAAGAGGTATTCATTAAGCACAATTTTTTTATTTTTGGGTTTTCATTTTTTTATTTTTCTTTTATAAGGAACAAAAAAATACCTAAAAAGCAAGCAAACAAGTACACAAACAAAAATTAAGTCAAGCACATACAAAATCTATGAAGGTATTCAATGAATGCAAAGAGGGAAAAGAAATATACCTTGCGTCGCTATTTGACTAAGGAGCTAAAAGAATGAGACTTTAAATTCAATGCTCCTCGCCAAATTCTCCATCCCACCTACATGAAAGGTGTTAAGTGTAACCTAGAAATCCAACATGGTCCACTAGTGTTAGTCATCAAAGTTTTAGAGACCCACACTTGTTTAAACGTTATGTTTGTGTTCCTAAACTTACACTAATAGGATGTGTGACCAACACTATCAAAAGTAAAGCACTTTGCATGCATATTTTTCACAATAGAAGGCACATTATGGATTTTCTTAAATTTGGGCTTTTCAACATTTTTCAAACCAAATCCAAGTCCTATTATATTATTGTCATATAATTGATTTTCAAGTATGGTATCCAACGAATGTTTACCAATTGAAAATTTTCTTAATGACATTTCTAGATTAGAAACTTTGGATTTTAATAATTTATTTTCATCCACAAGCAAGGTGCATTTACTTAGAAAAACTCTTTTGTTTTCCTCTTCCTTCTTTTCAAATTTATCCATTTTCCTTTTAAGTTCGTTATTTAACATGCACAACTTATCATTAAGCTCCCTAATCACATAGTCTTTTTCATTTTCGAGCTTAATCAAATTCTGCTTTAGCATGCTAATATTATTCAATTAGGAATGGCAAGAAAGACCAGCAACTTCTTCATTAAAGCATGATTTTCCTTTTTTCTTTATAGCAATGGTAGATTCACGTGCATCAAGTTTTTCTTTAAGGATGTCAACTTCTTCAGAAATGTCACAGTTTTCTTTTTGTAATTTAAAGCTAACATTCCTATAATCATTTAACGTGAGTTCTAGCTCATTAATCTCATTTTGCATTCCTTTACAAACTTCTAAAAATTCAGCTTTAGTGAAGGAATTTACCTCATCGTTATTTGCTATTAAGCATACGACAACGGAGTGGGCTACCACCTCTTCATCCTCATCCTCAGCTTCGTTGTCCATGTCTCAAGTTGGCATCTTGGCTTTTCCTTTATCTTTAGCAACCTGAGCAGTCTCTTGTCTGCATTGCTTCACGAAGTGTCCCTTTTTCCTGCATTTGAAACATTCAACTCTATTAGCAGAATCTTGTTCAGAAGAATTTTTATCATAATTAAAAGTGTTAGAGCGAATGAACCTGTTATGCATTTCTGAACTTCCTTGAGAAATTCTGACGTACTTTCTGAAATTTCTAACCATTAGTGCAATCTTCTCATCTTCATCTTCATCTTCGCTTGCTTTCAGAGCAAGTGGCTTTGAAATGTTTTCCTTCTCCTCAGGTTTCTCTCTTTCTTCAATATTTTGCAATTCAAGCTCATGGGACATTAAGTTACCTATCAAGTCCTCCACCCCTCATATGTGATAGATCCTTTGCTTCTTGGATGGCGGTGACTTTAGGCCTAAAAGAGCTTGGCAGTGCTCTTAATATCTTCCTCACCTGTTCAAGGCTAGAATATGGCTTACCAAGCGAGTTAGACTTGTAGACGATGTTGGTGAACCTCACAAACATCTCTGATATGGTGTCTGATTGTAGAATGCAAAATCCCTCCTATTCTATGCTTAGAAGTGCAAGTCTAGACTCCTTCACCAGTGACGTTCCCTCGTGCGTCACCTCCAATGTATGCCATATTTCATGCGTAGTTAGACAATGCGAGATACGATTGAATTCAGATTCATCTAATGAACAAATGAGAGCATTCATAGCTTTAGCATTAAAAGAATAAAGTCTCCAATCATTGTCATCCCATTTATCATCAAGTTTAATCATCGCAACATTTTCAATTTTAATGATAGGTGGTTTATAGCCTTTTTCAACAATTTGCCAAGCTTTATAGTCAATAGAAATTAAGTAGATTCTCATTCGATTTTTCCAATAAGTATAATCTACTCCATTAAATTTAGGGGACGAGATATAGACTGACCTTCAACAAAAGCACTATCAATGGGATTTATGGCCAATCCTAGGATAGATCCTAAAAACTACTCTGATACCACTTGTTGGATCTGGATTCTAGCCTAGAAGGGGGGGGGGGGGGTGAAAATGCTAATAAAAAATTCTCGCGTAACCCACGAGAAATCACACGATGTTACAAACACAAGTAGGGTAGATAAAACGCAAGTACAAAATACGCATCAGATTTACCCTGGTTCGGTCGCAGCAACGACCTACTGCAGTCCCCAAGCAAATACTAGCATTAATATGTTCCTTCTGTACACCTACAATTGGGTCCTAGCTCCAACTCCCCACCTAGACTGTACCACACTCAACAAAGTGCAAAACACTATCAACCTAGTAAATGCATATCTTGACTGCGACAACACATCAAGACCCTCTTCTCTAGCCCCAACCAGACAAGTCTCAAAAGAACACAATAACGGTAAAGTTTTTCCTACAGAGATCGTTAAACTAGAATCACAAGTATAAAATAATCAGAGTTCAGAATAGCTCAGTTTTTGATCGTGTAATTGTCTCTGCCAATCAGCACGGGTCAGATCTGAATCTGACAAGTCGTCCTCGTCGCGTCCTCTCTTGCTTCATAACTCAAGTTACAGCTTTGTTACTCCCCTTAGATGTTGTGCCCTTTGGTACTCTCATTGGCAAATTGCAGTTTTGTTTGTGCATAAAACTTAGTGGGGCCGGCCTTTGTATGTCCCCTGGCCTTGGCAAATCACATGTACACCTAAGCTTGTGAGGTTTGCCCCTAGTCAAATAATGAGACAGTAGCACAGGGGGCTATGTTGTGCGGCCTGCAATAACAGCACAAAAATAAGATCAAGTAGTGAGTACAAAGTTTCAACCAAGTTAGGGGATAATAAATGTCATGTAAATTTGTTGCCCCCTTCCCTTGTTTCCTATTGCCTTATTCCTTTCACCACATATGGAAGACTGCAGGTAGAAAGCAAACAAGTGAATGGTGGTTTTAAAAACAAAACAAAAATCATTTAACTCCCTTCCATATAATTTCTCTCTTCATTTAAGATGATGTGCCTCTCCCTTCTTTTTCTTTGTTGCTGCCACTCGTGCTTGGCTCTTGTTGGATCTTCTGGCACACTAAATACATTGGAGAGGGAGGGTGAATAGTGTAAATCACGACGATATTGCAAAATTAAAAGTTAATAAAAAAATTGCAATAAGAATGCGGAAATAAAAGATCACAATCCAAATAATGCAAATGCAAACATAGAGATTTTTATCCTGGTTCGGATCCTTGTGATCCTACGTCCAGTCCTCTACCCCGTAAGGATTTGAATCCACTAAAATACTTGCTCCCCGCAAGTAATCAACATATAAATATGCCAACACTACCCGTGTTGCAAACTTGTACAATCTCTTCAACAAGAGATTCATAAATAAAATAAAAGAAAGAGTATGAAACAATATCACCTATAGCCTTGATAATTGATGGAATTATAGCAAAAGGTTGGTGATGGAATCTCAAAGGTTCAAGATGTGAATTGTCGTAGAACACTCTTGGAAATTGAACTTCCTATAGGGACAGAATTTCTGTCGAAGTTCCCTATGGAAATCTGAAAATATCACACTTTCTAGATAGAGAAAGAAACCTTAAGAAAAGAGAAAGTGAGAGAATTTTCGTGTGTTGCAGGTAGGGGTCTAGGGGTCTATTTATAGCCCAAAGAGGTAGTATGACCATTGTACAACTACCTAAATTTTCAAAAAAATCTGAGCCGTTTTTGTCAAAATTAGTCGATTAATTTTATGGATTGGTCGACTAATTAAAGCTGGCGGAACAGGATAGAAGTTAAAGTGTCTTTTTAGAAGGTATAACTTCCTAAAATGGTACGAAACCGTTTAAAACAACTATAAATGGCTATTAACTCCTAGAACTAGCCGTTAGTGGCAGTTCTAACTTCCATTTTTAAAATATAATATTCAAATAATAAATCATTAAAATATTTAAATTTGAAATAGATTAATAGACTAATAGGAAGTATTAGTCGACTAAAAGACTTGAAAGTTTAGGAAATGGTGGAAAATGATCTTAGAGACTCTAGGATGGGTCTGCCAAAGTTTCAGAATTTTCAGAATTTTTTACTATTTAAATTAGTCGATTAGCACTAAGGATTGGTCGACTAATTTGACTTTTGATTTTTTTTGAAGATGAACCCTAAACGATTAAGAGAGATAATCATCCAGGCTTTTACATTCTAAGTATATGCAAGAGAAAAAATAAAGATTACATCACTTATTACAAGATATAAAATTTCTCCGATATGTGTCGTCTTGTAATGAATTCTTATTGCAACTTGTGTTCTTGATGACGGTATCAGATGATAGTACTATAACATCTGCATAGATAGAGTTAGTACATATAAAATGATATGTCTGTATCATCAAAATCATATGAGAAGTTATAAGTTTCCAACATTCTCCGCCTTTTTGATGATTTTACAAACATTGTTATAATAATATGTGACTAACGAATTTATAACAATAGAAAATTTGTCATGTGTTTACTGAAATACTCCCCCTAAAGATATGCCTTATATGCAAGAGAGTATGTAAACATTTCATTTTAAAGATATACTAGTCATAACTCGTGCCCACAGGGCACAGTTCATTTAGTATACCCCCTCAAAATTCTTACTTCCCCAGCATTAAAGCACAATAATTATTATTTAATTTCCTCATAAATTTTAATTCCTATGTGTTGTGAAGTAGAAACAGGTTTGGAGAAGGTTGAAGCTAGGAAACCCTTAGCCCCCATTATATAGTATTCATATTGGTTACTCATGTGGGTGGATACCCAACAGGCCCAATGGGTCATATTCATAACACTTCTCCTTATCCAACCAACGTGGTATACTCTACTATGAATACTGAATGATTCATTAGTACTAATGAGTATCTTAAAGGGTGGATACTTCTAGATCCAAGTTAGGAGTAACTGCCTCGTTAAAAACCCTTAGCTATGGAAAACCTGGTAGGAAAAAACCGATAGCGAAGGGAAAAGAGTACATCACTCCATAACTTCCCCTGATTTGGAGATGTGTCGAGGGGTGGATACTTCTGGACCCAGAGTCAATGTGGGTGCCTCATTAAAACCTTGACTATGGAAAACCCTGTGGGAAAAACCACTAGCCAATGAAAAAGAGTGCAACTCTACAGTTGACTCCCCCTTATCTGATTAAGCTTCAGGCTTGCAGATATCCTATATATCTATACATTAATCTCCTATGCGTCTATTCATCCATCTCATCTACAACATTCTGAAAGCAAATGTAAAGTACAAACATCACTCATCTATACAAGTTTCACTCATATAAGGCAGTAGCTGAAACTAAAGGAGCGCTGCAGACTTGGTAGACAATACCACATCTCAATCATCATTGTCTGCGAGGTACTTTAGGACCAGGCTTTGGATGTTCTTGAACTGCTTCTTGGGTGATGAGCTTCTCGGGATGGTAGGAGGATGTAGACTTGGGAGGATTCTGTGTAGATCTTCAGGAGGTGGACGTCCCTTTTATGCTATTCATCGCGATGAACTGTAACCTGCATATGCAAATACATTTAACATGGAGGATATTTCCTCGACCCTTGGAGATATCGCAGAAGCTACATATCTCTGGTCCAGTGGTGCGCTGCAGGCGCTGCACGGTACCTGGCTAATAGCTATACTGTTAACGCTCAAAAGAGACCCGGTAAAAGAGTGTTTCAACAACACTTAAGGTACTTCTGGACCATATATATATTCTTCCCCTCTTCCAGCTAACGGAAAGAGGTCTTTTAATGTGTATCCATACAACCAAATAGGTGTATTTAGTGGAGAATGATTTTCATTTTTCCTTCATCAATCGTCATTGTATGAAGTTTTCATCTTCGGGATGATTAATAATAGTTCATCTTCAGGATGATTAATGTCATCTTCAGGATGATAGTTCATTTTCAGGATAATAGTTCATCTTCAGGATGATAGTTCATCTTCAGGATGATTAATGTCATCTTCAGGATGATAGTTCATCTTCATGATGATAGTTCATCTTCAGGATGATTAATGTCATCTTCAGGATGATAATTCATCTTCAGGATGATTGTATTCTGTAAGCCAAGAATTTATGCCGAGCTAGGACTTTCATATCATATCATATCTGATAGATAGGCTTTAACAGATATTTCGGTATTTTCTCTTCAGGAGATCCGATAATATTTTGAGTTATTAAAATAATCTCAATTCTTTTAATTTGCTCTCTTAAGAATAATACTATTTTTAAGAGGTACAAACAACAACCTTTTAGTATAAGTCCTTTAAGGATCTCTGTCTAGGTTGTCTTTCCTTTAATCATATTTTTAATATATGTCCTAGAAAAAAGGAAAGTAAAGAAAAATATTATACATGCAATTGAAGAAATTTTATATAGGTAATGTTGTCACATCCAATAGCAACATCAACAAAAAATTACCTCTTTTTGCCATTCGTTGGGTTACGCCTTGACATAAACCAGTCGATGCATCAGATTCATCGTGTAAGTGAGTCCAGCTCATTTTACTTGATTACTTCCTGGTTTGAGCGATTTATACCTCTAAAGCTATAGCAAATTAAAATTCTTATAGCTAACGATTTTATTATAATTCTCCTACAATACTCAGTTATCCCACAGGATTTGATACCAGGACTTCAGGTCCAACACCCCATATTTCATAAGTGAGTCCAGCTCACCTTATTTTTGCATCACTACACATTATTATAATTTGGCCAAATTCTATGTTTGCTTCAGGCAAAGCAAAGTTGTGGAAACGATATATTATATTTAACTGGCAAAATGAAATATTACAGAATTTGTCGACATTTGATTTCTCCCAGAGGTGTCTCCTTCACGACGCGTTAAAGAAGTGAAGATTCTGCGACGGGTAAAGAATATGGACAGATCCAGAATTGGGTCCTTAGCAACCAAGTTGCAATAAGATTCTGGATTTGAGCTCACTTTCCTGTGGTTGTATTGCTTTTTCGGTCTCCAAGAGTAGATTTCTCTCTTTGGAGCCTAGTGGTATGTCCTCTCATCTATTAAGGACATCCACTTCTGCTACTGGTGGATTGCATCCATTATATTTGGTATGCCAATCTTAGCTGGATTTTTAGTAGCAGTGATGTGAAAGTTTTGACAATATTTAAATTGTCAGTCTGATTATAATCAGATCATATGTATTTACTTTTTAAATGGTCAATTTGAGCTTCAGGCTCATAGATGATTTGAACCAAATAGTGAATTGAAGGATCTTCAGGATCCTTATTACCATCAACACACAATCTATAAGACATGTACAAATGCCTTACTCATACGAGATTTTGGAATCTATTCCTCAAATTTGGTTAGTCCTGATGAATGTGGTCTCTTTATGGCATCATGACGGTTTATGTAGTGTTGCTTCAGGAACACATATACAGCGTTACGGACGTACCATCTTTAAGATGTGCTCTAAACCCATTCTTAGAAAATGTTTATATGGAGTTGATCAGACTCATATAAAAAGGTTCTAATGGTGTGTTTAGCTGAGTGTACGCAACCACTGTTGCTAATTATTTACGATTTCCCATTTTAATCCAAAGTTACCACTATTTTAAAAAAAATGTGGTTTGATAATGACCATTTTTAGAGGATATATTGATGAGTACACAAAAGGTACATCATCAGTCATATTAAGGGAGTGGACAAAACCTAATTAAATCCCTTACATACTCTCAAGAGACCTAAAGGTCTTCATTATCTTTAATGATGATAGTATATCATCTTAAATTCGTTTGAGGAAGTGGGGAGAGTCAATGTCCATGTGAATGGAGATGATCTCATAATAATTTTTCCCTTTTGAATGGGACGATGAAAGTTTCACCCTTTTTGAAGAATCTTTATTTTCTTTTGGTTGATGATGTCTTGCATCATCAATACAGGGTGATATCGATCCAAAGTTGGTCGATTCTGGACACTTCATGTGTTCCAATTTTTCCTCTTTTTGAATTTATTTTGGGACAAAGCTTCAGGCTTTATTTATTTTGAGAGTAATAGACATCCTCTTTTTAAAGTATTCAGGCTTAAAAAGTCCTGAATTTTAAAAGAACAGAATTCACAGAAAAGATTTTCCAAATGACTTATACTGTAAAATACTTTTTAAAAGTATATATAAACACTTAAAACTAACTAAGAAATAAGTTATGGCAACAGATTAAAAATTGTGTTTATAAAGTTTATTTGTCCTCTAGGAGTGGCTAATTATACAATAAGTAGGTCGACTTTCATCGGTGTAGACTAGCAATGTATATATATTTCAATGGCATAAACTAATTACTTTTCATATTGCAAAAGCATTATGAGTACTTAACAGAGCTTCTGGTTCTGATCTTAGTTTGCCATTTCCTACTCCGTATCGAGTAATATTTTCCCTTATTTTTTTATTTCAGGTCATGTTTGTTCCTGAACTTCCCCTGATTTCAATATTCCTTATTTATAAAGGACAATAAAAATTATTCTTGCTAAGGAGACATAAGCAGGGGTTTGAGCAAATTATTTTATATTCCACTTTTCTAATTAATTAGAGACTTCTAAAAGTCTATTTGAATGCTCGAGTATGGCTTCAGGCCATTTTCTTGAGGCGTTCAAATTTTATGTGGATAGTTAATCATGCTCGAAAAGGGAACAAATACGCATGTGCTAAATATATTTCTCACTTATTTATTAAGCCATGACTTCAGGCATATGCTTATTTTCAAGGCTAGAAAAAAATCTTTCCTTGTAAAAATAAAAGAGAGTATTCTTTTTAAAGAGTTTAGCGATGTTATGGAAAACTTCTGGTGTCCATATTTGATTATATAGATCATAGATCTTATATATCTATTTACCGCGAAGTGTGCATCTTTTATAAAGATAACAGTCATAATTTTCGCATAAACCATCGTATTTGTTTTGTTTTGACATTTAATATGATTTGAACTTCAGGTTCAATTTTCAACAAACGAATGATATTTGAACTTGTTGAAATATTATTTAATCTGTTTGTGCCATAATATTTAATCTTAGTATGAGTATTAACATGAAAACAGTTATATAAGGAAATAGATTAAGTTTTAACATGCAAACAAAATATTAAATCAATTGTGCATTAATCTAGTTGTTCATAAGATGTCTTAGATTTTTATGCGTATACCCAAAAAATTTCTTGGGAATTTAACCCACAAAAGGAAAATTTTATGGGTACGTGGTGGCGACGGAGGCTTCTGGCCATCCGCGGTATGCGCCGTGTCAGTTAGATTATGTTCAGAAAAATTTAAACTGAACAACATGTCATTCATCGTTAACGACAAATAACTTTTTATCCCCAAAATATTAGTATTTATTGTAACCCCTCTCCTCATTACTTTCCTGATGTTTTACAAATTTTCCAGAATTTTTTCCAAATTTTTAGGATTTTTCTGGACTTTTCTGGGATTTATTCGGTAGTTTCTGAATTTAATATATATTAATATATGTATTTTATAAAGATTTCAGAAATTAACAATATTAGGCCAGCGGGCTTCGGGCCCGTTAAGCATATTTCCTCTTTATTTATGTATATTTTTACAATTTTTGTGGGCTGCAGGCCCAACAAAATAAGAGGAAAATAAATTAATTTATGTCTGCGGGCTTCAGGCCCATTAGGATACTTGTTTATTGATTTCAAGAAAATCTATGGGCTAAGCCGACTAAACAAGTTAAAATTAATTTAAATTTTAATTATATTTCCGTGTGGGCTTCAGGCCCATCAAGAAAACAGGGGAAACAATTTTAATATTATTACATTTGTATTTATTTGGTGGGCTTCAGGCCCATTAGGGGGTCCTAACATAATATCAATCAACTAATCTGATTTTTTTCTTATTGGGCTGCTAGCCCAAGAAAAGGCCCATGAATGTAAGAATCTGAGAATTATTTTTGTTTGGGCTTCAGGCCCAAAACAATTTAATTTTAGATTTTTATTTTATTTTTATTTTTATTTTTAGTTGGGCTTTTAGCCTAACAGCCTAAAATGGGCTTCCCCTAACCCTAACCCTGATATTGGGGTAGGGTTGTAGGGGTTTCTGGGACCCTTAGAGCACAAAAATTCTATTCCCGTCCTAAGTCGGATGGAACATAGACAGAAATAGCAGCGGAAAATAATCATGTTAATCTAATTAACATTTAACCCTAAGGTCCAAGACCCTTAGCCAAGATCTATGCCAACTTGGGATGGATCTGACCATCCCAAGAAGGATCTAACCTACTGCGATTAAATTAAACTAATGCTACTAAACACATACCCGGAATCTCAACCCTGGGGCAGGCGAGATGTTCCGCACTGTCTTCCGAGCCGCTCCCGTCCTACGCCGAGCCACTCCTTGAACCGCTCCTCGAACCGCTCCGCATCCCGAGGCGATCAATCCCGTGTCGTCGAGCCAACCACGCGCCGAAGAAAGTTTCACGCGAGTGAAACCTTCGCCTAGATTTCGGATCTGAATCCGAACTCCGTTGCGGCTTTGCCAGAGCCCTCAATAGTAAAGAAAAAATATAGGGAGATAGAGAAATATTAATTTAAGCCTAGATCCGAGCGTGCTCCAACATTTACGAGAGCCGCTCAGATCTAGAGCGTGTGATGAGTTTTGAGGAGGAGAGCAGACCCCTATTTATACAGGCGGCTGACTGCTCCCCTTCCCTCAAAATCCGATGTGGGACTAATTTAGAGTTAATCAAATTCAATTTAATTTGCCTTTCACAAAGTGCAAACTTCCGCGAATTTTAACTCCCTTACCGTTGAACTTCAGGATTGATACAACCTATCAATTCGAAGGGTGTTCAACGGTGAACGCATAGGAAAAAGTCATTCATCAATCGGAGTTCGTTTGACCCTCCAATTGACCGCTCAAAGTTCAGCCTATGGCTAGTTTTTCACAAAAATGAGCCGTCAAAACTGTTCTGACCTAGCGCCAGATTTTCTGCACAAGTGGGACCCACCAGGCCAGCTGGGCGAGCCCAGACCAGGCCAGAACCTGGTTTGGGCGTGCCCAGACTGGTGCGCCCAGCCTGGGTGCGTGGCCCAGGCCAGGGCACCTGGGCACCAGGCGCCCAGGGCGCCTGGGGGGCCCGCCGGGGCCAGGCACCAGGCGCCCAGGGCGCCTGGGGGCCCGCCGGGGCCAGGCCCAGGCGCCCAGCGCCTGGGCCTGCCCCTGGGCTTGGGCCGGGTGCCCCAGGCTGTCTGGGTCTGGCCAGGCACCCATGCCAGACCCAGTCTGGCCTGGGTCAGCCTGGTCTGACCCGATCTGATCCAATGGGCTGTTTTTGGCGTATCTTTAGCATTTGGCGTCCGATTTGGACGCCGTTCAAATCTGGGCGTAGACCGGGACATTCCTGTATTACCCGTGAATTTTCCTTGCGTTTATATTATTAAATATTGTTTTAAACTATTTAAAACACATTTAATCTCATTTGCATCATAAGCAATTTAGTCCCATATCTAAGCTTAAATTATCATATTGCATCAAATGCAATTTTCTCTTTCCTTTGCATCAAATGCAAATTATTCTTCCTAACTAATTTCTACCTATTACTAGACGAAGGTCGCACTCTGTGTGAGACCCTACAGCATGACCCTTACAACAGGTTGGGCTCGAAGCCCTATACGACAGTGACCACGAGCAGTGGTTGCCGTCCCTGCTTCAGGAATCATCATTATGTGGTTGAATCATTGACATGAGTATTGTCGGGACCACCCTGACTGTTTTCGTGATGAGTTCCGCAGTTATAGTCTCTTCGTCTAAACTATGTCGTGTAGATAAAGTCTAGGGTACGGTCAAACTGTCAACCCAATAACTTGACTCCAGTTACTTTCTATCGATCTTTAGTCAAATAATGTTGGACTTCTTCCAACAAACTCTGGCCAGAGATTTTACTAAAAACCGAACTAACCCTACGACACTAACTCCCATTGACCGGGAGAGACGAATCCTCTCTTGGTCATTACTCGCCTCATACACTTCAAGTGACTCCCAATCAAAAGACCTTTCGACAGGCCTTGCCTCGAAGCTAGGTCAGTTGATCTAAGTGGCACTGTTCATGCATAGGTTCGTCAAAATGACCTCAAGTCAAAAGACCAACTAGCCTATCATCAATAAGAGTTATCATTGACAGATTGGTCAATATAACCATATGATAACTCTTGTGGATCGTTCAGTGAACTCATTCTCTAATGAGCACCTGTGTCTCGTCTCCAACTTCGCCAAGTCGAACGATCATGAGATCATCGCCACCGCTAAACGG
Source organism: Scilla litardierei (assembly GCA_030789695.1). Taxonomy (NCBI): domain Eukaryota; kingdom Viridiplantae; phylum Streptophyta; class Magnoliopsida; order Asparagales; family Asparagaceae; genus Scilla; species Scilla litardierei. Next base: position 76,489,355 of record CM061140.1, read on the forward strand.
TGAAGACTAAGACACAATGGTCTATCCGATGTTTCGATATCCTTGTCTCGAAACATCTACGACCACGAACCCTTTTAGACTTATGCTACAGACGGTCAAACATTTCTCCATGATCGAGATACTCATCTCGATACATGTTTGTCCTTGCATAAAGTCTCAGGACTTTACCTAAGTTAATATATAATGTTAACTACAGTATAATTTAACTTAGATAAATTATTACCAAACAGCTTACTGTTATTTTGAACAAGACGTTTGTGCTATTCACACAGAGATAAATAGCCTCGAGGGCATCATTCTCCTACATCTCCCACTTGCACTCAGGCCCATTTATCTCGGTATCTTATACCGTTTTTACACATAAGTTTTCCCGACTTCATGGGATAGAGCCTTCCTGAGTGGATCTGCTAAAACCGTCCACACTATAGACTTAAGGGGTTTCTATGTTCATGTTAGACCAACCATTTGAATCTCATTCAAATAATTCATTTGGTCTGTCGGAATCCATAATATTTTATTTCCTTGGATCATATCCTGCTCATCGTACATTACGATAATCATTTAAATTAGTTAATGGTCATAAATGGCTCATATCTGTTTCTGATAAAGTATCAAACCTTTTGATTACTTTGTCAAAATATATATTCCATTTCTTTGATGCCTCGCATGTAATTTATAAGCTCCCACTGACCTTGAAAACTTTCTAGCTAATTCAAATAAGTTGGTCCGTCTAAATCATATTTAGAAAAACGAACTTATAAGTGAATGCTCCAATTTTCATGGTCAACATAAGCGTTTTACATCGAGTTTGATCCGAGTAGATCTGTACACATCTGCTGGCGAGACAGTTTCAACATAATCCGTTTTATAGGAATTAGGATGAAAAACTGTTCTCGACCAACATGATTGCACTTCACTATTTTATTTTCTGCACCAATCTTTCAACTTAAAGATTTACTTGCAGAAAGTGAGGAAACATTTTCCTTGGGCACGTAAACTAAATTCTCAAATTTATTTACGCACACGGACCTATTCTGATTGCATCAAATTTTAAATCGGAGTTACTACTCCGAATTTTCATCCTAGAAGTTGGCTAAGTCATCATCAATTATGATGTCTAACTCGACTCTTCGTCTCACGAGATTCGAGTAATTATACAACTTCTTAATGATTGATTTTATGAATATCTTATTGATAATGTCCTCACAGAACATTATCAAAACCTAGGCATTACTATCTGGGACTTAACCCAGAAGGAGGACTTAACTCAGAGTCACTTACAATGGATCACACCAAGTCTAACTAAGTGTGATTCATACCTTTTAACACACGGATGTGTTAACAGACTTGACCTGAGAGAAAATCACATTTTCTTTTAGTTACGCAAGATTTAATGTAGCTAAGTATTTGAACATTCGATCAAATCGAATTAGTTTAAATACTTTAGTCATTTCGTTCTTTATTTTATCAGACTTGTGTTTCATCAAGAACACGTGTCTTAATAAAATATACAAACAACTTATTTTGGTTAATCTAGACTCGGGTACATCAGTATGTACGAGACTGAGTTCGACAACTCATTCTCCCACTGTCTTACAGATGGGTTTCGGCCATTATATCTAAGAGGATAAGACTCACAAGTGTCCGCAGACTTCATAATAGGAGAGGTCAGACCCCTCTTTATGTGACTTGTGAAGCTTAATCTCTCGATACGGCCAAGTCTATTTTGCTATATAAGTCTGCTACTATCTTGTGTATTTATTTATTAACATTTAATACATATATTATCATTATACATATTACTCATTGCTTCAAAAGAAATATGACGACATTCGTTAAAATGTGTTAACTTTTTGTATAACAATAATTATGAAATCGTGACATCAGACTATGTCACATTTTCATTTCCTCCTACTTATGCCTTTACTAATGATAAATTAAACTATTTAACTCGATTGACTTTTCGGAGTGCCTTCTTCCTTTTCTAAATCATATTTAGATATTAAATAGCCCAACATAAATAAATTGCAATGCAAGCATCTTATGTATCCAAACGCTTGAGCTTTGTAATCTTGAGTGTATCTCAATAAGTTGCTTGTCTCAAGATCCAGTTGGGATACATTGTCTTGCACCGCTCATGCACTCGTATTCGACTCAAACGGTTTGATCGAATTTTCGAACTTTGCGGATCAAAATTGTTTGGCCATACAACCTTGAGTGAAGCTCGACAAGTTGTAGGGAGAAACATACTTCGAATATCCTATGTGTTCAAGCTGCCTCATATAGAGACGAGTGGCATGTAGCGTGAATTTATTTGTTGGACCCCGAACTTAATGAAAACATATTTCTTAAGTCCGTTCTTTAGAAGGTCATTTAATTGTCAACGAGAATATAGTTTAATTTTATCAATTAGAATTTAACTTGATATCCAATTAATCAACCTATTTGACCAGTTAACTTATTCCATTAAAATATTATAAGTTGATTCCTTCGGTAAACATAGTCTTGCCCTAGTTTTGGCATATGTTCAAAATTAAATATAGGTAGAATGGCTTTTATCTATCTATATCCTCCCACTATTTTTACGATCGTTTCAAAGCTTAATAACGAACGATTTAATCGAATTAAAATTAATGGGTAAGAGGTCCAATCACCTTGATCATAACAACCTTGACTGTAGCTCAACAAGTTGCTTGACTCTGCGATCGAAAGATGACTCTTCATCGATCATATCGGATATGACTCTCTTATTCGATTTTTACCCCTAGCCATTTGTGATCATGAGTGTGCTCATCCAAATCACAATGTCTAGTCTAGTCGGACACTTGTTTTCGTGTCTAACCTCGACTTGCCCCGGCGCTCGGTGTATTCACGACACATCGGTTTGGGTCAGGTCTTAGACTACATCTTATGTATTTAAGGAGTTGGTTTCTATAAGGTTACCATGTTACAGCTTGAGTGTAGCTCAACAACTATAACACGGGTCCTATAGTTGCTAACCCCTAAAACAAGGAGGGCTACGGCTAATCTTGAAAAAGATCATTAACGTATTTGACTTAGATATAGTCCAGGGTGTCATACAATCATGATTCGCGACATTACGGTCCAGCAGAACACAGCCAGGGAATTGACTAAGCCAGGATCACTACCCCTTAGACTAGCTAGGGTTGATCCAACAAACTTAGCCAAGCACATTGACTGGATCATGGTCCATTGAATGAAGCTTGTCATTTTTATATGCGTGCCATAGACTTAACAGCTTTTATTAACAACTAATTAATCCTATCAACTAGTTGAATCCTTAAATTCAAAATTTTAGGATTTGTTTAATAACTTTTATTAAGTCTTTATCAACTATAAGGTTCACGTGCTATCCTAATCGTTATTAGAATTTTAATAAATTTATTAACCAATGCCAAAAGCGAAGTCCTTTAATGAGTATTAATTATAACAATTTAGAATTAAAAATTCATTAAAAGGACTACCCTAATCAGGAATTAGGTCTTGAAGCATTGTTAATGATTTATTAAAACATAGCATGTCATTAAAATTCAATTAATAAATTTTCATCATTTCTTAATGGCTAACCTAAAGGGTTGTCTTGTGTTATCAAATAAGAGACAAGATGAACTAGCCATTAAAATAAAGTTACACTAATTTATCGCATAAAATAAAAGTGTACATCTAATTAACAATTAAATAGACTAAAGTTTATCGCATAAACAATTTTAAACTTTTAAAACAGTTTTAAAAATATCTCATAAATTTAAAACATCATTTAAAAAATTTCCATGCTTAAAATTTTAGCATATAAAATATTTAAACATCTAAAATAAATTTTTAAACTTATCGCATAAAGTTTTAAAGCCTTAAAATCAATTTTAAATTTATCACATAAATTTAAAACACCATTTTAAAAATTCGGATGTTTAAAATTTTATCACATAAAATATTTAAACAAAAATCCTTTTAAAATCACCTTTAAAAAATATCGCATAAAATTTAAAATATTTTAAAAGGGCATCTAAAACTATTTTAAAATTATCTCATAACTTAAAATTTTTTATAAAGTATTTTGAAAAGCATTTCAAGGTTTAATAAAATCGCAGGCTAGATCGTTACGCATACCACGCTCTGATACCACTGTAGGGTTTTCTGGGACCCTTAGGGCACAAAAATTCTATTCTCGTCCTAAGTCGGACTGAACATAGACAGAAATAGCAGCAGAAAATAATCATGTTAATCTAATTAACATTTAACCCTAAGGTCCAAGACCCTTAGCCAAGATCTATGCCAACTTGGGATGGATCTGACCATCCCAAGAAGGATCTAACCTACTGCGATTAAATTAAACTAAAGCTAATAAACACATATCCGGAATCTCAACCCTGGGGCAGGCGAGATGTTTCGCACCGTCTTCCGAGCCGCTCCCGTCCCACGCCGAGCTGCTCCTCGAATCGCTCCTCGAACCGCTCTGCATCCCGAGGCGATCATCCCGTGTCACCGAGCCAACCACACGCCGAAGAAAGTTTCACGCGAGTGAAACCTTCGCCTAGATTTCGGATCTGAATCCGAACTCCGTTGCAGCTTTGCCAGAGCCCTCAAGAGTAAAGCAAAAATATATGGAGATATAGAAATATTAAATTAAGCCTAGATCCGAGCGTGCTCCAACATTTACGAGAGTCGCTCAGATCTAGAGCTTGGGATGAGTTTTGAGGAGGAGAGCAGACCCCTATTTATATAGGCGGCTGACTGCTCCCCTTCCCTCAAAATCCGATGTGTGACTAATTTAGAGTTAATCAAATTCAATTTAGTTTACCTTTCACAAAGTGCAAACTTTCGCGAATTTTAACTCCCTCACCGTTGAACTTCAGGATTGATACAACCTATCAATTCGAAGGGCGTTCAACGGTGAACGCATAGGAAAAAACCGTTCGTCAATCGGAGTTCGTTTGACCCTCCAATTGACCGCTCAAAGTTCAGCCTATGGCTAGTTTTTCACAAAAACTGAGCCGTCAAAACAATTCTGCCATAGGGCCAGATTTTCTGCACAAGTGGGACCCACCAGGACAGCTGGGCGAGCCCAGACCAGGCCAGAACCTGGTCTGGGCGCACCCAGACTGGCGCGTCCAGCCTGGGCGTGTGGCCCAGGCCAGGGCGCCTGGGCACCATGCGCCCAGGGCCCTGAGATCTTATAAAATCTACCAAATAACAAATAGATTGCATAAAAACTAAAATTTTAATCAGTTTTGCATAAAAATCAATTAAGTTTTTGATCTAATAAGTTAGATCCATGCATAAACAATCCACTATTTTATTCTAGATCACATAAAAATTGAATTTTTTTAATATGTTATCAGATCTAGAAAAACATTTAGGCTTACCCACTAAATCTGTCCACAAGATCTAGCGAAGTTTGATGAGGGATGCCCGAAAAGGAACTCTGCATCGTCTCGCGAAGCTTGGCGTCGCGAAAAAAATTGTCGGAGCGTCTGCCGGGCGCCTCCCTCTCACGAGCCGTCATTTCTTCCATCGAGTGTGATCGGGTAAATAACGTGTTGTGAAGTAGAAACAGGTTTGGAGAAGGTTGATGCTAGGAATCCCTTAGACCCCTTTATATAGTATTCATATTGGTTAATCATGTGGGTGGATACCCAATAGGCCCAATGGGTCCTATTCATAACACTCTGGAATTTACTTCTCACATAGAATTTAGTTCTCCCAAAAATTTTAGTTCTTCCCAAAATTTAGTTTCCTTCCAATTTAAACGCATGCCCTAAAGACACGATTCATTTAAAATATTCCCCCTAAAAATCTTAGATTCACTAATTTTAAACGAACAACAATAAATAAATGGCAATAATTGTTTTTACCCCCAAAAATTTTAGTCTCCCACAAAATTTAGTTCAACTGTTCATTTAAAATATTCCAACCTCAAAATTTTAGTCATATCTCGTCCCCATTGAGGACAGTTCATTTAAAATAATTTAAAATTTCCCATCAAATTTTTGGATCCCCTAATTATAAACGAAAAATAATAATTAAAGCAAAATAATTGTTATTTTGTTCACCAAAAATTTTTTAACCTCAAATTTTACTTATATTATAAATTTGAGTAAGAAAAAAGAAGAAGAAAAGAACATGACTTTATCCTACTGCTTAATAGATATATTGCTTCCCTTATTTCGATTGGGGCGGTGAGAACAAGTTGTATAAATAGATGTTAACATGTATAACTCTTGGATCCTATGATGGATTGTGAAATTCAGGATTGAAATTATGCAAATTAAATGACAAATGTACCATAGTATGTCTATACCATCAGTATTTAGGCTCTTTGACAAATGTGAGATTGATGTATGCTATTATGTATAATTTCTGATATCTAAAGGCACTTGCAATGATCACTTGATCAGTAGATAACCAATGGATTATTGCTTCAAGCATAAGAATAACAATCATGATTTATTCAATTACAAAAACCATCACCAGCCTTAATATCCTCATATATCCTCGTATAATGATACTACACTACATGTCAGATCTATTATAGATACTTAGCTGCATAATCTGGAAATCATAAAGTCAGTGCATGATGTCATAATTCATAAAAAATGATAGGGATTCCAAGAGATAGCCATTCTCCCTAGAGACATCTTAATTCGATTGTTAGTTCCTACACATAAATTTAAGAATAAACATAGAAGTCAAAATCTTAGAATCTAAATCTAAACCTCAATCTTTGGCTTCCATTTAGTATTCATTCAAGTCAAAAGTTGATTTTAAAATTTTTTAATTTTCAGGAATTTTAAAAAAAGGAGGGTCTGTCCTGATAAAACATTAGCTCTTTTGCAAAAAGAAACCCCAGCTTTGAACTAAAGTAGGAGATGGTTGATAGCTTCCTTCTAACCCTTATGGAAACTGAACTAACATATTTCAAAATTTCTGGAAGTGAATGAACATCTAAGAAGCAAAACAACAAAACAATAAAGGATTAATTAATGATAATATCCTGAATCCTGGCCAAGGATGAGGCATCAGACTTTGTCTCAAACGCCAACATTTGACAAAAGAAAAAGGTCCCTCACTATGAAAAGGAGAAAAACAGAATCATCATCAATGCACCATATCGTCTTCTGAGAAGATTCGATCAATATCATGCGCCTGTATGCAACTCGACACACATCAGTTACATCTTTGCTAATAGTCCAGTTCATATAAATGGATGCACTAATGCAAGAACAAAGTTTCATATAACATTTGGGTATTAACAAAGAGAGATAAGTTTTATCAGAAGATTGCACCAGCACCAGCGATTAGTTGCAAAAGAGTTCCATTTGGATTCCATTGCAAGTAAAAATGAGCACATACACAAATCACAAATCATAAACAACCATTGAAGTCTCAAAAACATAATTTCAGAGAAAACTCATCATAATTGAATTACATCCCAGCGTCTCATATACTATTCCTGAGAAAGAAACCAAAATAATCAAAAACAAATCAAATTTTGCCTCAACTTCTTGAGAAAGAAATAGATCTATTTTCTTATGATCATATCAAATAAGTTTAAATATCTGCAAATCATTTTCACCACATAAAAAGTTGTAACTCATGTAAGTGCCTTGCTGTTCAAAAACTAAATAATTTATCTCTTTCATTGAAGAACATGAACACTTGAAAAAAAGCAAGATCGGATCCTAACACTCTCCACTACGTTGACAATATCATAGATCCACCACCTCTCGACCGCCGGTCTCCTTACGACATCATCTTTATCGTAAAAACACACCAAATTGGCAAAAGATTCAAGACACCAAGAAAATCAGAAATTTTGCAGATCCAAATTCAACTGCAACTTTATCGTAAACCTATTTATTCCTTTATTTTTACAAATCCATTATTAGTTTTTCTTAATTTCATCAACCACATCTTGTCCCCATCCATTGTTCCCCGTTAGGCAGCTTGGTGTTATTGCCTTTGGGTCTACTATTAGATATTTGAAGTCTGTCATGGCTAGGCTATTCATTTTGTGTTTAGATCACTCATGGGGCAAGAAAGGTACTTATCGATCAACTTTTTTGCTTGTTTAAACCTTACTGGATCACACTTTTTCCCACCGTCAAACCGATTTTTATGCTTGTTTAATATGACTGAAGAAAGTTAATCAATTGATATTCGTCATGCTTTGTGACATTCTCCTAGACTTGTATATCATAATTTTGCAAATTTGAAACTATTTTCTACAATATTAAATTGAATATGGCTTGATGTCTTCAGACAATTTTAAATTGAGCATGATTTATTACTGTCTATGAATTTGTGCATTAGCATGTCAATGAATTTGTGCATTAGCATGTCAGAGAAGTTTCTATTGTGGCTATATGTTACTTCTGCCGATAAGTCATACTACTTTGTTTGGATGCATCATCTAAGTTATGTAATATTTCCAATCAGATTGTCAGTATGGATTCTATTATGTTTTGATGTGCATGTAAGTATAGATGGGTATACCATTATAGCTATGGATCTTAACCAACATATCCAATATCACTAAATCATGCAAAAGAAAAGGACAAACATGACAAACTGATTTACCTCCCTCCTCCCTCGGCTGTTCTTTTGAGTATACCTGTTGACATTTAAAAGTAAGTTTATTAACATGCAAAGGAATGTTGTGACCTCCTAACTGTGTTTTGTATTGCAAAAGAATATAATGTAATAACATGGACTTGCAAAAACTTGAAAATGGATTTCTTCATTGTTCACTATTGCTGATGCTTGCATGTCAAAGAATCATGAAGCTACTTGGTGAAGTGGTTAGAGAAGCACAACATTGGAGAACGTGGATGTCCATAAAGATGAACTATGGAAAATATGTTTGTTGATGTACGGACATTTGAGTGTATATTCTGGATGTACAATAGTATATCAGAGGAGTTAATCATATATGGTAATATAATTTCTGTACACTTCCTCAACTATCCTGAGAAGCAATATATATTGGGCATACGTATCTTCTTCTTGGATTGGTATAGGATTGATTCACTATTGAAGAACCTGAACCTGTCAGTTGGTGGAATATCAAAATGATTGTGAAGTTAATATCTTTGAAAATTGCAATCATGTATTTGCATCAGTGGGAGTTCCCAGAGATGATCATTGACATACACACATAATGTTTCAGCTTTCAGAAATAAAAAAGAAGAATATTTCGGCCTGAATTTATAATTGCTTACTTTAAAATGGAATTAAAAAACGTGTGGTCATTGTTGTTGGATAAATTATTTGCCTTTTAACAGCCAAACTTTTATATCAAATAGTATAATTTCCTGTTTATTCTTCTCAGTTATAACCTTTATCCTGAGCTCATAATGGTTTGATAATCACATTTGTGTCTGCTAGTTAGAATGGCGAATTGGGTGCCTATTAATGTTTTTTTATTTGCAAATTTTTTTAATTTTTTTCCTGTTAATTAACTGTAGTGATACTATTAATTTGACATGGCAACCAATTTGACATTCTTATTATTGAGAGGGCAACTAACTTGACATTCTAAAACTTTGAGGAACAAAAATGTGATGCAAACATGGAAATTTGCTAAAATGTTTGGCTTGGATTTGTTAGGCAAATTCAAAGGTCCAGTATGTGATGTCTTTCGTACTTTGTGTAGGTATCTTTTGTCTTAAAACTATCTTTGATCCCTTCTGACAATGGAAGCCTAGAAGTAGAACTGTTTGCAGTACCATACTCTTCTAACAAAGGAAGCCTGGTATTTGTTGGAAGGAGGGAGGAAAAGCGTATTTTCATACTACAAAACAAACAACAATTAGTCAGCAACCCTATTCAAAGCATCCCTCAAATTTATGGCCTGCTACAAATATAAAATTCAAAACAATTAGTCAACAACTATATTCAAAACATCCATCAAATTTTATGGCCTGCTACATATATAGGATTCAAAACAATTAGTCAGCAATCCTTTTTCCATGTTAAGGCCTAATACATATATAGGATTGACCCAATTCCAAAGACCTAATGGCTGCATGGGTACAACTAACAATCATTTAACAACTAATAATCAAATATTATGGGATTGGCACAATGACCCCCCCTAAGATGGCCTAATCAATAGAGTACCCAGAGGAAGTTTATGTACTACTATGTGGGATGGAAAGATTACTACACTGCCACTTGCCAGCGTAGTGAGGAGGCAATGCTAATGTAGCACCCTTCACTTGATGAAATTACCGTTTGCACAATGTTTAATGCCTATAAATAATGTGATTTCCCAGATTGGAATGTAATTAATTATATGAAACATTAGCTCAGAAATTCCAGAATTGAAGGTAACCAATGTTTTCATATTATTGTTCTAAACTTGAAAATTTTGTATATGGTTAACAACACATTTGTAAAGTGTCATCCAAAGAGTGTCTATGTTCAGTAAAGGAGTCACCGTCTGGTATGGATACGGCTTCGTAAAAGAAGTACCATGCTATATAGAAGACCACAATAGATTTTTTTCATGCAAAAGCACAGTTCACTATCTAAAATACAATAAATCACCATGTTTTACATATCCTTCAATCAATTGTACACATAAAAATATGAAATTCATTCATAAAGAGCAATTACTAATACATATGAGAATTTAATCGAAGAAAGATAAAATATGGCAAGTGACACAGCAAGTATGGCATTTGCACCGAGCTGAAATTGATCAAGAATATTGATCAATATGATACATAATAAAAGGAAGTAAAACATAAGAAACATGATGCCAATAGAATCTGTCCAGCCCTAAGATACCTTCTGCTTGCACTAACCCCACTCGTTTTTGGTGCCATCAAGCTCATGGACCATAAAGGTGTCGATTTGGGATCCTGTGAAAAAGAGAAGCAAAGCAAATCATTACTACTAATCTCTATTAATTTGGCTACAATTACCCCCTCTAACCAAAATATTGTTCACATACCTTGCCAACCAACAATTATCCAATGATGGAATTCACATTATCAACAACCTAAAAGAAAAAATCATCCACATCAACTGAATTTTTAACAATTTAACAGAATAAAAAAGAAAATGAACTTAAAAGGGGGGACCAAACAAGAAAGGATCATGCACAAAAAACCATATAAAACATGCTAATTTTCAAAACACTAACTTTATATTTCATAGTTTCCCCAAAATACCACCTAAACTTTGAAAATATCATAAAACGAACAAAACAGAAATTCCTACGGGCGCAAAGGCGGATGTCATTATAGCCATGCACAAGAAAAAAATCCAGAAGAGACCGTAATCACTCCAATTTCACCCATCTAAATAATGGTTAGAATTCATCCAAAAGAAGCAAAAAAGGAAACAGAAATAGCAAACTCTAATTGAGTGGAATTGTAGTGATTACGGTGGAATTGGAGTGACATATCTCAGAAAGAGTTGCAATTACCTACCAAAAAAGTCAAAATGGTTAAACAAAACAAAATTTCCATCAAGAGGATTCGGTGACATATTAATAAATTTCAATTCTTCAAACTGATAACAGAATTGAAAATTAATGATATCAATACATAAAAAAGCGAGGGTGAAAGGTGAAGGTGAAGAAAGAACTAACACAAAAGAATTGATAAATAATGACGTAGAATCTAGAAAATATCAATATAAAGAGATTTGAATACATGAGATAGGAATCGTCTAAAATTGGAATGAATTAGAAAAAATTCACAACCCTTGCAGAGATCTAAAGAGAGAAAAGAGGATAGACCTTTTTTGGTTAGAGAGCGGGGAGTGGAGTCCATCAACAACGAAGTTGGACTTGTCATTAGGCCTCCCTGATCTGCTTCACGGTGAGCGAAATCACGCCATGGCCCCCACGGCCATGACATGCTTCGCTCATCGTCAAGCAGATCAGAGCAACCAAGATGCTAGAGTTAGAACTCAAATGAGATCGATGAAACCCTAACCCAAAGTTTTTCTCAGTGGATGATGCTTGAGTGACGTCAACGGCAATGAAGAATCAAACCCCTCGGCGATCAGTTGGATGATCAGTGGTCAGTTGGATGATTAGCGGTGGAAGGTGTCTCGATGGAGTATAAAACTCACTTGCCTGGTATTAATGTCAATGCGATTTCACATTACTAAAACCTTTCTTAGATCTCATCATTAAGCATCAAATTTTTCCAAGCACACCAAAAATCTACTAAAAACAACAAATTTTGAAATAAAGTAAACTAACCTCAAGTGCAGGGAGCTTTTCCTCTTTCTGTGCTTCTTCCTTGAAGTGACATGTACATGTCCTTGGACCAAATGAAAACATTTCAATGAAACAGTTCTCATGCAATCTATAGAAAACATGACATGTATAAAGAAATTTATATCATGAAATTTATATCATGAATTTTTTATATCATGAAATGTATATCACAAAAATTTGCACGTATAAATTAAAATGACACAAAAAATTACTTGGTGCAGGAAGCATATCAAAAACTTTTTTCCCCTGCAAATTTTTTCAGGAGTACAGATTTTCTTGCTTGCATGCTTGAATATGATTCAAGTATTTCCCCTGTAAATGATTCAAGCCTCAAGCAAATTTTTTGATATGATTCAAGCACAAATGATTCATTAAGCACAAATGATTCAAGAATGCAAGCAAATGATTCAAGCATGCAACCAAAAACTTTTTAACATGTAATTTTTTTATCAAAATCATTATCTTTCATGTGAACCTTGTTCCTAACTTTAACATGTAATTTCTGGAAAATATCCTAAACTTTATCCGAAATTGAAAATGAAATTACTGGAAAATATCATAAACTTTCCAGAAATGAAATTGAAATTTCTTGAAAATATCCTAAACTGAAATTTCTAGAAATGAAAATGAAATTTCCAGAAATTGAGTCCTAAAATGAAATTTCCAGAAATTGAAATTTCCAGAAATGAAAATGAAATTTCTTGAAAATATCCTAAACTGAAAATGAAAATTTTAACATGTAATTTCTGGAAAATATCCTAAACTTTATCTTAAATCTAAAATGAAATTGAAATTGAAAAGCAAAACTATATCCTAAACTTTTCCCATCCCAAATTTGACTCTATGGGTTAGATGAGAATTGTAATACTTGATGTCCTGTGATAGTTGAGACTGAATGATTCAATTAAAACAAAATTATTAAGCTGCCAAACTTTAATAAACCTCTCCAAGCTGCCAAAATTATTAAGCAATGCTTTAATTACAGTATTCAAATTCTCTTACCCTTCGTATAATGATTTAGTTACAGTATTTCAAAACATGAATGCTTTAGTTTTAGTTCATATTCAAATTTCTTTAGTTAGATAATTTAAATATGATATCAAACATGAATGCTTGGTAATACATTGGGTTTGGGTAATACCAATGATTTAGTTTCCAGTACAAACATGGATGATTTAATTTTTCCAGTACAAAAATCACACAAATAGTCAGGAACACTTCACAGATAAAAAAGCAATGCTTTAATTTCAGTATTGAAATTCTCTCACCCTTGGTATAATGATTTAGTTACAGTATGTTATCAAAACATGAATGCTTTAGTTTTAGTTCATATTCAAATTGCTTCAGTTACAGAATTTGAATATGATATCAAATATGAATGCTTGGTAATACATTGGGTTTGGGTAATACCAATGATTTAGTTTCATTGGTATATGAAACTAATTTTTTTCAGGAGTGCACATCTCCTTTCTTGCATGCTATAAGTAAATTAAATTAAGTTTCAGTGTCAAAATTTAATGTTTGTACAAATGCATTAAATATATCAAACATTTTGATACATTGATACACATTTTGATATATGGATACAACATTTTGAGAGGTAAAAATATTGATACATGGATACAACATTCATTTTTCCAGATGACATTTGGAGCATATGCCGGATGAACTGTATCAAAATTTCAGTGTTCATCATGTCATCCTCCAAAAATGACAACTCATAGCAGCAAAATCATAGATATTTTATCAAGTCAAAGAAGTCATTAAATATATGACTTTCAAAGAAATGGAAGAATTTTAAGAACTGAAATTAAACCAACGTGCTAGTTCCAATGCAAAGGAAGTTTAGTGGAGGAGAGAGAGCTGCACAGAAAGGAGTGAAGTCACAAGACTTTGAATTGCATTTGAATTCAACCCAGCAAGAATCTACATAACATTATAAAAATAAAAAAAGCAAAAACATTATTAAATTTCCTTGAACCAAATTACCAACTTGCTTATCTTTACAATAGCTTCTTGAAAAGATCATGGAATTACCAATATTACATATAGATATCCTAGCTCAGCAAGCCCAGTTGACACTAATTAATTGAAAAAACACATGTCACTATACGTATGTATGTAATCAAAACAAAGTCTGAATTTTTTTCACATGTTTCTTTGACGATTGACTAATTAATGAAGCAATTAAAATAATTCCAACTATTCCACCTACATTTACAAAAAATGCAAACTTGGGTTATTCTAGGATTTTAGTTTGTTTAAGATTGCAAATAACATCATCACATCTGCAAGTAACTATGTATTTAGTCTTGAGCAGAGAGCCTCCCCAACCCATAAGCATCTGGAACATCAACATATAAATTTGCAAGTATAAACATGCACCCTAATCCGAGAGCTACTTAATCTATAGAATCTTTCTCTTGATGCCATCCACCAGGAATTTCAAAACCAAGAGCAACATGTGTTTTCATACATCTGAATGAATTCATACATTTGAATCTGCATGGAAATAAGAATACTCTAAATGAATTTTCTACTCAAGACCTTATTAGGAGCAATTTCATTAGATCCAAATGCTACTCTACTCACTCACTCTTGTATCAAGTTTGTAAACCTTTATTCTTCATAGCATCAAGTACGGTACACTTACTTTCATCTCCCAGAAATTGAATTTCCATATCTGTTCGGAATCATCAAGTTTGACCTTGATTCCAGCAGCTTTCAGTAAGTTCTGGACATCTTTCTTCTCGTCATCTTTCTTCCAAATTGGAACTATTACAACCTGAAGATGTCCAAGTATGAAAGATATAATAGAATCCGACAAGTAATTATGAGTAGAAGGTAACAAAAGAAAAACGGTAAAATCAAATCCTTTAGTTACCTTGGTCTATTTTATATTTTAGTCCTGAATCTATTGAATACCATACTTCAGCATTATACTGACCCACTTCAAAGTAGGACCAACAGAAAATAAACACTTCTATAACAGAGGTCATAAAAATGGAAATATGCAAGCAACACAATTTTATGCCGGCACTGGAAAACATAATTAGATGATAAAATTGTTTAAAAATGTGGCCTGGTTATTAGTCATGCATCAGTACATTATTTTCTAAATTCCATGTTTCACCACTGCAGTGTATAACAGAAAGCATACATATTAGAGAGAAGTCAAGTTAAATATTAAGTTGACAATGGTAAGCTTAAAGCATATCACAGGTTAGCTTACATGTGCTAACCACCAAACCAGAAGGGGAATATCTACTTCGAGCATATTATAATTCACATATGAAAACCCTATCTCCATCTCTTCATACATCTGAATGAAATAGGTCTAAGAGATGGAGATGAGAACCCTAACCCAAAATCTAAGAGATGGAGATGATAATGAAATAGGTCTTCATACATATGAATCTGCTTGGAAATGATAGTCACTAACTAAAAGACAAAATTTGAAATGCAGTAGAAGCCTACTCCAGAACCATTCGAAACCCTAATCTCAAAAATCAACAAATTCAAAAAAAAAAGCAAACCAAAGATACATGATAAATCTCCACAGATCTAAAATGTAATACTAATAATCATCAAAAATCAAGAAATGAATCCATCTTCATAATGAAATCCTCGTACTTGATCGTCCCATTAGGCACGACATCGACCTCATGATCCATCCTCACTCCGCGGGATCGAGCTTCTCCCCGATGCTAGTGAGCACGTGGCGCAGATCACTAACGGAGAGGACCTTGAACGGGTCGCGGAGCTGGCGATCGAAGGGCTCTGGCTTCATATGCTTCTGAGATTATCCGTCGTCACGATCTCCTTCACCTGGGCCTGGGTATGCTTGCCGCTGAGGGAGCGCAAGAGGATGGGGCTGAGCTGCGTTCTCTCCCCCATGTTTTTGTTTTCAAATACAAATTTCTAATTGAAAATTTCAAATTCATTTTGTTTTCAAATACAAATTGCGTTCAAATTCATTTGGCTGAGCTAAGCTGCGTTCAACCAAATACAAACTTCAAATTGAAATTTTCAAACACCCCGAGGTTTCCCCCCAAAGTTTGTCCTAGTCATCATCAACTTATATCCCTTATCCAATTTCTCATATCTTATCCAATTTCTCTTATCTTATCCAATTTCTCTTTACAACATCCCTCATTTATACCCAATTTCTCATCTCTTACCAAAAGCTCTTATCCAAAAACCAATGCCAACATCCCTATTTATAGAATAGATTATAATAATAATCATAATATAATAATATATAATAATTTTTCTAAAAAAGTACAGAATAATAGTGAAACAATTGCAGAGTATCTGAAATTATATGCATATTTTCGCACCCTGTCAAATTATCAAAAATGGGGGTGCCAGTATTAATTAGTCGGCTAATCAGTGGCATTAGTCGACCAAAAAATTTTAAAATCGGAATTTTAAAATAAAAACTAACTTCATTCATTAAAAGGAAGATACAGATACATACTTAAACAACAAATGAAACAACCGAAACTAAGATACAACCAACCACACATGAAACAAACTAACAAACATTCTACAAAAAACCCTTAATACTAATTAGTCGACCAGTCTATGGTATTGGTCTACTAAACACAGTCTGTCCAGATTTGTTCCTAATTGTCCGAGTATGATGGAGGTGGGAAACGAGACGAGGAGGGTGTGTACGAAGCCAATCGTTGGAGGGTGCTTAGGATTTCAGCTTGGGTGAGATGTATAGCCTCGAATCCTTTGTCTATATGTTTTCAAACATCTCCAAGATTAGTCTCAAAACAGCTAAGATGCTCTTGAATTCCACCGAAACCAGAATTGACATCCTTTCGAAGTTGATCAATTTGGTCTTGGAGGGTAGGCCGTGAGGGATGCCTAGCATAGGGGTTGACAGTTTGCTTACAGCGACGTGAAGGAGGTGTGACACGTTCGAGCTCGACGTCTTCTTCTTTGTCTTCGGGAGGAGGAAGAGGCGGGAGAACCATATGGTTGACAACGGAATGGTCGAATTATTGAGGATTGAAAACTGAAATTTCATTCTCCAAGGGAACACAAAAGTGTTGGAGAATTTAGGTGATAACACATGGAAGGAAAATATGTTGCTTGATTGGTTTAATCAAGACAATCATAATAGTGCTTGCCCAATCCACCTTAATCCCTCCCATGATGGCGTATAGAGCCCGACTACGGGTCTCATTAACGTAGTTAAGTGAGCCACTCTTGCGGAGAAGATTATAGGTGATGATTTTGAGAAGAATGTGAGGAATGGGGTTCAAAGCTTTGGCAGACATGACAATCCGAAAAATGGGACTTAAATGATTGATGAGATCGGGATTATCCATGGAGGTTTGGCCAAGTAAATTGGTTGGAACACAAGGCAAGCAAAGGCTTTCGGCAAGGGAATCATAGTCAAGATGAATGTTGATGCCTTTCACTTTGGTATCAAGGTAAATAATACCCCCATTCTCTACCACCTTCATATTGGTAAAGAATTATTTGACAAGAACGTGATAGTATGGTAGGACATTACACCATAAGTGAAAGAGAGAAATGGCATGAAGAAGGTGATGGATGTTGAGATTTTGGATTACCGGCTCGGAGAAATTGGTGTATTTTTCGTTGGGGATTCATGGGAAAACTTGGTCAAGAAAGTGGCTTCCTCGACGGTTGCGGCCGGATTTGGGCGACATTGATGGAGAGAGTTGGAGGAGGAAGCCATTAGTGAGGGATGGGTTTTCTTATAGAATACTTGTGAACCTTACTTCGAAAACCGAAAGATTTGAGAGAGTATTGTGACAATGGTTTTCTCATATGAGGAGGAAGAAGAAGGAGTTGTGTGTATTTATAGAGAAAATTGAAGAGGAAAATTTCAATTTGAATCTTCAAAAATGATTCGATAACTCCTAAGAAGTTACTGATACGTCGCTTAACTACTGGGAAAGAAAACTGATCAAAACAGTTAAGAAACGAATCAAAATTCGCACAGAACACGGCTCTAGAAATTCTTGTTCTTCAGCGATTAGTCGACTAGGGCGACCAATTAGTCGACTAATTAATCAGGAAAAACGAACTGGTTGGGAAAGGGGCGGAAAAATTCAAAAATTTAATAATAAAAAAATATTTTCGGTCAAAAAGGCAGACTCATTAATGCCTAGGGAGGGACCAAAAAATTAAAGAAGGGTTGACTAGAAAATATTCTTGTACTTTGTGTAAGGGAAGGTGTAAAATAAGGCCATGTCCTTTTGTACTTAGTACTTTTAAAGAACTTAATAGAGGAAAATTCAAAAAATTTGAATTTGGATGTCTTGCCATGAGGACATTCGGTTTTGACCGAAATAAAAAAAAATTTTTTAAAAAAATTTAATATTTAAACAAGTCATATATATATAATTAATTCTGGAGTATTAGTCGACTAATACCATTGATTAGTCGGCTAATTTAAATATGAAAAAAATTTCTGAAAAATCCAGAAAAATCATAAAATGATAATAACTTAATATATAATTATAATATATAGTTAAAATGTCGATTCATTAATAATACCGAGTTCTCTTCTTAATTTAAGAAAAGTCTCTTTCTTAAGGGGCTTAGTACGAATATCTGCAATTTGATTCTTAGTATATATATACTTAAGAATAATATCACCTTTTTGGACATGGTCATCCAAGAAGTGATGTTGTATACCTATGTGCTTAGAGCATGCATGATGTACATGATTTTTTGGATAGATTTATAGCACTGGTGTTGGCACATATAATAGGACACATGTCACATTTAATGACATAATCTAAAATTGTTTGTTTCATCTATATAATCTGTGCACATGCTAAACCAGCGACAATGTATTCCGCTTCTATATTAGATAAAGAAACAGAGTTTTGCTTTTTACTAAACCATGATACTAATGCATATCCTAAAAAGTGACAGTACCACTTGTACTCTTACGATCAGATTTGCAACCAGCAAAATCTGCGTCACTATATGAAATTAAATCAGATGAATTTGATTTATGATAATATAACCCAAAATCAGATGTATGTTTGATATACCTAATTATCCTTTTGACAGCAGTCAAATGAGATAATTTAGGATCGGATTGATATCTAGCACATATACAAACATAAAACATAATATCTGGTCTACTTGCGGTAAGATAAAGTAATGATCCAATCATACCTCGATATAATGTTTGATCAACACTCTTAACATTTGGATCCTTGTCAAGATTCGATGAAGTACCCATTGGAGTATGCTTTTCTGCAGAATTCTCTAATCCAGACCTTTTGATGAGTTCCTTTGTATACTTACTTTGATGTATAAAAATACCTTCCTTTATTTGTTTGATTTGAACTCCAAGGAAGTAGGTTAATTCACCCATGTGACTCATCTCAAATTCATTCTGCATTTCTTTGGAAAATTCTTGACAAAGAGAATCATTAGTAGAACCAAAAATTATGTCATCAACATATATTTGTATAATAATAACATCAGAATCTATATGTTTGGTAAATAAAGTAGAATATATCTTTCCTATAGAATAACCAGATTTTAATAGAAAGTTCTTTAATCTTTCATACCAAGCACGAGGTGCTTGTTTTAAACCTTATAATGCTTTCTTTAACTTGAAAACATGGTTTTCTAAACATTCATATTGAAATCGAGGCGGTTGTTCTACATAGACTTCTTCCTTTATAATACCATTAAGAAATGCGCTCTTAACATCCATTTGATATAACTTAAAATCCTAATAACATGCATATGCTAGAAGCATTCTAATTGATTCTAATCTAGCAACATATGCATATGTTTCATCATAATCTATACCTTCTTCCTGATTATAACCTTGTGCAACTAATCTAGCCTTATTTCTAACTACTTGACCAGATTCATCCAATTTATTCTTACGACTATCTTGAAATAAAATATTAGTCATATCAAAATCATATATAATGCATGCATTCTTTTCGAAAAATATATTAAAATTTTTATCGCATAATTGAGAAATGGTTAAGAGATTTTGTTTCAAACCGTCAATGAGGAGCACATTTTCGATGATTGGCTTAGTTGGATCACCAACTGTTCTGATGCCAATCACTTTACCTTTGTTGTTATCACCAAAAGTAACGCTGCCACCATCTTTGAAAGAGTTTGATGTTCCTGGTCGTATGTTTAGAACATCCGCTATCTAGTATCCATCTTTCTTTTATGGGTACCTGAAAGATAAACAATAAATATTGGTACCCTTTTTATATGGGTCCTTAGGATTAATCCTTAGGAAACCAAACCCAAGTGGAATTTGGTTTCTTCAAATAGTTAGAAGAAAGAATAACATTTTGCATAAAGTTAGATATATATAAATCCTTAGCATATAAGCAAATGTCTTTGGGAACCCAAATATTATGCATAGTTGTTTTCTTAGAAGATGTAAGAAAATTGATTTTCTTTGGAATATGAATAGTATCCTTTTTCATATTATTAGAAGAGTCAATTTTATTAGCATTAATAAATACATGCTTTTTGTTTTCTAAAATAACATTACCAAAAATATTGGATTTGGGAGTATTTTTGTATCCTAAACCTTGTTTATGATTTGCAGGATGTTGTAATTTAAGTAAATCATCTAAATTATTATTTCCTTTATTAAACTTACTAATATTAGTAGACATGTTATCATATTTCAATTTTAAAGAAGAAATATCTTTATCTAAAGTAGAAATACGTGTAACCATATTATGATTCTCAGATTTGAGAATATCATTTTCATGTATTAACTTAATATTTTGAGAAGATAATGAATCTTTATCAATTTTCATACTATCTAATGAAGAAGATGAAGAGGTTAGTTCTTGATGAGAAAGAACTAATGACTTATGTCGAGAATTCAATTTCTTGAATCTCATATATAAATCATTAAAAGCTTCAAGTAATTCTTCACTATTTAAAATACTTACCTCATTATCATCTTGTGCCATAAAGCACATATGTGCATTTTCTTCATTAGATTGATTGTTGACTTCTTCATCATCGTCTGAAGATGAAGAGTCCCATGTTGCTGCTAGTGCCTTCTTTCTCTTTTCGAACTTCTTATCCTTTCTGAAGTTGTTGAATGTCCTTTCTTTAGGCTTAAGAAGTGGACAATCCTTTTTCATATGTCCTGGCCTGTTGCATTGAAAACATAAAGAAGCATCAGTAGATTTAGGCTTAAAACTTTTAAACTTACCTCTTCGTAGAAACTTCTTGAAGTTTCTAGTTATTAGTGCCATGTCTTCATCGTCCATGTCTGAATCATCGGTGTCTGATGAAGCGGTGAAGGCAAGAGTTTTCTTCTTTGTATCTGCTTGTTCTTTACGATCTTGAAGTTGTACTTCGTAGACCATCAGGTTACTAACCAAGCTTTCAATGGTGAGAGTTGAACGGTCATTGGCTTCTTCTATGGCTGTAGTCTTCTTCTCCCATTCTGACGTTAAGGCACGAAGAATCTTCCGTACTTGTTCCATTTGAGAATAGGTTTTGCCAAGGGCTATTAAGGAGTAGACAATGTCGGTGAAACGAGTGATCACTTCTCTAATTGGTTCATTCTCCTTCCTTCTGAATAACTCCAACCTGTGAACAAGAATAGAGATTTTAGTTTTCTTAACTTTATTAGTTCCTTCATAAGTTACCTGGACTGTATGCCAGATGTCATATGCGGTTTTGGCTTGGGAGACACGGTTGAACTCATTCTTGTCCATAGCGCAGAATAGTGCATTCATTGCTTTAGAGTTGCGGGTTGCAGCAGATTTGTCATTTGTGGTCCATTGGGCATATGGAGTTGTAGGCTTCTTGTAATGAGTTTCCAACATGTTCCAAAGTTCATAGTTGATACTTTGTAGATAGATTGTCATCCTTGTCTTCCAATAGGAGTAGTTGGAACCATTGAATAGTGGATGCCTTGTAGTAGAGTGCACTTCTGGAAATTGTGATGAAGATGTTGAAGTGTTCGTCGGATAGGTGTAGACCATCTTAACCATCAAGCTCTGATACAAAATATTGGATCTCCTGGCACACCAAATACACTAGAGGGGGGTGAATAGTGTAAATCACGACGATATTGCAAAATTTAAAGTTAATAAAAAAATTGCAATAAGAGTGCGGAAATAAAAGATCACAATTCAGAATAATGCAAACGCAAACACAAAGATTTTTATCCTGGTTCGGATCCTTGTGATCCTATGTCTAGTCCTCTACCCCGTAGAGATTTGAATCCCCTAAAACACGTACTCCCCGCAAGTGATCAATATACAAAGATGCCAACAATCCCCGTGTTGCAAACTTGTACAATCTCTTCAACAAGAGATTCACCAAATAAAATAAAAGAAAGAGTATGAAACAATATCACATATAACCTTGATAATTGATGGAATTATAGCGCAAGGTTGGTGATGGAATCTCCAAGGTCCAAGATGTGAATTGTGGTAGAACACTCTTGGAAATTGAACTTCCTATAGGGACAGAATTTCTGCAGAGGTTCCCTATGGAAATCTGAAAATCTCATACTTTCTATAGAGAG
The DNA here is from genome assembly GCA_030789695.1 of Scilla litardierei. Lineage (NCBI taxonomy): Eukaryota > Viridiplantae > Streptophyta > Magnoliopsida > Asparagales > Asparagaceae > Scilla > Scilla litardierei. Next base: position 76,512,166 of record CM061140.1, read on the forward strand.
AAAGAAACCTTAAGAAAAGAGAAAGTGAGAGAATTTTTGTGTGTTGTAGGTAGAGGTCTAGGGGTCTATTTATATCCCAAAGAGGTAGTTTATGACTGTTGTACAACTGCCTAAATTTTCAAAAGAATCTAAGCAATTTTGTCAAAATTAGTCGACTAATTTTATGGATTGGTCGACTAATTAAAGCTGACTGGATAGAATGGAAGTTAAAGTGTCTTTTCAAGAGGTATACTGTCCTAAATCGGTAAAAAACCATTTAAAACGATTATAAACGGCTATTAACTGGTAGAACTAGCCGTTAGTGGCAGTTCTAACTTCCATTTTTATAAAATATAATATTTAAATAATAAATCATTAAAATATTTAAATTTGAAAAAGATTAGTAGACTAATAGGAAGTATTAGTCGACAAAAAGACTTGAAAGTTTAGGAAATGGTGGGAAAATGATCTTAGAGACTCTGACAAAGTTTCAGAATTTTCAGAATTTTTTACTATTTAAATTAGTCGAGTAGCACTAAGGATTGGTCGACTAATTTGACTTTTGACTTGATTTTTTTTGAAGATGAACCCTAAACGGCTAAGAGAGATAATCATCATGGCTTTTACATTCTAAGTATATGCAAGAGAAAAAATAAATATTACATCACTTATTACAAGATATACAATTTCTTCCGTATGCATCGTCATGCAGTGAATTCTTCTTGCAACTTGTGTTCTTGATGATGGTCTCAGATGATAGTGCTATAACATCTGCATAGATAGAGTTAGTACATATAAAATGATATGTTTGTATCATCAAAATCATATAAAGAGTTATGAGTTTCCAACAGCTCCTTCTTCCCTTAAGGTCGGCAATGATCTGAGATGGGGTCCGCAGCAGCTTTGTCAAGCGGTCGATGTCGTCAATGGCAGCAAGTGAACAGATCTTCTAGCAACTTGTGCACGACAACGAGATGGTGCAGCGACAGCGAGATGGTGCAACAACAGCAAGTTTCATGAACACAAGGGCTTGGTGTCGATGGCAGGATGAACTCGGCTGCAAAAATGTCGGTGGCCATAATGGTGTCGAGACATCAAAAAAATCTCTCGGCAGAGTTCCCTTCAGCAGATTGATCTCACAAAGGCGAGAAGATGATATACGTCGGCAGCTTTTTGGAATTTTGCCAAGAGAAAAGAAAAAGGATGCGGCCTGCTGCTCTAGGGATTCTCAAAGGGAATAGAATAATTCGTCCTTGGCTTTTAGAGTTTTGAGATTTTCAATAAAAAAAAGGTTCGACTTGAGCATGGGATTTGCAATTAGATTTGTGCGGCTTGTATTTGAGATTTTCATAGGAAAATCTCAACAATTCGATTAGCTCTCGGAGTTTTAAAAGGAAGAGATAATTTTGGCTGGCTTGGGGAATTTTGTATTGAAAGGGGATTTTCGGCAATGGAAATCTTTGGAGGTTACGGCTTGAATGTTGGAGAGGTTAAAGATGATCTTGGAATTTTAGGGTTGGCCTTAACTTGGGGAGTTTTCTTTTTGCTGCAACAATCTCTAGGGGAGATTATGAAAGGCCGACTTAAATATGTATGGGCTAGGGTTTGCAATGTGAAGTTGGCTAGGGTTCAATGGCTATGGACATGGAGAAGAGTCGGCTAGGGGATGAGAGGGAATCCCTAATTGAAGATTTGGTAGGATTTGAAATTGGAAATTGAGGATATCTAATTGGGATTTTTTATTTGATTAGGTGTTGTTCTCATCTCAATAGATCCCTTTAATTGATATGAATGAGTCTTCATTGATCTGAAAATAGATATCTCCTCATCTCCTTCATCTTGGACCAAGTCCAATTGCTATGTGTTTAGCAATTCCTTCATCCCAAGTTTCTATATGAATAGCAATTTCTCCACCATAATGAACTACGACTTTGCCATTCTTGAAACACATTTAGCATACACGTTACATAAAAACACACGTTTGTCATCATCAAACTAGAGATCCTAGATCGTTGCTTCCAACACTACCAGTATGCATTGGATGGTATGCTGATCCATGTCAAATCTGCTGGTTCTCTGGTCATCAAAGATATTCACGAAGACAAACTTGAAGTTCTAAACTACATTATGGAGCAGATCCAACTAGGTGCTCTCGAGGACTATGTTTACATTAACATTGAAGGAGATATGATTTCCTTCTTCATCAAGGACATTCCGCAAGCTAACTCTTGTGATACACCAAATGAGGTATCCCTTCTAACCACTTTGAATAACATTGTGAATGATACCAGGCGCATCGTGCTAATGTTCCTCCCGTCAACATATCTATTTGCACCACATCTTTCAGAACATTTTGGAATACTATGCAGATACCAACAACATTCTAGAAGGGATTTGCGTACGAGGTGACACTCATGGGACATACTTCTTCGTGGCAGACATCCCATTTGAGGAGATATTTGAGCAACTTATGTTGGAGGGACGAATAAATCTCGAAAAAACGAATTCCCTAGAGACTGGCAACTTCCAAGGAGATGATTTCGACATTGTACTTGACGATGCATGGTCAGATGAGAACCTTTCCCTGGCTGACAAGCGTAGCTTGAAAGAATTCGAGAACTTCGAAGGTTCATAAGCAAAGCCCGAGGAGATCTTTTATGAGGTACACTCTCCAACCAGCTTGAGCTCATGCTACGAGACGGCATCAGACAATTCTGTTTCAGATAAAACAAAACCCGAGGAAGAGGCATTCTAGTCGTAGGCAAGCATAGTGGGGGGTACGTCACCCCATGAGGTAGAACTCAAACCTCTGCCACCAACCTTAAATACGCCTTCTTGGGTGAAAATCATACTTATCATATTATAGTTAATTCTTCTCTCACTGAACCTCAACTCGAGGACTTTTTAAAAATCCTTAGGGAGCATAGAGACATAAAGGGATATAGTATCACCGATCTGAAGGGTATTAGTCTTGGGCTGTAGGAACATAGGATTCACCTTGAAGATAACAGTTCAACCTCCATAGAACACCAAAGATGCTTAAACCCAAACATAAACGATGTTGTTAAAAAAGGTTTTGGAACTGCTCGAAGCAGATATTATTTATCCTATCTTGAACAACAAGTGGGTCAGTCAAGTCCAAGTCGTGCCAAAGAAGGGTGGCATGACTGTCATAAGAAACGATAAAAACGAGTTGATACCAACTAGGATCGTCACCGGCTGGCGAATGTGCATAGACTATAGAAAACTCAACAAAGCTACCCGAAAAGACCACTTCCCTCTCCCATTCATCGACCAGATGCTTGAGCGAATTACGAATCACAATTATTTCTGCTACCTTGACGGATATTTTGGGTTTTTCCAAATCTCGTTACATAAGGAAGACCAAGAGAAGACGATTTTCACAAGCCCTTATAGCACCTTCGCATACCGAAGGATGCCGTTCGGTTTATGTAATGCACCAGCAACCTTCCAAAGGTGCATGCCTTCTATCATTTCCGATTTTATCGAAGATATCATGGAGGTCTTCTTGGACGATTTCTCCGTGTATGTCACTGAGTTCGATTCCTGCCTAGCAAACCTAGTCAAGGTCCTAGGGCGATGCCGTGAGCATAGACTTACTCTGATATGGGAGAAATGCCATTTTATGGTAACTGAGGGAGTTGTCCTTGGGCATTTCATTTCATCAAAGGGGATACAAGTCGATAAGGCTAAAATCGAGGTTATCAAGGAACTTCTCCCACCGACCATTCTTAAGGGAATTCGATGCTTTCTCGGGCATGCAGGTTTTTACCTCCATTTTATTAAAGTTTTCTCGAATCGTGCGCCCACTCACCGAGTTACTTGCAAAAGACATGCATTTAATTTTTTTTACGTGTGTTTTAAAGCTTTTAACAGGTTGAAAGAAGCTCTCATTTCTGCTAAAGTAAAGTGTTCCAGCCACCGGACTGGAATTTGCCATTTGAACTAATATGTTATGCAAGTGATCATGCAGTGGGTGTCGTATTAGGCCAGATGAAAGAAGGGAAGCTGCATGCTATCTACTATGCTAGCAAGATGCTGGATGAGGCCCAGAGAAAGTACACCAATGAGAAGGAACTGCTAGCAGTGGTGTACTCCATTGAGAAATTCCGACAATATCTTCTGTGTTCAAAAGTCATAATCTACACAGACCACGCTGTCTTAAAATATCTGTTGAGCAAGAATGATGCTAAACCACCACTGATATGATGGATTCTCCTCCTTCAGGATTTTGACGTCGAAATTAAAGACAAGAATGGCGTAGAAAAGGTGGTAACTGACTATTTGTCCCAGCTCACTCGTGGGGACAAGGATGACAGTTTCCCTATTGATGGCTCCTTCGCTGGAAAGCCGGTGCTTGCAGTCGATTCCACCAACCCGCCATGGTATACTGATATAGTCAATTTTCTGGTGAGTGAAATCTTGCCCCATGGATTAGTCACTTACCGGCGAAGGAAGTTTTTAAGTGATGCTAAACATTACTTCTGGGATGATCCTCGTCTCTATAAATTATGCCCAGACGAGATCATCAGACAATGCATCCCCAAGGAAGAAGCCACTTCTGTAAGGTCCATGGTTATGAGGAAAACACTAGGACTGAATAGTGTTTATGAAATTTAAAATGATAATTACACCAAACTAAATTCCTAAACAACAAGTAATGCGGAATGAAAATAAACCCTAAAATGAAACAATGCACACACAATGATGTTTCAAGGGTTCGGATTACCCAAGTCACTTCCCGACTAGGTTCCGGTAATCATACGTTCCTTCCACCCGGTTACCACCGGTGTAATGGTCTGTCATCACTAGATAAACTAGAGCCCCTCCTCACGTGATACATCAGCCCTACCCTATTAATAAGCACCTAGGGTTAAAATATTTTCAAAGCAACTCAAAGTAGCCGTCGCCCTCATTTTCATTCACGCAAAACCCTAACCCGCCGGCTCTTCACTGCCCTCCGGCCCTCAGCCTGCCACCGGCGGCCCCCTCTCCCTTCCCCCGACATTCCTCCTTCCCCTGCACGCTGTGGCCATCGTACACCGGAGACCACCGTAAAAAGCAGCCTGCACCACCGTTTTGCACAGAATTTCACAACAGCAGCGGCCGCCACCGCCGCCACCGCCGCCACGGCCTCTCCCCTCCGCCGTCGCCTCCCCGCGATCCCTGCGCCGTCGTGGCAGCTTCATCAGGCCGCATTTGCTCTGAAACAGCGAGTGTGCTCGCTGTTTTACGTTTTTACGACGTATCGACGTGTCGTATCATCTTCCATCGCTCTCGCTCGCTGTTGGGATCCTCCGACAGTCCTTTATCTCTCCAAGGGGTGTTTCCTGACGTCACGATCAACCCCTACGACGCTCAACGTCGTAGTATCCGTGTACGTCGACCCGTTCGTCCCAGTTCGTTGTTACGGCTTCCCGGAAGCCGTACAAAATGTCTACCGATCACTTGCTCGCTGTTTGGAATCTTTTTCGTTGATCTTGTCGATGTTTGAGGATTGGCAAGCACGGAATCTAATTTTGGAATCTGGACTAGGAGCACGTTCTATTATTCCAACCCCTGGCATCGCTACCCGACGTTAGTGTAGCTCTCGCGTCGTGTAAGTGTAAATTTCTGAACTCTTAGGACCCCCAACCCATGCATGCTAATCAAGATAAAAATCGGTAATTCAATTGGTTGATAAATCACTAATGAAGATAATTTAATTTGGGACTGTAGGCTGGTGGATCCGAGCACATATGTAGATTGGATTGATTGGACGGTGTATTCAGAACAATTGATTTCAGGCAAGTGAAACTTGCCAATTTGTACTTTAGGCCATGTTTTAGGCCATTCCCTGTTTTTAGCGTAAAAGAGACTAGGTGACGAAATGATACTCGCCTAGACGCAATTTTAAGATCTAGCTTGACAACGAAGCTATATCTGTCATCCTGCCATGTCATTCATGCATTATTGCCTGTCACGTTTAATTCCCTTACCTATATGCTCATTTCTTTTGCTTTGCCATGCCTGTCACGTTTAATTTCCTTATCTGTATGCACATTAATTGTACCCATGCCATGCCATGCATCGTGATGTCAATCTATGCTTGAATGTTGCATTCATAGCACATGCTACTTGTACTTTCTTGTTGAGCTAGGCACCTGCGTTGCAGGCACAACCCTATGCCAAATACACTTCCTGGCTCGTGATCCAAAAGTGGGATATATGTGTTGGTCAAAAGCCAATGCCTGATACACATGGAGGGGTAGGGTTAAGCGATCACTTGAGCTTAGGAGTTGGCCCGTACAGCCACTCCAGTCAAAAGGCGTAAACAATGTGCACGACATGTTACTTGACTTATGAAAATCCATGTGAATGTTTTAGTAGCTTTGCTACCCTTGCCATGTTATACTTGTTGCCATGTTATACTTGATGCCATGTCATACTTGTTGCATTATATTACTTGTTGCATCCATGCATTAAACTGCCATGACATCGCACATTTTAGAACTGCTAGGTTGCTTTTCTTCTTTAGTTTCCTTGCACAAGTCTCTTGTAGACTTGCTGACATGCACCATCGTCTCTTTTGGGTGTCACATATTAGTTGCTGAGCCAGAGCCCGTTGCTGATGATGAGGTGTTTGTTGACGTTGAGCCTGGGTCCACCGTTGACGTGGAGTACGAGGACACCGGCGACAAGTCGTAGAGACTTCCTTCGTTGTTGCTTTCTGTTTAGTTGTCGTTAGTTCGTCGGTGAATAGCACCTTTCTTTCTGTACGTTTGATTATTTCTGTTGGCCATGCTTGGGCCTTTAAACTCTTCTTTTTAGCCTGGTGGCTTTTCTGTGATGGTGGACTTTATTTGTGGACGTTCTGAGATTGGAATAATTTTATCTCTCTCTTTTATTTATTATTATTTTTTTCGGTTTCGCATTTGTAAGGACCTATACTTGGTTATTCCAGACACTTTACAGACTGGAGCCTCACAGTTCCAAGTCTGAGCGGACTTCTCATGCCTCGCCTCCATTTTAGGGAAGCAGGTCGTGACATGTTTTGTTGGTGGCCCATGCAGGTAACTTGCAACTACGAATTATTGGAACAACGATAATAATTATAGAATGTCCATTAAATAAGTTAAAACATCCAAGTCATAAGCTTTGAGTCTAATTTAATTCGTTTTCTATGTCATTAGATGGCTGGAAGACGACAGACCCGAGCTGGTGGTGGGCCCGGCCATGTTACGGTGCCAGATAGAGAGCCCACCAATGCTGATGTCATGAGGATGATGCATCAGATGATGCAAGTGCAGCAGGGCATGCTCCAGAATGTCCCTCGCTTCGAGCCTGGAGCGAAGCAGTTTCGGGAGCTGGGCCCGACTTATTTTGATGTATCTGAAGGACCGTTGGCTGCAGAGGAGTGGATTTGGAATACGGAGGACAATCTGAGGATGTCAAAGAACTACCCGGCTGGATGGGTTGATTTGGTGAAGAAACAGCTCAAGTATAATGCCCGCAGCTAGTGGGATGCAGATGAGGAGCTGTTGGTGAGACCTATTCCTTAGGCTACTTTCAAGGCTAGGTTCGATGAGGAGTATTTACCGAAGGCTGCCAAGAGGGAGATGTTGCAGCGATTCATTGATCTAAAGTAAGGGAATCTTTCGGTGGACCAGTATCATCTGGAGTTCACCAGGCTGAGTCGCTTCACACCGAAGATGGTGCAGGATGCCGAGGAGAAAGCTCAGAGGTTTCTGCCGGGTCTTTCTTTAGACTTGCAGAGCCTGATGTCTTCATCAGATTTGGAGTCTTATCAGAAGTTGCTGGTAGCTGCTAGGAGGCATGAGCTGATTGCGAGCCAGAAGAGAGGACAGACTTCTGGAGCTGGGAAGAGGCCTATGGAGCAGGTCAGAGCAGTGGTTAGGCCTGGATTCAAGCCTAACCAGTCGGTGCAGTTCAAGAGGATAGGTGGGCCTACTCCAAAGACTTGCCATTTCTGTGGCAAGACTGGCATGTCAAGGATCAGTGCTGGAAGATGTTGGGGCAGTGCTTGGTTTGTGGAGATCCTGCTCATGTCATGAAGGATTGCCCGAAGTCTAGACAGCCATGGAAAGGACCAGTTGCAGCTCATCCATTGCAGCAGAGAGCACCTGTACCTGTTGGACATGGGACAACCCTTGTTCCACAGAAGCAGGCTTTTTAGCAGGCTTTACAGCCGAGGAGGTAGGTTTTTCTCATGATGGCAGTTGAGACTGAGGCCGTGGATGAGGTTATTACAGGTAACCCTCAGTCTAGCTTGTTTTCTTTCCTTAGTTGATCTTGTTCGTTAGAATTTGTTTGGCTGTTTGAATATGTTATGTTTGCTAGAATAGGATTTGATTGTTAGATTGTTTGTTAGGTGTGATTTTGGTTTGCACATTCCCTGCACGAGTCCTCTTCGACTCTGGTGCATCGATGTGCATTATATCCCAGAGCTTCGTTGACAAGCATTCTTTGTCGACTTCCCCTCTTCCCAAGAGTTGGGATATAATTACAGGGAATGGCGTGATCTCAGTGAAACGTGGTTGCAATTCTTGTCCTTTGGTGGTCTGTGGACATGAGCTTTACGCTGATTTATTGTCCACGACATCATCAACTATGATGCCGTCCTTGGGATGGAATGGCTTGGGAGTTTCTACGCCATGATCGATTGCCGGTGGAAGAAGGTGGTGTTCGAGATCCCAGGTCATCCGGTGTTTGAGTTCAGCCGAGGCAGCAGTTCGCTTGGTCCTGTCAGGTTTTGGGCCAAGCCAGTGGAGATTGTTGCCATGCAGATGGAGCAGACTAGACCAGCTATGGTGCGAGAATTCGACGACGTCTTCCTCGAGGAGATGTCTGGACTGCCGCCCGATCGAGCTCTTGAGTTTTCTATCGATCTTATTACGGGAGCGCAGCCCATTTCGAAGGCACCGTATCATATGGCTCCAGCTGAGTTGGAAGAGTTGCATAGGCAGCTGGATGAGCTTCTGCAGAAGGGTTACATTAATCCTAGTGTGTCTCCGTGGGGAGCACCGGTGTTGCTGGTGAAGAAGAAGGATGGTTCGCGTTGCATGTGTGTGGACTACAGGGAGCTAAATGCCGTCACCATCAAGAATCTATATCCATTGCCACATATAGATGACATCTTTGATCAGCTTGGAGGATCGAGAGTGTTCTCTAAGTTAGACCTGAGGAGTGGCTATCACCAACTGAAGGTGAGTAAGGAAGATATCCAGAAGACAGCGTTCAAGACGAAGTATGGTCACTACGAGTTCGTGGTTATGCCTTTCGGTGTAACCAATGCACCCACAATTTTTATGAATCTGATGAATCTGATCTTCTACGACTTTCTAGATAAGTTTGTCATTATCTTTATTGACGACATCTAGATCTTTTCAAAGTCGGAGGAAGAGCATGCTTCACACTTGAGGACAGTATTGGAAATTTTGAGGAAGCATCGTTTGTATGCTAAGTATTCCAAGTGCGAGTTCTGGCTTGATAGGGTTGCTTTTCTTGGGCACGTGGTGTCAGGAGATGGAATATCAGTGGATCCTGAGAAGATTAAGGCTATCAGAGAGTGGCCGGTTCCACAGTCAGCGTCTGAGATCCGGAGTTTCCTTGGACTTGCAGGTTATTATCGGCGTTTCATTAAGGACTTTTCTCGGATTGCTGAGCCGATGACCAGACCGACGCGGAAGGATGTGCCATTCGTTTGGTCAGATGCTTGTAAGGATGCCTTTGCTATTCTGAAGGAGAGATTGACGCCTGCCCCTATCCTAGCTGTGCCAGATCGGAGTGGAGGATTTGAGATCTTTTGCGATGCTTATGGCAAAGGTTTCGGTTGTGTTTTGTATCAACATGGGCACGTGGTTGCGTATGCTTCTCGTCAGTTTAAGGCTCATGAGAAGAATTACCCGACGCACGATTTGGAGTTGGCTGCAATCGTATTTGCGCTCAAGATTTGGAGGCACTTCTTGCTGAGTGAGAAGGTGAAGATCTTCACTGATCAAGAAAGCTTGAAGTGTATCTTTACGCAGAAGGAGCTCAACATGCGACAGCATCGATGGTTGAAGCTCACGGCGGATTATGAGATCGACTTGCAATATCATCCTGGTAAGGTGAATGTGGTTTCGGATGCGCTGAGCAGACTTCCAGCGGTGATGATGTTGACTTCGCTGTGGAGGTTGCAGTAGGATTTCTACGAGCCCGGTATTGAGATTGTTCTTCCTGGAGAGGCTTCTTCGTTGATGTGAATGCAGATACAGTCGACAATCATGGATCGGATCAAGGCTGGACAGGCTGGAGATCCGAAGCTGAGGAAGATCTGTGAGCAGGTAGAAGCCGGTCTGCGGACTAATTTTCGGATTCATGAAGATGGCTCGCTGAGGTATGGAGCCAGAGTGTGTGTGCCAGCTGGAGATATTAGAGAGGAGTTACTTATTGAGGCACATAGTTCACCATATTCTGTACATCATGGAGGTACCAAGATGTACAAGGATCTTCGTCTGAACTATTGGTGGCATGGCATAAAGAGGAGTGTGGCACGGAACGTAGCCAAGTGTTTAGTATGCCAGCAGGTTAAGGCGGAGCATCAGCGTATGACAGGGTTGCTACAGCCACTCCCGATTCCGGAATGGAAGTGGCAACACATCACTATGGATTTCGTGACTGGACTACCTCGGAGTCCGAAGCAGAATGACGCGATTTGGGTGATCGTAGACCGATTGACCAAATCTGCGCACTTTATTCCTTTCTGAGTAGGACAGTCCACTTAGATGCTAGCGAGGAGATACATGGAGGTAAATTCTTTTACTCTCCGTTTTTTATTTTCTTTCTCTAGTTTAGATAGTGATGTAATGTGAATCGTGCAGGAGATCATGCGAATTCACGGAGTCCCCGTGAGTATCGTGTCGGAGAGAGATACGAGATTCACATATCAGTTTTGACAGAGTCTGCAGAAGAGTCTGGGTACGAGTCTAAGTTTCAGCACGGCGTACCACCCGCAGATGGATGGCCAGTCCGAGAGGACGATTCAGATTTTGGAGGACATGCTGAGGGTGTGCAAGTTGGACTTCAAGGGATCTTGGGAGGATCATCTCCATCACGTGGAGTTTGCCTACAATAACAGCTACTAGGCTTGTATTGGCATCGCGCCATTCGCCGCGCTATATGGGAAGAAATGTCGATCGCCACTGAGCTGGGATGACATTTGAGACCGGGAGCTGTTAGGACCAGAGATGATCGTGGAGGCTGTGGATGTTGTGAGGAACATCTAGGAGAAGCTGAGGATCGCGCAGGACTGTTTCAAGCATTGGGCAGATGCTAAACGGAGGCCTTTGGAGTTTCAGCCTGGAGATCATGTCTTTCTGAAGCTTTCTCTGAATCGGGGAGTTATCCGATTTGGAAAGAGAGGCAAGCTGAGTCCGAGGTACATTGGGCCGTTTGATGTCCTGGAGAGAGTTGGAGCGGTGGCTTATCGTTTGGCGTTGCCACCGTCACTGGAGGGAGTTCACGACGTATTTCACGTATCTCAGTTACGTCGATACGTCCGTGATTCGTCTCATACTGTGGATTTCTCAGAGATCACGGTTCGCCTGGATCTTACTTATGATCAGCATCCAGTTCAGATTCTGGATCGACGTCAGAAGCAGCTGAGGAATAAGACCGTCGACTTGGTTAGAGTACAGTGGCGTCATGGTTCCCATGTGGAGTCCACCTGGGAGCATGAGGATGATATAATAGAGCGCTTCCCACACTTGTTTCCGAGCTGTAGTTGATGTTGATTCCGAGGACGGAATCATTCATAAGGTGGGGAGGATGTAACGGTTTGTTTTCGATTGTACGCTTTGTCGTGAACGTAGTCTTGTTCGTGCACGTATTTATTTTAGACCTTGTCTGAATCCGAACCCTATAGTGTGATATGCCGTTGTGACCCTCTCGAAGAGTATTAAATTGTGGAATTGATTTGGAACATCATTTCACGGGTCGTTCTCCCACGATTTGACTTTGTTTGATGAGACGTCACGATTTTCACTTGACGTGAGGCCTTTTTATTTTTAGTTTCGTCCCTCGACGTCGAAATCGGTATCCGTCTTCTTAGTTGCGTTTCTCTCAATAGTGCGGTCACCTCAGTATTTATTTCATAATTTTTGGGCTCCGTTTGACCTACCCTCACTATACGCCCAACCTATTTTTGGGTTAACCCTAAGTTTCATTGTAATATTTCCCTAATAATTGATCAATAAAAATTTACATCAGAATTTGACTTAGTCTATTTTATATCCCCACTTGGCCGCACCATACGTTGGAGAGAGGGAGAGTGGGTAAGAGATTTGGGTTTTAATAGTTTATTATAACAATTCTTAATCAAAACAAACCCTAAAAAGCATCCCTAGATAAACTAGAGCCCCTCCTCACGTGATACATCAGCCCTACCCTATTGATAAGCACCTAGGGTTAAAATATTTTCACAACAACTCAATGTAGCCGCAGCCCTCATTTTCATTCACGCAAAACCCTAACCCGCCGGCTCTTCACCGCCCTCCCGCCCTCAGCCCATCGCCGCCAGCCCCCTCTCCCTTCCCTCGACCTTCCTCCGTCCCCTGCACGTCGTGGCCACCGTATCATCGCCGGAGACCACCACAAAAAGCCGCCTGCACCGTCGTTTCACACAGAATTTCGTAGCAGCAGCAGCAGCAGCGGCCACCGCCGCCACCGCCGCCACCGCCGCGGCCTCTCCCCTCCGCCGTCGCCTCCCCGTGATCCCTGCACCGCCGTGGCAGCTTCTTAGGCCGCCTTTGCTCTGAAACAGCGAGTGTGCTCGCTGTTTTACGTTTTTACGACGTATCGATGCATCGTATCATCTTCTGTCGCTCTCCCTCACTGTTGGGATCCTCCGACAGTCCTCTACCTCTCCTAGGGGTGTTTCCCGACATCATGATCATCCCCTACGACGATCAACGTCGTAGTCTCCGTGTACATTGACCCGTTCGTCCAAGTTCATTGTTACGGCTTCCCGAAAGCCATACAAATGTCTACCGATCACTTGCTCGCTGTTTGGAATCTTGTTCACTGATCTTGTCGATGTTCGAGGATTAGCGAGCACGGAATCTAATTTTGGAATCTGGACTAGGAGCACGTTCTATTATTCCAACCCCTGGCATCGCTACCCGACGCCAGTGTAGCTCTCGCGTCGTGTAAGGGTAAATTTCTGAACTCTTAGGACCCCCAACCCATGCATGCTAATCAATATAAAAATCGGTAATTTAATCGGTTGATAAATCACTAATGAAGATAATTTAATTTGGGACTGTAGGCTGGTGGATCCGAGCACATAGGTAGATTGGACTGATTGTACGGTGTATACAGAACAATTGATTTCAGGCAAGTGAAACTTGCCAAGTTGTACTTTAGGCCATGTTTTAGGACATTCCCCGTTTTTAGCGTAAAAGAGACTAGGCGATGAAATGATAATCGCCTAGACGTAATTTTAAGATCTAGCTTGACAACGAAGCTAGATCTATCACCCTGCCATGTCATTCATGCATTATTGTCTGTCACGTTTAATTTCCTTACCTGTATGCTCATTTCTTTTGCTCTGCCATGCCTGTCACGTTTAATTTCCTTATCTGTACGCACATTAATTGTACCCATGACATGCCATGCATCCTGATGTCAATCCATGCTTGAATGTTGCATTCGTAGCACACGCTACTTGTACTTGCTTGTTGAGGCTAGGCACCTGCATTGCAGGTACAACCCTATGCCAAATACACTTCCTGGCTCGTGATCCAGAAGCGGGCTACATGTGTTGGTCAAAAGCCAATGCCCGATACACGTGGAGGGGTAGGGTTAAGCGATCACTTGAGCTTAGGAGTTGGCCCGTACAGCCACTCTAGCCAAAAGGCATAAACTCTGTGCACGACGTGTTACTTGACTTGTAAAAATCCATGTGAATGTTTTAGTAGCTTTGCTACCCTTGCCATGTTATACTTGTTGTCATGTTATACTTGATGCCATGTCATACTTGTTGCATTATATTACTTGTTGCATCTATGCATTAAACTGCCATGACATCGCACATTTTAGAACTGCTAGGTTGCTTTTCTTCTTTAGTTTCCTTGCACAAGTCTCTTGTAGACTTGCTGACATGCGCCATCGTCTCTTTTGGGTGTTGTATGTTAGTTGCTGAGCCAGAGCCTGTTGCTGAGGACGAGGTGTTTGTTGACGTTGAGCCTGGGTCCACCGTTGACGTGGAGTACGAGGACACCGGTGACCAGTCGTAGAGACTTCCTTCATTGTTGCTTTCTGTTTAGTTGTCATTAGTTCGTCGGTCCGTAGCACCTTTCTTTCGGTACGTTTGATTATTTCTGTTGGCAATGCTTGGGCCTTTAGACTCATCTTTTTAGCCTGGTGGCTTTTCTGTGATGTTGGACTTTATTTGTGGACGTTCTGAGATTGGAATAATATTATCTGTCTCTTTTCTTTATTATTATTTTTGTTCTGTTTCGCATTTGTAAGGACCTATACTTGGTTATTCCAGACGCTTTACAGACTGGAGCCTCACAGCTCCAAGTCTGAGCGGACTTCTCATGCCTCGCCTCCATTTTAGGGAAGCGGGTCGTGACAACCAGATACTCAAGTTAGAACCTTAATTTGAGGTTTCCTTTAAAACCCACTTGTAGCAACCCTAGAAGTGAAATCAAAGTACACTCGATGTCCTTGACTCCCACAACTTGGGAGCAAGCAAACCACTCTCACAACCCGAAAGTAAATCAAATAACGAAAGTTATGAAATGTGAAATAAAGAACACATACAATTACATATGCCTTGAAGTAGAACTTGAAGGAGAGTGTGTTGTGTGTTGAATGACTCTCTTGGAAGAGGGAAAAGCTCTTTCTCTTGACTGCACAAAATTCTTAGAAGATTTCTCTTTGGTTCTAAGTTGGAGAGCAAGAGATTGAAAGATAAGAATTCTAGGGCTTTAGGATTTTGAGAGCTTTGATCAAGGAAGATTGAAAGCTTGAATGAATAAGTGAGTAACCTCTCAATGGAACAGTAGAGGCTGCCTTTATAGTTTCCCCAAAGCCCTCTATTGAAATCCCCAAAATCCCTTTTGAAATCCGTTGAGAAATAGACAACGGATAGAATTTTCACACGCGACAGTCGACTGTTGAATAAAATACAGTTGACTGCTGGACAGTGTCAGAGGGTAGGTGAGAATTCAAACGGTAACTTACCATGTGGACAGTCGACTGATGAAGAGACATAGTCGACTGTTAAACCAACATGCGACTGTAAATCCTTCTACAGGTGCTGGCTGCCAGAAGTGTAAGCTGAGAAATTCTCAGAAAATACTTGGAAGACAAGTCATGCGACTGATGAAGCATTCACAGTCGACTGTTACATGGACAAGCGACTGTAAATACAACATCAGTCGACTGTCACAAACCCTGACATTTTCCAGAGAGTTGAGTCTGCAGAGAAGCGTACGGACAGTCGACTATTGAAGCATTGATAGTCGACTGTTTCATGGACAGTCGACTGAAATTACAACGTCAGTCGAATTACACTAAAACATGAAATATTCCAGAGAACAAGTTCTATAGAGTAATCATGGACATGCGACTGTTAAAGCATTCACAGTCGACTATGCCTTGACAGGCGACTGTAAATAGTACACCAGTCGACTTGCCATATGATAAGGAATGATCGTTGGGCTGAAGATATACATGCGATGGTATACAAATCACCGTCGACTGTCTCTTGGACATGTGACTGTAAGATGTACATCAGATGCCTGAAAGAGTTAAGGCTTAGAAAGCCTTAAAATCCATTGGTCAAGTATGTGCATAACAGGCGACTGTAGAACAAAACACAGTCAACTGTTTTTAGACATGCGATTGTAAACGTTCAGTAGCCGACTGTTGAGTTCACAACATGCATAATCTTGAGAATTGTGAATTGGAGTCAAAGGAAAAGCGATCTAATGATTTCCTATGACTGAAATGAAGATGTGTGCGCTCCAACATAGTTCTACTTCTAAGCAACATACTAGAAGAGAAAAAGAAGATTACATTATGTAGAACTCTCTCTTCTTTCCAAAGTATGACCTTGAAGTCTTCTAGGAGCTTCAATCAACATCTTTGATCACCCAATCCACTTTTCTTTCTTTCATTGATCTTTGAGTGACATCCATTTCAAATTGATCTTCATGATTTGTTTAGGCAATGGATTAACTGCAAATATGTGATTAGTCTTAAGTATTTATGTTTGCTCATTATTAACACCAAGAAGGGAGAAGTCTAATACCCAACACACTCCCCCGTTTAATGATGACAAACAAACGTAAACAAAATGATAAAGAATTGTGCTTAAAGAAAACTTACTCCCCCTACAGAGATGCCAATAGAGTTAGTCAATGAAAATAAGGGCATCTATAGATCAAATGAAGCAAGTATGTAAGATATGAATGAATGATATAGTTTTCATGATATCTTGTAATCTAGGATTTTATAATCCAAATTCATTATATCTTACTCCCCCTGAATCTAAGGCAATTTCAATCTTAGATTCAAGTTTAGAATTAGAATTTACTTAGCACATACTTTATGATTTGTTTTTTCTCTCCCCGATAGCATTATCCAAAAGGTGGGAGTAAAATAACAACAATCGTGCTAAATAAGTACTAAAACTATCATGAGAGTATAAAGATAGGATGTATATTCAATTTGATGTCAACAAATATTCAGAGAAAAACTAAACACAAAGGGCCATCTTATTGACATACATACCAAAAACTCATAAAGCAGAAGAAATATAAGTTGACTAAAGGAACGAGAATCCAATATCAACATTTCAATCCAAATGCGAAAAACGTCTCACATAAAATCATGAATATGCCATAGCATACAAAGAGACAATTTCACAATTTTCACACAATTAATCATATAATCAATGAGACAAAGTGTGAAGTAGCATAAAAGAAACAGCATATATATATATATATATATATATATATATATATATATATATATATATATATATATATATAAAATATATATATAAAATCCAAAATATACAGGAGTACAAAATACATCTATAACTCCATGTACAACAAAAGTATATAACCGACATACATACATCATCCATACATTATCACAGAATAATAACATCAAAATACAAACTTACACTCAAAAAAAATCTCAACCCAAATAAAAATCTAGGTCTAAGTGTGAGTCTCAAAGCGGAGTGTCAATCCATAGCAGCATCTGAGAAGCAAGCCAACCCAATCTCGAACTCCTGTGCCTCTGGATCAACCGAAGAATCCTCGGGAGGAGGAGCAGCAGCAGCAGTAGGTGAGACATCCTGAGGAGCCGAAGAGGCACCCGGCTCATGAGTAGTACCACCAGGATGCTCCAAAAGCTCAGAGAGGACAGATGGTGGAGGGTGGGTAGGCTGAGGAGGAACAAAGCGTCTGAGGTGCTCAGGAAAAGGAATTCCTTGATGCTGGAACGACAGAAAGAATAACTCATATAAACCAGAAATCCTCTCGTCCAAAAAGTCACGAGAGGGTGCGGCTGAGGTAGATGGCTGATCAGTTGGAGGAATGGTGGATGACGAAGGAGCAGAAGTAGATTGCCTCTTCTTGGATGCTGACTGCAGAGCCGAAGTGGACTTCGACTTCGCAGAAGCATCTAGAAGAGGACCAAGAGGCAAAGGCTCGTACGGAGTCAAGTCAATACCAAAATAACGGAAGACCAATGTAAGGAGACCTCCATAAGGGATGTGAGCAGAGGAAGTAGTGAACTCGACCTTGTCCATTCGATCAAGGAGGACACTGACAAAATTCACTGACATCCCCGAGAAGATAGCATACATGCATCGGAGGATCTCCTGAAAGGGCTGGTCAGAAGATCCGTAACTCGGTAGGATGTTGGACTTCACCACAATGTGAACCGCCCAAACCCTAGCTGTGAACATGGAGGCCCTAACTCTAGACGAAATGAAGGAGGGGATCATACAGAACATGTCCTTTAGGACATTCTGATGAAGGTAACCAACATTAGAATTAGAGATGTCAGCAGGAAGGGAGCCAGTGGAGGGGATCCTAAGAATGGTCCCTAAGAGAGTAGGGTCAAGATGGATGGGGGTCCCCTAAACCACTGTGTCTATCTCCCCTGTGTCAACATATTCACCGCGAATGTAGTTTGCATAGAATAATTTGACCAAAAAGGGATAAGCATATGGGGAGTCGATATAGGAGTATCGAAAAAGATCTCCCAAATGTGTATATAAGAGAATTTCTGAGAGTCTCTCGGTTGTGAAATCCTGATAAACAATAAAACACTCACGAAGGAGCTTGATCCCTAGCATGGAGTGGAACTTTGCCAGACAAAAATCGTTTCGACAAATAGGAACTAGAGGATCAGCAGGAGGCACGACATGACTTTGGCCTTGAGGAGAATCGAAACTAGACTCAGGGTGGTTGTCAGCAGCCACCCGAGTAGATTCGGTTTTAGCGATAGGCTTATTGATGCGAACACCAACGGGCTTACGCTGACGCTTCACGAGAGGCTTAGCTTCGGAGGAGGAAGAAGAAGGGGAATCGCCACTTGAAGAGTCAGTGGGAGGATCAACGTTCTTGGTGTGGTCTTTGTGGGCTCGCTTGGTTTTGACAATGGTTGACTTAGGGTTCTTAAGGCGTCTAGGAGCAACGACCTCCCCTTTGGTCTTGGGTGCCATTGTACAAAACGAACGATAGGAAAACGCAAGACTAGAATCGACGAAAGAAACAAATGATACCTAATCCGAGGAGAACGACGGAGAAGGAGAGTAATCGAACAATCGCACGATCAGAAGGACAGATCAGAGACTGGGGCTTCGAATCGGAGAGGAACCGACAGCTACAGTGGAATTCGAAAGGAGGAAGATGAGGGAGAGGCATCAGATGAGAGAGAAACTAAATGAACGAATCGCCGGCTCTCGAACATATAAGGAGGGGTCCGAAGAATCTGGGCCGTTGGATCGAAAAATCGACGGCTCAGATCAAGTTAACGAACCACCACAACAGTTGACAGTCGACTAATGAACAATCGTCAATCGACTGGTTGATCAGATAGAAATAGGCTTGGGTTAACAGACAGTTGACTGTTGGGTAATTCATAGTTGTCTGTCGGATAGACAGTCGACTGTAAGATACACATCAGTCGACTAACAGAGAATCAAAAATTTGATGATAAAAACAGAGACTTCTGAAGATTTGGACAGGCGCCTGATGACCAAATCACAGTCGCCTGTCACAGGGACAGTCGACTTTAAAATATTCATCAGTAGCATGTGCAAAAAATACAGTCTGTTGTTTGATAAAATTGAGTTGGGCAGTCGACTGTCGAAGGAATGACAGTCGTCTGTCCCGGTCCAGAAATGCACAATGAGGTTAAAATCCAGAGGATATAGACAACTCACCCTATGACCTATACTCTAACACAAATCTAATCATGAAATCAATATCAAAATATAACAGATTTCCTATAAATCTCGTAAATCAATCCAAACAATTGAAATTATCAAAATCTCAAATACATCTCTTAAAACAAATATATGTGAAACATATAATTTATTAAACGAAGATAAGTAAAATGACAATATGAGTTCAAGTATGATATAACATGAAAGTTGAACTTTTAAATTTCAGATTCACCCATAATTCCTAATTCTCCACGCGACAAATGAATCTTCTTTAAGAGGTTTTGTGAAGATGTCGGCGATTTGTTTTTGGTTTTCAATGTACTCTAAGATGATGTCCTTCTTAGCTACATGATCATTGATAAAATGGTGTCTCACATCTATGTGTTTGGAACGGGAGTGATGTACCAGATTCTTGGAAAGATATATAGCACTTTTGTTATCAACCATGATTGGGCAAGTATCACAATTGACACCATAGTCCTTAAGAGTGTGTCTCATCCATAGAACTTGTGCACATGCAAGACCCCCGGCAATATATTCCGCTTCAGTCGTGGACAATGATACCGAGTTTTGTTTCTTGGAAAACCAAGAAACTAGGGAATTTCCTAGAAAATGGCAAGTGCCACTAATACTCTTCCTATCGTATTTGCATCGGGTAAAGTCAGCTTCACTATATGAGATTAACTCATATGTGCTAGATTTAAGGTTAAGTAACCCATAGTCTAGTGAATGATTGAGGTAATGAAAAATTCGTTTAACCGTAATCAAGTGTGTCTCCTTAGGTCTAGCTTGATATCTAGCACAAAGGCATACAGAAAACATGACATCTGGCCTACTGGCAGTTAAATAGAGTAAGCTACCGATCATACCTCGATATAGACAAACATCTACATCTTTTCCGTTCTCATCCTTGTGTAGATGGGTTGTCGTACTCATAGGTGTCCTTTTGCTTGAAGACGATTCCATCCCGAATCGCTTGATAAGCTTCCCTGTGTACTTGGTTTGATGTATGAAAGTCCCATCCTTTATTTGCCGAATTTGCGGTCCAAGAAAATAGTTGAGCTCACCCATATGGCTCATCACGAATTCATCCTTCATAAACTTTGAAAATTATTGGCAAAGATTAAAGTTAGTAGATCCAAATATAATATCGTCTACATAAACTTGAATCAATAGGATGTCATTTTCATAATCCTTAATAAAAAGTGTTGAATCAACTTCACCTATTTTAAAACCTAAATCAAAAAGAAAGGTTTTGAGTCGATCATACCACGCTTTAGGAGCTTGTCTCAACCCATATAACGCTTTCTTAAGTTTGAAAACAGGGTTTGGAAATTTTCATGTATAAAACCGGGTGGTTGAGAAACATACACTTTTTCATTAACAATACCATTTAAAAATGCACATTTAACATCCATTTGAAATAGTTTAATATTCTTATGAGATGCAAAAAATAAAAGCAACCTAATAGATTTTGATCTTGCTACGAGGGTAAATGATTCTTCGAAATCAATACCTTCTTCTTGTCGGTAGCCTTGAGCTACTAAACTTGCTTTGTTCCTTGTAATGACCTCGTTCTCATCGGTCTTGTTCTTGAAGATCCACTTGGTCCAATCACTTGGTGACCACTTGGAAGAGGAATGAGCTCCCAAATTTCATTTCTCTCGAATTGTATGAGTTCTTCTTCCATTGCCATTATCCAAGAGCTATCCTCATACGCTTCTTGGATGTTCTTTGGCTCAATGGTAGAGACGAATGTGCAATGAGAGAACTCTTCAATTCTTGACCTCGTTCGAACACCCACACCAATATATCCAATAATTTGGTCATGGGGGTGATTGCAAACGGTTGAGTAAGCTTTGGGAATCCCTGCTTCACTTGTAACATCATCAAAGATCTCATTAGTAATGTTAGTCTCAATAATAGAATCATTAAGCTTGACATTACTAAGAGAATCATATAAAACATCTACACTAGCATCAATCACATGAGGAAAATCAAAATCATCATAAAATGATACGTGTAGTGATTCCTGGATCGTTGAAGAGGATTTGTTGTATATCCGGCAGGCTTTGCTTCTTGTGGAATATCCAACAAAGATTCCTTCATCAGATCTTGGCTCAAATTTATCTAAGTTATCGAAGGTGTTCTTGATAAAACATTTTGAATCAAAAACACGAAAAATATTTAACTTGTGGCTTTTTGTCATAAAATAGCTCAAAACAAGTTTTGTTCGTTCTGGGTCTCAATAGGATCCTATTGAGCACATAACATGCCGTGTGAACCGCCTCTGCCCAAAATTATAGTCCAAGATGACTATCATAGAGCATGGTACGGGCACACTCAATTAAGGTTGTATTCTTTCTCTCTTCAACACTATTTTGTGGTGTGCGCGAGGAAAAGAAAAATTGTGAGTTATCCCGGTGTCATCACAAAACTTTGTAAAAGACTCATTCTCAAATTCTCCTCCATTATCACTACGAATAGTGATAATGGTGGATCCTAAGAAATTTTGAATCTTTGCAAATATGGTAAACTCTTCAAAGGCTTCATTCTTATTAGTTAAAAATGAGACCCAAGTAAATCTAGAGAAGTCGTCAATGACAACTAATCCATAATGAGCATTACCTAAAGAAGCGGTTTTAGTTGGCCCAAACAAATCTAGATGAAGTAATTCTAAGAGCCTCTTAGAAGTTATGCCTTCTTTAAGTTTAAAAGATGATTTACTAAGTTTACCTCTTTGACATGAATTACAAAAGTTTTTCTTACTAAAAGCAATTTTTGGAAAACCTTTGACAAGATCATGCTTAGCTAACTTATATAAGTGCTTAAAATGAATATGACCAAAGCGGCGATGCCATAATAGTTTTTCATTTGTATTAGCAACTAAGCAATGTTCTACGGTTTTAGGCAAGCTCAAATAATAAATATTTTAACCCCTAATACCGGTAAATAAAACATTTGAATCAAAATCAACAATTTTACACAAACCTTCTCCAAAGTTAACCCTGTAATCTTTGTCACAAAGTTGACTAATGGAGATGAAGTTATGACATAAACCACTAACTAAACATACATTTGTAATAAGAGGTTTGGAGGGATTACCAACTATACCTACTCCAATGATGGTTCCCTTTTGATTACCTCCAAAAGTGATCGTTGTACCATCCTTGATGCTAATCACTTCGAAGAGCAATGAGGGATCTCCTGTCATGTGTTTGGAGCAACCACTGTCGAGTATCCATCCTTTCCTTTTAGAGCTAATTTGTCCTTTATTGATCTCTTTCTTTCTCTTGGGAACATATATAGTATACCATAAGCTCATGGTATCCAATTTTTATTGGGTCCAAGGGGATTAGCCCTTTGGAAGGTATGTCCAAGTGGACTTCCACTTCCCAAAATAGATAACACTATTTATTAATTCATTAAAGTAGGAATCAACATAAGCATTCATAACATTTAAACTGGTGTTCTTGGGACCCTTAATTGTATAAGTTTTGGGAGTCCCTTTCCTAGTTGCATGCACAATTCTTTGATTTCTATGTGGTACACGCTTCTTAGGAACATGAGTTCTAGCATAAGAATAAGGAGGTGGATATGCATTAGACATATGTGGGTAGTATGCATGCTTAGGAACATGAATGTTGTATGAAACATATGGAGCATGCATGACATGTGGTGGATGGGCATACATGTACGAATGATGCGTATGAGCATATGAATGTGTAGGGGCACATGCATGAGTATTTCTCATGTGTGGATTTACACGTCTCTGTGGGTGTGCAGCATAAAATGTGTCATGTGTTTCCACTTGAGAAGTAGGAAATTTCCTACGTGGATGAAGGTTGGTGTACATGTAAGCATGGCCTCTCTTTTGGTTTCCACCCTTAGCGGGTTTCTAGCCAAAAGGAAACGACGGTGAAGTGGTGTTCTTGGTAGGTTTGCTACCCATAGTGTCTTTGACACCACTTATGGATGCACAGGAGGATGGCCTCACAAAATCTATAGTAACACCACTATAGGAGGTGCGAGCATTGGATGCATTCGCTTCCACGTAACAAAGTTCGACAAGATGTGAGGCCGAAAATTGGTTTACGAGCAAATCATCCAATTATCCTTTCCCTTGTTAAATCTCATAACACGGGAGGACATGAGCTCATATTTCTCCTTAAGAGAAGAAATATTGGTGTCCAAGGTGGACACCCGTGCTTTGAGCACGTGCACTTGGGTTTTAAGAGAATCATTCTCTAAACCCAATTGTGTATGTCGTGAAGCTAGATCACTATTATCCTTAGGATACATTTGATCTAGTTGAGATTGAGAGTATTCACCTCATTTCTCAAAGTCACATTTTGAGAAGCCAACTTTGCTTTCTCAAGATTTAGTGTATCAACAATGGTGTCATTGTTGATAATGCATGGTATGGATGGTTTGATAAGATTTAATTTCTTTAAACTAGTAAATCTAAGCATGAGATATTGATACTAAGAGAATAGTTCTTCGTTAACTATCCGAAGTTCATCCATAGTTACCTCGGGTTCATCCATGTCGCTATCACTCTCATCGGAGAGTGGGTCTTCTCGTGCCATGAATATAGGGTGCTTTCACCTTTCTCATCCTTGTATTCACTTGAGGAATCCTCGCTTGAGTCATCAAACGTACTGACAAGTAATTTCTTCTTGTCCTTCTTGAATTTGTCTGACTTGTGGTACTTTGGTGCCTTCCACTTCTCTTTGTATCGGAGCATTAGGCAATCCTTCTTGATGTGTCCTGGCTTGTTACACTTAAAACAAAGAGATGTAGAGTTATTAGTAGAATCAAACTTATTCTTGGCGGGAAATTTACATTTGCAAAAGAAGCGTTGAAACTCCTTCACCATTTGTGCCATTTCCTCCAAGTCCATCTCTTTTTCTGATTCTTCACTTTCGGAGGATAAAGAATTAGCTTTGAATGCCAATGCCTTCTGCTTTGCCTCCATTGGATTCATCATAGCTCGAACCTTCAATCGGTTCTCCCATCTTACTTCGTAAGACATGAGAGTCCCGGTGAGATTAACCACATTGTAATTCTTATGTCGTTGACCTTCTCGATGGAGATAGCTCTTCTTTCCCATTTAGAGGTCATTCCCATTGTGTATCTTGTTGGGAGTAAACTTGCCCAAGAGCTTCGAGCTTATTGGTGATGTCGGTAAATCGTCCATACATTGTTTCTATGTTCTCATTTTCCTACATGTGGAACATATCGAAATTTTGTACATCAACATCTAGTATAGAAAGTTTTACCTTATTCATTCCCTCATGGGTAACGACGAGATGGTTCCAAATTTGATATGCACTCTTACATGTGCATATCTTGTTGAACTCATCCGGATCCAATGCACAATGAAGAGCGTTAATTGCCTTTGCATTGTTGACTTCGGCAGACTTCTCGGAGGTCGTCCATTTATCGAAATCCTCTTCGTTGGGCTCGATGTATTCCTTGTGGAGGGTTTTGCAAAGAGAAGCACTCCTCAGGAACGTCTCCATCCAATATTTCCAATAGTCGAAATTCGTGCCATTGAAACATCGAGGACGCACCATTAATTGTCCTTCGAAGACGGTTGACGCACCATCACGATCGTGATTGTTGTACGTAGTCGGTGGAGGAACATTGTTGTTGTTGGATGCCATAGCTTTAAACCAGAGCTCTGATACCAATTGTAAAGTCCCTAGCTGTGAGAAAAACACAAGAGGGGGGTGGAATAATGTTTATGCAATTTAAAATGATAATTACACCAGATTAAATTCCTAACCAACAATTAATGCGGAATGAAAATAAAACCTAAAATTAAACAATGCAAACACGATGATGTTTCAAGGGTTCGGATTACCGAAGTCACTTCTCGACTTGTTCCCGGTAATCCTACGTCCCTTCTACCTGGTTACCACCGGATACTCAAGTTAGAACCCTAATTTGATGTTTCCTTTAAAACCTACTTGTAGCAACCCTACATGTGAAATTGAAGTACACTCAATGTCCTTGACTCCTACAACTTGGGAGCAAGCAAACCACTCTCACAACCCGAGAGTAAATCAAATAAGGAAAGTTATGAAATGTGAAATAAATAACACTTACAATCACATATGCCTTGAAGTAGAACTTGAAGGAGAATGTGTTGTGTGTTGAATGACTCTCTTGAAAGAGAGGAAAGCCCTTTCTCTTGACTGCATCAAATGTCTAGAAGATTACTCTTTGGTTCTAGGTTGGAGAGTAAGAGATTGAAAGATAAGAATTCTGGGGCATTAGGATTTTGAGAGCTTTGATCAAGGAAGATTGAAAGCTTGAATGGATGAGTAAGTGAGTAACCTCTCAATGGAATAGTAGAGGCTACCTTTATAATTTTAACAAATCCCTCAAGCAAAATCCCCAAAAGCCCCTTTGAAATCCGTTGAGAAACAGCCAACTGATAGAATTTTCAAACGCAACCATCGACTGTTGAACAAAACACAGTCGACCGCTGCACTGTGTGAGGGTATGTGAGAATTCAAACGGTAACTTACCACGTGGACAATCGACTGATGAAGAGAAAATAGGCGACTGTTAAACTAACATGCGACTGTAAATCCTTCTACAGGCGACTGGCAGCAAGAAGTGTATGCTGAGAAATTCTCAAAAAATACTGGAAAGACAGGACATGCGACTGATGAAGCATTCACAATCTACTGTTACATGGACAGGAGACTGTAAATACAACATCAGTCGACTGTCATAAACCCTGACATTTTCCAGAGAGTTGAGTTTGCAGAGAAGCTTACGGACAGACGACTGGTGAAGCATTGATAGTCGACTGTTTCATGGACAGTCGACTGAAAATACAACGTTAGTCGACTGACACTAAAACATGAAATATTCCAGAGAACAAGTTCTGCAGAGTAATCATGGACATGCGATTGTTGAAGCATTCACAGTCGATTATGCCTTGACAGGCGACTGTAAATAGTACACCAGTCGACTTGCCATATGATAAGGAATGATCTTGGGGCTGAAGATAGACAAGCGACTTATTTACAAATCACAGTCGACTGTCTCTTGAACATGCGACTGTAAGATGTACAACAGACACTTGAAGGAGTTAAGGCTTAAAAAGCCAAAAAATCCATTGGTCAAGTATGTGCATAACAGGCGATTGTAGAACAAAACATAGTCAACTGTTTTTAGACATGCGATTGTAAAACGTTCAGCAGTCGACTGTTGAGTTCACAACATGCACAATCTTGAGAATTGTGAATTGGAGTTAAATGAAAAGCGATCTAATGATTTCCTATGACTGAAATAAAGATGTGTGTGTGTGATCTTACATAGTTCTACTTCTAAGCTACATATAGAAGGGAAAAAAGATTACATTTTGTAGAACTCTCTCTTCGATCTAAAGTATGTGCTTGAAGTCTTCTTGGAGCTTCAATCAACATCTTTGATAACACAATCCACTTTTCTTGCTTTCATTGATCTTTGAGTGACATCCATTGCTAATTGATCTTCATAATATGTTTAGGCAATGATTTAACTACAAATAGGGGATTTAGTCACAAGTATTTATGTTTGCTCATCATTAACACCTGTAACGACCGGGTTTTATCATTACCACTATCCGAATTCCTTCCGTATTCTTCTTCCTCCTCCTATTTCCGTATCCGTTGTTAGATGTTCTGTCCCAGTACCCTATTCACTTCTACTTTCTCATTAATATCATGGTTAATTTTAAACTACTAATAAATTCCTCGTATAATTATTTTAAAAATATCTTTTTAATTAGTTTAGATTTTCGAATTCGAATTTCGAATTTGAACTTTGTTTTTTTAAAATTTAAATTTCAACGCAGCCTTCCATTTTTTCAAGACCCTTTTAAACCTAATTAAATAGCTCTAAAATTCCTTATAAATAATTATTTTAAATAATTCAATTTTTCTTTTGCATTCAAAATTCGAAATTTAAAACTTTTGGATGTTTGAAAAGACTTCCTTTTATAAATCCTTTTAAACCTAATTAAAATAGCTTTTATTCCCTTGTTTAAACCTATTAAATACTATAATTCAAATCGTTCCCTATTTTAGGTAGCCCATTATTTCTCCCATAATTATTACTTCCATTTTAAAAAACCTTCATTGCTAAATCATATTAAAATTTACTGATTATTTTTATTCTCCTTTATTTAAACCTAGGCTCTACCTCCTAATAAAACAAACCCTAAGCCTCCTTTTGGTTTTGCCTCAACAATTCTTAGCCTATCCTAAGCCGCACCCTACTTTTATTTTATTAAATAATAAACCATACTTTTTCCTTTAGCCCTACGCAGCAGCCGCCTCCTATAATGTCCCTACTTCACGCAACCAAGCCCCCGACTTCATCGTCCCAACATCACCCAAGCCAGCCTTCTCCTCCTCAATGCTGAGCGCCCCAAACCCCTTCTCCTCTTCACGCACGGCCATCCTCCTTTCCCCATTCATGCAGCTTCTCCTCCTCCTTTTCTTCCTCATCACAAGCCCGCACACAGCCACGGTCCCCTCCCCATCTCACGGCAAGCCCAACACCGAGCCCTCCTCCACCACTACGGCCTCCGTCCTCCTCCAGTAGCATCTAGCAACCACCCAACATTTTCAAGCCTCGGCCATCATCTTCCCCATGCCGCCACCATCTCCGATCAGCCCACGCCCTCTCCCTCCTTTCGAAAACAACCCAAGGCCAACGCTTAGGCCCCTCCGACCCCCGACTACGACCTCCCCGTGAAGCCACTCCCCTCCCTCAGGCAGATTTTTCCACCACGCTGTGCCTCCTCGCCCTGGCGTTGCCTCCGTCCGAAACCGAAGCCGCTCCTCCCAGTCACCTCCCATCTGATCGCCGAGAGTCCAGCCCTCCGAACCCATCTCCCCTGTTCCATTCTCTTTCCTCTGTTCTAAACAGAGGAACCCCCCCAACACCGATCTACACCCCACATCCCGACAACCCGCTGCCCCCTCACCTTCGATCTCACCTCATCCCACCTCCGACACCGACAGCCCCCGCCCGCCTTCGATCTGCACCCAGAGGCCAAAGCCGCCTCCGATCCATCGCCTGGGATCCGCCCGCCTCCCACATCATCGCCTCGGATCACTCTCCCTTCCCCAATCACAGCCGTCGCCGCTCCGTGTCGAAGCGCCGCCACCCGACATCGCTCAGTCGACCGCCGAGCCCCGATCGCCGCGACGCCATCGATCCACCGTCGACCGCCGAGCCCCGATCGCCGCGACACCATCGATCCACCGTCGACCGCCGGATCTAGCCACCGCCGCCCCGATCTCGCCCGAAGCCGCCGTCCCCCGACCCGACCACCGCGCCCTGGGAATCCCGCCGCCGCGCCGCCTTGGAAGCGCCGACCGCCCTTTGCCGAGCTCCCCTACTCAGCACCGAACGAACACAAAATGGGGGAAACGGGTTAAACGAAGAGCAAGAGAGGGGGAGAATGACAGTAAAGAGGTGGGAGAGAAATAAGTGGGGTTTTATTATTATTATTATTATAAAGTTATATTAAAGTTATAAGTTATTATTATTATTATTAGTTATTAAGTTTAGTTTGTTAAAGGTAAGTTTTTATTAATAAGTATAAGTTAAGTTAAAGTTAATTAGTTAATAATTTTGATAGGTTAGTAAGTTTAGTTAATTTAAGTTAAACTATTTTAAGTTATAAAGTTAAGATTTTTATTAAATTAAGATTTTTCTTGTAAGTTACTAAGCTAAGATTTTTCTGTTATAAGTTAAGTAAAAATTATAATGGGTTAGTTTTAGGTCTTATAACTGGTTAATAATATGAGACTGATATCACAAACCCGATTTCGCAGATTAATTCGTGCCTATCTTATGATTACTGGGCACCCCAAACTCGTGTTGTTTCAGGCAAGTATACTATTTTTTCTACAAATTTTCAAGGTGCAAGTATTTACCCCTTGCAAGTATGTTATTTTCTACAAATTTTCAATAGTGTAAGTATTTTATCGTGGACGAACTTTTAAGATATCACGAGTATCGCTAAGATGTCGAACAACCATTTTTTGTGTGCATTTGTTGTTTATTGACATTCGAAATGATGTAATGTGTTTGTTGATGGCTTGGGTTGTTCATCCTATCAAATGTTTTCGTCATTTTAATGATGCACGTAAAAGTTCCACTTCCTTGTTTTACCATTATTATGAAATGAACGCCCTAACTAACGACAAGTGATACTGGGCCTTGGGCCACTACAGACTATTGGGCCTTCGGGCAATTAACGTATAATGGGTCTTCGGGCATTACGGATATTGGGCCCGCAAGGTATTTACAGAATGTTTTCCATACGGCAAACATTGAACTACAGATCGGCTTATGGACACTTTGGGTGGGGTAGTCTAGTGTAGTAGAGGCTGGAAAGCTGGATTACACTCTATTGGTGAACTTGACCGACACCTGGCCGGGTCGGTGAGTATAGAGTCACGGGTAGCTCCCGTTGACTTGGTGTGATGCTGGTCACCTCCCCCTCAGACACTGGGCTTGTCACTAGATAGGAGATTGATTGATTGATTGATACACCCTTCTCTTTACCTCTGCTGATGCTACAGTGTAAAATGCTAAAATTATTGTCACGATTGACTATTGTTTTACACACTACACTTGTCACTACTTTTGCTGTACACACTACACTTGTCACTACTTTTGCTGTGCACACTACACTTGTCACTACTTTTCTGTGCATACTACACTTGCCATGCTGGTTACTTTACACACTACACCTTGCTGTGTTTGCTACTTGCACACTACACTTCGCCTGCTCACTACTTTGCACATTACACATTGCTTACGCTCACATGTGCCCTTCTGATGCTATGTTTCAACTTGTTGAAATGATATTGTGCTTCTCATCTCCTTAAGCTTTTAAAACTATATTATCATCTTGCCGAGGGTCATTTTATTTCTAACGTTTTTAAATCTTGCCAAGCGACCCTCGCTGACGTATATTTCCTTGTTTGTGAAATATACGTTATATTTTGAGCAAAGTTCACCGAAGAGTTCATTTAGAGATTAAGCAGGAAGACCAAGAGAGCCAAGAGCACGAGATCCACTACTAAAGACGACGGACACTGCGCAGCTTGCTGAAACTTTTAATAATTGTTGTTGTAATTTCTTTGTAACTGTTGTAATGGCCATGCTAGGCCTTTTAATTCCTTGTGTACATGTAAATCTAGAAGTTAAATGATAATGATGACATTATTTTGTTGTTCCGAATATTCGCAAGCAAGAACATGCCAGAGTAGTCATACACAGACGCTTATTGGGTTGGGGCCTCACCGCTCCAGCCCAAGCGGGCCCGCTCACGTCCTCGCTCACAGGTATAATGGGAAGCGGGGTGTGACAGGTTTTAGTGGTGGCCCATGCAGGTCTTGCTCTCTGCGAAATACTCAGAACAATATAGGTGTCATTATTAACTCGACTGTCTGGATAAATCTTGTACGTAAATGTTTACTCTGTTTGTTTACAGCATGGCAGGGAGACGTAACACTCGACAAGGATCCGGAGCTACTGGAAGCAGAGAGGACGACATTCGACATATGCTTGGAGTCATGAGAGAGATGCTGGAGGTTCAACACCATCTGGTCCAGCAGTGACGTCAAGCTGCACCAGCTGCGCCAGCCGCACCAGTTGCACCAGCTCCAGGGGCCAAGCAGTTCAGAGAGATGCATCCGAAGATCTTCTCCGGACGAGAGGGTCTGCTAGCGGCCGAAGAGTGGCTTCAGAGCACTGAGGATGATTTGGGCCTTTCCTGAATCAATAAAGATGAATGGGTAAAGCTTTCCAGGAAGCAGTTGACAGATAATGCCCGCAGCTGGTGGACTGCGGAAGAGGCCAGGCTGACCAAGCCGATTT
Organism: Scilla litardierei; assembly: GCA_030789695.1. Taxonomy (NCBI): domain Eukaryota; kingdom Viridiplantae; phylum Streptophyta; class Magnoliopsida; order Asparagales; family Asparagaceae; genus Scilla; species Scilla litardierei. The sequence continues at coordinate 76,543,535 of CM061140.1, forward strand.
CATGGGATACCTTCTGTCAGAGATTTGACGCTCAGTATTTTCCCAAGTCTGGGAAGCAAATGATAGAGAGTCGTTTCATCAACCTGGAGCAGGGCACTATGACTGTTGATGAGTACGAAGCCGAGTTCACGATGCTGAGTCGCCATGCTCCTGCCATGGTGAAAGACCCTGAGGACGATGCGCATCGCTTCCTGCAGGGCATGGACCTAGACATCCAGAGCGTGCTGTCCGGGAATACATTTCCCACTCATGAGTATGTCCTAGTAGCTGCGAAGAATCAGGAGCGGATCACCAATCAGAATAAGGCGCGTCAGGCAGGCAAGCGTCCGCAGGAGCCTTCAAAGAACGATCTCTAACCGACTCAGACCATCGATTTCAAGAAACCTCCAACTCCAGTCGACCCCAGATTTACAGTTGTATGCTATCATTATAACCGGGTTGGGCACGTCAAGAAGGATTGTCGCGTGTTGCTGAACCATTGCTTGGCATGCAGAGCACCTGATCATATTGCCAGGAACTGCTTTCGTCACGCTAGCAACTCTGCATCCGGATCGACTCAACGGGGACTGTCTTTAGCCCCTCGGCGTCATGCCAATCCCGAACATTATCGGCACTAAAATCTCTATGGTCGCTGAGGAAGTTAGGGACGACGTGCCAGTGAAGAACGGTGACGTTTGAACCCCGACCTATTATTGCACTTAGTGATTTATGTCATGTGCTTGCCCTTACTTGTTGCTTCTTAGATGTTTCTTTTGCTTCTACTATTATCATTTCATCTGTCTTGCTTGTTCTAGGTATTGTTTTGATAATAATTGATTTGATCGTAGACCCTCTTCATCTCAGAAGCTTCCCTTCCTCTATTTGTCCCTTCCTTCCATGATACCCTGACCCTTCACCTATCCATTTTTTTTCCTTGATCATACCTAGCTTAAAAAATTCCGAGGACGGAATTTTCTTTAAGGTGGGTAGGATGTAACGACCGGGTTTTATCATTACCACTATACGAACTCCTTCCGTATTCTTCTTCTTCCTCCTATTTCCGTATCCGTTGTTAGATGTTCTGTCCCAGTACCCTATTCACTTCTACTTTCTCATTAATATCATGGTTAATTTTAAACTACTAATAAATTCCTCGTATAATTATTTTAAAAATATCTTTTTAATTAGTTTAGATTTTCGAATTCGAATTTCGAATTTGAACTTTGTTTTTTTAAAATTTAAATTTCAAAGCAGCCTTCCATTTTTTTCAAGACCCTTTTAAACCTAATTAAATAGCTCTAAAATTCCTTATAAATAATTATTTTAAATAATTCAATTTTTCTTTTGCATTCAAAATTTGAAATTTAAAACTTTTGGATGTTTGAAAAGACTTCCTTTTATAAATCCTTTTAAACCTAATTAAAATAGATTTTATTCCCTTGTTTAAACCTATTAAATACTATAATTCAAATCGTTCCCTATTTTAGGTAGCCCATTATTTCTCCCATAATTATTACTTCCATTTTCAAAAACCTTTCTTGCTAAATCCTATTAAAATTTACTGATTATTTTTATTCTCCTTTATTTAAACCTAGGCTCTACCTCCTAATAAAACAAACCCTAAGCCTCCTTTTGGTTTTGCCTCAACAATTCTTAGCCTGCCCAAAGCCGCACCCTACTTCCCTTTTATTAAATAATAAACCATACTTTTTCCTCTAGCCCTACGCAGCAGCCGCCTCCTATAATGTCCATACTTCACGCAACCAAGCCCCCGACTTCATCTTCCCAACATCACCCAAGCCGGCCTTCTCCTCCTCAACGCTGAGCGCCCCAAACCCCTTCTCCTCTTCACGCACGGCCATCCTCCTTTCCCCATTCACGCAGCTTCTCCTCCTCCTTTTCTTCCTCCTCACAAGCCCGCACACAGCCACGGCCCCCTCCCCATCTCACGGCAAGCCCAACACCGAGCCCTCCTCCACCACCACGGCCTCCGTCCTCCTCCAGTAGCATCTAGCCACCACCCACCATTTTCAAGACTCGGCCATCATCTTCCTCGTGACGCCACCATCTCCGATCAGCCCACGCCCTCTCCCTCCTTTCGAAAACAACCCAAGGCCAACGCCTAGGCCCCTCCGACCCCCGACTACGACCTCCCCGTGAAGCCACTCCCCTCCATCAGGCAGCTTTTTCCACCACGCCGTGCCTCCTCGCCCTGGCGTTGCCTCCGTCCGAAACCGAAGCCGCTCCTCCCAGTCACCTCCCATCTGATCGCCGAGAGCCCAGCCCTCCGAACCCTTCTCCCCTGTTCCGATCTCTTTCCTCTGTTCTAAACAGAGGAACCCCCCGAACACCGATCTCCACCCCACATCCCGACAACCCGCCGCCCCCTCACCTTCGATCTCGCCTCATCCCACCTCCGACGCCGACAGCCCCCGCCCGCCTTCGATTTGCACCCAGATCCCGAAGCCGCCTCCGATCCGTCGCCTGGGATCCGCCCGCCACCCACATCATCACCTCAGATCGCTCTCCTTTCCCCAATCACAGCCGCCGCCGCTCCGTGTCGAAGCGCCGCTGCCCGACCTCGCTCAGTCAACCACCGAGCCCCGATCGCCGCGACGCCATCGATCCGCCGTCGACCGCCGAATCTAGCCACCGCCGCCCCGATCTTGCCCGAAGCGGCAGTCCCCTGACCCGACCACCGCGCCCTGGGAATCCCGTCGCCGCGCTGCCTTGGAAGCGTCGACCGCCCTTTGCCGAGCTCCCCTACACAGCACCGAACGAACACAAAAAGGGGGGAAAGGGTTAAACGAAGAGCAAGAGAGGGGGGAGAACGACAGTAAAGAGGTGGGAGAGAAATAAGTGGCGTTTTATTATTATTATTAACATAAAGTTATATTAAAGTTATAAGTTATTATTATTATTATTAGTTATTAATTTTAGTTTGTTAAAGGTAAGTTTTTATTAATAAGTATAAGTTAAGTTAAAGGTAATTAGTTAATAATTTTGATAGGTTAGTAAGTTTAGTTAATTTAAGTTAAACTATTTTAAGTTATAAAGTTAAGATTTTTATTAAATTAAGATTTTTTTTGTAAGTTACTAATCTAAGATTTTTCTATTATAAGTTAAGTAAAAATTATAATGGGTTAGTTTTAGGCCTTATAACTGGTTAATAATATGAGATTGATATCATAAACCCGATTTCACAGATTAATTTGTGCCTATCTTATGATCACTTGGCACCCCAAACTCGCGTCGTTTAGGCAAGTATACTATTTTTTCTACAAATTTTCAAGGTGCAAGTATTTACCCCTTGCAAGTATGTTATTTTCTACAAATTTTCAATAGTGTAAGTATTTTATCGTGGATGAACTTTTAAGATATCACGAGTATCGCTAAGATGTCGAACAACAATTTTTTGTGTGCGTTTGTTGTTTATTGACCTTCGAAATGATGTAATGTGTTTGTTGATGACTTGGGTTGTTCATCCTATCAAATGTTTTCGTCATTTTAATGATGCACGTAAAAGTTCCACTTCCTTGTTTTACCATTGTTGTGAAATGAACGCCCTAACTAACGACAAGTGATACTAGGCCTTGGGCCACTACAGACTATTGGGCCTTCGGGCAATTAACGGATAATGGGCCTTCGGGCATTACGGATATTGGGCCCGCGTGGCATTTACGGAATGTTTGCCATACGGCAAACATTGAACTACAGATCGGCTTATGGACACCTTGGGTGGGGTAGTCTAGTGTAGTAGAGGCTCGAAAGCTGGATTACACTCTATTGGTGAACTTGACCGACACCTGGCCGGGTCGGTGAGTATAGAGTCACGGGTAGCTCCCGTTGACTTGGTGTGATGCTGGTCACCTCCCCCTCAGACACTGGGCTTGTCACTAGATAGGAGATTGATTGATTGATTGATACACCCTTCTCTTTACCTCTGCTGATGCTACAGTGTAAAATGCTATAATTATTGTCACGATTGACTATTGTTGTGCACACTACACTTGTCACTACTTTTGCTGTACACACTACACTTGTCACTACTTTTGTTGTGCACACTACACTTGTCACTACTTTTCTGTGCATACTACACTTGCCATGCTGGTTACTTTACACACTACACCTTGCTGTGTTTGCTACTTGCACACTACACTTCGCCTGCTCACTACTTTGCACATTACACATTGCTTACGCTCACATGTGCCCTTCTGATGCTATGTTTCAACTTGTTGAAATGATATTGTGCTTCTCATCTCCTTAAGCTTTTAAAACTATATTATCATCTTGCCGAGGGTCATTTTATTTCTAACGTTTTTAAATCTTGCCGAGCGACCCTCGCTGACGTATATTTCCTTGTTTGTGAAATATACGTTCATTTAGAGATTAAGCAGGAAGACCAAGAGAGCCAAGAGCACGAGATCCACTACTTAAGATGACGGACACTGCGCAGCTTGCTGAAACTTTTAATAATTGTTGTTGTAATTTCTTTGTAAATGTTGTAATGGCCATGCTAGGCCTTTTAATTCCTTGTGTACATGTAAATCTGGAAGTTAAATGATAATGATGACATTATTTTGTTGTTCCGAATATTCGCAAGCAAGAACCTGCCAAAGTAGTCATACATAGACGCTTATTGGGTTGGGGCCTCACCGCTCCAGCCCAAGCGGGCCCGCTCACGTCCTCGCTCCCAAGTATAATGGGAAGCGGGGCGTGACAACACCAAGTAGGGAGAAGTCCAATACTCAACATTCTCCCCCTTTTTGATGATGACAAAAAAACATAAACAATATGATAAATAATTTTGCTTAAAGAAAACTTACTCCACATGCATAGATGCCAATCAAGTTAGTCAATGAAAATAAGGGCATCTATTGATCAAATGAAGCAAGTATGTAAGATATGAAAGAATGATATAGTTTTCATGATATCTTGAAATCTAGGATTTTATAATCCAAATTTATTATATCTTACTCATCCTGAATCTAAGGCAACTTCAATCTTAGGTTCAAGTTTAGAATTAGAATTTACTTAGCACATACTTTATGATCTGTTTATTTCTCTCCCCCATGGTATTATCCAAAAGGTGGGAGTAAAATAACAACAACAATTGTGCTAAATAAGTACTAAAACTATCATGAGAGTATAAAGATATGATGTATATTCAATTTGATGTCAACAAATATTCGGAGAAAAACTAATCACAAAGGGACATCTTATTGACATACATACCAAAAACTCATAAAACAGAAGAAATATAAATTGACTAAAGGAACGAGAATCCAATATCAACATTTCAATCCAAATGTGATCTCACATAACATCATGAATATGATATAGCATACAAAGAGACAATTTCACAATATTCACACGATTAGTCATATACTCAATGAGACAAAGTGTGAAGCAGCATAAAAGAAACGGCATATGGCATATATATGCTAGTGGGTTAGGGGACTATAGGCCTATTGCCTGTTGTAATGTGCTTTACAAGTTCATCAGCAAAATCTTATGCAACAGATTAAAACAGGTTATACACGATCTGATATCCCCCAATCAATCAGCTTTTCTTAGAGGGAGACTCCTCTCGGATAGTACCTTAATAGCCTATGAACAGATAAGAGATTTCAGAAATCCTATGGGAAGTAGAGCCTGTTTGAAGTTGGATTTAAGGAAGGCATTTGACAGTGTGAACCGGGAATTCATCTACCACTTCCTGCGGCAACTGAGATTCCCTGACATTTTCATTGCTTGGATTAGAGAATGTATCTCCTCGCCTACGTTCTCTGTTATGGTAAATGGGGCTCCTTATGGCAATTTTGGCAGTAATAGAGGGCTTCGGCAAGGTGACCCTCTTTCCCCGTTCCTTTTTGTTATAATCATGGAGACTTTCTCAATTCTGGTAGACAGAGCTATTAATTCCCGAAAGATCCAGCCGATGAGGCGAAGAGGCTCCATCTCCCACCTCTTATTTGCAGATGATTTACTAGTATTTTACAGAGCCACCAAATCCTCCTTCTTGGGCATCAAAAATCTTCTGGTAGAATTCTCAAAATTTACGGGGCTTGAGGTAAATTGGGATAAGAGTTCCGGATTATTTAGTAAGGGGGTCAAAAATAAGGATTACCTTTCTGGAATTCTGGGGATCAGAATAGCGACAACTATTACTACATACCTGGGTTTGCCGTTATCCATCAAATACCCAACATCCGCTAACTACAAGAAGTTGATTGATAAATGTAAGAAGAGGATGGGGGGGTTGGTCTTCCTCGTCACTTTCCATTGCAGGCCGTATAGAGCTGGTCCGATCTGTTATCTACGGTATGGTGGCGTTTTTGATGCAGACTTTTCATATCCCCCTGAGTGTGCTGAGAACTATATCTTTGGCTTGCAGAAGATTTATTCTAGGGAACACACGAGCTTGGGCCTGGGAGGATTTTTGTAAACCAAAATCTGAAGGGGGAGTGGGAATTCGACTTTCAGAAGAGCTTAATGAAGCAGCGGGTGTACGGCTATCCTGGAGATACTTATCAACCAACAGCATTTGGGCTCAACACATGCGGATGCATTATGCTCCCACATCAGGTTTTTTTCGGCAACCTCCTCTATTTCTGATTCTGGAACCTGGAAGAGGGTGATTCGAAGCAAGGAAGCTTTGCAACGGCTTATCAAACGGGACGTGTGGGATGGCCATTCTACAGCGTTTGGACCGACAATTGGCTTGATGCGGGTCCCCTCGATCTGCAGTTTCCAGTCCCTAATGGAGCCGGCCATAGACTAGTGTCCGATTACTGGGAGGGTGGCTGTTGGAGCTCGCACCCGGACCTCAATGCGGTGCGCCATCTTCTGCAAAAAATTAAATTGAGGCCGGGTATTGATGGTTGGAAGTGGAGGCAAGGAGATTCATTCTCTTTCAAACAAGCATGTGATGGTGTTCGTAAGAGAAATCTGGAATTCCCTCTATATAAATTGGTTTGGTATCCCCACCATATACCAAAAATGTCACTAAATCTCCTCAGAGCCTTCAGAGAAATCTCCTCAGAGCCTTCAGAGGTAAGTTACTTACCAGAGACAAAGTTATTAGGTGGTTGCCTAACTCACCATCACATTGCGTTTTATGCGACGACAATGCGGAGGAGAATATCAAACATCTGTTTTTTGATTGCAAATATTTAGGCTATATTTTTCGCAGATCCATGCTTAAGTTACAGCTGCCTTCCCAATTGCCCTCATCCTTCCCTGAAGTGGGCGAATACTTCCTAGCAAAATTCTCAAGCAAGGATTGTTTGAGCATTCTTTCCAAAACCGTTCTTGCCTCCATGGTTTGGCACATCTGGCATGAAAGAAACAGGAGAATATTTGAAGATGTTAAGAGATGCAAGATCACACTTTTTGAAGAGATAGCTGTTGACGTTAGAGTCGCATTGCATGATCAAGAACCCACTTTTGATGAAGAGACTAAAGTTTATTCCAACTGGGAATTCAGAGATAATGGATGATTTTTAGTTTTTACAATAACTGGTGTAATTGTATCTATGTTTTGTGCTCGATTTTGTTAGGATGTAGATTGTAAGTGGGGAGTGACGACGCTTGTGTCCTATCCTCTCCCTTGCGGCCCTACTTCATAACAGACTCTGGCTGTATTTCTATGGGCTCTTTATAAATAGAATACTATGCTTACCTTTCATATATATATATATATATATATATATATATATATATATATATATATATATATATATATATATATATATATATATATATATATATATATGAGGAGGGATCAAATGACCCCCAAAAATAACCCCCTAAAATAACCCCCTATCAAAAATCCTATGCCCCTCATTTTTTCGAAAGATCCGAACCGTTCATCTTGATCTCCACCCTTTAAATACCTGTCCCACCATTTTTCAACCCGATCCCATGTGTTTTGCCCGTTCATCCATCCGACCCAAATTTAACGGTTTCGCATGAACAAAACTTTTGCGAATGGTTGATGAACGGGATAAACACATGGGATCGGGTTGAAAATTGGTGGGACAGGTATTTATAGGGTGGAGATCAAGATGAACGGTTCGGATCTTTCGAAAAAATGCGGGGCATATGATTTTTGATAGGGGGTTATTTTAGGGGGTTATTTTTGGGGGTCATTTGATCCCTCCTATATATATATATATATATATATATATATATATATATATATATATATATATATATATATATATATATATATATATATATATATATATATAAACCTAGTGGAGATGAGCGTTCTCCCTGGCGATGGCACCTTGCGGAAAGGTTCTTCCTCTTCAGGAACCAATGTCGGCAGGGGATTAGAAGAAGGTGAAGCTCACGGTCGGGATGCGAGCTGGCAGCTTGTATCCCATCAGAAAAATAGAAGAATTTTGGGGGATCTGGGCGGCCATGATCACCGTAGGCCTGGGGCCGTTAGATCCAAGCAACCTCTTGGGGAAATCAATCGATTTGGGGGAGGTCCTAACCGATGGCAAAGACGTGATCATTCGCAGCCTCCTAAAGTTCTAGATCAGTCTCGGGTGAAATTGCCTATTAGGTCTCATAGCCAATTTCATGTCTCCCCCACTGATGGAAAGCGCTCCTGGGTGGATATTTGTTCTTCAAGGAGGAAGTATGCGGATCCTCTGGTAATGAGTTTTGTTCCCCCAATTATCAGTGTTGATGGCATTGAGAAGGCCAAAGTAGCAGAAGCAGACATTTTGAAAGGCACGACGCGCTGGCAGAATACTCTAGTAGGTTATGTCCTTGGTGACGTCCCTTATTATGGTCAAATTAAGGCGTGGACTGAACGCCTCTGGCGTATCAAAGGAGGCGTCCGTATATTTTCAAGAGAAAATGGGTACTTCTATTTCAGATTTGAGAACTGTGAAGATAGAGACTCTATACTACATGGTGGTCCTTGGCTCTTTGATGGCCGTCTTGTGGTGCTACAGAACTGGACTCCTTCTACCAAGCATGATAGGGACATCCTAACTGCTGTCCCGGTTTGGGTCCAATTTCATAATCTTCCACTTTCAATGTGGACGCTTGAAATTCTTAATTCCATTGCCAGTGTTGTGGGGAAGCCTATTTGTCTAGATAGAGCAACAGCTAATTTAGACAGAATCTCGTATGCGAGATGCCTGGTTGAGGTCAATGCAAATAATATTCTAAAGAGATCAGTCCCTGTTGAGTTGGATGACCTATCCACTATTTTGATTGATGTCCAGTATGAAGGAGAACCCCCTAGATGTGGAGCCTGTGCCTGTTTTGGTCATCTGGACTCTCATTGTACTAGGAAGGATCTTGTTGCTCAGATAGGCCAACCTGGCGAGGGGAATGATGCAAATTTGCCTAATGTCCAGGCTGTTGTGACTGAAGTGGATTCCCTTGATAATCCCTTGAAGATGGACATTGGCTGCTTCTCAAATCATTCTGCAGTTAATGTGGGCTTGCCTATTGTGTTGACCAGCAACAGTCACACACAACCAGCCATTGAAGTAGGGGAGTGCAGTAAATCCAATTCGGCATCGGCTAAGTCTGGGCCTAAAAAGAGTAGGCTATCACCCTTGGTTGGAGTTGTTCACATCCTTAAGCTGATTAATACCCTTCGCAAGCCACATGGCAAGCCGGCTTCAGTCATTTCTGATGGCCAACAGGAATCTACTCTGAATGTGAAAGAGCCTGCTACGAACCAAGAGCATCCTCCCCCCAGTATCCTAACTGTCCCTAATCCCCTTTGGGATGTTGAGCATGCTAGCCTTTTGAAGAACCGTGCACTTGCAAAAGGAATCAAAGCTCAAGTTCCGCCGTCACCTGTTCGACGGAGTCCTCGGATTGCCTCTTGATTTGGGTAATCTTTAATATCTTCATTACCTGTTTTAATGTCGATCTTATACTGGAATACTAGGGGTCTTAACAATTCTACGCGTTGTGCCGATCTGAAGCTCTCTTTAAAGAAGCTAAATCCATCTATAGTTTGCTTATTAGAAACGAAGGTGGAGGGTACTAATTCTTCCCATATCTCGAGATGTTTTACAATTGATTGGGATTCCATGGATAATAGGAGCCATCATAAAGGGGGCAGTATAGTTATATATTACAAGTTGTCGGTCTGGAATTGTATTGCAATTTCTTCATCTTCTCAACATATTTCAACCAAGTTCACCAACTCGGCAGGTCTGGTTATGGGTTTAACTGCCGTTTATGGCTTTAATTTGGCAAGCTCCAGAACGGCACTGTGGGACAATCTTATTTCTGACTCCAATATTCTGATGAATTTTCCTTGGATTGTTGGTGGTGACTTTAACTGTGTTCGCCTTTCTAGTGAGAAAAAGGGTGGCCGTCCAGTTGATGTGGGATATATGGATGATTTCAACCTTTGTATCCATGGCTGCAAACTTAACGAATACAAAAGCATTGGTTGTCCTCTTAGCTGGACCAACAGGCGTATGGGTGACGCTCATATTTCAGCACGTCTTGATCGCATCCTCTGTAATTCACTCTGGTTTGATCTTTTGCCGTATTCTTATTATGAATATCTTCTAGCTAGTACCAATGACCACTCCCCTATGATGGTTAATCTCCTTCCCAAGGTAAACTCTTTTCCTAAGCCATTCAAATTCTACAATTTATGGGTATCTTCAGCAGGATATAAGGAATTGGTGCAGAATCATTGGGTTAATTTCACATCCGAGTCTACCTCCCCTCTACTGCGGCTTACTGCTATTCTCAAAGCCCTGAAGGTCAAACTGAAAAGCTGGTCCTTGGTGCTAAGAAATACTAATAACTCTTCTAAATTTCGCAATCACCTGGAGTCTTTACAAGCCAACGTCCATATTACCACTGACGCAGGTCTCCAGCACATGGAGTGTTGGGCCATTAAGGAACTGATGCAAGCACTTTATAAAGAAGAAGAGGATCTTCGGTAGAAGAGCCGACAAAATTGGTTGACGCTAGGGGATAGAAATTCTAAATTCTTCTACTCTGCTATGAAAGCAAAACAGAGTTATAATTCCCTGGGTCACTTGATCTCTGCTGTTGGGGCTAGGAGTTCCAATACGGATACTCTTCGGACCGAGGCGTCTCATTTCTATAAGGAACTCTATCAACAAATTGACTATTGGAATGTCTTTCCAAAGTTAACTCCAAAACGATTGCTCACTCAGGAAGCTGTTGATTGGTTGGACAGGCCGGTATCTCCCTCTGAAATTAAGATTGCCTTATTCCAAATAGGCAAAGACAAATCTCCTGGGTCGGATGGGTTTAATTCCTTCTTTTTCCAGCAGGAATGGGAGGTAATTGGTCCTGATGTGGTTTCGGGTGTCTCCTCTTTCTTCACTTCTGGATGCATGCCTCCCGCTGTTAGCCACACTTTTCTCACTCTGGTACCTAAAAATGCCAATGCTTCTGGATTAGGGGACTACAGGCCTATTCCTTGTTGCACTGTCCTTTATAAAATTATTAGTAAAGTCTTATGCAACAGACTGAAGCCTGTTATTTCAGATCTAATTTCACCTAATCAGGGCGCCTTCTTGCAAGACAGGTTATTGGCAGATTGTACTCTAATAGCACATGAGAAGATCCGCGATTTCAATAATCCAATGGGGTCCAGGGCATGCCTTAAGTTGGATCTCCGTAAGGCTTTTGACAGCGTTAATAGAGAATTCATTTTCTTTATCCTGCATCAAATGAGATTCTCCCATCGGTTCATAAATTGGATTGCTATTTGTATCTCTTCCCCGGTGTTTTCGGTGCTTGTTGAAGGATCTCCAGTTGGCTATTTCAACTCTAATAGAGGTCTTCGACAGGGGGACCCCCTCTCGCCCTATCTTTTTGTCCTTGTAATGGAAGCATTTTCGCTTCTTATGGCTCTTGCTGAATCATCAGGTACTATATTACCCATGCGTCGCACTGGTGCTATTTCTCATCTTCTGTTTGCTGATGATCTCTTAGTGTTCTGTCGGGCTAACACGCATTCTTTCAAAGGCATCATAGAGTTATTAGATAGCTTCAAGCTTTTCTCTGGCTTACAGATAAATTGGGAAAAGAGTGCGGCAATTTTTAGTAAAGGAGTTCGTAATGCCAGTAACCTATCTGATATGCTTGGTATTAATATGGTTACCTCTTTCAAAGTATATTTGTGTCTCCCGCTTTCCTCCAAATATCCAAACGCATCAATGTTTTCCAGACTTGTGGATAATTGTAAAAAAAGACTTATGGGTTGGTCTTCCTCTCTTCTCTCTATTTCAGGGAAGATTGAGTTGGTTAGAACAGTCATATATGGTATGGTGGCTTTCTGGATGCATGCCTATTGTTTACCTAAGTAAGTTATTTGTACTATCAACACAATATGCAGGAAGTTTATTTGTGGCAAGCTAAATATCTGGTCTTGGAAAGAAATGTGTACCCCAAAAAAAGAAGGTGGCATCGGACTAAGGTCTCTTGAAGATTTGAATGTTGCTTCTGGGATTCGCCTAACATGGAGAGTGTTATCTACTAAAGGTTTTTGGGCAAATTTCATGAGAAATCGCTACGACCAGGTTAAATATGGGTTTTATGGTACTAAAGCGAGGCCCACCGACTCGGGATCATGGAAGTTCTTGTTGAAATACCGGGCTCAGTCCCAAAAACTTATAAAACGTGTGGTGAATGATAGCAAAACTACTTCATTTTGGTACGACAATTGGCATCCTAATGGTCCCCTTCATCTGCTGCAAGAGCCGAGCCAAGAATACGTTATGGCACGGGTAAGTGACTTCTGGGAGGGGTCGGGGTGGAGCTTAAATCCTGAAATTGATGGGGTAAGACATCTTCTTCAGAATATTACTCTAGGTGAGGGGCTGGATGTATGGAAATGGGTGCCTGGGCTGGCCTTCAGCCTTTGTGCGGCTTGGGATGGTGCAAGAGCAGCTGGAACACCATTTAAATACTTTGATTCTATTTGGTTTCCTAATCATGTTCCAAAATTTGCCATTACTTTGCTTAAGGCAATTCGGAATAAGCTTCCTACTATTGAGCTGCTTGCAAAAAGAGGGCTTCATTTTGATCCTTCATGCGTCCTATGTGCTGCGGAAGTCCCTGAGACAATTTCACATATTTTTTTCAACTGTGAGTATTCAAAATATATCCTAACTAGGGCACTCTTGAAGTTGCGCTTTACAGGTTCTCCCCTGAACATGATCCAAAGAGTTTGTGATCTTTTCCAGGCTACATACAGGAAGAAGGACCCATTGAATGTGTTGGCCAAATCCACCCTCTCCTCTATAGTTTGGCACGTTTGGAAGGAGCGTAATAGGCGTATTTTTGAAAGCAAGTTCACAGGAAAGGTTGTGTTGTTTGATGAGATAGCGAGTGATCTTCGAACTACTCTATGCCTATTGAATACGGATGAGGCCTCTGATCCAATCCCTTTCTCTAACTGGGGGATATTTGACGCGGGATAGATGCTACTTGCGGGCTTTGTGTACTTCTTTTTGGTTTAGTTTGTTCTGTATTTGTATATTCTTGTATAGTCCTGCTAAGTGATCACGGTAGATAATTTTTGGTAGTGGGTGACGGTGCTTGTGCCCTATCCCCTCTCTAATTATTGTCGACTAGTTATTACTTGCGTGGCATTTTGTATTCTCGTGCTCTATCAATAAAGACTAACTTACTCGTCATATATATATATATATATATATATATATATATATATATATATATATATATATATATATATATATATATATATATATATATATATATATATATATATATATATATATATATATATATATATATATATATATATATATATATATATATATATATATATATAGTCATAACACATGCACTCGGGCACGGTTCATTTAAGATATCCTCTCAAAATCGTTTATCTCCCCAAAAATTATTTTCCCCTCCAAATTCTAAACGAACAAAAATCTAGTTTCGGAACATAACCCGTCCCCTCGGGCACTGTTCATTTAATTTATCCCCTCAAAATCTTTGTTCTCCCCAAAAATTATTCCCCCCTCCAAAATCTAAACGAACAAAAATCTAGGTATGGTGCCGGCGCCTTTGGCACATAACCCATGCTCCCGTACCCTCGGACACGGTTCATTTAAGATATCCCCTCAAAATCTTTGTTATCCCCTAAAATAATTTCCCCCTCCAAAATCTAAACGAACAAAAATCGAGCTTCGACGTGAGCGCCTTCGGGTGTGGGAAAAAAAATTTAATCCGGGCCAAAAAGTGGGGGGGGGGATGAAATGGTATGTTTTTTAGCAAAAAGGGAAAGGGTCGATATTCTATACAAATGTAATGATTGTGGGGGCACGAAAATGAAGGGGGGAAGTGCATAAGTGTGAGTGTGTGTGTATGGAGTGTGGGTAAAAAGTGAAATGAGATGGTTTTTTTAGCAAAAAGTGGAAATGAGTGGTATTCTTGGCAAATGTAGTGATTGTGGGGGTTTGCAAGTCAAAGGAAAAAAGTGGTGCTTTTTCCAAACACCCATCTAAACCCTTATTTTACTAAGATTAAATCCTAGCCATTCTTCTATCAATCTATTTATACATCAGCATGACATCAGCTTGTCCTAGTCAGCTCTAGAATTCAAAAATCACTGTCAAATGTAATAGAGAGAGAGAGATATATATATATATACATATATATATATATATGTATATATATGTATATATCTATATTATAAAACAGGGATGTTATCATGGGTTTTTGGATAAGAGTTTTTGATAAGAGATGAGAAATTGGGTATATATGAGGGATGTTGTTAATAGAAAATTGGATAAGATAAGAGAAATTGGATAAGATGAGAGAAATTGGATAAGAGAAATTGGATAAAGAGATGTAAGTTGATGATGACTAGGACAAATTTTGGGGGGAAATTTTATGTTTGAAATTTTAAGTTTGAACCAAAATATTGGGGGGAATTAAATTGGGGGGAATGAAAAGTGTATTGGGGCCCAAAAACCACTGCCCCCAAAAACACCCACATCCCCCTCTCTCGCGTAGCCCCCTGCCCCCAAAACCCACTGCTTGCCTGCACGAAAACCCAACATGCCCAGCAGCAGCAGAAGCGACAGCCAACAATGGATTTTGTGATGTCACTCCTCAACCTGAGCCTCTCCGACTGCTCATCGCCATGGCATCCCTCTTCGTCTCCCCACAAAAAACCTCAGCCCACAAAAAACCTACCCCCCAACCCGCCACGCCCCTATCCCCACAAAAAACCTCATTCCATAATTTTTTTTCCACTCATGCATACTGATTAATCAAGAAAAGTCATGGCATTTGCTGAGAAGGAAACACAATCAGTCATGGCAACTACTGAGAAGGAAACACAAAAGTCATGGCAACCCGCCCCCTCCCTGTCTCAACTGCTGCTGGGAGTGCTGACGCTGATCTTCCATGTATTATTTCCTTTCTTTTTAATTTGATTTTTAATTTTTGTTCACAAGTTCAGTTGCAAAATGTTTAAAGAATTTCCCTTCCAAGTTCAAGTTCCAGTTCAAATTTTTGTTCAAAAGCTCAAGTTCAAGTGCTGACAATGAAAGGTTGCAGAAGTTCCATTCTATAAGTTCAGTTATCCAATTTCCATTTGCAGGCATTTAGTGCTACTGATGAATGGTTGAAGAATTTCATTCCATATGTTCAAGTCATGGTTGAAGAATTATCACAAGTTCAGTTTGTGAAATGTTGTGAATAGCTTAAATAACCCTTGCACCAGCGCCTTTTTCTCTTCGGAGTGTTCCAGCAACAGTGTTCCAGCTTCACTCACCGAGATTCAAGAAATCGTGGGCAAGCCAACAAATATATCTCATGTTGTTCCAGTGGCTACAACACAATTATCATAAGGATTTTAGCAAAATGTGGAACACTCAGAGTCTCCATGCACACCATCTGCCACGCATGCCAAGTGCTCGACGGAATTCCTGGATGAAATTTTAAGCTTGGTTGAAGTGCTCTGGAAACCATCAAGGCACGATGTTGGTTCATAAACTTTTTTGTATTCTATCTGCGAATAGATGATGTTGTTTGTTCCAACCTGTCTTTTAATTGCCAGCACCGTCGACATGATGAACTCCTACGCTGTTCCCCACAGCGAATCATCGGATCAGGTACCGATTTCATAGTTAGATGCATTTTTGTTATAACAATCATTTTTCCTCATTTGACTACTTTTATGATCAGGACATTCACTTATTACAAATAGCATAATAGAACATCTTTATTGGATTGCTGTTATGGCACTTAATTACAAATAAGTAATACATCGATAAATAGTTTGCCAATGCTTGAGGTGCCAACATTCTGATGATTTCTTATTTAATTTAGTTCAGAATTACACATGCAGTATTAAATACTTTGCATGTTTAATTTTTTGACTAACAGGAGAATTATGAAAAGTTGTTGAAAGGGAATATTAAACTAGAAACGGAGATGGAGCAGATGAATAACTCTTTTCAAGGGTTGAAGGTACATAAACATAGCCTATACTTGAGGCGTGAATGTTCAGATGATTGCTTATTAGACCTCATTTAATTTTGTGCTGTAATTATTGTAGATGCTTATCTATTCTTCATGGTATTGGCTTCAATATGAGAATTACGAGAGGTTGCTGAAGAGGAATATAGAACTTCTGAAGAGGAATATAGAATTGGAGACAGAGATGGCAGGCATGAATGGTTCAGTCAGTCGATGGTCTGAAGGTATATAGCCATACCAATAACTATAGCAGCCACTATATTTGTTGCTAATTTGTTTCTTAATTAGTTTGTTTAGTACCATTTATCTGATAGGTGGAAGTGTTAAGTGTTGGTCGATGCAGGAAGAGATGCTACTGTTAAGGGAAGAAGGGATAAAAGAGGAGGAGGATGAAGAGAAGGATTCAGTGGTTGAGATCATTGAAGATGCTAAGGGAAGTAGTGATAATGGGGTTGTTGAGAATAGTGATAATGGGGTTGTTGAGAATAGTGATAATGTGGTTTTTGAGAATAGTGATAATGGGATTGTTTTTGTTTATCAAAAAACAATGAGCACAAGTAAGTTATCAAAAAATCTCCAACAACTTTATGTTCATCTCAACTGCGATGGCCATATCTTCAACTTCCTTGTCGAGGACGAGTATAGTGAGCCTCTGATTCTACCTTTTTATTATCTGTTGCTTGAATCCATGTTTCATTCGATTCGATCGTTTTTGTTTATCTCAATCTGTCATTTATGATGGTTTTTTGTCACAGTGTTGTGCATTTAACTTAACATTATGTCTTTAATCATGTATACTTAGTTTCTGTTCTGAAATTCCTTACTTCAGAGAAACATTCATTTTCTGCAGTTTTACTGAAATTTTTTATATGTATATATGTTTATGAATGTGGAACCAGTTACACAATCATTTCAAAATCCCTCATGGATTTGCATACTACAGTCGAGATCATGTTGTTTCTTGAATTCTTGATGTGACAGTTAAGGAAGTTTTGAAGGAAGTTGAACATCACCATATTTTCATCAGAATGGCATAAAAATTGTGTCTTTGAATCAATATCCAGTGTGAATGTTCCAACGGTCTTTTCCATTGTTTTATTATTTCAAATTCTGTCTTTTAGACTTACATATGTTGTTACTTGCTGATCATGCTAGCTGCATGCTGTTTCTGTTTAATAATTTAACATCGCTTCTCATGCTATACAAATTTGATGCATTTTCTTATACATGTTTCCAAGTTGCAGATAATTAGAGGAATCCTTTCATTACATGTTGAGTGCATTTTGTGGATTTGAAGGAAGGTAGTGTTGTAAATGGAGTCCACAAAAGCTGGCCGCAAATTTTTTGGGGTGAATGATATGGTGACGATGATGAGAGGTGTTGTAAATGGAGAATAATATGTCACCAAACTATAGTTGTTGAGCAGAGACTGTCGAATAATGCTTACGCTGAGGTTTGTGCATCGATGTATCAACAAACATGTTTACATGTCTACAAGTTGCACTGGATATTGAATACCACCACAACATGTTTACATCCCATCAAAAGGTGAATCCGAAAGAAGTAATTGTTGCCTGGTAATGATCGACTTCTTAAATTTACTGCCATGTTTAGTTTTCATTTATTTTTCATAAGAAATATGAAAAGTATACATTCAATGCAGATGTTGTCAAATTCCTTTGATTCCAATTGTTAGTAGTGAAAGCATTTTGTTTGTCAAGGAATTCATGTAGCAGGTCTGCAAAAGAATTTGTTTTCGGTCTGCCCAACCTGTAACAACATACTGATGTATTCTGTCTGCCCAAACTTTTGTATTGCAATTAAGTTACATCCCAAATTGCATCAGGTCTATTAGTATGTATTGGGTTGAGCAGGTGGTTTGCAATTAAGGTCTGCCCAAGCTTCTTTTGCAAACTACAATGCAACCCACCAAGCCCAATAATTTCAGTTTGTTTGTGAATCTTGGTTTCTTAAGGAGTTATCTAATTTTTGTTGTAAATTTTGTTCTGTTAAATGTAAAATATGCAAAAGAACTATAAGATTAATTGCTGCATTGAATTGCTTGCAGGTCTATTTCATGTTGTAATATGTTGTAGTTTAATTTTTTTCCATTGTTTGTTTGTACTATGAAGATGGATAGGGTGTCATGAGAGGGGGGGTGTGTGTCAAATCATTTTTTCATTAATCAATGATGTTCCAATTAGAAAGAAATATGATTATATGACCTCCATTTTTTAATTTTTTTGGGGAAAAGGTGGTGCTCGATGTGTATGCAAGTAAGAGGAAAGAGAGAAATTTTGTTTGCTTTTGGTGCTCTCCTTTTGGGCTTGAATCGATGCAACTATGATTTTTTTTGTTAAGCATTTGCCTTCAAATTGCCTGAAAATTGTTAAGCATTTACAGAAATGAGCATAGTAGATAGAAAATCCAAATGGTTGAACTAAAATGATACTTCAGCTTTCTATTTTGTCATTGTAGGGTAGAAACATTTATTTTTCGATTTGTTCTTATTTGTATGCTGGTTTATGGATGAAATACACTAAACCTAACCTAAAGCTCTTCTTCCTTTGGGCATCCAATTTCTGGTCATCTTCAATAAGGTGAAATACACATACACGTTTATTACAACCATCACCTTTTACAATCGGCTAGGAGAGAATGACGTGGACATGCTACTCACTGATTTGTTTTTAAAACCTCTTTGGATCATATCTGTTTAATGCAGGTAGAACAAGGCTCTGGATCATTTGGATGTTGATGTAGAGGAGTTGAATTTCAGAGTGAGAGGAGCAACCAGAAACTATTTTAATTTAAACAAGTAACCTGTTATAACCCTCAAGATGGAGAGTATCTTTATGCTTCCATTTTATTGATCACAGTTATCATTTTTGTACATAAATAGCGCACCCAAGATTTATTCATTGTGTTCATATTTCGTGTTTAGTAGTATAAACTTCTTAATTGCCAGGTATTGTAAAATCGAGCTTATATTATGGTATGCATCTACTTTTAAATTTATGATGTGTTTTATAGTAGTTTCATTTAAAACAACTTATGTGATATATTGGGGTAAAATGAAATATGCATGGGGTGAGTGTTAATGGAATGCGGCAAATTTTACTGGGGTATATTAATAAAACTTTATTTGTATTTTTCATGTCCACATATTCGTATCATATGTACCCGATACTCATATCATTATCGGTGCAACATAGGCTGAATATATTCTGATCGAGGACTTTCATTGTCAAGGTACCAAAATGTCCTTTAAAAATGGTGGGTTTCTATGAACGTTCGAGTTTCTCTTTTAATAAATGTTGTATTTTAAGATTGATCATTTGAAATTTGGTATCTGTGGTCCAAATGCTTAGATAATATGTTACTTTTAAGTTGTCTTAATTTTTGAGTCACAAGCAGTATATATTATTTCTGGCAGTTTGATTAAGTTTGATTCTTATGCTTTTATGTTTGTGCTTTTCTAAA
Organism: Scilla litardierei; assembly: GCA_030789695.1. NCBI lineage: Eukaryota > Viridiplantae > Streptophyta > Magnoliopsida > Asparagales > Asparagaceae > Scilla > Scilla litardierei. Next base: position 76,563,500 of record CM061140.1, read on the forward strand.
TGAAAAGGACGAGCTTGATAAACGAGCAGTGTACCCTATATTTCCTTGCAATTATTTGTTTACTAATGAATAATAACTTAATCTTAGTTGCATGTGAAATATGTTGAAATGCAATTTCCTTCCAGATCTCCTTTTTTTAACCTTAGAATGTTGTTTGAAGCCAAACACAACCTGTAAGAGGATGGTATATTGTTGGGAAAAAAGAATATATGGACTGAAATTGTGAGAGCCCATATTATTTCTTTGTTGGTTTACATTACACAGGTTATTGGTTGCATTGCTGCTGTTTCATCAACCCTTCATTTGGGAAAGGCAGGTCCAACGATGCACAATGCTTCATGTATTGCATCTATCCTGGGGCAAGGTGGTTTGCGATAATATAAACTGACTGACATGTAAATGGCTGAGAAATTTCATGTCGAGATAGACATGATTTATAACCTGTAGGGCTGGTATTGGGGTTGTTGCTTCTTTCCGTGCCCCGGTGGGTTGGGTGCTATTTGATGTTGAAACCATGTCCTTATGGTATATCTCACTACTTCATCAATTCACAGTGGTCTACATTTACATCTTTTGGTTATGCTATTTGATAAAGCTTACCAGTATGTTTCAGAATTGTAAGCATGAATTAGAAATGGTTAGTTAAGTTTGGAAGTTAGGAGGAAATTAGGTTTGAACTTTCATTACCAAAATATGTTGCAATACTTTTGTATTTGTTACCTAGATCAATCTCTTCATATCTCATCTACGTTAACGAGTTTAACTAATTCTATTTAATTTTTCAGAGAGGCTAGATGAGAGAAAAAGTTCTTGAGAGTTGTTTTGGAATATTGTTTCTTTTAAACATTGGCTATGAAATTTGATAATAATAAATTTTGTCTTGGCTGCCTTAGATTACTCTAAGATATTCATTTCAGATACAACCCATATCACATTTTTGATGGCAAACAAAAAAATCTCTCTTTTGTACCGTACTATAAAATTAAGAAGGATCGTCATTACTTCATATCTTTATGCAAAATTTTACTGCTAGGATTCAATTAGAAGAGATTTTGGGAGACCCATGTCACTTCCCTTTCTTGGTACCGAGCTCGCAATCTTTTGAAGGTAAAAATCTCTCCTTTGTCTCGCCATTAATATTTTTTTTCCCTCTACTTGTGATTTAGGTTTTAGAGTACTTTAAGAGTTTCATTTCATATAGAACCCAGATCAAATTTTTGCCGGCAAACAAAAAATACCTCTTTTGTACCGTAATATAGAATTCAGAAGGATCATTGTTAATGCGAAATTTTGCTGTTGGGGTTCAAGTGGATGGGATTTTGAGAGACATGTCGTTACTTTTACTGCTAGATCAAGAATGTTGTCTCTTTTAGTGCATAACAATAGTCTCCAATGTATTATTTTATTCGGATTATTAGCTGCATTTTTCTCAGGACGATGCTGTTTTGGTTCATGATCCTGCAATGGACTTGGGTGATAACCTGTCGTAACATGAATATACATTGGTCTTATCCTTTTTGATACATAGGGATAAAGGTCTTATCCTTTATATGGTTTAACATCAGCCCATATATGACAACCAAATACATATGCCGACATATGTTTAATTTGAATGCGTCATAGGGCAGGCTAGATTTATGAAGCAAAGTTTCCTTGCTATATTGCAACATGGTTTCTGCACTATAATGTTTCTATTGTATGTACAAATCTTTCATCAACTTATTTGTTGTTAATTAGTGTTGGTATCATCTGACTATGTGTTATATCATGTTTGCAGATAAGGACGATGGAAGTGATGTTGAAGATGGAGTATCTGAAGAAGAGTTTCATATACAAGATTTTCTTATACATGATGACATTTGTAAAGCTCGATGGCAATCACCAAGCAAGTATGCCTCTTTGTCCTGTATCTTATTGCAGTATGCTATATGGATGTCCTGATCATATGATGACCCTGCATGTTTGTGTTGGTGGTGCATGCTTCCACAATGGTGGGCACATGAGGCGTTTGTACATTCTTGAAAATCTCATACATGCACTGGGATTGACCTCAGAAGTTTAAACATGGATGTAAAATAAATTTCACCATGCATTCTGAATTAAAATATGCAGCCAAAAGAGTTTCAGTAAATGGGTTCTTGGACCTTCTTATATGTCAGATTCATATCACTTGCTTAAAGAAAGATTGTGCATTATAAAAATCATGGGGGCAAGAAAGGTTCACCATAATTTCATAAATATTTTAGATCTGTAAACCTAGATATAGTTTTAAAAGCTTTTTAGATGTCAATGAATATCAGCAACAATTGTAGTTAAAGATTGAACCATGAACAACTACTTGTGCTTAATATAATGCACTTCTACTTTTGTGTTCCTGCGATCTTGAGAACTTAATGCTGTCAATAAGAGCTTACAGATCCAACCACATAGACATAAGAATATTGTTTCCTAGCTCAACCATCATTAAATGAATGTTGCCAAATAAGTAGTAAGTACTTGGATTGGTGACCCTGTGGACAGAATCTATAAAAGATGTTGATTCCAAACATGCATGCAAAAGCAAAAAAGTTTAAAAAACACAGACCTTTTACATAAGTTACTTCTCCAATAGAATTCTTGAGAATAGTGGTTGCAGACTGCAATATCCAAAGGCACACCAACCTTTTCAAATTCATCACCGTGTCACTAAAAAAATGAAGTGAATGTTTAAATAAAAGGAAGAGATTTTAGCTTTCTCGAAGCTGGAATCGTGCTAAATGCGTCTTGCAAGAACCACTAGCTTTTTCGAAGATGGAATCGTGCTAAATGGGTCTCGCAAGAGAGACGCTTCTAAAACAAGGAGTGCATGGTAATATTAACAAGGTTTGAGAATTGGACATGAGCATGGAGATTGTAAACCCACATCGATGATTTCTGTTTCAAACAAACTTATCGAAACACATGGGGTTTGGGGAATGTAGCAACATCATGTTGGGCAATGTACATGATGGAATGGATTAGTTCACATGTCTTCTTAGGCCAGTGTAGGGTGGTGTTTCATTAATTTCTTGAGAAACAAGGATTTCTGTCTAGATTTTCCTAATCGCTTTGAATGTTATTAACTCAATCACTTCTATGACAAAGCCCTTAATTGAGCTGGATGGAGAAAAAAATTCATGCACCAACAGAAAATATTTGGGTTTAAAGGTTTTAACATTGTTGTTGATTTTGGTGTTCCCGCTCAGTTTCTGGAATTTCCTACTCAATCCTTGATGTTTTTGCTCAATTTTTTGTAGGAAAATCTGTGTTTTGACTCAAGAGGATCTTGATCCAAGAATTGCTAGAAGTATTTGTTTGATATGCTGTGAGTTTTTTTGTTGTAGGTAGAAATGATATTAGTGTTATACGATGAGATGCTTCAATCAAAAAATTATACAATTAGTGTTATACACAGTAAATTAGTATTATACACAGTTCCATTAGTATTATACACATGCCTGGTACCTTCATAAATCGGCTGCAGACATATATCTATGAACACCGCATCCTTATCCTCATCGACCCTAGAACATTTTAAGTTGAATGCTTAATGATTGCTTATTGATTTTATGTAGATGTTGCCCTTTTCAAATGACACTCTTGATTATTTGTTTCAACTCCGTACTTTAGATATTTTCATTCATTGTGTTTAAGATGTATTAGTATTGACTTAACATTGTTTGTTAATAGGCTTTGGACAAGATCTGATTTGAGAGCCATACAGATAAGGGCAAGCTAGATGGCAGCCTGAGCTCTTCATTCACATCGTGCCTCATATGCCCACCATGTACACGCTCCAATATTTCGATGCATGTAACCTGTAGATATGTTGATGCATATGTTTGGTTTTAGATGATTCTTTTGCATGTACCTGCTCCAAAATTTTGATGCATGTAGCATGTAACGATATTGATGCACATGTTCGGTTTTAGATAATTTTTTTGCATGTAGAGATGATTTTTAATTTGCCTGCTAATTGGTGAAAATGGTATGTCTTGGTTCTTCATCTAGCAAAATTCTGTAGTTGATGCCATTCTATCATGCCTTGATTCCTAATATTATTTGGGCATTTTGATGTTGAATTCTTTTATCATTTTTGATATGCTTTGTTGCAAAATTCTGTTGTTGCAAAGGATACAAATCCTGTTGATATGCTTTGGATACAAAAATTGAGAATGGCATCAATAACATGTTGTTGTTGATATGCTTTGTTGTATCAAACATTGAGAATTTTAGCAGAGGATACAATTTTTGATATGCTTTGTTGCAGAAATTTTCAACAGAATGGATACAAAAATTTTTGCAGGGGAGAGGGATTATGCTTTGTTGTCTGAGAAGAAGATGTGGATGAATTCTTTGTGCAATAAAATTCCAAAAACTTTATGAAGTATGGCCTTTTTTTATTTGATTGCATGCACTCTTTGTACATGAAAAAGGAGCTTTTAACCATAAAAAGGGAATTTTGTGATGTCGTTTGAGTCTTTGAGCTTAGGAGAGAGGGATTATGTTCTGTTTTTTTTTTGCATAAACAGGAACCGAAGATTTTCTCATCTTTTTCCCTCTATTTTATGGCTATTTATGTAGCACGATTAGCTCCCATCTTTATTATTTTCTGTCTGCACATTTTGTTATATTTATCGTTATTTTTGATTCAATATGCTTCTTCTATGTGCGAGTATTTGAAAGGTGATGTATCTAATTAGCTCACATCTTTATTAATTAGATTCCAGTTGAAGATTTGTGCTGGTTTAGGATTAAATCCAATGGAGTTACTGAAAGGCTTGATATCTCTTATAGAAGTTCACTTTTGTACTGTTATATTGTTTCTAGAAGAAGCATAGAGAGTGAGATTCTGGGTATATGCACATTTTTGTGATTGATCAAGAAATGCATTTATCTGCGTATATGCACATTTTGGGTATATGTATATTTTTGTGTTTGATCAAGAAATGCTTAATATCTCATGCGATGACTATTTCAACCCCTTTATGTCTCCCTCTTGCATCTTTAAGATCTGCATTGAAAGCTCGAACTTTTTTAATCGAGCATATTGTAAGGAAAATATCTGGCTGTGGGAAGGGAGGAAAGGGATTGGGAACGTGCAGACTAAAGTGCCACTTGAAAGTTCTTCGTGACAACATCCAAGGTATCACGAAGCCTGTAATCCGTCACCTATCTCGCGGTGGGGCAATGAAGAGGAACATCGGCCTCATCTACGAGGAGACACGTGGGGCCTTAATATCTTTCTCAAGAACATCATCCGTGTCACAATCACCTACACCAAGCATGCACATTGAAAGACAGTGACAGTGATGGACGTCGTCTATGCCCTTAAGCGCTAGGGATGTACTCCTTACAGTTTTGACGGTTATGGGTCTGGCTTTATTAGCGTTGTTGTTTTTAGTCTAAAGAAATGAAATTTGGATGTATTTGGTTATTAGGAGTGAACGATGTTTGTTCGGTTATTATCGGGTTTATATATGTAATTTTGAATCTCCATTCCATGAATGAATTGATTTTAGAAGGTCATAGTATTTTGTTTGATATAATTTTAGGATATCACAAGTTGGTCTATTTCTATAGGTTGCAAGCATGATTTAGATTATCCATTTTATTTACAGATTGATTACTTTGGGAGCTCTTATATCAACAGAGTAGATTTAATATTTTAAATGAACCTTGCTCTTAGGACACGATTTAAATCTAGAGAAACTAAATTTTAGGGGGAAAACTACAAATTTTGGGATACGAAAATATCTTAGGGGAACTAAAATTTGCGGGAACTAAAATTTTTGGGTGTCCTAAATAACAAATATTGTAATTTATTTATTTATGTTTGTTAAAAATTAGGGGATCTAAGATTTTTAGGAGTGTATTTTAAATGAACCGTGCCCTTAGGGCATGTGTTATCACTATCTATATTACATATGATGATAGTTTTTGAATTCTAGGGCTGACTAGGACAAGCTGACTAGGACAAAAGGATTGATAGAAAGACGGCTGAGATTTAATCTTGAGGAATGAATGGTTGAGATGAGATTTTGTGGAAAGTTTTGGAGGGAAAAACATTTCTGGTGAAAGGAAAACTTCTGGGTAAATGAAACTTTTTGGGGAATGAAAGTTCATGGGAAATAGCAGAGTGCATGCAATTAATGCATTTGGGAAAAAAATCTTTAACTTACACTTAATGCTGCAGATCGAATGCTGCCGCAGATCGAATGATCTATCCCTCAACGCGGGGCCCACCGTCTCTTCGACGCATGTGACAACAATATGAGAATAATTTCCCTCGGCACAGGCGCGCTAAATTTTTTTAAGCTAATTTGTTGTTCCGTGCTGAATTTGTTGTTTCTTAACTTTTTTACGCTAATTTGTTATTCCGCGCTGAATGCATCCGTGCTAAAATTTGTTGTTTTACGCCGAATTTGTTGTTCCATGTTGACCATGCCAAAGGCCACCGCTAAATGTTTTATGCTAATTTGTTATTCCATGCCGAAGGAGTCCGCGCCGAATTTGTTGCTTTGTGCATTGTTGTTCTGCGTCGAAGGCGCCGGTGCCGAATTTGTTGTTTTACGTCGAATTTATTGTTTCGTGTCAAAAGCGCCTACACCGAATTTGTTGTTCCGCGCCGAAGGCGTCAGCTAAATTTTTTTAACGCTAATTTGTTTTTCCGCGCCGAAGGTACATGCACCGAATTTGTTGTTCTATGCCGAATTTGTTGTTCCGTATTGAATGCGCCCAGCCAAATTTGTTATTACGCACCGAAGGCGCCCATACCGCTAAATATTTTTACGCTAATTTGTTGTTCCGCATAATTTTGACTGTGGAAATAATTTTTTGGATAACAAAGATTTCACGGATGATAATCTTAAATGAACCGTTCCTGCGGGCACGGGTTATGAATAGTCTATATTACATTTGGTGATTGTTTTTTAAATTCTAGAGCTGACTAGAACAAGCTGACAAGGACAACAAAGTTGATAGAAGAACGGCTGAGATTTAATCTTGAGTAATGAATGGTTAAGATGAGATTTGTGAAAAGTTTTGAAGGGAAAAATATTTCTGGGGAAATGAAAGTTTCTGGGGAAATGAAATTTTTGGGGAATGAAATTTTCTGGGGAATAGCAGAGTGCACACAACTAATGCACTTGGGAAAAAACATTTAACTTGCACTCAATGTTGTAGAACGAATGATGCTGCAAATCGAATTATCTCTCCTTCGACGAGGGACCCACCGTCTCTTCGACGCACGGGGCAACAAGATGAGAATAAGTTCCCGCACCGAAGGCGCCCGTTAAATTTTTTTACGCTAATTTGTTATTCCACGCCGAAGGCGTCCGCACCGAATTTGTTTTTCTACGCCGATGGTGCCCGTACCACTAATTATTTGTACGCTAATTTTTTGTTCCACACAATTTTTGTTGTGGAAATAATTTTTTGGGAACAAAGATTTCGCGGGGAAAAATCTTAAATGAACCGTGCCCGCGGGCACGGGTTATGACTAGTATATATATATAATCCAAAGTATACAGGAGTATGAAATACATCTATAACTCCTTGTACATCAAAAGTATCTGAACGACATACATACATCATCCATACATCACACAAAGAGAACATCAAAATACAAACTGACACTAAAAAAAATCTCAAACCTAACAAAAATCTAGGTCAAAGGGTGAGTCTCAAAGCGGAGTGTCAATCCACAGCAGCATCTGAGGAGCGAGCCAAACCAATCTTGAACTCATGTGCCTCTGGATCAACCAAAGAATCCTCGGTAGGAGCGGCAGCATCAACAGCAAGTGAGACATCCTGAGGAGCTGAAGCGGCACTCGGCTCATGAGTAGTACCACCAGGATGCTCCAGAAGCTCAGAGAGGACATATGGAGTAGGCTGAGTAGGCTGAGGAGGAACAAAGCGTCTGAGGTTCTTAGGAAAAGGAATTCACTGATGCTGGAAGAATAACTCTTATAAACCAGAAATCCTCTCGTCCAAAAGGTCACGAGAGGGTGCGGCTGAGGTAGATGGCTGATCATCTGGAGGAATGGTGGATGATGAAGGAGCAGAAGTAGATTACCTCTTCTTGGATGCTGACTGCAAAGCCGAAGAGGACTTCGACTTCGCAGAAGCATCTACAAGAGGACCAAGAGGCAAAGGCTCGTACGAAGTCAAGTCAATAACAAAATGACGGAAGGCCAATGTAAGGAGACCTCTATAAGGGATGTGAGCAGAGGAAGTAGTGAACTCGACCTTTTCCATCCGATCAAGGAGGACACCGGCCCAGTTCACTGACATCCCCGAGAAGGTAGCATACATGCATCGGAGGATCTCCTGAGAGGGCTGGCCGGAAGAGACGTACTTCGGCAGGATGTTGGACTTCACCACAAGGTGAACAGCCCAACCCCTAGCTGTGAACATGGAGGCCCTGACTCCAGATGAACAGTAGGAGGGGATCACACGAAACATGTCCTGAAGGACATTCTGATCAAGATCAACAACATCAGAAATAGAGATGTCAGCAGGAAGGGAGCCAGTGGAGGGGATCATAAGAATGGTCCCTAAGAGAGTAGGGTCAAGATGGATGCGGGTCCCCTGAACCACGGTGTCTATCTCCCCTGTGTCAACATATTTACCGCGAATGTGGTTTGCATAGAATAATTTGACTAGAAAGCGATAAGCACGTGGGGAATCGATATGGAAGTATCGAAAAAGATCACCCAAATGGGTAGATGAGAGAATCTCTGAGAGTCTCTCAGCTGTGAAAGCCTGATAAACAATAAAATGCTCACGAAGGAGCCTGATCCCTAGCATGAAGTGGAACTTTGCCAGACAAGAATCGTCTCGGAAAATAGGAACTAGAGGATCAGCAGGAGACACGACAGGACTTTGGCTTTGATGTCACGCCCCACAACCCATTATACGGGTGCGAGGACGTGGCTAAGGTCTGCATGGGCGGGAGCTATGAAGCTCGGATCCAATAAGTGTCTGTAGAGGTACACCAATCATAACACAAGTTCTTGCATTTTAAAGTTCAGAAGAAAAATAGTACTTAAAAGAAACATCATTCATTCATTCATTATGATAATATCCAGCAGTACAATGGAAAGTCTAATAAAGAAGCCTCAGCATGGCAACAACAAAATGAAACTACTGGTGCTACGCACCCAACCTACACAGGAAAGTAAAACGGTGTTATGCACCCAAACTAGAAAGTAGGAATACCAAGTCAGCAACGGGCAGAGAACTCTAGGACAAGTCCTCGTCTGGATCATACTCCCGAGCAACGTCCTCCTGGTCCCAACCTACAGGTACGGTGTCCTCGTCTACGAACCCTGTCTCGGTACCTGACATACAAACACCCAAGAGAAAAGGAGTTGTATGTCAGGCAGAGTCTACAAGTAAAGGTAAGACGACTCTACTGCAAAGTGTATGAAATTTAATGACAGATATTGAAATGTTCTTTACTTAACAAATTATAAGATGCAACAATATGACATTTTATAGCATGATAGGAAAGTAAAAACTGTGCAAGAAAGTAATAATGATATGGCAATGGCCGTAGCGTGTACTACCGGCTACATGAAAAGACAAGACAAGAATGTGTGTCATGAAAAGGGTTCACACCTTATGGTTAGAGGGCGGTCAAACGCTCTAAACCGTGTGACAGCTCAACCCTACCCAAAACCCATGCACAAGACAAGACCAGACAAGGGATCACTCTCTCTATATTGGAGAGTGCCCTATTCCCCACAGGTTGTGTATTCCAGATAAGGGATGACTCTCTGTATTTTGGAGAGTGCCCTATTCTCCGTAGGTTGTGTATTCCAGACAAGGGATCACTCTCTCTATCATGGAGAGTGCCCTATTCCCCGCAGGATCTGCAAAACATTTCAAGAATGATGTTACATGACATGACAAAGGTAATGTATGTTCTCTTCATTCTATGGGGTTCACCCACAGACACACACAGATAGTTCCTTGCATGGCTGTTATAGCAGTTTATACCTATACTTTGTCGTCAAGCCTAGGCTGTCGTGAGGGTGTACCAGATGATATCATTTCACGTCTGGTTCTCTTGTTCAACAATTTTCAAACTTAGGAAGTAATGGCCTAAAACGTGGCCATAACTATGCAAATGAACACACTTGCCTGAAATGGCGAGAAGTAAGTCCGTCAGGAGCGTCTCGTCACATGTAGCGTGTCGGTTATGGTTCACTGTAATAAATTTAATGGGACGGTGTCAAGTCACATTTTTAGAATGTCCTATTATGGTCTGTGTCTACGTTAAGCTGGCTATCCTTGTAGTTCAAAGCAAAGTGTTCAAACGTTCAAACCTATACTACGATTCTATCCTATGTGCACAGTCAAAATTGTCCAATCGTCGGTTTAGATTTTCACAACAATTTAAATGAGCATAGAAGTAAATTTAGTGATTTATGTAGAGGAATATTCCCTCGGATCATTTGTATTTGATGCAAATGATAATTTAAGCCTAGATAGGGACTATTTTGCATTTGATGCAAAAGAGATTAAATGTGTTTTAAATTGTTTAAAACAATATTTAATAATATAAACGCAAGGAAAAGTTCACGGGTAAGACGGGAATGTCCCGGTCTAAACCCAGGTTCGAACGGCGTCCAAATCGGACACCAAATACAAAAGTTATGCCCAAAACAGCCCAAAAGACAAGATCAGGCCAGACTGGGTCTGGACTGCTGGCCAGGCCCAACAGAAACAGAAAACCCAGGCACAGGCCTGGGCTACCCAAGCACAGGCCTGGGCTTGGCCCAGGCACGACCTGGGCTTGCCCAGCGCCTGGGCAAGGCCCAGGCGGGGCCTGGGCTTGGCCCAGGCCGCCTGGGCAAGCCCAGGCGGGCCTTGCCCAGCGCCTGGGCAAGCCCAGGCACAGCCTGGGCCTTGCCCAGGCGGGTTTCTGCGCGCGCTGAACGCGTGGGGCCCACATGTGGGCCCCAGCTCTAGGGTTTTGAACCCTTATTGTGCAGAATTGTTTGACGGCTCAGTTTTTGCAAAAAACTAGCCTTGGGTTGATCTTTGGACAATCAATTGGAGGGTCAAACGAACTCCGATTGACGAACGGTTTTTTCCTATGCGTTCACCGTTGAACACCCTTCGAATTGATAGGTTGTATCAATCCTGAAGTTCAACAGTGAGGGAGTTAAAATTCACGGAAGTTTGCACTTTGTGAAGTGCAAACTAAATTGAATTTGATTAAACTCTATTTTAGTCCCACATCGGATTTTGAGAAAAGGGGAGAGTCCGCCGCCTATATAAATAGGGGTCTGCTCTCCTCCTCATGCCTATAAATTTCTGCCTTGCTCCTTAGGGCTCTAGCAAAGCCGCAAAGGAGTTCGGATTCAGATCCGAAATCTAGGCGGAGGTTTCACTCGCGTGAAACTTTCTTCGGCGCGTGGTTGGCTCGGTGAAATGGGATTGATCGCCTCGGGATGCGGAGCGGTTCGAGGAGCAGTTCGGGGAGCGGTTCAAGGAGCGGATCGGCGTGGGACGGGAGCAGCTCGGAAGACGGTGCGGAACATCTCGCCTGCCCCAGGGCTGAGATTCCGGGTATGTGTTTAAGCTTTTCATTTAATTATTGGCAGTAGTTAGATCCCTCTTGGGGTGGTCAGATCCACCCCAAGTTGGCAGAGTTTCTGGCTAATAGGGTCTGGTTCCTTAGGGTTGCATGTTAATTAGATTAACATAAAATTTTTCCGCTGCATTTCTGTCTATGTTCCGTCTGACTTAGGACGGGACTAGAGTTTTTGTGCCCTAAGGGTCCCAGAAAACCCTGCATTGGTATCAGAGCCATCTCTGTATGCTGATCTTGGACTGCGAATTTATTATTTGAATGCTTTTACAGAAAAATGTTTTCTTTAAATTTATGCGATAAATTTAAATTTTTTTTTGTTTAAAAATTTTATATGATAAATTTTAAACATGTAAGTTTTAAAATGGAATTTTTTAAATTTATGTGATAAATTTTAAAAATTGTTTTAAAGCTTTAAAACTTTATGCGATAAGTTTAAAATGTTGTTTAAAATTTTATGTGATAAATTTTAAACATGGAATTTTTTAAATGATGTTTTAAATTTATAAGATATTTTAAAAACTGATTTTAAAAAGTTTAAAATTTTTATGCGATAAATATTTTAAAGTAGCATGCAAATGTTATGATTTTTAAACAAGCTTTTACTTTATGAGATAAAATAAAATGTTTTAAAAATCGTATTTTTAAATTTAAATGTTAAATTTAAGTATGCATGCTAAAATTGTTTATGCGATAAACTTTAGTCTATTTAATTGTTAAATAATTGTACATTTTTTATGCGATAAAATTAGTGTAATTTTAATGGCTATGTCTTCTTGTCCCTTATTTGATAACACAAGACAACCCTTTAGGTTAGCCATTAAGTAATGATTAAAATTTACTAATTGAATTTTAATGACATGCTATGTTTTAATAAAACATTAACAATGCTTTAAGACCTAATTCCTGATTAGGGTAGTCCTTTTAATGAATTTTTAATTTTAATTGTTATTATTAAATCATTAAAGGACTTCGCTTTTAGCGTTGGTTAATAAATTTATTAAAATCCTAATAACGATTAGGATATCACGTGAAACTTATAGTTGATAAGGACTTAATAAAAGTTATTAAACAAATCCTAAAATTTTGAATTTAAGGATGCAACTAGTTGATAGGATTAATTAGGTGTTAATAAAAGCTGTTTAGTCTATGGCACACATACAAAAATGACAAGCTTCATTCAATGGACCATGATCCAGTCAATGTGCTTGGCTAAGAGTTCTGGATCAACCCTTACTAGTCTAAGGGGTAGTGATCCTGGCTTAGTCAATTCCCTGGCTGTGTTCCGCTGGACCGCAATGTCGCGAATCATGATTGTATGACACCCTGGACTATATCTAGTCAATGCGTTATAATTCTTATTAAAGATTAATCTGTATCCCTCCTTGATTTTGGAGCTTGGTAACTCAAAGAAGACAATTATAGTTGTTGAGTCTCCTCAAGCTATGACATGTTTATCTTTAAGGAACAAACTCCAACATACATGTGATGTAGTCTAGAGTTGACCCAAATCGATACGTCGGGTCTCCTCAAGCATCGATCTAAGTCAAATCTGGACACGAAATCAAGGGTCTGACTAGACCAATTATTATGATTTGTTGAGTCTCCTCAAGATCATAAGTGACTGTGGGTAAAAAACGATAGGTAGTCACATGTGATGTGATTGACTAAGAGTTAGTCTACCAATCATGGAACCAATCAACTTGTTGAGTCTCCTCAAGGTTGTGAGGTTCAGGATGATTGGATCCCTCTTTCACTAAATTTTAATTCCATTAAATCGTTTGTTATTAAGCTTTGAAACGATCGCAAAAATAGTGGGAGGATATAGATAGATAAAAGCCATTCTACCTATATTTAATATTGAACATATGCTAAACTAGGGCAAGACTATGTTTACCGAAGGAATCAAAATATAAATTTTAATGGAATTAGTTAATTGGTCAAATAGGTTGATTAATTGAATATCAAGTTAAATTCTAATTGATAGAATCAAAACTATATTCTCGTTGACATTAAAATGACCTTATAAAGAACAGACTTAAGAAATATGATTTCATTAAGTTCTGGGTCCAACAAATAAATTCACGCAACATGTCACTCGTCTCTATATGAGGCAGCTTGAACATATAGGATATTAGAAGTATGTTTCTCCCTACAACTTGTCGAGCTACCCTCAAGGTTGTATGTATAAACAATTTTGATCCGCAAAGTTCAAGAATTCGATCAAATTGTTTGAGTCGAATACGAGTGCATGAGCGATGCAAGGCTATGTATCCCAACCGGATCTTGAGACAAGCAACTTCTTGAGCTACACTCAAGATTGCAACTCTCAGGCGTTTGGATACATGAGACGCTTGTGTAGCCATTTATTTATGTTGGGCTATTTAAATATCTAAATGTGATTTAGAAAAGTAAGAAGGCCCTCCGGGAAAGTCAATCGAGTTTAATTGTTTCATTTTTCATTAGTAAAGGCATAAGTAAGAGGAAATGAAAATGTGACATATTTTGATGTCACGATTTTATAATTATTGTTATACAAAAGACGTCTAACACAATTTGACGAATGTCGTCACCTCGTTTCTGAAGCAATGTTTTGCGTTAGTAATTTATGTATAACGATAAAATAAATATTAAATGTTAATATATATATACACAAGATAGTAGCAAACTTGTATGGAAAAATAGACTAGGCCGTATCGAGAGACTAAGCTTCACAAGTCACATAAAGAGGGGTCTGACCTCTCGTATTATGAAGTCTGTGGACACTTGTGAGTCTTATCCTCTTAGATAGAATGGCTGAAACCCATCTGTAAGACAGAGGGAGAATGAGTTGTCGAACTCAGTCTGGTACATACTGATGAACCCGAGTCTAGATTAACCAAATCAAGTTATTCGTATATTTTATTAAGACACGTGTTCTTGATGAAACACAAGTCTGATAAAATAAAGAACGAAATGACTAAAGTATATAAACTGATTCGATTAGATCGAATGGTCAAATACTTAGCTACATAAAATCTTGCGAAACTAAAAGAAAATGTGATTTTCTCTCAGGTCAAGTCTGTAAACACATCCGTGTGTTAAAAGGTATGAATTACACTTAGTTAGACTTGGTGTGATCCATTGTAAGTGACTTTGAGTTAAGTCCTCCTTCTGGGTTAAGTCCCATATGGTAATGCCTAGGTTTTGATAATGTTCTGTGAGGACATTATCAATAAGATATTCATAAAATCAATCATTAAGAAGTTGTATAATTACTCGAATCTCGTGAGACGAAGAGTCGAGTTAGACATCATAATTGATGATGACTTAGCCAACTTCTAGGATGAAAATTCGGAGTAGTAACTCCGATTTAAAATTTGATGCAATCAGAATAGGTCCGTGTGCGTAAATAAATTTCAGAATTTAGTTTATGTGCCCAAGGAAAATGTTTCCTCACTTTCTACAAGTAAATCTTTAAGTTGAAAGATTTGTGCAGAAAGGAAAATAGTGAAGTGCAACAGTGTTGGTCGAGAACAGTTTTCATCCTAATTCCTATAAAATGGATTATGTTGAAACCGTCTCGCCAGCAGATGTGCACAGATCTACTCGGACCAAGATCGATGTAAAACGCTCAGAGTTGACCATGAAAATTGGAACATTCACTTATAAGTTCGTTTTTCTAAATATGATTTAGACGGACCAACTTATATGAATTAACCAGAAAGTTTTCAAGGTCAGTGGGAGCATATAAATTACATGCGAGGCATCAAAGGGATGGAACATATTTTTGACAAAGTGATCAAAAGAGTTTGATACTTTATCAGAAATAAATATGAGCCATTTGAAATGACCAGTAACTAATTTAAATGATTATCGTAAGGTACGATGAACTGGATGAGATCCAAGGAAATAAAAATATTATGGATTCCGAAAGACCAAATGAATTATTTGAATGAGATTCAAATGGTTGGTCTACATGAACATAGAAACCCCTTAAGTCTATAGTGTAGACGGTTTTAGCAGATCCACTCACGAAGGCTCTACCACATGAAGTCGGGAAAACTTATGTGTAAAAACGGTATTAGATACCGAGATAAATGGGCCTGAGTGCAAGTGGGAGATGTTGAGAGAAGATACCTGCGAGGCAATCTATCTCTGTGTGTGAATAGCACAAACATCTTGTTTGAAATAACAGTAAGCTGTTTGGTAATAATTTATCTAAGTTTTTTTTATAATGTTGTTAACATTAGACATTAACTTAGGGAAAGTCCTAAGACTTTATGCAAGGTCAAACAGGTATCGAGATGAGTATCTCGATTATGGAGAAATGTTTGACCGTCTGTAGCATAAGTCTAAAAAGGGTTCGTAGTCATAGATGTTTCGAGACTAGGATATCGAAACATCGGATAGACCATTATGTCTTAATCTTCACCGTATAGCGGTGGCGATGATCTCATGATCGCTTGACTTGGCGAATTCGTTGACGAGACACAGGTGCTCATTAGAGAATGAGTTCACTGAACGATCCACAAGAGTTATCATATGGTTATATTGACCAATCTGTCAATGATGACTCTGTGTGATGATAGGCTAGTTGGTCTTATGACTTGAGGTCATTTTGACGAACCTGTGCGTGAACGGTGCCACTTAGATCAAATGACCTAGCTTCAAGGCAAGCCCTGTCGAAAGGTCTTTGATTGGGTGACACTTGAAGCGTATGAGGAGAGTAATGACCAAGAGAGGATTCGTCTCTCCCGATCAATGGGAGTTAGTGTCGTAGGGTTAGTTCGGTCTTTAGTAAAAACTCTGGCCAGAGTATGTTGGAAGAAGTCCAACATTTTTTGACTAAAAGATCGATAGAAACTAACCGGAGTCAAGTTATTGGGGTTGACAGTTTGACCGTACCCTAGACTTGATCTACACGGCATAGTTTAGATGAAAAGACTATAACTACGGAATTCATCACGGAAACAGTCAGGGTGGTCCCGACAATACTCATGTCAATGAGTTAACCACATAATGATGATTCCTGAAGTAGGGACGGCAACCACTGCTCGTGGTCACTGCCGTATAGGGCTTCGAGCCCAACCTGTTGTAAGGGTCAGGCTGTAGGGTCTCACACAGAGTGCGATCTTCGTCTAGTAATAGGTAGAAATTAGTTAGGGAGAATAATTTGCATTTGATGCAAGGGATAAAATATTGCAAAAGATGTTTGCAATCATCTCCTACATTCGGGATAAATGATCCTGAGTGCAAGTGGGAGATGTAGAGGAATATGCCCTCGGATCATTTGTATTTGATGCAAATGATAATTTAAGCCTAGATAGGGACTATTTTGCCTTTGATGCAAAAGAGATTAAATGTGTTTTAAATTGTTTAAAACAATATTTAATAATATAAACGCAAGAAAAAGTTCACGGGTAAGACGGGAATGTCCCGGTCTAAACCCATGTTCGAACGGCGTCCAAATCGGACACAAAATACCAAAGTTATGTCCAAAACAGCCCAAAGGACAAGATCAGGCCAGACTTGGTCTGGACTGCTGGCCAGGCCCAACAGAAACAGCAAACCCAGGCCTGCCTGGGCCAACCCAGGCACAGGCATGGGCTTGGCCCAGGCACGGCCTGGGCCTGCCCAGCGCCTGGGTTTGACCCAGGCACGGGCCTGGGCTTGGCCCAGGCGGGGCCTGGGCTTGGCACAGGCCGCCTGGGCAAGCCCAGACGGGCCTTGCCCAGCGCCTGGGCAAGCCCAGGCGCGGCCTGGGCCTTGCCCAGGCGGGTTTCTGTGCGCGCTGAACGCGTGGGGCCCACTTATGGGCCCCAGCTCTTGGGTTTTGAACCCTTATTGTGCAGAATTGTTTGACGGCTCAGTTTTTGCGAAAAACTAGCCTTGGGTTGATCTTTGGACAATCAATTGGAGGGTCAAACGAACTCCGATTGACGAACGGTTTTTTCCTATGCGTTCACCGTTGAACACCCTTCGAATTGATAGGTTGTATCAATCCTGAAGTTCAACAGTGAGGGAGTTAAAATTCACGGAAGTTTGCACTTTGTGAAGTGCAAACTAAATTGAATTTGATTAAACTCTATTTTAGTCCCACATCGGATTTTGAGAAAAGGGGAGAGTCCGCCGCCTATATAAATAGGGGTCTGCTCTCCTCCTCAAAACTCGTCCCAAGCTCTAGATCTGAGCAGCTCTCGTAAATGTTGGAGCACGCTCGGATCTAAGCTGAATTAATATTTCTCCACTCCCTATAAATTTCTGCCTTGCTCCTGAGGGCTCTAGCAAAGCCGCAAAGGAGTTCGGATTCAGATCCAAAATCTAGGCGGAGGTTTCACTCGCGTGAAACTTTCTTCGGCACGTGGTTGGCTCGGCGAAATGGGATTGATCGCCTCGGGATGCGGAGCGGTTCGAGGAGCAGTTCAGGGAGCGGTTCAAGGAGCGGCTCGGCGTGGGACGGGAGCAGCTCGGAAGACGGTGCGGAACATCTCGCCTGCCACAGGGCTGAGATTCCGGGTATGTGTTTAAGCTTTTCATTTAATTATTCGCAGTAGTTAGATCCCTCTTGGGGTGGTCAGATCCACCCCAAGTTAGCAGAGTTCCTGGCTAATAGGGTCTGGTTCCTTAGGGTGGCATGTTAATTAGATTAACATAAAATTTTTCCGCTGCATTTCTGTCTATGTTTCGTCCGACTTAGGACAGGACTAGAGTTTTTGTGCCCTAAGGGTCCCAGAAAACCCTGCAATTTAAGTAGTCGATTTTTAGTTAGGTTTCAATGACGTACGGTGTGGGTTAATACGAGTGAGTGGAACCAACCTAGTACGACGAACATGCACGTGTCTGACGTCGGATCTGAAACGGTGACCGGTCTCGTCGTCTACGTCTCCTTGACCCCAGGTAGCGTAGCTAGGACGGTCGTCTCGGGATCGTTTCGGCTGCGGATAGCGCAGCATAACGATGTCTACGGAGAGGAGCAGTGGATACGCTGTCTTGCGGCAGCGAAATAGCTAACAGCAACAGCGGGCAGCAAAACCGGCAACTGCTGCAAGGCCTGCGGCAGATCTGGACGTCGGAGGGGATGACAGCTGCGACGTGGAGAGGGACACGGCAAGGGGAGAGGCCTTGGGCTATCGGGTGTGTTGCCGAAGGGAGAGGGTAAGCCGTGGGGTGTTCGAAAGTGTGGAATGGGGGCTGTCAGGTGAAGAGCCGGCGGTGGGAGAAGCTCTCGGCCTGAGGGCTACTGAAAGGCCGGCTGGTGGAGAGAAAAGGGTGGCAATTGATGAAGAACGATCGACAGGTCTGGGTGTATGTGCGAGGACGTTGATGGATGGCAGTTGAGGCTGACGGGTGTGGGAGTGCAGGTCGGGGAGAAGAAACGCTGGCGGTGGGGGTGTGTGCGTGAACTGCATGTGTTGTGGTTGGCGGGTTTGTGTTCGGGCATGGTCGTGTGATGGTGGTCGGACGTTGAATGGGGGGTGTACAGCGGCTGTGTAGGGTTGGGTTCAAAACTACAAGAGAGGGAAGATGCTTTGTGTTTTGTGCGGCTCAAGAGAAGGAGTAGGAAACCCTATCTCCTAGGTTGCATCTGTGTAGAGGATTCGACCTAAGTTTAGGTTAAAAAGAGAGAGAGAGAGAGAGAGAATGGTCTTTGAAAGAAACAAGGGAGGGCTTTACTCTAGTTTGTGCGGCTGAGAGTTGGCAAACCCTAGGTCTTTAGGTTTGTTTTTTCTTTTGGGTATTAATTTATAGAATAAGGGTGTGAGAGAGAGAGATAGAGATGTGAGAGGAAATTGGGGAATGACGAGGGGAAATGGTTTCAGGTAGTTTTAATTATGATTTGATTTTTAAAACGTAAATGAAATTTGAATTAAAAAAACATAGGGAAATAAACAATATTAAGGATAATGGGCTTAGTGAGTCGGTCAAATGACGTCCAAAAATTATGAGAAAAATACCGCGACGATTGTGACGACGCGAGGATCGAGAATACATGGTTCGGTCACATGCTAGGCCTATAAAAAATAAAAAAATAAAGTACGAAATTACACATTCCAAGCAAAATACGTACAAAATACGCACGATCAGAAAGCGACCTTTACATCCTACCCACCTTAAGAAAAATTCCGCCCTCGAAATTTCTAACACCTACTGATCAGAGAACAAAAGAGGGTAGCGCTCTCTCATCTCATCTTCTCTCTCCCAGGTGGGCTATCCTTTCGATCCGTGTTGCCACATCACTCTCACCAGGTCGACTACCTTATTTCTCAACTGCTTCTGTCGACGGTCCAAAATATGCACTGGCTGCTGCTTATAAGTCAAGTCCAGTCGGACCATGATCTCTGAAAAATCCACAGTGTGCGATGGATCACTGACGTATTGACGTAGCTGAGATACGTGAAACTCGTCGTGAACTCCCTCCAAAGATGGTGTTAGAGCAAGGCGATAAGCCACTGCTCCCACACGCTCCAACACGTCAAATGGTCTAATATACATTGGACTCAGCTTTCCTTTCTTCCCGAAATGAATGACTCCGCGATTCGAAGAAATCTTCAGGAAGACATTATCTCCATGCTGAAACTCCAAAGGTCATCTTTTTGCATCCGCCCAATGCTTGAAGCGATCTTACGCAATCCGGAGTTTATCCCTGATGTCTCTCACAACATCCACAGCTTCTACAATCATCTCCGGACCTAACAGCTCTCTGTCTCCGATGTCATTCCAGCTCAGTGGAGATCAACATTTCCTTCCATATAGAGCAGCAAAAGGCGCCATGCCAATGCTCGCCTGGTAGCTGTTGTTATAGGAAAATTCCACTAAGTGGAGATGGTCCTCCCACGAGCCCTTCAAATCGAGCGTACAAGCTCTCAACATATCCTCCATAATCTGAATCGTCCTTTCCGACTCGCCATCGGTCTACGGGTGGTACGCCATGCTGAAACTCAGACTCATACCAAGATTCTCCGATAGACTCTTCCAGAATTGAGAGGTGAATCTCTAGTCTCTGTCAGATACGATGCTCACCAAAACTCCATGTAAGCGCACAATCTCCTGCACGTACATGGTCTACGTAACAAACTAACCTTAAGGAGGAAGTATAAAATAGAGACGTAAAAATATCTTCACCTCTAGATACTTCCTCGCCATGATTTCTGTCGACTACGTCGTTCTGCTTAGGGCTCTGAGGTAGGCCTATCACAAAATCCATCGTGATGTGCTGCCACTTCCACTCCGGAATATGTCACGCCCTGCTTCCCAAGTATGGAAGGCGAGACGTGAAGAGGTCCGCTCAGACTTGGAGCTGTAAAGCTACAGTCTGATAAGCATCTGGTAATTTAATCCATTAGCAGGTTCTTTGCATTACGACGAAACAACAATAATAACCAAGAAAGGTAGACAATTAAAATTATCCAACAAGCTACTTCCACAGATTTTATTCCAAACATACAGAGATAATCATAAAGAAAAGTACAGAGTCTGAAACGAAGGCCTAAGCATGGTCAAAACTAAAACAAGTAATAGTGCTACGCTTCAAACAACCTAACAACAGCTACTAGGAAAGTAAACAACAACTAATGGAAAGTCACCAACTGAGACTAAGGGTAGGACTCCGGTGTCCTCGAACTGGACGTCAGTAACTAGTTGTCCTCAGCAACTAAGTTAGGCTCAAACCTGACATGTGACACCCAAAGAGCAAAGGGCGCATGTCAGCAAAAAACTCCTAAAAGGGAAGGGAGACTTTTGTGCAAGGAAACGTAAAAGTAAAGAGTACAACTAGCAGTTCTAAAATTATGAAGATGACATGACATGATAATTCAAAGTATGCAGCAGTAAAAACGAGATGACATGGCATATTATTTCAATGAATGCAGCAGTTAAAAAGAACATGATAGTTACAAAGCATGCACGTCGTAGCAGAAGCTACTAAACACTATATCATGAATTCACGAAAACTAGCTTATCACGTCATGCACAGGGTTTTCGCCTTTTGGCTGAAGAGGCTGTTCGGTCACACTTCTACACTCAAGTGATCGTTTAATCCTACCCCTCCACGTGTATCGAGCGTTGGTTTTTCACCAACACACTATAATCGCTTCTGGATCAGGAGCTAGGAAGTGTTTTTGGTTTGGCATAGGGTTGTACCTAGCATGCAGGTGCCTAGCCTCAATCAATATGTAGGAGTCAAAATCCTACTCGCCGCAGCTTACATTTCAATAGTAGCGTGTGCTACGCAATCATGACAAACATTCAATGCATGAAATGACATGGCAAGATGCATGAACGTGGAAATAAGAAGTATAAAAGTGCGTACAGTTAATTTGAAATTAATCATGACATGCGGTATGAAATGATATCAAAGCAAGGGTGTCGGATCTAGCTTCGTTGTCAAGCTAGACTATGTATGGGTGTCGGATCTACATTCGTTGTCAAGTTAGATCTAGTATGGTGCCTTGGCGACTATCATATCACTGCCTAGTCTCTTTTACACAAAAATCATAGAATGGCCTAAACATGGCCTAACAAATTACTGTGCAAGTTTCACTTGCCTGATGTAACGTCTGCAAATCTCTGTCCAACGGTCTAGAAAGTTCCTATGTGCTCAAACCATCGCCTAACCTACAGTCTCATAGTATTATCTTCAATTAGTTATTTAACAAAGCAAGGAGAATTAATGATTTTTATCTTGTTAGACATGTGGTGTTTGAGTTCCTATGGCTCAGGTATACCTTAACATAACGGAAGAGCTACACTGACATCGGGTAGCGACGTCAGTGGTTGGACTCTGGTAATGAGCTAGGTACGGCGACGTCTACGGCTTGCAGCAATGACGGCGACCACTAGGGGAAGAAGCACGTCACGCATATGGCCGCGAAAGGTGGACGAATGGCCAGGGCCGTGATCAAGGGGATATCGACCTGTTGTTGGGTTGCACGCGGCCACGACACAATGGGGCATGGCCACGGTGCTGGACATGGCCTGAAGTGGTTGCGGCCAAGGGAAGGTAGCCATTTATAGGGCAATGAGCTTATACATGGCTATGGAAGAGGAGGGTGCAGCAACAATGGGGAAAGAGGGGGACTTTGTGGTGCACCTGGCTGTCGTGGGGTCGCGCGCGAAGGGGAGAAGAGGGGTGTCAGGCCGTGGGGTTACGGGCAAAGGGAGGACAGCCGGGGGAGGTGTTGTGCAAGGGAGGGTGTTACGGGCTGCTCCATAGGGGTTCGGCCAAGGGGAGAACAGATTTAGGGGCCGATTGGCCGTGGTAGGGGCTGGTCGGCGGGGGCTTCCGGTGAGGTGGCCGGCAAAGGGGATCGGCATGTGGGAAGGTCGGAGATATATGGGGTGCGACAATGGTTTAGGGTGGAGAATGGAGGGATGGCCGGCAATGATGTAGGGGGTGCGGTATCAGGTTGCTGCTGGGTTGTTGGGGCTGCCGGCGGAAGTTGGTGGAGGTGCGCCGACGGTTGTGGCCTGGGGGAGGCCGGCAACGGCAAGGGGAGAAAATCAGATCTAGTTGGTAGAGGTAGGAGATCAGATCTAATTATGGGGGTGATCGACAAGGGGAGAAAAGGGGAGTTGCGGCTTCAGATGGGTGTTGCGTGTGGTGGCCGAAAGGAAGAGAGGATGCCGTGAGTTGAGGGAGAATATGGTGGCGGCTGAGTTTTGGTTGGTTTCCTAGGGCTCGCATAAGTTTTATGAAGAGTTGTTTGTTTTGCTAAATAGAGTGAAAATTGGTATAGTTTGGGGTGATTGGAGAGATAGGGTGTGAGAGGTGGAGGGTAGATGTAATGTGGGATTTAGATAGGAAACATATTGCATGAAACGCAAGATTCCTATAGGTTAAACTAGATTTGATTTTAATTAGGATTAGCTAAGGTTAATTAGAGGTTGATGATGATTAGGCCGATAGGTCGGTCAACGGTGTCCGATAAATACAAGAAAAATGCCAGGACGACCGTGTCGACGAGAGGATTGAGACTACGATAATCAGTCACGAGCTAGGTCAACGGAAAATGGAACTAAAATAAAAAGATCAAACGACGAAGCCTAAATTTACGACACCCCTTCATACAAAGTTGTTCTGTGGAAGAATGAGCCGTGAAATGACGTTCACGAAAAATTCCACAAATAAGTACTCTATCAGAGGGCCACACCGACATATCACATCGCACGTTTGGGATACGAGAAGAAGCAACTAAAAATATACGTACGAAAGGAATATACAAGCACAAAAATCATACGATCGAAAAGCGACAGTGACATCCTACCCACCTTAGTATAAAGTCTATCATCGGACTTTCTAACTATAAATATATCTAGCCACTCTTGTAACTACCCCAATCACTTCACGCTATAATTCAAACCATGTATAGTTACTACAAGCGCTTATATATGCACTAGGTAGTCAAACATTAAAACTACAAACATGCATGCATATACACATTCTATACTTATACTTATCATCGACAATCAAATTCATACACGTACTTCAATCATCCATATAGTCACGTACATCCCTTATATAACAATCACTAATTTAACACATAACCATGGTACACATACTTACATAAAAATAGTTCACACCTGCAAATACAATTGTAATACTTCACATATAGATATCTACCTATGCACAAAACAAACAAGGATATACTACTCCATATATCTCCTAGTGTACATCCAACACCAAACATATCAACACCGGTAGTCACATTATACACTATTAAATCATCTTTGCTATATATAATATACATTCACCACTAATATAAATACACAAATATAAAGTCATTCAAATACACGCAGATACTTTATCATATATACACATCACCTACAAACCTATAACTATATTTAAAACACATCACACATATCTTAATCACAAACATATATAGCTAAGCACATACTTATTCGTGCATGGTGCACGCCCACACACGCTAATATACCATTCGTACATGCCACTCATACAACTATATACTTAACACATTCTACACACCTTATTTAGCTAGCATATATACGTTCAAACATGTAAAACCTTAGTAATTAACTATACTACAAGACCAACACCTATAACTATATAATGGTATAGTCACCCACAACCATGTGCGTAACGTAACCAGTCACAACCAAATCTATCACTATACACACATCATCTATTACTATGTTCATAGCACTATACACAAACCACAAACAAATATAACAATACATTTAGAGTATACCCACTCAAACATGAGTGAGACTCAAAGACCCGTACTCGAATATTCTATATACATAACACGATATTTATACCTATACCAACACACATACCATATATTTAGATATACACCAACGTAATCATAATACTTGTCACACTATACATGTAAAAATTACATGCTATCACCTACATACAATAATATCAATCACACTTTATATTTAGTCAAGTAACACCAGCATAATACAATCACTTTACATACTATAATAGTATTACAAACATCGGCACACGTACACAATCAAAATACAATATACCATATATGTATACATCGAATAGTCACATACATATATTATATTCACACCATAGCAATATACCTATAATTAGTATACTACTACATATACATATCCATACATAGTTACATCATACCATAATTGTGCATACCTCCTGGTATACGCGTACAAACACAACATCCCTTAAGGGCAAGCAATACTATACAAAATTATACTCCTATTACCATACGTATATCACTCCTATTCATACAGTATATATATATATCTACCTACGACTAAGCACATACCATATCTTCATACGAGCACACCCTCATACGTACTAACATACTGATCATATAATAGGCCTGCACACTTAACCATAAGTATACATATTATCATTACATATAACATGCACATGACTTTACTAGTATACTATTTCAAACATTTACAAGTACCTTCATACTACATACACCATTAGTAGATATTCCCCCACAAATCCTTAAGTGGTGTAGCTATCCTCATATATATTTATAAACACTATCATTCATACAACGTCATACATTTATCACGAACAATACTGAGTATGCATATATAACAGAAGAGACAAACATTAATATACTAAGGGTAGCACACTCATACAAGAGTGGTACGCAGGGGTTCACACACACGGGTCCACACACTTTACCTATATACATGCACCACGACGATAGCACAAAAATACCAAAGGGCCCACCACTAAACTAAGGTTGACTTAGGTAACGACAAGCACTAGTAGGATGACTTAAGCAATATTCCGAAACCAAATAGTGTAACGAAACAAGATCGGGATGAGCGGGTTCAGATAAGGCAAGGTTAAGAGATAGCTTCGTTAGGTGAAACAGAGATATCATTGTGAATGTTTAGGTAAGGGAAAGAAAGATGTAATTATACCCTTATATGATACAAGAAAATAGTTTGTAAATGATATAAGTTAAAATACGAAGAATATAAAAACGGTCATACTTGAAAAGTTGGAGTTCTCTTTGCATAGGAAAATATTTAGAAGTCGGTAAAATAAGTTGTTTGAAATAACTTTGATAATATATATATAGTAAGAGAAGAAATGATATTTTTGATTATCGAAAAATCATTACACGAAGGAAGTAAAATATTCACATTTGTATGAAAGATATAGGTTAGAAAATATTATACGGTAGTAATTTAAAAATTTCGACGAAGAAGTTTCGAAATTCAAAGAATGTAGAAAGGCTAAGTGCATGCTAAATTTTTTCAAATAACCGGGAGGAATTCAAGATAAATAATATTGGAAATATTTTTCGAATGATCAGGATAGTAATGGAGAAGATTTAACGATTAATGATGAACGACATGAAGAATCACGTGAATCGAAAACAAGAAAGTGAATCAAATATTCAAAACACACGACTGAGAGAACTTAGTGAATATGTTATGATGGGATTCTATAGTCAATAGCTCGAAAGTGTAATGATTCGAAAAATGATAGAATCAGAGGTTCTAATTACCGGGCCGACTAAAAATCAGGAGAACTTAGCACTAAGACTTCCTAATAAACTAGACTGTAATAGAGATCTCAGAAAAGAAGGTCCTAAGAGGATCAAGATTACGTTCTGCTGGGCCCGAAATTTGATTGACCCAAGCGAATGACTAAAGGAGGAACTTTAGGGATCTAATATGGTCCGAGCTGGGTGAGAGGCTACCAAGGCATCCTAAGATGAGCACGACTAAATCTTACGAAGATGCCTGACTATCAAACCTGGACGTCTATCTAAGTCTTCCTACCGTCTAAGACAAGGAAAACCTTCATATTAGACTCATATTTTATGACTCGAATATTTCAAATGTTTCAAAGGATATTTTATTTATTATTGTTGTTTCGATATTTTGCAGGTGCAACGACCTGAATGGGCCACCACTAAAATCTGTCACGCCCCACTTTCCATGTATGGAAGGCGAGACGTGAAGAGGTCAGCTCAGACTTGGAGATGTGAAGCTACAGTATGATAAGCGTCTGGTAATTTAATCCATTAGCAGGTTCTTTGCATTACGACGAAACAACAATAATAACAAAGAAAGGTAGACAATTAAAATTATCCAATAATCAACATCCACAGATTTTATTCCAAACATACAGAGATAATCATAAAGAAAGTTCAGAGTCTGAAAAGATGGCCGAAGAATGGCCGAAACTAAAACAAGTAATGGTTCTACCACCGAACAACCTAACAGCAGCTACTAGGAAAGTAAACAACAGCTAAGGTAAAGTCACAAGCTGAGTCTAAGGGTAGGACTCCGGTGTCCTTGAACTGGATGTAAGTTACTAGTCGTCCTCAGTAACTAAGTCAGGCTCAAACCTGACATGTAATCTCCAAACATCTCCCAAAGAGCAAAGGGAGGGAACATATCAGTAAAAATATCCAAAAATGGAAGTGAGACTTTTGTGCAAGGAAACGTAAAAGTAAAGAGTACAACTAGCAGTTCTAAAATTATGAAGATGACATGACATGATAATTCAATGTATGTAGCAGTTAAAACGAGATGAAATTGTGTATTATTTCAATGAATGCACCAGTTAAAAAGAACATGATAGTAACAAGGCATGCACGTCATAGCAGAAGCTACTAAACACTATATCATGAATTCACGAAAAATAGCTTATCACGACGTGCACTGGGTTTCCACCTTTTGGCTGAAGTGGCTGTTCGGGCACTTCTATGCTCAAGTGATCGTTTAACCCTACCCCTCCACGTGTATCGAGCGTTGGTTTTTCACCAACACACTATGCTCGCTTCTAGATCACGAGCCAGGTAGTGTTTTTGGTTTTGCATATGGTTTTACCCGGCATGCAGGTGCCTAGTCTCAATCAATATGTAGGAGTCAAAATCCTACTCGCTGCAGCTTACATTTCAATAGTACCGTGTGCTATGCAATCTTGACAAACATTCAATGCATGAAATGACATGGAAAGATGCATGAACATGGCAATAAGCAGTTTAAAAGTGCGTACATTTAATTTGAAATTAAACGTAACATGCGGTATGAAATGATAGCATAGCAAGGGTGTCGGATCTAGCTTCGTTGTCAAGCTAGACCAAGTATGGGTATTGGATCTAACTTCGTTGTCAAGTTAGATCTAGTATGGTGCCTTGGTGACTATCATATCACAACCTAGTCTCTTTTACACAAAAATCATAGAATGGCCTAAACATGGCCTAACAAATTACTGTGCAAGTTTCACTTGCCTGATGTAATGTCTGCAAATCTCAGTCCAACGATCCAGAAAGTTCATATGTTCTCAAACCATCGCCCAACATATAGTCCCATATTATTATCTTCATTAGTTGTTTAACAAAGCAAGGAGAATTAATGATTTTTATCTTGTTAGACATGTGGTGTTTGAGTTCATACGGTTCAGGTATACCTTAACACGATGCGAGAGCTATACTGACGTCGGATAGTGACGTCAGGGATTGGACTCCGGCAACGAGCTAGGTATGACGATGTCTACGGCTTGTAGTGACGAATGTGACCATTGGGGGAAGAAGCACGGCACGGAGATGGCCACGGAAGGTGGATGAATGGCATGGGCATCGATCAAGGGGATCTCGGCCTGCTATTGGGTTGCATGCGACCACGACGCAATGGAGCATGACAACAACGCGGGACTCGGGCTGAAGTGATTGCGGCCAAGGGAAGATAGCAGTTTATAGGGCAAGGAGCTGATACATGTCTAGGGAAGAGGAGGGTGTGGCAACAATGGGGAAAGTGGGGGACTTTATGGTGAACCGAGCTGTCGTGGGGTCGTACGCGAAGGGGAGAAGAGGGGTGGTAGGCCGTGGGGTTGCAGGCGAAGGGAGGCCAGCTGAGGGAGGTGTTGCGCAAGGGAGGGTGTTACGGGCTGCTCCATGGGGGTTCGGCCAAGGGGAGAACAGATTTAGGGGGAGATTGGCCGTGGTAGGGGCTGGTCGGCGGTGGCTTCCGGTGAGGTGGCCGGCAAAGGGGGTTCGACAGGTGGAAAGGCCAGAGATAAGTGGGGTGTGACAAAGGTTTAGGGTGGAGAATGGAGGGATGGCCGGCAATGATGTAGGGGTGCTACATCAGGTTGCGGCTGGGTTGTTGGGTCTGCCGGCGGAAGTTGATGGAGGTGCGCCGGCGGTTGTGGCCTGGGGGAGGCCGGCAACGGCAATGGGAGAGGGAGGAGATCAAATCTAGTTGTGGGAGTGATCGGCAAGGGGAGAAAGGGGGAGTTGTGGATTCCGATGGGTGTTGCGCGTGGTGGCCAGAGGGAAGAAAGGATGACGTGAGTTGAGGAAGAAGATGGTGGCGGCTGAGTTTTGGCTTGTTTCCTAGGGCTTACGTGAGTTTTATGAAGAGTTGTTTGTTTTGCTAAATAGAGTGAAAAGGGGTATAGTTTGGGGTGATTTGAGAGAGAGGGTGTGAGAGGGGGAGGGTAGATTTACTGTGTCATTTAGCAAGGAAACCTATTTCATGAAATGCAAGATTCTATAGGTTAGACCAGATTTGATTTTAATTAGGATTAGCTAAGGTTAATTAGAGGTTGATGATGATTAGGCTGATAGTTCGGTCTAACGGTGTCCGATAAATACAAGAAAAATGTCGGGACGACCGTGTCAACAAGAGGATCGAGACTACGATGATTGGTCATGAGCTAGGTCAACGAAAAACGGAACTAAAAATAAAAAGATCAAACGACGAAGTCTATAGTTACGACACCCCTTCATACAAAGCTGATTTGTGGAAGAATAAGCCATGAAATGACATTCACGAAAAATTCCACAAATAAGTACCCTCTCAGAGGGTCACAACGACATATCACATCACATGTTTGTGATATGAGAAGAGGCAACTAAAAATACGCATACGAAAGGAAAGTACACGCACGAAAAGCGACCGTGACAGAATAGGAAGCGGCAGTAGCAGTCCTGCGGTCCGATGCTGCTCCGCCTTCACTTGTTGGCAAACAAGACACTTGGCAATGCTCCTTGCCACACTCCTCTTCATGCCAATCCACCAATAGTTCAGACGGAGGTCCTTGTACATCTTCGTGCATCCAGGATGTATGGAATAAGGCGAGCCATGTGACTCATTCAACATCTTCTCTAATATCCCTGCAGGTACGCAGAGTCTACTGTCATATCTTTGGGATCCATCCTCATGAATGATGAACTCTGACCAAAGTCCAGCTTCTACCTGTCATTTGATCCTCTGCAGCTTCGAATCTCCTGTCTGAGCTGCCTTGATACGATCCACAATCGTTGACTGAATCTGCAAGTTCATCAACGAAACGATCACTCCTGGTAGAACAACCACATTGTTCATCTCCCTCTGCTCCTGTTATACTCTCCAGTGGGTAGTATGCATCATCACTGTTGGGAGTCTGCTCAAAGCATCTGGCACTACACTCACCTTCCCCGGGTGATACTGTAGATCAATCTCATAATCCTCCATCAGCTCCAACCATCGTCTCTGACGCATGTTGAGCTCCTTCTGAGTAAATATGTACTTCAAGCTTTTGTGATTGGTGAAAATTTTCACGCTCTCACTCAGCAGGATGTGTCTCCAGATCTTCAAAGCAAATATCACAGCTGTTAACTCCAGGTCATGCGTCTGGTAGTTCTTCTCATGATTCCTCAACTGTCGTGAAGCGTACACGACCACATGACCATGCTGATGCAGGACACATCCAAGACCCTTGCCTGATGCATCATAGTAAATCTCGAAGCCTCCGCTCCGATCCGGTACTGCCAAAACTGGCACTGTGGTCAATCTCGCCTTCAAAATACTGAAAGCCTTCTCCCAATCCTCTGACCAACAGAACTCCATATCCTTTCTTGTCAGCTTCATCATCGACTCTGCAATCCTCGAAAAATACTTAATGAACGACGGTAGTAGCCAGCTAATCCCAGAAAGCTCCTGATATCCGATGCTGACTACGGCGTTGGCCACTCGCTGACTGCTCTGACCTTCTTCGGATCTACCGATATGCCATCTTCAGACAACATATGTCCCAGGAATGCGACTCTGTCTAACCAGAAATCACACTTACTATACTTGGCATAAAGTTGATGATGCCTCAGTGTTTCCAACACTATCCTCCGATGTCGGTTGTGCTCCTCCTCAGACTTCGAGTAAATAAGAATGTCGTCGATGAAAATGACGACGACCTTATCTAGAAAGCCATAGAAGATCAAATTCGTCAAGTTCATGAACACTGCAGGAGCGTTGGTCACACTGAAAGGCATGACCACGAACTCATAGTGTCCGTACTTTGTCCTGAATGTCGTCTTCGGAATGTCATCCTTCTTCACCTTCAGCTGATGGTATCCGCTCCTCAAATCCAATTTCGAGAAAACTCTCGAACCTCCGAGATGGTTGAATATATCATCAATGTGGGGGCAGCGGATACTTGTTCTTCATAGTCACTGCATTCAACCCTCTGTAATCAACACACATCCTGCGGGATCCATACTTCTTCTTCACCAATAGGACAGTTGCACCCCAAGGTGACATACTAGGGTGTATGAACCCTTCTGCAATAGTTCGTCCAATTGCTTCTGCAGCTCCTCAAGCTCTGCAGGAGCCATACGATACGATTGCCTTCGAAATAGGTTGTGCTCCTGGCATAAGGTCTAGGTTGAACTCCAAAGCTCTATTGGGTGGCACCCTAAAATATCTTTCGAAAAGACGTCGTCGAAGTCTCTGATGACTGCTAGCCTATTGATCTCCATCTGCATGGCGACAACGATCGACTCCTCCGGCTTGGCCCGAAATCTAACAGACCAAGCAATCGCTCTCTGCTATGAAACTCGAAATCCTGGTTGCCTAGTATCCTGAACACCACCTTCTTACTGTGACAATCGATTGAAGCATGTAAATCTCCCAACCAATCGATGCCAAGAACCACATCGAAATGCGACAGATCATGGACAATGAAGTCGGTATAGAGATCGTGTCCACTGACCACCAACGAAATCGATCGGCATCCCAAATTAACCGTCACCACTTCATTCCCTATAGTGATATCCCAACACTTTGGAAGCGTATGGGTGGGAATGGAGTGTTCTGTTATGAATATCTGGGTTATGATGCACAAAGATGCACCGAAGTCGAATAAAGTTAGTGCCGGATGAGATGACACTAAGATGGTGCCTAAGATAAAGAGGTAATAACTAAGGTCAAACTAGGGACACTAATCTAAATAGCAAGGTTACACAATCACATGCAATAATATGAACTACACTATAATAAGAAAGACTAGTTCTAAGAGATTACATGCGATGACGCCATCCACGCCTCAGCCTCTACGACTGTCACGGTATATGCTGGCCTCCGAGGTGGCACTACTTGCCGGTAAACCTACTCCTGTGGTGCCAAAGGGGGTCTACGAATAGCAGCTCCCTTCTGAATAGGTGCAGACGCTCCACGCTGCACTAGGACTGGTGCTCTGTCCACAGTATGGAAAAAATTCGGGCAATCTCTAGCGACGTGCGTGGCAGCTCCGCACACCAGACACAAACCTAGCTTCCTCATGCAATTGCTCTGCTGATGCCTTAGCTTGCCACAGAAATGGCATGGGCTCTTAGTCTGGCTCTGTACAGGTACTCCTGGCCTTTTGAAAGGCACTGGCTGAACGTGCCATATAGCAGGCCTACATACTGGTCTATACTGCTCCATTGGTCGCTTTCCCCTACCAACAAGAGGATCCGGAAGTCTCGCCACAGTCTCATGGTTCCTAGCTGCGTTCAATACAGCCTTTATAGTAGTCAAGTCCGCCGAAGTCATAGAAGCTTGAATCTTGGGGTTCAGCCACTGGTAAAACTGATTAGCTCAGTTCTCCTCTTTCTTGACCATGTGCAAGGAGAAACGGCTCAGAATCTCAAACTCTGCCTTATACTCATCCACTAACATACTCCCCTGTGTCAGATTCATGAACCGCTGCAAGAGCTCTCTCTTCGCAGCCTTAGGGAAGTATTTCACCTTGAACATGGATCTAAAAGTGCTCCCCTGAACTGGCTTCTGCAGACGCTTCTCCTCTAAATGCCACCCGTTCCTCACATTATCAGTCAGCTGCAGCTTCGCTACTTCCACCTTGGTCTCCTTAGGTATCTTGGTAGCTATCAATTTATCCTCATTGCTCTGGATCCACTCGTCAGCATCCAGTGGTCCATTCTATCCAGAAAAGGTCCTCGGTTGTAGCTCATTGAACTGTTTTACTCCAGGAGAAGCTCGAGGTGCAGGCGGTGGTGGTGGTGGTGGTGCAGCCTGATCAGCTTGGACAGCACAAGCAGCCTGATGTGCCTGCTCAACCAACTGATGCTGAACATTTAGCATCTCTCTCATGATGCCCAGAAATTGGTGGAATTCACCACTTTGGCCTTCGATGGCCCCGTCAGCGGAGGTCCTGGCTCAGGTATTACGTCTTCCTGCCATCCTGTTGACAAGAAAAACTCAATTTAGACTTTGGACATGTCAAACCGGATATTAAATGAATGCGAGTACTTTTATCGTTCCGAACTTTTTGCAAAACCTGTATGGGCCACTACTAAAACCTGTTACGCCACGCAACCCATTATACGGGTGCGAGGACGTGGCTAAGGTCCGTATGGGCCAAAGCTGTGAAGCTCGGACCCAATTAGCGTCTGTAGAGGTACACCAATCATAACACAGGTTCTTGCATTTTAATGTTCAGAAGAATAATAGTACTTAAAAGAAACATAATTCATTCATTCATTAAGATAATATCCAGCAGTACAATGGAAAGTCTAATAAAGAAGCCTCAACAAGGTGACAACAAAAGGAAACTACTGGTGCTACGCACCCAACCTAGATAGGAAAGTAAAATGGTGCTACACACCCAAACTAGAAAGCAGGAACACCAAGTCAGTAATGAGTAGAGAACTCTAGGACTGGTCCTCGTCCGGATCGTACTCCTCAGCAACATCCTCCTTGTCCAAATCTACAGGTACGGTCTCCTCGTCTACGAACCCTGTCTCGGTACCTGACATATAAACACCCAAGAGAAAAGGAGTTATATGTCAGGCAGAGTCTACAAGTAAAGGTAAGACTACTTTACTGCAAAGTGTATGGAATTTAATGACAGATATTGAAATGTTCTTTACTTGACAAATTATAAGATGCAACAACATGAAATTTTATAGCATGGTAGGAAAGTAAAGACTGTATAAGAAAGTAGATATGACATGGAAATGGCCGTAGAGTGTGATACCGACTACAAGACAAGACAAGACAAGACGTGTGTGACATGAAAAGGGTTCACACCTTGCGGTTAGAGGGCGGCCAAACCCTCTAAACCGTGTGACCGCTCAACCCTACCCCAAACCCGTGCACAAGACAAGACTAGACAAGGGATCACTCTTTCTATATTAGAGAGTGCCCTATATCCCATAGGTTGTGTATTCCAGACAAGGATCACTCTCTCTATCTTGGAGAGTGCCATATTCCCTGCAGGTTGTGTATTTCAGACAAGGGATCACTCTCTCTATCTTGGAGAGTACCATATTCCCCGTAGATCGCGCAAAATATTTCAAGAATAATGTTACATGGCATGAAAAAGGTAATGTATGTTCTCTTCATTCTATGGGGTCCACATGCACACACACACACACAGATAGTTCCTAGCATGGTAGTTATAGCAGTTTATACCTAGACTTCTTTGTCAAGCCTAGGCTGTCGTGAGGGTGTACCAGACGCTATCATTTCACGTCTAGTTCTCTTGTTCAACAATTTTCAAACTAAGGAAGTAATGGCCTAAAACGTGGTCGTAACTATGCAAGTGAATACACTTGCCTGAAAGGCGAGAAGTACGTCCGTCAGGAGCGTCTCGGCACGGGTAGCGTGTCAGTTATGGTTCGCTGTAATAAATTTAAGGGGATGGTGTCAGGTCATGTTTTTAGAATGTCCTATTATGGTCCGTCTCTAGGTTAAGCGTGGCTATCCTAGCAGTTCCATGTCAAGTGTTCAAACGTTCAAACCTATTCTACGATTCTATACTATGTGCACAGTCAAAATTTTCCAATTGCCGTTCTAGATTTTCACACCGGTTTAAATGAGCGTAAAAGTAAATTTAGTGATTTAATTTGTCGATTTTTAGTTAGGTTTCAATGACGTACAGTGTGGGTTAATACGAGTGAGAGGAACCAATCAAGTACGACAAACAGGCATGTGTTTGACGTTGAATCTGAAAGATGACTGGTCTCGTCGTCTTCGGCTCCTCGACCGCAGGTAATGCAGTAAGGACGGTTGCCTCGGGATCATTTAGGCTACGGGTGGCACAGCGAAACGACGTCTACAGAGAAGGTCACTGGCTACTTCGTCTTGTGGCAGCGAAACAACGAGCATCGGCTGGGATTAACGAACCTGCAACGGTTGCAAGGCATGCGATAGATCTGGATGTCGGAGGGGATAACAGCCATGACGTGGAGAGGGACATCAGCAAGGGGAGAGGCCGTGGGTTGTCGGGTGTGCTGCCGAAGGGAGAGGGTGCACCATGGGGTGTTCGAAAGTGTGGAATGGGGGCTGTCGGGTGAAGAGCCGACGGTGGGAGGAGCTCTCGGTTGTAAGGGCTGCTGAAAGGCCGACAGGTGGATAGAAAAGGCAGACAGTTGATGAAGAACAACCGGCGGGTCTGGTGTTTGCGCGAGGACGTTGATGGCAGGCAGTTGAGGTGGACGGGTGTGGGAGTGCAGGTCGGGGAGAAGAAACGTCAGCGGTGGGGGTGTGTGCGTGAACTACAGGTGTGGTGGCCGGCGGGTCTGTGGTCGGGCGTGGCCGAATGCTGGTGGTCGCACGTTGAATAGGGGGTGTACGGCGACTGTGTAGGGTTGGGTTCGAAACAACAAGAGAGGGACGAGGCTTTGTGTTTTGTGTTGGTTAAGAGAAGGATTTGGAAACCCTAGCTCATAGGTTGCAGCTGTGTAGAGGATTAGACCTAGGTCTAGGTTAGAGAGAGAGAGAGAGAGAGAGAGAGAGAGAGAGAGAGAGAGAGAGAGAGAGAGAGAGAGAGAGAGAGAGAGAGAGAGAGAGAGAGAGAGAATAGGGCTTGAAAGAAACAAGGGAGGACTTTACTCTAGTTTGTGCAGCTGAGAGTTTGCAAACCCTAGGTATTTAGGTTTGTTTTTTCTTCTTTTGGGTATTAATTTATAGAATAAGGGTGAGAGCGAGATAGAGATGTGAGAGCAAATTGGGGAGTGGCGAGGGGAAATGGTTTCGGGTAGTTTTAATTTGGATTTGATTTTTAAAACGTAAATGAAATTTGAATTTTGAAAACTTGGGGAAATAAATAAAATTAAGGATAATGGGCTTAGCGGGTCAGTCAAACGACGTCCAAAAATTATGAGAAAAATACCGAGACAATCGTGGAGATGCGAGGTTCGAGAATACAGGGTCCGGCCACATGCTAGCCCTACTGAAAACAATAAAAAAATAAATTTCAAAATTACACATTTCGAACAAAATACGTACAAAATACGCGCCTTCGAAAAGCGACCGTTACACTTGAGGAGAATAAGAACTAGACTCAGAGTGGGTGTCAGCAGCCACCCAAGTAGGTTCAGCCTCAGCGACATGCTCATTGATGCAAACACCAATGTGCTTACACTGACGCTTCACGAGAGGCTCAGCTTCGAAAGAGGAAGAAGAAGGGGAATAACCACTCGAAGAGTCAGAGGGAGGATCCGCGTTCTTGGTGCGGGCTTTATAGGCTCGATTGGTTTTGAGAATGGTCGGCTAAGGGTTCATAAGGCATCTAGGAGCAACGGCCTTCCCTTTGTTCTTGGGTACCAATGTATAAAACGAACGATAGGAAAATGCAAGACTATAATCAACGAAAGAACCAAATGATACCTAATCCAAGGAGAACGACAGAGAAAGAGAGTAATCGAACATGCAATCGCATGATCTGAAGGAGAGATTGAATACTGAGGCTTCGAATTGGAGGGGAAACGACAGCTACATTGTAATTTGAAAGGAGGAAGATGAGGAAGAGGCGTCGGATGAGAGAGAAACTAAATGAACGAATCGACGGCTCTCGAACATGTAAGAAGGGGTCTAAAGAATCTGGGCCGTTGGATCAAAAAATCGACAGCTCAGATCAAGTTAACGAACCGCTACAACAGTTGACAATCGAATGGTTGATCAGATAGAAATAGGCTTGGGTTGACAGACAGTCGACTGTTGGGTAATTCACAGTCGCCTGTCGGATAGACAGTCAACTGTAAGATACACATCAGTCGACTGACAAAGAATCAAAAATTTGATGATAAAAACAGATACTTTTGAAGATTTGGATAGGTGCCTGATGACCAAATTACAGTCACCTGTCACAAGGACAGTCGACTGTAAAATATTCATCAGTCGCTTGTGCGAAAAATACAATTTGTTGTTTGATAAAATTGAGTTGGGCAGTCGACTGTCGAATGAATGACAGTCGTCTGTCCTGGTCCAGAAATGCACAGTGAGGTTAAAATCCAGAGGATAGAGACAACTCACCCTACGACCTAGACTCTAACACAAATCTAATCATGAAATCAATATCAAAATATAATAGATTTTTGTATAAATCTCGTAAATCAATCCAGACAATCGAAATTATCAAAATCTCAAATACATCTATTAAAACAAATATATTTGAAACATATAATTTATCAAACGAAGATAAGTAAAATGACGATATCAGTTCAAGTATGATATAACATGAAACTTGACCTCCTAAATTTCAGATTCACCCATAATCCCCAATTCTCCACTCTACCTCACAAATGAATCTTCTTTAAGAGGTTTAGTGAAGATGTCGGCGATTTGTTTTTGGGTTTCAATGTACTCTATGATGATGTCCTTCTTAGCTACATAATCATTGATAAAACAATGTCTCACATCTATGTGGTTGGTACGGGATTGATGTGCCACATTCTTGGAAAGACATATAGCACTTTGGTTATCAACCATGATATGACAAGTATCACAATTGACACCATAGTCCTTAAGAGTGTGTCTCATCCAAAGAACTTGTGCACATGCAAGACCCGCGGTAATATATTCTGCTTCAGTCGTGGACAATGACACCGAGTTCTGTTTCTTGGGGAACCATGAAACTAGGGAATTTTCTAGAAAATGGCAAGTGTCACTACTATTCTTCCTATCGGATTTTCATCCGGCAAAGTCGACATCACTATATGAGATTAATTTATATGTGCTAGATTTAGGGTAAAGTAACCCATAGTCTAGTGAATGATTGAGGTAACGAAAAATTCGTTTTACCACAATCAAGTGTGTGTCCTTAGGTCTAGCTTGATATCTAGCACAAATGCATACATAAAACATGATATCGGGCCAACTAGCAGTTAAATAGAGTAAGCTACCGATCATACTATTGGATTTGGATACTAGCCTAGAGAGGGGTGAATAGGCTTATAAAAATATTCTTGCACAGCCCACAAGAAATCACACACAGTTAAAATCACAAGCATAGTAAATAAGAGGCAATCACAGAGTACACACAGATTTACCGTGGTTCGGTCGCAGCAACGACATACGTCCAACCCCAAGAAAATACTAGCATTAATAAGTTTCTTCTGTACACCTACAATGGGGTCCCAGCTCCAACTCCCCCCTAGACTGTACCACACTCAATAAAATGCACAACCATATCAACATAATAAATGCGTATCTTGACTGCACCAACACGTCAAGACCCTCTTGTCTAGCCCCAGCTAGACAAGTCCCAATAGACCAATAATGGTAAAGTTTCACCTACAGAGAACACCACACTGATACACGAATATAAAGAGTAAAGAGTTTAGAAATGCTCAATTCGTGTCCGTGTAGTCGTCTCTGTCATTCAGCTCGTCGTCAGCTCCAGTCTGACACAAACAGTGTCTCGATCTGACATCTGTATGTCAATCTATGGCTCGGCACACATTGAAAGCACACTGGTCTGTACGTATAACAATCCAGTTCAAACTCAAATTAGTTTCGGTCTGTGCACACAACAATCCCTTAATTCATTTAATCCACATCAGTATGCTCACGTTCTTTTCGTATCTCTTCGTTTTTAATGCACAACACATTCACCGATTTTGAGTCTGTATAGGGGAGCACGAATTCTCTAATCACTCCTCTTCAACGGTGATTTAAGGCAGTGATGCACTCGACTTTGCTGGCAACCCCACTCCGACGACGACTCCTCATCTTCGACATCGACATCGACTTGAAGGCTTCTCTACGGAGTGCGACACTTCAACGACAGCCCCTCAATGTCGGTGGTGGCTTCGTCTTCTACTTCGGTGATCACTTTGTATCGACGTCAATGGCTCCTCTCGTCGGCAGCGACACGTACTTTGATGCTCTCCATGGTAGCGTCTCTCCAGCGACAACACAACTTCGACTGCGAAGCAATGACACGATCCCTTCGACGAGCTCACGTTAACAGCAGCAGTCGACTCTGGTCGCTCCCCTCATACGGTGACCAGATCATGGCATCAAGAAAGCTTTGGACGGCAGCAACTAGGCTTCAATGTCTATGGCTGCCATGGGGTTCTTCTCGTCGATTGGTCGATAGCTTTGGAGCGGTGGAAAGGCTCGACGGCGACCCGTTGGTACGAGGGCTTGGTGCGGCTCCTTGGAGATGATGTAAAGAGCTTTGAAATGGAAGAAGCTTGCGGCAATGCCTCCTTTGCATGAGATGTTTAATGAAAACGAAAGCTTGTTTGGAAGCGAGCTCGTTTGCTTGGTTTGCGAGAACTCCTTTGGATGCGTGGGTTGATAATGAGCATGGCACAACAATGAGGTTTTGGGCTTGGGGAGTTTGCGACAAGGAGGAGGTTGAAGAGGGTGCTTGCAGCTCCTTGGGAAGATGATGCTTGCATAAGTCTGGGGAGAGCTTGAGTTTTCACACCCTTTGCGAATATGATGAAGTCGGAGACGGTAAGGGTTCTTTTCTTTTTCGTTGGAAATGAGGGCTTGGTGCTTGGAGTTTTAGCAGGAAGGGAAAAAATGCATGTTTGTTTTGATTTTACTTTTTGTTTTCCCCTTGCACTCTTTTGGAACAGCCTTGGCTTATGGCTTATAGGGTTCTCCTCTCACCTTTTTTTCGGCCGCAATGATTCCTTATATAATGGAAGCTAGGGTTTTAAGAGAATGGGTATTCCAATTCGGCTAGGATGTATATGGATGGAGATTGAGGATATTTTGTTGGGATTTGATTTGAATATGAATAGGAAATGGGTAGCAACAAAACTCTACAATTGATTTGATCAAAATCCACATTGGTTTGATCTCATCCTAATAGATATCAATCCAATCTCCTTAGCCATACCACATTCAAAATTTCTCATTTCTTGCATAATTATGCTAATGTTTGGATTAACCACGTACATCGCATCAACAATTCATTATAGCCTCACATGCATCCTTCCTAACATGAAGGTTAGCATTATTGCCATTAAAGCTTGAGACAAGAACATGACACCAAAAATGCCTACAAGGAATATAACATTCACATGAACATTGCATAATTAACATGGCTTAATATACATGTCTAACATGAAGATAATACCACCTCTAAGACATTAGCATGAACAGTAAATGGAGTATAACACTTAGCCATTAGCATGGAACTAACATGTCTATTGATATTAACATGAATTACCATTAATATTAACATGGACTAACATGGAACATATAAGTAGTTTAACATAGAACATATTAATGTTAGCAAATTTATATGTTAACATGTTAAACTAACATGCTAAGGGCATATTAACATTAGCATATGGACAAGGTAATGGTAGCACATGGAACATGTTGGCTTGCATATTAGTATATAGACGTAATTATGGCTTAAATGTGATTACTAACATGAACCAACATAGCCAAGGAATTTAACATAAAAACATAGGAATATATTAAACTAACATGCTAACATCGAATAGAATATGTGAGTTTGCTAACATAATCATGGCATCATAAATCAATAAGCTAAGACATCTATTGAAGTGTTGGAAATAGCTTTCAGTCTTCAAACAGTGCAATTCTCATGAAATTACAATTAGAATATGAAGAAAGTGTCAAATAGAAAGTTGTAGATATGGCACTTTTACATACACCCACCAACTTTCAAAAAATAATATGAAGTGCGTGATTTATGGTGCTCAATTTAGTAACAGATAGCAATTCTGCAGAAAAACAGATCAACTGCCTCAACTAAATCAATGTATTACTCATAGCTACAATCAAATCTGGGTAAGTTGTATACCATGAGAGTTGTATATTAAGAAATTTTGATTTCCTTAATATCCTAAATCATCTAATTTCATTAAGTATTGTGGTCATTATCACTGTTTTAGTACATGGTGTCAAAACTGGATGAAATCTTCTATGCTGCAAAAAAGCCATTTTTCTCCTAATATTTGAACTGAACATATGTCAAATATATAATATGAACTTGGGGTAAAATTTCATGAGCTACATGAATACAATTTTTCCAGAATTTTTATTATTCTACAATGAGCAGTATACACAGATGAACATGCTACTAATTTTTCATGCATATGAACATAATCCTAATATACCATATTGAATATTTCAACATACTCACAAATTCATGATTATGATCTTTTTTTCCACCATAATTAAAGCATGCCAAAATAAAATTTTTACTTGCTATCAATTTCACAATAAAATCCTAAACTCGAACATTTTACACCAAATTTCTTATATTACACTAATCTAGACTAGAACCAAATTCTAAATTGAATCCTACTAAGATGCTAAGAGAACCTACCTCAAACAAGTCCTTCAAATTGTCTTTGGCCCTTCTTCTCCTTGAAGAACTTGAAGCTTTTCCTTAAGCTCTTTCTTCTCCTCCAAAGCTCTGTCATCTAAGCTCCAAAAGTTAGGTGGAAGAGGTTGGAGTGGTGGCTGGATTAGAGGAGGAGGAGGAGGGGGTGGTGGAGAAGGTGGTGGGAGAAGTGGAGCAAATAGGGAGGAGATGGAGAGATAGGATGAAAGCTTGATTTTTGCTTCTTTTCTTTCATTATTCCTTAGAATTTTCTCCTTTTAAAACTATGCACAAGCTTTGTCATTCCCTAAAATCCTCTCCACATGCCATGTAGCTTAGGGTTAGGTGAGATTCATCCTCCTTGACACATAAGGGTGGGTTAGCTAAGAATTAATCTCCAAAGGACACCTAGCAAGGAGGTGGTGGCATGGCATGGCAAATTAGGAATTTAATTTCTAAATAAATTAGAATACATGAATTAATACACCATACATCCTAATACATAGTATCCCATCCAGATACTTAATTTATATAATTCATATGATGTTCTAAAATTTTTTTAAAAATAATTTACTTATTACAAAATTATGAAAATTCATGATAATACCTAAAAATCTCATACGTATAAATACATCAAAAAATATGTACATTATATGTGTATATACGGAAATGGAATATTACATTGTACCCACCATAAGCACAAAGTATGTCCTCGGACTTTCTAAAACTATGAGTCTAATCGGATGTTGCTTAGGTCTAAGGGTCTCCCCCACCTACGAAATACTAATGCCACTACATCTGTACTACACACATAAATTAATATCACATACATGCACCACACTTATATATATTATAGGATATTGACTTAACATACACACATACGATACACATATACTGCTCAACTACAATATATCTCACTGATACAAATAACATAAAGAATTTCATAACAAGGCAATACACATCAATTAAGAGACAATATTAATACTTATTCCCTACTATATACGTATACTTCTCTCTTAATCCAAGATCTAAACAACCTAATTAACACCTAGTATACATACAACTATACATTACTTACAATATGTATGATCATATGTCAATACATATGTCGAATATTAAGACGTTTCCATACATACTAAATATTAGGTCATATATGAATAGTATATCAACATACAAACCAACACACACTCACTATATATGCACAGATACATACATATATACTCACATCCAATATTTACATATGTAGTTCTATATTTATCCATTTATATACCTTTTTTGAAATTTAGTCTGTGTCTTTATTGAATATCAAAAATGTACAAAGAATCCATGTGGTAATGGAAGGTGGAGAATGGTAGTGAGAGGATAAGGCACCAGCGCCGTCACTCTTCACTAGCAAGCTCCCCCCACCAAATGTACATAATGTGAAAGCCATTATATACCTACGCAAGTATATAACAAGCTCCACTAACACTCTCTATTTAGAGACCTACACAAGTATACATACATATAAACAACCAACTATTCATATATCTCTCGTAGAATATATATTCAATGCAGTATATAAATACATACATACAACATATATACAAATATATATATATATATATTATAAAACAGGGATGTTATCATGGGTTTTTGGATAAGAGAAATTGGATAAGAGATTTTGGTTATGTGTATTGTTGTATGTGGATATGTGTATTGTTGTATAAGTGATTTTGGATAAGAGATAATGGATAAGAGATAATGGATAAGAGAATTTGTTTTTGGTTATGTGTAATTGGGTGTGATGTTTATATAGATTGTATATAGGGTATGAGAAATTGAGATATGAGATATTGGATATAAGAAATCATTTTCCTCAAATCAAATCAAATCCTATCAGAAATCAAATCAATTTTTTAAAAAAATTTTGAAATCAAGATTTCCGTATACAGCTTAGAGGGAAAGTTTGGGAGGGAAAGGGTTTTTGATCAAATCACAAACGTATTCATTTGGCGCCTAAGATCAAGCAGCTTTGTGATTTTTCCCACGCCATCTTCTTCTACCCCCACCTTCCTCTTCTTCTACCTTCACAAACGCCAAGATCAAGCAGCACATCACGAAGAGAAAGCAAGCACATCACGAAGAGAAAGCAAGCACATCACGAAGAGCACCATCATCTTCTTCTACCTCCATTATCACGAAGAGCAAGCACATCACACAGAGCACCCTCATCTTCTACCTCGGTTAGCTCTTCCTCTTCTCCTCAATTTTTTTTTTCTTTTACATTATTTCACCCTCATCAATCAGAGCCCCCCCATTGCAGCGCTTTGGGCTTCAATCACGGTTTGCTGAGTTTGAGTTTGAGAGCTTGAGAGCTTGAGAGCTTCATCACTTCCTCTCCACCTCAACGCTTGGTGAGTTTTGTTGGCAGTTGGTGAGTTTTGAGTTTGAGCTTGAG
Organism: Scilla litardierei; assembly: GCA_030789695.1. NCBI lineage: Eukaryota > Viridiplantae > Streptophyta > Magnoliopsida > Asparagales > Asparagaceae > Scilla > Scilla litardierei. Next base: position 76,607,825 of record CM061140.1, read on the forward strand.
AGCTTCATCACTTCATCACTTCCTCTCCACCTCACTGTCAATCATGTGATGTTTAAAATTTATAGTTTGCATAGAGTGATGTTGAGTGATGTTTGAATATAGTTTTAAATTTATAGTTTTAAATTTATAGTTTTAAATTTATAGTTTGAAAAAAACCTGAAATTGCTTATGTTTTCTGATGTTGAATAGGAATTTTGAGAATGGATGAGCTTGAAATTTTTCTTTATAAAGTTGATATATTTTGCATGAAAACCAACATTCAAGATAGCTTGACATGAGTTGTATGAATTGGTGGTTATGAATCATTTATAATGCTTAAGAATGAGCTTGCAAATTGAGTTTTCTGAATTGCTATTATACTGCATATCCTGTCAATTTATATTGGTGGTTATTTTGGTGGTTATGAATCATTTATATTGAGTTATAGTGCAATATCCTGTCAATTTATAATGCTTAAGAATGATTTTGGGCTATCAGTGAAGGCTAAAAATGTTTTTAGTAGAGGATTTTTAGTATGTCCTGTTGAAATCCAGGATTTTTTAATGCTTGAATTCTCTCAAATGTCCTGTTGAATTTGAATTTAATTTTGATATCAACATTTGAGAGAATACTTGAAAAAAATTACTTGGTTTTTGAGATAATTTGAGAGTATTAACTTTGATATAATTTTTGGGATAATTTGAGAGTATCAACATTGCCTTCAAATAATACTTGGTTTTTGAGATAATTTTTTGGTACTTTGATTTCATGGCAACTCACCTACTTGAATATTTGACAGTATATCAAAATTAAAATTCAATTCGATGCTCATTTGAGAGAATACTTGAATTTTGATATCAACATTCAATTCAGTTCAATTTTTAAATACTTGAATTCTCTCAAATGTCCTGTTGAAATTATATCAAGTATATCAACTGAATTCTCTCAAATGTTGATATAATGCTTGAATACTTGCTGGAATTTTGTAATACTTGAATACTTCAAGTATATCAAGTATATCATGTATATCAAGTATATCAAATTAACTTTGTGAATCTGCTATAACATGCTCATTTCAATGCAAGTATAGCAAATGAATACTTGAATACTCCAAGCATATCAAAGTAATATCCAAGCTTGAATACTTGAATACTTGCAGTATATCAAGGATAAATGGATGTATTTGCTATCAAAGTACTGCTTGAATTAAAATTGCAAATTTTTGCAAAAAATGTAACATTTCAATGCTTGAATACTGCTTGAATTAAAATTGCAAATTTTTGCAAAAAATGTAACATTTCAATGCTTGAATACTGCTTGAATAAAAAATTGCTTTAGTGTAATTATAAATGGCAGGATTGGTCCACAAAAACCTTTTTAGTTTTCTCAATCATTGGAACATTATTTGCTAATGTTTTGAATGCCAATGATTGAGCATATGATCCTATTTTTAGTTTTTAGTTTTTCTTATTTCTCATTTCCTCATTTTTACATGCCAATGATTGAGCATAATTTGAAACTATCAGTTAATTCTCAAATGGGGTTTTTAGTCAATTTAAATTTTTTGTCCCTGTTGATATGGTATTTGCAAAATTTTAATTAATTCAACATCAATTATCTGATTTTTAGTCAATTTTTAAAAATTTACTTATGAGACTTCACTGATAGCTGTTAGTTTCATATGCAAATTTTTAGAGAATTCATATGCAATATCACTAATAGAGCTGTTTTTGTCCATGTGCAATATCACTAATATGCAATATCAAATTTTTAGAGAATTCATTGATAGCTGTTTTTATGAGAATACACTGATAGCTGTCCATGTGCAATATCACTAATATCACTAATAGTGTTCATAAAATTCATTGATATGCAATTTTGTCCATATGCAATTTTGGAGAATTCACTTATATCAATTTTTGTCCATGTGCTATGAATAGAGCTGTTTGCACATTTAGAATATCAGATTTATGGATAAACCTATTTTGGAGTAACAAATCTGAAATTGCAACCAATATTTTCTAATTAACAGAACAATGAAAAAATGTTTGAATGAGAAAATTGTTAATAATACAAAGCTAAAGTAATTAACAGGACAATTATGATATAGTGGACTGAAAATTTATAGGTAATTGCAACCAATATTTGCTAATTAACAGGGCAATGCAATTACCCAATTGGCAGTAACACCAATATTAAACTGAAAATATTTTCAACATGGATTCAACTAAAAATGAGGCCAGTTCTGAAATATTTTCCAAATTCTCACTACATATGAATTGCTAATTTCCATCTGAAGCTGATATAAGAGATTGAAATTGAGATAATGAAAATTTGCAATACACATCTCTTAATTGAGATAATTAACAGGACAAAAATTAACAGGACAAAAATTGAGATACTGAATATTTGCTAATTCATAATGTTAATTTCAAAATGTTAATTTCAAAATGTTAATTAACAGGACAAAAACTCAACTCACCTCTTCAAAATGTTAATTTCAAAATGAAGAGCTTGATTTTGTTAATTTCAAACTGTTGCACCTCAACCCTTCTGAAATTTGAGTTTAACATGAAATTAAACTGAAAATATGATCAGCATATGTAAAATTTCCATGTGATCAGCATATTGTAATTACCATATGTAAAATTACCAATAAAATTTTAACATTGTAATTACCATATGGAAAATTACCAACAAAATTTTAACATATATAAAATTTTAACATTGAAATTTCCATATGTAAAATTACATATACAAAATGTTAACATATATAAAATTTCAATTTTTACATTTTAACATTGAAATTTCCATATGTAAATTTCCTTATGTAAAATTACCAACAAAATTTTATATATGTAATTTTGCATCCTTATACATATGGAAATTTTGTTGGTAATTACATATGCTAATTACATCTAAAAAATATGCTGATATGTAATTCCATTGCATATGTAATTCCATTGTATATGTAATTTCCATCCGTAAAAATTTCCCTATGCTGATAATTATATATGCTGTTATCATGATTCAAAATGATAATTACATATGCTGTTATCATGATATTTACAATTTTTTAATTTTTTTAGAATCATGATAATTACAGCTTTGTGATTATCATTTGGTAATTATCAAGTAACCTCAGCAAGCACATCAAGCACATTTTTTACTTCACCCCTTGGTTAGCTTCATCATGTCCCCTTGGTTAGCTTTTTTAATTATCTTTGTGAGCTTTGTGAGAATAGTACAGCTTTGTGAGCTATCACTGATTACTTGCTCAACTTGATAGGAGTGCTTGACAGGAGTGCTTTGTGAGAGTTACTTGCTCTTCATAATCAACTTGCCAGGTATTTGATGATATGCTATTGCAAATTGGAGAATGATTTAATGAATAACCTGATTTGATGAATAACCTGTTGAGTTTTTGATGTGCTTGCTCTTCGTTGAGGGAGGGTGATTTGATGAATCAAATTGAATATTATCATCAAATTGAAATGTAGTTCTTGATATGCATTTGATGATATTGAAATGTAGTTCATCATCAAATGAGTTCATCATCAAATATCATCAAATTGAAATGTAGTTCATCAAATGAGTTCTTGATTTCAGCTCCATCAAATTGAATATTATCATCAAATGAATAACCTGATTTGATGAATAACCTGATTTAATGTTTTAATGTTGATTTAATGTTGACAGGATATGCTATTGCAAATTGGAGAATGATTTAATGTTGCTATGATATTTTGAGAATAATTTAAACTTTGAGAATGATTTAATATTGGAAAATCAATTTTCAGTAATCAACTTTCACTAATCAAATTTTACTGATAGCACACTGAAAATTGCATTTCATTCTGAAATTTTGGGAATGAAATTTTGGGAATGAAATTTTAATATTACTTGCAGGAAATATTTATAGGACTTTGATATTTTGTATCATAGGCATGGATGATATCATTGGTGAAATGTTTGCTATGCTTGCTATGTGTGAAATGTTTGCTCATTTCATTTCAGTTTTGCTACTTTCATTTTGCTATGTTTGAACTGTTTGAATGAGCAAATACATTTCATTGCAGAAAATGTTTGATGAGCAAATAATAAACAGGAATGAAACATTTTTGTATTTTCTAAATGATAAATTTTTTGTATTTTCAAGCTCATTTAAGCAACTCTTATCCATTTCTCAAACTAAAATGAAATTTTCCTACCAATGTTAACATTTTGTGCTTATTTTTCAAACCAATATTCAATTTTGCCTGAACTTGAAAATTTTGCCTGAACTTGAAAATGAGCATAGCTAACTTGAATATTGAATATTGAACCTTGCATTTTGAAATTGAAATGACTATTGAACCTTGAATTTTGTTATGGATTTCAAAATTTTGGAATGGTATTTGCAATATTGAACCTAGAAATAATGAGCATATCAAAAATTGAAATTAACAGTTTGTTTTGGTCCATGCTTATGAGATGTGGACTTCTGCATTGAATTCATATGCAAATGAAATTTTATAGCTAGAAGAAATTGGCTTAAGTATTGGCTTAAGTATGAGTATGTATTTGAATATGAATATGACTTTGAGTTCATATGTAAATTTGAATATGAAAATGTTTGACAATTGGACTTACAAATTGGCAATTCAAGATATCCTGGGTATCTTGAATTTGATTTATGGCAATAGATCATTTGCTGTATGGAAATTTGGCATAAAAATTATTTTTTAACATAAAACTTTGGCTATTCATATGAGTTCCAAAAATTTGATTCAATTTGTTTAACATTTCAGTTGATATGGAAATGAGTCCTATGTGTGTCAAATAAAACACATAGCAACTAATCATGTTTATTGTGCTTGAGATATATCCTGTGAAATGAAAACAACTGGCAATTCAACTGAAATTTTATAGCTGTGAAATGAAAATAGGATATATCCTGTAAAATGACTTCACTCATACTTTTGTCCTGTGGCTAAATGAATTCATTTCACAGTATACTTTTGTTTAACAGGGGTTGTTGATTAATTCTGTGGCTAAATGAATTCCTATTTGTCCATTACCCAGGGGTTGAGGGGTTGAGGGGTTGAGGTTCTCCCATTCCATCTAGCCACAGTACAGTGCTTTCTTATTCCATTGCATTAATGCTGATAAGCTGTTGAAAGTTAACTACAAGCTATTGGACATTTTCATTTTGATAACCAATAGCTTAAAGTGTCATGTTTAATAAGCTTGCACTTCCAATAGCTATTGCATGAAATTGGATAAAGTGCAAGCTATCAAAATGTCCAATAGCTTGCAAGCTATTGGAAGTGCAAGAATTCTCTTCATTTTGATAAGCTCTTCACAGGACACTTGCAAGCTATTGGACATTTTCATAAGCTATTGCATGAAATTTTGTTAAGCTCTTCACATGACACTTTCATGAATACTGCAGTTAACTTTTGGGTGTATTGAATTTTTTTTAATTTTGCATTAATTTTGCTAATTTTGGTTGTCCTGTTAACTTCCACTGTCCAATAGCTTGCAGTGAAGTTAACAGGACAGTTTATTCAGTGAAAGTGTAAACAATTTATTGCTAATTTTGGTTATGAATATTAATGCTAATTTACACTTTCACTTAAAATTTTGGTTATTGAATAAATTGTTTACACTTTCACTGAAGAATGCATTAATTTTGGTTATGAATATTGGAAGTTCAAGCTATCAAAATGTCCTGTGAAGCTTTGGTTATTTTGGTTAATACTGAAGAATGCAAAGAAAGTGTACTGTGAAAATTGTTAATACTGAAGGGCTTATCATCAAATCCCATGGACATTTTGGAAACAATTAATTTGGAAACATTTAATTTGGCAATTAGCAAGGAGAAAAATTGGCATAGGAAAGGTTTAATATTGTCCCATGCTTGCATTATATGATATCCATATGAAAAATTTCATGAATTGCTCATGTGCTAATGAATAGAGATGTGTGCTCTCATGATATTGCATTTCAGTGTCCTCTCATCTGTTTTTTCTTTTTCTTTTACTTTCTTTCACCCTCATCACCCATTTTGCTGAATTGCTTCATTTTGGTATTTGATGATAAGCTCTTCATTAACAAATAACCAAAATATTAACAAATAACCAAAATAAAGTGTTTGCAAATGAAAGTGTCCTGTGAAGCTTTGGTTATTTTGGTTAATACTGAAGAATTATATGTGAATTTGAGTGATTGCATGAAATTTGGTTATTTTGGTTTTTTAACAGGACACTTTGAAGCAAAATGAAAGTGTCATGTAGGTAAAAGTAACATGAAATTTGGTTATTTTGGTTATTTTGGTTTTGTAACATGACACTATGAAATTTGAGTTTTTGATAATTTGAAATTTGAAATTTGAGAATTTGAAATGGTTCTCTGTATAAATTGATAATTTGAATGGCCATGAGTTCATTTGCAGTTGAAATGATACTTTGATAATTTGAGTTCAATGTCAATTTGCTTGGAATGCCAATGATTTGCATTATGTATTCAATTTTTCTGTTGTTATAATTCTCAATGAAAGGACCCAAAAAATGGTTTTTTTCATATGCAAAATTCTCTACTTTCTCATATGTTTATCACTTCTCTATGTTTATCAAAAATAGAGAATTTTGGGTTAGCAAACTTGATATAAGGAATGTCAATATTCTATTTCATATGTATTGCAAACCAATGGCTAAAAACTGGTAAAAACTGAATTAAGGGTTGTCCTGAAATGATATTAGGAATGCTAAACTAAATTGACTATCCTGATATGATTTTCATTCAATAAAATGATTTGGTGCAATTGGTTCAATATGTGTAATTTGGTGCAATTGGTTTTGGGTAAGAGTTTGAAATTTAGTCTCACATTATCATTTGGGTAAGAGTTTGAATCCATTGGTGCACCTGATGTTAAGAGTTGTCCTGCTAATAGTTTGTGAAATGCATTGCCATTGCCAGGATTTCAATCAAATCATTTCACAGGACATTGCATTGCCAGTTGTCCTGCTAATAGTTGTCATGCTAATAGTTGAGCTGTTTAGGTTTTGATTGAAAAGATTATATCAAGTTGTGTTATACATGTTCCTAAATGCAAATTGTGAGTGCCTCTCAAGATGGGGATATTTATCCTTTCATATTTTTATGTTTGATAAATATAACAATGTTTCCAGGTTAATTTATACTATGTGCATCACCAATCCAATGGACATAAGATTGAATTACCATTCATTATTTATGTATACTATTCAATGCTTATGTATAACCAAATGTGAGATATTCAATGTTAAAGATTATGTATAAGATGCTAACTAAGTCAATGGTGTAATGGGTGGCCTTGAGGCCTATATATATATATATAGATGGAATGATCTATCACAGGTTATAGACCCAACTCTGTGACTTAATACCAAAAATACATTTTGAATGCAATTATCATAATACACCCAATTCTTTTTGCCTGAGTACCATTGATAATGATTAGCAGATACAAACTACGAAAATACATTTTGCATGCAATTAGCATAATCCACTCAGGTTTATGACACATGGGTCAAAAATTATCATATGTATGTATGTAGAAGTTGGTCAAATATGTAGGTGCCATTTGAAGATGGGGTGGCAGTGACTTTAAATCCATGCCCAATGTTTCAAATTTTTGTTTTACATCATGCTACTGAAAAGGAAAGTGAAGCTGAACTACAAGTACAAAAACAATTAGCACAGATGTCTATCCTTCCATTGTCATCAGATGCAATTATTCATATAGTTTGAGAATACCACAAGTTGACAAGTATATTGGCAATCATATATTCCATAACCATGCTACTCTCTACTTCAGCCTGTATATTACATATCATTGTCTTGGATACTCCTTGCTTAGAATTTGATAAGCTAGCTTCAAATCATTTTCATTCAGCTGTTTAATGGTGGGTGTTCCTCATTGATTTCTTTTTCAGATGCTCTAGATGAACAAAATAAATGTCACATATCCAATATATATATAGTTTCTAATATAAAGAGTTTCTACAGAAAGAACTAATATATCCAACATATCCAATAAATGTCACATATTATCCTGTAAATATAAATAACAACCCCAATTGAGTTATAATGTGTTGTACATTATTCACAGGATAGCCTGTAAACATGTATAACAACCCCAATTGAGTTATAACAGGATTATTTACAGGATATTTTATTTGATTATTTACAGGATATCCAGGATATTTGGGGTTCTAAAACTCAATTGAGTTATTCGTTTTTTACAGGATATTTGATTCATACTTGAAGTTCACATAATTTATATCTCATTTCTTCATTTCTGATGTTCTGTGAATAATGAATAAATCTGTTAAAGATATAATTGCATTTGGCATCAAATATTATTGCTAGCCATTTTGCATTTTGAATATGTTCACATAAGAAATGGCTGTGAATAATGTTCACATATTTGCATTTCTGGAATATAATGTTCACACATTTTGAATATGTTCACATAAGAAATATTATTTCTTCATTTCTGATGTGAAGGAATGTGAATGAGAATGTGAATGAATTGTAAATGAAGTTCACATTGTTGAATAAATTTGTTACTTGAGTGCATATCCTGTCACATTGAGTGCTTTTACAAATTCATTTACAAGTTCAAAAATGAATATCCTGCACAACAGATGAATTGGGATGATATTTCTCTTGACAGGATGAATTGACAGGATATGGGATGATATTTCTCTCAACAGAATATGGGATGATAGTTCAAAAATTCATTTTGAACTATCATCCCATATCCTGTCACAATGAATGAAGTTCACATCTCTCAATGGAATATTGATATTTCTCTCAACAGAATTCATTTTTGAACAGAATATGGGATGATATTTCTCTCAACAGATTGATATCATCCCATATTCTGTTGAGACAAATTCATTGTGAGAGAAATATCAATGTGAGAGATGTGAACTATCATCCCATTGAGAGAGGTTGAAATATCAATTGTGAGAGAAATATCAATGTCTCAATGAAATATCAATGTCGCATTGATATTTCTCTCAACAGAATATGGGATGATATTTCTCTCAACTATCATCCCATTGAGAGATGTGAACTTGCGACATTGAAATATGGGATGATATTTCGCTCAACTATCATCCCATATTCTGTTGAGAGAAATATCAATTGTGAGAGAAATATCAATGTCACATTGATATCATCCCATATTCTGTTGAGACAAATTCATTTTTGAACTATCATCCCATATCCTGTCACAATGAATGAAGTTCACATCTCTCAATGGAATATGTATAAATGAATTTACAAGTTCACATTGTAGAATTGGGATGATATTTCTCAATAGATGAATTGGGATGCTATTGTTACTTGACAGGATATGCACTCAATTTGCATTTTGAACATGTCAAGTACAGAGCACCATAGGAAATTTTGAATATGCACTCAATTTTGAAAAGGGATATAGGATATGCTCAAATTTTTGAATATGTGAACATTGAAATGAATTTGATATCCACACTTATTCAATTAGGGCATTCAAACTGTGATAAAATCTGGGCTCACCAAATAGCCCAGATTTTTGACTTTGCGCAGATTTTTGAATGCCCAGATTTCCATTTTGCATTTTTGATATTTGGAATGATATCATCTAGGCTCATTTTATTCCAAATATGATATTATTGATATTGGAAACTACTGCATGCCTGTTGAAAACTACTACATGCCTGTTGAAAAAGATTATGGTACCTTTTTAAATTTAACAAGCATTGTTATCTGATATTGTTCTTGCTTGGTAATTATTTTTCCCAGGGGATTTTATGGGAAATTGCTTTTATAATTGAATCATGTGTTAATCTCTTAAGTGCATCCCAGTTGTGATCATGTCATTTTAGAATGTGCCTTCCAAGAGCAACATGTCATCACTTGATATAATATTGTTGTGAATTTGGTAGAATTATACAACAAAGATTTTTAAGCTAATGTTTGGGTGTCTGTTGTTTAATGAGATAATAGGTCCATGTTGAATGAATTTTCTACCTGGAACCTTTGAATCACTTGCTTTAGGACTTTTGACCAAAAGAATTCATTCTTCTCTTGCCCAAAAAATAAACGAGGGAATTGATCTTTTATTGCTTGATGGGTATTTGAGTTTTTTAAAAAGGAAATCTTTTTCAGACCCCAAATTATTTAGACATCAAATTATTCATGAGTTTGAACTAAGATTAACTGAAATTCAAAAAATGTCTCCTTACCTTCTGGGCTATAAAAATGACATCTAATGGTTGGAAAGTTTATATTCATCACAATCCTTTTGTGGGGAATGAATTATGGATATTAAGCCAAGCAATTCGACCGTTCCTAGAGTAATTGTTCATTTTCTTTTCCCCTAAAAAGTGGAAGACACAAATGGTTCATCTGGGAAATGAGGTTTGTGGATATGCATGGAAATGAGGTTGGTTCTATGTATATTCATTGATTATTATCAAGCATTGAAAGAAAATTATCCAAGTACTAATCCCCTTGTCATTCTTTGCAGATTTCAGATCCAAGACGCCATGCATCTAGAATGATCACATCTCATAATTTGCTTCATATCAAGATATTTCCTGCCAGATGGTTGCATCATTTCTTCAAGTAGAGCCTTGAGTTTGAATGTAACGTTAATATTTTTTTAAGAAAGAGTTATGATGTATATGTTGACAAATAATATTCACTCTTTCAATTTTTCTGTATCCATGTAACAGTTACTGAACTCATTGCCATTCAGTTGTTTTAAGTATGATGCTTTCTCTAATCTTTTGTGAAATTCTATTTCTTCATGGGACAAAAAAAACAGAAGCATCCAAAGATGAACAGCAGATCGAGATATCAATTGTTCTCCAATTAGCTAAAAAATTTAGATTGGAACAAAGACTGGGGCTGGAGGTGTTGCTTCGGTTGTTTATGAATCCAAAATCAAGTGAAACATCCACAATTGTAATACTATTCTCAAGTCATTGCATTCTAGATTAAACTTGGGAGGAACTAAACTTGGAGGGAACTAAATTTTGAGAGAACTAAATTTTTTGGAGGAAATATTTTAAATTAATTGTGCACTTATGACATATGTTAAATCAAGAGGGCGAATGCGTCTGCAACTAAATTTTGAGAGAACAAAATTCTTTGGAGGGAATATTATAATTAATTGTGCACTTATGACATACGTTAAATCAAGAGACCGAAGGCGCTAACGCAATTTTTTTCGCTAATTTTTGTTTTGCGCCGAAGGCGCCCACGCAATTTTTTTCGCTAATTTTTGTTTTGCGCCGAAGGCGCCCACGCAATTTTTTTCGCTAATTTTTGTTTTGCGCCGAAGGCGCCCGCACAATTATTTATGCTATTTTTTTGTTGCACGCCGAATGTTTCCGCGCCGAAATTGTTGTTCTACGTCGAAATTGTTATTCTGTGATGAAGGCGCCCGCACCTAATTTGTTGTTCTGAACCGAAGGCGTCCACGCCGAAATTGTTGTTCTGCACCAACTTTGTTGTTCCGCGCCGAAGGCGCCCACGTCGAATTTGTTGTTCTATGCCAAAGGCGCCCACGCCGAAATTGTTGTTCTGCGTTGAAGCGCGTCCGTACCGAAATTGTTGTTCTACGTCGAATTTGTTGTTCAGCACCGAAGGCGTCCGTGCCAAAATTGTTGTTCTACGCCAAAATTGTTGTTCCGCGCCTGCGCCAAACTCGCCCGCGCAATTTTTTTACGCGAATTTTTTGTTTCGAGCCAAAGGGCCTGCACAATTTTTTTACGCTAATTTTTTGTTCCGCGCCGAAGGCGCCCGTGTCGAAATTGGTATTCTACGCCAAAATTGTTTTTCCGTGTTGAAGGCGCCCGCGTCGAATTTGTTGTTCTGTACCGAAGGCGGCCACGCTGAAATTGTTGTTCCGCACTGAATTTGTTGTTCCGCACCGAAGGCGCCCACGTCGAATTTGTTGTTTTGTGTCGAATATGCTTGCGCCGAATTTGGTGTTCTGCACCGTGCCTACGCCGAATGAGCCCGTGCCGCTAAATATTTTTTCGCTAATTTGTTGTTCTTTTAAATTTTGGCTGTAGAAATAAGTTTTTGGGGAACAAAGATTTCGCGAGGGAAGATCTTAAATGAACCGTGGGTTGTTTTATTTCGCGAGGGAATAATTTCCAAACGATTGAAATCAAATTCTTGATGCTTTGTTTAGGTTTTTATGGAGAACTTTAAATTTTGGGTTGTTTTATTTGGCAATTCTGTTCATTTTGGTTTATAGAGCAAGGATTTTATTGTTTTTAAATGTGAAATACCAATCGTTGATGTCAAATTCTTGACTTTGTTATTTGAGAGTAGATGACGACATGGTATTTGAATTGCTTGAAGTGAATTTTAAGGAATTATGATGAAATATATTGTCTTAATGTTGACAACTAGAGAAATTTTTTTTGATTTGATGTAGTTTTGGGGATTACAATATGCATGTCTATAGTTAAAACTTGACGTGCGGTGTATGTTCTGCTGGTTACATGGATGGTGGTTCGTGTAGCGAAGACGATGAGCGATCTCTTGATCAGGACGGACTAGACGATGCGACTCGATCAATATTGATCACAGGTGAATAATTTCAAAATGTTTGAAATTTCTTGGGATGAGCTAAATTATGGGTGATCTAAGATTTTTAGGTGGAATCGTAAATGAACCGCACCGAAGGCGCCCGCTAATTTTTTTTAACTAATTTGTTGTTCTGCATCGAAGGCGTCTGCGCCGAATTTGTTGTTCCACGCTGAAGGTGCATGCGCCGATTTCATTGTTCCACGCCGAATGCGTCCGTGTCGCTAAATATTTTTACGCTTATTTGTTGTTCCGCGCAATTTTGACCGTGGAAATAATTTTTTGGGGAACAAAGATTTTGCGAGGGAAAATCTTAATTGAACCGTGCCCGCGGGCATGGGGTATGACTAGTATATATATATATATATATATATATATATATATATATATATTCAAGACCATGTATTTACTATAGTACAAGAAATACGCCAATACAATATATATACACATACAAGTATACACAAGACGTATCCATGTACATATAAATCTTATTCACACGTTACACATACATCCATCTTCATATCTGTATATATACATATAAATACACACCAATATTGCATAACTTGGCATACCTACTTATGTATATCTATACTCACCATATAGAAAGCCAATATATATATCACGCACTACTTATGATCCATATCCAAATGTAGATGTACATATATACATATCTTACTACATCAATTCACACAATCATATTTATAGTTTGCATAGACATATAATTACTCGATGTATACCATCATACACTCTTATACATCCAAATATACATCCACCTAGACATACAAGCAAACATCCATATACCAACACATATATCATGAATTTATTCATACACCAATATTTATACACACAGATAGTATGCCTTACACATAGATTTACGCATTACATACTATCTACTCCTTAATCCGTATAAACAACTTTTCTATATTTACTCCTCATAGTTCGTCCATATACAAACACTTACACTATGAGTTATAAGCATACACACAAGTAGTCATACAAGTATCTATAATATAGCTTACATCCAGATATATCTAGAGATACATGTCTATAGGAATACATGCCAATATAGCTACAATACTTATATATCCATGCAAACACATAACCACCCACAAATATATGTAAATATACAAACGACTACACATGCTTACCCTCAGGAAGCTCTGTACCTTAGGTCTCTTTATACCAAAGCTTTATCTTACTACTGATCACCAACCCACCTTAGTACACAACTACTCCTATGGAGCATTACCCGAACTATCTTTTACGCATACCGTAGTGCGAAGACCTGCATGGGCCACCACCTGTCACGACCCACTTTCAAGGATACCCGATAAGTACGAATTCGTATCAGGTATTCCCGAAACTACGGGTGTGAAGAAGAAAGATGAGAAGAGAGAAGAGAAGTACTTCACTGAACAGAAACTCCACAGGCCACTACCTATGTGCTGGGAAGTACTAACAATGCTCTAACTCAACACAATGACAATATAAAGAAGCATACTGTATAAAGAACAATATTCATTTTATTACATCATTACAAGGAGGACATCGTACATCATATGTACAAGAGGGGGGGGGGGTACAAAAGTGGGGGTACAACAAAAAGAGAAACCCAACCCAAAAAGTTGAAAAGGTGTCTACACCCGGTACAACACACCTGCTAATCTACCCCAAGAAGGTCCAACTGGACGAAGTCGCCCGTAGGCTCTACCTCTGAACTGGGAACAACCTCTAGTGTCGTGACCCGCACAGGCTGTTCTGGTCCTACTCCTGAAAATCACAAAGGAGGACACGTCAACGCATGACCCAGTAGGAACTCCTAATATCACTAGTAGGATCTAGTTTTAGAACTGGTCCTTCTAACTAATCATCTATCTATAGGACACAACAACCACCGAACTAATGAAGAATTTAAATAAATAAAACATACAAGTGGTGGAATTAAAAAGTAACTGAGAATAGAAATAACAGATTAAGTTAGTTAAAATTAGACGTTTAGTGATTATTTAGAAACCTGAGTAAATCGTAAAACACTAAGGAGCCGGACTTCACCCAGAATGGGTGAAAAGTGGTACCTCAACCAGCGACACGGGCACTGGAAGGACATCCCCTAGCTCCCTACCCGAACGAAGCAAGTTATGGGAGTGAGACAATCTGTCACCTCAGTTTTTATTGGGACAAACGGAGAAAACCATGAATTACCGCATAGTGCATCTCGAGTACACCACCGGTCTCTATAACTCTAGTCAACTACCCCTTCTGGGAGTGACAAGTGAGTGAGAATCTTTCATATGTCCACTCCTTAGCCCTAAAATTTACCCGCATTTCTCCCAAAACCCATATCTAGAGTCTCACCCATTTTAGAATGGATCCAGCGCTACAGACATTAAACACTCTGCCTCACTCGAGTTTATGCATCAATTTATCGTTACTTTCATTTTGGTGTTATCCATTACCGCATTCACAATTTCTCATTTCTTTCATAATTATGCCGATGTCAGGATTAACTACGTACATCACATCAACAATTCATTATAGCCTCACATGCATCCTTCCGAACTGAAGGTTAGTAATATTGACATTAAAGCTTGAGACATGAACATAGTACCAAAAATGCCTACAAGGAATATGGCATTCACATGAACATTGCATAAGTAACATGGCATAATAGACATATCTAACATGAAGATATTACCACCCCTAAGACATTAGCATGAACATTAGTAATGAAATTAGCATGAACATTACTAATGGCATTAGCATGAATATTACATGGAGTATAACACATGGCAATTAGCATGGAACTAACATGTCTATTGATATTAACATGAACTAACATTAATATTAACATGTACTAACATGAAACATAGATGTAGTTTAACATAGAAACATATTAATGTTAGCAAATTAATATGTTAACATGTTAAGCTAACATGTTAAGGACATATTAACATTAGCACATTGACAAGGTAATGGTAGCACATGGAACATGTTGGCTTGTATATTAGTATATAGACATAATTATGGCTTAAAAGTGATTACTAACATGAACCAACATAGCCAAGGAATTTAACATAGAAACATAGAAATATATTAAACTAACATGCTAACATCGAATAGAATATGTGAGTTTGCTAACATAATCATGGCATCATAAATCAATAAGCAAGAACATCTATTGAAGTGCTGGAAATTGCATTCAATCTTCAAACAGTGCAATTTTCATGAAATTGCAGTTAGAATATAAGTGTCAAATACAGAGTTGTAGATATGGCAGTTTTACATGCACCCACCAACTTTCAAAAAATAATATGAAGTGTGTGATTTATGGTGATCAATTTAGTAACAGATACCAATTCTGCAGAAAAACAGATCATCTGCCTCAATTAAATCAATGTATTACTCATAGCTACAATCAAATCTGGGTAATTTGTATAGCATGAGAGTTGTAGATTAGGAAATTCTGATGTCCTTAATATCCTAAATCATATGATTTCATTAAGTATTGTGGTCGTTATCACTGTTATATAATTTGACATATGTTCAGTTCTAATATTAGGAGAAAAAGGGTTTTGTTTGCAGCATAGCAGATTTCAGCCTGTTTTGACACGGATGAACATGCTACTAATTTTTCATCGATATGAACATAATTCTAATAAATCATACCATATTGAATATTTCAACATACTCACAAATTCATGATTATGATCTTTTTACCACCATAATTATAGCATGCCAAATTAAACTTTTTTACTTGCTATCAATTTCACACTAAAATCCTAAACTTGAACATTTTACACCAAATTTCTAATATTACACTAATCCAGACTAGAACCAAATTCTAAATTGAATCATTCTAAGATGCTAAGAGAACCTACCTCAAACAAGTCCTTCAAATTGTCTTTGGCCCTTCTTCTCCTTGAAGAACTTGAAGCTTTTCCTTAAGCTCTTTCTTCTCCTCCAAAGCTACTTCCTCTTAGCTCCAAAAGTTAGGTGGAAGAGGATGGAGTAGTGGTTGGATTGGAGGAGGAGGAGGAGATGGTGGTGGAGTAAGTGGTGGGAGAGGTGGAGCAAAAAGGGAGTAGAGGGAGAGAGAGGTGAAAGATTGATTTTTTTCTTCTTTTCTTTAATTATTCCTTAAAATTTTCTCCTTTTAAAACTATGCACAAGCTTAGTCATTACATAAAATCCTCTCCACATGCCATGTAGCTAAGGGTTAGGTGAGAGTCATCCTCTTAATGACACATAAGGGTGGGTTAGGTGAGAATTAATCTCCAAATGACACCTAGCAAGGAGGAGGTGGCATGCCATGGTAAATTAGGAATTTAATTTCTAAATAAATGAGAATACATTAATTAATACACCATACCATCCTAATACATAGTATTTCATCCAAATACTTCATTTATATAATTCACATGATGTTCTAAAATTATTTTAAAAATAATTTACTTATTAGAAATTATGGAAAATTCATGAAAATACCCAAAAATCTCATACGAATAAATACATCAAAAAAATACGTACATTATACTCGTATATACCGAAACGTGATATTACATGAACCTACTCAGTGCAGACTACCTCTAGCTCTACAACAGAAGGCTTATGAGCTGGCGGGGCAGAACCAGTCGAGACGTCAGGCATTTACCATGACAGACATCGAGGTCGAGACTGATGCGCAAGTGATCTCAGGTATTACCTAAACTCTTATTTTATATGTTTATTGTATATATGTGTGTGTATGTTGGATTATTTTCCTTAGCTAAGGTGTTTCCCTATATTCTAGGCGTTACCTTAGTAGCCTCTCATCCAGCTCTATCCCTATTAGATTCTGGAGCCTCTCATTGCTTCATATCCCGAGGATTCGTAGAGAAGCACGCTATTCATATTGAATCTCTACCTAATTGTTGGAGCATCACTATAAGGAGTGGAGAAGTGAAAACTTCTAGTGGCTGTCGATCTTGCCCTATAGTAATCTGTGGACACGAGTTGTTTGCAGATTTTATGATAGTTGACATGCCAAACTTCGATGCAATATTTGGCGTGGATTGGGTTGGAAATTTCTACGCTAGTATCGATTGTCACAGGAAAAAGGTAGTATTCAAAATCCCTGGTCATCCGGTGTTTGAATTTGCTAGCGGAGACTGCTCACTTGGACCGATCAAGTTTCGGGCCAAGCCGAATGAGATGATCATTGCATCGATGTTAGTCGAGCCTGAGAAGACTAGAGTGGTTCGAGACTTTGCAGACGTATTCCCAAAAGATATTTCTGGATTACCGCCTGATAGAGATTTGGAGTTCACCATCGACCTACTGCCTCAACCCATTTCGAAGGCACAGTATCGCATGGCTCCTGCTGAACTGGAAGAACTTCAAAAACAACTCGACGATCTACTGCATAAGGAATTGATACATCCCATCGTATCTCCTTGGGGTGCGCCTGTTCTTTTGGTCAAGAAGAAAGATGGATCGAGAAGAATGTGTGTAGATTACCGAGAGCTGAACAAGGTGACCATTAAGAACAAGTATCCATTGCCACATATCGACGAAATTTTTGATCAATTCGTAGATCATGAGTCTTCTCGAAGCTGGACCTCAGAAGTGGTTATCATCAAGTGAAGATCAGAAGGGAAGATATCCTGAAAACGGCATTCAGGACCAAGTATGGGCACTACGAATTTGTAGTTATACCATTTGGTGTGACTAACGCTCTTGCCATATTCATGAATCTTATGAATCTGATTTTCTATGAGTACTTGGATAAGTTCGTAGTGATCTTCATCGACGATATTCTGGTCTACTTGAGGAATGAAGAAGAACATGCCGAGCATCTGCTGATTGAATTGGAGATCTGCGATGACATCGATTATACGCCAAGTACAATAAGTGTGAATTCTGGCTAGATCAAGTCTCATTCCTTGGACATGTGGTATAAGGAGACAGTATTTCTGTCAATTGGGAGAAGGTTACCTCAGTTAGAAATTGGCCGACTCCTCGGTCAGCTTCAGATATTCGGAGTTTTCTCAGATTGGCTAGCTACTACCATCGATTTATCAAGGACTTCTCAAAGATTACTGAGCCTATGACTCGTCTTATGAGGATAGATGTCAAGTTCATCTGGTCTGAGGCTTGTGAGCAAGCATTTGATGAGTTGAAGAAGAAGCTGACGACTGCACCAGTGCTAGCTATACCAGATAGAACTGGAGGATTCGAAGTTTTCTATGACACATCTGGCAAGGGTCTCGGATGTGTCATACACCAGCATGGTCATGTGGTTGGGTATGCATGCCGACAGCTAAAGACTCATGAGAAGAATTATCCAACCCATGACTTCGAGTTAGCCGCTGTCAAATCTGCTCTGAAGATTTAGATGCATTTTATTTTGAGCGAGCAAGTAAAGATCTACACCGACCACAAAAACCTGAATCACATTTTCACTCAGAGGGTGCTTAATATTAGGCAACAGAGATGGTTAGAGCTCATAGCTGATTACGACATCGATCTTCAATATCATACGGGGAAGGTGAATGTCGTACCAGATGCATTGAGCAGATTACTAGTAATTATGACTCTCTCAACTCAATAGAGACTCTAGCAGGCTATCTAAGAGATGGATATTGAAGTTATTTTATCTGGGACTTCAGCATCATTGATGAATATGCAAGTTCAGTCTACTATCGTGGATCGAATTAAAGCTGCTCAGACTAGAGATGCGAAGTTAAGGAAGATCAGGGAGCAAGTCGAAGCTGGACTTCAGATGGATTTTCTCATTCATGAGGATGGTTCATTGAGATATGACAGTAGAATTTGTGTGCCTTTCAGTGATATCAGAGATGAACTCGGAATGAAGCACATAATTCTCCTTACTCTATTCATCCTGGTGCCACCAACATGTACAAGGATCTTTGTCTGAACATTTGGTGGCATGGAATGAAGAGGAGCATAGCTCGCAGTGTTACTAAGTGCCTAGTATGTCAGCAGGTGAAGGTTGAACATCATCGCACCGCTGGATTGCTTCAACCTTTGCCTATTTCGAAATGGAAGTGGCAGCACATCACTATGGATTTCATGACTGGACTGCCTCAGAGTGCTAAGCAGAATGATGCGATTTGGGTGATCGTTGACCGATTAACCAAATCGGCACACTTTATACCATTTCAAGTGGGACAATCCACAGAAATACTGACAAAGAATTACATGGAGGTAATAATCTATTCTTTACCTTTAGAACTTCTTCTAGTATACATTGTGATGTAATCGATAATCGTGATGGAGATTGTTCGATTGCATGACATTCCAATGAGCATCCTCTCTGACCGGGACACCAGATTTACATCTCAATTCTGGAAGAGTCTGCAGACCAGTCTAGATACCAGTTTTAGTTTCAGCACTGCGTATCACTTGCAGACTGATAGACAAACAGAGCATACAAACCAGATATTGGAAGATATGTTACGATCTTGCATGGTGGATTTCAAAGGGTCGTGGGAAGATCACTCGCACTTGGTAGATTTGCCTACAACAACAGCTACCAAGCAAGTATTTGAATGACCCCATTTGCTGCACTCTATGGAAGGAAGTGGGAAGTGTCGATCCCCGTTGAGTTGGGATGACATTGGTGATCGAGAATTATTGGGTCCAGAGATGATAGTTGAGATGGCGGATATAGTGCATAACATCAGAGACAAACTACGCATTGAACAAGACTGGTATAAGCATTACGCTGATGCCAAGCATCGTCACTTGGAGTTTCAATCGGGAGATCATATCTTCCTGAAGATATCTCCAAACAGAGGAGTGATACGATTTAGGAAGTGAGGGAAGCTTAGCCCAAGATTCATTGGACCATTTGATGTGCTAGAGCAAGATGGAGAAGTTGCTTATCGATTAGCTCTATTGCCTTCACTGGAGGGAGTTTATAATGTTTTCCACGTCTCCCAACTACGTCGTTACGTCAGTGACCCTACTCATGCGGTTGACTACTTCGAGATTACCATTCAACCAGATCTGACCAATGAGCAACAGCCAGTTCAGATCTTGGACTGACGATAGAAGACCCTCAGGAATAAAGTGGTCAATCTTGTATGAGTGAAGTTGTGCCACGGATCACCTAGAGAATCCACCTGGAAACGGGAAGAGGAAATGCGTGAGTGTTATCCCTATTTATTTCCTGAACCCTAGCTGATAGAATTCAGCGGACGGAATTTTAATAAGGTGGGTAGGATGTAACGATCGGTATTTATCGTACGTATTTCATACGTATTTTTTGATGTATGAATTATGAGATTAATTGTGTTATGAATTTACTTGCCGTAGCCTGTGTGCGTGACCCGTTACCGCATTTGAGATCCACATGCCCTCACGATCACGCAGACCCTAATTTTGTCGTTTTTGGACATAATTGACGTGCAGTGGCAAAACCGTAATAACTGGAATATTTTAACCATATAGTTCTCCCTAGCCCATTCACATATTGTTATATGCTAACGAATCTTAAGAAGATTTAAGAGATCTAATTTAAATTTAAAATCCTAACTGAATTCTTAATTATCTAACCGAATGTTTTTCTAACCAAAACTTTAAATTAACATTTTTTAAAAAAAGAAAAAAAAAATATAACCAACCTATAACCGAACTCGATCCACGTCCGCACTCTCACCCACACTCTTGTAACACCCAATGCAACAATGCAACCCACACAATCTCTCCCACAATCGCAACAACCATTAGAATCTCAATACAACCTTTGCAGGTTGCGCATGTGAGATACTCGTAACGTCCCACGTGAATATATCTCTACTCGTTCTTCTTCGTTCTTCCTTTTCTTCTTCTTAAACACCACGGTACCCTCTAACCCAAAACCAAACAACTCCCTCCTATGAACATAACCCCGACTCCGAGCTCCTCCATTCGAATCTAACTCCGAGCACCCTCTCTCGATCCATAGCACCTTCCCCTCTTCGACACCCCTCTAACCTCGCACACGACTCCCCACACTGACAAACAACACCCACGCTCCTCCCGCACAGTAGCCCTCAACCCACAAGCCTCACCTTTCCACAACACTCCGCCAACCTCGCACCATTCCTCAACCCATCTTTGAGCAACTTCGATCACCTCCTCCCTGTCCTTCCAACTTTACTGGCAACCCGAACTCCTCCACCTCTTCCCTCGCCTCCGACAACTCCCCTAACGCCTCTCATCCAACTCTGACCCCCCTCCTTTCGTCAGAACACAGCAACCCAAAGCCACGTTGCTGCCACCACCACCCTTTCGAACGCGACCCTGACGCCAACCTTCATCATTTGCCACTCAAGCGACCACCGATGACAACCTCCGCGCCTCGAAGCCGCGACCTCCTCCTTCGAGGGCGAACCCACACGTCGGTGTTGCCTTTTCCTCTGACGTCCAAACACCCCTCCGCCCATGATCTTCGACGACTTATCCGATGACGTCCTCAAGCCAGTGGCACTGCTCGATGCCATTTCTGTCATCGTCCATGCCACTGCACCACACCGTCGTCCAACGTCGACTGTAGCACCACTTCCGACCCATCGCCGCTGCCGCTGCAAGTCACGCGAGGAACATACGATAACATGTAAGTTTTGTTAATGATGTAATAACAGCATGACAGTATACATATATATATATATATATGGAGAGTTAGTATGTTATCTTTATTGTGATACAAAAAGGTTACATGTACAGAAAGTAGATACATCTAATGGAAAAGAAAACAAGAGAGGGGATAGGGCACATGCGCCGTCACCCTCTACAAGGTAATCCAACCATCATGAACATTATACATATATGTTAAGATATGTAAACGTATATTTTTTAAAAAAAATAGCAGTTTGTTAGTACCCGTAAGCTATTATATTAATTAATGTTAGATGTTAGTAATCAGCAGTACGAAATATCATATGCCAGATAAACCACACTTTCCAAACCTTAATCCCCAAGAATTCCAATGCTTCTAATTTGAGGGATTTTAGGCCCATTGCCTGCTGCAATGTTATTTATAAAAAAATTAGTAAAATTCTTTGTAACAGGCTTAAGCAGGTTATTAGCGAGTTGATTTCGTCAAATCAAGCAGGTTTTCTCAAAGATAGACTTTTAGCAGATTGCACTTTTATTGTCCACGAACAAATAAGAGATTTCAGTAATCCTATAGGGGCAAGGGCATGTATCAAATTGGATCTGCGTAAGTCTTTTGACAGTGTTAATAGTGAATTCATTCTTTTCATGCTTCATCAGTTGGGATTCGGAGTCAGATTCATTAATTGGATATATGAGTGTATTACTACAACTACTTTCTCTATGTTGATTGATGGTTCACCCACATGATATTTTCCCTCTAATAGAGGGTTGAGGTAGGGAGATCCTCTATCCCCCTATTTGTTTGTCATTGTTATGGAGGCGTTCTCTTTGCTGATGGCCAGGGCAGAGTCGTCCCTTTCTATTCATCCTATGAAGAGATCTGCAGCTATTTCTCATTTGCTTTTCGCAGACAATCTTCTTATATTCTGCCGTGGAAACCCCCATTCTCTGAATGAACTGCAAAAGCTGCTTGATGCTTTCAGTCTTTTTAATGGGTTGCAAGTTAACTGGGATAAAAGTTCTGCCATATTTAGCAAGGGCACTCGTAGTCCTAGTACCCTCACGAGCATCTTGGGGGTTAAACTTGTCAGTTCTCTTACTACTTATCTAGGCCTACCATTATCTTCGAAATATCCTAAGGCTTCCATGTTCTCCAGGTTAATTGATAGGTGTAAGAAAAGATTAATAGGATGGTCCTCATCTCTTCTCTCTATTGCGGGAAAAATTGAGCTGGTTCGGACTGTGATCTACGGCATGGTGTTATTCTGGATGCAAGCCTATCGTATCCCTCATTCAGTAATCTGTTCTATTACTTCAGCATGCAGGAAATTTATTTGGGGCAATCAGCATTTTTGGGCCTGGAAGGACTTGTGCACCCCTAAAAAGGGGAAGGGGGTGGGTGGGCCTCAGACTACTATCTGATCTGAATGTGGCCTCTGGGGTTCGTTTAACCTGGAAATATTTATCTTTTGACAGTTCTTGGGCTAAGTGTATATGTAATTCATATAAAGCTCCTTAGGGCTTTTATCTCTCCAAGACCAAACCAACCCAGTTTGGAACATGGAAATTTTTACCACGCTGTCGTGTCACTTCCTAAAAGCTTATCAAACGGGTTGTGATGGATGGCACCAATACCTCTTTCTGGTATGCTAATTGGTTGCCATGTGGCCATTTAGCTCAAACACATACTGTTCCCCCGGTTCTGAAAATAAAGTTGTCTGGCACTACTGGAGCAGAACAGGGTGGATTAGTGATTCGGCTATTGATAGTGTCCGGCCACTTCTTCAGTCGGTGCACTTAGGCCACGGGGTTGATTCCTGGGCATGGATTGATGGTTCGATCTGCTCATTTCATGCGGCATGGGAGGGGACTCATACCAGGGGTGTTGCCTTCCCTTACCATGGAGTTGTTTGGTATAGCCGTCATATTCCTAAGATGGCCATTACCCTTCTGAGAGCTTTCCACGGCAAGCACTTAACCAATGATATCTTGCATAAATGGGGGGTTGCCCCAGATCACTCTAGTGCTTTGTGTGATGGTGGCTCGGTGGAAAGTATTGATCACATTTTTTTCATTTGCCCTTACACTCATTATATTCTATGCAGATCTCTACTTAAATTGGGGATCCATTCTACTGCCCCATCCTCCCTGGGGGAGGTGGGGGAGCTCTTCCTAGTGTGTTATAGTAAGAAGGATCATGTGGGCATCTTGACTAAAATAGCACTTGCATCTATGGTTTGGCACATTTGGAAACAACGTAACATGAGAATCTTTAAGGGCAAGATTAAGGATAAAATTGATCTTTTTCAGGACATCGCAACTGATGTGGTTATGTCACGCCCCACTCTCCCAAGTACGGGGAGCGTAGCTGAGGAGGCCATCGTAGTATTCAGACTCAGGCCTCGAGCACTCTTATCTAAAAACTACTAGGCATTGTTTTTTATGGATAAATACATTTAATACGCAGGCCACTACAACACACTGGAATAGGACACAGAGAAAAATAAAAGTGCTCAAACAGAAAATAAATCGCAGTACCGCAAAGAAAATACAACAACACAGAACATTACATTACATTATACTAGTCCATATTTATACATCAGCTGTACAAAAGGATGTACAAAAGTGGGTACAATAAAAGAAGAAACCTCTGACCCAAAAAGTACAAAGGGGTACACACCCAATACAACGCACCCACTAGTCTATCCCCAAGAAGTCCAACGGGACAAAGTCACCCGTACGGTCTACCTTTACTGCACTGGCACCGGCTTCTGACTCAGGAACCCTCACAGACTGCTCAGGTCCCGCACCTGAAACCACAAGTTGGGACACTTCAACGTGTGACCCAGTAGAAACTCCTAACACTCTAGTAGGACCTAGTTTTAGAACTGGTCTCCTTAACTAGTAAACTAACAGATATAACATCAATCACAGGAATACGCAGAAATTAAAGACAGAACGTAAGTGCTAAAAGTAAACAACAAAAAGCAGAACTGAAGTGAAATCACTGATTAAATTAATTAAAATTAATCATTGTTCTGATTCGGAACCCGGGTATACCGTAGGATGCTAAGGAAAAGCGGACTTCACCATGGGTGGGTGAAAAAGTGGTACCACTCTAGCGACACGAGCACTGGAGGGGCCTCTCGTAACTCTGTACCCGACTGGACAAGGTACCGAAGCGAGACTCATCTCGGTTTTTCTTGGGACAAACAGAGAAAACCATCAGTTACAGACATGGTGCGACACGAGCACACCAGCAGCCTCTCTAGCCCTCTCAAACTCCCCTTTCGGGGGTGACACATCGGGCAAGATAATCGTACTGTCGTCCGCTCCTTAACACCTAAAATTTACCTGTGCTCCTGCAAACCGACATCTGGGGTCTCACCCATTTTAGAATGGATTGAGCGCTCCCGATGTCCAACTCTCTGCTCACTCTCAGTTTTCAAATTATTACATCATTGCCTTGACAATGATTCATTATCGGTTTCAACTACCGCATTCACTTCATTTTAACAAATATCATCATCATCATCTTCTTCTTCTCAAGTAAAGCATTACATGGAATATCATCATAAACTCATTGTCATGAACATATTAAGATGAGCACAAGAGCGTAAACAATTTAAATTTAAACAACATTAACATAACTTAAGTGTAGCATAATTCACCAATCTGTCTAAAACTGCTACTGCAGAAATAATGGCTCTGTTACCCCCACTATATTCAGAATTAACTTCTGGTCCCTTGTTCAAAGTTGTAGATTATTTTCTGCAGTTTTCGTAGTATCCTAGATTATATTTTTCTGATTTTTCTACTATTTTCTACGATTTTTCTAAGTTGCTGTCCTGTGCTATGAAAAATTTCAGCAACTTGTTTTTCCAACTAAACTAGTTCTTTAACATTATTTTCTAAGACAATTGTTATGAACATATTCCTACTTTTCCAACCACTTCATAACTTAAAACAAAGCATGACTAAGGAAATTTCAATACTTAGACATTATAACAATAATCATTAATATATAACATACAACATGATTAAATGGCATGCAATTTCTAACTTAATGAAATTAGCCTATAACAAACTTTCTAAACATAACCACTACAATCTAATACTCATCAACAAGTCAACTTAATTCTCATTCTCAATTTATTTTTTAACATTTCAAAATATCATTAATTTTGAGTACAAAAAACATGATGGAGACAACATACTAATTTTAATACTTAAAGTTCAACATGCCACCAATTTAAGAACCAACATGGAACAAAAACAAAAGAAAAGCATGGTTCCTATTATGACTTGCATACAATAATTTCTACAAAATATTTAGTATGACATGCTAAATTAAATTAATCTCCTAGTCCTAAAACTAAATTCTACCAAGATGAAAGGAATTTCTACCTTACTAAGTCCTCTAAATTTTTCTTTGGCCCTTCTTAATCCTTGAAGAAATGAACTCCTAGCCTCCTTCTTCAACTCCTAGCTTGGCCTTCAAAGTTTGGATTTTGGGTAGTATATGGGAAGGTTTTGATGTTAGGATGATGGGGAAATTTTTTGGGGCTTTTAGTAATGGACGGGGGATTACTTAGGATGGTGTTTTGGTGGAGGGAGATGAAGCAAAATGGAAGAAATGGGGGGAGACAAATTTCGGCCTGGTTGGGGGAAAATGAGGGAGGGGGGGGGGAGGGAGAGAGGGAGAGGGAGAGAGAGAGGGAGAGAGAGAGAGAGAGAGAGAGAGATTCTTGTTTTTGATTTCTTTGCCTAGATTTTTGTTTCCCAAAGTCCTCTCCACCCTTCATCAAATCAAGATCTTGCCATGTGTTTCTTTCTTAAGCTAACAAGATGACACATCACTAGTGTGTTGTCATAGTAAAAAATTTAATATTTTGTATTTTTAGATAAATAAGAATACATGAAGAAATACTTATACACCTTAAATACAAGTATTCATCCAAATACTCCTATTTACTAAATTCAAATGATGAGTTTAAAATATTTTAAAATTAATTTCTACACCAAAAATTAAGGGAGAAAAACTTTCTATATATCACATTACATCATATTACATACACTCGGAATTTCATCCAAACTTTCTATTCATCAACATACTCCTCAGAATTTCAAATTAAGGGAGAATAATTTTCTATACATCATATTACATACACAACAAAAATTACATCAAACAAACTGGTGTGGGTACTTCTCTCTCATCTCATCCTCGAGTTCCCAGGTAGACTCTTCTGGTGACTCTTGGTGCCACATAACCCTCACCAGATTGATTGACTTCTTCCTCAGCATCTTCTGCCTTCGATCTACAATGGCCACATGCTACTGATCATAAGTCAAGTTTGGTCGCACTTCAGTCTCAGAGAAGTAGACGACATGCTCAGGATTCCCAACACACCTCCTGAGTTACGATATGTGAAACACATTATACACTCCCTCAAGAGATGCTGGAAAGGCAATCCTATAAGCCACTTCTCCAACACGAGCCAAATCTTCAAAAGGTCCAATATATCTTGGGCTCAACTTCCCTCGTCTTCCAAAACGAATTAGCCCTCTAGTTGGCGAGATCTTCAAAACTACTTGCTCACCTGGCTGAAACTCTAAGTATCGCTTCTTCGCATCTGCCCAGTGCTTATAACGGTCTTGGGCTATTCGAAGATTGTCTCTGACGACTCTCACAACATCCATGGTTTCAGCGATCATATCAAGGCCTAACAAATCACGATCTCCAACATCATCCCAACTAAGAGAAGATTAGCACTTCATCCTATACAGCGTTGCAAATGGTGACATGCCCATACTGGCTTGAAAACTATTATTGTAGGCGAACTCTAACAGATGTAGATATTCATCCCAATAGCCCTTAAAATCCAGCATACACACCCTCAGCATATTATCCAAAATCTGAGTTGTCCTCTCTGACTGACCGTCTGTCTGTTGATGGTATGCAGTGCTGAAACTTAGTTGAGTTCCCAAGATGGCCTGTAGACTTCTCCAAAGTGAGACGTAAACCTAGTGTCACGGTCAGAGACTGTGCATACAGGCACTCCGTGAAGCCTCACGATTTCCTGCATACATGACTTACTCAGAATCTAGACTAACAATAAAACAGAGAGATAAAAAACAAGAAATCTCACCTCCATATATCTCTTAGCGAGATGGTCTGTCGACTGGCCCACTCGAAAACGTATGAAGTGAGCTGATTTGGTCAATCGGTCTACGATTACCCAAATAGCATCATATCCTCGAGGAGTGCGAGGTAAGCCAGTTACAAAATCCATCGTCACATGCTGCCACTTCCACTCTGGAATCGGAAGAGGCTGTAAAAGTCATGCCATCCTCTGATGCTCGGCCTTGTCTTGCTGACATGTCAGACATGAAGCTACACTCCTAGCCACACTACGCTTCATGCCGTGCCACCAAAAATATTGTTGCAAGTCACGATACATTTTGGTGCCTTCGGGATGGATTGAATAAGGTGAGCTATGAGCCTCTCTCAACAATTCATCCCGAATGTCACCTGATGGCACACAAATCCTGCTCCCAAAATACAGAGACACATCTTCATGAATACAGAAATCATCACGATGTCTGGCCTCTGTCTGCTCTCGAATCTTCTTCAACTTCTCATCTCCAGACTGAGCTGCCTTAATCATTTCAACCAAATCAGATTAAACCAGCAAGTTCATCATCACCATTGATGAACCAGGTAAGACAACTTCCATCTCCATCTGTCGAATATCACCGTGAAGTTCTCTCTATACAGTCAACATCATCACGATCGGCATGCGACTAAGAGCATCAGGCACTACGTTGACTTTTCCAGGGTGATATTGGAGGGCGACATCAAAATCAGCCATCAAGTCGAGCCATCTGCACTGCCTCATATTTAGTTCTTTCTTAGTGAACACGTACTTCAAACTCTTGTGATCTGTGTATATCTTTACACGTTCACCCAGAAGAAACTACCTACATAACTTCAATGCAAACACCACTGACGCTAACGCCAAGTCATGCGTAGGATAGTTCCTCTCATGAGTCATCAATAATCTAGAAGCATAGGCAACTACTTTACCATGCTGATGGAGAACACATCCCAATCCTTTGCCATACGCATCAAAGTAAATCTCATATCCACCTGAACGGTCCGGTATCGTCAGGACAGGTGCAGTGATCAATCTATGCTTCAGTTCATCAAATGCTCGCTGACATTCCTCTGACCAACTGTAAGCAATGTTCTTCTTGGTTAGATGAGTCATCGGTGCAGCAATCTTAGAGAAATCCTTGATGAACTTCTTGTTGTACCCAGCCAACCCCAAGAAACTTCTGATCTCTGTAACTGACTTAGGAACTGCACACTTTTTTACGGCAGCAACCTTCTCTGGATCTATAGCTATCCCATCTCCAGACACAACATGTCCCAGAAAAGCAACCTTGGTCAGCCAAAACTGACACTTGCTATACTTAGCATATAACTGGTGCTGCCCTAGAGTCTCCAGGACTATCCTCAGATGCTCAGCATGATCTTCCTCTGACATTGAGTATACCAAGATATCACATATGAAGATAACCACAAACTTATTCAAGTACACATAGAAGACTTGGTTCATCAACCACATGAATGTGGCTGGTGCATTAGTAACACCGAAAGGCATCATTAAGAACTCATAATGACCATACCGGGTTCTAAATGCAGTCTTCGGAATATCTGATCCTCTGACCTTCACCTGATGATACCCACTTCTCAAATCCAGCTTTGAATATACACGCGATCCACCCAGCTGATCAAAGATGTCATCAACCCTAGGAAGAGGATACTTGTTCTTCAGAGTAACCTAACTTCAACGGTCCAAGGGAACTATTACCACTAAGAAATTCAAACTGTGGATGATCAGGGATCTGAAATACTATCGTCATGAGTCTACAATCTATAGTAGTATAGAACATCCCTAACCAGTCCATCCCAAACACTGCTTCAAAATGAGGCATCTCCATCAATAAAAAATCTGCATACATTCTACGTCCACAAATCTCTGCAGGACACTGTCAGTATCCTGAAGAACTACGGATCACTCCACTCCCTGTATGGATATTCCAACTAGAAGCAAAGGAGTTTACTGCTAAGGAATTCCTAGTCACAAACGGCTGAGACAGAAAGAAATGGGATGCTCCTGAATCAAAAAGTGACAAGGCATGGCAGGAAGCAACTCTAATAACACCTAAGAGGATAAACATAAACTAGCATAAGAATCTAATCATCCTAATCACAACAACAAACATATCATATTATAATAGAAATAAGATAACATCTATTACTAAAAATATATAGGTATCGGTGATCACTCGATCGGTGTCCTAAGCCTCCACGGCTGACATGGTAAAAGCCTGACGCCTCAGTGTTGCTCTCATGGGGATCTACTGCTGCTGGGGAGGTCTAGGTGGTCCCATCAGAGTCACTGTACCAGGTGGTGGTGGTGGTGGCAGTGGAAGGCTCTGTGGAGCTGGTGGAAGGTCCCTCTGCTGCATCGGTCAGACTGCCACTTGTGCCACTGATCCTGAAGTCTGCCCATGCTCAGGACACTGCCTACTGATATGTCCTGGCTGACCACAGGTAAAACACCACCCATCCCTAAACTTACAACTCTACTGCTCATGCCCAGCCTTCCCACAAAATCTACAGGATAACTGTTGGAGCTCCAGGCCTCCTGAACTGTGTGGTCTGAGTAGGCCTCAGGAAACTCCTCTGCTGACCTGCAGGGCACCTCTCTGCTGCTGATGCTGGACCTCTACCCACACTCTTCAGATGTGTCTCATGCATCATGGCCGCCTCCAACACAACACTATATGTAAGTAGCACCTGGGTCAACATTGCTGCTCTGAACTCAGGGTCCAACCCCATCCTGAATCGCCTAGCTCTGGTGGCCTCTGACTGGACCAACTCCAGAGAAAACTTGCTCAATAGTGAGAACTCTGCATCATAAGCATCTACACTCCATCGTCCCTGAGTCAGGTGCTCGAACCTCAAACGAAGCTCATCCTTCTTCGTCTCTGGAAGGAACTGAGCCTCAAACAGCTCTCTAAACTTCTCCCACAAGATCGGCTTGGTCAAATGTAACTCCTGAGCATCCTACCAATATCGCACCTGAAGTGTCAACTGTGTCTTCACAGCATCCACCCGTTTATCTCTCGGGTATCCCACAGCCTCCAGGTCATCCTCAGAATGCCTAATCCACTCGTCCACCTCCAGTGGACTCTCCTTACCCGAAAAGGACTTCGGGTGCAAGGCTCTGGACTGTCTGATACCCACATGCTTCGGTGGCACACCACTAGCCACCCCATCCTCCATCTGCTGCATATGCTCCAGAATCACTATCAGAATCTTTCCCATCAAGGAAGCCTCAGACGATGCAGCATCAGAAGTAGGGGTCCTGTTCTCGGACAATCCATTCCCTGAATCCATTCTACAAGAACGAACATCGAAAACAATATTCAGTACCAAAATTGCGGATTATAATGTTGGAGCTTTACTTGTACTATTCTTACGTGTATCGCATTGTGAGCTAACTTGCATGGGCCACCACAAAAACCTGTCATTCCCCGCTCTTCCAAGTACGGGGAGCGTAGCTGACGACGACGCCGTAGTATTCAGACTCAGGCTAAGAGCCATCTTATCTAAACACTACTAGGCATTTTTTATGGATAAATAAATTTAATACGTAGGCCACTACAGCACACTAAAATAGTACACAGAGAAAAAAAATTGCTCCAACAGAAAATAAATCACAGTACTGAAAAGAAAATATAACAACACAGAACATTACATTACATCATACTAGTCCATATTTATACATCAGCTGTATAAAAGGGGGACAAAAGTGGGTACAACAAAATAAGAAACCCCCGATCCAAAAAGTACAAAAGGGTATACACCCGGTACAACGCACCCACTAGTCTAACCCTGGGAAGTCCAACGAGACAAAGTCGCCCGTAGCTCTACCTCTGCTGCGCAGGCACCGGCCTCTGACTCATGAACCCTCACAGACTGCTCGGGTCCTGCACCTGAAACAACAAGTTGGAACACGTCAACGCGTGACCCAGTAGAAACTCCTAACACTCTAGTAGGGCCTAGTTTTAGAATTGGTCTCCCTAACTAGTAAACTAACAACTGGTGTCACATCAATCTCAGGAATATGCAAATATTAAAGATAGAACATAAGTGCTAAAAGTAAACAACAGAAAGCAGAACTGAATTGAAATCACTGATTAAATTAATTAAAATTAATCTTTGTTCTGATTTGGAACCAAGGTATACCGTAAGAAGCTAAGGAAGCAGACTTCAAGCAGGGTGGGTGAAAAAGTGGTACCACTCCAGCGACACGATCACTGGGGGGCCTCTCGTAACTCCGTACCCGACTAGACAAGGTACATGAGTGAGACTCATCTCGATTTTTCTTGGGACAAATGGAGAAAAGCATCATTTACCGACATGGTGCGACACGAGCACACCAGCGGCCTCTCTAGCCATCTCAAACTCCCCTTCCGAGGGTGACACATCGGGCGAGATAATCGTACTGTCGTTCGCTCCTTAACACCTAAAATTTACACGTGCTCTCCCAAACCCACATCTGGAGTCTCACCCATTTTAGAATGGATTGAGCCTCCCGATGTCAAACTCTCTGCTCACTCTCAGTTTTCAAATTATTACAACATTGCCTTGACAATGATTCATTAGCGGTTTCAACTACTCTTTCACTTCATTTTAACAAATATCATCATCTTCTTCTTCTTATCAAGTAAAGCATTACATGGAATATCATCATAAACTCATTGTCATGAACATACTAATATGAGCACAAGAGCATAAACAATTTAAATTTAAACAACATTAACATAACTTAAGTGTAGCATAAGTCACCAATCTGTCTAAAGCTGCTATTGCCGAAAGAATGGATCTTATACCTCAACTACAGTCAGAATTAGCTTCTGGTCCCTCTTCAAAGTTATAGATAATTTTCTGCAGTTTTCTTTAGTATCCTAGATTGTATTTTTCTGTTTTTTCTACTATTTTCTACGATTTTTCTAAGTTGTTGTTCTGTACTATGAAAAATTCCAGCAACTTGTTTTTCGAACTAAACTAGTTCTTTAACATTATTTTCTAAGACAATTGTTATGAACATATTCCTACTTCTATTCCAACCATTTCTTAACTTAAAACAAAGCATGACTAAGGAAATTTCAATACTTAGATATTATAACAATAATCATTAATATATAACATACAACGTGAGTATATGGCATGCAATTTCTAACTTAATGAAATTATCATATAACAAATTTTCTAAACATAACCACTACAATCTAATACTCATCAAAAAGTCAACTTAATTCTCATTCTCAATTTTTTTACATGTCAAAATATCATTAATTTTGAGTACAAAAACAGGATGGAGACAACATACTAATTTTGACCATTAAAGTTTAACATGCCACCAATTTAAGAACCAATCTGGAACAAAAACAAAAGAAAAGCACGGTTCCTATTATGACTTGCATACAATAATTTCTACACAATATTTAGTATGACATGCTAAATTAAATTAATCTCCTAGTCCTAAAACTAAATTCTACCAAGATGAAAGGAATTTCTACCTTACTAGGTCCTCCAAATTTTTCCTTGGCCCTTCTTAATCCTTGAAGAAATGAACTCCTAGCCTCCTCCTTCAACTCCTAGCTTGGCCTTCAAAGTTTGGATTTTTGGAGAATATATAGGAAGGTTTTGATGTTAGAATGATGGGGAAATTTTTTGGGGCTTTTAGTAATGGACGGGGGATTATTTAGGATGGTGTTTTGGTGTAGGGAGATGAAGCAAAATGGAATAAATGGGGGGGAGACAAATTTCGGCCTGGTTGGGGGAAAATAAGTGAAAGAGTGAGAGAGTGAGAGATTTTCTTATTTTTGATTTCTTTGCCTAGATTTTTGTTTCCCCAAAATCCTCTCCACCATTCATCAAGTCAAGATCTTGACATGTGTTTCTGTCTTAAGCTAACCAGATGACACATCACTAGTGTGTTGTCATGGTTAAAAAATTTTATATTTTGTATTTTTCGAAAAGTAAAAATACATAAAGAAATACCTTATACACCTTAAATACAAGTATTCATCCAAATACTCCTATTTACTAAATTCAAATGATGAGTTTAAAATCTTTTAAAATTAATTTCTACACCAAATAATTAAAAGAAAAATACAAGCATACTCCCCAAAAATATACGTACGCATTTACGCCAAAATACGTATCAATATGCGTAAATGGAAATTGGGGTCTTTACAAGTTATATCCCTGCACGGTATTGCGAGAGATCAACCATCAGATATTGCCCCCTTTTCCAATTGCGGTTTTTTAGATGATGAGATTTTTGTATATACTTTTAGTCTCTTTAGAAGTAAACTATATGATTTTAGGATGTAATGGATGACGACGCTTGTGTCATATCCACATTCTCCTTTAATTGTATTGGTTACTCTAGCGGTGATGTTTTGTATTCTATTTTGTTATAAATAAAGATCACACTTATTTGTCAAAAAAAAATCATAGGCATACTGTTGGTATGAATCAGAATGTTATTAAAGACAGTTTACATAATGGTAGTAACATGTTTGTGTTATAATAGTATATATATATATATATATATATATATATATATATATATACTTTTAGATATATAAAACAATATATTATACAATAGAAAAACTTAATAGTCTGATTAATTCATGAAGAATCATTTTACTAATATTAAAACCCAACTTCGCAGAAATAATCGCACCTTCCGTTTCGACCGTCTGGACACTCAACAACCCTCGAGGCAAGTATTTTAAAGTAACTAAATTGTAAAAATGAACTGTACAACTCTAGAACTAGAATCTCATTCTGTTACGCATGTCAACCTTAGAAACGAACTACACATTTTTCATTATATCAATTGCTTTGTGGTTTAAATGGACATGTAATAATGTTGTGCTTGTTGGGACAAATTACTATCTGCATATTAACATAACAAACTAATTTGGACAGAGGGTAAGACACAACACTCGAAATACATATGTGACATCATCGAATTTAGATGGGATGTACCTAGTTGAAGACTAGACAGACACTTGGGTGGGGTTAGTTCATGTAGCAGAGTCTGTAAGTGTGTCTTGTACACATTACGGCTACTTCCACATCACACTAATGGAAGTAAGCTTCTTGGCCATTTTCTAGGTTAAGGAAGTAAGCGTCACGGTAAACCCCCGATGATAGGATGTATCGAGAACACTTTACTTACTCAGACATGGACTTGCACGAGCACAAATAACTGAAAGTATTTCATTTGTAACTGTGTTAATTCCTTAAAAGTGCAACTCACATGTTAAATTATTTTCAGCATGCTCATACTTTAAATTACACACTTGTTCTTCATATTTGTGTCTGACGCTCTTATGTTGCTAAGTTAATGCCCTCATTTGCTATAAAATCTTGTCGAGCCTTTCGCTGACATATTTTTCAATGAATCGTTGAAATATATGTTAGGTTCAGAGACGGAGTATAGTGAGGACCCCACTTTCGAGGATCTGCACCAGGAGGTAAATCCTGCTGACCAGAGCAACGAGGACGCTGAGATCCTCCCTGTCGAAGATTAGAAAATTCCTGCAATTTTTATTTATTTAGCTTTATTTATTGTTGCAGGTGTGTTGCTTTCTGTAATAAATGTACGGCCATGCTAGGCCTAATCTATTGGGTATTTGCTTTAAACTCTGGGACAAAAGTTGTAATACATATATGTGTTGTTCTGAGAAATGTGAATGCAAGGACCTGATTACTTTACACACAAAAACACTTATTATGTTAAAGTCAAAGAAGAAAGAAAAAAGTACTTATTTGCTTTAAGCACATGCAGACCCGCTCACGTTCTCGCTACCAAAATACTATGGGAAGGGGGTATGACAGTAGAAGAGAAAGAGAGGAAGAAGCTCAAAGGAGAAGCTTATGTGTTGTTTTCCCACACCACTAGGTCGAGTGCATAAGCACTTGATCGAGCTGACCGTCAACGCAAAAGAGCTCCTTCAGTAGATGTGCGCAAGTCACTCGACCGAGTAGAAACTTCACTCGGTCAGATCAACTTCGACCAACTCCAATTCCTATTCGAAGTAGGAGAGCATAGAGTGCGATCGAGCACTTCACCGCTCGATCGAGCTGAAGCCCGATCAGAACGAAGATTTTCAAAGGCATCATCAACTTACTGTAGCTCGACCGAGTAGACCAGCGCTCGACCGAGTACTTCAACTACTCGGCCGAGTAGAAGTTATTACAGAGCGGCACTTTGAGCGTAATGAAGCATCCATAAGTGACTCAACCGAGCATGACGATCACTCGACCAAGCTGCTTGCAAATGAAGTAGAACCAAGAAAGGAGAAGTGACTGACTATGTCACCACTCGACCGAGCAGTGACGCTACTCGACCGAGTAGGGCTCCACATCCCAACTAAAAGGGGGTTCAAGAAGCCCTTTCTCCAGATTTTTGTGGGGTCCATACCCATTGTATTTAAGCATAGTTTTACCCTAATTTTAGAAGAGGCTATTCATATTTTATTTATTAGAAGTTCTTAGTTTTTCTTAGAGAATTCTTGAGCCGTCGCTATTGTTTTAAGACAAAGTTGATATTTTTATTATTGTAATTTATTTGGAATCTCTTGATCTTAATTCTCTGCGAATAATTGTTCGTCTTAAGCGCTTTGGTAATGATCTCTCATCTCTTTATGCTTATTTCGATGTCTTGTATTGCAATCATGCTTTCTATTGTTATTCTAAACGCTTTTGTTGATATCGCTATGAATTGTGAGTAGTCTTCTCTAGGGTTAATGGATTGCCCTAGGATCTTAGGATTCAGATGCAAAGTTAGGATTTTTATGTTGTTTTGGTATAAAAGGGATGTGTTTTGGTTGATCCAACCAAGTTTGTAGGAGACCTCATATATGGTTTATGATCCACTGAAGTGGCATGCACCTTGGATGAGTATCCTATGAACTTAATAAGGCACGTTATTGAATTCAATTAGAGTTCGTGATCCACATGAGTGGCACGTACTTTGATGGTTTCCACCAGTATCCTATATTACTAATTGATGACCTACGGAAGTAGCATCAACGAGAGCCATCAAAACACAGATCGAAGCTCTAACCCATGATGGTGTCATGAGTAGATATTGAGAATAATTTTCATTCGTAATGCATGGATCGCGTGTGATGCCATCCATGGTGGTGGAGCTAAGCACGGGATAAGTTAGACGAGTGGCACAGCAGTGGTTGGCCATGAGTTCCACATTTTAGATGCGACAATCTCGCCCTAATAAAGACAATTCAACGTAGAAATTGTAGCCTAGAGTTGACATCCGACGATCCTAGTGGTGACTCATATTCCTCTAGTTTTTATTCTATTGTTAATCGAGATAGTAACCATTCGTGACAATCTTTCTGAGTACGCCAACTAGCATTGTTCTGAGACTTTAAATAGATACAAGTCTATAAAAGCATCTGCCTCCCTGTAGGTTCGACATTTTTCTATATTACAAAGCATTGACACCGTGCACTTGCGGTAAGTTTCCAGAGTTAAATTCTGAGCGCATCATTCACCAGGCTAATAATCTATAATATACTGAACATGCTGATATATCCATATTTTCCTTCCTTTTATCGCATCATTTCATATCATTTTCGCCATCCAAAGTTCACATTTATATATATTATTGCATGTTTAACGATATATTCGAGTTTCATATATAATTGTGAACTTTTAGGAACTTTGGAGCGAATTGGAGCAATTATAGGACATGGAAATATTCGTTCCATCCGGAGCATCATTGGCAAGGTGCAATAGGAGTTCGACGAGGGGAAGAAGAAGATTGGAGGAGAGGAGGAGAAGCGAACGAGAGAAGAAGCATAAAAGAGCAAGTCTGATTTCCCAGGCAGCTCGGTCGAGTGGCTCAGCACTCGACCGAGCTGACACTCAGAATCAGCTAGAGCTCCATTCAAGTCGGATACGCACTACTCAACTGAGCAGCGCTGTCACTCGGTCAGATCAACTCGGCTAGCGCAAATATTGCCAATACTTAGCCAAGACATGAGAGCCCAGACTACTCGATTTAGCAAACCAGCTGCTCGACCGAGTAGGATCCAAACAGTATGAAGATTTCAAGGGTTTCTCAAGCCACTATAGCTCGACCGAGTAAGCAAGGAGATTCGACCGAGCTGAGCATTGATCGGTCAATATTTTACACCTTTTTTCTGCATGTTTGCATACCATTGCGACCGCCCATATCTCGCTTTTCACGATTATTCGACGATATTACATTACTTTTGACTATTTCTTGTTTTTGTCTGATTTCAGGAAACATGGAGCGATCGAGAGCAAAAATGAGCTTAATGGACTTGTATGCATACCTGAGCATCGCTCATGGCCTTATTGAGGAGCTAACAGCGCTGGACGATGAGCGGGAGAAGAAGAATATCGATAGAATCATCGAGGAGGCTAGGAGGAGAAGGAAGGATTCCAGAAACAGGCCACTCGGCCGAGTCACACTAGTCACTCACCCGAGTGAAGCATCGTACTCGGTCGAGTACGACTGATACGAAGAACATCTGCATGACATGAGTGCCTCAATGCACTCGATCAAGTGGTGAATTCCACTCGGCCGAGTAGAGAACTTCACTTGCCCGAGTGAGTCAGAATATCTGAAGGAAATCAAACCAGACTCTCTGGAATTCTGGGGAGCACAGCAGAAGACCCACTCGTCCGAGTGATGAATCCCACTCGACCGAGTGATGCTGAGTGCCAGAGTGCCCAAACCCCAACTTCAAAGCAGACTCTCTGGAGTTTTGGGAGAACATTAGAAGATCCTACTCGGCCGAGTCACACTTCTCACTCGGCTGGGTCATACTTCCACTTGGTCGAATGACATAAGCGCCCAGATTTTCAGACAGCCTCTCACTCTTTTAAAATCTTCTATCATTCCAGTGGGCAAAGTATCTTTATCAAATTTTTTATGGATGGTAGACTTCATGACGGTTACAACTCCATCAAGAACGCACCAATCGGAGGTCGGATGAAATCTAGAGAATTTCTGCAAGTTGATGCTACAGTGCTGGAATTTCCACTCGGCCGAGTCATATTCCCACTCAGCCTGAGTGACTGCGGGCCTCGATTTTAAGTTGTGGCCAGAGCTGACTTTGGGCACGAAATTGAGAGGTTTTGTAGGGTTATTTTCTAGAGTTTTGGGGGCTATATAAGAGGTTTGTAGCCGTCATTAGAGGGGAAGTTCCATTATGTTTTCTTAGATTTTTTTAGAGGTTAGGTCATGCCCTAGGCCCCCTCTTGGGATCTAAAAGCCTGTATTTTGATTGAAGTTCTTCATCAAAGCTAAATATCTCTTTGTTCTTATTATTTGAATCTTTGATTTGATATCTTTTTACATGCAAGCAATGTTTTTTATTGATTCCTATATCGTTATTGATATGCTTGGTTGATAGTTGTTCTAGAGAAGGGGATGAACCCTATGGATCTAATTTCAGATTTGTGATGAATGAATTTCTATGTTGTTAGAATTACTAAAGGGGTTAGGTTGTGATTGATTTATTACGGATAGCTAGGAATTTCCATCGATTTGGGGTTTGCAAGAGATTAGATTCCGATCAATGGGAAGGCCTAGATATTCGAATTAGGTTTATAATCGAAATCCACTGGACTTGGTTTGCAAGAGATTGGACCAAAACTAGCATTTTTATTATAAATCTATATCCATATTCGTTTGCCAGAGACTGGACGAATACGAACTATCACAACCTAGATCGTAACTCGAGTTTGCACGAGAGTGGTGACGTGCGTTTATATTTCATATATTTGCGCACGTTTTCTTTCGTGTTTTTCCGTTATTTACCGCCGTCTTATATTTGTTTTCTCGTGTTTTCTTGTTTTCTTTTAC
The DNA here is from genome assembly GCA_030789695.1 of Scilla litardierei. Taxonomy (NCBI): domain Eukaryota; kingdom Viridiplantae; phylum Streptophyta; class Magnoliopsida; order Asparagales; family Asparagaceae; genus Scilla; species Scilla litardierei. Next base: position 76,648,057 of record CM061140.1, read on the forward strand.
TTTTCCGTGTTTTTCGTATTTTACAGGAGTTTACTGGCATAGGGGATATAAAACGACGATATCATGAGTCCCCGGAGCAACGGGAGGAGTCACACATGATCCAGGGGGTCAAACGACGAAGTTCGCATCTTTCAGCCACTCACCCGACCGGTTGGTCATTTCCAACCGATCGGGTGATGCACGCGTGCACCACCTGGACACAAGTTAAAGAGGCCAAGAAGTCACCCGGTCGGTTCAGTGACCGGTTCAAACGCCCCAACTCTCTGGAATTCTGACGCTGAATGCCAACCGATCATGTGACCTTCACCTGATCGGTTCACTTGTAGACGATTCTCCGAAGCCAAGACATGGAGAGATCAACCGACCGGTTCACCCGACGGCACGAAGATCCAATCGATCAGCTTCAACCCTCAACCGACCGTGCCGTCGTGACCGGGTGAAGTCCTGTGCTGAACTGTCGAAGAAACGAAGCAGGTCACCCGATCGGGTGACTTTTCATTCGATCGGGTGATATCGTATTCTATATATAACCCTAGGTTTTCCAGAAATGGAGTTGTTATTTTTTGATATTTTTTCTCTCCCTTAACGGCTGTAATTTTTCAGATATTTGTAAGTCTTCCGATCTTTGTCAAACTTTAATATAGTTTTATTAGCATTGCTCTTACTGCTTTTCAATCGCCTGATCATGATTTTTACGGTCGATTTTGCTTTAAATCGCTTTTTACTAAATATGTGTGAGTAGTTCCCAAATCTGAGATTTTGGTGGAAACCCCTTCGTGGGTTCTCCCCGATGCGTCCATAGGACTAGGAAATCGTTAGGGATTATGAATCTAACGGCTACGCGGGGTGTTTTATTTTCATCGGCGGGAAAAAGATCGCCTTTGACCGTTAGGTCAAGGGGGAATAAACTTGGCGGTTGACTCCCAAGCCATAGCTCATACCCTTAGCGTAGATGTCGAATCCTAGCGCGTGGGAGCGGCAGGATGAGGCGTTGGGAGTTATCGTTGCGAGCTTAATGCTCCCGGAGTCGGTCAGTGTTAATGGACACGGGAGTGCCCACTGACCGAACCCAGGAAGTCTGGCATACCATCCTGGGTTCCGACCGGAATATCGGGCCCAAGGGACGCTGGTACCACTTTCAGAGGCAACGTCTCACCATTGGGCCCTAATTCCGATCGTTATCCTACCCGTAGGCCGTATCGGTGAGAATCGCATGATAGGGTTGAATCCAAAGTCCCGGGGTTTTCCTTTATATTGTTTATCCCTTGCATTCCATTTGCTGTGACAACCCATCATCCGATTCGGGCTAGCTCGCCCATGGGGTGAATTCGATCCTTCTTGACATAAGCACATCCACGCCTCCCTGAGTTCGACCCCCCAAGCCACACTACAACACTGTGCGCTTGCGGTTACAAATATTTAAATCTCACGCCCCCAAATCATATTATTGCACACATCAAACACGCATAAGTGGGGGACGTCAAGCTCTATGGCACCGTTGCCGGGGAGGCAACGTGCTCGTTATTTTAGGATTTCATGAACCCTTGTGTCTAGCTCTCATCCCTATCTCGCGATTATTTTCGTACTCTACACTTTTTGATTTCACTTGTACATATTGTAAATAGTTGTTGTATAGAACCGACTGACTAAGTCGTCGTGCTGATGTCGCTACATTCACATCCCGTTTATGCAACCCGTGCTTTTGACGTGTTTGTTATTTGTGTAGTCCTCTCTCTCCTTTCTTATAGGATCTCTGCCCCCATGACGAGGATGTTGTATTCCGTTTCGGGCGATATCTGGGATCATTCGCACCACATCCACTGCTTGGCACAAACCTTGGCGGAATCCCTAAATTCTTCGAATATACTAGCCCTTCTGTCTACCGCTGTGGAAAATCAAAGATGGTATCTTGATATGCATATGATCCAGTGACGACAACTCTCCTTCCTCCTGATGATGTGGCGTGTATCGACATGCCCAGTTCCGGATTCGGGGGAGAAGAATTGTTCACGGAGCCCGGTCGGGAGAACCACCAGGCAGAGTCTGTCGGTAGCGTTGGACAGGGGCCGATCTATACCTTACAGGCTTTTATCGAGCATCTCGGATCTTGGGGCAATGAGGAAGCTGGGAGCAACGGTGGGGAATCTTCGACCATTGAAACATGTTTTCACGTCGAAGCTTTCTTCCCCGAGAATTACTATGAGCTTGAGAAAGAGCCGGTGCCTTCCTCGGTTGCCCCCGCGATACCTTGCGAGGTTTTACCACGTGAAACCGCGTTTGGGAGTGAAGTTTCGAACACTGGCTTTCGAGAGATCCACGAAGAAGTCCTTTCACTAGAGGATGCTCAGCTTGAGAAGTATGCGTCGGGGCCTCATGAAGTTGAGATGAAAGAGTTACCCCCAGGACTAAAGTATGAATATTTGGGGACGGACTCGACCCTGCCGGTCAAAGTGACTCCTCGCTGCCTGAAGACCAGATGACCAAACTTCTTAGTGTTTTAAAAAGGTTTAAGGGCGTTTTCAGATATGCGATTGAAGATTTAAAAGGGGTTAGCTTAGGCCTCTGCTCACACGGAATACTGTTTGAGGATGAGCAAGCCTCCTCGATTGAGCTGCAGCGGAGGCTAAATCCCATAATGATGGAGGTGGTGAAAAAGGAGATTGTTAGGCTTCTACATGTCGGTATCATATACCCTATCTCAGATAGTCGCTGGGTTAGCCCGGTGCACGTCGTACCCAAGAAAGGAGGAATGACGGTGGTCCGCAACGAGAAGAACGAGCTAATACCTACGAGGACCGTCACAGGGTACTGGATGTGCATCGACTATAGAAACCTGAACAAAGCCACGGGGAAGGACCGCTACCCTCTCCCTTTCATTGATCAGATGCTCGAGAGGCTGGCGAAGCACAACTACTTCTGTTTCATGGACGGGTACTCTGGATTCCTTCAAATCCCTATTCATAACGATGACCAGGAGAATACGACTTTCACTTGCCCATTTGGGACATATGCCTATAGAAGAATGCCGTTCGGACTTTGTAACGCCCCAGCTACATTCCAAAGACTAATGTCTGCTATCTTCTCCGACTACTCCCAGTATATCATGGAGGTGTTCACGGATGATTTTTCCGTCTATGGGACTGAGTTTGACTCATGCCTCAGCAATCTCACTAAAGTCCTGGAAAGGTGTCAAGAAAAGGGACTAGTCCTGAACTGGGAGAAATGCCAATTCATGGTCCAAGAAGGGGTGGTGCTTGGGCACGTCATCTCTTCGAGGGGAATCGAAGTTGATAAGGCAAAGGTTGAGGTGATTGAAAGCTTCCGCCACCGCTCAATCTTCGAGGAGTCCGCGGTTTTTTAGGACATGCGGGATTTTATCGCCGCTTCATAAAAGACTTCTCGAAGATTTCCAGGCCGCTGACCCAACTCCTCGTGAAGGACACGCCTTTCGTCTTCGACGAGGAGTGTATGGAAGCCTTCCGCCATCTGAAGCAAGCTTTGAATTTTGCGCCCATAATACATCCATCGGACTGGAATCTACTCTTCGAGCTAATGTGCGACGCTAGTGATTATGCCGTTGGTGCCGTCTTGGGGCAGATGAAGGATAAAAATCTGTATGTCATATATTATACGAGCAAGACCCTTGATGCCGCCCAAAGAAATTATACTACAACGGAAAAAGAATTGCTTATGGTCATCTACGCCATGGACAAGTTCCAGTAATATCTCGTTGGTGCTAAGGTGATCGTGCACACTGATCACGCGGCTCTCAAATACCTATTGAGCAAGAAGGAGGCTAAGCCGTGGCTCATTAGATGGATTCTCCTCCTCCAAGAATTCGACCTGGAAATCAGAGACAAGAAGGGGGCGGAGAATGTAGTTGCCGATCACCTGTCCAAGATGTCTACCCTCGATTTGAACGCTACCCCGATCGATGATTCGCTCCCTGACGAGCATCTTTTCTCCGTCTCTTCCTGTTGGATATGGACGACATGAATACACCCATGAGGGGATGTATGAGGGTATACGGACCTCAGATGTATCATGCACGAAAGCGTGCGCGAAGGGAACATTTTCTCGTGTGAAAAGGACCACTCGATAAGTGGAAAAAGTCACTTTATAAGTGCATAAAGGCACTCGATAAGTGAATGAAGAAGAGGATAAGTAAAAGGGCTAATATAGGCTAATAAGCTTATAAATGGTTATTTCCTACAATAACTACCCCTAAAGCCTATAAATAGGACCCAAGGGTATGCCTTTTACACTAATCTAACCATGCCATAAGTTTGCATAAGGCAACTTGTGTTCTTCTTCTCCCTTCCATTAAAATCCTCTTCTAAATAGAGATTTAGGCGGTGAAACTCTGCTTCGATCCTCTGTGACGAAGTATCGACCGTTGTGGCGAATCCGAGGGTGAAGTTCAGAGACTACGGTGCTGCATACGCAAGCGTAAGTCTATGTTATTATTCGATCCTAATGTCGTTGTTTTGACAAGATCCATCATTGGTATCAGAGCCATACAGGTTCGCCCCGGTCTAACTGTCGCCCCGGTCTCACCGATGAACGCGGCGTTGTCTCTTTCACGAATGAGTCTCCTTCCATTATGGATATGGTAGGAACGCATCGTGACGGGGAGAACGCAATAGTTGTTCTTTTCACGTTAGGGTCTTCTGCCATTACGGATATGGCAGGAACTCTCCGTGATGGGAAGAACTTACCGTTCATCTCGCCAAACTCGCGCTCCTCATGGATGTTGAGTCTCCATTCAATTGAGAATGTGAACTCTCTTCATGTAGAGGGTGAAGTTTGCGGCCTTGAAAACGCGTTCTCTTCATTTTTTGGCACACGGCCATTGAAGCAAAACCGTTTTCTCGACGAACGGGTGCTTCATCGGAGAAGACGATGGTGGTTATTCTCAACGGAGAAGATGATATTTTTGGTGCATGATCGCCATGGCCATATGGGCTATGGAGGCAATGCATCCCCCCTCCCCATGTGGAGGGGGTTGGCTACGGCCAATAAAAACCACGTCCACCCCTCCGACGGGGTGTGTAGCCAACCCCATGCAAGGGGGTGGCCGGCCATGGCCATATGGGCCATGGCCGGCCCTGGTCGGCCTCGGCCCAGGCCAGGGGGCCCTGGCCAGGCCGGCCTCGGCCCGGGCCAGGGGGCCCTAGCCGCGGCCAGGCCAGGGCATGGCCGGCCCTGGCCGAGGCCCTGGCTGTGGGCCAGGGCCAGGCCAGCAGCCTGGCCGGCCCTGGCAGAGGCCAGGGCCTTGCCGAGGCCGGCCCTGGCCGCTGCCAGGGCCACGGTCGGCCCCTGGCAGGGGCCAGGGCTAGGCCGAGGCTTGCCGGCCCTGGCCGAGGTCAGTGCCCAGCCACTGCCGGCCCCGGACTCGGCCAGTGCCGAGCCACAGTTGACCCTGTATTTTTTGGGGGGGCTTGCATGAATGTGACATGCATGGCCAGCCCATACGGGTCCGACGGCAGTCGTCTGCGGTAAAATTCTCCTATAGGGGCGAAGCGCCTGGATCCATACGGGAGCCGACGACGATGGCTAGTAGAAAAATCCCCTCAGGGGGGATCTGGCCTTGGCACGGCTATGGCTCAATCCCGGCAATGGCCAGGGATTGTCGTATATTTCGCTAGTATTATAAGGGTACTAAGTTGAAATATATCATTTGCTTTTAAAAAATACGTTTTCAAAAACGCTTTTCAGCTGCGAAGTACCATAAGAGTACTATCGTTTGATAAGTGAGGGGGAAATATTGAAAGATTATTCTAGATGGTTATTGGAATCGTTGAGATCTTTCCGATTCTAGAGCAACATCTTCAATATTTTTCGAAAGTAACTTATCAAATATAATAATATCATTCCAAGTGGGATATTCCAAGTGGGAGTGATATCTATGTATAAAAATTTTATGCAATGATTTTTTGATCGAACCTTCGGTTTTTTGTATTTTGCAGTATTTTAAAGTTAAAATGTCTTCCGCTTCAAAGAATATCGTCGTTGAGTTAAACAGAGGTGAAAAACTCAACGGCGATAATTACAAACTATGGTCCATCAAGATACAATACGTTCTAGAGGAGCAAGAAGTGCTCGAAACTCTGAAGAACGTAATGATTGAACCCGAGTTGGGCACTACAGCCCAACACAGACGAGACAAGGAAGCTTTTGATGCTTGGTCTCGGAAGAACAAGATAGCTCGCATTACGTTATGGTCCAGTATGGCCGATGACATAATGCGCCTCTTCCGAGAGCATGACCTAGCCGTGGACATATGATCCAAGCTTGAGGAGAAGTTTGGTGGCACCTCGGTGTCCAAACTTTGTTCTTTAACTATAAGATTTGATTCAAACAAAAAACGTTCAGATCATTCCATAGGGAAACATCTGCGACATATGGCGAATCTAATCTCAGAGTTAAAGGATGCAGGTCATGTGCTCACTGATGAGCAACAAATCCAAGCAGTCATACGTTCCCTACCAAATGGGTGGGACCAAATGAAAATGCATCTCACTTATAATAAGAGCATCAAGAACTTTAGCGATGTTTCAAAGCACCTCGAGTTAGAGGAAGAGCAGCTTGCGGCCGCCAAGCCTAGTGTAGAAGTGCACATGGTTGCGAGTTCCTCACACGGGGGAAAGAAATGGAAAGATCATTCAAAGTTTACTAATGAACGTAATAAGCAACCTGAGTCTACCAAGAAACCCAAACATAAAGGTGGGCACAAGAAATGGCACAAGAAGAAAGACTTGAAGAGGATCAAGTGCTTCAAGTGCAACAAGTTAGGTCACTATGCCTGTTCTTGTACGGATGAAGGTGACAGGGTAACTTGTAATGATAGTTACATATGTGTTTCTAGTTCTATATTTCTTGTGGAATCTAATCCATTTTGGATAATTGATTCAGGTGCCACCGACCACATAGCAAGGGACAGACGGTCCTTCGTGGAGTATCACCGGATACCCCAAGGAACAAAGTGGATTTATGTAGGAAACAACACACGTGTTGAAGTGAAAGGCGTTAGGACTTGTAAGCTAGTCTTGGACAACGGCCGCACTATCTTACTACATGATGTCCTCTTCGCTCCAGATATTCGAAGGAATATTATATCTGTGGTCGTGTTAATGGGTCTTGGTTATAGCTGGTTCTTTCAAAATTGTAAAGTGGACTTGTCTTGTAATAATACTCTTATTGGTTCTGGGTATGTATTTAAAGGATTTATTGTATTAAATACAATGTATGACTCTTCATTTTGAAATGAAAATTTTCTTGTTGCAAATTCTTCGACTTATGAGTCAGAAATAATTTGTTGGCATGCAAGGCTTGGTCACATTGGACTAACGCGTATGGATAGACTTGCCAAACGTGGCCTTCTATCCAATGTTTCAAAAGTTGAAATGTCGACTTGCGAACATTACCTTGTAGGGAAATCTTGTCGCAAGTCGTTTGGAACCGGCACAAGGGCCGAGGTTCCATTACAGCTCATCCATTCGGATATATGTGGTCCGATGAATGTCAAGACAAGACGCTGGAAGTCTTATTTCATCACTTTTATCTATGACTTCACCCGATTCGGTCATATCTATTTGATATCCCACAAAAGTGAAGTATTAACCTGCTTTAAAAACTATATGAGTTTGGTGGAAAATGAATTAGATCGCAAGATTAAGGTCTTGCGAACCGATAGAGGCGTTGAATATCAATCGACAAGTTTTAAGGAACTTTGTGATTAAAAAGGCATAGTTCATCAGGTAACTATGCCTTATACTCCGCAACAAAATGGTGTTGCAGAAAGGAGAAATAGGACTTTAATGGAAATGGTCCGTTCAATGATGGCGCAAGCTAACTTGCCAATTACCTTTTGGGGTGATGCATTATTGACGACCGCTTTCATTTTGAACCGCGTACCCTTGAAATCAGTTAGCTCCACTCCTTATGAGTTGTGGAACCAAAGGTCTTCTGACTTAAACATTTTAAAACCTTGGGGATGTTCATCCTACGCACATATTTCCTCCCATAAGTATGGAAAACTTGGGCCACGGGGAAGGAAATGTATCTTTATACGATACGCAGAAAAATCCAAATGTTATGTTTTCATTAGTCAGGAAGACGATGGAGGTCTAATTGAATTTGAGTCGAGGGATGTCACTTTCTTGGAAAACGAGTTTCCAAGACAGGGCGAGATAAGTCAGGACTTATCTCTATTTGAGATTAATGATCAAGAAGGATTACCTCATTCGAGTGGGAGAATTCTTGGTGAAGACGAAAATATGTTTCAACCTTCACCAATGGATGATACGAATGATGCTAATCCTATTCCATACGGGAATAATGATCCAAGTGGGAGCAATTCTAACGACATTCCAAGTGGGAGTGATATTAGAATCGATCTAAATTCAAGTCAACAAGGACTTGAAGAATCTCAAATACGACGTAGTAGTCGTACAAGGTTAGCTCCTCTAAGATTTGAGGATGAATTTCCGCAAACCTTTATGACTTTACTACAAGATGATGACGAGCCTGCTACTTTCAAACATGGTGTATCATGCCCTGCAAAAGACAAATGGATGGAAGCGATGAAGGAGGAGTTGGAATCCATAAAAGTTAACCAAGTCTGGGACTTAGTTGACTTACCCAGAGGACGTAGAGCTATTGGGAACAAATGGGTTCTCAAGATCAAGCATAAGGCTGATGGCTCTATAGACAAATATAAAGCTCGCCTTGTCGCGAAAGGTTTTACGCAACAGGAAGGGATAGACAACGAAGAGACCTTCTCACCTGTTGTTCGTTTTACCTCGATTCGCCTGATTCTGGCTATGGTAGCTTGCTTAGACCTCGAATTATATCAGATGGATGTAAAGACTGCCTTTCTCAATGGAGAATTGGACGAGGAGATCTAAATGGAACAACCAACAGGGTTTGTAAAAGAAGGAAACGAACATAAGGTTTGTAAACTTCGTAAGTCCATATATGGTCGTAAACAATCCTCGAGGCAATGGTATATACAATTTCAAGAAGTTGTCTTATCAAATGGTTTTTCCATGCTTGATGAAGATAACTGTGTATATATCAAGAGGATTAAAAGCAAGTATGTTATTATGTCTCTATATGTAGATGACATTTTAATAGCCAGAAATGACAAGGGCTTTGTGATGGATATCAAGGCTTGGCTTTCATCAGTTTTTGAGATGAAAGACATGGGAGAAGCCGCATATATGCTTGGAGTTAAGTTTTCAAGGAATCGTTCGAAGAAACTTCTTTCTCTTTCACAAGAGACTTATATAAATAAGGTTCTAGAACGTTTTAATATGCAGGACTGCAAGTCCATTGATACTCCTATAAGCAAATGTGATAATTTACGTCCGAAATCGTGTCCAAAGAACCAAAAGGAAAAGGAAATTATGGAAAAAGTTCCATATTCCAGTGCAGTTGGTAGCCTTATGTACGCTATGATGTGTACGAGACCGGACATCTGTTTTGCCGTTGGAATGGTAAGCCGTTACCAATCCAATCCAGGGCAAGTACACTGGAAAGCGGTTAAGAGGATAATGCGGTATCTTAAAGGAACTGCGGACTATGCTTTATGCTATCAAGGAGATGCCTTGAGGCTCGAAGGCTACACTGATGCTGATTGGGCGGGTGATCTCGATGAGCGACGATCGACCTCTAGATATGTTTTTCTACTCGGATCTGGTGCAATATCCTGGAGTAGCAAGAAACAATCCTGTATCACACTTTCAACTATGGAAGCCGAGTTTGTAGCATTTAGCATGGCAGTCCAAGAGGCTGTTTGGCTTAGGAAATTCTTAGACAGGCTAATTGATGCAAATGACTCAGGTGCTGTACCAATACACAGTGACAGTCAAGCATCTATAGCATATGTCAAAAATCCAAAATTCCATTGTAAGACCAAACACATAGATATCCGCTACAAATTTGCAAAAGACTATGATAAGACCAAGAAGGTAGACATACGGTACATATCTACGCATGAGATGATAGCGGATCCGCTTACGAAGGCGATCCCCAGAGATGTGTTTTACAAACACTTATCATCTCAAGGATTGCGTAAGAGCTGAGTTGTACCAATGTAAATTCCCATGTCTGTAATGGATCAAATTTAATAAAAGAATAATTTCTTTTTCAAACATTGCATATGAGTTTCTTAAAAATGTTTGTGTACATTTTAAATCTCAGCTATATTTTCTAGTATGTCGGACAGATTGAGGTTGGCTCTCTCACATGAGCAACTGCCTTTATTATATCATACGGATAAAATAAAGATGATACCTGTTCAAAGTCAAAAATCGTCAGACGGATGATTTAGAGTCATGACTTAAACAAAATGGTCGTATGAAAGATCTGCATCATATGGATGCCTACAAAAGATCTAAGAGGATTCTTAAATCCTATCTGTTTTATGCGGGATGTGGGTCCAGAAGATTATTTGAGTAGTAAAAGGGACTCAAAATCAGACATTGTGGTGTCTAATCACCATCCTTACAACATCATTAAGACATAAGCTCCTTGGGAAAGGAGTGATGTTGTAATACGTATTCCTACTACGTATGCATTTTGACCATTGGGTTAGAATAGTAATTGTGTTTACTATTATGTGAGACCCAAAGACCACTTGGGTCTTAACTCGTTACCCTTATGGACTCTAATTGGTTCCTTAAGATTTGACTGGGTGATTGCTATCTTAGCATGTTGCTTATGGACTATGGTCAATTCGGTCTTGCGGGGCATGTTAGAAAAGCAAGTCAAGTCAAGATCGAAAGGATCGCAATAAGAGGAAGGTTACATTCATATTCACATTTGGACTTTAGGGATTCAAAGCTGGCCAGCCAATTGTAATCCAAATGGGATTCAATTATTGAATATAAAGTATAGGAAATGTGAAGAAATAATCTGGGGTAAAGCATGCGTTGATCTACTCAACTTTGCACCTCGAGGAGTGTTGTGTATCTCTAACAAGTGCACAACAGCGGACTCTATGCGCATGACAATTACACGACCTATTTCTCGGTATGATAAACAGAAGAGTTAAAGAAAAGATGTTTCCTTACAATCCCCTCAAGTGTGAGTGGGAGATGTTGGATATGGACGACATGAATACACCCATGATGGGATGTATGAGGGTATACGGACCTCAGATGTCGCATGCACGAAAGCGTGCACGAAGGGAACCTTTTCTCGTGTGAAAAGGACCACTCGATAAGTGGAAAAAGTCACTTTATAAGTGCATAAAGGCACTAGATAAGTGAATGAAGAAGAGGATAAGTAAAAGGGCTAATATAGGCTAATAAGCTTATAAATGGTTATTTCCTACAATAACTATCCCTAAAGCCTATAAATAGGACCCAAGGGTATGCCTTTTACACTAATCTAACCATGCCATAAGTTTGCATAAGGCAACTTGTGTTCTTCTTCTCCCTTCCATTAAAATCCTCTTCTAAATAGAGATTTAGGCGGTGAAACTCTGCTTCGATCCTCTGTGACGAAGTATTGACCGTTGTGGCGAATCCGAGGGTGAAGTTCAGAGACTACGGTGCTGCATACGCAAGCGTAAGTCTATATTATTATTCGATCCTAATGTCGTTGTTTTGACAGGATCCATCACTTCCGCCTGGACCCCTTGGTACGCCGACATCACAAATTATCTGGCTTGTGCCATCGTCCCCCATAATGTGAGCTACCAGCAGAAGAAGAAATTCTTCCATGAGGTCCGCAAATTTTATTGGGACGACCCCCATTTGTACAAAACCTGTAATGATGGGGTGATACGGAGATGCATCCCTGAAACTGAAACGACCTCTATAATTTCCCATTGCCATGGTCAGCAATGTGGAGGGCATGCGAGCACCTATAAGATGACTGCAAAGATTCTCCAAAGAGGATTCTACTGGCCAACCCTCTTCAAAGATACCCATGCTTATGTCCAGGCCTGCGACAAATGCCAAAGGACGGGGAATATCTCCAAGCGGAATGAGATGCCTCAACACTACATCCTAGAGGTAGAAATCTTCGAAGTGTGGGGAGTGGACTTCATGGGGACCGTTCCCTTCCTCTTCAGGGAACCAGTATATCTTGGTAGCCGTGGACTACGTATCGAAGTGGGTTGAAGCGATAGCCAGTCCAACCAATGATTACAGAGTGGTCGCCAAGTTCTTTAAAAACAACATCTTCCCGCGGTTCGGTGTACCTCGTGTCCTGATCAGTGACGGAGGGAGCCACTTTTTAGAAAAGAAATTCGAGGCTCTCTTGAAAAAGTACGGGGTACAACACCGGATGGGGCGTGCCTACCACCCACAGACTAGCGGCCAGGCGGAAGTCTCTAACCGGGAGATCAAAAGCATACTAGAAAAGACGGTGGCCAACTCTAGAAAGGATTGGTCATCAAAACTTCCAGACGCGCTTTGGGCTTACATGACGGCATTTAAAACTCTGATCGGCACAACCCCCTACCGGCTTGTCTATGGGAAGGCATGCCATCTGCCAGTGGAATTGGAACATAAAGCATTTTTGGCAATCAAGAATCTAAACTTCGACGCCAAGGAGGTAGGAGGGCACCGTCAGTTACAACTTAACGAGCTCGACAAGATCTGGCTCAATGCTTATGAAAATGCCAGGATTTACAAGGAGAAGCTGAAGCGGTGGCACGATAAGTGCATCTTGAAAAGGGAATTCAAGGAAGGGGACTTGGTTCTCCTATTCAACTCAAAGCTGAAGCTCTTTCCTGGAAAGCTCAAGTCAAGGTGGTCGGGACCTTTCCGCGTCACCAAGGTCTTCCCGCATGGGGCTATTGAGATAATGGGAAGGGATGAGCCATTCAAAGTCAACGGGCAGCGCCTGAAACACTATGCAGTAGGAGAACCAGAATTCTCTCCGGTGGGATTCTCAGTGACCGACGACTCTTCCTCAAACCCTCCGGACCCCAATTGACTGTAATGCCCTACAAGCTACTGCACAAGTACTAGGGGGGGTGAATAGTACTTTAAAAATAACAAGGAGTATAATTCCAAATTATAGTGCAAACAACTACCAAATCAATTTGCGGAAGCTTAAATTGAATGACAACAACAAAATTAACAATGCTAACAAATGATGTTACTGGGTTCGGATCCACCCAAGTCTCCCCGACTTGTTCCCGGTGATCCTACGTCCCAACCACCCGGATCCCCTCCGGATACTTAGGTTAGAAACCGTAACCCAAGATTTCCACTATGAATATCTTGTGAAAAACATTCACAAGATCAAATCATACATGCAACGGCAATAGTGAATCCCACAACCCGGGATCACAACCTTCTCTCACAACCGAGAGAAACAACAAGCAATATAAATAAGTTTATAATGAAATAAACAATCTTACCACAAAATCCTATACCTTGAGTTTTTCTTACCCAATAGGTGAAAGGAAGGATTTGAGGAAGATGAAGTCACCAAGACCTAGCACCAAGGAAATGACCAGCAATAGGTGCCTAGGAGAGATTTGGAGACTAGATTCAAGCTAGAGCTTGAAGGGTTCACCAAGAACAAGCTTCTCTCAATATGGATTCTAGATCTAGAAAGTGAGAGAATGGGTTTCTTGTGAGGAAGAGAGCTTTAGAAATGAGTGAGAATGGCTATCTCTTTCTATCTCAATGAATCTCTTAATGGCAGCTCTAAACCAGAGAGAAATGACCTAGGTTCGTATTTATAGGGTCCCATAAAAACAACTTAGGTCAATTCACAACGGATAGAAATCTGAGGCAACTAGTCGGTCAAAGAACAACCACTGACCGACTAGTTCATCAACTAGTCGGTCAGTCAAACAACATGGACCGACTAAGAGAGGAACTGAGAAGAGATAGAAATTCAGACCTAGAAATCTAGTCGGTCCAAGAAGACATTCTGACCGACTAGTTTCACAACTAGTCGGTCAGTCAGTGAACGTAGACCGACTAAGAGGCATAATGAAATAGTCTGAATACAAATTGACTTAGTCGGTCCAAGAACAAAAGTTGACCGACTAGATTGTCAACTAGTCGGTCACAAAACGTTCTTAGACCGACTAATGATAAACAGTAGCTTTGGAGAAATTTAGTATGAACAGTTAATCACAACTAGTCGGTCAAGGAAGCATCACTGACCGACTAGTTCACAAACTAGTCGGTCGGTGAGTCAACGTAGACCGACTAACTGTAAACAGTAAGGTGCAAGAAAATAAGGAAGCAAACTAGTCGGTCCAAGAAGCTTTGCTGACCGACTAGATCACCATCTAGTCGGTTAGTACTTCTTCTTGTACCAACTAACATGCACAAACAAGTCCGAATCGAAGCGCGACGCTTCGAGGAAGTTAGAATGAACTTGTACTAAGATCCTAGAGCTACGATATGAGCGTTATGAAGATAGAATCGTAAGATATACTCAAGGCTTAACATTCTATAGATCGAAGCTAAAAGACTATAAATAAAACCTTAAAGAACGGTCTTCGAGAGCTTCGATTAATTCTTCATGAATTCCAAAACGGCGCAAGAGCTTCAACGAAGCTTTAGGCAATGAATACGAGCTTTGAGAAGTCTTGAGATGTCGCTTTGAATGTTCTCGTGAATTTGGCGACGATCTCCAATAATGCGCTCACAAATTGTTAGTTCATGAATTATTTATGTTTGCTCATCATCCAAAACCAAATCCGGGGAGTCCAATATTCAACATTCTCCCCCTTTTGGTGATGACAAACCAACATAAATAATAATCAAAAATAATGATTCAAATGTAAAATACTTACTCCCCCTGCATTGATGACACGTTAATTCCAAAATGAATATATATGAATTGCATCAATCAGACGAGTAAGATATATAAAGAGAATCGATTTTTGAAATATCAGATTTTGAAAATCCGTATATATATCTTAACTCCCCCTGAATCTAACACAACAAATTAGATTCTTGGAAATTGAGTTAAATTTTTATTTGCCCTATTTATTATCATTATCTCTCCCCTTTGGCATTATCCCAAAAATGGGGGGCATACAACGACAACAACTAGGAAATGGAAAATCCAACATCGGGAATCGTAGAAAATGACGATGGAACTAATTGACACCAAGGGAAAAGTGATGAAATCAAATCAAGGTGTGCCAAATTGTCCATTATCAAAAAGCGATAATCAAAATCATCAAAAATACCAAATAATTATTCATTTCTTGAATAAAGAAACATACTCTTCAATATTCAATATTCTTGGTTAAATTGGTGCATGGAAAACAATTCTATACAATTATAGAATTTCAATCTATTTAACCAAGTTTTTCAATCGTCGAGCGACGCTTTCACATAGCATGGACATTGAATGAGAATTAATGTGCACGACGAAGAAAAACAAAGTGAACATCGATGTATATATATATATATAAACATCATGAGTACATCCAAAAAGATATCACATCGAGGACATCGAATACAACATACCATGGATATAAACATCAAAAGATACAACAACATCATCAGAACACCATCATCAACATCCAACAAAAATACAACACATACACCGACATCCAACATATCAAAATACAACAAATCAACAACCAAACTCCATCCTAACCCAAAATACTCTCAGACAGGTATATCATCCAATGAGCAGTGGAGAGTCCTCGATACTGACGATCACGAGGGAGTGGCTGGATCAGCAGTCTCCATGGGTCCAGTCGAGGGAGTGGACTCAGGCTCTGCTGGGAGGAGAGGCGTATCAAAAGACGGGATCGTCGGGGCAGGAGTAGAAACGACGACGTCGGGCTCAACAGCTGGGGTCTCATCAGGAGTAGCAGCAGGCATGATAGGAGCAGGGTCGTCAACAGGAGCAGCAGCAGCCTCAGAAGTCTGAACTACTGGTGCAGAAGTCTCTAGAGCACCGGAAGAGGTGCCATCTCCAGGAGCAGATGTGGTAGCAGCAGCAGCAGTGGCCTCATCGCCACGAGCCAAGGAAGTGACAAGATCGTCAATATCCTCATCGTCCATCTCCTTGTCCTCAGACACGGAAGGAGGAAGCTCAATGCCCATCATACGAGCCATACGGCAAACTACCTCCTCGGTACGAGCCAAACGCGACTCGTGCCGACGAAGTAGGCGTACGACATCATCTAATGTGGTAGAAGGAGTGGGGGCTGCAGCTGCTGAGGGAGGAGGCACAGAAGCAGCGGAAGGAGGGCGTATATCAGTTTCAAAAACGGCTGAGATGGAAGAGATGAAGATCCATACTTGGGAAGAAGGCATGAATTCAAGATAAGGTTAAGCACCCAAGCATTTGATTTGAAAGATTTGGAAGAGACTCCTATAAAAGCTGGGGGGATAACCTGGAAGATTTTGCCTAGGGTCCGCTGATCTAAGGAAGAGATATCGTCGACAGAGATGTCAGAAGGGAGGAGGCCACACGACGAACAACCTATCAACTCCCCCAAGATTTCTGCCGTGAGGACTATAGGAGTCCCCAAAACAGAAGTCTCGATGGAGTGAGACTCGTCGTACTGGCCCCGGACACGGTTGGCATAGAATAATTTGACCAGGCGAGGATATGGTCTGGGGTTCGGCGTGGGGTCATATCTAAGATAGTCCAATAGGTCACTATAGGAGAGAAGATCCGCAAGGCCAAGAAAGTCAGAAAACTGAACGTAATGCTCTAACAGCAGTGGGCAGTGCTCTATACGGTTGTACGCTGCGAGACACTGAGGGTCGTCGCGGCACAACGATATGTCTACACCGCCGACTGGCATAGGAGCTTTACCCTTAGCCTTACGGGTCAAAGGAGGTGGAGGAGGGGGTGGAGTGGGTGCCTTCTCGGTATGTTCAGTAGTGTATTCCTCATCGGAGTTATCCTCGGAATCACTATCCGAACGCTCACCGGGAGGTGTGGGGGCACGGAACTTTTTAGGCTTAGGCTTGGGCTTGGACGATTGGCCGGTAGGTTTAGGCTTGGACGTCCTCTTCCTCTTTAACGGAGTTGAAGACGAAGAGGGGGGTCGAGTGGTCTTGACCCTACGTTTGGGAGGGGTCGAAGCGGTAGCACCCTCTACGGTCATAGGGGATGCCCCAGATGAGGTAATCGGGATTCTCGTTCGTGCCATGATCGCGGCACAACGAGTACAATCACACGATGAAGATAAGATCAAACACCCTAGCTCAAACCCAAAAACTGAGATCAAGCAAGCACCAAACCCTAAAAAAGAACTTCGAAACCCTAGAATAGAAAACACGATGAAGAACTAACCCTAGGAATGGAAAATGAGATCTAGGAGGGGGGTTATACCTAGGAGAGAGGGGCGACGGCGACGGACGGCGGAGATGGCCAGAAAGATGGCCGGAGTCGACGGGAATACGAAGGGTCTCGAGCGGATTTAAGGGTTTTTCGGGCTGGAGATGGAAATAGACCGACTAAAATGATGAGTAGCCGGTTAGAAAGTGATGTAAGTCGGTCGAGAATGCGAAAAGACGCGTTTTCCCTAACACACTTAGTCGGTCACAGTTCAAGCACTGACCGACTAGATGACGATCTAGTCGGTCGGTCAATGAGCTTGAACTGACTAAGTCGAAACAGAGGCAAACAGAAATTTCTAGGGCTAGAGTTAGTCGGTCGCAGTATACTTACTGACCGACTAGTTTTCAATCTAGTCGGTCGGTAAGTTTACTGTGACCGACTAAAGAAAGAAAATGACAATAGGTAGATAAAAGCTTGATCTAGTCGGTCTGAGTTCACTAGCTGGCCGACTAGATGAGCATCTAGTCGGTTGGCTAATGAACTGAAACCGACTAGAAGAGTCCAAAAGTTGATAAATGAGTTCTCTTCATAAAAACACTTGGATGAAACATCTTAACACTCTCATTAGTCATCTAAACTACCCCATAAAACATCGAAATCTTAAATACGAGTTTCAAATAAGAATTCGAGCGAAAATTCAAACATATCACTTAAAATTCCCAAAAATTCAATAAATCTAGCATGAACGAAATATCACGAAATATAAAAGCATGCAAGATAATTGAATGAAACATGAATCCTATATCTCGGATTCACCCATAATCCCCAATTCTCGACGCAACCGCACAAAGGAGTCCTCCTTTAGGGGTTTCGTGAAAATATCGGCGATTTGCTTTTGGGTTTCAACGTACACTAAAATGATGTCCTTTTTAGCAACATGATCATCTAAAAAATGGTGTCGGACATCTATGTGTTTTGATCGGGAATGGTGCACCGGATTCTTTGAAAGACAGATAGCACTTTGGTTATCCACCATGATAGGGCTAGTATCACAGTGAATACCAAAATCCTTCAGTGTGTGTCTCATCCAAAGAACCTGGGCACAAGCGGCACCGGCGGCAATATATTCCGCCTCGGTGGTTGAAAGTGATACGGAATTTTGCTTCTTGGAAAACCAAGAGACAAGAGAATTTCCTAGAAAATGGCAAGTGCCACTAGTACTTTTCCTGTCGGATTTGCATCCCGAATAATCGGCATCACTATATGAGACTAACTCATATGTGCTAGATTTCGGATAAAGTAATCCAAAATCAAGTGTATAACTTAGATAACGGAAAATACGTTTTACCGCTACTAAGTGAGACTCCTTATGTTGAGACAGATAACGAGCACATATGCATACGGCAAACATAATATCGGGCCTACTTGCGGTAAGATAAAGTAAACTACCTATCATACCTCGATATAGACGAATGTCTACATCCTTACCGCCCGTATCCTTGTCAAGATGCGTAGTCGTGCTCATTGGAGTCTTTTTCCCTGAAGCACTCTCCATTCCAAATCTCTTAAGCAACTCCACCGTATACTTCGTTTGGTGGATGAAGATTGTATCGTTCATTTGGAGAATTTGGAGACCTAAGAAATATTTGAGTTCGCCCATGTGGCTCATCTCAAATTGTTCCTTAATAACATTAGAAAACTCTTCGCAAAGAGTGAAGTTAGTAGCACCGAAAATGATATCATCAACATAAATTTGAACTAATAAAATATCACTATTCGCATGCTTTACAAAAAGTGTAGAATCGGCTTCGCCCATTTTAAAATTCAAATCCAAAAGAAAATTCTTTAGGCGATCATACCAAGCTCGAGGAGCTTGTCTCAAACCATAAAGAGCTTTCTTTAGTTTAAAAACATGATTTGGAAATTTTTCATTTATGAAGCCCGGAGGTTGAGAAACGTAAACTTCCTCAACAACATCTCCGTTTAAAAATGCACTTTTAACATCCATTAGAAATAACTTAAAATTTTTATGGCATGCATAAGACAATAAAAGTCTAATTGATTCTAATCTAGCTACCGGATCGAAGGATTCTTCGAAATCGATACCTTCCTCTTGGCGATAGCCATGAGCAACTAACCGAGCTTTGTTCCGGACGACGACTTGGTTTTCGTCGGTTTTGTTCTTGAAGATCCACTTTGTCCCTATGACGGTGTGGTTCTTCGATGGCAAAGGAACAAGCTCCCATACCTCATTCCTCTCGAATTGAATGAGTTCCTCATCCATGGCAAGGATCCAAGCATTATCTTCGCAAGCTTCAACTATATTCTTTGGCTCTATTGATGAGGCAAAGGCACTATTGGCGAAGTGGTGGACTTGAGATCTCGTCTTGACACTATCATGAATATTGCCAATGACTTGCTCATGGGGATGGTCGCGAACGGTATGAAGCCGCTTGGGAATACCTTGATCACTAGGCACATTCTCGATAACTTCATTAGTCGGGTTAGTATCAATAGAATCAATTTAATCAATAGACTTAGAATTTTCAAACAAATCACATAAAACATCCATAGAATCATCATCATTTGAAATTCTAGAAGTAGTAAAATTCTCATTAAAAGAGACATGAAGTGATTCCTCGATCGTAGAGGATCTTTTGTTGTATATCCGGTAGGCTTTGCTACGTGAGAAATACCCAACAAATATCCCCTCATCCGATCTCGGATCAAACTTGTCCAAATTATCATATGTGTTTGTAATAAAACATTTTGCGCCGAAAACACGAAAATGTTTAACTTGAGGCAATCTACCAAACAACAATTCATAGCAAGTTTGTTTGGTGCCGGGCCTCAAAAGTATTCTATTAAACACATAACAAGCGGTGTGTACCGCTTCCGCCCAAAATTGATAACCAAGTTGACTATCTTCGAGCATAGTGCGAGCACACTCCACAAGCGTTCTATTCTTCCTCTCAACAACACCATTTTGAGGAGGTGCACGAGGGAAAGAAAACGTGTGAGTAATTCCAAGATCTTCACAAAAATTTGAGAAAGACTCATTCTCAAATTCACCCCCATGATCACTACGAATAGTGACAATGGTGGTTCCGATGAGATTTTCTACTTTCTTGACAAATATTGTGAAGTTTTCAAAAGCTTCATTTTTATTACTTAAGAAAAATACCCATATAAATCTTGAATAATCATCAACGATGACTAGTCCATATCTTGCATTTCCTAAGGAAGCAACTCTAGTTGGCCCAAATAAATCTAGATGTAATAGCTCTAGTGGCCGTTTAGTAGAAATGCTTTTCTTAGGTTTAAATGAAGATTTAGGAAGCTTGTCACGTTGACAAGAATCGCAAAAACTTTTCTTTTCAAAAATGAGCTTCGGAAAACCTTTAATGGAATTTAATTTTGAAAGCTTATAAAGTGTTCCAAAGTTCACATGTCCAAATCGTCGATGCCATAAGTGTTGTTCACTTGTGATGGCAACGAGACATTGTTCATATGACTTAGGAAGATCCAAAATATAAATATCTTTATGGCGTGTGCCGGAAAATAATAATTTATTATTATCATTTGAAATATGACATAATCCTTTCGCAAATCTAACTTTGTAACCTTTGTCACAAAGTTGGCTTATTGAAATAAGATTATGATTCAAACCATTAACTAGATACACATCACTAATTAAGGGTTTAGAAGGGTCACCCACTTTACCAACACCGACGATTGTTCCGCTCTCGTTGCCTCCAAATACGACGCGATTTCCATTTGCAATGGGAACCACTCCGGAGAGCAATTGAGCGTCACCCGTCATGTGTTTTGAACACCCGCTATCGAGTATCCAATTCCCTTTGGAGCTAAATTTAAATTTGTTGCTCCTTTTCTTTTTCTTTTCCTTGAGTACCTAAAGATAGAAACTTTCATATCATGGTACCCAAGGTCATTGGGTCCTCAAAGGTTAGACCTTTGGAAGCCAAGTCCAATTGGACCTAGACTTCCCCACATAATTTCTACTATGCACAACATCCGAAAAATAAGCATTCATATACACTTGTTTTTCATCCATGCTTGTGTCCTTTGGGCTCCAAATAGTGAAAATTTTGGGAGCCCTCATCCTATTGGGTGCATGCATGCGACGTTGATTTCTACGTGATGCATGTTGTGGATAGGCATAAGGAACATGATGGAATGGTGCACGACGAGAATTATTCATATGATGAGGTGGGTGAACATATGCATGTGTTGGAACACGTGCGTGAGGGTGTCTCACATGATGTGCACGTGCCCGAGAATGTGTTGCATAAAAATCATCATATGTGTAAGACGGTGGAGTAGGACGTGTGTTCCTACGTGGCATGGTATTGGTGTACATATAAGCATGCCCCTTCTTTGGAGGTCCACCCAAAGTGGGTTTCTTTCCAAAAAAGGGTGTGTACGAGGTGGAAGCACCATTGGTAGATGAACTACCAATAGAGTGTTTGCTACCACTCGTAGAGTCACCGGAATTTGGCCTAACAAAAGTAGTGACCGACTTGGATGACTTTCCCAAAGTATACCCCAAACCAACATGGTGTTTGGCCGGGAGTAAGACACTTAGGATATTATCCAAATGGCCCTTACCCTTATTGAATTCATTGATTCGGCCTAATGTGTTCTCATATTTCTCGGTGAGAGAACGAAAAGAAGTATCTAAAGTGGATACTTGCGATGTGAGCACATAAATACGAGATTTAAGATTCTTGTTCTCAATACTCAAAGTCGAGTTTTGAGAAGTTAAATCCGCTATCCTATGTTCTTCCGGATCATCAACGCTAACATGTTCAAGTTTAGATTTGAGATTGACAATCTCATTTCTTAACTCTTCAGCAACGGTGTCGTTGTTGGTGATGATAGTCTTAGGCGAGGTTTGAATGCTAGCTAGGTCATCTTTTACTTTAGTATATCTATTTACTAATTTAGTGTATTTAGACCATAAATGAGAGTTAGCATCTATAAGATCATCCATAGTTACCTCATCGCCTTCGTCGTTGCTATCATCGGAGGAGGAAGATCCTTGATCATGCTCCTCTCTTGCCATGAAGCACATGTGCGCTTGCTCCACTTTCTCATCGTCCGATTCTCCGCTTGAGGAATCCTCGGAGTCGGTGAATTTTGCTCTGACAAGTCCCTTTTTGTACCCCTTTTTGTACTTCTTCGACTTGTCGAACTTCGGCGCCTTCCACTTCTCCTTTTGCTTGTTTTGAGGACAATCCGCTTTGATGTGTCCTGGCTTATTGCATTTAAAGCACAAAGGTGGAGAGGCATTAGTAGAAGTAAATTTATATTTTTGTTTGAAGTTACCCTTTCGAAAGAAGCGATTGAACTTCTTTCCCATGAGTGCAACGGATTCCATGTCCATTTCTTCTTCCGAGTCCGCATCATCGGTAGAGGTGGATGAAGCCGCCTTGAATGCAATTGTCTTTTTCTTAGGCACGTCTTGGTTCAAATAGGACTTCATCTTTTCTTGTAACTTCACCTTGCTATCTTTGCGTACCTCGTATGACATCAAGGTACCCATCAATTGAACTACGGTATACTTATTCATGTCATTACCTTCCTCGATGGCAAAGGTACATTTCTCCCAAGAAGAAGGAAGTCCTTCGATAAGCTTTGAGCACTTCTCCTTTTGAGTGTAGGACTTGCCGAGGGCCTCTAACTCGTTTATTATGTCAACGAAGCGAGCGTAATATTCCTTCATCTTCTCGCCCTGTTGCATATGAAACATTTCGTAATCTTTGTTTACGACTACGAGTTTAGAGTCTCTTACCCTACTCGTCCCTTCATGTAGTATGAGGAGGGAGTTCCAAATTTGATATGCACTCTTACATGTGCATATCTTATTGAAGTCCTCGGGCTCCAATGCGCATTGCAAGGCGTTCATTGCCTTGGCATTGCTTACCTCCGCGGCGACCTCCGCGGTAGTCCATTTCTCAAAGTCTTCTTCTTTGGGCTCGATATATTCCTTCATTGTAGCCCTCCATAAAGATGCACTCCGGAGGAAGGTTTCCATTCGGCATTTCCAGTACCCGTAGTTGGTACCGTTGAAGAATGGAGGCCTCGTAGAGGAATGTCCTTCCATCACCGAAGATGCTCCTTCACGGTTCCTGAAGGTGTCATAGTTAGAAGGTGGACGCACGGTCTTGTTGTCGTTGGCAGACATAGCTAAGTATCTGGCTTTGATACCAAATGTAATGCCCTACAAGCTACTGCACAAGTACTAGAGGGGGGGTGAATAGTACTTTAAAAATAACAAGGAGTATAATTCCAAATTATAGTGCAAACAACTACCAAATCAATTTGCGGAAGCTTAAATTGAATGACAACAACAAAATTAACAATGCTAACAAATGATGTTACTGGGTTCGGATCCACCCAAGTCTCCCCGACTTGTTCCCAGTGATCCTACGTCCCAACCACCCGGATCCCCTCCGGATACTTAGGTTAGAAACCCTAACCCAAGATTTCCACTATGAATATCTTGTGAAAAACCTTCACAAGATCAAATCATACATGCAACGGAAAATAGTGAATCCCACAACCCGGGATCACAACCTTCTCTCATAACCGAGAGAAACAACAAGCAATATAAATAAGTTTATAATGAAATAAACAATCTTACCACAAAATCCTATACCTTGAGTTTTTCTTACCCAATAGGTGAAAGGAATGATTTGAGGAAGATGAAGTCACCAAGACCTAGCACCAAGGAAATGACCAGCAATAGGTGCCTAGGAGAGATTTGGAGACTAGATTCAAGCTAGAGCTTGAAGGGTTCACCAAGAACAAGCTTCTCTCAATATGGATTCTAGATCTAGAAAGTGAGAGAATGGGTTTCTTGTGAGGAAGAGAGCTTTAGAAATGAGTGAGAATGGCTATCTCTTTCTATCTCAATGAATCTCTTAATGGCAGCTCTAACCCAGAGAGAAATGACCTAGGTTCGTATTTATAGGGTCCCATAAAAACAACTTAGGTCAATTCACAACGGATAGAAATTTGAGGCAACTAGTCGGTCAAAGAACAACCACTGACCGACTAGTTCATCAACTAGTCGGTCAGTCAAACAACATGGACCGACTAAGAGAGGAACTGAGAAGAGATAGAAATTCAGACCTAGAAATCTAGTCGGTCCAAGAAGACATTCTGACCGACTAGTTTCACAACTAGTCGGTCAGTCAGTGAACGTAGACCGACTAAGAGGCATAATGAAATAGTCTGAATACAAATTGACTTAGTCGGTCCAAGAACAAAAGTTGACCGACTAGATTGTCAACTAGTCGGTCACAAAACGTTCTTAGACCGACTAATGATAAACAGTAGCTTTGGAGAAATTTAGTATGAACAGTTAATCACAACTAGTCGGTCAAGGAAGCATCACTGACCGACTAGTTCACAAACTAGTCGGTCGGTGAGTCAACGTAGACCGACTAACTGTAAACAGTAAGGTGCAAGAAAATAAGGAAGCAAACTAGTCGGTCCAAGAAGCTTTGCTGACCGACTAGATCACCATCTAGTCGGTCAGTACTTCTTCTTGTACCAACTAACATGCACAAACAAGTCCGAATCGAAGCGCGACGCTTCGAGGAAGTTAGAATGAACTTGTACTAAGATCCTAGAGCTACGATATGAGCGTTATGAAGATAGAATCGTAAGATATACTCAAGGCTTAACATTCTATAGATCGAAGCTAAAAGACTATAAATAAAACCTTAAAGAACGGTCTTCGAGAGCTTCGATTAATTCTTCATGACTTCCAAAACGGCGCAAGAGCTTCAACGAAGCTTTAGGCAATGAATACGAGCTTTGAGAAGTCTTGAGATGTCGCTTTGAATGTTCTCGTGAATTTGGCGACGATCTCCAATACTGCGCTCACAAATTGTTAGTTCATGAATTATTTATGTTTGCTCATCATCCAAAACCAAATCCGGGGAGTCCAATATTCAACATTGACCACCATATTGATATGAGGCGTCGAGCAAACGATGTTAAACAAAAGCGCTTCATGGAAGGCAACCCATGTTCTGCACTCTCACCCTTGTTTTAGACTCATTTTTTAACTTTATTTTATCTATTTTAATAATTGAATTATGCCGCGAGATCATCCGTCGAGAAATTTAGGCCAATCGTGAATTTCTGTAGGAAACAAGCCCTCACCCGATCGGGTGACTTCTCAACCGATCGGGTGAGACGTATCAGACGATAGTCGTATCTGCTCTCCTTGCGAACCGGTCGGGTGAAGCATCGCGTGACCGGGTGGCAGACCGTGCGAGAAGGGCCTAACTCTCGGGAAATTTAGGGGATATACCAACCTATCGGTTGAGTGAAGCCGCTGTCGTGTGGCTGACCGGGTGAAAAGTTACAGACTTGCGGGAAGAATTGAGAAGCGGTCAACCGATCCGGTGAAAACTCACCCGATCGGTTCACCTGTAGCTGTTGGCAGACGGAAAATTTTCGAGACTTATCCATCCGATCGGGTGAAAACTCACCCGATCGGTTCATTTTCGCCCCTATAAATACCCCTGTCGCACGATATCCTCCAGCCGACCCCCAAACTCCCCTTCACGCGATCTTCCTCCCTCCAACTGCTGAATCGACCTCCTCCATCCACCCCACTACCCCTAGATCTTCACCCCCACTCATTTCCATACTACCCCACCCTTGGAACATTGCCATCATCAACATTCTCTCATCAAACATCCAAACCCTAACCCTAACCCCCAAATTTTCGAAAATATCGATTCTTGTCAGATCAGCGAGTGGCGGCTTCCCAAATTACTTCCTTATGTTGCGTGGGGTCTTTCGGGTTCTTGATCTCACAATGTCGATGGGTAACCTCTTTCCACTCTTCGCATTTACTTCATTTTATGTAATGTCTTGAATTTGTTTTTGCACACTTTATCTGCTTCTTCATCTTCATAGACTCCATATCCCGCTCCATCATCGTTCCCCTCACCGTCACCATGTCTGGGAAGGGAAAGGAAAAAAGCCTCATCGTCACGCAGACATCCCCTTTGCGGTCCTTTCTCCCCATCATTCCTCGGCATAAACCCTTCGTCTGAAGAGCAATCCGATCGCTTGCAAGCCCTCCTTCATCGCCCAATGCGACCTACTCTTTTTACCGACTTCCCCACCCTACAATCTCTTGGACTATTTAGTGGCGTCTGTGCACTTTTTCGCTTCATAGGTTGCGATTATCTTCTGCGGACCCACGCCAATACACACCGGAATCTCACAATTGAGTTCCTCAGTTCTCTTGAAGTGTCCGATCATGGTTTCACCTTCCGAGCCTTCAATTATGATTTTTCCAAGAGCTTAGACACACTTAATGACATTCTATACTTTCCTCACCCCGATCGCCATGTTGCATGCTCCACTCTTGATCGATCTGACATCTTTTCTCGCTTTCGGGCCGATGACGCTTGGCAAAGATTCACCCGATATACCACCTTTCCTGCGGTAGCCCTCGCCTCCTACATCATACACCCATGCTACCGTTTCGCCCATTGCTTCCTTGCCAACACAATTTTCGCTCACGTTGATGTATCCATGGTGTCTAGGGATGAGTTGCTCTTTCTCTATGCCATGTCCCATGACCAGATTTATGGCAACATCCCTTTACCCTTAAACACCGCTCATTGGATCATCTACGAGATCCTATCCGTTAGCCGCATAGCTTCCGGCTCTATCTGTAACGACTGGTTTTCGTGTAATTGGATTATCTATATTAAAATATATGCTTGGTGGATTTTCTCCTTGGATGTGTGGTTTTCGCCGCCATAGCTTTCACTTTCGATCGTTTCGTCATGATTTTCTAGCTTCGTCCTTCGATCGTCGATTTCGGAGTAAGTCATTCGTGACGAGCTTCAAATTGCTCATATCTTAGAGTTAGAGTGATCTTAGAAGCCATAGGAATCTTCCCGAAACTCTGCGCTTCGAATCGACACTTTTAGTGCATCTTAGTTGGTTCGAGAAGGGGAACCAACCGACTAGATTGAGATCTAGTCGGTCGGCAACTCTACTCAAACCGACTAGTTCCTTGGATTAATTTTACTTAAGTTACTATTTCTGTTTAGTCGGTCTAAGTTCATCTTTCGACCGACTAGTTGTTAAACTAGTCGGTTAAGTTTTGTACTCAGACCGACTAATTCTTAGTCTTCTGTGCAGTCGAGTACTGTTCATTCTTAGTCGGTCTAAGAACGTTCGTCGACCGACTAGATGAGAAACTAGTCGGTCAGTAGTTGTTCTTTGACCGACTAAATCTAAATCCTATTTCTGTACAGGAGTTACTGTTTGGACTTAGTCGGTCTGCGTTGGTCAACCGACAGACTAGTTCCCAAACTAGTCAGTCAGTGGTTGTTCTCTGACCGACTAATCAGTGCCAAAACACTAATTTCTGGGCAGCCGCCAGCCCTTCCTATTTAAACCCCTCCCAAACGTTTTCTTCTCCTTCCTCACGACCCAAAACCCTACTTTCTCCCCCATTGAGCCCCCTACTACCTCAAACCCTTATTCCTTCATCCCAAGCCCAAAATCCATCATCCAAACTCTCCCTTAACACATTCTACCTCTCATCTTCCTCAAAATCTCATCAAACCCCCAAAATCCCCCAAAACCCTATTTCTCCAAACTTCTCCATCCATTTCCAGATATGAACCCTAGGTTTCCCCGGATCGTTCTTACGTTGCCGTGCTTGCTCGGCATCGATCTTCTGCTTCTATACGGTAGGGTTCTATCCTTTGGTTTTCTCATAACTCTCCTTGTGATTTTATTGAAACCCTAATAATAAACTAGGTGGATGTTGTTTGATGATTGTTTCTCTGTGGCGGCGATTTCCTCTCCGTAGATAATTTTTGTGGCGTGCCTCGTTGATCATCTTCCTTGGCGTGAGGCAAGTGAAACTTGCATCTCTTGATTTTGGCCATGTCTTAGGCCATTTCCTTGTTTTAGCGTAAAAGAGACTAGACGGTGAAAGGATAGCCGTCTAGACGCCATTAACCTAGCTTGACAACGAAGCTTGGTCTGTCACCTTCATCATGCTTGTATGTCACGTTTACTTTCCCTTAACGGTGCGCGTATTAACTGTTCATGTCATCCATGCATCCTTAACTGCTATTGCATTTTAACTGCCATGTTTAATTTAAATTAACGGTACGCGAATATGTTCATGTCATTGCATTTTGCCTGTCACGTTTAATTTCAATTAACGGTACGTGAATATCTGCTCATGTCATTGCATGTTGAATACTCATCGTGATTGTGTAGCTTTGCTACATACTAGTGCTACTTGTTCCGGTTAGGTGCACCCCTACGCCATACTTGTACTTCCTGGCTCGTGACCAGAAGCGAGCATAGTGAGTTGCTAACCCCAACGCTCGATATTGAGGCTAGGTGCACCCCTATGCCAAATACACTTCCTGATTCGTGATATAGAAAGCAAGCTCCCGTGCGGGGCAACCCTGGCTCATTTACTGGGCTCATGTGCAGGGACCCTGGCTTGTCTACATGTGGCTATTGGGGGTAAGAGTTAAGCGGTCATTCAACTGGGAGTCTGCCCGATCAGCAACTGCATTTGTAAGGCGTAAACTCTGGGTTTTGGGGGTAGTTGTTAAGCGGCCACTCAGCGTGAATGCCAAACCGTTCAGCTATAAGGCGTAAACATCTACAAACAACTTGAAACGTGATTAGTGAAATTATTGAGATTGTTAGTAGCTTGGCTACTCTTGACTCCTCCCGATAATTGTTCTCTTGTATTTATTGTTTCACCATGTCTTGCTTGTGCACTCATGTTATAACTGCCATGTCATGCATACTATAGCTGTTAGGTTGCTAGTTTACCTTCCTTTCAGTTTCCTTGCTTAAGTCTTTTTAGACTTGCTGACATGTGCCCCTTTCTCTTTGGGTGTCGCATGTTAGTTGCCGAGCCAGAGCTTGTTGCAGAGGACGTTGTGTTTGCTGTGGAGGAGTCTTGTGGACACTGGTGACTTTGTTGAGTTTCCCTTTATGTTTTAGGATTCCTGTTAGTTGTCGATGCGTGGCACCTTTGTTTTGTATGTTATACTTTGTAGGCCATGTTGGGCCTTAGACTCATTTTCCTTTAGCCTGGTGGCTTTTCTGTGATATTGTAATTCATTCAATGGATATTCAGAGATTTCTCTTTTGTCTCTTTCCTTTATTATTATTGTTGTTTCGTTTGCGTTGCAAGGACCTGCCATATGATAATTTATACGCTTATCAGACTTGGAGTTTCACAGCTTCAAGTCTGAGCGGACCTTCTCACGTCTCGCCTCCACATTTTTGGGAAGCAGGGCGTGACACTATCTGCTTTGGGGGAATGGTCACTCTTATTGTCAGTTGTGTCTTAAGGATGCCGCCTGACCTCCCTATTGTCCCAGGACGTAGCCGTATCGATCGCGATTACTTGATCTCTATCGGTATGATTACTCCTTTTGGGGAGGATCGTGCAGCCTGCCTCTATAGTCCTGCCTACACTCCTTTTGCCATCCTCCCACCCGTATCTCCGGAGCGTTTCCCCTTACGACTTACACACCTACACTGGGAGTTCTACCCAGATCCTTGGTACGCTTCACTCGTTCACTTCCCACCCATGGATCCTCCCGATTGGCACCCGTGTGTCGGTCCGCCCCGTCCCACCATCATTCACCACGATCCACCGATGTATCCCGATCCTCCGGTAGTCTTGCCTGTTGCTCCTCCTTCTCCTATTCGCACACCCTCTCCTTCGTCCTCGGAGGATTCCTTCTACCATTATTCACCACCTTCTTCACCGTCTCCTTACCATTCTACCGCTAGCGACTCCGATTGACCTCCCGCTTGCATACCTCTACATTTTCACGATCACATCATATCGCTAGCACTGTCACGTTTAGCTTGGGGGAAGTCAAATTTTTGGGTGTGCTGTCGTGTTTTGTTTTTCTATGTGTGTTTGTTTATTTGTCGTGTCGTGTGATTTTCTTTCTTTTATTTATTTTTATTTTCTGTTTATATGTCGTGTGGTGTGCTTTTTATTTTGCTTCGTATTTTCTGTCTCGTTTGTGTGATTTTCTTGTTTTTCGTGTCTTTTTGTCTCTGTGCGTATTCCCCCCATATTCATTGCCCTGCGTATTTAATTCTATTGCATTTAGGGCAATGCAAGTTTCAGCTTGGGGGAGTCGCACTTCG
This sequence comes from Scilla litardierei, assembly GCA_030789695.1. NCBI lineage: Eukaryota > Viridiplantae > Streptophyta > Magnoliopsida > Asparagales > Asparagaceae > Scilla > Scilla litardierei. The sequence continues at coordinate 76,678,528 of CM061140.1, forward strand.
TGCGTCATTTGTCTCTTTTTCTTTGTTATTTGAGTCGTTTTTCTCCGTGTTTTTCTTTTTTCTTTTTTCTCTTTCTTCTTTATATCTCTTTCTCCAAGAGATGAACCCTATGATGAATTGCCACAAAATGACACACACCTAGCATGTCATCGATAATCACATTCACTAACTCTAGGATATCGAATCCTCTTGCATGTCATGAATCGTGGGTCCACTTAGCTTTTTGTGAGTCGTGCGTCATGCCTAGCTGTTTGGTGTGCTTCTGCTTTGTGATTTTACTTTATATACCTGTCCAGGAATGACCCCTAGATTATCATGCTTCGATTTGAATATGCGGTATTGGTTTCTCCTGTTTGCTTTGCAGGCTCTATATATATATATATATATATATATATATATATGGGATTAATGGGTATCATACGCCATATGAGATATGCTCTCATACTCCCTCTCACATAAAGCAACCAAGTACAAGCCCACATGGGCTTGTACTTGGTTGTACTTGGTTGCTTTATGTGAGAGGGCGTATGAGAGCCTATCTCATATGGCGTATGATAGCCATTATTCTCTATATATATATATATATATATATATATATATATATATATATATATATATATATTGAAAGGTAAGCTAAAATATTATTGAGAAAACAGTATTGTACAGAATTTACATTATAGAGATTAATAGGAATTGGTCTCAAGAGAGAGAGGAGAGGACACAAGCGTCGTCACTCTCTACAAATGATACCTCAACCTATCAAAATCTACACCAGAAAGCCAAACAAAAACTCATACATGCCCGGATCTTTCAATACATTGCCAAAACCGCATTTGAACTGTTAACCATTGTCTCTGAAGAACCAGTTTGCGAACACTTTAGCTTCATCTTCCCCAGAGGCCTCTAGACCCCTTAGTGCCACCCTGATGTCTGCGACAATCCCCTCAAATAGAGTTGTCTTACAGCGATGTTCAGACTCAAAAATTCTCCGGTTCCTTTCACGCCAGATATGGTATACAGTAGCAGAAAGAACCGATTTACACAGAACACTAAGGGGGGATTTCCCTCCATATTGCGCAAGGCAATATTTGCCAACTTCCGCAAGGCTGGGCGCAATTTGGGCATTAATATTAAGCATAAGTAGTGCGCGGCGTAGTATGTAACAAGAATAAGAGCAATCAAAAAATAGGTGCTCCACAGTTTCCTCGAAATTGCCATCGCACAGGATGCAATGAGGCGGTGTATCAAGCCCCCAACTACTCATCTTAGCTCTGGTTAGCAGTTTATCCTTAAAGGCTCTAAGCAGAGTGAGGGACATCTTTGGGATGTGATTAGGAAACCAAATTAATTTATGAAAAGGGAATGGAGTACCTCTGTGTCTAACCCCTTCCCAAGCTTGTCTGAAAAGAAAGTCCTTTCCTGGCTCCCACTCCCACCTGTCAGCTCCAAAGTGTAATCTGATCTTGCTGAGGATAGGCCGGATTTCAATGATAGCCGGATCATCAATCCAATTATCCGAATCCCAATAATCACTTACCTTCTTCATAGAGGCATGCTCAGGCACTTCATATATGAATTTAAGAGGCCCACAATCTAGCCAGTTATCCTGCCAAAAAAGAGTGGATCTGCCGTCCCTCACCTTCAGTCTTATAAGCTTTTGAGAGAACCTTCTACAGTTTAGCATATGCTTCCATGTACCAGATTGAGTAACCAGCCCCTTCGCAGCATAAAACCCACCGCATCCCCCATATCTTTTCCTCATGTTTGCCGCCCACAGTCCGCCTGATGTAAGGTATCTCCAGGTGAGTCTAATACCAGCCGCCACATTTAAATCCTCCAACAATCTGATACCAATTCCTCCCTCAGATTTTGGAGTGCACATGTCTTTCCAAGACCAAGCTCTTGAATTACCCCAAATAAATCTCCTACAAGCCGATGTAATAGTACGCAAAATAGTGCGAGGAACATGAAAAGCTTGCATCCAAAATGCCACAATGCCGTAGATAACGGTTCTTACTAGCTCAATTCGACCCGCTATAGATAGTGCAGTGGAAGACCACCCCATTAACCGCTTTTTGCATTTATCAACTAATCTGCCGAACATTGGTGATTTCGGATATTTTGAAGAGAGAGGTAACCCCAGATAGGTTGTAATTGTAGTAGCCAGTCTAATGCCCAAAAGATTAGCAAGCTCATTTTTTGCCTTTACTCCCTTACTAAAGATAGCGGCACTTTTATCCCAATTCACATGGAGGCCCGTATAATCAGAAAATTCATTTAGGAGATTTAGGATGCCAGTAAATGTTTTCTTGTTTGCTCGGCAAAACACAAGCAAATCATCAGCAAATAATAGATGTGAAATGCTGCCAGATCGCCTCATAGGTTCAATAGTGCGCCTATTTATAGCTTTTTCAATGAGTATGGAGAAAACCTCCATAATAATAACGAACAAATACGGAGAGAGGGGATCACCTTGACGAATGCCTCTGTTCCCACCAAAATGGCCCACCGGAGTACCATTTACCATTACTGAAAAAGTTGCAGAAGATATACACTCACGAATCCATCCAATGAAGATATTAGAGAACCCCATCTGGTATAGTAGATAGTAGATCAGATCCCTGTTGACGCTATCAAAAGCTTTCCGCAGATCAAGTTTTAGACAGGCCTTACCCCCCATGGGGTTGCTGAAGTCCCTTATTTGTTCATGGGCGAGAAGGCAGCAATCAGAAAGCAGTCTTCCTTTTAAAAACGCCGCCTGGTTAGGAGAAATCAGTTCATGGATCACAACTTTAATCCTGTTACACAATATTTTGCTGACAATCTTATAGAGCACATTGCAGCATGCTATTGGCCTGTAGTCACCCAAGTTTGAGGCATTGGAATTTTTAGGGACAAGGGTTAAAAAAGTATGATTTATTTGGCGCAACAATTGCCCAGAGCTAAAGAAGGATTTGATGGCAGTAGTTAACTCTTTACCGATAAGATGCCAATTGTGTTGGAAAAAATACCCATTGAAGCCATCAGGACCAGGCGCCTTATCTGGACCTATTTGGAAAACTGCAGTTTTAATCTCCTCGTCAGAAATCCTTCTATCAAGCCATGCCGCTGCTTCTTTAGTCAGTAAGCGCTTTGGAACAATCCTTGGGAAATTTTTCCGGTAATAATTCTGACTATATAAACTTGAAAAGAATTCCAGTGCCTCAGACTTCAGTGCATCATAAGATTTGTTTTGATTGCCAGACGGATCAACTAGATGTCCCAAGTTGTTGTGACAATGCCTAGATTTCATTGCATTGTAGAAGAACTTTGTGTTTCTATCCCCAAGGGTCAACCAATTTTGTCGACTTTTTTGGCGTAGCATATCCTCCTCAAGGCTCATCGCCGAGGCTAAATCATTTAATAATTTCATCTCAGTTGCTTGCAGATTGATATCTGTATGAAGGGTGGAGTTGCTCCTAATTGCCGCCAGCTGATTGCGGATATATGTGATATGGCGCCCAGGAGATTGATCTGCCGCCCAGCCTCTCAAGTGGTTCTTTAAATTCTTCAGTTTTTGTGAAATAATAAACATAGGTGTGCCAGACACATTTCCGGACCAACTACTCTTAACAACATCATTAAATCCTGAGCATTTTGTCCAATAATTAAAGAATTTAAACGGCTTAGGTTCGGATGGTACCTGAGAGTGAAGATACACAACCATTGGAGCATGGTCGCTGGTCTTTGGGTCAAGATAACCAAAATAAGAATCCGGCAACATGTTGATCCAACACGAATTACAGAAGACTCGGTCCAGTTGAGCAGCAATCCTAGCCTTCCCAGAGCGATTATTACACCAACTCAGTTGATTTCCCGTGCTCTTGAGATTTTGTAGAAGACAGACACGAATGCAATCTTTGAAATCCCTGACCATGCAATCATCCAATTTGCGTCCACCTAATTTATCCTTAGTGTAAAGTACACTGTTAAAATCACCCCCTACAAGCCAGGGCCCTCCGTTCGCAATCTGCGCATCCAACTTCAGTCTCTTCCATAGATCTTTCCTCTCCACCATGGAATTTCGGCCATATACCCCAGTAATTGTGCAAGAGAACCCACCTTTGTTGATGCAAGAGGCAGTAATGTGTTGCTCAGACTTGGAACTCAAACTCGGTGTCCAAATGCAAGGATTAAATCCCATAATAATACGTCCCCCAGAAGCAAGATCAAAATTATCTAGTGATAGCCAATTTTTTGGTATCACAGAGTTATTGTCATTTATCTGGGACTTTAGCTTAGTCTCCACTATAACAATGGCGGATGGCCTTATATATATATATATATATATATATATCATATACTTCATTTCGCATGTGTCGGGGTTCCACAATTAAGGACTAGGATAACCCATTTAGCCCATGCTCTAATTAGCGAGAATAGTTTCCTTTGCCTAAGTGTTTAGATTCCGATTTCTTTTTTGTTTTACTTGGTGCAAATCCCCTCGTTGTGTACCGTTCTCCCACTTGGGAGAGTACACATGTGTATAGCTAAAAAACCAAAAATCCAAAAAAAGAGAAAAGAAAAGAAGTAAACCCAAAAAGAAAAGAAAAGAAAAAAATTGTATAACCAAAAATCCAAAAAAAAATACCAATACCCAATACCCAAAAAAAATTCCCGTGTCAATATTTTTCCTACTTACCGAGAATAAAGGGAAGGCGAGAATTTGCACCGAGTGTTCTACTCCACATCATCTCAACCCCCATCGTTTTCGAAAACACTTGGCTTTGAAACTTTTTAGCTATTATCTAGGCTATGGTGTGGTGATTTCCTTAACCCTAGTTGTGGAGTCCCTGACGCATGACACGTTTCGATTCTCTCTCTATTCTCATGCAAGCTTGAACTGTATATTCACCGCTTTATTCGATTCGAATCGATATTTGTGTCATTTCTTGGATTTGTGTATAGCGAGATTTATCTCACATCGTAGATAGTGACACCGTCTGCTAGCACACGACCACACTCACTCGCACTTCACCGCGTGGGCCCACGACACATGTCTGGACTCGTATTCCTTGGTTTAGTGATGTGATTTGGTGTTTGCTTGCTTGGTGTGTCGTTTTTGATTTTGTTGGCACTGACGGGCGATCTAGGATATAGAGTTTTCTTTTTCTCTCTTTCTCTCTATTTTCTCTCTCCGAGCTCCTACTCTCACTCGTCTTCCTCGGGGACGAGGAAGAGTTCAGCTTGGGGGATTTTGACGTGCGTTTATATTTCATATATTTGCGCACGTTTTCTTCCATGTTTTTCCATTATTTACCACCGTCTTATATTTGTTTTCTCGTGTTTTCTTGTTTTCTTTCACTTTTCTGTGTTTTTCGTATTTTGCAGGAGTTTACTGGCATAGGGGACATAAAACCACGATATAATGAGTCCCCGAAGCAACGGGATGAGTCACACGTGATCCAGGGGGTCAAACGACGAAGATCGCATCTTTCAGCCCCTCACCCGACCGGTTGGTCATTTCCAACCGATCGGGTGATGCATGCGTGCACCACCTGGACACAAGTTGGAGCGGCCAAGAAGTCACCCGGTCGGTTCAGTGACCGGTTCAAACGCCCCAACTCTCTGGAATTCTGACGCTGAATGCCAACCGATCAGGTGACCTTCACAGGATCGGTTCACCTGTAGTCGATTCTCCGAAGCCAAGACACGGAGAGATCAACCGACCGGTTCACCCCACGGCACGAAGATCCAACCGATCAGCTTCAACCCTCAACCGACCGTGTCGTGGTGACCAGGTGAAGTCCTGTGCTGAACTGCCGAAGAAACGAAGCAGGTCACCCGATCGGGTGACTTTTCACCTGATCGGGTGATATCGTATTCTATATATATGACCCCTAGGTTTTCCAGAAACGGAGTTGTTATTTTTTGCTGTTTTTTCTCTCCCTTGACGGCTGTAATTTTTCAGATATTTGTAAGTCTTCCGATCTTTGTCAAACTTTAATATAGTGTTATTAGCATTGCTCTTACTGCTTTTCAATCCCCTGATCATGATTTTTACGGTCAATTTTTCATTAGTTCGCTTTTTACTTAATATGTGTGAGTAGTTCCCAAATCTGGAATTTTGGTGGCAACCCCTTCGTTGGTTCTCCCAGATGCGTCCATAGGACTAGGAAATCGTTAGGGATTAGGAATCTAACGGTTACACTGGGTGTTTTATTGTCATCGGCGGGAAAACGACCGCCTTTGACCGTTGGGCCAAGGGGGAATAAACTTGGCGGTTGACTCCCTAGCCATTGCTCATGCCCTTAGCGTAGACGTCGAATCCTAGCACGCGGGAGCGGCAGGATGAGGCGTTGGGAGTTATCGTTGCGAGCTTAGTGATCCCGGAGTCGGTCAATGTTAATGGACACGGGAGTGCCCACTGACCGAACCCGGGAAGTCCAGCGTATCATCCTGGGCACCGACCGGAATATCGGGCCTAAGGGACGCTGGTACCACTTTCAGAGGCAACGTCTCACCATTAGACTCTAATTCCGATCGTTATCCTTCCCATAGGCCGTATCGGCGAGAATCACACGATAGGATGGAAACCAAAGTCCCGAGGTTTTCCTTTATATTATTTATCCCTTGCATTCCATTTGCTGTGACAACCCATCATCTGATTCGGGCAAGCTCGCCCATGGGGTGAATTCGATCCTTCTTGACACAAGCACATCCACGCCTCCCTGAGTTTGACCCCCAAGCCACACTACAACACCGTGCGCTTGCGGTTACAAATATTTAAATCTCACGCCCCCAAATCATATTATTGACACATCAAACATGCATAAGTGGGGGACGTCTAGCTTTATGCCATAAAGCTTGACGTCCCCCGCTTTTGCGTATTTGATGTGTGCAATAATATGATTTGGGGGCGTGAGATTTAAATATTTGTAACCGTAAGCGCACGGTGTTGTAGTGTGGCTTGGGGGTCGAACTCAGGGAGGCGTGGATGTGCTAGTGTCAAGAAGGATCGAATTCGCCCCATGGGCGAGCTTGCCCCGAATCGGATGATGGGTTGTCACAGCAAATGGAATGCAAGGGATAAACAATATAAAGGGAAAACCCGGGACTTTGGTTTCCACCCTATCGTGCGATTCTCGCCGATACGGCCTACGGGTAGGATAACGATCAGAATTAGGGTCTAATGGTGAGACGTTTCCTTTGAAAGTGGTACGAGCGTCCCTTGGGCCCGATATTCTGGTCGGTGCCCAGGATGATACGCCGGACTTCCCGGGTTCGGTCAAGTGGGCTCGAGGGGTGATTGGACGATGATGTCGATCCTCATGCTAGTGGCTTAGGTTAGGGTTTGCACGATAGTGGGCCCTAATCTAGGTTGCTATAGATCGGCAATAGTGCGAGAGCGTGAGCTTGGTTCTATATTCAGTTACGACTAGTTCACCACAACGCAAGTCTAGTAATATTGAGATTCACGATTCACAGATATGTATGACAATTCATAGCAGGGATTCCTAACTCTAGAATCTTTTATTATATTAAATTTGGATCGATGTTTTATCCCACATCTTTATCACCGACTCCGACATCCATCACCGTTACCATTATATCATACCATAACCATCTCCATAAATAATACATTCGTAGTCAAACAAACCTAGGATAGATTGGAGCCAACACCACCTCCTCATGTTCGATACTTGCTCGCCACTACACCGTGCGCTTTCGGTAAAACTACAATCGTTTTTCGGGTGTATATCTGGGGCCGATCAAGTTTGGCGCCGTTGCCGGGGAGGTGTTTCCCATTGGATGCCAATTTGTCACAATTAGGTTGATTTGACTACGAAAAAAATTAAATTAATTAACAAAAAGAAATTTTCACCCCCACCACCATTATTATCATTTCCATATTCTTTTGTGCCAATTATATTTTTCTTCAGGTATTTATCTTTGTTGATCAAGTGTTATGGATTATACTATGTGGACCTTGATCAGAGTGCTCAGACGGGAGAATACTATTTTGATCAGAGTGCTCAGATGGGCGAATACTTTTATGTGGAAATGCACTGGCCCAAGCTTGATGAGAAACAAAGGATTTTTTTGATGAGATGCATGCACACCAGGTTGAAATGCAAGCCAGGCTTGATAAGGGCGACCTTCAATTGGAATGGGTGAAGAGGGAACTTACAATGAATGCGCTCATGCTTAAGGTTGCAGGGATTTCCAAAGATATCAGTTCTGCTTCTTCATATCATATTATGGGCAAGAAGCATTGTCAGATATACTACCAAAGCCAGAATGTGATGTCGTCGATCCCACATCCTACAATACAGCTATTGCATATGAAGAGTGGATGGACGAAGAGGCAATGAAGGAAGCAGAAATTGAGTCATATGCACCGTCAGATGACGACACATTTCAGAACTTATTGGAGGGCCTCTGGGAGTCAGTGAGGTTTACTGGTTTAGTTAGCATTACAGCAGGTGATGCATTTGAGCTACGATTTTCAGATTTTGTTATGAACCGTGTTTCAGCTACAGGAACAATTGAGGAGGACATCCATGTCAGCCTTGAGGGGGATAGACTATATTTTTATTTTGCTTGCGAGCATTCCTCTCCCCATGATACATCCCTACAAGTTGACACACTTGAGTAGCCAGCATCACCATTCCAGAGAGAGCCTACATTGATAGTTGATGAGAAGGCAAAAGAGTACTCTGTTGAGCCAGAGCATATTGACGAGGAGGCCTCACATGCGGAGCCAGAGCATGCTTTTGAGGAGGCCTTACACACAGAGCCAGAGCTTATCACTGAGGAGGTCGTACATTGGGACGAGGACATAACCATTCATGAGGATCCCGAGCACTATCCTCCTCCATTAGAGCTCCCGCAGCCACCTCATCCTTCCACTGACATCGATGACTATCCCACAGAGCTTACTGCTCCTACTCAGGGAGATATTTTTACCCATTCCATCTCGGAATCATGTATTCCATTTGATATTCATTATGAATATTTTTGACACGTCGTACCTTTTGCAGCACACGTACGATTATGATCGAAGGTATGCTTGGACGTGTCACAGTTTGACGAGCCTGTGGAGGAGGTCCACACCTATGAGCTAGATTTACCTGAGCAGCTTAGAGAGGACACCATGGAGACAGCTATCACAGCACGGGAGGATATTGGATTATTTCCAGGGAAGTATCGTCCACCATTATTTATTCCATATATTTCTATAGACGATCGTCTTTGGGATACTTTTATTATGAGGGTGAATTTATTTGTAGCGAACTGGTGCATCCTATTCTCGACAGGGTACAGGTGGAGTCCTTGTGGGAATGCTTGAGGATGCATTGCTGGAGTTCGTTGGTGTCCGTGGACACACACGTCTGGCAGAGCCACGGAAAGAGCAGTTGGAGTAGTTTCCTGCACCAGTAAAGATACTGGATCCGCCTTTTGCTATATGTGATATCAATCCAGTAGTGTAGTATTTTATGCTTTTAATAAACACGAATCCTCTAGACAACGAGATGACCGTATAGGTTTGCTTGAATAAATATCACCTCATATGACAGCAACAAAAATCTTTTACACCCCTAACCTATTATATATATTAATTGCCCTCTTCACATTTTGATATGTCCCACAATTTTGCTCACCACCACCGAGCATTTCTTTCAAGTGAAACCTTACTTTCTTATTCGTTTAACTTGATCTTGCTTAGTGAAGCCGTGAAATTTTTGATCGAGTCATTTGAATAGGATTGTTTGGTATAAGATAGGGTTTCAGGGAGAGGCTGAATATGGGTAGAGGGTAGATTCAAAATCAGGGAGAGCATTGGGCCAGTCAGCCGAAAATAAAAGCCATTAACGATTGTGGGTATAGAAAGCATACCATCCATCTTAGAAGAATCCAAATACGCGTAGAACTCGCGAACCAGAGAGGGAAAGTACGGCGTGCGGTTAGTAGTCGACCAAAGAGCGACTAGGCCGGCGGAGTGGAGGGGGCCGAAGATCCTCGAGAAACCGTGGTCGCTGAAATCGACGTGGCGTTCCGGATGAAAGGGAAGATTCTCCAGGAGGCGACACTGCTGGGTGGCCGTTGAAGAATGGAATCAAACGGGAGAAGCAGTCGTGACGAAGTCAAGATATCAGGGATCCATGGGATTTGAGGGAGGCAGAGGGTCGATCGATGGGATAGAAGGAAAAATCGATGAAGGGGCTGTCGATTTTGGGGTGGTGCCGACGAGATTTCGAGGTGGAGCCGTCGAAATCGGGGTATGGTTTCGACGATTTGGGAAGGGCGCAGGCCGGCGATTTTGTGGGGAATGGTGCTTCGGGAAAAGAGAGAGACTCGGGAGATATTTTTGGAAATGAAGTTCCCTAGGTATGGTAAGAATTAAATCGGGGAAAAAATTAGTTAGGGGAAGTTTTGGGAAATGAAAATTTTCAATCGGCAATTTTGAAAACTGAACCAACGCAAATTTGAAAAACGAAAGGATATGTTCAGTTTGGGAATGAAAAATGGAGGGAATGGTTAACAAAAATAAGTGGGAAGATGAAGCAGTTACAGAAAAATTAAAAAAAAATCGTCAATTGGCGACCAATATTTGTAAATTGTTCGACCAATTTCAAAAAATAGCCAAAAATTCGGAAATAAATCTGAGAAAAATTCTAAAAAATAGGATAAGAAAGTGTCATAAGTCGGATTCACAAATAATCCCTAAATTTCTTCGAAGCTTAATAAAAGTCTCTTCTTTCAAAGGTTTAGTCAAAATATCAGCAGTCTGATGTTCAGTAGATATAAATTTAAGAACAATATCTACTTTCTGAACATGATCATCTAAAAATTGATGACGTATATCAATATATTTTGTGCGAGAATGATGCACAGGATTTTTAGAAAGATTAATAACACTAGTATTATCACACATAAAAGGGCATGTGGATCAATCAATACCATAGTCTGAAATAGCTTATTACATCCATAAAATTTGAGCACATGCTAAATCGGCAGTAATATATTCTGCCTCGGTTGAAGATAATGAAACAGATTTTTGCTTTTTGCTAAACCAAGAAACTAAAGTATGTCCTAAAAAGTGACAGGTACCACTGGTACTTTTACGATCTGATTTGCAACCAGCAAATTCTGCATCACTATATGATAATAAATCAAATGTGCTTGACTTGGGGTAAAATAAACCAGAATCATAAGTGTGCTTAACATATCTAATAATCCTTTTTACGACAGTTAGATGTGAAACTTTATGATCTGCCTGAAAACTTGCACATAAACATAGTGAAAACATAATGTCTGGTCTACTAGCAGTTAAATAAAGTAGAAAGCCAATCATACCTCTGTAAAGACATTGATCAACACTCTTACCATTTAAGTCTTTGTCGAGAGAAGTAGATGTACTCATTGGAGTACGTTTTTCTGCAGAACTTTCTAAACCAAAACGCTTGATGAGTTCTTTAGAATACTTGCTTTGGTGAATGAAGATTCCTTCCTTTATTTGTTTGATTTGAAGACCAAGGAAATAATTGAGTTCACCCAGGTGACTCATCTCATATCTTTCTGCATAATCTTAGAAAAATCATGACAAAGAGATTCATTAGTAGAACCAAAAATAATATCATCAACGTATCTTTGAATAATGATTATGTCAGATTTAATGTTCTTAATGAATAAAGTGGAATCTATTTTACCAATTGAATAACCAGAACTTAAAAGATAGCTTTTAAGTCTTTCATACCAAGCACGAGGTGCTTGTTTGAGACCATATAAAGCTTTCTTCAATTTGAAAACATGATTTTCTAAATTTTCATGAATAAAACCATGAGGTTGTTCAACATAAACTTCTTCTTTATGAAAACCATTTAGAAAATCACTTTTGACATCCACTTGAAATAACTTAAAATCTTTAAAACATCTAAAAGATAATAGCATCCTAATAGATTCAAGATGAGCAACTGGTGCATAGGTTTCATCATAATTAATACCTTCTTCTTGAGTATAACTTTGTGCAACCAATTGTGCCTTGTTTCTAATTACCTGACCATATTCATCCAATTTATTTTTGAATACCCACTTGGTACCAATAATTGAATGATCTGATGGTCTGGGAACTAATTCCCAAACATCATTCCATTGAAATTGATTGAGTTCTTCCTGCATAGGAATAATCCATGAACTGTCTTCACATGCATCTTTAATGTTCTTTGGTTCAATGATTGAAAGGAAAGCACAATGCGCCATTTGTTCTATTTGACGACAAGTTCTAACTCCATCTGTAATATCTCCAATGATTAACTCTGATAGATGATTTGGAATTTGTGCAAATGCCATAGGAAGATCTGTATTATCTGAAATAGACTCAACAGAGGGTTTAGTAGCATCAATTTCATCAAGTTTAATATTATCTAAAGAATTAGATAAAGGTAATTATTCTCTTCTTCATCAACGATGGGAGAATTTAATGAGGGGTTCTCATCAAAGGTGACATGTAGTGATTCTTCAACTGCTGAAGTTCTTTTGTTATATACTCTGTAGGCTTTGCTACGTGTTGAGTATCCAACAAAAATACCTACATCAGATTTTGCATCAAATTTATCAAGTGCATCTAAGAATAAAACATTTACATCCAAACACTTTAAAATATGATACACGAGGAATAATTCAAAACAAGTTTTATTAAGCAATGGCCTTATAAGCACTTTATTCATAATGTAACAAGCAGTTGCGACAGCTTCAGCCCAAAAATATTTTCGTAATTTACTATCACAATGCATTGTTCTTGCACATTCTTGTAAAGTTCTATTTTTCCTTTCTACTACTCTATTCTGAGGAAGAGCATGAGGAAAAGAAAATTGTGAGTAATGCCATTTTCATTACAAAACTTGGCAAAAGATTCATTTTCAAATTCTCCTCCATGATCACTACAAATAGTGATAATGTTAGAGGATTTGATCTTTTGTATCTTTTTACAAAATATTAAAAATTCTTCAAACGCATCATTCTTGTTTTGTAAGAATATAACCCAAGTGTATCTTGAATAATCATCAACAATGAAAAATGCATATATACTTATATTCAAAGAAGCTACTCTTGAAGGACCAAACAAATCCAAGTGTAGAAGTTCTAATGGTCTCTTTGTTGAGATAACGTCCTTTGATTTAAAAGAAATTTATGCATTTTTCATTATTGACAAGCATCACAAAAATGTTTGTGTTTGAAAGAAATATTTGGCATTCCAATTACTAACTTGTGTTTTGAAATATGTGCTACATTTTTGAAATTAGTGTGTCCAAAACGTTTATGCAATAAAAGTGTATCATCTGATGTAATCATTAAACAATGATTATGAATGATAACAGACATGCATAAGATATAAATGTTATTCTTACGCTTACCACGGAATAAGACAGATGACATATCAGAATCATAAATGATGCAATCATTTTGTTCAAATACTATTTTGTAATTTTTATCACATAATTGAAAAATGTAAAGCAAATTGTGTTTCAAACCGTCAACCAGGAGAACATTCTCAATGATAAGCTGATTTGTATTACCAACTGTTCCCGTGCCTATGATTTTGCCTTTGTTGTTGTCACCAAAGGTAACTGTGCCTCCATCTTTATATTTAATGGTTGAAAGGAAGTTGACATTTCCCGTCATATGTTTTGAACATCCACTATCCAAAATCCATCTTTCCTTTTAAGGTACCTGAAAGATAAAACATTAAGCATTGGTTCCCTTTGTTTGAAGGTCCTTGGGATTAGATTTTTGGAAGCCAAGCCCAAGTGAAATTTGGCTTTCTAATATAATCATTAGAATGAACAATAGAATGTATATAATGAAAAATATAGCTATTTCTATCTTTTAAGCATGAATCCTTAGGAACCCATATACTAATTATAGTAGGTTTCCTAGGAGATGATTTTGAAATGTTAGTAACATTTCCTTGTGAAGAAGAAGTAGGAATGTTTACTTTCTTCGTGAAGATGAATGCGTAATTCTTGTTTTATGGTTTAACAAAAATTGTTTTTCCACAAGAGGAAGAAGTGTTACAAGACTTGGGTGTATCCTTATGAGAATATCCTAATCCTTATTTATGGTTTTCTGGATATTAAATTTTTAGCAAATCATCGAGATTTGTCTTTCCTTTGTTAAATTTGTTAACATTGGATGACATTTCATCGTATTTCATCTTTAGTGATGAGATACTTTTATCCATTTCAGATATTTGTGTATGCAATTCTAGATTCTTAGTTTTGAGAAGATCATTCTCTTTACTAAGATCCAAATCTTGAGAAGATGTATTCTCAATATGTATGGAATTTGATGTAGTGCTTTTAGAAGATGAAAATTCTTGATATTTAAGAAGGAGATCATCATTATTCTGTTTCAAAGATTTATGTTGACCATTTAATTTTTTGAAACGAGAATAGAGATCTTTTAATACATCTAGTAATTCTTCATTATTAAAAGAACTTACCTCATCTTCCTCATCTTGTGCCATAAAGCACATGTTAGCATTTTCATTATGATCATCATCTTCATCATCTGAAGAATCATCCCAAGTTGCTGCAAATGCTTTCTTCATTTTGTCAAACTTCCTTTCTCTTCTGGATTGATCATTGTTGTTGGATGTTTTGAATTTAGCCTTGACAAGCAGACAATCTTTCTTCATATGTCCAGGCCTATTACAATTAAAGCAGAAAGAAGAATCAGTATTCTCAGATTTGAAATTATTATACTTACCTTTTTGAAAGAATTTTCTGAAGTTCTTGGCAAAAAATGCCATATCATCATCCGAGTCTTCATTTTCTGATGTAGCGTTGAAGGCGAGTACTTTCTTCCTTTGATCTGATTCTTCTTTCTGATCTTGTAAAGTAACTTCATGGACCATTAGGTTACCAATTATATCTTCCATGGATAATGTGAAATGATCATTGGCTCCTTAATAGCAGTGATCATTGTACGATTAAACTCATGTTTATCTATGGAACAGAATAAAGCATTCATGGCCTTTGAGTTGTTTGACTTTGCAGATTTATCGTTAGCGGTCCAATCTGCAACAAAAGTGGTTGTCTTTGTGTATCCTGTCTCTACGATGTCCCATATCTCATAATGCATACTTTGGAGATGAATCTCCATTCCTATTTTCCAATATGAGTAGTTAGAACCATCAAATAGAGGAGGACGAACTTGAGAGTGCCCTTCAGGATGTTGATTTGTGTTGTAGTTGTGTGGAACAACGTTCATGCTTGATTCTGCCATCTTAACCTTGCTCAGATACCAAATGTAATTCTAGCCTGTATGGATCAATACATTAGAGGGGGGTGAATAGTGTATATAATTAAAATGTTGCAAATAAAACGTTACTGATATTTGCAAAGATGGCACAGAAAAAAATGACAAGTACTGAAAATAAATCAATCGCAAACACAGAGATGTATCCTGTTTCGGATCATCTTGATCCTAGTCCAGTCCTCTACTCCCAGTAGAGATTTTCAATCCACTATAATCACTTGCCCCGCAAGTACAAACATACAAAAATGGCAACACTCCCTGTGTTCCAAACTTTGTACAATCTCTAAACAAAGATTCACCTTTGTAATGAAAAAGAAAATAAACACCTTATAGCCTTGTAATAAATATGAAATATGAATTCAAAAGGACTGTGTTTAAAATAGTAACTTCAATGTTTCAAGATATATAATGGTGAAACACAATTGAAGTTCTTCCGTTCTTAACCGAAGAGAGAAATCTATTGATTTCTTCTTACAAAAAAGAAAAGAACAACTTTCCCAAAAAGTGTTGAAATCCAAGTTCTTCCGTTCTTAAACGAAGAGAGAAATCTAATGATTTCTTCTTACAAATAAGAAAAGAACAACTAATGGCTGAATGCTTAAGAAAATCTGAGGCGTGATTTCAACAAAGATAGAATTGAAGAAGAGAAAAGTGTGTGTAATGAAAGAGAGGGTCTACCCCTCTATTTATAGTGTTTAGGGATGGTTGGAGAGTGTAAGTAACGTTGGAAAACGGTCATGAACCGTCCCTGAAAATTTGGGCTTCAAACGGCTAGTTTTGAAATTGGTCGACCAAAATAGAAAATTGGTCTACCTAAATTTAGAGATGAAATTTTGACCGTTGGAAGACAGATCCAGAATCTACATGGTTAGGGGAGTTTGCTCATGAAATCCCATAGTCAAATTCGAAGGTTTAAAATTGTTCGACCAAAATTGGGTTATTGGTTTCCAATTTTCAGAGTTACGAATTTTCGAAATTTGGAAGTGTAGATCTCTGAGTAATGGAATCTAGGTGACTAAGACATATTATCACAAGGCTTTGGAACTCTAATAAAGGAAATTTTACAATGATTACATAAAGCCGTAGATAAGACGACATCTGTAACTGAATCTGAGAAGCGTCTTTGCAGGGGATCCTTATCAAGTGATTATATATCCATGTCGTGGATGAAAGGTACCTTTCTAGCTTCATGAACTTATATATCCGTTTGAATGTGCATGAAGATATCTGAATGTGTGGAACTCAACATGTATTTGTATCTGCATAGATAGAGTTAGTAGCACCGAATATGTTTGCCATATCAAAACCATATGGGAATAGAAATATGGAATTATGAAATTCCAACAGCTACTCTGCCGAGTCAAGCTAGCCACTCGCCCGAGTGAAGCAGCGTACTCGGCTGAGTACGACTGAAACAAAGAACATCTGCCTGACATGAGTGCTACAATGCACTCGTCCGAGTGGTGAATTCCACTCGGCTGAGTAGAGAACTTCACTTGCCAGAGTGAGTCAGAATTTCTAAAGGAAATCGAACCAGACTCTCTGGAATTCTGCGGAGCACATCAGAAGACCCACTCTGCCAAGTGATGAATCCCACTCGACCGAGTGACGCAGAGCCCCAGAGTGCCCAAACCCCAACTTCAAAGCAGACTCTCTGGAGTTTTGGGAGAACATTAGAAGATCCTACGCGGCCAAGTCATACTTCTTACTCGGCCGAGTCATACTTCCACTCGGCCGAATGACATGAGCACCTAGATTTTCAGACAACCTCTCACTCTTTTGAAATCTGCTATCATTCCAGTCTATAAAGTATTTTTATCATATTTTTTATGGATATTAGACTTCATGATGGTTCCAACTCCACCAAGAACACGCCAATTAGAGGTCGGATGAAATCTGGAGAATTTCTGCAAGTTAATGCTGCAGTGCTGAAATTTCCACTCTGCCGAGTCATATTCCCACTCGGCCCGAGTGACTGCGGGACCAGATTTTAAGTTGCAGCCAGAGATGAATTTGGGCACGAAATTGAGAGGTTTTCTAGGGTTATTTGCTAGGGTTTTGGGGGGCTATATAAGAGGTTTGTAGCCGTCATTAGAGGTGAAGTTACATTGTGTTTTCTTAGAGTTTTTTTATAGGTTAGACCATGCCCTAGGCCCCCTCTTGGGATCTAAAAGCTTGTATTTGGATTGAAGTTCTTCATCAAAGCTAAGTATCTCTTTGTTCTTATGATTTGAATCTTTTATTTGATATCTTTTTACCTGCAAGAAATGTTTTTTATTGATTCCTATATCGTTATTGCTATGCTTGGTTGATAGTTGTTCTAGGGAAGGGGATGAACCCTATGGATCTAATTTCAGATTTGTGATGACTGAATTTCTGTGTTGCTAGAATTTCTAAAGGGGTTAGGTTTTGATTGATTTATTACGGGTAGCTAGGGATTTCTATCGATTTGGGGTTTGCAAGAGATTGGATTCCGATCGATGGGAAGGCCTAGATATTCGAATTAGGTTTATAATCGAAATCTACTAGACTTGGTTTGCAGGAGATTGGGTCAAAGCTAGCATTTTTATTATAAATCTATACCCATATTTGTTTGCAAGAGACTGGATGAATACGAACTATCATAACCTAGATCGTAACTCAAGTTTGCACGAGAGTGGGCTCGAGGAGAGATTGGACGATGATGTCGATCCTCATGCTAGTGGCTTAGGTTAGGGTTTGCACGAGAGTGGGCCCTAATCTAGGTTGCTATAGACCGGTAATAGCGCGAGAGCGTGAGCTTGGTTCTATATTCAGTTACGACTAGTTCACCACAACACAAGTCTAATAATATTGGGATTCATGATTCGCAGAGATGTATGACGATTCGTAGCGGGTATTCCCTAGCTCTAGACTCTTTTATTTTATTAAATTTGAATCGATATTTTATCCCTCATCTTTATGACCTACCCCGACATCCATCACCATTTCCATTACATCACATCATAAATCATCTCCACCAACTAAACATTTGTAGTCGAGCCAACCTAGGATAGATTGGAGCCAACACCAACTCCTCGTGTTTGATACTTGCTCGCCACTTCACTGTGCGCTTGCGGTAAAACTACAATCATTTTTTGGGTGTATATCTGGGACGATCAAGCATCTACTCGATCAAGCCCAGTATAAACGGTACGATGATTTTGAAGACTTTTCAAGCCTACTGTTGCTCGACCTAGCGGTGCGCTACTCGACCAAGTAGCACGTATCCATCCAGAATTGAAGAAGCAATCAAGTAGAGCCATGTATCTCGCTCGATCAAGCGGTGCCACTACTAGACCAAGTAGGGCGTCGCAACCTAACTTAAAGATGGCCCATTTGTCCAATTTTCCAGATTTTTTGGTGGGGTCCACCCCTTTGTATATAAGCACAATATTTACCTTAGATTAGAGACAAGTTTATTTTCCTTAGATTTAATTCTAGTTTGAGTTTTTATAGAGAATTTTGAGAGCCGTCGTTATTGTTGAAGACAAAGTTTGAATTTTTATTAATTGCTTTTGTTTGGAATCTTGTGATCTTAATTCTCTGCGCTTGATTATCGATCTTCGACGTTTTGGTTACGATCTCTCATCTTTCTATGCTTGTTTTGATGTTTTCTATTGCGATCATGAATTCTATTGCTATTATCAAATATTCCATTGAAATTTTTATGAATTGTGAGTAGTCTTATCAATGGCTAATGGATTAGCCCTAGGATCTTAGGATTTAGAAGTAAAATTAGGATTTTTATGTTGTTTTGGTATAAAAGGGATGTGTTTTGGTTGATCCAGCCAAGTCTGTAGGATATTCCAAATAGGATTTGTGACCAGGACAGTGGCGCACATCTTGGAAGGGTATCCTATGAACTTAATTAGGCATGTTAGTGAATTCAATTGGAGTTTGTGACTACGACAGTGGCATGCACTTTGATGGTCTCCATTGGCATCCAATATTATTGATTGATGACTATGATAATAGCGCAATGAGAGCCACCAAATCACATATCAAAGCTCTATCCTTGAAAGTGTCATGAGTAGAGATTGAGAATAGTTGTCGATCGTAATGCACAGATCGTGTGTGAGGCTATCCATGACGGTGGTGCTAAACACGGGATATGTTAGACGAGTGGCATAACGACAGTTGGTCATTAGTTTTAATCTTCGATGTGACAATATCTCCCTAATAAAGACTATTCAACAAAGGAATTCTAATTTAGCGTTGACATCTGACGATCCTAATGGTGAGTCCTATTTCCCTTGTCACAGTCGCTTTTCGATCGTACGTTTTTCATGCGCGTACTTTCCTTTCGTACGAGTATTTTTAGTTGCCTCTTCTTGTATCCCAAACGTGCGATGTGATATGTCGTTGTGACCCTATGAGAGAGTACTTATTTGTGGAATTTTTCGTGAACGTCATTTTACGGCTCATTCTCCCACAAATTAGCTTTGTTTGAAGGGATGTCATAACTTTAAACTTCGACGTTTGATCTTTTATTTTTAGTCCGTTTTCCGTTACCCGAATTTGTGACCGATCATCGTAGTCTCGATTCTCTTGTCGACACAGTCGTCCCGATATTTTTCTTGTATTTATCGGACATCGTTAGACTCTCCTTCCCCACTAATCACTTCCAATCAATAATTAGCCTAGACTAATCCTCAATTCAATCCCTAATTAAATAATAAGATCAATCTATATGGTATCATACATATCATCACATGATTTTTCCAATTCTATTTGCCACCTTATATTCAACTAATTCTACCCCCTCCCTCTCACACTTCTCTCTCCAATCAACCTAAGCCTACCCCACTTTCAACCCTATTTTAGCAAACCTTCTCCTATTTTACAGAACCTAGCCATAGGTCTACACATTCACGCATGCAGCCGCCGCTTCACAAACTCTCGCATCTCCCCATTGCCTGCTCCCTCTCTTCACATCCAGCCACCCTAGGACCAGTCGCCGGCAACCCAATCTCCGGCCAAGCCACACCGCCACGCGATCTCCACCTCAAACCGCACAAGACAGCCCCAACACCATAAAACTGTCTTTCTCCCTCATATAGCCCACAGCTTCCCTCGTTGGGCCGGCACCGGCCTACCTCCGACCTACTCCCGACGTTGGCCATTTCCCCTACCACCTCCGGCCAGCCCTCCACCCCTTCTCCCTGTCGATCACCCATTACCGCATCCCTTCTCCCATTAAAACTTCAGAGCAACCCATAGCCTAAGCTGCCGTTCACCCCTATGAAAACCCCACGACAGCCTCCTAAAACTGCTACCCTCTCTCCTCCATATAGCAGCTGTAGGATCCTGTCAAAACAGCGACGTTAGGATCGAATAATAAAGTAGAGACTTACGCTTGCGTACACAGCACCATAGTCTCGGAACTTCGCCCTCGGATTCGCCACAACGGTCGATACTTCGTCATGGAGGATCAAAGCAGAGTTTCACCGCCTAAATCTCTATTTAGAAGAGGATTTTAATGGAAGGGAGAAGAAGAACATAAGATGCCTTATGCAAACTTATGGCATGGAAAGTGTAGTATGAATGCCTTACCCTTGGGTCCTATTTATAGGCTTTAGGGGTAGTTATTATAGGAAATAACTAAATATAAGCTTATTAGCCAATATTAGCATATTCATTTATCCTCTTCTTCATTCACTTATCAAGTGCCTTTATGCACTTATAAAGTGACTTTTTCCACTTATCGAGTGGCTTTTTCCACTGATCGAGTGGTCCTTTTCACACGAGAAAAGGTTCCCTTCGTGCACGCTTTCGTGCACGCGACATCTGAGGTCTGTATACCCTCATACATCCCCTCATGGGTGTATTCATGTCGTCCATATCCAACATCTCCCACTCACACTTGAAGGGATTGTAAGGAAACATCTTTCCTTTAACTCTTCTATTTATCATACCGAGAAATAGGGCGTGTGACCGTCATGCGCATAGAGCCCGCTGTTGTGCACTTGTTATAGATACATAACACCCCTCGAGGTGAAAAGTTGAGTAGATCAACGCATGCTTTACCCTAGATTATTTCTTCACATTTCTTATAGTTTATATTCAACAATTGAATCCCATCTGGATTACAATTGGCTGGCTAGCTTTGAATCTCTAAAGTCCAAATGTGAATATGAAATTAATCTTCCTCTTCTTGCGATCCTTTTGATCTTGACTTGACTTGCTTTTCTATCATGCCCCGCCAGACCGAATTGACCATAGTCTATAAGCAACATGCGAAGATAGCAATCACCCAGTCAAATCTAAAGGAACCAATTAGAGTCCATAAGGGTAATGAGTTAAGACCCATGTGGTCTTTGGGTCTCACATAATAGTAAACACAATTACTATTCTAACCCAATGGTCAAAATGCATACGTAGTATGAATACGTATTACAACATCACTCCTTTCCCAGGGAGCGTATGTCTTAATGATGTTGTAAATATGATAACCAGACACCACAATGTCTGACGTTGAGTCCCGTTTACTACTCAAATAATCTTCTGGACCCACATCCCGCATAAGACATATAGGATTTCAAAAATCCTCTTAGATCTTTTGAAAGCATCCATATGATGCAGATCTTTCATATGACCATTTTGTTTAAGTCATGACTCTAAATCGTCCGTCTGACGATTTTGACTTTAAACAGGTCTCATCTTTATTTTATCCGTCTGATAGAATAAAGGCGGTTGCTCATGTGAGAGAGCCAACCTTAATCTATCCGACACACTAGATTATAGCTGAGAATTCAAAAATGTACACAAACATTTCTTAAAAATTCATATGCAATGTCGAAAAGAACTTATTCTTTTATTAATTTGATCATTTACAGACATAGGAATTTACATTGGTACAACTCAGCTCTTACGCAATCCTTGAGATGATAAGTGTTTGTAAAACACATCTCTGGGGATCGCCTTCGTAAGCGGATCCGCTATCATCTCATGCATAGATGACGTGACCACCCCGGCTTGCTATCCGCAAATGGCCGGGGGGACCCGCGTGGGGGTTTAGAAATTTGTAACCGCAAGCGCACGGTGTTGTAGTATGGCTTGGGGGTCAAACACGGGGAGGCTAGGATGTGCTTGAGTCAAGTAGGACCAAAATCACCCCGTAGGCGAGCTATCCCGAATCGGTAAATGGTTGTCACGGAAAGGAATGATGGGTATGAACAAGAAGAAAATAAACCCGGGACTTTGGTTTCCACTCCGACAAGCGACTCTCGCCGATACGGCCTACGGGTATGGATAGCGATCGGAATTAGGGTCTAATGATGGGACGTTGTGTCACGACCCGCTTCCCTAAAATGGAGGCGAGACGTGAAAAGGTCCGCACGAGAGTGGAGCTGTGAAGCCCCAAACCCGATAAGCGTCCACAATACATAAACAGGTCCCTGTAACCACAACAGAATAGCAATAATAACACAAGGAGAGACTGAAATAAAATTCACATCTCACAAATATGTTCAACATCCAGAAAAGCCACCAGGCTAATAGAAAAGAGTCTAAAGGCCCAGAACAAGGCCAACAAAGGCAACGACATAACAAAGTATAGTATAGGTGCCACGCACCGATAACAAAACAACTGCCTAAACAAAAGTAAAGCACAACGAAGACACTAGGACTGGTCCCCAGTGTCCACGTACTCCCCGTCAAACACAAGCACGGGCTCGGCGTCTGCAAACACCTCGTCCCCAACAAGTAACTCAGGCTCGGGCTCTAACATGTGTCACCCAAAAGAGAAAAGGGGCACATGTCAGCAAGTCGAACGACTTGTGCAAGGAAACGGGAATAATGGTAAACTAGCAACCTAACAATTAAAACATGGTGCATGGCAAGTAAAGTACGGTGGTAACAAGTAAGGTAAAGTATAGTACAAGTGGCAAGGGGTTGTTGTGACATGTAATGTCAAGTAACAAGTACAAGTACAAGGGATCACTCAACGAGTGCCCTATTGCCCGCAGGCTGTGTTCAGGTATCAAGTACAAGGGATCACTCAACGAGTGCCCTATTGCCCACAGGCTGTGATGAGCTCGTCTTCTGGAACACGAGCCAGAAAGTGTATTTGATAAGTATGGCGTAGGGGTGCACCTAGCCGGAACGAGTAACACTAGTATGTAGCGATGCTACGCAATCACGATGAGCATTCAAGCATGCAATGACATGAGCAGATAATTTGCATACCGTTAATTAAATTAAACGTGACAGGCAAAATGCAATGACATGAACATATTCGCGTACCGTTAATTAAATTAAACATGGCAGTTAAAATGCAATAGCAGTTAAGGATGCATGGATGACATGAACAGTTATTTTCGCGTACCGTTAAGGAAAGTAAACGTGACATACAAGCATGATGAGGGTGACGGACCGAGCTTCGTTGTCAAGCTAGGTCAATGGCGTCTAAACGGCTATCCTTTCACCGTCTAGTCTCTTTTACGCTAAAGCAAGGTAAATGGCCTAAAACATGGCCTAAATCAAGAGATGCAAGTTTCACTTGCCTATCACCGGGGAGAACGGTTACGGAAGTTCGTCTCCGCGGATGCTAGCCTACGGGGAATCGCTGTTATGGGGAACAATCATCAAAACACAAGTATTTTATTAGGGTTTCATAAAAATTGCAATAGGGTAAGAAAACAACGGTGGATCGATTTCTTACCGAGAGGAGGCGGAAGGAACACTCCGGGGAACCCTAGGACCAGATCTGGAAAAGATTGGAGAAGTTTGGGGAAACTAGGGTTTTTGGGGGATTTGGGGATTTTGATGGGTTTTGAGTGTGATTTGAGGAAGATGAGAGGTAGATAGGGTAGATGGATGGTTTGGATGATGGATTTAGGGCTTGGAATGAAGCAATGGAGCTTGGAGGAAGATGGGGGCTCAATGGGGGAGAAACTAGGGCTTAGGGTCGTGTTGGAGAAGAAGAAGTCGTTTGGGGGGGGGGGTATTTATAGGTTGAGCTGGCGGCTAGGGCAAAACTAGGGTTTTCTGCACTGCTTAGTCGGTCAAAGAACAACTGTTGACCGACTAGTTCGAGATCTAGTCGGTCGGTTGAACAATGCAGACCGACTAAGTGTAAACAGTAACTCCAGTCGAAAACCTGAACTAAGAGTTAGTCGGTTCAAGAAGCATCGCCGACCGACTAGTTTGCAACCTAGTCGGTCAACCAACGTTCTTAGACCGACTAACGATAAACAGTAGCTTCCTCAGAAAATTAGAAAGCTCATTAGTCGGTCCAAGAAGGATTACCGACCGACTGGATCGTCATCTAGTCGGTCGGTGGCCCTTCTTACACCGGCTAGTGAGCACAGAAAGTACCAATACGGAGCGCGAGGCCCCGTGATCGAATCCTAAGAATCCTAGGCTTGATCTAATAGTTAGATATGACCGTTATGAAGCCCGTCACAAACGACGTACTTCGAAATCGACGATCCTAAGGAAGAATCGAGAAAATACGACGAATCGATCGAAAATGAAAGTTACGGAGACGAAAACCACACAAGAGGAGAAAACCCACCAAAACATATATTATAATATATAAAATCCAGATACATGAAAAGCAGTCGTTACATCCTCCCCAACTTAAGAAAAATTCCGTCCTCGGAATTTCCAAAACTCACGAGTCCGGAAACAAAAGTGGAAAACGCTCTCGCATCTCATCCTCATTCTCCCAAGTAGACTCTCCAGGTGAACCGTGTCGCCACATCACCCTCACAAGATTGAAAATCTTGTTCCGAAGCGATTTCTGACGCCTGTCCAGAATCTGCACGGGACGCTGGTCATACGTCATATCGGGGCGAACGGCGATCTCCGAGAAATCCACGGCATGAGATGGATCGCTAATGTATCGACGAAGCTGTGACACATGGAAAACATTGTGAACTCCTTCCAAAGATGGCGGCAAGGCCAAGCGATAAGCTACCTCGCCAACCCTCTCCAAAATGTCAAATGGTCCAATGTATCGCGGGCTCAACTTTCCACGCTTCCCGAAACGAATCACACCACGATTCGGGGAAATCTTCAAGAACACATGGTCGCCTGGCTGAAACTCCAAAGGACGCCGTTTAGCATCCGACCAATGCTTAAAACGGTCCTGAGCAATTCTCAACCTCTCCCGAATATTCCTGACGATATCCACGGCCTCCACGATCATCTCAGGTCCCAACAGCTCCCGATCACCAACGTCATCCCAACTCAATGGCGATCGACATTTCCTCCCATAAAGAGCGGCGAAAGGCGCCATGCCAATACTCGCCTGGAAGCTGTTGTTGTAAGAGAACTCCACCAAGTGTAGATGGTCCTCCCACGAACCCTTGAAATCCAACATGCACGCCCTCAGCATGTCTTCCAAAATCTGGATCGTCCTCTCGGACTGGCCATCCGTCTGCGGATGGTACGCAGTGCTGAAACTCAGACGCGTACCCAAACTCTTCTGCAAACTCTGCCAGAACTGAGATGTGAACCTCGTGTCTCTGTCAGACACGATACTCACGGGGACTCCATGAAGTCGTACAACTTCCTGCACGATTCACGTTACATCACTATCCAAACTAGGAAAAGGAATTAAAGACGGAGAGTAAAAGAATTTTACCTCCATATATCTCCTTGCTAGCGCCTCAGTGGACTGTCCCACTCGGAACGGAATAAAGTGCGCAGATTTGGTCAATCGATCCACGATCACCCAAATCGCGTCATTCTGCTTCGGACTCCGAGGTAGTCCAGTCACGAAATCCATAGTGATGTGTTGCCACTTCCACTCCGGAATCGGAAGCGGTTGTAGCAACCCGGCCGAACGCTGATGCTCCGCCTTCACTTGCTGGCAAACCAAGCACTTGGCTACACTCCGAGCCACGCTCCTCTTCATACCATGCCACCAATAATTCAGACGAAGATCCTGGTACATCTTGGTGCCACCAGGATGCACAGAATACGGCGAACTGTGTGCCTCCACCATCAGCTCATCTCTGATATCCCCAGCAGGCACACACAACCTGGCTCCAAACCTCAGCGAGCCATCCTCATGAATCAAGAAGTCGGTCCGTAGACCGGCTTCCACCATCTCCCGAAACCTCACCAGCTTCGGATCCTCAGCCTGGCCAGCCTTAATCCGACCCACGATCGTCGACTGTACCTGCATGTAC
This sequence comes from Scilla litardierei, assembly GCA_030789695.1. Lineage (NCBI taxonomy): Eukaryota > Viridiplantae > Streptophyta > Magnoliopsida > Asparagales > Asparagaceae > Scilla > Scilla litardierei. The sequence goes on from CM061140.1 coordinate 76,704,993, forward strand.
ATCAACGAAGAAGCCTCTCCAGGAAGAACAATCTCCACGCCAGACTCGCAAAAATCCTGCTGCAATCTCCACTGCGAGGTCAAAATCATCACCGCAGGAAGCCTACTCAAAGCATCCGGAACCACATTCACCTTGCCAGGGTGATACTGCAAATCAATCTCGTAATCCGCCATAAGCTCCAACCACCGACGCTGTCGCATGTTGAGCTCCTTCTGAGTGAAAATATACTTCAAGCTTTTGTGATCGGTGAAAATCTTCACTTTCTCACTCAGCAAGAAGTGCCTCCAAATCTTAAGAGCAAACACAACGGCAGCCAACTCCAAATCATGCGTCGGATAATTCTTCTCATGAACCTTAAGCTGACGAGACGCATACGCCACAACATGCCCATGCTGATGCAACACACAACCGAGGCCCTTGCCAGAAGCATCGCAAAAGATCTCAAATCCACCGCTGCGATCAGGCACAACAAGAATAGGGGCACTCGTCAACCTCTCCTTCAGAACACCAAAAGCCCTCTCACAATCACCCGACCATACATAAGCAATATCCTTCCGCGTCAACCTGGTCATCGGCTCAGCAATACGGGAAAAGTCCTTAATGAATCGCCGATAATAACCAGCAAGTCCAAGAAAACTCCGAATCTCAGACGCAGACGACGGAACAGGCCACTCCCTGATGGCCCGAATCTTCTCGGGATCCACTGAAATACCATCTCCAGTCACCACATGCCCCAGAAAAGCAACTCGATCCAGCCAAAACTCGCACTTCGAAAACTTAGCATACAACCGATGCTTCCTCAAAATCTCCAACACCGTCCTCAAGTGCGAGGCATGCTCTTCCTCCGACTTTGAATATATCAGGATGTCGTCAATAAAGATAACGACAAACTTATCCAAAAAGTCGTAGAAAATCAGGTTCATCAGATTCATGAAAACTGCGGGCGCGTTAGTTACGCCGAAAGGCATAACCACAAACTCATAGTGTCCATACTTCGTCCTGAACGCTGTCTTCGGAACATCTCCCTTCTTCACCTTCAACTGATGGTAACCACTCCTCAAATCCAACTTAGAAAACACCCTCGAACCTCCAAGCTGATCAAAGATATCATCGATGCGAGGCAACGGGTATTTATTCTTAATGGTCACCGCATTCAACTCCCGATAGTCCACGCACATGCGACGCGAACCATCCTTCTTCTTAACCAACAACACCGGTGCTCCCCACGGAGACACGCTAGGATTAATATAACCCTTCTGCAAAAGCTCATCCAACTGCTTCCGCAACTCTTCCAACTCTGCAGGTGCCATACGATACGGCGCCTTCGAAATCGGCTGCGCACCTGGAACAAGATCGATAGAAAATTCCAAAGCCCGATCAGGCGGCAAACCAGACATCTCCTCGGGGAAGACGTCGCCAAAATCTCGCACCACAGCTGGCCACTCCAGCTCCATCTGCATAGCCTCCACCGGCCTGGCCCGAAATCTGACAGGACCAAGCGAACTGCTACCACGACTGAACTCAAATACTGGATGTCCGGGAATCTCGAACACTACCTTCTTCCTCCGACAGTCGATCGTAGCATAGAAGCTCGCAAGCCAGTCCATCCCAAGAACTGCATCATAGTTGATGATGTCGTGGACAATGAAATCAGCAAAAAGCTCATGTCCACAGACCACCAACGAGCAAGAATTGCAACCACGATGCACCGAGACCACACCATTCCCTGTAACGATATTCCAACTCTTGGGGAGAGGGGACGTCGACAAGGAATGCCTCTCCACGAAGCTCCGAGAAATAATGCACATCGATGCACCAGAGTCAAAGAGGACTCGTGCAGGAAATGTGCACACCAAAATCACACCTAATCAATCAATTAACAATCAAACCCTAGTCTAGCAAACAAGCAAGTTCAAGCAAACAACATAATCTAGCAATCAAGACCAAATAGGAAAGTAATAGCTAGAATGAGGATTACCTGCGATAACCTCATCCACAGCTTCGCTCTCCGCAGCGGTCATCAGAAAAGCCTGCCTCCTCGGCGGAGCAGCCTGCTGAAAAGCCTGCCTCTGCGGAACAAGAGCTGCTCCACGTCCAGCAGGAACAGACGCTCGCTGCTGCAACGGCTGGGCAGCAATAGGTGCCTTCCAAGGCTGCTTCAACCTCGGGCACTCCCTGAGAGCATGGGCGGGATCTCCGCAGGCGATACATTGCCCCAAGAACCTCCTACACGATTCCTTGACATGGCCCTCCTTGCCACAAAAATGGCAAGTCCTCCGAGCAGGCCCTACTGGCCTCTTAAACTGAACAGGCTGGTTCGGCCTGAATCCAGGCCTAACCACAGCTCTCGCCTGTTCCACAGGCCTCTTCCCAGCACCAACCACAGATCCTCTCCTCTGGTTCACGAGCAGCTCCTGCCTCTTGGCAGCTACTAGAACCTTCTGATAAGATTCCCGGTCAGAGGAGGTCACAAAGCTCTGGAGCTCCGAAGCAAGCCCCTGCAGGAACCTCTGAGCTCTCTCCTCAGCGTCCTGCACCATCTTCGGCGCAAACCGACTAAGCCTCATGAACTCCTGGTGGTACATGTCCACCGACGAATTCCCCTGCTTCAGATCGATAAAACGCTGCAGCATCTCCTCCTTGGCAGCCCTCGGGAAGAACTCACCCTCAAATCTGGCTTTGAAGGTAGTCCAAGCTATCGGCTCCACCAACAACTTCTCCTCTGCATCCCACCAATTCCTGGCGTTATCCTTCAGCTGCCTCTTCGCCAAATCAACCCATCCAGCCGGGGTGATCTTGGCCATCTTCAGATTGTCCTCGACGTTCCGAATCCACTCATTGGCAGCCAGAGGACCCTCAGAACCATCAAAATATGCGGGACCCAGCTCCCGAAATTGCTTCGCTCCTGGCTCAGAGCGAGGGGCATCCGGAAGAACCCGGGCAGCTCGAGCAGGTGGAGCATTCTGGACTTGCAAAAGCACGCCCTGCTGCACTTGCATCATCTGGATCATCATCCGCATCATCTCACCGCTGGTGGGTTCCCGCTCAGGCTCCTCATCATGAGGGAGCGCACCACTACCACCACCGCGGGTGAAACGTCTTCCTGCCATCTAGTGACACGGAAAACAAATCAGATTAGACTCATAGCTTATGACTCGAACGTCGAACTTAGTTTATTGGACATTCTAATGTTATTATCGCTATTCCAAAAATCGCAGTTACAGAAGAGGACCTGCATGGGCCACCACTAAAACCTGTCACGACCCGCTTCCCTAAAATGGAGGCGAGACGTGAAAAGGTCCGCACGAGAGTGGAGCTGTGAAGCCCCAAACCCGATAAGCGTCCACAATACATAAACAGGTCCCTGTAACCACAACAGAATAGCAATAATAACACAAGGAGAGACTGAAATAAAATTCACATCTCACAAATATGTTCAACATCCAGAAAAGCCACCAGGCTAATAGAAAAGAGTCTAAAGGCCCAGAACAAGGCCAACAAAGGCAACGACATAACAAAGTATAGTATAGGTGCCACGCACCGATAACAAAACAACTGCCTAAACAAAAGTAAAGCACAACGAAGACACTAGGACTGGTCCCCAGTGTCCACGTACTCCCCGTCAAACACAAGCACGGGCTCGGCGTCTGCAAACACCTCGTCCCCAACAAGTAACTCAGGCTCGGGCTCTAACATGTGTCACCCAAAAGAGAAAAGGGGCACATGTCAGCAAGTCGAACGACTTGTGCAAGGAAACGGGAATAATGGTAAACTAGCAACCTAACAATTAAAACATGGTGCATGGCAAGTAAAGTACGGTGGTAACAAGTAAGGTAAAGTATAGTACAAGTGGCAAGGGGTTGTTGTGACATGTAATGTCAAGTAACAAGTACAAGTACAAGGGATCACTCAACGAGTGCCCTATTGCCCGCAGGCTGTGTTCAGGTATCAAGTACAAGGGATCACTCAACGAGTGCCCTATTGCCCACAGGCTGTGATGAGCTCGTCTTCTGGAACACGAGCCAGAAAGTGTATTTGATAAGTATGGCGTAGGGGTGCACCTAGCCGGAACGAGTAACACTAGTATGTAGCGATGCTACGCAATCACGATGAGCATTCAAGCATGCAATGACATGAGCAGATAATTTGCATACCGTTAATTAAATTAAACGTGACAGGCAAAATGCAATGACATGAACATATTCGCGTACCGTTAATTAAATTAAACATGGCAGTTAAAATGCAATAGCAGTTAAGGATGCATGGATGACATGAACAGTTATTTTCGCGTACCGTTAAGGAAAGTAAACGTGACATACAAGCATGATGAGGGTGACGGACCGAGCTTCGTTGTCAAGCTAGGTCAATGGCGTCTAAACGGCTATCCTTTCACCGTCTAGTCTCTTTTACGCTAAAGCAAGGTAAATGGCCTAAAACATGGCCTAAATCAAGAGATGCAAGTTTCACTTGCCTATCACCGGGGAGAACGGTTACGGAAGTTCGTCTCCGCGGATGCTAGCCTACGGGGAATCGCTGTTATGGGGAACAATCATCAAAACACAAGTATTTTATTAGGGTTTCATAAAAATTGCAATAGGGTAAGAAAACAACGGTGGATCGATTTCTTACCGAGAGGAGGCGGAAGGAACACTCCGGGGAACCCTAGGACCAGATCTGGAAAAGATTGGAGAAGTTTGGGGAAACTAGGGTTTTTGGGGGATTTGGGGATTTTGATGGGTTTTGAGTGTGATTTGAGGAAGATGAGAGGTAGATAGGGTAGATGGATGGTTTGGATGATGGATTTAGGGCTTGGAATGAAGCAATGGAGCTTGGAGGAAGATGGGGGCTCAATGGGGGAGAAACTAGGGCTTAGGGTCGTGTTGGAGAAGAAGAAGTCGTTTGGGGGGGGTATTTATAGGTTGAGCTGGCGGCTAGGGCAAAACTAGGGTTTTCTGCACTGCTTAGTCGGTCAAAGAACAACTGTTGACCGACTAGTTCGAGATCTAGTCGGTCGGTTGAACAACGCAGACCGACTAAGTGTAAACAGTAACTCCAGTCGAAAACCTGAACTAAGAGTTAGTCGGTTCAAGAAGCATCGCCGACCGACTAGTTTGCAACCTAGTCGGTCAACCAACGTTCTTAGACCGACTAACGATAAACAGTAGCTTCCTCAGAAAATTAGAAAGCTCATTAGTCGGTCCAAGAAGGATTACCGACCGACTGGATCGTCATCTAGTCGGTCGGTGGCCCTTCTTACACCGGCTAGTGAGCACAGAAAGTACCAATACGGAGCGCGAGGCCCCGTGATCGAATCCTAAGACTCCTAGGCTTGATCTAATAGTTAGATATGACCGTTATGAAGCCCGTCACAAACGACGTACTTCGAAATCGACGATCCTAAGGAAGAATCGAGAAAATACGACGAATCGATCGAAAATGAAAGTTACGGAGACGAAAACCACACAAGAGGAGAAAACCCACCAAAACATATATTATAATATATAAAATCCAGATACATGAAAAGCAGTCGTTACACGTTGCCTCTGAAAGTGGTACCGGCATCCCATGGGCCCGATATTCCGGTCGGTGCTCAGGATGATACACCGGACTTCCCGGATTCGATCAGTGGGCACTCCCGTTTCCATTAACACTGATCAATTCCGGGAGCACTAAGCTCGTAACGATAACTCCCAACGTCTCATCCTGCTGCTCCCGCGTGCTAGGATTCGGCGTCTACGCTAAGGGCGTGAGCTATGGCTAGGGAGTCAACCGCCAAGCTTATTCCCCCTTGGCCCAACGGTCAAAGGCGGTCTTTTTCCCACCGATGATAATGAAACACCCCGCGTAACCATTAGATTCCTAATCCATATCGATTTCATAACCCTATGGACGCATCGGGAAGAGCCCCCAAAGGGGTTTCCACCAAAATCCTAGATTTGGGAACTACTCACAAAAATTCATTAAAAAGCGATCTAAATAAAAATTAACCGTTAGAATCATAATCAGGCGATTGGAATGTGGAAATAATAGAGTAGTTAAGACAATACTAAAATTTGAGAAAGATACGAAAACTTACAAAAGAACAGTAATTACAGCCGTCACAATGGGAGAAAACAGTAAAAACTAGCAGCTCCCCGTTTCTGGAACCCTAGGGGTTCTATTTATAGACTCTCGCATCACCCGATCGGTTGACAAGTCAACCGATCGGGTGACCCATTACAGATAATGAACAGAAAACGAAGAGCTTTCACCCGGTCATATGAACCGGTCGGGTGAGTTCTTGGAGTGACCGGTTGGATCTTGGTGCCATCGGGTGAAGCGATCGGTTTGGTGCCCGTGTCTTCAGCTCCTCATCATCAGCTAAAGATGAACCAATCGGGTGAGAGTCACCCGATCGGTTGGAATTTTGCTCGAAAAGACAGAGAACAGGCCCCCGCTGAACCGGTCTTTGAACCGGTCGGGTGACTTCCATATGAGCTCCAGCTGAGACCGGGTGGTGCACGCGTGCATCACCCGATCGGTTGGAGATGGCCAACCGACCGGGTGAGGGGCTGAAAGATTTATTCTTTGTCGTTTGACCCCCTGGATCACGCGTGACTCCTCCCGTTGCTCCGGGGACTTGAGATATCGTCGTTAAACGTACCCCACACGGTCAATCTCCTGTGAACATGGACAAACAAAGAAAAGTGAAAGAAAACGAGAAAATACGAGAAAACGAATAAAAGACGGCAGAAAAACACGGAGAAACACAAAAGAAAACGTCCGTGAATATATGAAATATAAACGCACGTCAAAATCCCCCAAGCTGAACTCTTCCTCATCCTCGAGGAAGACGAGTGAGAGTAGGAGCTCGGAGGGAGAAAATAGAGAGGAAGAAAGAAAAAGAAAACTCTATATCCTAGATCATCCGTCAGAGCTAACAAAAATAAAAAACGACACACCAAGCAAGCAAACGTCAAATCACACCACTAAACCTAGGAAAACGAGTCCAAATAAGTGTCGTGGGCCCACGCGGTGAAGCGCGAGTGAGTGCGGTCGTGTGCTAGCAAATGGTGTCGCTTTCTACAATGTGCTATGAGCTCATATACGCAAATCCAGGAAATGACCCAAATACCGATTCGAATTTGAAATTGCGGTGATTATTAGTTCAAGCATGCATGAGAAGAGTAAGAATAGAAGCGTATCATGCATCGGGGACTCCACAACTAGGGTTAAGGAAATCACGCCACTATAGCCTAGATACTAGCTAAAAAGTTCCTAAGCCAAGTGTTTTCGAAAACGATGGGGGTTGAGATGATGTGGAGTAGAACACTCGGTGCAAATTCTCGCCTTCCCTTTATTCTCGGTAAGTCGGAAAAAATATTCACACGGGAATTTTTTTGGGTTTTGGGCATTTGTATTTTTTTGGCTTTTCGGCTATACAAAAATTTTCTTTTCTTTTTTTCTTGGGTTTTTCTTTTCTTTTTTCTTTTTTTTTGGATTTTTGGGTTTTTGGCTATACACATGTGCACTCTCCCAAGTGGGAGAACGGTACACGACGAGGGGATTTGCACCAAGTAAAACAAAAAAGAAGTCGAAATCTAAACACTTGGGCAAAGGAAACTATTCTCGCTAAATAGAGCACAGGCTAAATGGGTTATCCTAGTCCTTAATTATGGAATCCCGACGCATGTGAATTGAAATATACGATATAAATATAGTATGCATATAATGGAAGCAAGTACCACATATTCAAATCGAAGCATGATAATCTAGGGGTCATTCCTGAACAAGTATATAAAATAAAATCACAGAGTAGAAGCACATCAAATAGCTAGGCACGACGCACGACTCACAAAAAAGCTAAGCGGACCCACGATGCGTGAAATGCAAGAGGGCTCGAAATCCTAGGGTTAGTGAGTGTGATTATCGATGCAATGCTAGGTGTGTCTGATTTTGTGGCGATTCATCATAGGATTCATCTCTAGGAGAAAGAGGTAAAAAGAAGAGAAGAGAAAAACAAAGAAAAAATAAAAAACACGATGAAAACGACACAAAAAACGAAAAAGAAGGACTCAAATGACGCACACAGTGCGACTCCCCCAAGCTGAAGTTTGCATTGCCCTCAATGCAATATGAGTGAGAACGGGAGGGCAATGAAGATGGGGGGATACGCACAGACATAAAAAGAAATGAAAACGAGGAAAACACAGAGATGAAACTGAAAAGAAAGAAAGATCAAAATCAAAATCAAACGACACGAAAATAAAAATAAAACCACACGACACGACACTCAAAAGGGAAAAACAAGCACACACACAAAAATGAGAAAAACCAACAAAACACGACAACACACCAAAATAGACGTCCCCCAAGCTAGACCTGACAGTGCTAGCGAAATGATATGATCAGTGAAATGCAGAGATATGCAAGGGGGAGTCAAAAACAAATAAGGTGAAATCAGAAAGCGACACGCGAATGGTCCCCCCCCCTCCGACAGAGACAAAGCAGGGCCCCGAAAAGATAGATGGGCACAAATATGGGGGGGGGGGGCAAAAGAGGGAAAGAAAGATCAAGCATGGGCACCACCCTCTGGAGGTGGTGACGGGGCCTGCGCTGTGGACCAGGGGTCGTGGGGGGTGGAATGTGGAGCTCGGAGATGTCGGGTGGGTCTTCATGGATGTGGCGAATGAAGCTTTGAAGAAAGGGGAGGTCTCGGTCGACGGACTCCTTGGTTATCCGACCACCCTGTCCAGCTAGGAGGATCATGGCCGTGAATCGATCGGCCTGGTATTGATCAGGGGTAGATGGGTTGGAGGTGGTGGGTTGAGCGGGGGGCTGTGCGCGACGAGCGCGACGGGTGGGCCTAGGGTTCGAAGAGCTGGCGTCGGTGGGTTTAACACAGCGGGGAGGCATTGTGCGGGTGTCGTGCGTGTGTGAGAGTATGCAAAAGTACAATGAATCAACACAAACACGAAACACGACCAACGAGCAAATGGAATATTGGGGGTAAAATAAAAATTGAGCAAAGGAGCGAGTTTACCAAAATGAAATGAAGATCGTTGCTCGTAGACGCCCCGATGCTACGCGATAGGAGCACGCTGTGAAGCCGCGGTGATTTCTTCAACAAGTTTCGATATTGGGGGGAATGGGAGAATGGAGATAAATCGATGGTGGACGGGTAGGGAGATGGGGGGGCGATCGAGGTTGATTTTGGGGAAGAAAGAGGGCAGGCGCATGAGGAAGAGGCGAAACGGCGGTTCTGGATTCGAAAATGGCAAGTGCGGATCGAACGGGCGGTCGGGGGTATTTATAGGGGTTTTAAGTCGAACCGATCGGGTGACTTGTCACCCAATCGGTTAACGGTTAGGTCGAAAATTCTTGCCGAAGAAGTGCTACAGGCGAACCGGTCGGTTGACTTGTCAACCGATCGGTTGGCCGCTCCACACATTTTCCCGAGAATTGAGAGCTGCTCACCCGGTCGCTTCAACCGATCGCGCTAGAACTCAACCGATCGGTTGATATTCCCCAAAAATTTCCCGAGAGTTCTCCCCAGCTCACCCGGTCTGTCACCCGGTCTCCTCATTCTTCAACCGATCGGTTCATTTGGGGACAGATTTCGGCTTGTATCTGATACATCCCAACCGATCGGGTGAGTTATCAATCGATCGGTTGGGGCTTTGTTTCCTGTAAAAACCAACAGATTGTCTAAGTCCCTGAATGGATGTTCTTGCGGCTGATTTTATTTATAAAAGTAGATAAAATAAAGTTAAAAATAACACTAAAAGTGGGGAAAAAGTTTTAGAACATGGGTTGCCTCCCATGAAGCGCACTTGTTTAACGTCGTTGGCTCGACGCCCGCAAGAGATGTTCACGGTGGTTGATACGGGTGATGCCCAAAGTTCGGCATCTCTTCTTCATTGCAGCTGAAGGCCTTTCGAGTAGTCAGCAGCTGGTGAAATATTTGATCGACTACCCTCTCCTTGTTCTTGGGATCCGGGGGCTTCTCTTTCGTATTGGCGCTTCCCGCCATCTTCTTTAGGATCCGGACCTCGTCTTTAGTGAGGCCCATGGGTTCTTTCCCCGTTCTCCTCGCAGGAGGAGCCTTGGGGAACCCGGGAGGGGTCGTACTTGCTGCACTCGCTTTCCCAGCAGCATCTTTGTTCTTGGGGCCGTCTCCATCCTGTGAATCCCCCAAGTCATCGGGTGGTTTCTTAAGAGAATCTCCCATGAGCTCTCTTCAGCAGCTTTTTCTTCTTCTACCTCAAGCAAATTACATTGAGGGTCATCTGGGGGATCGGGATACTTCATGGACAATCCCAGATCAAATTCAACTTTTTCTCCGCTGACGTTTAGAGAAAGTTTTCTGTTCTTCACATCAATTAAAACGCCAGCAGTGGCCATGAAAGGCCGTCCCAGGATGATGGGGGTGTGTGCGTCTTCAGGCATGTCCATGACTACGAAGTCCACTGGCACATGCACCCCTTTTACATTAACGGGGAGGTCATCCACAATTCCCACCGGATATTTGACCGACCGGTCAGCTAGTTGTAGGGTCATACCGGTGGGCTCCAAATCACCCATTCCTATCCTTTTATACATCGACATGGGCATCAAACTTCCACTCACTCCGAGATCGACGAGTGCACGATGAATCTTTACTGCCCCGATCGTGCAAGGAATTGAGAAGCTCCCCGGGTCTTTAAGTTTCGGCGGATTTGCCCTCTGGATAAGAGCGCTACATTCTGCCGTCAAGACTACTTTCTCCTTTCTAGACCCTCTCGTCACCAAATCTTTCAGGAATTTTGCATAGAAGGGGGTTGTTTCGATTGCTTCTAGGAAGGGGATTTGCAGGCTCAGATCCTTTACCATGGCGAAGAACTTGCCATATTTCTCATCAATTTTGGCCTGAGCTAACCGTTGTGGAAATGGCACAACGGGTTTGAACACTTTCGGGCTCCCTTCCTCGTTCTTCTTCTTCTCTTCTTCATAGGCTCCCTCCGGAGTCATAGGATTTGATGACGAAGCACCTGCGTCGTTTGATTTTTCGATCGGTCGCTCAACGACCAACGTTGCTTCCGGTTTGTTAGAGGGCACTCTAGTAGGGATTTGTGTCCCGCTTCTCAGAACGATAGCGGAAACATTTGCATGCTCGTGCACGAGTGCCGATGTTTGGGTTGCTCCCCTCGGGTTCACCTCCGGTTGTGGCAGCAATTGGTTTTGTGACCTTGAGAGGTTCGCCACTTGTAACCACAGCTGGGTTACTTGGTCCGTGAGGGCCCGCTGACCCATTTCCAGCTTTTGATTGATCTTCTCCTGATTGGTTATATATTGAGTCAAGAGAGACTCAACCGGAGAGACGGCCCTCTGTTGGCCATACTGCTGCTGCTGCTGGATTGGCTGCTGATTCCTGGGGGCGTAAAATTGTTGCTGAGGTTGCTGCAGAAATGGTTGCTGCTGAACCTGACTCTGCTGTGGCCTAGCCGGCTGATATGTTTGTTGCTGCGGCTGCTGAGGCGGTGAGGGCTGAAATGGTGGCCGGTAACTGAAGTTTGGGTGGTTCCGATTGTTTGGAGAGTAGGCCGGGTTGGAATTGGTCCTTGGCGGATACGGCGCATTTCCTGTGGGGTTGTAAAATAGTGCGCTCGCCTGATCCAACGATGGTGAGATGTCACCACCGTCGAATTCCCCAAAGAATTCGGATTCTACCGCTGAAATTTGCTGTGTACGGCCCCACCGGCTCCTACCATTAGTGCGGAGATCTGGGTCGAAAGCAAGTCGAACTTGCTTGAAAGTTTGTCGACGTCCTCGACTCTGTGTATACCCCCAGACCTAGGTGTGGCCCTCTCGTCACACCACCTTTCATTGTTGGATGCCATATTTTCTAGGATATGTCCGGCATCTTCCTCGCTCCTAGACATGAAGGAACCCCCAGCCGCGGCGTCCATAGAAGATTTCAGGTCATCCCTCAACCCATTGTAGAACAGATTAATAATCTGCCACTTCGGAAGCTTATGGTGAGGGCATCTTCTTTGCATTTCCTTATATCTCGTCCAAGCTTCATGCAAGGACTCGTGGCTGGCCTGGGAGAAGGAGGAGATCTCACTCCTCAACTTCATGGTCTTCCCCGGAGGAAAGAACTTCGTCAGAAAAGCGTTGGAGAGCTTCTCCCAGGTATTGAAAGTGTTGGGGTCCTTCCCCCTTAGCCATTGCTTGGCTTTGTCTCGCAACGAGAAGGAGAACAGCTTCAGACGGATAGCCTCAGTTGTGAAACCATTAATCCGGAAGGTGTCACACTTCTCCAAGAAGGAGTCTAGATGCTCGATCAGGCTCTCCATGGGTGCACCCGAAAACTGATCCTGCTGGATCCACGTCACCAAAGACGGCTTTAGCTCGAAGCTTTGGGCCGCAATAGCTGGAGAACGGATGGCGGAAGTGGACTCGATAGATGGCATCGAGTACTCCAACAGGTACTTGTGAGGCGGGGTGTTCTCCTCCATGGATTCGGGATCCTCTCTTCTTCGCTTCTCGGCGGCCAAACGCCTAAGGGTGGCATTAATCTCTGGATCGAGGGGAATCAAGTCGTCGAGACTTCTTGAACTCTTGCGCATGAAAAACAACAAACACCCGTGAAGCGACAAGTGGAAAAGAAACAGATAAAATAAGAAATAAAAATAAGAAAAAGAAAAAAGAAAAAGGAGAATGCGAAAATTATCGCGAGGTAGGGATGAGAGCTAGACACGAGGGTTCAAGAGATCCTAAAATAACAAGCACGTTGCCTCCCCGGCAACGGCGCCATAAACTTGACGTGACCGCCCCGGCTTGATATCCGCAAATGGCCGGGGGACCCGCGTGGGGGTTTAGAAATTTGTAACCACAAGCGCACGGTGTTGTAGTGTGGCTTGGGGGTCGAACACGGGGAGGCTAGGATGTGCTTCAGTCAAGTAGGACCAAAATCACCCCGTAGGCGAGCTAGCCCGAATCGGTAAATGGTTGTCACGAAAAGGAATGAAGGGTATGAACAAGAAGAAAATAAACCCGGGACTTTGGTTTCCACTCCGACGAGCGACTCTCGCCGATACGGCCTACGGGTATGGATAGCGATCGGAATTAGGGTCTAATGGTGGGACGTTGCCTCTGAAAGTGGTACCGGCATCCCATGGGCCCGATATTCCGGTCGGTGCCCAGGATGATACACCGGACTTCCCGGATTCGATCAGTGGGCACTCCCGTGTCCATTAACACTGATCGATTCCGGGAGCACTAAGCTCGCAACGATAACTCCCAACGTCTCATCCTGCCGCTCCCGCGTGCTAGGATTCGGCGTCTACGCTAAGGGCGTGAGCTATGGCTAGGGAGTCAACCGCCAAGTTTATTCCTCCTTGGCCCAACGGTCAAGGGCGGTCTTTTTCCTGCCGATGACAATGAAACACCCCGCGTAACCTTTAGATTCCTAATCCCTATCGATTTCCTAACACTATGGACGCATCGGGAAGAGCCCCCGAAGGGGTTTCTACCAAAATCCCAGATTTGGGAACTACTCACAAAAATTCATTAAAAAGCGATCTAAATAAAAATTAACGGTTAGAATCATAATCAGGCGATTGGAATGCGGAAGTAATAGAGTAGTTAAGACAATACTAAAATTTGAGAAAGATCCGAAAACTTACAAAAGAACAGTAATTACAGCCGTCACAATGGGAGAAAACAGTAAAAACTAGCAGCTCCCCGTTTCTGGAACCCAAGGGGTTCGATTTATAGATTCTCGCATCACCCGATCGGTTGACAAGTCGACCGATCGGGTGACCCGTTACAGATAATGAACAGAAAACAGCAAGCTTTCACCCGGTCATATGAACCGGTCGGGTGAGTTCTTGGAGTGACCGGTTGGATCTTGGCGCCATCGGGTGAAGCGATCGGTTTGGTGCCCGTGTCTTCAGCTCCTCATCATCAGCTACAGATGAACCGATCGAGTGAGAGTCACCCGATCGGTTGGAATTTTGCTCGAAAAGACAGAGAACAGGCCCCCGCTGAACCGGTCTTTGAACAGGTCGGGTGACTTCCATATGAGCTCCGGCTGAGACCGGGTGGTGCACGCGTGCATCACCCGATCGGTTTGAGATGGCCAACCGACCGGGTGAGGGGCTGAAAGATGTATTCTTTGTCGTTTGACCCCCTGGATCACGCGTGACTCCTACCGTTGCTCCGGGGACTTGAGATATCATCGTTAAACGTCCTCTACGCGGTCAATCTCCTGCGAACATGGACAAACAAAGAAAAGTGAAAGAAAACGAGAAAATACGAGAAAACGAATAAAAGACGGCGGAAAAACACGGAGAAACACAAAAGAAAACGTGCGTGAATATATGAAATATAAACGCACGTCAGTAGATATGTACCTTATGTCTACCTTCTTGGTTTTATCATAGTCTTTTGCAAAATTATCCTCTTAAACGCTTTCCAGTGTGTTTGCCCTGGATTGGATTGGTAACGACTTACCATTCCAACGACAAAAATAGATGTCCGGTCTTGTACACATCATAGCGTACATAAGACTACAAACTGCACTGAAATATGGAACTTTTTCCATAATTTCCTTTTCCCTTTGGTTCTTAGGACACATCTTCAGACATAAATTATCGCATATGCTTATTGGAATATCAATGGACTTACAGTCCTGCATATTAAACCGTTCTAGAACCTTCTTTATATAAGTCTCTTGTGAAAGAGAAAGAAGTTTCTTCGAACGATTCCTTGAAATCTTAACTCCAAAGATATATATGGCTTCTCCCATGTCTTTCATCTCAAAAACTGATGAAAGCCAAGCCTTGATATCCATCACAAAGCCCTTGTCATTTCCGGCTATAAAAATGTCATCTACATATAGAGACATAATAACATACTTTCTTTTAATCCTCTTGATATATACACAGTTATCTTCATCAAGCATGGAAAAACCATTTGATAAGACAACTTCTTGAAATCGTATATACCATTGCCTCGAGGATTGTTTAAGACCATATATGGACTTACGAAGTTTACAAACCTTATGTTCGTTTTCTTCTTTTACAAACCATGTTGGTTGTTCCATATAGATCTCCTCATCCAATTCTCCATTGAGAAAGGCAGTCTTTACATCCATCAGATGTAATTCGAGGTTTAAGCAAGCTACCAAAGCCAGAATAAGGCGAATCGAGGTAAAACGAACAACAGGTGAGAAGGTCTCTTCGTAGTCTATCCCTTCCTGTTGCGCAAAACATTTCGCGACAAGTCGAGCTTTACATTTGTCTATAGAGCCATCAGCCTTATGCTTGATCTTGAGAACCCACTTGTTCCCAATAGCTCTACATCCTCTGGATAAGTCAACTAAGTCCCAGACTTGGTTAACTTTCATGGATTCCAACTCCTCCTTCATCGCTTCCATCCATTTGTCTTTTGCAGGGCATGATACGGCCTGTTTGAAAGTAGCAGGCTCGTCATCATCTTGTAGTAAAGTCATAAAGGTGTGTGGAAATTCATCCTCAAATCTTAGAGGAGCCAACCTTGTACGATTACTACGTCGTATTTGAGATTCTTCAAGTCCTTGTTGACTCGAATTTAGATCAATTCTAATATAACTCCCACTTGGAATGTCATTAGGAATGCTCCCACTTGGATCATTATTCCCGTATGGAATATGATTAGCATCATTCGTATCATCCATTGGTGAAGGTTGAAACATATTTTCGTCTTCACCAAGAATTCTCCCACTCGAATGAGGTAATCCTTCTTGATCATTAATCTCAAATAGAGATAAGTTCTGACTTATCTCGTCCTGTCTTGGAAACTCGTTTTCCATGAAAGTGACATCCCTCGACTCAAATTCACTTAGACCTACATTGTCTTCCTGACTAATGAAAACATAACCTTTGGAGTTTTCTGTGTATCGTATAAAGATACATTTCCTTCCATGTGGCCCAAGTTTGCCATACTTATGGGAGGAAATATGAGCGTATGATGCACATCCCCAAGGTTTTAAAATGTTTAAGTCAGGAGACCTTTGGTTCCACAACTCATAAGGAGTGGAGCTAACTGATTTCGAGGGTACGCGGTTAAAAATGAAAGCGGTCGTCAATAATGCATCACCCCAAAAGGTGATAGGCAAGTTAGCTTGTGCCATCATTGAACGGACCATTTCCATTAAAGTCCTATTTCTCCTTTCAGCAACACCATTTTGTTGAGGAGTATAAGGCATAGTTACCTGATGTACTGTGCCCTTTTCATCACAAAGTTCCTTAAAACTTATTGATTGATATTCACCGCCCCTATCGGTTCGCAAGACCTTAATCTTGCGATCTAATTGATTCTCCACTAAACTCATATAGTTTTTAAAGCAGGTTAATGCTTCACTTTTGTTGGATATCAAATAGATATGTCTGAATCGGGTGAAATCATCAATAAAAGTGATGAAATAGGATTTTCTGCATCTTGTCTTGACATTCATCGGACCACATATGTCCGAATGGATGAGCTGTAATGGAACCTCGGCCCTTGTGCCGGTTCCAAACGGCTTGCGACAAGATTTCCCTACAAGGCAATGTTCGTAAGTCGACATTTCAACTTTTGAAACATTGGATAGAAGGCCACGTTTGGCAAGTCTATCCATACGCGTTGGTCCAATATGACCAAGCCTTGCGTGCCAACAAATTATATCTGACTCATAAGTCGAAGAATTTGCAACAAGGAAATTTTCATTACTTAATGAAGAGTCATACATTGTATTTAATACAATAAATCCTTTAAATACATACCCAGAACCAATAAGAGTATTATTACAAAACAAGTCCGCTTTAAAATTTTGAAAGAACCAGCTATAACCAAGACCCATTAACACGACCACAGATATAATATTCCTTCGAATACCTGGAGCGAAGAGGACATCATGTTGTAAGAGAGTGCGGCCGTTGTCCAAGACTAGCTTGCAAGTCCCAACGCCTTTCACTTCAACACGTGTGTTGTTTCCTACATAAATCCACTTTGTTCCTTGGGGTATCCGGTGATACTCCACGAAGGACCGTCTGTCCCTTGCTATGTGGTCGGTGGCACCTGAATCAATTATTCAAAATGAATTAGATTCTACAAGAAATATTGAAATAGAAACACATGTGTAACTAGTATTACAAGTTACATTGTCATCTTCATCCGTACAAGAACGGGCGTAGTGACCTAACTTGTTGCACTTGAAGCACTTGATCCTCTTCAAGTCTTTCTTCTTGTGCCATTTCTTGTACCCACCCTTATGTTTGGGTTTCTTGGTAGACTCAGGTTGCTTATTACGTTCATTATTAGACTTCGAATGAGCTTTCCGTTTCTTTCCCCCGTGTGAGGAACTAGCAACCATGTGCACTTCTGCACTTGGCTTGGCAGCCGCAAGCCACTGTTCCTCTAATTCGAGGTGCTTAGAAACATCGCTGAAAGTCTTGATGCTCTCATTATGAGTGAGATGCATCTTCATTTGGTCCCACCCATTTGGCAAGGAACGTATGACTGCTTGGATTTGTTTCTCATCAGTGAGCATATGACCTGCATCCTTTAACTCTGAGATTAGATTCGCCATATGTTGCAGACGTTTCCCCATGGAATGATCTGGACGTTGCTTGTATGAATCAAATCTTATAGTTAAAGAACGAAGTTTGGACACCGTTGTGCCACCAAACTTCTCCTCAAGCTTGGACCATATGTCCATGGCTAAGTCATGCTCTCGGAAGATGCGCATTATGTCATCGGCCATACTGCTCAATAACGTAATGCGAGCTATCTTATTCTTCCGCGACTAAGAATCAAAAGCTTCATTGTCTCGTCTGTGGTGGGCCGTAGTGCCCAACTCGGGTTCAATCATTACGTTCTTTAGAGTTTCGAGCACTTCTTGCTCCTCTAGAACGTATTGTATCTTGATGGACCATAGTTTGTAATTATCGCCGTTGAGTTTTTTACCTCTGTTTAACTCAGCGACGATATTCTTTGAAGCGGAAGACATTTTACTTTTAAAATGCTGCAAAAGACACAATACCGAAGGTTTGATCAAAATCATTGCATTAAAAATTCTTAAAATATAATTCCCACTTGAAATGATAATAGAATATCCCATTTGGATAGTTCTAATTTCAACTCCCACTTGGAATGTTATTTATAATTTGATAAGTTACTTTCGAAAAATATTGAAGATGTTACTCTAGAATCGGAAAGGTCACTACGTTTCCAATCACCATCTAGAGTAACTTTCAATATTTCCCCATCACTTTATCAAATAATAGTACTCTTATAGTACTTTGCAGCGAAAAAGCGTTTTTGAAAACGTATTTTTCAAAAATATTTTGCAAACATATTTTGCAGTATTTTGAAAACGTATTTTTCAAATGCATTTTGCAAACGTATTTTGCAAGGCCTATACCCCATTACAGGGTGTCATAGCCGAAATGTTTCGACAATTCCCCAGCCATTGTCGGTGTCGTGTCAAGGTCGTGCCAAGGCCGAATTCATCTTCCTTCCGAAGTGAGAGTCGCCATCGCAACTTGGCCAAAGCCGGATCCCCCTTTGGGGAAAAATGCGATATTTCAACTTAGTACCCTTATGATACTAGCGAAATATACGGCAATCCCTGGCCATCTGCCGGGATTGAGCCGTAGTCGTGCCAAGGCCGGATTCCCCCTGAGAGGATTTTTCTGCATGCCATCGTCGCCGGCTCCCGTATGGATCCAAGTGCTCCCCCCTATAGGAGAATATTGTCGCAGAGTATTGCCGTCGGACTCGTAGGGGTTGTTCATGCAAGCCACCGCCATGCAAGTTTCCCCCTTTCAGTCACGTAAGCCCCCCCCCATAAAAAAAATTGGGTCAACCGGGGCTTGGCACTGGCCGAGGTCGGGGCCGGCAGTGGCCGGGCACCGGCCTCGGCCAGTGCCGGCAGGCCTTGGCCTGGCACCGGCCACTGTCAGGGCCGGCCGTGGCCCTGGCAGCGGCCAGGGCTAGCCGCAGCCAGGCCCTGGCCTCGGCCAGGGCCAGTCGTGGCCCTGGCCTCTGCCAAGGCTGGCCAAGCTATGGCCTGGCCCCCGGCCTGGGCCGAAAGGGCCCTGGCCCCCAGGCCAGGGTCGGCCAGGCCGTGGCCGGAGTCCTGGGCGCCGGCCCTGGCTTCCGGCCAGGGCCGGCAGGGCCCTGGCTTCCGGCCAGGGCCGGCAGGGCCCTGGCTTCCGGCCAGGCCCTGGCCTGGCCGCGGCCAGGGCCCCCCTGGCCCTGGCCGGCCAGAGCCGGCCAGGCCATGGCCGGGCCTTGGCCCTTTGGCCATGGCCGGCCATGGCCAATATGGCCATGGCCGGCCACCCCCTTACATGGGGTTGGCCTCACACCCTAGCCGGGGGGGTTTTCGTTGTCATTTGGCTATAGCCAACCCCCTCCGCATTGGGAGGGGGGATGCATAGCCTCCATGGCCCATATGGCCATGGTGATCATGCATAAGTCATCTTCTCTGATGGGAATAACCACCATCTTCTTATCCGATGAGACACCCGTTCGTCGAGAAAGTAGTTATCCTTCAATGGCCATGTGCCAAAATGAAAAATAAATAACATACTTTAAAGTTCGTAAACTACACGCTCCACATGAAGAGAGCGCCCATTCCCTTTTGAATGGAGACTCAGCAACCATGAAGACTGCAAGTTTGGCGAGGTTCTTCCCGTCACGGAGAGTTCCTGCCATATCCATAATGACAGAAGACCCTAACGTGAAAAGAACAACCGCTGCATTCTCTGCGTCACGAAGCGTTCCTACCATATCCATAATGGTAGGATACCCATTCGTGAAAAAGACAACGCCTCGTTCATCGGTTCGACGGGGCGATGGTTTGACCGGGGTGAACCCGTATGGCTCGATACCAATGTAGGATCCTGTCAAAACAGCGACGTTAGGATCGAATAATAAAGTAGAGACTTATGCTTGCATACGCGGCACCGTAGTCTCGGAACATCGCCCTCGGATTCGCCACAACGGTCGGTACTTCGTCACGGAGGATCGAAGCAGAGTTTCACCGCCTAAATCTCTATTTAGAAGGGGATTTTAATGGAAGGGAGAAGAAGAACATAAGATGCCTTATGCAAACTTATGGCATGGAAAGTGTAGTATGAATGCCTTACCCTTGGGTCCTATTTATAGGCTTTAGGGGTAGTTATTGTAGGAAATAACTAAATATAAGCTTATTAGCCTATATTAGCACATTCATTTATCCTCTTCTTCATTCACTTATCAAGTGCCTTTATGCACTTATAAAGTGACTTTTTCCACTTATCGAGTGGATTTTTCCACTTATCGAGTGGTCTTTTTCACACGAGAAATGGTTCCCTTCGTGCACGCTTTTGTCCACGTGACATCTGAGGTCCGTATACCCTCATACATCCCCTCATGGGTTTATTCATGTCGTCCATATCCAACAGCAGCCGCAGCCACCTCAGGTCGAACAACTTGCCGGCACCCACTCCCTCTTCCCTAGCCACGGATCTGGCATGTCCTCCACCTATACGGCCGCAAGCTCACCCCTTGCCCATAAAACTGTTCTTTCACCCTTGGAACTGTCGAACATCAGACCCATCTCTTAGAACAGGCCGATGTCCCTCTCTCGCACGACTGTCCTACCCTGTGCGGTGTCTTCCTATCACCGCAGTTGCATTCCAACGCCGCTCAGCTGCTTTCCGTGTCTTCCCGACGCTGTAGAATGCCGTGCGGCTATCCTCCCCCTCCGCGTCGCTGTTCAGTGATCGTATCGCTACCCGGCTGATCGTCATTCGTTGTCGCTGTCCTGCCGTACCTTTCACGCTACCGAAATCACAACCCGACGTCAGTGTAGCTCTCGCGTCGTGTTAAGGTATACTTGAACCGTAGGAACCCACACGCTTACATGTTAACTAAGATTAAAAATTGTAACTTTAATTGCTTTGGTAACTCACTAATCAAGATCTAATAATATGGAACTGTTGGTTGGGCGATGTTCTGAGCACATAGGTAGACCTGGACTCTTTGATTGTGTGTCTTGCAGCACGTCTCTTTCAGGCAAGTGAAACTTTCCAATACTTGTTTTAGGCCATGTCTTAGGCCAATTTTTGGAATAGCGTAAAAGAGACTAGGCGATGAAATGATAGTCGCCTAGACACCATGCTTGATCTAGCTTGACAACGAAGTTAGATCCGACACCCTTGCTATACTATCATTTCATAACGCATGTCACGTTTAATTTCAAATTAAATGTACGCACTTTTAACTCCTTATTCCCATGTTTATGCATTTTGCCACGTCATTTCATGCATTGATTGTATTGCCATGTATGTGTAGCACACACTACTTTAAATTGTAAGCTACAGCGAGTAGGGTCCTGACCCCTACATCCTATTAAGTCTAGGCACCTGCTTTACAGGCACATCCATATGCAAATAACACTTCCGGGCTCATGGTCCAGAAGATGGGAGCCGGTCCATACACACGTGGGAGGGGTAGGGTTAAGTGATCACTCAGTGTAGAAGTATGCCCATACAGCAACTTCAGCTGAAAGGGGTAAACCCGGTGCACATCGTGAATACAAGTTACTCGTGAAATCGTGAATACTGTTTAGTAGCTCTTGCGACAACATGTCATGCATTGCAAATACCATGTTCTATTTAACTGCTGCATTCATTGAATTATCATATCATGTCATCTTTATTATTTTAGAACTGCTAGTTCTACTCTTTACTTTTACGTTCCTTGCACAAAAGTCTCCCTTTCCCTTTAGGAGATTTTGTTGCTAACATGTACCCTTTTCTCTGGGTGTCACATGTCAGGTTTTGAGCCTGAGTTAGTTTCTGAGGACGACTAGTTGCTGACGTCCAGTTCGAGGATATCGGTCCCACCCTAGTTCAGCTGGAGACTATTTCTTAGTCAGTATTTGTTTTTCCTAGTAGTTGTTGTTAGGTTGCTCGGTGCGTAGCACCCTTCTCTTGTTGTAGTTTTAGTTTCGGCCATGCTTTGGCCTTCTTTTCAGACTTGTACTTTTCTTTTATGGCTATATTTCTGAATGTTTTGAATAATGAAATGGATGCCTTGAATGTTGGTTATTTCGTTGCATGTGTTCATATTAATATTATTATTGTTGTTTCTTTATGCAATGCAAGAATCTGCGAGAGGATGTACACACAGACGCTTATCAGACTGCAGCTTCACAGCTCCAGTCTGAGCGGACCTCTTCGCGTCTCGCTTTCCGTGCTTAGGAAGCGGGGCGTGACAGCCCTAGTCTTTTATATTGCTGATAATCCTATTTGAAAGATAAACGTGACAACCTTTTTGAGTACACCAACTGACACTTTTCTGAGATTCAGAACAAAACCCAAGACTATATATAAATCTGCCTCACTGTGGGTTCGACACTTTACTATATTACAAAGCGTGAACATTGTAAACAAGATGTCGTTGCCGGGGAGGCAACGGTTTATACTTGGGTTATTTTCTTTATTGAAGAAATTGTTAGTTACTCTTATCATCTTCTCATCTTTCCATATTTTCATTCTTTTTTTTCATTTGCTATTGACATTTTCCCTGAGTTGTTGCTTGTGCATGAACACTTGCCAAGGGTGATCCGATGATCTAATATTTGACCCTGAGATTGAAAGAACAGCAAGGCGGCTCAGAGCTGAAAAGAGGAGCCATATTTTTTAGGAATTAATGGCAGAAGGTTCTAATACTCATCCGCATACTGGCATCATCCTGGATCACATGAGGCCTAATTTATACAGTATATCTTCTATCTTGAGACCGCAACTGGCGGCGGGAAATTTTGAATTAAAGACTATGTTAATAAATCTGATGCAGCAGGATCCTTTCCACGGGCATACACATGAGAATCCCAACCATCATATAAATCTCTTCTTGGCAAAGTACGACAATTTCCAAGTTAATGATGTAAGCGGCGACGCAATAAAGCTACATCTATTTCCATTTACTCTGATGGACAAAGCAGCTTATTGGGTAAGGGCGCACCCCATGAATACTTTCAAAACTTGGGAATAGTTGGCCTTAGCATTCATCAACAAGTTCTATCCACCGTCCAAAATGGTGAGGATAAGGGGGGGCAATCACGAACTTTAAGCAGCTTCCATAAGTGATGCAGAACACGAACGATTTAGGGATTTGGGGAAGAAAATAACTTGGCTTCACACCAATGGATCGAAGGCTTCGCACCATGGAGAAGACCATTCACATCTTTTGAGGGAAAATTGCTTTCATGGTTTCATTGATTAAAAATATCCCAATACATGGCTTTAAATAGGATACAATCCCTCAACCGTCACATTCTATCCAATATGGGACTAAACCAAAGAAATAAAAAAAGATACAAAATTCAGATCTCAAATGGGCTTAGGCCCATCCATAATGAGCTACGTTGATTACGATGCCATCTACACGTGTAAACCCTAATGTCCCCATCAACTCTCCCCAGGTGGAAAGAACTCGGCTATGACGAGTGCAGGGCCAACTGGCTGTCATAATACTCAAGAAAATCTGGCTCTAGCCTCTGGATTTCTATTCTGGTAATCAAAGTTCAGTCTGATTCTGGCCGGCCTTTCCAACTCACCAAGTAACACTGAAAAACACCCTCCCGGGTTTATATAATATGTTCATCTAATATATGATCAATCTGCTTTCTCTGTGGATGTATGGGTGGTAAAGGAATGGGAGGATGAATAGTAGCGACACTCAAGTCATCTTGGGAAGGCTCGAAGAATCTGTATGTGGGTATAGCTACTGGACCTTAATAAGCCACTAAATCTTCAATATTAAAAGTTGAGATAATCCCATAATCTACAGGGAGATCTACCACGTATGCATTAGAACCAATTTTCTTTAAGAGTTTGAATGGGCCAACACTACGAGCCAACAGTTTCTTCAAGGTTCCAGAAGGAAACCTCTCAGATCTGATTCGCACCAAAACATAATCACCTTCATTAAACTCTTTGAAGCACTCGTGAGTATCTGCAATAGCTTTATATTTTTCATTGCCAGAATGAATTCTCCTGTTGATCTCTTTATGCAAGTCATGAATGTGTTGTGCAAATGACTTAGCTAACTCAGACACATTTCGATGATGCGACATGGGAATGAGGTCTATAAGCTTTCTGGGTTTGTAACCATGAACTATCTCAAATGGACTCATACCAATGGACCTATTTATTGACCCATTATATGCAAACTCGGAAGTGGACAATATCAGATCGCAATTCCTAGGATTTTCACCCACTAAACATCTGAGGAGATTCCCTAAACTACAGTTCACTACCTCAGTTTGACCGTCGGTCTGGGGGTGGTAAGCAGTGGAGAACTTGAGCTTAGTTCCCATCATATGCCATAGGGTTTTCCAGAAGTAGCTCATAAATTTTACATCCCTATCAAACATTACACTCTTGGGTAGACAATGGAGATGAACAACCCCATCAAAATAAAAGCTTGGCAATGTGTAAGGCTTCTAATGTTTTGGAGCAAGGGATGAAGTGTGCCATCCTGGAGAATCAATCCACAATGTCAAAAACTGAATCGTGCTTCTTAGGTGTGCGTGGAAGTCCTAGCATGAAATCTATACTAACGTCTTGACAGGGACAATCTGGCACAAGTAATGGTGTGTAGAGGCCAGTATTCTGTTTTCTATGTTTGCCATCTAACAAACTCGACATTGACCCACCAGAGTGGCAACATCTTTCTTTAGGCTCGGCCAATAAAACTGACTCTCTACCGACTTAATAGTCTTATCCCTACCAAAATGTCCAGATAAAACTCCAGCATGTATCTCCCAGACAATAAACCCTTACAGAAGTACGTGGAATACATAACTGTGCGGCCCTAAAAAGATACCTATCCTATAGGAAATAACTATCTTGTTCTCGTACTAACTCATCCTAAAGGATAGCAAAAATCTCACCAAAGTCTGGGCACAACATGTAATCTTCATTAATCTTCTCGAATCCTATTACCTGAACACTCATAGCAAATAGTAGATCAACTCTGCGACTGAGTGCGTCTGTGGCCTTATTCTCAACCCCGCCTTATGGTTAAGGACAAATGTATACTCCTGAAGAAAACCAACCCACCGAGCGTGTCTAGAGTTTAGTTTCTTCTGGGAATTGAAATATTTCAAGGCCTCATGATCCGAGTACAATACAAACTCTTGTGGTAGGAGATAGTGTCTCCAATATTGTAAGGCCTGCACTACTGCATAAAATTCCTTATCGTAGGTGGAGTAGCGTAGTTTGGCATCACTAAGTTTCTCACTAAAGTATGCCACAGGATGTCCTTCTTGACTTAAACCTCCACCTATGCTTATACCTGACGCATCACATGCGACCTCAAATGCTCTTATGAAATCCAGGAGGCACATAACAGACGCATTAGTCATTCTTCTCTTTATATCCTCAAATGCCTTGGCGGTAGATTTAGTCCACGTAAAATCTCCCCTTTTCATACAGTCGGTATGGGGGACATGATAGTGCTGAATCCTGTTATGAATCAACGGTAGTAACCCATGAAATCTCCTAACCTCGTGTAGGTTGCGGGATTCAGGCCAATCTACTATCGCTGGAATCTTTTGGGGATCCACCCGCACTCCCTCTGAGGAAACAACAAAACCTAAGAAGATGACGCTATCAGTCAAGAAGGAACACTTCTTGACTTAAGGTTTGCATAAAGGCTCTCCTTCCTCGGGGTAATGCATACCTGCAGTAGGTGGTCTGTGTGTTGGTCCCTAGATCGTCTATAAATAAGGATGTCATCAAAGTATACGACTAGAAATTTCCACATGAATGGTCATAGTACTTGAGTCATCACTCTCATGAGTGTACTAGGGGCATTGGATAGGTCAAAATGCATGACCATCCACTCATATAAACCATCCTTTGTTTTAAAAGCCGTTTTCCATTCGTCCCCTGGGCGGAGTCTAATTTTATGATAACCACTCTTAAGATCAATCTTTGAAAATATTGTGGCACCAGTCATCATATCAAGCATGTCATCAAGCCCAGGAATTGGAAAATGATACTTGACTATGATCTTATTAATGGAATGACTATCCACACACATTCTCCATGATGCATCCTTTTTGGATATGAGGAGACATGGTACTGCACATGGGCTCAAACTTTCCCTGATAAAACCTTTGACTAACAATTCGATAACTTGCCTTTTTAGCTCAGCATGCTCAGTGGGGTTCATTCGGTAATGAGGAAAGTTGGGAAGTGTAGCTCCCAGGAATAAGTCTATGACGTGCTAAATATCACGCATGGGTTGAGGATAGTTTGGGAGGGTTTCAGGGAAAATGTCACGGAATTCCTTCATTATAGTCGTTATCTCATCCGGTATCTCCTCCTGACTAATCTCATAAATCTCCCTCGCAACTAAGGCATACATGACTGTATCCTTTCTAACTTCTCTCTTCAGCTCCTTAAGACTAATAATATGTAAGATCTTACCCTTAGTTGCTTACTTCTTCTCAGGAGCGGTCATCTTGGGTTGTATGTGATTCAGCTTGATTTTCTTGCCTTCATGTGTGAATGTGCACGAGTTCGAGCGAGCGAAAATCGTGACATCTATGTCAAAAAACCAAGGCCTCCCCAAGATGATATGACCAACATCCATGGGCAACACATCACATCAAATCTTGTCCTTATATGATCTACACTGAATAGGAACAAGACATCTTTCTTTGATGCCAATGGATAAAGCGTCCACCCATGAAACCTTATAAGGACTAGGGTGGGGGACTGGCTGTAAACCTATGCGTGTAACGAGCTTAGATGGCACAACATTTATGAAACTTCCGATATCAATGATTACCTTACTATGACTGTCACCATGCATCACAAAGGTGTGAAAAATCACGGTCCTATGCCAGTCATCGCTCTCTTTGGCTTGAGCTAGGGCACAATGTACAACACCAAGTCTAGGGTTTTCAGAGCATGTATCTATAAGATTTACTCGTGTGGGTATGCTCTGAATATAATCTAGTCTAGCCGATTCTTCATCGGTCTCATAACCTGCCTCAACTGTCTCATAAACTTCTTCTTCCTCATATATTTGGTCATCTCCCTCAGGATAGTGTACTAATAGGGCCTTAGAAGGGCAGCTTCCTGCAAAGTGAACATTGACACTTGTAGATTGGGTACATGGACCGGATCTAGAAGACTCACCCATAATCCCTTTTCCTTTGTTATTCATGTAGGTGGGGGGTCTCGGGTCAGATCTAGGTTGGGATTGACTCTGGGGTGGTTTGCTACCAGCTGCTGCTGGGCGACGTGCCAAATCTCGTGAATCGTAACACCTAGCAACTGAAGCTTGATGAAAGCTATTAATATCTAACACGATCTGATAAGCATGCTCTAGTGTGTGGACATCACGAAGGATGAGCTCCTTACGTAGGTCAGTTCTAAGGCCAGCTCTAAACCTAGACAATGTCACACTCGCATCTTCCTTTACATTGCATCTCATCATATACTCGTCAAACTTATCGACGTATGTGCGAACTGACCCACTATCCTGGGTGAGATTCTGCCACTGGTCTAGGAGTCGCTGGTGATATGACGTGTGTTAATATTTCTCCTTCAGCTTCTCTTTCATCTCATCCCATATACATATGGGCTCTTGCCTACCCTGGGCTAACATGCACTCAATATTCTGTCACTACAACTTGGCAGGTCTAAATAAGCTTCATCCTCGCAAACCTCACTTTAATCTCCTCAGACATGTTATACCATCCAAAACAATGGTCCATATCAGCCATCCAATCAATAAAAGTCCGGGGATTCAGATGACCATCAAAAGTGGGTTCGTCTACCTTAATGCCATTGATCACACTATCATCTCTGTCACGTCGGTCGTGACGGGGCCTCTCTCTAGATTTCCTAGGTAGACTAGGCGTGTGTCTGTCATAACGGGGTCTCTCTATAGATCGCCTGTGTGGACTAGGTACTTGTCTCTCATGATGAGGTCTCTCTCTAATTCTCCTAGGTGGGCTAGGCGTACTATGTGCATGTGAACCCTCATCTGACGCCCTCTGCCTAATGTTCTCTAGGCGTATCACTCGGTTTAGACACTCACGAGACTCAGTCCGTC
The DNA here is from genome assembly GCA_030789695.1 of Scilla litardierei. Classification (NCBI taxonomy): domain Eukaryota; kingdom Viridiplantae; phylum Streptophyta; class Magnoliopsida; order Asparagales; family Asparagaceae; genus Scilla; species Scilla litardierei. Next base: position 76,733,115 of record CM061140.1, read on the forward strand.
CTGCATGGACTTGGGTTTCTAATGCAACTAACCGGTTAAGGACATATCTCAGCGTATGTTGGTCAGCATCCATAGTATTTGACGTCTGATATATTTTGCCACTACGTGTGGTCATGTAATGTACTAGTCCTAAATGATGAATGCTTGACTAATGCCCTTCTTTTTTGTTTTTTTGTTTTTTTAATGTGGATGAGATGATGGTAACAACTAATGAAACTTCATATATGATGCAGGTGAATGATGGAGAGATCAACTAGCAGCAACCATTGAGCAATTCAAATTTCAAGTCATGTGCAGTTCTCACATCAATTTCAAATATTTTAATTGGGAGATTGTAATGATGATTTGTGAGCTGTAATGTGAATACTCAATTATCTTAATGAAAATAAGTCTTGATGCACTGTGGTAGTAATTTGAAGCTCTTCTTTTAATATCAAGTTTTAAGGCTCTAGGCAAAAACACGGTCCTATGTTTGTTTTGCTTGCAAAGAGGGCTAGCAGCAGTGTAGCAACAAGTGGCTAAATGAAAACTCACATTAGATTGTCTTTTAAAGAATATGAACAGGTCCAGATAGGATGGCGATGCATCTGTGGCTGAGTCCTCTAAGCACCGGCACGAACCGTTCTGAATTTGGACTCCGTACGAACCTGAAATCACTAAAAATACGAAGACTACGCAAAAATATTCCGAAAATACCATAAAATGTGCTAAAATGGGAAGGGCTCACTATTGAGCCGATGGCTCGGCTCAGCACCTTAGCTCAGGGGTTCGGCTCGGCTCCTCTTCGTAAACAGCCCAGTCGAGCCAAACTATAGCACTGGGGAGCTGCATTTGATTCCCGATGCTTCTGGCATTGGACCAGCGCGATGCTTGCTCCAGTGGCGTCGCCCGAGGGAGCGTTGCAACATAGGCACGGTCAGCATCGGTGGTGGTCGGTGGTGGCGTCGGCGTAAGGCGGCATCGACCTTGCACGAGGGAGTCGTTTCAAACGACGGCGGTGCCTGAAATTGGTGGCGATGGGGTCGTTCGAGGATGCTGGGAAGTCATCGAAGTATGAGATCTGCCGGTGTGAGGTCTTACTCGAACAAGGATCTACAGGCAGAGGAGTGATGACATCTGTAAACGGGGAATTTGCACGCGTGAGATCCCCAGGCGTGAAATCTGCAGGCGTAGGGATCTGCAGGCGCGAAAGGTTGGTCGGAGAAGGTTGGTCGATGGCGTCGTTGCTTGGTGGCAGATGAAGGCGCGGAAGGAGAGAATGGATGCGGTTTTTGTGTGTTAAAGATTTGGAGAGATGGGGGATGAAAAGAAGGAAGGCGATGTGATGTAGATTAGGGTTTAGGGTTTTGGAATTTGAAGAAAATGGCAGACGGAAAAAAGAAGCTAGGTTTTGGAATTTTGCCAGGTTTTTTGCCGAAAAATAGATGGAAATTGGAAGATGGAAAGAGAACCGTTCGGCTCTGATACCAATTTGATGTAGAACATGAATGATTTAGGAATCTGGGGAAGAAAATAACTTGGCTTCACACCAATGGATCCAAGGCTTCGTACCATAAAGAAGACCTTTCACAGGTTTTGAGGGAAAATTGCTTTCATGCTTTCATTGATTGAAAATATCCCAATACATGGCTTTAAATAGGATTACAATCCCTCAACCCTCACATTTTATCCAATATTGGACTAAACCAAAGAATTAAAAAAAGAAACAAAATTCAGATCTCAAATGGGCTTGGGCCCATCCATAACAAGCTAGGTTGATTACGATGCCGTCTGCATGTGCAAGCCTTGATGTCCCCATCAATAAGAGTCACTCTACGAAGCATGGGAACACTTTAAAGACTTGCAACACCAATGCGCACACCATGGCGTTCTAGATTGGGATCTTTCAAAAGCTTTTATAATGGTCTCAAGCTCGACACCAAAATGATTATTGACGCCTCTGCACAAGGCACACTATTGTCTAAGCTACCAGAGGACGCCACATCACTGCTAGAACAAATAGCCTCCAACAACCAACAATGGAGCGACGATCGCTCAACATTTAGAGGCACATGTTCTGAGGTAAAGGTATCCACACAGCTTGAGGGGCAACTTGAGACTCTTTGCAAGCAGGTTGCACGAATTGACCAGAGGGTGGATGCTATTCCTACTACTTCCAAAGCTACATTATATGCTACTTATGAAGCTTATGCCGAGCAAGGGAACGCTCCAATGGAAGGGTCCTATAAAGGAACGTGAATACCATCGGAGCATGTTAATTATATAGCAGGTGAGTGGAGCAATCCTAGACCTCAGTGGTCAAATCCAGCATGGAAATCACATAATGGGTTCTCCTACAGAATCCAAACGGAGCAATACAACCAACATCCCAACCGAGGCCACCACAACCTTCACAACAACAAGGCCAACCTCCACTACAGCATCAATATGTATTCAAGCCATCTGGGCCTTATAGGCCGTCGGGGTATTATAATCGTCAGCCTTACCAGCAACCACAACAACAGTACCAATTGACGACGCAAAAATTTGAAGTGGATGCGACTTTTGAGGCCTTTATTACCTTACAAACAAAGATCAATTCAGAAATTTAAGCCAATCAAAATCTACGGAAAGCCTCCGTTGATGGCTTATCAGCCCAAATGACTCAATTTATGAAGGTTCAAGGGAGATTGGCATCTCAACCGGAGCCAAATCCAAGGGGCCAAATCAACACAGTGGTAGCAGTTATGACGAGAGGAGGAAAGAGTACGTACACTGTGATGGTGCCGGTCACTAAGACAGTGGATCAACAAGCATCGATGCCTATTCAAGAGGAAGATACCGCCATCTACGAGCCTATAATTGCATATGACGAGGAGAGAATTATTGATGAACCGCCTACCATTGCAGATAAGGAGGCTCCACCTACCATGTCGCATATTCCCATCACTACGGCACCGACGGATGTTCCTATTTCTGAAAACACTATGCTGAAGGATGCTAACAAGGACAAGGGAAGCCGTCCTCCCCCTCCATACCCGCAGAGATTAGCCATGACAAAGCTTGAAAAGAAGTATGCTAAGTTTATAGAGCTTCTAAGGGGTGTTCACTTGAACATCCATTTCAAGGATGCGCTTACCGAGATCCCACATATGCTAAAATTTTGAAGGACTTAATAGCGGGGAAGCAGAAAAGGAGGCAGTAAAGTTGGTAGATAGCTGTACTTCTGTCCTCAAGAATACCTTACCAAAGAAACTACCTGACCCCAGAATCATCACGGTGCCTGTTCGGCCGTCCCTTTGCTCTCACAATCGGGAAGGTGGTCGAATGTCGTCTTATCGCAAGCACAAAGTGTAAACAGTGGTGAGCAGGTATCGTATCCACAGGGAGGTGGTTGACACACTACCTATCGATCCTTGGCTAACTTAGGCTTCGACGTCTTTTATTGGTGGAGATAGATTTTGGAGTGTCGTAATAGTGGTGGATGTGGAATGCGAGGGTGTCATGGTCAGTGAGTCACCTAAAAAAACAAAAGAGAACAAATAAAACAAAGAGAAACACGAATGCGGGAAAATATCACTAGGATGTCGGGAATCCCTGCTATGTCTTTCGGGCTTGGATATCAGGTAGCAATCGGGCAACTCTCGTAGTCACCAGCCACTCTCGTGGGTGTGAGCATCGAAAACGGCCGCTAATCTCGAATCAGATTCATGGGGATCCTCCCTATGACGTGAAGCCGCCTTTCTGATACTCTGATCCTAGGGCTGATCCCCCAAATCCCTTGCTCAAACTACCATATGGCAACCCAAGTTGCCAACTAAGGGTAACCCTTCATCCAAACCCTAGAATCCTAATGTTCGTCCCGAACTTATCAATAGATCTACTCAATCATGGAACAAGAGATAGAAACAATAGGGATTAACATCACAAGCATTTAAAAGGGAAGATATGAACGATTCAATACCAAAACAGCTAAGAGAGACAATAAAATAGATTCAACCAAAGAAATTACATAGCAAAAGAAGATTCAATACAAAATCAGCGAGGAGGGGGCCGATGCATAGCCTAACCTCCGAAATGGACATCAAACCTCAAAAACTAGCTAAAGGGAAGATGTTTCAGCCCCTCCCCCCCAAATTGATGGTTTCACATTACATATATATAGCCCCCAGCAAAACCCTAAAAACCACTCAAAATAACCCTAAAATCACTTGGGTCCGCGTTTGCTGCCTAGGTAGCTCGGGCTGGCTGCTGCAGGTCGCTCAGCCGAGCATTGATGCTTGTCTACCAGAGCACAGATTCCAACACAGATTCACCAACTTGCAAAAATTTCCTAGGGCGCATCCAACCTCAGTTTGGTGTGTTCTAAGTGGTGTTGGAATCGTTATGACGTCAACTATCTGGAAAAAATATTAGAAAAATACTATAAAATCACTGGTGATATAAAATCGTCAAAGAGTGAAGGACTGTCCTTAAATCTACGCCATCAGCCATTTCTACTCCCCCTCGGCCGAGCGGCTTGGGTCACTCGGTCGAGCATGCACTAGCACTCGGTCGAGCGTCTCTTGGGGCTTCAGAGCTTTTCCTTAAGAGAATTGATGTCGCTCGATTGGGAATTGATGTCGCTCGATCGGGAATTGATGTCGCTCGGTCGAGCGGGAAGCCATTCGACCGAGCGACATATCGCTCGACCAAGCGAAATAAGCGCAAATCCAATAGAGAGTTTGTAGGCAAATTCTTGGGCTCTCCTGACAACTGGCTCGGGTGAGCAAGTTGATCGCTCGGTCGAGCAGGTCAAGTCGTTCACCCGAGCAACCCTTTGAGCTCTTGGCCTCTTGTCTTGGTGTCAAAGCTCGGTAGAGCACGTGAAGCGCTTGACCGAGTGATCTGGCAACCTCTGGCTCCTTCTTCTCTTCTCCTTTCTCATTTGCTTTCTTCTTTCTCTCTTCTCTTCCTTTCTTCTCTCTTTCATTGCTATATAGTGGCTTTGAGTCGTCAAATGCGACGCCGTCGCTGCTCCGACATCAGTGTTCATGTCCTTCTCTCCAATATACTCTAATTTGCTCGATATTCCCTGAAATGCAACCAAACGCTCTTAAACTCAAATAGTTCCAATTATTAGCGTAAAAGCATTTAAAATCGGGATTTAATCAATTTTTTTGACGTGTAAGCATATAGATAAAATGTGGAATATTATAACACATCAGTGTCGTGCTCCAATGACGGCATCCCCATTGATAGAGCGGTCATTGACTTGGGGGAGAACATTAGCTTGATGCCGCTCTCCATCTTTAAAAGACTGAACACGGGAACAAAGCTTCAGCATACCGACATGCGTATACAACTAACAGACCAATCCATCACTTTCCCGGTCGGCATCACACATTACGTCATTCTACAAATACCGGGGGGGGGGGGGGGGGGGATTTGCGTGCCGATGGACTTTGTCATTATGGACATGTCTGAGAAGGGGAGTTCTTGAATTATCTTCTTATGTCCATTCATGGCCATAGCTGGAGTCTTGATCGTCGTCCATGAAGGTACATTGTCTATGAACATTGGAAACATTGAGAACGAGTTCCACCTCCAAAAGCTAATGAAGGAGCGCTTCATGTGCGAGGATGCTAGCTGCCTTGAGCTCCTAGAGGACGAAGCTAACGATGAATATGCTATGGAGGAAATTGCTAGAGACCTCATGAGGAAGGGCTTAGATGATGACGGTGACGTCATACATGACAAGGCGTTGACTGCTTGCTTGAAGGTCTTAGACGAGGTGCCCCCCGGTAAACCACTTCATCATCAAACACTGGAGGCCATGATCTATGAAACCTCTGAAGGTCGATGAGGAAAGGCAAGCCAACTCCTGCCACTTGACCTCATAGGAAAGCAAGATGGGTGCATCTCATAGGCGCCCAATGTCAAGGACCACCACTAAAAATCATAAGGGAGTCGAGCTTATGACTTGAAACAAGTGCTTATCAGGAGGCAACCCATATTTTTTATATTTTTAGTTCTATTCCTTTAGTTTTTCTTCATTTTACTCAAAAACAAAATAAAAAGGTTTTTTATTTCATTAGAAAAATATAAATTATATAAATAATAAAAATTTCTGACGTGTTCCACCTTATACATGTGAACAATGGAGAGAGCATGCAAAACGATGAAAATTTGGAAAAGGAATCGAGAAGAAATGAGGAAGAGAGCCATACTTAGCTTGGAAGGCAATAGAAAGTCACTCGACCGAGCAACTACCTTGCTCGGTCGAGCTATAATCAGCTAAAGGAGAGAGCAAAAGGGCACTTTGTAATCAATTCCACTTGACCGAGTAGCCACCTTTCTCGGTCGAGCTACGGTCGTAGTCAGAATGAGCTCAAAGCATTGCTATGTAATTAATTCAGCTCGACCGAGCTGAGTGAGCAGCTCGACCGAGCTGAGTGAGCAGCTCGGCCAAGTAGCTGGGCACAATTTAGGGATCAAAATTTTAAATTTTCATATCTTTTATACTCGATCAAGTAGCCTTCGCTGCTCGACCGAGCAGTGATTAAAGGGGAGGGGACTACGTTTTATTAAACCAAACAGATTAGGCTCATTCTTATTAAACCCGACCCCCGCCCTAAATCTCCCCCAAATCAAAACACTTAGCAGCCGAGATCAAGTGAACCAAAGCCCTAACCCCAACTCGTTCCAACCCCACCTTTGCCGGACCTCTGCCACACGCCAACCGAGTGTCTCCGCACTCGGTCTACCCTCCACACCCCATTCCACCCCCTCTTCTCACCTCTCTCTTCCCGCATCTCCCTCTATCCACTATTCCTCAATTCAACCCTATAATCCAATTTTTGCTATCATTGAACCCTAAAATCAAATTCATTTCTTAATCTGCTACTAATAGTATCTTAATTACTCATTGCAGGTACATTTGGAGAGTTTTGAGGAGACGCTGGTTTCGGAGCAGCTTGGGAGAAGTTTTGCTTAGCAGCACCGCTCGTACACTTGCTTTTTCTATCGCCGCGCCTCACGAATATCGGTACACTCATTCCTTGCATCATTTTTATTGCCACATCCTGTGTTTGCGTCACTTCACACTCCACATCACGATGCCACTAATACTTAGGGCTGGAAAGCCCCTGGCCATGAAGAGGAAGGTCGATGACCCCGGCCCACGTTTTATTAAAACTAACAGCTTGGGCCCATTCTTAATAAACCCGACCCCCGCCATAAATCTCCCCTAAATCAAAACACTTAGCAGCTGAGCTCGAGCGAACCAAAGCCCTAACCCCAACTCGTTTCGACCCCACCTTTACCGGACCTCTGCCACACATCGACCGAGTGCCACCGCACTCGGTCTACCCTCCACACCCCACTCCACCCCCTCTTCTTCCCCCTCTCTCCAAATCTCCATCTATCCACTATTCCTTACTTCAACCCTATAATCCAATTTTTTTCTATTATTGAACCCTAAACCCAAATTCATTTCTTAATCAGCTGCTAATAGTATCTTAATTACTCATTGTAGGTACATTTGGAGCGTTTTGAGGGGATGCTGGTTTCGGAGCAGCTTGTGAGAAGTTTTGCTTAGAGGCACCGCTCGTACACTTGCTTTTGCTATCGTCGCGCCTCACGAATATCGGTACACTCATTCCTTGCATCATTTTTATTGCCATATCCCGTGTTTGCGTCACTTCACACTCCACATCACGATGCCACCTATACTTAGGGCTAGAAAGCCCCCGGCCAAGAAGAGGAAGGCCGATGACCTCAGTCCCTCCTCTTCTCACCGTACCCGCTACCGACGTCCATCATCCTCACCCACTAAGCACATGGACGTCACTATACCCTCACCCTCATCCTCACGCTCTCCATCTCCCCACGCCTTTAGCACTTGAGGCCCCACAGACCACCACCACTCCCATTCTCACATCCGCTCCTCCACTACCATTCCATCCACCCACCGAGACCCTGAGGAAATATGGCATTGTTTTCAGGGACGCCACATATCGCGCGCGATTTGAGATCGTATCCCGCTACTCCATCGTCCCCATGCACTTAGCATCCATCACCACACTCACGAGCCTGGTCATCCTCAGGGTGTCCAGAGGCTCTACCAGACTATAGGTTGGGACCACTTCCTGACCATGCATGCGCGCACTTTCACTTGCCTCACCTACGAGGCGATGAGTTCCATTGTTAAGGAGGGGGATGACATTCGCTTCAGGATGCTGGATAGTGACGTTGTCGTCACATACACGATGATCTGTGCCTACTTCCTTTTTCCACCTATCCCAGATCCACACTGGACCTATGCACCTGACGTTGAGCTAGCCTCATTTGATGCCGAGAGTATCTAGTGACTCCTCTTTGGCCTTCGCGGCTTCAGCCCTAGTAGGATGAAGTCTTCCTCTATCATCTACTTGTGCCTTAGATACGCCCAGTGGAACCTCGCCACCACCATCTTCTCTAGGCTTGATGTCGGGACCCTCTCACTCCCAGAGCTTTTACACCTTAGTGGAATGACCCGACCGATTAGACAGGCAGTGGACGATACACTCTGCCAATTCCTTCTATCTAAGACCGTCCAATGGTTGTTCCACCATCTGCTTATCACTGCTTCCGTCGCCATGGAGATCTGTTGCGGTGGATTTTTTTACCTTTTTTGCTATCATGCTCGGCCTTGACCTTCCTGCTGACATAGTGGTTCCTACTGGGCCTACCAGACTTACCAGAGATGTTCTTGCTCGCACATATATCATCAGGCCCCATGATGAGTGCCACTGGATCTACCTTTTAGGCACCCGTCGAGAGCATCACATGTACTTCCCTCGCCCTGAGCTTACACAGATTGAGCCAGTCATGCTGGACTGGCTCCTTCCTAGCATTCACCTTATCCCACCCATCCACGTCTTAGAACCCACAGGAGACCAGCCTTTATTTGAGGAGGGCAACAAGGATTTGGAGCTTAGTTATGAGGAGGAGCCTATGAACGCTACCATTCATACCACCATTCCTGCACCACGAGTGAGCACCTCTGTCCACACTTCTGCCAGTGGCACTCTCACTACAGCCACCACCACTCCCACCACCCCCACCCCCACTACCACACCACCAGAGACCTTCGGGGCTGTCAGCACTTTTACCCCCGCAGTTTCTGTACCATCATCTCTACCCACTTATGAGGGCACTTCTATTTCAGTCGCTCCTGGACCTACTGATTCTACCATTTTGGAGCACGCACCCACCACTTCTGTCCTTACCAATACACTTCCTACACCTGTGGACCCCCTTCATATCGATCCTATCATTCCAGAGCCCACAGCTTGACTAACTGGCATCACCACTCTCCCCATCTCTGTTGTCTTCACGGAGAGTGTCGTGGTCTCTGTCACCACTTCTGTCGCGCGACGACTCTCCCCACTGATTTTACTATCCTGACCTCTGCACCCGATCTCAGATCCATTTCTTTCCTATCTTCTACCAAAATCCCTACTAGACCACCCTCTCCTGATCTCTCATTCAGACCTCGTGCAGCACGTGCATAAGCCTATGCAGAGAGAGTTCTCTATAGTAGTTCACGTCCACCACTTGACTCCCACCTATCTGACACTCGACTGATAGCAGTTAAGGATGAGGTTGTCGCGTTGAGGCGTGACTTTGCCACCCTCTCCCGCTCGGTCGCCACCCACCACCAGGCAGTGCAGTGGGACATTAGGGAGATTCTAGATATCCTTAGGACACAGCGTGCACCACCTGTCATTCTTGCACATGCGCCTCTTGTTAGACCTACACTGCTCACCGGTCTGATTGTTCAGGTTTCTGTAGAGCCTGCCCCACTTCCTGTTGAGCCAATTGCACCAGTTGTTGACATACATGTTGACGCACCTGTTGACCTACCTGTTGTTCGATCATTTGGTCCTCCGCAGCAGGACCCATCATCACCCACAGAGGGTGATGCCACGGCTTGATTTATATTTTTGTTCATGCTCTCCACTCCCACCATTTAGTGCCCATCTGTCCATTCGGGGCCTTGCACCTACTTAGCTCAGGTGAGAACCCATCATCGCCCATTTGCTTATACCCATCATTGCATCATCTGCATGCTTGTACATATTCTAGGCATTAGGATATGCATTTGCATCTTTTGCATTTCTTTCATTGTATAGGTTTTTATTTCTTTTCCCAATTTTTTATTATCCGCCTACCCACCCTAGCATCATTTCCTGCCTTGCATGTGCATTCTCAGCAGTGAGGACACTGATGTGTTTAGCTAGGGGGATGAGCGCAATCGCATTTTATTTTCAATTTTTATCTTTATTCCTTCACTTTACCTCTATTTATCTTATTTTCCACCCATTTTCCCGCCATTATATATATGTATATAGTCATAACCCGTGCCCGCGGGCACGATTAATTTAAGATTTTCCCTTCCGAAATCTTTGTTACCCGAATGTTTTTTCAAAGTCAAAATTAAAAGAAAAACAAATTAGCTTACAATATTTAGCGGCACAGGCGCCTTCGACGTGGGTGCCTTCGGTGCGGAACAACAAATTCAGCGCATGCGACTTCGGCGCAGAACAACAAATTCGACGTAAAACAACAATTTCGATATAGGTGCATTAGGCGTAGAACAACAAATCAGCGTTAAAAATAGCGCGGGCGCCTTCAATGCGAAACAACAACTTAAGCGCATGCGCCTTCGACACAGAACACCAAATTCGACGTGGGTGTCTTCGACGTAAAACAACAATTTTGGCGCGGGTGCCTTAGGGGCGCGGAACAACAAAGCAGCGTTAAAAAATTCGGCGCGGGCACCTTCGGCGCGGGCGCCTTATGCATATAACACGTGCCCTTGGACACTGTTCATTTAAAAATATTGGACCCACTAATTTTAAACAAACATAAATAATTATCAGCAGATGTGATCGAAATTTTACAGGGTTTTGCAACGCGGATCAATGAGTTGGCAGCATCTCCCGCGTTCATTCTCCCACAGCTCGCGTTCATTCCCAAGATGAGATTGTGTGTGTGCACAACATTTTTTGTCACAAACTGCTTCCCTTAAATGGAGGCGAGACGCGAGAAGGTTTGCTCAAATGTGGAGCTGTGAAGCTGCACGCCTGATAAGCGTAAATTTAGTATAAGCAGGTCCCTGTAATTGCAAACGAAACAACAATAACAATAATAATAATATGAGACGGATATGAAATACCAATCCCACAGTTTGTCCACAGAATATTCAACATCACAGAAAAGCCATCAGGCTAAAAGAAAGAGTCTAAAGGCCCAGAACAAGGCCAAACAAAAGACGAATATAACAGAGTATCAAACTAGGTGCCACGCACCGACAAACTAAAAGATCTAACAAAACTAGACGTAGACACTAAGACTGATCTCCAGTGTCCACGAAGTCCTCGTCCAACACGGGCGCAAGCTCGGCGTCCGCAAACACCTCACCCTCAGCAAGTAACTCGGGCTCAAGGTCTAACATGCGTCACCCAAAAGAGAAAGGGGCACATGTCAGCAAGTCTAAAAGACTTGAGCAAGGAAACTGAAAGTAACTAACAACCTATCATTTTCAATATTAAGCAATGACATGACAGTTAAGTATGATGCGATAGTTTAAAGGAAGAGACAAGCACGCACGATGTAGCCAAAGCTACCAAATCAGTAATCACTTATCATTTATCACTTGTCACTTATAACTTATCACTTGTCACTTATCACTTATCACTTATCACTTATCACTTCTCACTTATCACTTATCACTTAGTGCATAGAGAGTCCACCTGCTGGCCAGCTCGTGGCTCAGGCCGCTTATCTCTATCACTATTTATCACTTGAACACTAGAGATTTCGCCTGCTGGCCGGAGTGGCGGATCAGGCCAACTCGGGGCTCAGGTGGCCGCTTATCTCTTACCCCACCCATATGTGTCGAGCGTTGGGGTTGCCAACTACAGGGCTCGCTTCTAGAACACGAGCCAAGAAAATAATAGCGTTGTAGCGTGTGCTACGCAATCACAATGACAAATCAATATGCAATGCCAGGAACAGATAATTGCGTACCGTTAATTGAATTTAAACGTGACAGGCAAAATGCAATGACATGATCATATTCGCGTACCGTTAATTTAAAGTAAATGTGACATACAAGCATGATGAAGGTGACGGACCAAGCTTCGTTGTCAAGCTAGGTCAATGGCGTCTAAACGGCTATCCTTTCACCGTCTAGTCTCTTTTACGCTAAAGCAAGGGAAAATGGCCTAAGACATGGCCCAATTCAAGAGTTGCAAGTTTCCCTTGCCTGATACCGGGGTTGACGAGCAATGAAGGTCGTCACAAGCTAACTACGGAATAGATCGATGTTATGGCAAAACAATCATTAGAACAATGATTCTAAATCGATTTCTTATTAGAATCCTAACTTTCTAATAATCCATTTTATTAGGGTTTCACACATGTCAATGGGGGTTATGCTAAAACTAAAGGAATCGAGTATTACCGTGAAGAGGCGGTGGAGCGATGCCGAGCAACCACGGCAGCGGAAGAACGATCCGGCTCAGATCTGGAAATGAGGGAAAAATCTGGAGAAATGGATTTGGTGGTGGATTTTGGGGTTTTGATGAAGGTTTGGGGAAGATGAGAGATGGGTTGTGACAAGGGAGTGTTTGGATGATGGAGGATGAGCTTGGGATGAAGGATTAATGGCTTGAGGAAGATGGGGGCTCAATGGGGGAGAAATTAGGGTTTTAGGTCGTGAGGGAGAAGAGGAAAACGTTTGGAGGGGTATTTATAGAGTTTGGTGGCGGCTAGGGCAAAACTAGGGTTTACAGCACTGGTTAGTCGGTCAAAGAACAACCACTGACCGACTAGTTTGGGAACTAGTCGGTCGGTCGACCAACGTAGACCGACTAGGTGTAAACAGTAGCTTCAGTCGAAAACGTGCACTAAGAGTTAGTCGGTCAATGAACAACTACTGACCGACTAGTTTGGAATCTAGTCGGTCGACGAACGTTCATGGACCGACTAAGAGTGAACAGTATTGATACCAAAAATTAGTTGAAGAGTTAGTCGGTTAAAGAAGCATTGCTGACCGACTAGTTTGCAACCTAGTCGGTCAACCAACCTTCTTAGACCGACTAACGATAAACAGTAACTCCTGAAAAATTTAGAAAGGCAACTAGTCGGTTCAAGAAGGATTGCCGACCGACTGGATCGTCATCCAGTCGGTCGGTGCCCCTTCTTACACCGGCTAATAAGCACCAAAAGTTCCGATACGGAGCGCGGAGCTCCGGGATCGATTCCTAAGACTCCTAGGCTTGATCTAACAGTAAGATACGACCGTTATGAAGCCCGTCACGAATGACTTACTCCGAAATCGACGATCCTAAGGAAGAACGAGAAAACACGACGAAACGATCGAAAATGAAAGTTACGGAGACGAAAACCACACATGAGGAGAAAATCCACCAAAACATATATTATAATATAATAAATCCAGATACATGAAAACCAGTCGTTACATCCTCCCCAACTTAAGAAAAATTCCGTCCTCGGAATTTCCAAACACTCACGTGTCCGGAAACAAAAGTGGGAAACGCTCTCGCATCGCATCTTCTCTCTCCCAAGTGGACTCTCCCGGCGAACCGTGCCGCCACATCACTCTAACAAGATCGACGACCTTGTTTCGAAGTGACTTCTGACGCCTGTCCAGAATCTGCACTGGATGCTGGTCATACGTCAAATCTGAGCGAACGGCGATCTCCGAGAAATCCACGGCATGAGACGGATCGCTGATGTATCGACGAAGCTGCGACACATGGAAAACATCATGGACTCCTTCCAAAGATGGCGGCAAGGCTAAGCGATAAGCTACCTCGCCAACCCTCTCCAAAATGTCAAACGGTCCAATGTATCGCGGGCTCAACTTCCCTCGCTTCCCAAAACGAATCACTCCACGATTCGGGGAAATCCTCAGAAACACATGGTCGCCCGACTGAAACGCCAAAGGACGACGTTTAGCATCGGCCCAATGCTTAAAACGGTCCTGAGCAATCCTCAACCTCTCCCGAATATTCCTGACGATATCCACGGCCTCCACGATCATCTCAGGTCCCAACAGCTCCCGATCACCAACGTCATCCCAACTCAATGGCGATCGACATTTCCTCCCATACAAAGCGGCGAAAGGCGCCATGCCAATAGACGCCTGGAAGCTGTTATTGTAAGAGAACTCTACCAAGTGCAGATGGTCCTCCCACGAACCCTTGAAATCCAACATGCACGCTCTCAGCATGTCCTCCAAAATCTGAATCGTCCTCTCGGACTGGCCATCCGTCTGCGGATGGTACGCCGTGCTGAAACTCAGACGCGTACCCAAACTCTTCTGCAAACTCTGCCAGAACTGAGATGTGAACCTCGTGTCTCTATCAGACACGATACTCACGGGGACTCCGTGAAGTCGCACGACCTCCTGCACGATTCACGTTACATCACTATCCAAACTAGGAAAAGGACATAAAACAGAGAGTAAAAGAATTTTACCTCCATGTATCTCCTTGCTAGCGCCTCAGTGGACTGTCCCACTCGGAACGGAATAAAGTGCGCGGATTTGGTCAATCGATCTACGATCACCCAAATCGCGTCATTCTGCTTCGGACTCCGAGGTAGCCCAGTCACGAAATCCATAGTGATGTGTTGCCACTTCCACTCCGGAATCGGAAGCGGTTGCAGCAACCCGGCCGTACGCTGATGCTCCGCCTTCACTTGCTGGCAAACCAAACACTTGGCTACACTCCGAGCCACACTCCTCTTCATGCCATGCCACCAATAATTCAGACGAAGATCCTAGTACATCTTGGTGCCACCAGGATGCACAGAATACGGCGAACTGTGTGCCTCCACCATCAACTCCTCTCTAATATCCCCAGCTGGCATACACAGCCTGGCTCCAAACCTCAGCGAGCCATCCTCATGAATCAAAAATTCAGTCTGCAGACCGGCTACCACATGCTCCCGAATCTTCACCAGCTTCGGATCCTCAGCATGGCCAGCTTTAATCCGATCCACGATCGTCGACTGTACCTGCATGTACATCAACGATGAATCCTCCCCAGGAAGGACAATCTCCACACCAGACTCGCAAAAATCCTGCTGCAATCTCCACTGCGAGGTCAACATCATCACCGCGGGAAGCCTACTCAAAGCATCTGGAACCAAATTCACCTTGCCGGGGTGATACTACAAATCAATCTCATAATCCACCATAAGTTCCAACCATCGACGCTGTCGCATGTTGAGCTCCTTCTGAGTAAAAATATACTTCAAGCTTTTGTGATCGGTGAAAATCTTCACTTTCTCACTCAGCAGGAAGTGCCTCCAAATCTTAAGAGCAAACACAACGGCAGCCAACTCCAAATCATGCGTCGGGTAATTCTTCTCATGAACCTTAAGCTGACGAGACGCATACGCCACAACATGACCGTGCTGATGCAACACACAACCGAGACCCTTGCCAGAGGCATCGCAAAAGATCTCAAATCCACCGCTGCGATCAGGCACAGCAAGAATAGGGGCAGTCGTCAGACGCTCTCTCAGAACACCAAAAGCACTCTCACAATCACCCGACCAAATAAAAGGTACATCCTTCCACGTCAATCTGGTCATCGGCTCGGCAATACGGGAAAAGTCCTTAATGAAACGACGATAATATCCTGCCAAACCAAGGAAACTCCGGATCTCGGAAGCTGACGACGGAACGGGCCACTCCCTGATGACCCTAATCTTCTCGGGATCCACAGAAATACCATCTCCAGTCACCACATGCCCGAGAAAAGCAACTCTATCCAGCCAGAACTCGCACTTCGAAAACTTAGCATACAACCGATGCTTCCTCAACATCTCCAATACCATCCTCAAGTGCGAGGCATGCTCTTCCTCCGACTTCGAGTAGATCAGAATGTCTTCAATAAAGATAACGACAAACTTATCTAAAAAGTCATAGAAAATCAGGTTCATCATATTCATGGAAACTGCGGGTGCGTTAGTTACGCCGAAAGGCATAACCACAAACTCATAGTGTCCATACTTCGTCCTGAACGCTGTCTTCGGAACATCTCCCTTCTTCACCTTCAACTGATGGTAACCACTCCTCAAATCCAATTTAGAAAACACCCTCGAACCTCCAAGCTGATCAAAAATATCATCGATGCGAGGCAACGTGTATTTATTCTTGATGGTCACCGCATTCAACTCTCGATAGTCCACGCACATACGACGCGAACCATCCTTCTTCTTCACCAACAACACCGATGCTCCCCATGGAGACACACTAGGATTGATATAACCCTTCTGCAAAAGCTCATCCAACTGCTTCCGCAACTCTTCCAACTCTGCAGGTGCCATACGATACGGCGCCTTCGAAATCGGCTGCGCTCCCAGAACGAGATCAATAGAAAATTCTAGAGCTCGATCAGGTGGCAAACCAGACATCTCCTCGGGGAAGACGTCGCCAAAATCTCGCACCACAGCTGGCCACTCCATCTCCATCTGCATAGCCACAACCCCCACCGGCTTGGCCCAAAATCTGACAGGACCAAGCGAACTACTACCACGACTGAACTCAAACACCGGATGTCCGGGAATCTCGAACACCACCTTCTTCCTCCTGCAGTCGATCGTAGCATAGAAGCTCGCAAGCCAATCCATCCCAAAGACCGCATCGTAGTTGGTGATGTTGTGGACAATAAAATCAGCATAAAGCTCATGTCCACAAACCACCACAGAGCAAGGACTGTACCCACGATGCACCGTGACTACTCCATTCCCTGTAACGATGTTCCAACTCTTGGAGAGAGGGGACGTCGACAAGGAATGCTTCTCCACGAAGCTCTGGGCCAAAATACACATCGACGCACCTGAGTCAAAGAGGACTCGGGCAGGGAACGTGGAAACCAAAACCACACCTAACCAACAGTCTAATCAATCAAATCTTACTATAGAAACATTCATACACAAGCATCCAACATAATTTTAACAATCAACTAATTAGGGAAGGAACAACTAGATTGAAAGTTACCTGCAATGACCTCATCCATGGCCAAAACCTCCTCCTCGGTCATCAGGAATGACTGCCTCCTTAGTGGAACCGCCTGCCGAAAGGCATGCCCCTGCGGAACAAGGGGTACCCCACGACCAGCGGGCACCGGGGCTCTCTGCTGCAACGGCGGGGCGGCAATAGGTGCCTTCCAAGGCTGCTTCAACCTCGGGCACTCCCTGAGAGCATGGGCGGGATCTTCACAGGCAATACATTGCCCCAAGAACTTCCTACACGATTCCTTGATATGGCCCTCCTTGCCATAGAAATGGCAAGTCCTCCGAACGGGCCCTCCTGGCCTCTTAAACTAAGCAGGCTGGTTCGGCCTGAATCCAGGTCTAACCACAGCTCTCGCCTGTTCCACAGGCCTCTTCCCAGCACCAACAATAGACCCCCTCCTCTGGTTCACGAGCAGCTCATGCCTCTTGGCTGCTACTAGAACCTTCTGATAAGATTCCCGGTCAGAAGAGGTCACAAAACTCTGGAGCTCCGAAGCGAGTCCCTGCAGGAACCTCTGAGCTCTCTCCTCAGCGTCCTGCACCATCTTTGGTGCAAACCGACTCAGCCTCATGAACTCTTGGTGATATCGGTCCACCGACGAGCTTCCTTGCTTCAAATCGATAAAACGCTGCAGCATCTCTTCCCTGGCAGCTTTCGGGAAGAACTCACCCTCAAATCTGGCCTTGAAGGTAGCCCAGACGATCGGCTCCTCTAACATCTTTTCTTCAGCATCCCACCAATTCATGGCGTTATCCCTCAGCTGGCGCTTCGCCAAGTCAACCCAACTAACTTCGTTGACCTTGGACATCTTCAGATTGTCCTCGATATTCCTCATCCATTCATCAGCAGCTAGTGGACCTTCGGTTCCATCAAAATATGCAGGACCCAGCTCTCTGAACTGCTTCTCCCCGGGCTCAGGGCGAGGGGCTTCCACCACCCGAGCAGTTCGAGCCACCGGAGCATTCTGCACCTGCAGAAGCACACCCTGCTGAACCTGCATCATCTGCAACATCATCCGCATCATCTCTTCGTTAGTGGGCTCCCGCTCAGGCTCCTCGTCATGAGGGGGCGCACCACTACCACCACCACGGGTGATTCGCCTTCCTGCCATCTAATGACACAGAAAACGAAACAATTAGACTCATAGCTTAGGGCTCAGATGTCGAACTTATTTGTTGGACAATCTTGTATTATTATCGTTATCCCGATAATTGCAGTTACAGAAGGACCTACATGGGCCACCACTAAAACCTGTCACGAACCGCTTCCCTTAAATTGAGGCGAGACGTGAGAAGGTCCGCTCAAACGTGGAGTTGTGAAGCTGCACGCCTGATAAGCGTAAATTTAGTATAAGCAGGTCCCTGTAATTGCAAACGAAACAACAATAACAATAATAATAATATGAGACGGATATGAAATACCAATCCCACAGTTTGTCCACAGAATATTCAACATCACAGAAAAGCCACCAGGCTAAAAGAAAGAGTCTAAAGGCCCAGAACAAGGCCAAACAAAAGAAGAATATAACAGAGTATCAAACTAGGTGCCACGCACCGATAACCCAAAAGATCTAACAAAACTAGACGTAGACACTAAGACTGATCTCCAGTGTCCACGAAGTCCTCGTCCAACACGGGTGCAAGCTCGGCGTCCGCAAACACCTCACCCTCAGCAAGTAACTTGGGCTCAAGGTCTAACATGTGTCACCCAAAAGAGAAAGGGGCACATGTCAGTAAGTCTAAAAGACTTGAGCAAGGAAACTGAAAGTAACTAATAACCTAGCATTTTCAATATTAAGCAATGACATGACAGTTAAGTATGATGCGATAGTTTAAAGGAAGAGACAAGCACGCACGATGTAGCCAAAGCTACCAAATCACTAATCACTTATCATTTATCACTTGTCACTTATCACTAATCACTTGTCACTTGTCACTTATCACTTATCACTTATCACTTATCACTTAGTGCATAGAGAGTCCACCTGCTGGCCAGCTCGTGGCTCAGGCCGCTTATCTCTATCACTATTTATCACTTGAACACTAGAGATTTCACCTGCTGGCCGGAGTGGCGGATCAGGCCAACTCGGTGCTCAGGTGGCCGCATATCTCTTACCCCACCCATATGTGTCGAGCGTTGGGGTTGCCAACTACAGGGTTCGCTTCTGGAACACGAGCCAGGAAAATAATAGCGTTGTAGCGTGTGCTACGCAATCACGATGACAAATCAATATGCAATGCCAGGAACAGATAATTGCGTACCGTTAATTGAATTTAAACGTGACAGGCAAAATGCAATGACATGATCATATTCGCGTACCGTTAATTTAAAGTAAATGTGACATACAAGCATGATGAAGGTGACGGACCAAGCTTCGTTGTCAAGCTAGGTCAATGGCGACTAAACGGCTATCCTTTCACCGTCTAGTCTCTTTTACGCTAAAGCAAGGGAAAATGGCCTAAGACATGGCCCAATTCAAGAGTTGCAAGTTTCACTTGCCTGATACCGGGGTTGACGAGCAATGAAGGTCGTCACAAGCTAACTACGGAATAGATCGCTGTTATGGCAAAACAATCATTAGAACAATGATTCTAAATCGATTTCTTATTAGAATCCTAACTTTCTAATAATCCATTTTATTAGGGTTTCACACATGTCAATGGGGGTTATGCTAAAACTAAAGGAATCGAGTATTACCGTGAAGAGGCGGAGGAGCGATGCCGAGCAACCACGGCAGCGGAAGAACGATCCGGCTCAGATCTGGAAATGATGGAAAAATCTGGAGAAATGGGTTTGGAGGTGGATTTTGGGGTTTTGATGAAGGTTTGGGGAAGATGAGAGATGGGTTGTGACAAGGGAGGGTTTGGATGATGGAGGATGAGCTTGGGATGAAGGATTAATGGCTTGAGGAAGATGGGGGCTCAATGGGGGAGAAATTAGGGTTTTAGGTCGTGAGGGAGAAGAGGAAAACGTTTGGAGGGGTATTTATAGAGTTTGGTGGCGGCTAGGGCAAAACTAGGGTTTACAGCACTGGTTAGTCGGTCAAAGAACAACCACTGACCGACTAGTTTGGGAACTAGTCGGTCGGTCGACCAACGTAGACCGACTAGGTGTAAACAGTAGCTTCAGTCGAAAACCTGAACTAAGAGTTAGTCGGTCAATGAACAACTACTGACCGACTAGTTTGGAATCTAGTCGGTCGACGAACGTTCATGGACCGACTAAGAGTGAACAGTATTGATACCAAAAATTAGTTGAAGAGTTAGTCGGTTAAAGAAGCATTACTGACCGACTAGTTTGCAACCTAGTCGGTCAACCAACCTTCTTAGACCGACTAACAATAAACAGTAACTCCTGAATAATTTAGAAAGCCAACTAGTCGGTTCAAGAAGGATTGCCGACCGACTGGATCGTCATCCAGTCGGTCGGTGCCCCTTCTTACACCGGCTAATAAGCACCAAAAGTTCTGATACGGAGCGCGGAGCTCCGGGATCGATTCCTACGACTCCTAGGCTTGATCTAACAGTAAGATACGACCGTTATGAAGCCCGTCACGAATGACTTACTCCGAAATCGACGATCCGAAGGAGGAAACGAGAAAACACGACGAAACGATCGAAAATG
The DNA here is from genome assembly GCA_030789695.1 of Scilla litardierei. Classification (NCBI taxonomy): domain Eukaryota; kingdom Viridiplantae; phylum Streptophyta; class Magnoliopsida; order Asparagales; family Asparagaceae; genus Scilla; species Scilla litardierei. The sequence goes on from CM061140.1 coordinate 76,753,804, forward strand.
AAAGTTACGGAGACGAAAACCACACATGAGGAGAAAATCCACCAAAACATATATTATAATATAATAAATCTAGATACATGAAAACCAGTCGTTACATTTATTTTCACAACTAATATTAAAAGGCTATTCCTAATTTCAATGTTTTTGTGTATTCCCAACAAATTTCTCTTCAGCCGAAAAATTTCCCTCCAAAACTTGATGTGACATTGCCACATATGACAAATTCAAAATCTGCCCTCAATTGTAATATAGATATTTATTTTTAGCATCACGTTTTCCATCTTGTAGTGTGCATGCATGCTTATTTTATTTTTCTATTCCACTTTTCTTTTCCCTTTTTATGCTAGATACATTCTATATGATGATATCTCTTATTGCTTTAGCAGCCATCACGATGCTTATTATTCCTTGCCATGCTGATTAGAGTATTTCATAGTCTTGCTATTCATATGTGCTTGCAAATTATATTTATTTTGATGACTCCTCTTAGTAAATGCATGATACTTGTTGAAACTGAATGTATGTAGTAGTGTCTAGTATGCTTCTATTAGAAATACACCAAGATTCACACATCATTGGCATATCAGAAGTATTGCTTTCTTATCGTATTCACCTTCTTGTTGCATGCCTGATTTGATTGTAAACTTTACTGCTTAGCTTTACTATTTGTTGAGATGATTAAGAATAACATGCTTACATATGAGGTTAGTTGATGTATTATCTTATTGAACCATTTGTGCACATCTTAAGTGAACCGAGTGTTATTTTATTTCCTTCCCTACATATATCTTTTATTCTCTACTTGTCACTTGAGTTACATATTACAGCTACATCCATTCCCAAAACTCCCATACAAAAGAAAATGCTAGCTCCAAAAAGCAAAAAAGCTAAAAAGGGGCCCAAAACCAAAAAAATTACATATTCTATAGCTCCTACAAAAATCCAAAAAAAATCAAGTCAAAATAAAAATTTCTTTATTTCATTGCCTGGAGCTACATATATACTTGGGAAAACCAAGGGAAGAATCCCATTTTCCATATTATTTTCCTTGGATTCGACGTCTCAAGCTAAGCTTTTGTGGGTTGAAGTCTTTTGATCAAAATGAGTGAGTATGACATTAGAGTGGAGAGGTGCACAAATGAGAAAGTTTGATAATGCTAATACTTAGCGAAATAATTTAGCAATGGAGATTTCTTCTGATTTGATATGAATATGTTAATGACATGACTCTTTTTCTCTTCCATATTGCATGCTTGGTGTGTATCTTCTATGCTTTAGTTATAGCTTTTGATTGAAAAGGGCATCACCAATATTTTGCATATTAAACACTATAAAATGCATGAAGTAGATATGAGTTGATTGTATGAACCTTAGAGAGTCCCTTTGGTTCATCTTAAAAGCTTGCAAGATTTATATTTATCAAAGAAATGAAATCTCTTATTAGTATGTGACCCATTTTATGAGTTATCGTGATGTGTAGCTTATAGCTTGAGATCTGAGCGAATAATCTAGCGACCCTCTCGTATGTGCACTTTTTTTTCCCTTTTTCTTATTTTTATCGCCCGATAAGCTTCGTATTCGTCTTTCGCAAGGACAACTAAGATGTAAGCTTGGGGGATTTTGATATATCCATATTTTCCTTCCATGTATTGCATCATTTCATATCATTTTCCCCAAACAAAGTTCACATTTACATATATTATCGCGTGTTTAACGATATATTCGAGTTTCGCATAGAATTGTGGATTTTATGGAACTTTGGAACGAATTGGAGAAATTATAAGTCATGGACACATCCGTGCCACCCAGAGCATCATTGGAAAGGTTAAATAGGTGTTTGGCGATGTGAAGAAGAAGATTAGAGGAGAGGAGGAGAAGCGAACGAGAGAAGAAGCCTAAAAGAGTAAGTCTATTTTCACAGGCAGCTCGGTCGAGTGGCTCAGCACTCGACCGAGCTGACACTCAGAATCAACTAGAGCTTCATTCAAGTCGGATACACACTGCTCAATCGAGCCGTGCTGCACTCGGTCAGATCAACTCGGTCAGCGTAAATATTTCCAACACTTAGTCAAGACAAGAGAGCCCCAGACTGCTCGATCGAGCAGACTAGCTGCTCGACCGAGTAGGAGCCAAACAGTACGAAGATTTCAAGGGATTCTCAAGCCATTTAGCACGACCGAGCAGAGCATCTACTCGACCAAGCACTGTCTAAACAGTACGATGATTTTTGAAGACTTTTCAAGCCTACTGTAGCTCGACCGAGCAGAGCGCTACTCAACCAAGTAGGGCGTATCAGTCCGGAATTGAAGAAGCAATCAAGCGAAGCCGCGTATCTCGTTCGACTGAGCGGTGCCGCTACTCGACAAAGTAGGGTGCCACAACCTGACTTAAAGAGGGCCCCTTTGCCCAATTTTCCAGATTTTGTGGTGGGGTCCACCCCTTTGTATATAAGCACAATTTTTACCCTAGATTAGAGACAAGTTTATTTTCCTTAGTTTTAATTCTAGTTTGAGTTTTCTTAGAGAATTTTGAGAGCCGTCGTTATTGTTGAAGACAAAGTTTGGATTTTTTTATTAGTTGATTTTGCTTGGAATCTTGTGATCTTAATTCTCTGCGATTGATTATCGATCTTCGATGTTTTGGTAACGATCTCTCATCTTTCTATGCTTGTTTTGATGTTTTCTATTGCGATCATGAATTCTATTGCTATTATCAAATCTTCCATTGAACTTTTTATGAATTGTAAGTAGTCTTACTTAGGGCAAATAGATTACAATACTTCTTAGGATTTAGATGTAAATTTAGGATTTTTATGTTGTTTTTGTATAAAAGGGATGTGTTTTGGTTGATCCAGCCATGTTTGTAGGAGATTCCAAATAGGATTTGTGCCCATGACAGTGCCACACATCTTGGACAGATATCCTATGGATTAATTAGGCACGTTAGTAAATTCAATTGAGTGGCATGCACTTTGATGGTCTCCACTGGCGTTCTATATTACTGATTGATGACTACAACAGTAGCGTCAATGAGAGCCACCAAATCACAGATCAAAGCTATATCCACGACAGTGGCGTGAGTAGAGATTGAGAATAGTTGTCAATCGTAATGCACGGATCACTTGTGAGGCTATCCATGACGGTGGGCCTAAACACATGATACGTTAGACGAGTGACACATCGACAGTTGGTCATGAGTTTTACATATTAGATGCGACAATCTCTCCCTAATAAAGCCAATTCAACATAGGAATTCTAACTTAGCATTGACATCCGACGATCCTAGTGGTGACTCCGATTGCCCTAGTCTTGTATATTGCCGAGAATCCTATTTGAGATATAAACTTGACAACCTTTTTGAGTACACCAATTAACACTTTTCTAAGATTCAGAACAAAACCCAAGATTATATAAGCATCTGCCTCTATGTGGGTTCGCTATTTTACAATATTACAAAGCATTGAAATTGTGCACTTGTGATAGTTTTCGGGTTATAATTCGGATCGACCACCTGCTCCACAGGTTCCTCAACTTCCTCAGCTCCCACATACATGACTTGGTATAACCTTGCTAGTCATTTACACCTGAACCAGATGATGTATTGTGAGCACTAAACAGCTCGCTCAGCTTCTTTTCTATTCTCTCCACCAACTTAGATAGAGTATCAAACTTCCCTATCAATTTTTGCACTGCTTTGGCCTCATAGATACCAGCCGGCTTGGATGATGATGATGATTGGTCTCTCACATCAGCCCCATTGTTGATTATTAGAAGCCATTTCTTCAAGTAATCATGTGGCTTCTTCTGGAGTCTTTGCCAAGATCGCCCTATCAGCGGTGGCTTCTATAATCATCTTTGTATCTTGTTTCAATCCATTGTACAAGCTATGAATCAACTCCCAGTCATTGATACTGTGGTGGGGGTATTAGTGTTTAAGATCTTTGAATCGTTCACATGCTTCATATAAAGATTCTTGCGCTCTTTGCTTGAATGACATCAAACAATTCCTCAGTTTGACGGTCTGTGATGGCGGATAGAATTTATTAATGAATGCGCATGCAAGATCATCCCATCTGGTGAAAGAACAGTTTGCTTGTGACCATAGCCAATATAAAGCTTTATCATTGAGTGTGAAAGGAAAGAACCGCAGACGGATGGCATCCTCTGATATGTTGATTACTTGGAAAGTTGCGCACTTCGCCTAGAACATCTCGATATAATAATGGGGATTCTCATGCACGTGCCCATAGAATGGATCTTGTTGCATCGACATAATTAGTCCTGTTTTTAGCTCGAAATTCTTATCAGCTGGCACTTCAGGCATACGAATAAATGATGTTGCAGAGTTATTTGGAGTAAGCCGGTCCCAAATAGAAATGACTCTAACATTCCTCGTAGCATTATTCATGGCTGTCATCTTGCTATCCTCTAGATTATGCCTCTTCTCTGCTCTTAGTTTCCTTACAGTTCGCTCAATTTTTGGATCAAAGTGTATCCAGCTGTCAATGGCCCTTTCGCGTGTGTTTATTCACAGAGATAGAGAACCAGTAGAGAATGTTAGCATAATAGAGGAAACGAAAAAGTAACCAAGAAAAATACCATTGCCATGCCTGCAAACGTCAATTCACAATTGGACAAAGTACAAGTTAGTGATTGTGATGACATTGAGATTGAAACACTTCGATCTCAAAACACTCTTTTGGAAAATGGGAATGTAGTTCTCAAACCCCAAGTGCACGAGGTTACAACACATGTATCCACCATGGATACTAATCTCTCTTCACTTATGAATAAGTACGAGCTCATGTCCTCCAATGTTGATAGATTCAACAAAGGGACGGACAAATTGGACATAATTTTGAAAAACCAACTTCCGCAAATTACCGTGGAGGACTTGTATACTCTAAGGATAATTCTTCTACTTATCATACATCTTCTAGTGGAGCTACTATTGATTTTGTTTGGCCATCCTCTGATGCATCCAATAGTGGAGCATCAAAACTCTTAGGTAGTACATATACCAAGACTAACACCATTTCAGTCACACACTCTTTTGGAAAGAAACCCACTAATGGTGGACAACCAAAGAAGGGATATATGTATATGTACACACACACCAAACCATGTAGGAAAGCACCATCACATGTTGCTCCAACATGTGACGAGTTCTATGCATCGCACCCTCATCCACGTTCAAACACACATGTGAGAAATTTACATGTATGCACCCCCACTCATGTGCATGGTTATGCACAACCACCACATTGACATGATTATTCACATACTTTACCACATGCTTCTCATGCTTCTCATGTTTCACATTCATATGCTCCTGTTGCATATAAGCCAAATGTGAGAAATTATTTGAATATTCACAATGCAAGCACACACCGTGCAAGACCACATGGTATGAATCATGCATACCCTCATGTATACATTCACATGCTCATGTACACCGAAATGCATATATGCATTCTCATGCTCACATGCCGCATACTCCTTGTCATGCCACGCCTCCCAAAACAATGGAGGCGAAGCGTGACTAAGGCCCGCTTAGGCCGGGGCGAGAAGCCCGGACCAAATAAGCGTCTGTGTGGTACTCCAAGACGAAAGTACAGGTCCCTGCATGTTAGTACAGCACAATAAAAGTACGAAAAAGAAAGACAATCATTTTATTCCAAAATAAATATCCAAAGTACTGAGAGTCTAAACGCCCGTAGAGCTACAACTGTAGAAAAGGAAACTACCGGTGCAAGCACCCAACCTAGACAGTAAAACAAAAGGTGGTACGCACCCAACAACTAAAGTGGAACCTCAGGATCAGCAGTGGGGATCTCTAACTCTGGTCGTCCTCGGGCACGTACTCAGGATCGACGTCCTCCGGCTCTACGTCCTATGGTAGCTCAGTCTGGTCGTCGTACTCCGGCTCGACACCTGACTTATATCACCAAAGAAAGGAACTGTACGTCAGGTAAAGTCTACAACAAAAAGTCAGACTCTACTGCAAGTGTACTAAACTATTAAACATCGTTTTACTGGTTGATTAGCATGTTGGGGTTACAACAAGTACAAGAGAAGTAACGTAGCAGGAAAGTAAAGCGTAGCAGGCAGTAGTCGTAGCGTGTGCTACCGACTACGGGACTAACCTAAAGGTGTCAGGACAAGACGAAGAGAAACAAGACAAGTAGGACACGACACGATACAACACGACACGAAGGGTTCACACCTTACGGGTTGAGGGGGATCAGACCCTCTCCCCGTGCGCACGCTCAACCCTACCCCAAACCCCAGAACTCAGGACAAGAAGTACAGAGATCACTTCCGCTAGGGAAGCACCTGAAACGCCCGCAGGATTTTTGTAACACGGAGATCACTCCCGCAAGGAGAGCATCTGAAACGCCCGAAGGCTTTTTGTAACACGGAGATCACTCCCGCAAGGAGAGCATCTGAAACGCCTGAAGGCTTTTTGTAACACGGAGATCACTCCCGCAAGGAGAGCACCTGAAACGCCCGAAGGATTTTTGTAACACGGAGATCACTTCCGCTCGGGAAGCATCTGAAACGCCCGAATGCTTTTTGTAACACGGTGACAAGACACGACCAGTGTGTATAACGGTGACAAGACACGACCAGTGTACGGGAGAGTTATTCTAGGGTGTCCACACGCACGTACACACAAGATAATCCAAAAGTGTCACAAGTTGTTGTTCGTCGGACTTAGACTTCGTCGTCAAGTCTAAGTCGTCAGGGTGACCCAGACGCTATCATTTCACGTCCGGAATCTAAACACTCACAGTCTAACAGTTCTAACAATTTATGACCAAGACGCGGTCAAAAACGCAAGTGGGTACACTTGCCTGCGGTGGCGAGGTTGTCGTCCGTCCGGAGCGTCTCGTCCAGTTGTCGCGTCCACGGTAGTCCGTCTGAAACAGTCACGGCGATGGTGTCAGGTCGTGATTTTAGAAATTCCTATTTAAGTTCTTTTCTAGGTTGAGCGTGGCTACCCTAACAGTCACGAGTCGAGTTGTCCGATCAGCATATCCGACGATTCTATCCTATGTGCACAGTCAAAAGTCCAAACGTCGGCCTACGGTTACACATCGATTTAAGAGAGCAGAAATTAAATTTAATGAGTTAAGTTGCCGTTTTTAGTTAAGTTTTCAGTTTCGCTACGATGTGGGTTGTGCTACGAGTTTGAGAAAACTAACCTCTTTCGGAGTCTGGGGTAGAGCGGACGTAGTGTCTGAACAGTAGAAGATCTGCGTCACCTACGGTGTCTCGGCTACGGGTAGCGTAGCGGGACACGTCCGGGCAGCGGACGAAGCGTGTGAACAGCGAGTAAGGGTGAATCAGCGAGCAGCGCGTCGGGTAGGCATTCTACGGCTTCCGGAGAGCTGTTACGACAAACCGAGATGAGCAGTTCGTCGTACCCAATGTCTACGACGTCGGGAATCATAGGGAAAGTTCGTGACGTCGATAAATTCTCCCAGGAGGTGTAGGAGACTGTCGGAGGACTCCAACAGCGAGGGAAGACGACGAGATCTTGGCGACGAGTCGGTACGGTGTCAAACACCAAAAACAGCGAGTAAACTCACTGTTTCAGAGGAGTTTTGGCCTGGGGTCGCTGCCAACAGCGAGAGGGGGCAGAGGGGGGGTCCACGGCGGCAGCTGGGCGGCGGCGGCAGCGGCGGCCACAGCGGCTGCTGCGGCTGCTGTGCGTGAAAACTGGCGATGTGCGGCGATCTCTGGTGGTGGCTCGGGTCCTAGGCGAGAGAGGGGAGGTCGGGGAGTGCCGTGGGTAGGTCGGCGGTGGCTAGGAGCCGTCGGCGTGGGCTCAGGTCGAAGGGGAAGGGTTTTTGAGGGGAGGGGATGTGGTTCCTAGGGCCGGTGCAAGGAGAAATGGGTGAGGCTGTGAAAACTTTTAGAAACCTAGGTTTTTCTTTATAGGGGTGGGGCCCACGTGACTAAGGGAATTGGTTACACGTGAGGGCTGCCAGCTAATTAGGTCTAAGGTTAATTAGGGTTAAATTAGGGCTAAATAGTTAGGGGCAAACTTGTAATTAACTGACTCCCAAAGTGCACATAGGTCAAACGGTGCCCAAAAATTACAAGAAAAATACCGGGGCGACCGGGGCGACGAGAGAAAGAAGTCAGAGGAGATAGATCACAATTTCGATGACGAGAAACGAAATTAAAAATAAAAATGCCTCAAGTCAAAAGTGAGATACGCGACGTCTCCTCAGATAAGGTCAAATTGTGGGCGAACGGCCCGTGAAATGACGTTGCAAAACAACACGACAAATGTAGTACTCTCAGAGAGGGTCACAACGACATATCACACGATTAGGTTTGGAAACGAACAAAGTCTAAAATAAATACGTGCAAGGTCAAGCGCACATGCACAAAGAAATTACGATCGGAAACCGACCATTACATCCTCCCCAACTTAGAAATGATTCCGTCCTCGGAATCAACATCAAGCACTGCTCGGGAAGAGATGCGGAAAGCGCTCTCTCATACCATCCTCACGCTCCCAGGTGGACTCTCCAGGTGATCCGTGACGCCACATCACTCTCACCAGGTCGACTATCTTATTCCTCAACTGCTTCTATCGACGGTCCAAAATCTGCACAGGCTGTTGGTCATAAGTCAGGTCCGGGCGAACTGTAATCTGTGAGAAGTAGACCGTGTGCGATGGATCACTGACGTACCGACGTAGCTGAGATACATGGAAAACGTCGTGCACTCCCTCCAAAGACGGTGGCAGAGCAAGGCGGTAGGCCACTGCTCCCACACGCTCTAGCACATCAAACAGTCCAATATACCTTGGGCTCAGCTTTCCCTTCTTCCCAAAATGAATAACTCCACGATTTGGAGAAATCTTCAGGAAGACGTGATCTCCAGGCTGGAACTCCAAGAGTCTCCTCTTGGCACCTGCCCAATGCTTGAAGCGGTCCTGTGCAACTCTAAGCTTCTCCCTGATGTCTCTCACGACATCCACAGCTTCCACTATCATCTCTGGACCTAACAGCTCCCGATCTCCGATGTCATCCCAGCTCAGTGGCGATCGACATTTCCTTCCATATAGGGCAGCAAACAGCGCCATGCCAATGCTCGCCTGGTAGCTGTTGTTATATGAAAACTCCACCAAGTGGAGATGGTCCTCCCAAGAACCCTTCAAATCGAGCGTACAAGCTCGCAGCATATCCTCCAGGATCTGAATTGTCCTCTCGGACTGGCCGTCGGTCTGCGGGTGGTACGCCATGCTGAAGCTCAGACTCGTACCCAAATTCTCTTACAGACTCTTCCAGAACTGAGATGTGAACCTCGTATCTCTATCAGACACGATGCTCACGGGGACTCCATGTAAGCGTACAATCTCCTGCACGTACACGGTCTACATTACAACTAATTCAAGAGGAAAAATTTGAAAGAGAAGTAAATACAGAAATTTTTACCTCCAGATATTTCCTCGCTAAGGCTTCCGTAGACTGGCCCACTCGGAATAGGATAAAGTGTGCAGACTTGGTCAATCGATCCACGATTACCCAAACTGCGTCATTCTGCCTCGGCGTCCGAGGTAAACCAGTCCCGAAGTCCATCGTAATATGCTGCCACTTCCACTCTGGAATAGGAAGTGGTTGCAGCAATCCGGCAGTACGATGGTGCTCAGCCTTCACCTGTTGGCATATCAGACACTTGGCAACGCTCCGTGCCACGCTCCGCTTCATGCCAATCCACCAATAATTCAGACAGAGGTCCTTATACATCTTGGTGCCTCCAGGATGTATAGAATATGGCGAGCTATGAGCCTCGCTCAACAGCTCCTCGCGAACATCACCTGCAGGTACACAGAGTTTGCTGCCGTACCGCAGCGAACCATCCTCATGTATCACGAACTCCGTATGTAGTCCAGCTTCGACCTGCCTCCTGATCCTCTGCATCTTCGGATCTCCTGCCTATGCTGCCTTGATCCGATCCACGATCGTGGACTGAATCTGCAAATTCATGAAGGAATGAACCACACCAGGTAGGACAACCTCCAAATCCATCTCCCTTAGCTCCTGCTGAATCCTCCAGTCGGCAGTATGCATCATCACAGTAGGGAGTCTACTCAAGGCATCAGGCACTACGTTCACCTTCCCCAGATGATACTGCAAATCTATCTCATAGTCAGGCATGAGCTCCAACCATCGTCTCTGACGCATGTTGAGCTCCTTCTGCGTAAAGATGTACTTCAAGCTCTTGTGATCGGTGAAAATCTTCACACTCTCACCTAGCAAGAAGTGTCTCCAAATCTTCAGTGCAAAGATTACTGCTGCCAACTCCAGATCGTGCGTCGGGTAATTCTTCTCGTGAGTCCTCAACTGACGAGAAGCATACGCGACCACATGGCCATGCTGATGCAAGACGCATCCCAGGCCCTTCCCTGACGCATCACAATAAACTTCGAAGCCTCCGCTCCGATCCGGTACTACCAACACCGGTGCTATGGTCAACCTCGCCTTCAAGATACTGAAGGCATCCTCACACGCATCTGACCAAAGAAACTCCACATCCTTCCTCGTCAGCTTCTTCATCGGCTCTGCAATCTTCGAGAAATCCTTGATGAACCGCCGATAATAGCCTGCTAAGCCAAGAAAACTCCTGATGTCTGACGCTGACTGCTATAACCTTCTCCGGATCTACAGATATGCCATCCCCGGACACCACGTGTCCCAGGAATGCGACTCTGTCCAGCCAGAACTCGCACTTACTATACTTGGCATAAAGCTTGTGTCGTCTCAGCGTCTCCAGCACTGTCCTCAGATGGCAGCTGTGCTCCTCCTCAGACTTCGAATAAATAAGAATGTCATCGATGAAGATGACAACAAACTTATCCAAGAAGTCGTAGAATATTAAATTCATCAAATTCATCAACACAGCTGGCGCATTGGTCACGCCAAACGGCATGACCACGAACTCATAATGTCCGTACTTCGTCCGAAAGGCTGTCTTCGGAACGTCATCCTTCTTCACCTTCAACTGATGGTACCCGCTCCTCAAGTCCAACTTCGAGAAGACTCTCGAACCTCCAAGCTGATCAAATATATCATCGATGCGCGGCAGCGGATACTTATTTTTCACTGTGATAGCATTCAGCCCTCGATAGTCGACGCACATCCTGCGGGACCCATCCTTCTTCTTCACAAGCAAAACAGGTGCACCCCACGGTGACACACTAGGATGGATGAAACCCTTCTGCAGCAACTCGTCTAACTGCTTCCGCAGCTCCTCGATCTCAGCGGGAGCCATACGGTACGACGCCTTCGATATCGGCTGCGCTCCCAGCATAAGATCAATGCCAAATTCTAGAGCTCTGTTGGGTGGCAGACCCGAGATATCCTTCGGGAAGACGTCATCGAAGTCTCTGACGACTTCTGGTCGCTCGATCTCCATCTCCATCTGCATGGATGCAACAATCGGAACCTCTGGCTTGGCCCGAAATCTGATGGGCCTAAGCGACTCATCTCTGCTACGGAACTCGAACTCCGGATGACCTGGAATCTGGAACACCACCCTTTTGCTGTGACAGTCAATCGAGGCGTGGAAATCTCCCAACCAATCGATGCCAATAACGACATCGAAATGTGGCAGATTGTGGACAATGAAATCTGCAAAGAGCTCGTGTCCACTGACCACCAAAGAAATCGATCGACATCCCAAATTCACCGTCACCACTCCGTTCCCTGTGGTAATGTCCGAACACTTAGGGAGTGTATGGGTGGGGATAGAGTGCTTGGTTACAAACCTCCGAGATATGATGCACATAGATGCACCGGAGTCGAACAAAGCCAAGGCTGGGTGAGAGGACACTAGAATGGTGCCTAAGATATAAGGGAACTATGGCCAAATCAAACTATTTTATCAAACAAGTCAAGCAAGCAACACTAATAATAATAAGATCTAACTATGAAATGAAAGACTAGGATCAAGAGTTACCTGCTATAACTCCATCCAGCTCCTCAGTCTCAACAGCAGTCATGGTATACGCCGCCCTCTGGGGCTGTGCTGCTCTCTGATACATCTGCCTCTGTGGCGTCAATGGTGGCCCACGTACAACTGCTCCTCTCTGAACTGGGGCAGGTGCTCTTATTTGCAGCGGGGCTGGCGCTCCAACCATAGCATTGCGGGCTCTCGGACAATCCTTCGCAGCATGAGATGCATCTCCACAAACTACGCACAGTCCCAGCTTCCTCCTACAATCCTTCTGAACATGTCATGTCTTCCCGTAGTAATGGCATGGTCCCTTACTCTGAATCTGCATAGGTGCTCCTGGCCTTTTGAAAGGCACTGTCTGGACCGGCCTCATCGTCGGCCTAGCAGGTGGTCGGTACTGCTCCATGGGACGCTTCCCCTTATCAGCTGGAGGGTCAGGTAGGAGCGAAATGAGCTCATGATTCTTCGCAGCATCTAGCACCTCCCTCATAGTCGTGAAACTCGCCGAAGACATGGAAGCCTGAATCTTCGGACGCAGTCCCTGACGAAAGCGATCAGCTCGCTTCTCCTCCTTCCTTACCATATGCGGAGCAAAATGGCCCAGCATCTCGAACTCAGCTTCATACTCCTCGACAGTCATATCCCCCTGCTTCAGATCTATAAACTTGCTCAACAGCTCCCGCCTAGCAGACTTGGTGAAATACTTATCCTTAAACATCGAGCGGAAGGTCTTCCACTCCACTGGCTTCTCCAAACGCCTCTCCTCAATGCGCCACCAGTTCCTTGCATTCTCTATCAGCTGCATCTTCGCTATCTCCACTCGGGTATCATCAGGAATCTTCGCAGCAACTAACTTCTCCTCCGTGCTCTGGATCCACTCATCAGCAGCTATGGGTCCCTCCTTCCCCGAAAAAGTCCTCGGCTGGAGTTCATTGAACTGCTTCACTCCTGGAGCAGCTCGTGGGGCAGGCGGAGGTGGTGGTGGTGCAACTAGGGGAGCCTGAGCAGCACGCTGAGACTGCTGAACCAACTGATGCTGCACCTCCAGCATCTCTCTCATCACACCCAGAAACTGACGGAAGTCTCCGCTCTGGTCCTCCGGAACTCCATCGCTTGAGTTCCCGGATCGGGTCACGCGTCGTCCTGCCATCCTATTGTCAAGAAATACAGAGATTAGACTCGTACGATTACTGGATATCATAAAATTAATGTCCTGACTCCTATTGTTCTGTACTTACAGAAAGAATGGGGTGGGACCTGCATGGGCCACCACTAAAACATGTCACGTCCCGCCTCCCAAAACAACGGAGGCGAAGCGTGACTAAGGCCCGCTTAGGCCGGGGCGAGAAGCCTGGACCAAATAAGCGTCTGTGTGGTACTCCAAGACGAAAGTACAGGTCCCTGCATGTTAGTACAGCACAATAAAAGTACGAAAAAGAAAGACAATCATTTTATTCCAAAATAAATATCCAAAGTACTAAGAGTCTAAACGCCCGTAGGGCTACAACTGTAGAAAAGGAAACTACCGGTGCAAGCACCCAACCTAGACAGGAAAACAAAAGGTGGTACGCACCCAACAACTAAAGTGGAACCTCAGGATCAGCAGTGGGGATCTCTAACTCTGGTCGTCCTCGGGCACGTACTCAGGATCGACGTCCTTCGGCTCTACGTCCTCTGGTAGCTCAGTTTGGTCGTCGTACTCTGGCTCGAAACCTGACGTACAACACCAAAGAAAGGAACTGTACGTCAGGTAAAGTCTACAACAAAAAGTCAGACTCTACTGCAAGTGTACTGAACTATTAAACATCGTTTTACTGGTTGATTAGCATGCTGGGGTTACAACAAGTACAAGAGAAGTAACATAGCAGGAAAGTAAAGCATAGCAGGCAGTAGTCGTAGCGTGTGCTACCGACTATGGGACTAACCTAAAGGTGTCAGGACAAGACGAAGACAGACAAGACAAGTAGGACACGACACGTCACGACATGACACGAAGGTTTCACGCCTTACAGGTTGAGGGGGATCAGACCCTCTCCCAGTGCGCACGCTCAACCCAACCCCAAACCCCAGAACTCAGGACAAGAAGTACAGAGATCACTTCCGCTAGGGAAGCACCTGAAACGCCCGTAGGCTTTTTGTAACACGGAGATCACTCCCACAAGGAGAGCATCTGAAACGCCCGAAGGCTTTTTGTAACACGGAGATCACTCCCGCAAGGAGAGCATCTGAAACGCCCGAAGGCTTTTTGTAACACGGAGATCACTCCCGCAAGGAGAGCACCAGAAACGCCTGAAGGCTTTTTGTAACACGGAGATCACTTCCGCTCGGGAAGCATCTGAAACACCCGAAGGCTTTTTGTAACACAGTGACAAGACACGACCAGTGTGTATAACGGTGACAAGACACGACCAGTGTACGGGAGAGTTATTCTAGGGTGTCCACACGCACGCACACACAAGATAATCCTAAAGTGTCACAAGTTGTTGTTCGTTGGACTTAGACTTCGTCGTCAAGTCTAAGTCGTCAGGGTGACCCAGACGCTATCATTTCACGTCCGGAATCTAAACACTCCCAGTCTAACAGTTCTAACAATTTATGACTAAGACGCGGTCAAAAACGCAAGTGGGTACACTTGCCTGCGGTGGCGAGGTTGTCGTCCGTCCGGGGCGTCTCGTCCAGTCGTCGCGTCCGCGGTACTCTGTCTGAAACAGTCACGGCGACGGTGTCAGGTCGCGATTTTAGAAATTCCTATTTAAGTTCAGTTCTAGGTTGAGCGTGGCTACCCTAACAGTCACGAGTCGAGTTGTCCGATCAGCCTATCCGACGATTCTATCCTATGTGCACAGTCAAAAGTCCAAACGTTGGCCTACGGTTACACATCGATTTAAGAGAGCAGAAATTAAATTTAATGAGTTAAGTTGACGTTTTAGTTAAGTTTTCAGTTTCGCTACGATGTGGGTTGTGCCACGAGTTTGGGAAAACTAACCTCTTTCGGAGTCTGGGGTAGAGCGGACGTAGTGTCTGAACGGTAGAAGATCTTCGTCACCTACGGCGTCTCGGCTACGGGTAGTGTAGCGGGACACGTCCGGGCAGCGGACAAAGCGTGTGAACAGCGAGTAAGGGTGAATCAGCGAGCAGCGCGTCGGGTAGGTGTTCTACGGCTTCCGGAGAGCTGTAACGACAAACCGAGATGAGCAGTTCGTCGTACCCAACGTCTACGACATCGGGAGTCATAGGGAAAGTTCGTGACGTCGATAAATACTCCCAGAAGGTGTAGGAGACTGTCGGAGGACTCCAACAGCGAGGGAAACGGTGAGATCTTGGCGACGCATCGGTACGGCGTCAAACACGCAAAACCGCGAGTAAACTCACTGTTTCAGAGGAGTTGCGGCCTGGGGTTGCTGCCAACAGCGAGAGGGGGCAGAGGGGGGTCCACGGCGGCAGCTGGGAGGCGGCGGCGGTGGCGGCGGCCACAGCGGCTGCTGCGGCTGCTGTGCACGAAAACTGGCGTTGTGCGGCGATCTCCGGCGGTGGCTCAGGTCCCAGGCGAGAGAGGGGAGGTCGGGAAGTGCCGTGGGTAGGTCGGCGACGGCTCGGAGCTGTCGGCGTGGGCTCAGGTCGAAGGGGAAGGGTTTTTGTGTGGAGGGGGTGCGGTTCCTAGGGCCGGCGCAAGGAGAAATGGGTGAGGCTGTGAAAACTTTTAGAAACCTAGGTTTTTCTTTATAGGGGTGGGGCCCACATGACTAGGGGAATTGGTTACACGTGAGGGCTGCCAGCTAATTAGGTCTAAGGTTAATTAGGGTTAAATTAGGGCTAAATAGTTAGGGGCAAACTTGTAATTAACTGACTCCCAAAGTGCACATAGGTCAAACGGTGCCCAAAAATTACAAGAAAAATACCGGGGCGACCGGGGCGACGAGAGAAAGAAGTCAGAGGAGACGGATCACAATTTTGATGACAAGAAACGAAATTAAAAATAAAAACGCCTCAAGTCAAAAGTGAGATACGCGACGTCTCCTCAGATAAGGTCAAATCGTGGGCGAACGGCCCGTGAAATGACGTTGCAAAACAACACGACAAATGTAGTACGCTCAGAGAGGGTCACAACGACATATCACACGATTGGGTTTGGAAACGAACAAAGTCTAAAATAAATACGTGCACGGTCAAGCGCACGTGGACAAAGAAATTACGATCAGAAACCGACCGTTACAGTCCTATTAGATATTCTCATCCAATGCATGCGCCTATGAGGCATAGGACTCCCCCGAGTCATTTGATTTGGGGTCCTAAAAATACTAGCATGTATGATAAATGAATGTATATACAATCATACTTTAGGGATGTTGTAGAAAATGTGAACTATGTTGGGAAGCCAAAGTCCACTTGGACTTGGTTTCCAAATGGCAAATCCCCTTGGACCCAACATGCTTGGGTACCATGTGCTTATGGTATATTCTATTGGTATCTAAGAAGAGGAAAAGGGGCCATATGGGAAAAGATTGCTCTAAATGCAACTGAATGGGTTGGATACTTGATAGCAGGTGTTCTACATATATGACGGGAGACCCACGTTTGCTCTCTGAAGTTTCCTGCATAAAGAATGGCGGAACGGTTACTTTTGGAGGCAATAAGAATGGATCCATCATATGAATTGGTAAAGTTGGTAATCTCTCTAAACATCTCATAGATAGTGTTTATCTTGTAGAAGGTCTAAATCATAATCTTATCTCTATTAGTCAACTTTGTGACAAGGGTTACAAAGTTAACTTATGTAATGGATTGTGTAGTATTTTTGATAATACCAATTATAATGTATTATTTAGTGGCACACGCCAAAAGGATATTTATATTTTGGATTTGCCACACACATTTAACCAATGCTTGGTTGCTCACACTAATGAACAACTTTTATAGCATCGGCGCTTTGGTCATGTTCATTCTAGTATCTTCATATGTTGTCCAAGCACAATCTAGTTAAAGAGTTTTCGAAACTTTCTTTTAATAAGAAAAGTTTTTGTGATTCATGCCAACAATGCAAGCTCCATAAATCCTTATTTTAGATTAAGAATGTAACATCTACTTCTAGGTCACTAGATCTTCTACATCTAGATTTGTTTGGGCCTACGAGAGTTGTATCGTTAAGAAATGCATTCTATGGACTTATAGTTATTGATGACTTCTCCAGGTATACTGGGTGAAGTTCTTGAATAGCAAGAATGAGGAACTTGAGAAATTTATTATTTTGTCTAAGAAAGTTCAAAGGATTCAAGGCACGTCCATTATCACCATTCGTAGTGATCATGTAGGTGAATTTGACAACAAACTATTCTCTAACTTTTGTGATGAGAATGGGATAAGTCATACTTTTTCATTCCCTCATGCTCCACCATAAAATGGTGTTGTAGAAAGGAAAATTAGAACTCTTATTGAGTGTGCACACACTATGCTTAGTAATAGCCGTATTGGTTCAAAATTTTGGGTGGAAGCCGTTCATACCGTGTGTTATGTGTTAAATATGATACTTGTGAGGCCCCGTACGAACAACACTTGTTATGAGTTATTTTATAACAAAATTCCTCAAGTACGTTATTTCCATGTTTTTGGTTCTAAATGTTTTATTATGAACACACACCGGAATTTAGATAAGTATGATTCACATTCCGAGGAAGGAATATTTATTGGATACTCCGATTGTAGTAATGCCTACCAGATTTTCATAAAGAGAACCTTAATGGTTGAAGCATCACTTCATATTTCTTTTTATGAGAACTTTGATATTCCATTATCTCAACTTGATGAGAATATTGAATTTTTGTTTGATTCTTTGAATAATGTCAAATTAAATGATTCTATTGTGACTAACCCTACTAATAATGTAATTGAGTTTGTTTCTAATGATCAAGGGTTACACAAGATATTTTCTATGGTTCCAAGCCATCCACTTGATTATGTGATGGTAATATTGAAGCTGGAGTCTGTATAAGGTCAAGGGTAGAACGATTTGCACATTGTGCGTTTGTTTCAACCATAGAACTAAAAAACATTGAAGAAGCTTGTAAGGATGGCTCTTGGATAATTTCTATGGAAGAAGAACTCAACCAATTTGAGAGGAATGATCTTTGGGAGTTAGTTCCTCCTCCGAAAGATCACAATATCATTGGAACAAAATGGATCTTCAAAAACAAGACAGATGAAAACGAAGTCATTATGCAGAAGAAGGTAAGGTTAGTAGCACAAGGTTACCAGCAAGAAGAATGTATAAATTTTGAAGAATATTTTTCTCCAGTAGCTAGATTAGAATCTATTAGACTTTTATTGTCATTTGCATCATTTCAAAATTTTAAGCTTTTTCAAATGGATGTGAAAAGTACATTTTTGAATGCACATGGTGTTGAAAAGTATATGTTTCACAACCACCCGGTTTCATAAATGCCAAATCTCCAAATCATGTGTTTGAACTCAAGAAAGCTCTTTATGGATTAAAACAAGCTCCTAGAGCATTATATGATTGTCTAAAGAATTTTCTCATTGATTTGTATTTCAAAATGGCTGCTGTCGATTCAACACTATTCATTAAGTATTTTGATCATCACATCTTATTAATTCAAGTATATATTGATGACATTATATTTGGTTCTACTAACTCTACACTTTGTCAAGAGTTTGCTAAGTCCATGCGAGATGAATTTGAGATGAGCCACATGGGAGAGCCACTTACTTTCTAAGACTTCAAATTCGTTAATTGGAGCAAGGGATCTTCATCCACCAAATTAAGTACACGGTGGAATTGATCAAGCGCTTTGGAATGAGATCTTCTTCATCCAAGCGTACTCCAATGAGCACGACAACACATCTTGATAAATATGAACATGGAAAGGATGTTGACATTCGTCAATATCGAGGTATGATAGGTAGTTTACTCTATCTTACCGCTAGAAGGCCCGATATTATGTTTTCGTTATGCTTATGTGCACGTAATCAATCACAACCAAAACAATCACATTTAATTGGGGTCAAACAGGTTTTCTGTTATCTAAACCAAACGCTTAACTATGGATTATTTTATCCTAAGTCATACACTTATGAACTAGTTCCATTTAGTGATGCCGATTTACCAAATGTAAATTCGATAGGAAAAGTACTAGTGGTACATGTCATTTCTTAGGAAATTCCTTTGTGTCTTGGTTCTCCAAGAAACAAAATTCGATATCGCTTTCCACAACCGAAGAGAAATATATCGCTATCTGATTAGGTTGTGCACAAGTCTTATGAATGAGATAAACACTTAAAGACTATGGTATTGAGTGTGGTATATGTCTAATCATGGTTGATAATAAAAGTGCTATATGTCTCTCCAAGAACCCGGTACAACACTCTTGTAGCAAACACATTGGTATTAGACATCATTCCATTAATGATCATGTCCTCAAGAAGAATGTTTGTCTAGAGTACATCGACACCCAAAACCAAACTGCTGATATTTTCACCAAGCCACTCATAAAAGACTCTTTTGTGAGGCTTTGGAGAGAATTATGTATTATGGGTGAAACTGAACTCAAGCAGATCTTTTCCTTATGCTTATTATAGGATATGACATGCTCATGATTATTGCTGAAATTATCTTGGAAACATATATATATATGTGTGTGTGTGTTTATATATATATATATATATATATATATATATATATATATATATATATAATGACCCTATATGTGTATTGGTACGTATTTTGGCATAGATGCGTACGTATAATTTTTGGGAGTATCAGCGTATTGTTCTTTAATTATTTTGGTGAAGGAATTATTTTTTAAAAATATTTTAACTCATCATTTGGTATTAGTAAATAGAAGTAGTTAAGGAAATACCATGTATTTAAGATGTATAGTGTATTTCCTCGTGTGTTTTTATTTTTTCAAAAATACAAATTCCTAAAATTTCTACCCATGACACCAAGGCTAATGTGTGTCATCTTGCATGTTAATAAAGGAAACACTTGTCTTAGGCTTTGACCAAGGGTGTGGAGGAGAATGTTTCTTAAGGAAAAAGGGACAAGAAGAAAAAAGAGAAAAGCGATAACCAAAAAACAACGTTTTCTCTCATTCACTCTCTCCCTCTCATCTCCCCCAACTCAGGCCGAATTACCCCCTTCCCCTTTCATCACTTTGCTTCATCCTCCCACCACCAAATCTTCATTCCCTTACTCCCTTCCACCACCTAGAACACCACCACTCTCCCATCTACTTCTCTAATCAAATTTTACCTCCATACAATCACCAAATTCTTATTTTTGAACTCAACATGGAGCTTGAAGTTGAAGAGAGAGGGGTGCTTTGGAGGAGTAGGAGAAGCTCAAAGGAGGCTCAAGTTCTTCAAGGAGAAGAAGGGCCAAATCGATTAAGACGGACTTGAATAAGGTAGGATTTATTAGCATTTCTAGCTAGGTTCTAGTTCTAGAATTTGTGTTTAAAAAAAGAGTTAAATCACCCTAGTTGATTCTTAAGTTTTGAATTTGGTGTAAGGTAGTTAGTAGACTTTTTAGTTCTTGCTAGAAAAAGAAAAAAATTAAAAAATATGCATGTTGTGAATTTTTGTGTAGTATAGTATGAATGTTTATGTTGTAATCTAAGTTGTCATTAAATCTCATTTCATGTCACTTATGCCATGTTACATGTGAATAGACTAATTGAGTAGCAAGTCAAATTTTTTTCTAGTAAGGGAATATGCTATTAGGTTTGCTAATGAGAAAGTATGTTAAGGCTTATGTAATATATATGTTAGAATTCATGCAAGTGAATTAATTTTCATGCTAACCTTGACCATGCCAAAAAAAAATTGCTTTAGTCATATCATGTTTATGTTATGAAGTGGATTACATAGTAGTAAGAATATGGTTATAAAATTGTCTTAGAATACCATGTTAGAAACTAGATTTAGTTGGAAAATCATGTGATGAAAATTTTCCAACACAAGACATTAAATTAGAAAAATCATAAAAATAGTAGAAAAATCCAAATGCAACATCTAAGATGCTACGAAAATCTGTAGAAACTTTCCTACAACTTTCATGAAGGGACCAGAGACTAATTCTGACAGTAGATAGCTTAAAAGTGCTGATCTTTCTGCTGTAACAGTTTTAGATAGTTTCATGTATCAAGCTACAATTATAATATGTTGGTGTTGTTTTAAGTTATGTTTAAATCATGTTGTCAAGCTTTCATTATGTTATGTCCCATGTGATAGTGATGATGAGAACTTTTGTATAATGGAGATGTAAAAGTAGTAGTCAAGACCGCTAACGATTCAATTGTGAAATAATGAGTTATTTTAAAAACTTAGAGTGAGGCAGAGAGTTAATGTCTGTAGCGCTCGATCCATTCTAAAATGGGTGAGACTCCAGATACGGGTTTGGGAGAAACACAGGTAAACTATAGTAGTTAAGGAGTGGACAACTGTTATATTTCTCACTCGACGTGTCACTCCAGAAAGGGGGAGTTTGAGAGGGTTAGAGAGGCCGGTGGTGTACTCGTGTTGCACCATGACTGGTACATGATGGTTTTCTTTGTTTTCCACTGAAAGTCCGAGATTTTTCTCACTCTGTAAGGGGGAGTAACGAGAGGCCCCTCCAATGCATGTGTTGCTGGTTGTGGTACCACTTTTCACCCACCCTGTGTGAAGTCCGGCTCTTTAAGTTCCTACGATTTACTCTGGTTTTCAAATCAGAATAATTTTCAATTAATTTAATCAGTAATTGTACTTCAGTTATTTCTTTTATTTATTTCCAGCACTTATGTTTCGTTCTTTAATTTATGCATTAAGTCCGTGGTTGATGTGACACCTGTAGATAGTTGGCTAGTTAGAAGGAACAGTTCTAATACTAGATCCTACTAGAGTGTTAGTAGTTCCTACTAGGTCACGCGTTGACGTTTTCCTTGTGGTTTTAGGTATGGGACCCGAGCATACTGTGCAGGTTTCGAACATATAGACCGGTACCAGTACCTCAGGCGTAGAGCCTACGGGTGATTTTGTCGAGTTGGACTTCCCTGTGTTAGACTAGAGGGTGTGTTGTACCGGGTGTGGACACTTTTTTTACTTTTGGGTGTGGGCTTCTCTTTTTTTGTACCCCACTTTTATACCCCCTTGTACAGTTGATGTATGTATATGAACATTGTATAATGTAATGTAGTGTTTAGTGTTTTTGTTTTTATTTTCAGTACTACGAGTTTTATTTTTCTGTTGGAGCACTTTACTTTTCTCTGTGTATTATTCCAGTGTTGTGGCAGTGACATGCTTATTTAATTAACTTAACCACATAAAAAATGCCTTGTAGTATTTAGATAAAAGGGCTCAAGGCCTGAGTCTGAATACTACGGCGACCTCGTCAGCTACGTCTCTTCGTATTCAGGAGAACGGAGCATAACAGGTTTTTGTGATGGCCCATGCATGTATGCCCACAATGTGATACACGTAATAATAGTACATGTAAAGCTCCAACATTATAATCCGCAATTTTGTACTGAACATTGTTTTCCCTGTTCATTCTTGCAGAATGGATCCCGGGAACGTATCGTCCGAGAACAGGACCCCTGCTTCTGATGCTGCATCATCTGAGGCCTCCTTGATGGGAAAGATTCTGATAGGGATCCTGGAGCATATGCAGCAGATGGAGAGTAGAGTGGATAGTGGTGCGGCACCGAAGCCTGTAGGTATCAGTAACTTTAGAGCCTTGCACCCGAAGTCCTTTCGGGCAAGGAGAGTCCTATGGAGGTGGACAAGTGGATTAGACATTCTGAGGATGACTTGGCAGCTGTAGGATACCGAAGAGATGGATGGGTGGATGTCGCAAAGCGGCAGTTAACTCATCAGGCATGAGATTGGTGGGATGCTCAGGATCTACATTTGACCAAGCTGATCTCATGTGAGAATTTTAGAGAGTTATTTGAGGCTCAGTTCCTTCCAGAGACGAAGAAGGATGAGCTACATTTGAGGTTCGAGCACCTGACACAGGGACGACGGAGCATGGATGCTTATGATAGTTTTCACTATTGAGCAAGTTCGATCCAAAGTTGGTGCAGTCAGAGACCACTAGAGCTAGATGATTCAGGATGGGGCTGGACCCTGAGTTTAGAGCAGCGATGTTGACCTCGGTGCTGACTACACATAGAGCCGTACTGGAAGCGGCCAAGATGCATGAGACACATCTGAAGAGTGTGGGTAAGGGCCCAGCAGCAGTTGAGAGGCGCCCTGTAGGTCAGCAGAGGAGTTTTCATAGACCTGCCCAGACCACTCAGTTTAGAAGGCTTGGAGCTCCACTAGCACCACAGCGGTGAATGTCCTATAGATTTTGTGGGGGAGTCTGGGCATGAGTAGAAGGATTGCAAGTTTATGGTAGGGTAGTGTTTTACATGTGGTCAGTTGGGACACATCAGTAGGCAGAGGCCTCAGCATGTGCAGACTTCAGGCCCAGTGGCACCAGTGGCAGCCCGGCCGATGCAGCAGAAGACCATTCCGCTGGCTCCATAGAGGCTTCCACTTCCAGCACCACCAGCACGTGGTACAGTGACCCCGAGAGGACCACCCAGACCTCTCCAGCAGCAGCAGGCCCCCAGGAGAGCGGAACCGAGGCGTCAAGCTTTTACCATGTTAGTTGTTGAGGCAGAGGACACCGGTCGAGTTATCAATGGTACCTATTTATTTTCAGTAATGAATGCTTTCTTATTTCCATTATAGTATGATATGTTTGTTGTTGTGATTAGGATGATTAGACTCTTATGTTAGTTTATGTTAATTCTCTTAGGTGTTATTAGAGTTGCTTCCTTTCCTGCCTTGTCACTTTTTGATTTAGGAGCATCACATTGCTTCCTGTCCCAACAGTTTGTGACTAGGAATTCCTTAGTAGTAGATTCCTTTGTTTCTAGTTGGAATATTCATACAGGAAGTGGAGTGATCCACAGTTCTTTAGTATACCGATAGTATCCTGTAGAGATTTGTGGATGCAGGTTGTATGCAGATTTTCTGGAAATGGAGATGCCTCATTTTGAAGCAGTATTTGGAATGGATTGGCTAGGGATGTTCTATGCCACTATAGATTGTAGACTCAGAAAGATAGTATTTCGAATTCCTGATCATCCATAGTTTGAATTCCTTAGTGGTAATAGTTCACTTGAACCGTTGAAGTTTAAGGCCAACCCAGTAGAAGTGATGATGGAGATGGAAGCTAAACCTGTATTACTTAGGGTAGTCCGTGATTTTACTGATGTCTTCCCAGACGATATCTATGGACTTTGATAGATCTTTGGAGTTCACCATAGATCTGATTACAGGCACTCAACCGATTGCGAAGGCTCCATACCGAATGGCTCCTCCAGAGTTAGCAGAGCTTCGTAGTCAGTTAAAATATTTGTCAGAACGTGGCCTAATTCAACCGAGTGTTTTGCCATGGGGTGCGCCAGTTATTTTGGTGAATAAGAAGGATGGATATCGAAGGATGTGCATCGACTACCGGGAATTGAACAAGGTTACTATGAAGAACTAGTATCCTCTTCCTAGGATTGATGACATCTTCGATCATCTGGGTGGATCGCAAGTATATTTGAAGCTGTATTTGAGAAGTGGGTATCACCAGGTATTGGTCAGAGTATCAGATGTTTCGAAGACTGCATTTCGAACCCGTTATGGTCATTACAAGTTCTTAGTGATGCCTTTTGGCATGACTAATGCGCCAGCCACATTCATGAGATTGATGAACCAGGTCTTATGAGTACTTGGATAAGTTTGTGGTCGTTTTCATCGATGATATTCTGGTGTATTCAAGGATAGAGGAAGATCATGCTGAGCATTTGAAGATAGTCTTGGAGACTCTAAAGCATCACCAGTTATATGCTAAATATCACAAGTGTCAGTTTTGGCTGACCAAAGTAACTTTTCTTGGACATGTTGTATCCGGAGATGGGATAGCTGTAGATCCAGAGAAAGTTATTGCAATGGAGAAGTGGCCAGTTCCTAAGTCAGTCACAGAGATCAGAAGTTTCTTGGGATTGGCTA
Organism: Scilla litardierei; assembly: GCA_030789695.1. NCBI lineage: Eukaryota > Viridiplantae > Streptophyta > Magnoliopsida > Asparagales > Asparagaceae > Scilla > Scilla litardierei. The sequence continues at coordinate 76,778,829 of CM061140.1, forward strand.
GGTACTATGGGAAGTTCATCAAGGATTTCTCTAAGATCGCTACATCGATGACTCATCTAACCAAGAAGAATGTTGCTTACAATTGGTCAGAGGAATGTCAGAGAGCATTTGTCAAATTGAAGCATAGATTGATCATTGCACCTGTCCTGACGATTCCAGATCATTCAAGAGGTGATGAGATTTTTTGTGACGCGTCAGACAAGGGATTAGGAATTGTTCTCCTTCAGCATGGTAGGATGGTAGCCTATGCTTCTAGACTGTTGAAGACTCATGAGAGGAACTATCCTACGCTTGACTTGGAGTTAGCGACGATGGTATTTGCATTGAAGCTGTGGAGACATTTTCTTCTGGGTGAACGTGTAAAGATATATGCAAATCATAACAGTTTGAAGTATGTGTTCACTCAGAAAGAGATAAATATCAGACAGCACAGATGGCTCGAGTTGATAGCTGATTATGATATTGACCTCCAGTATCACCCTGGAAAAGTCAATGTAGTACCTGATGATCTTAGTCGCATGCCGGCAGTGATGATGTTAATGACACCGAGAGAACGTTGGGGTGATATTCAGCAGATGGAGATTGAAGTAGTCTTGCCTGGTACATCAGTAGTGATGATGAATTTGCGAGTTCAATCTGATTTGGTTGAAAAGATTAAGGCAGATTAGTCGGGAGATGAGAAGTTGAAGAAGATTCGAGAGCAGACAGAGGCCGGACTTCGTAATGATTTTTGTATTCATAAAGATGGGTTTCTACGTTTTGGGAGCAGAATTTGTGTGCCATCGGGTGACATTCGGGACGAACTGTTGAGAGAAGCTCATAGCTCACTTTATTATATCCATCTTGGAGGCACAAAATGTATCGTGATATGAGACAACATTTTTAGTGGCACGACATTAAGTGTGGTGTGGCTAGGAGTGTAGCTTCATGTCTGACATATCAGCAAGTCAAAGCCAAGCCCAAGAGAATGGTAGGACTACTGCAGCCTCTTCCGATTCCAGAGTGAAAGTGGCAACATGTGACGATGGATTTCGTGACTGGCTTACCTCCACTCCTCGAGGATATGATGCTATTTGGGTAATCGTTGATTGATTGACCAAATCAGCTCACTTCATACCTTTTTGAGTGGGCCAGTTGACGTGTGTTTATATTTCATATATTCACGCATATTTTCTTTTGTGTTTTTCCGTTATTTTCCGCCGTCTCGTATCCGTTTTCTCGTATTTTCTGTTTTTCTTTCACTTCTTCATGTTTTTACGTGTTTGCAGGAGTTTGCCAGCATAAGGGACGTTTAACGACGATAGCATAAGTCCCCAGAGCAACGGGAGGAGTCACGCATGATCTAGGGGGTCAAAAGACAAAGATCTCCATCTTTCAGCCCCCCACCCAATCGATTGGATACGCCAACCGATCGGGTGATGCACACGTACACCACCCGGACAGCAGCTGAAGCTACAGGAGCATCAACCGACCGGGTCACCGACTGGTTCAACCCGACTAACTTCTAGGGAAATTGGAGCTGAAATCCAACCGGTCAGGTGATCTTCACCCGATCGGTTCATCTGTAGCCGTTTTCTCGAAGTGATGACCCGGAGAGCTCACCCGACCGCCAGCAGACCCTGCCAAAACATCCAAAGTCTCTGTATTTTAGGGCAACAATTCCAACCGATCGGTTCACCCGACGACGCCAAGATCCTAACGACGAGCAGCTTTCGCCAACCGACCGTGTCGCCTGACCGGGTGAAATTTTGAAGATTTCTGCCAAAGTTCGCAGCAGGTCACCCGATCGGGTGATTCTTCACCCGATCGGGTGATGTCATTTTCTATATATAGAAGCCCTAGGTTTCCAGAAAACGGGAGTTGTTATTTTTGTCGTTTTCTCTCCATTTTGTGACGGCTGGAATTTATTTGATATTTGTAAGTTGTCTGATCTTTACCAAACTTTAATATAGTATTATTTGCTTTGCTCTTACTACTTTTCAATCGCCTGATTATGTTTTTAACGGTTGTTTTTCATTTAGAATGGTTTTTACCTAAAATGTGTGAGTAGTTCCCAAATCTGGGATTTTGGTGGAAACCCCTTTGTGGGTTCTCCCTAATGCGTCCATAGGACTAGGAAATCGATAAGGATTAGGAATATATCGGTTGCGCGGGGTGTTTCATTGTCATCGGCGGGAAAAAGACCGCCTTTGACCGTTGGGCCAAGGGGGAATAAACTTGGCGGTTGACTCCCTAGCCATAGCTCACGCCCTTAGCATAGACATCGAATTCTAGCACGTGAGAGCGGTAGGATGAGATGTTGGGAGTTATCGTTGCGAGCTTAGTGCTCCCGGAGTCGGTCAGTGTTAATGGACATGAGAATACCCACTGACCGAACCCTGGAAGTCCGACGTATCATCCTGGGCACCGACCGGAATATCGGGCCCATGGGATGCCAGTATCACTCTTAGAGGCAACGTCTCACCATTAGACCTTAATTCCGATCGTTATCCCATCCGTCGACCATATTGGCGAGAATCACACGATAGGGTGGAGACCGAAGTCCCGGATTTCACCTTTATATTGTTTATCCCTCGCATTCTATTACCGTGACAACCCATCCACCGATTTGGGCTAGCTCACCCATTGGGTGAATCTGGTCCTTTCTGACACAAGCACAACCTCGCCTCCCTGAGTTCGACCGCCTAGCCACATTACAACACCGTGTGCTTGCAGTTATAAATATTTAAATCTCACGCCCCCAACCATAAATTGCACACATCTGACACGCACAACGTGGCGACGTCAAGCTTTATGGCGCCATTGCCGGGGAGGCAACGTGCTTGTTATTTTTGGATCTTATGAACCATTGAGTCTAGCTCTCATCTCTATCTCGCGATAATTTTCGCATTCTTCTTTTTCATTTTTATTTTCTTATTTTTATTTTCTATTCTTATCTGTTTCTATCACACTTTTGCTTCATGGGTGTTTGTTGCTTTTCATGCGCAGGAGTACAAGGAGTGTAGACGACTTGATTCCTGTTGATCCTGATATAAACGCCATCCTAAGGCATCTTTTCACAGAGAAGAGAAGAAGAGAAGAGCCCGAAGCCATGGGGGAGAACACCCCACCTCACAAGTCTCTGCTGGAGTACTCGATGCCTTCCCTCGAGTCCACCTCTGCCATCTGTCCTCCTGCTATTACATCGCAGAGCTTCGAGCTCAAGCCGTCCTTAATGACGTGGATTCAGGAGGATCAATTCTCAGGGGCACCCATGGATATCCCCATCAAATATTTGGACTCCTTCTTGGAGAAATGTGACACCTTCCGCATAAATGGTGTCACAACTGAGGCGATCCGTCTGAAGCTATTCCCCTTCTCTCTGTGAGATCAGGCCAAGCTGTGGCTTAAGGGGAAGGACATGAATACGTTCAACACTTGGGAGAAGCTTACAAACGCTTTTCTGACGAAATTCTTTCCTCCGGGGAAGACCATGAAGCTGAGGAGTGAAATCTCCTCATTCTCCCAAGCTAGCCACGAGTCCCTGCATGAAGCTTGGACAAGATTTAAGGAGATGCAGCGAAGATGCCCTCATCACGAGCTTCCCAAGTGGCAGATAATTAATCTGTTCTACAACGGATTGAGGGATGACTTGAAGTCTTCAATGGACGTCGCGGCTGGGGGGGTCCTTCATGTCCAGAAGTAAAGAAGATGCCGGGAACATACTAGAAAATATGGCATCAAACAATGAGCGGTGGTGTGACGAACGAGCCACACCTAGATTTGGGGGTATCCATAGGGTCGAGGACGTCGACAAACTATCCAGCAAGTTTGACTTGTTGTCGACCCAGATCTCCGTGCTAATGGTAGGAGCCGGTGGTGCCGGTACACAACATATTGCGGCGGCGGAATCTGAAGTCATGGGAGACTTCGAGGGTGGTGACATCTCACCACCGTTGGACCAAGCGAGCGCACTATTCTACAATCCTATGAGAAATGCGACGTACCAACCACGGACTAGCTCCAATCCGGCCTACTCTCTAAACAACCGGAACCACCCCAACCTCAGTTATTGGGCACCATATCAGTAGCCGCCTCCTCAGCAACAACAGCAGCTAATATATCAGCCGGCTAGGCCTCAGCAGCAGCAGTTTCAGCAGCAGCAGCCTTCACAATAGTATCAGCAATATGCTCCCAGGAATCAGCAGCCCATTCAGCAGCAACAACAACAACAATATGGCCAGCAGAGAGCCATCTCTCCGGTTGAGTCCCTCTTGACTTAATACATCACCAACCAGGAGAATAGAAATTTGAAGCTGGAGATGGGTCAGTGGGCTCTCACTGATCAGGTAACCCAGTTGGGGTTGCAAGTGGTGAACCTTCAAAAGGTCGCAGAATCTATTGCCTCCATAACCAGAAGTGAACCCGAGGGGAGCAAATCAGACTATGGCACCCACACACGAGAATGCGAATGTGTCCACTATTATATTGAGAAGTGGGACACAAATCCCCACAAGAGTGCCCACCAAGGAACCAGAAGCACCGATGGTCGTAGAGTGACCAATTGAAAAATTGAATGACGACGGTGCTTCGTCGCCAAAGCAAACGACTCTGGAGGGAGTCCCTGAAGAGGAGAAGAAGAAAACCGAGGAAGGGAGCCTCAAAGTATTCAAGCCCGTTGTGCCTTTTCCACAACGGCTAGCCCAAGCCAAGATAGACGAGAAGTATGGAAAATTCTTTGCAATGTTCAAGGATCTAAGCTTGCAAATCCCCTTCCTCGAAGCTATCGAGACGATTCCCTTCGACGCGAAATTTCTAAGGATTTGGTGACAAGAGGGTCTATAAAGGAGAAGGTCATGTTGACAGCGGAATGCAGCGCTCTCATTCAGAGAGCAAATCCGCCTAAGCTTAAAGACCCTGGGAGCTTCTCTATCCATTGTGCGATCGGGGAGGTAAAGATCCATCGTGCGCTCGTTGATCTTGGAGCGAGCGTCAGTTTGATGCCCATGTCGTTGTATAAGAGGATAGGGATGGGTGACTTAGAGCCCACTGATATGACCCTACAGCTTGCAGACCGATCAGTCAAATATCCGGTGGGGGTTGTAGATGACCTCCCTGTCAACGTAAGTGGGGTGAATGTGTCGGTGGACTTCGTCATCATGGACATGCCTGAAGATGCGCACACCCCGATCATCCTTGGACGGCCTTTCATGGCCACTGTCGGCATTTTAATAGATGTGAAGAATGGGAAGCTTTCCCTTAACGTCGTCAGCGAAAAAGTCGAGTTTGACTTAGGGTTGTCAATGAAGCACCCCAATCCCCCGGATGATCCAAGATGCAATATGCTGGAGTTAGAAGAAGAGAGAGTTGTGGAAGCAAGCTCCTGGGAAATTCTTTCAAGAAATCCCCCCGATAGCTTAGGATACTTAGAAGAACCAGTCGGCCTGAAGAAATATAATGTTGCTGGGAAAGCGGATGCGGCACACACGGTCCCTCCCGGATTTCAAAATGCTCCTTCGATGAGGAGGAAAAGGAAAGAGCCCATGGGGCTCACCGGAGAAGAGATTCGGATCCTGAAGCGGGTGGTGGTAGACGCCAATATAAGAGAGAAGCCCCCTGATCCCGTCAACAAAGGGAGGGTCGTCGAGCAAGTTTTCTTGTCACCGCCCACGACACCGAAGGCCGCCAACTCTGAGTCTGAAGCGATGCCGATTTTAGGGCATCACCCCCGTCCACCTTGAATATCATCTACGGGCGTCGAGCAAACGACGTTAAACAAAAGCGCTTCATGGGAGGTAACACATGCTCTAAACTTTTATCTTCGTCTTAGGATTTTTATTATCTTTATTTTTCCTATTTTAATAATTAAATTCAGCCGTGGGATCATCCGTTGAGAAACTTAGGTCATTCGTGAATTTTTGCAGGAAACAAGCCCTCACCCGATCGGGCGGCCAATCAACCGATCGGGTGAGACGTATCAGACGATGGCCCGTATCTTCTCTCCAGTGAACCGGTTGGGTGAAGCAAAGCGTGACTGGGTGGCAGACCGTTTGGGAACGGCCGAAGTCTCGGGAATTTTGGGAATTGATCAACCGATCGGTTGATACAAAGCGTGGTCAGGTGACGGACCGGGTGAGCTGGACTAAACTTTCGGGAAAAAGTGTGAAGCGGCCACCCGATCGGTTCAGTTCTCAACCGATCGCGTCGCCTGTAGCCAATTTTCAGCAAACATTTCGACCTAATTGTCAACTAATCGGGTGAAAACTCACCCGATCGGTTCGACTTAAACCCTATATAAACCCCCCTCACCCGTTCATCTCCCTCATCTGACCCCGATTCCCTCTCGCCGTTTCGACTTCCTCTCCCTCGCCTGACCTCGTTTCTCCCTCAACCGACCACACAAACCTCTCCATCGATCTCTCCCCTCTCTTTTTCCACCTCTCCATCGATCCCTCTCTCTTTCTCTTCGATTCAACCCCACAAAAACCCTAATTTCCACCCAATCCCCCCCCCCCCCCCCGCATTTTCGAAATTTTGCTGAAAAGAAGCGCCGCAGCTTCACACTTCCCTCGTTGCATTGCGTTGGGACATCTACGAGCAAGGATCTTCATCTCGCTTGGGTAACTTCGCTCCTTAGCTTAATTTTATATTTTTCCCTAGCATTTCAGTTTGCTCGATTGCTTATGTTAGTGTGCATTCATCACATTTCACATTCACTCACACACACTCTCTCTCACATAGCCCTAGACCAAGATAAGGGTAAGGGTATCATGCGAGAGGAGGGGTCGTCTCGCAAGAGACGCAAGACCACACGTCCACCACACACACGCCCTCCTCCCTCACAACCCGCACAATCCCAACCCCAACCTATGATCCCTGCTGAGGACCCACTGATGGGCCCGCGTGGCTACCGCTTTAGGAACCAGGAGCATAAAGATTTCTATCATAGACTTGATGCTCGGGGGCATCTATCGACCAAATTCACCCACACCCAAATGCTTATCGATCTTGGCAATTTAGGTTGGTTAGCTTTCTTGAACGCCACCGCGGTGTCCTACCCCTCCCTCACACTTGAATTTCTATCCACACTTGTTTGTGAGTCGGGGTCTATCGTCATCTTCCGCGTCCGTAACAGAACCATTCGCACCCACCTAAATGAAATTAATAACAGCTTTGGTTTCTCCATCCTTGGGGACGACGCTATCCGCCCCTCTGGATATCCCCCCGAATTTGACGTCGATCAGTTCTGGTTCCGCCTCACCCTGCACCCTGACTATCCCCGAGGTAAGTCCAAGGCCTCCTCCATCATTCACCCCATCTTTCGTCTGGCCCACCGAATCATTTCTTCCACGTTTTTCCCCAAGGATGAGTCAGGTACTGTGACTATCCCTGATCTCTTCATTCTTTGGGCCATGAACTTTCCCTTCATTCGGGGTGATGACAGGATTTCTTTTAGGGCCCCCACCGTTCCCGTCCATGCCGGTGCTTGGCTTGTTTCCAAGCTTCTGGAGATTAGCCGTGCCGGCAAGGGTAAGCTTTGTTGCAGGGGCCTTATCACGATCATAGCTTCGGCTTCCCAGTTCAACATTATCATCCCCCGTGACACACCCACTGCCGCAAGACCCTCACGTCTAGATCTTTATGTCCTGCGGAATATTCACATGATTAAGCCCCGCCCCGATGGCCGCTTCACCTTCCATTACGGACACCCTCTGGCTCCCTATACCATTCTGCCCAACCCCGCTCGTATGACTATTGCTTTGGCGGAAGATTGGACATTTCCACCCGATCCTGAGTTTATGGAGGGGATCCGCCTTCCATTCCTTCCCCACGGCGCACCCAGACCACTTTCTCCTGCAACCCACTTGGGCGACCAGGACATCCTTGTGCACCGTGATGATTCCATGGCTGGGCCTAGTAGTGTCGTCCCGGCTTCCCTTCCCACCACCACCGTCACTACATCTCCGATCCATACCACCGCCACCTCCACCTTCTGTCGAGCCGCTTCTACTCACCTTCATCTCGAGGGTGAGATAGCTTCATTGCACGCTGCCGCATCCTCTTCTACATACTTGGCCCTATCCTCCTCCATCTTCACTCACCCATGTTTCCTCGCACTTGAGAGGAACGTGGCCACCATCCTCCGCCTTCTCACACACGTCCATGGACCTCCTCCACCCATACCACCTTCTTCACCCCCTCGATGATTTTCACCTCCCCCATCACATTCCTCACCTCCACCATCACCCCCTAGGCGACCATCCCCTCCTATCACCACTTCCATCACTACTTCCATCCACACTACCTCATCTACTCCCACCATCTCCATTCCCTACACTGTCGTCCCCACAGCTGCACTACCCTCCACTTCCGTCACCCCATACGTGCGCCGTAAGAAATTGCAGGTACGATCGCGATCACTTCCCCCACCATCCACTTCTATCGCCGTACCCACCCCATCTGTCACCATATCCACTCCATTCATTGACGTTTCTACCCCTTCTACCTCCGCGTTGGTCGCCCTTTCACTCCCACTCACCATCACCACCACGACTCCACCCATCATTCACACATCCACACCCACCGATCCATCACCCCGTCCACTTTCTCCACTTCTCCGCACACCAATCACCTCTCTCGCTCACTCCATCGCAGCCCCCACATCTTCCACCGAGGAGGACGAGGATGATTCCTCTCCTGCTTTTTGATTTTCCTTTTGTTTTCAGACCTCCCCCTTGCATATCTCTGCATTTTCATAATCACATCATATCGCTAGCATTGTCATGTCTAGCTTGGGGGAAGTCAATTTTCATGTGTGCTGTCGTGTGATGTTTTATGTGTGTGCTTGTTATATATGTTGTGTGATGTGATTTTCTATTTCTATTTTCCATTTGTATGTCATGTGGTTTTATCTTTATCTTTATCTTTATTTTTATTTTTCAGTTTCGTATGTGCGTTTTTCTTGTTTTTCATGTCTTTGTGTCGGTGCGTATTCCCCCCCCCCTTTTCATTGCCCTCCCGTATTTACTCTTATTGCATTGAGGTCAATGCAAGTTTCAGCTTGGCGGACTCGCACTTCGTGCGTCATTTGTGACATTTTTCCTCGTTTTTGAGTCGTTTTCATCGTGTCATTATTTTTTCTTTTCTTCTTTTTATCTCTTTCTCCTAGAGATGAACCCTATCATTAATTGCCACAAAAATCACACACACACCTTGCATGGCTTTGACAATGACATTCACTAACCCTAGGAAGTCGAGTCCTCTCGCATTTCATGCATCGTGTGGTCCACTTAGCCTTTTTGTGAGTCGTGTGTCGTGACTAGCGTTTGGCGTGCTTCTACTTTGTGATTGTGTTTTATATACCTGCCCAGGAATGACCCCTAGATTATCATGCTTTGTTTGGAATATGCGGTATTTGCCTCTTATCTGCTTCTGTATGCATGAATATATATATATATATCGTATGCTTCATTTCGCATGTGTCGGGATTCCACAGTTAGGACTAGGATAGCCCATTTTAGCCTATGCTCTGATTAGCAAGACATTTCCCGTACCCAAGTGTTTAGAATCCGATTTCTTTTTATTTTACTTGGTGCAAATCCCCTCGTCTTGTATCGTTCTCCCACTTGGGAGAGTACACACGTGTATATACCCAAAAATCCAAAAATCCAAAAAAAGAGAGAAAAGAAAAACCCAAAAAGAAAAGAAAAGAGAAAAGAAAGAATATATATATATATATATATATATATATATATATATATATATGTATATATATGTATATATATGTATAGCCAAAAATCCAAAAAAATACAAATATCCAAAACCCAAAAAAAAATTCCAGTGTGAATATTTTCCTACCTACCGAGAATAAAGGGAAGGCGATAATTTGCACCGAGTGTTCTACTCCACATCAACTCAACCCCCATCGCTTTCGAAAACACTTGGAATAAGGAATTTCTAGCTATTATCTTGGCGATAGTGTGGTGATGTCCGAGTCCCTAGCTGTGGAGTCCCTGACACATGATGCGTTTCTATTCTCATACTCTTCTCATGCATGCTTGAGCTATATATTCGCCGCTAATTCTAAATCGAATCAATATTTGGGTCATTTCTTGGATTTGTGTATATGGAGCTTATAGCACAATGTAGTTAGCGACACCGTCTGCTAGCACACGACCGCGCTCACTCGCGCTTCACCGCGTGGGCCCACGACACTTGTCTGGACTCGTGTTCCTTGGTTTAGTGGTGTGATTTGGCGTTTGCTTGCTTGGTGTGTCATTTTTGATTTTGTTGGCCCTAACGTGCGATTTAGGATTTAGAGTTCTCTTTTTCTCTCTTTCTCTCTATTTTCTCCCTCCGAGCTCCTACTCTCACTCGTCTTCCTCGAGGAAGAGGAAGGGTTCAGCTTGGGAAATTTTGACATGTGTTTATATTTCATATATTCACGCTCGTTTTCTTTTGTGTTTTTTCGTTATTTTCTGCCGTCTCGTATCCGTTTTCTCATATTTTCTTGTTTTCTTTCACTTCTCCATGTTTTTACGTGTTTGTAGGAGTTTGCCAGCATAGGGGACTGTAAACGAAGATATCCTAAATCTCCGGAGCAATGGGAGGGGTCACGCGTGATCCAGGGGGTCAAACGACAGAGATCTCCATCTTTCAGCCCCCCACCCGATCGGATGGATACGCCAACCGATCGGGTGATGCACGCGTGTACCACCCGGACAGCAACTGAATCTACGGGAGCATCAACCGATCGGGTCGCCGACCGGTTCAACCTGACTAACTTCTCGGGAAATTGAAGCAGAAATCCAACCGATCGGGTGATCTTCACCCGATCAGTTCATCTGTAGCCGTTTTCTCGAAGTGATGACCCGGAGAGCTCACCCGGCCGCCAGCAGACCGTGCCAAAACTTCCGATGTCTTTGTATTTTTGGGCAACAATTCCAACTGATCGGTTGATTTATCAACCGATTGGTTCACATGACGACGCCAAGATCCAAACGACGAGCAGCTTCCGCCAACCGACCATGTCGCCAGACCGGGTAAAATTTTGAAGATTACTGCCAAAGTTCGCAGCAGGTCACCCGATCGGGTGATTCTTCACCCGATTGGGTGATGTCATTTTCTATATATAGAAGCCCTAGGTTTCCAGAAAACGGGAGTTGTTATTTTTGCTGTTATCTCTCCATTTTGTGACGGCTGGAATTTATTTGATATTTGTAAGTCGTCTGATCTTTACCAAACTTTAATATAGTGTTATTTGTATTTCTCTTACTACTTTTCAATCGCCTGATTTTGTTTTTAACGGTTGTTTTTCATTTAGATTGCTTTTTACCTAAAATGTGTGAGTAGTTCCCAAATCTGGGATTTTGGTGGAAACCCCTTCGTGGGTTCTCCCTAATGCGTTCATAGAACTAGGAAATCGATAGGGATTAGGAATCTATCGGTTACGTGGGGTGTTTCATTGGCATCGATGGGAAAAAGACCGCCTTTGACCGTTGGGCCAAGGGGGAATAAACTTGGCGGTTGACTCCCTAGCCATAGCTCATGCCCTTAGCGTAGACGTCGAATCCTAGCGCGCGGAAGCGGCAGGATGAGACGTTGGGAGTTATCATTGCAAGCTTAGTGCTCCCAGAGTAGGTCAGTGTTAATGGATATGGGAATGCCCACTGACCGAACCCGGGAAGTCCGACGTATCATCCTGGGCACCGACCGGAATATCGGGCCCATGGGACATCGGTATCACTATTAGAGGCAACGTCTCACCACTAGACCCTAATTACGATCGTTATCCCATCCGTCGGCCGTATTGGCGAGAATCACACGATAGGGTGGAGACCGAAGTCCCGGATTTCACCTTTATATTGTTTAGCCCTCGCATTCTATTACTGTGACAACCCATCCACCGATTCGGGCTAGCTCACCCATGGGGTGAATCCGGTCCTTTCTGACACAAGCACAACCTCGCATCCTTGAGTTCGACCCCCAAGCCACACTACAACACCGTGCGCTTGCGGTTATAAATATTTAAATCTCAAGCCCTCAACCATATATTGCACACATCTGACACGCACAATGTGGGGACGTCACCAGTCGACCGACCATCTCGCTAAGAGATATATGGAGGTGAGATTCTTTGTTTTATATCAGTCTTATTTATTATTGGTCTAGATTCTAATTAATTCATGTATGCAGGAAATCGTGAGGCTTCATAAAGTACCTATATGCATAGTCTCCGACCGTGACACTAGGTTTACATCTCACTTTTGGAGAAGCCAGCAGGCTCGCTTGGGAACTCAGCTGTGTTTCAGCACTGCATACTATCCACAACCTGATGGTCAGTCGGAGAGGACGATTCAGATCTCATGCTGGATTTTAAGGGCTCTTGGAATGAACATCTACATCTGGTAGAATTTTCTTACAATAATAGTTATTAGGCCAGTATAGGCATGTTGCCATTTGTAGCTTTGTATGAGAGGAAGTGCCGATCTCCTCTTAGTTAGGATGATGTTGGAGATCGCGAATAGTTGGGCCCAAATATGATCGCTAAACCGTGGAAGTAGTAAGAGTCGTCAGAGATAATCTTCGCATATCTCAAGACGGTTATAAGCACTGGGCGGATGCACAGAGGCAACACTGAGAGTTTCAGCCAGGCAAACTAGTGTTCTTGAAGATCTTGCCAACACGAGGGCTGATTCATTTTGGCAGACGAGGAAAGTTGAGCCCGGGATATATTGGACCTTTTGAAGTCCTAGCTCGTGTTGGAGAGGTGGCTTACATGATTGCATTACCAGCATCTCTTGAAGGAGTGCATACCATGTTTCATATATCATAACTCAGGAGATGTATTGGAGATCCTAATCATGTTGTCGACTTCTAAGGGATTGAAGTGCGACCAGACTTGACATATGATCATAACCTGTGGATATTCTGGACCGAAGAAAGAAGATGTTGAGGAAAAAGTGAATCAATCTAGTGAGGGTTATGTGGCACCGAAAGTCGCCCGAAGAGTCTACCTGGGAACTCGGGGATGAAATGAGAGAGAAGTACCCTCACCTGTTTATTTGATGTAATCTTGTTGTTGTAAGATGATGTGATGTATAGAATGTCTTCTCCCTTATTTTAAAATTCCGAGGACGTAATTTCTTTTAAGGGGGATAGGATGTAATGACCCAAATATTAATGTACGCGTATTAGTACGTATTTTGACATAAATCCATATGTATAGTTTTTGGGAGTATCTGCATATTTTTTAAATTATTTTGGTGAAGGAATTATTTTTTAAAAATATATTAACTTATCATTTGGTATTAGTAAATAGAAGTATTTAAGGAAATACCATGTATTTAAGATGCATAGTGTATTTCCTCATGTATTTTTATTTTTTCAAAAATACAAATTCCTAAAATTTCTAACCATGACACCAAGGCTAATGTGTGTCATCTTGCATGTTAAGAAAGGAAACCCTTGTCTTAAGCTTTGACTAAGTGTGTGTGGAGGTGAATTTTTCTTAAGGAAAAAGGGATAAGAGGAAAAAGAAAAGGGAAAACCAAAAAAACAAAGTTTTCTCTCATTCACTCTCTTCCTCTCATCTCCCCCAACTCAGGCCGAATTACCCCCTTCCCCTTTCTTCACTTTGCTTCATCCTCCCACCACCAAATCTTCATTCCCTTACTCCCTTCCACCACCTAGAACACCACCACTCTCCCATCTACTTCTTTAATCAAATTTTACCTCCATACAATCACAAAATTCTTATTTTTGAACTCAAAATGGAGCTTGAAGTTGAAGAGAGAGGGGTGTCTTGGAGGAGTAGGAGAAGCTCAAAGGAGGCTCAAGTTCTTCAAGGAGAAGAAGGGCCAAAGCAATTAAGAAGGACTTGAATAAGGTAGGATTTCGTAGCATTTCTAGCTAGGTTCTAGTTCTAGAATTTGTGTCTAAAAAAAGAGTTAAATCACCCTAGTTGATTATTAATTTTTGAATTTGGTGTAAGGTAGTTAGTAGACTTTTTAGTTCTTGCTAGAAAAAGAAAAAATGGGAAAATATGCATGTTGTGAGTTTTTGTGTAGTATATTATGAATGTTTATGTTGTAATCTAAATTGTCATTTTATCTCATTTCACGTTACTTATGCCATGCTACATGTGAATAGACTAAGTGAGTAGCAAGTCCAATTTTTTGCTAGTAAGCGAATATGCTATTAGTTTTGCTGATGAGAAAGATGTTAAGGCTTATGTAATATATATGTTAGAATTCATGCAAGTGATTTAATTTTCATGCTAACGTTGACCATGCCAAAAAAATTGCTTTAGTCATATCATGTTTATGTTATGAAGTGGATGACATAGTAGTAAGAATATGCTTATAAAATTGTCATAGAATACCATGTTAGAATCTAGATTTAGTTGGAAAATCATGTGCTGAAATTTTTCCAACACATGACAGTTACTTAGAAAAATCATAATAAATAGTAGAAAAATCCAAATGCAACAATCTAGGATACTACAAAAATCTGCAGAAACTTTCCTACAACTTTCGTAAAGGGACCAAAGACTAATTCTGACGTAGATAGCTTAAAAGTGCTGATCTTTCTGCTCTATCAGTTTTAGACAGATTCATGTATCATACTACAATTATAATATGATGTTGTTGTTTTAAGTTATGTTTAAATCATGTTGTCAAGATTTCATTATGTTATGCCCCATGTGATAGTGATGATGAGAATATTTGTATAATGGAGATGTAAAAGTGGTATTCAAGACTGCTAACGATTCAATGATGAAATAATGAGTTATTCTAAAAACTGAGAGTGAGGCAGAGAGTTAATGTCTGGAGCGCTCGATCCATTCTAAAATGGATGAGGCTCCAGATACGGGTTTGGGAGAAACACGGATAAACTATAGGAGTTAAGGAGCGGACATCAGTTATATTTCTCACCCGATGTGTCACTCCCGGAAGGGGAAGTTTGAGAGGGTTATAGAGGCTGGTGGTGTACTCGTGTTGCACCATAACTGGTAAATGATGGTTTTCTTCATTTTCCACTGAAAACCCGAGATTTGTCTCACTCCCGTAAAGGGGAGTTACGAGAGGCCCCTCCAGTGCCCGTGTCGCTTGTTGTGGTACCACTTTTCACTCACACTGGGTGAAGTCCGGCTCCTTAGCGTCCAACGGTTTACTAGGGTTTCCAAATCAGAATTAATGTATGATTTTCAATTAATTTAATCAGTAATTGTACTTCAGTTTTTATTTATTTCCAGCACTTATGTATCGTTCTTTAATTTATGCATTAATTCTGTGGTTGAGGTGACACCTGTAGATAGTTGGCTAGTTAGAAACACCAGTTCTAAAACTGGATCCTACTAGAGTGTTAGGAGTTCCTACTGGGTCACGCGTTGATGGGTCTCCTTGTGGTTTCAGGTATGGGACCCGAGCAGACTGTGCAGGTTCCGAAGATAGAGACCGGTACCAGTACCTCAAGTGCAGAGTTTACTGGTGATTTTATCCAATTGGACTTCCTAGGGTTAGACTAGAGGGTGTGTTGTACCTGGTGTGGACACTTTTTGTACTTTTGGGGTTGTGGGTTTCTCTTTTTGTTGTACCCCACTTTTGTACCCCCTTGTACATGTAATGGCCTGCTAAGCTACTGCACAAGTATTAGAGGGGGGTGAATAGTACTTTAAAATAATTAAGAAGATAATCCCTAATTATCTTGCAAAATCTACCAATTAATGCGGAAATGAGGAAATGTAAATATGACAACAAAGAAGACAATCGTAAACAAGCAATATTACTAGGTTCGGATCCACCCAAGTCTCCCCGACTTGTTCCAGGTGATCCTACGTCCCAACCACCCGGATCCCCTCCGGATATTTGAGTTAGAAACCCTAACTCAAGATTTGCACTATGAAATACTTGTGAAAAACCTTCACAAAGTCAAATCATACACAAAAGAAATTGTGACTCCCCAACCCGGGATCACAAACAAACTCTCACAAGCGAGCGTGAATCACTTACAATATCAATGTAAAATGAAATGAAAGCTCTTACCACAAAATACCTATGCCTTGAGTAAACTTACGATTTAGGGCAAAACGGATTTTGGGGAAGATGAAGAGGCACCAAACCCTAGCTCCAAGATGTAGATCAGCGATGGAGAGCTATGAGGTTGTTGGTGACATAGGATCAAGCACTTGGCTTGGAAGGCTCACAATCAATGAATCTCTCTTTTGAAATAAGAGTGAGGGAGAGATTCTTGAAAGGAAATGAATGAGCTTTAATGAGATTGAATGCTTTCTCTTTAATCTCTAAACTTCTCTTAAAATCATCCTTGAGTACAATGAATGCAGCACACCAAGTATATATAGGTTAGAGGAAAGAGAGAGAGAAAAACGTTTCAATTAAAGCTCAAACGGCTCTATTCTGAACCAAACTAGTCGGTCAAAGAATAACCACTAACCGACTAGTTCATCAACTAGTCGGTCGGTCAAACAGCATGAACCGTCTAAGAGGTGAACAGTTAATAGATGAAGTTTCCGACTTAAAGAACTAGTCGGTCCAAGAAGACTTGCCAACCGATTAGTTTCACAACTTGTCGGTCGGTGAGTGAACTTAGACCGACTAAGAGATAAAACAAATAGTCTGAGTACAAATTGATTTGGTTGGTCCAAGAACAAATGTTGACCGACTAGTTCATCAACTAGTCGGTTTCCAAATGTGCATAGACCGACTCACGATAAACAGTAACTTGGCATGTACAGGGAAAGCTCAACTAGTCGGTCTAAGAAGGATCACTGACCGACTAGTTCACAGACTAGTCGGTCGGTGAGTCAACGTAGACCGACTAACTGTAAACAGTAAAGAGCTTAGAATTTAGAAGGCAAACTAGTCGGTCCAAGAAGCATTGCCGACCGACTAGATCACCATCTAGTCGGTTTGTTCTTCTTCTTGAACCAACTAACATGCACAAGAAGTCACGAATCGAAGCGCGAAGCTTCGGGAAAGTTCGAATGGACTTCTACTAAGATCCTATATCTAAAATAGGAGCGTTATGAAGATAAAAACGTAAAACCTACTCAAGGCTTAATATTCTACAGAACGAAGCTAAAAGACTATTAATAAAACTTGACGAACCGTCTTTGAAAGCTTCGATCCGAATCTTCATGACTTCTAAAATGGTCCATAAGCTTCAACAAAGCTTTAGGCATACGATCACGCGTATTGAGAAGTCTCGAGACGTCGCTTTAGATGTTCATATGAATTTGGCGACGATCTCCATAACTACGCTTACAAAGAGTTAGTTCACGATATATTCATGTTTATTCATCATCCAAAACCAAATCCAGGGAGTCCAATACTCAACATTCTTCCCCTTTTTGGTGATGACAAACCTACATAAATAATAATAAAAAATAATGATTCGAATGTAATTTACTTACTCCCCCTGCATTGATGACACGTTAATTCCAAAATGAATAATAATAATACGCATCAAGCAGACGAGTAAAGAATAAAATGTGAATCAAATATTGAAATATCGGATTTGAAATCCATTTTTATATCTTAACTCCCCCTGAATCTAACATATCAAATTAGATTCTTGGAAAAATGCTTAAATTATCATTTAGCTCACCGTCATTATTATATCTCTCCCCCTTTGGCATTAGCAAAAAGAGTGGGAGGAGATCAACGACAACAACAATGGCTTCAAAATAAAGAAAGCATGGGAGTTGAAGAATACGACCACGGTCCAAATGACACCAAAGGAAAATACGAATAAAATCAAAGCGTGTCAATGAGACCAAAGTCGAAAATCGATAATTAAAATCATCAAAACTCAAATTAATTTTACGAATTGAGTTATGGAATATACTCTCCAATATCAACATTCTGGGTTAATTTAGGGCATGGAAAACAATTCTATGTTTTCATAAAATGAATTCTATTTAACCAAGTATTATCGTCGAGCGACGAAATCAAACATCAGAGACATAAAAAGAATATATAATGTGCACAAGAGAATGAAATGTCAACAACGATGTATATATATATATATATATGAACCATGAGTACATCAAAATGATACAGCGACAACATACATAAAAGTGATCCAACGATCGGTGCACAAAATACATCAAAATATCACACAAGACATCGGAGTATCACAAAATATACATATCCATCAAAATACATCAAAATATCCAAAATACATAACCACACTCTATCCTACCCAAACTCTCTCATTATAAGATCTATCATCCAAAGTGCATCAAGAGAGTCCTCAGAGAAGCTCAGGAGGCAGCGGGAGGATCTGCAGTAGCAGCAGGCTCTGCAGTAGGAGTGGTGGTCACCGGATCAGCCGAAGTATCCACGGGAGCGACGGTAGTGGCCTCGGGAGCACAAGTCATAGTATCCACTGCAGGAATGGTGGCAACAGGTGTTCTCACTGGGTCACCAGCAGACAAAGCATCAGCACCAGAAGTGCCCTCAGGGGCACGAGCAGTAACATGAACAAGCTCCTCGATCTCCTCCTCATCCAACTCCTCCTCGTCAGAGACTGACGGAGGGATCTCAATGCCCAAACGAGAGGCGATACGAGCAAGTATCTCCTCAGTATGAGCATATCGAGACTCCATACGTCTCACTGAACATGTGAGCTCGTCAAGAGTGGTAGATGGAGCAGGAGCAGCTGAGGCTGAAGCAGACGCTGAAGCAGAGGGGGTCGTCCTCTGAACATGACGAAGCGCCGCAAGAGAATTTTTGACGGCCGTCGCATTCAGAGGGGGACCGAGAGGACGCTCATCATCAGGTGGAAGTGGGACACGAAAGTGGCGAAAGACAAGTGTCAACAGGCACGGATATGGGATATGAGCAGACTTCGTAGACTTACAGATACACTCGAAAGAATCCATCTTATCGAGTATGATCCGAGCCCAGTTAATCTCGCTCCCCATGAAGATGGCATAGATGAGCTTGAGGAATGGCTGGGATGGCAAAGAAGAGGAGTCGTACTTCGGAAGGAGGCACGACTTCAGAATCAAGTTTAGGACCTAGCCATTCGGCTTGAAAGACTTAGAAGGCACGCCAATCATGGAAGGAGGGATCTCATGGAAAATCTCAGAAAGTATGACCTGATCAAGGGAAGAGATGTCATCGACGGAATATCGGAAGGGAGGAGGCCAGACGACGAGCAACCAATCAACTCTCCTAAGATTTCTCTCGTGAGGACAATCGGTGTCCCCAAGACAGTCGTCTCAATAGAGTGGGTCTTGTCGTACTGACCCCAGACACGGTTGGCATAAAATAGTTTGACCAGACGGGGGTAAGTGTGTGGATTCGCCTTAGGGTCATATCGAAGATAATCGATAAGACCGCAAGACGACAGAAGATCAGCTAGTCCTGGGAAGTCTGAAAACTGTATGAAATGCTCCAACAGCAGTGGACATTGTTCGATACGGTTGTAAGCCGTGAGACACAACGGGTCATCGCAACACAACGAAATATCGACACCGCCAGCTGGCATCGGAACCTTTCCCTTAGGCTGACGTGTGGAAGTACGGGGTGGAGGAGTAGGTTCCCTATGAGTCTCGGTCTCGGGAATGTATTCCATGTCGGAATCGGATGGAGGAGTGGGGGCACGGAATGAAGCAGGTGAAACTGTTTGCTTCCTAGGCTGAGATCGGGCACGGGGTTTGGCGGTTGCCGTCCTCTTCTTCTTAAGAGGAGGCGACGACGACGAAGGGTGGGTGGTCTTCGAACGGTGTTTGGGTTGCGAGGGTTCCCTAGGGGGCGACTCTACGATCATAGTGGAGGGACTCAAAGGTCAGACCGGAATCCTTGTCTTCGCCATAAGCGTGACGAGACAAAGCAAGAAACACTAGAAATCGAGAACTATGAACCCTAAAGAACCCTAGCCGAAACCCTAGAAGAGATGAACCCTAATTCTATGAGCTAGAAAATGAACCCTAGAGCTAGGATAGGGAGGAGAAACCTAGGGAGGAAGATCGACAGACCCTAGGTCGGAGATGGCCGGAGATTTGGTCGGAAAACGGTGAAAAATCGATCGGAGAAGAGGTGGAAGTCGAAGGGATTTTCAGGGGTTTTGAGCTGGAGAAGAAAAATGAACCGACTAGAACGAAATTAAGTCGGTCGGAGGCTGATAAAATCGATTGGAAGTCGAAAAGACCAAGCAGTCCCCGTCGTAATTAGTCGGTCACAGTTCAAGCACTGACCGACTAGATGATGATCTAGTCGGTCGGTCAATGAGCTTGAACCGACTAATTGTAAACAGTAACTGAAGCCAAAAATCTGACAAGAATTAGTCGGTCGAAGCTCATTCACTGACCAACTAGAACTAAATCTAGTCGGTCGGCCAATGAACTTGGACCGACTAAGAGAGTCCAAAAATTTTAGAATTTGAAATTTTGAATTCTCTCCTAATCGCACTTGGACGAAACATCGAAATACTCTCATTAATCATTATACTACCTCATTAAACATCAAAAATCATAAATTTGAAGTTCACGAACAAATCGAGCGAAAATTCCGAAATTTCAACGAAAAATCCAGAAAATTCCAATAAATCTAGCATGTGCAAATATAATGAAAATGAATAGCATGCAAGATTATTGAACAAAAATGAATCCTAAAGCTCAGATTCACCCATAATCCCCAATTCTCTACGCAACCGCACAAAGGAGTCTTCCTTTAGGGGTTTCGTGAAAATATCGATGATTTGCTTCTGGGTTTCAACGTACACTAATATGATGTCCTTTTTAGCAACATGATCATCTAAGAAATGGTGACGGACATCTATGTGTTTCGAACGGGAATGGTGTATCGGATTCTTAGAGAGACATATTGCACTTTGGTTGTCCACTATGATAGGACAAGTATCACAGTTTATACCAAAGTCTTTAAGAGTGTGTCTCATCCAAAGAACCTGAGCACACGCGGCACCAGCGGCAATATATTCCACCTCGGTGGTTGAAAGTGATACGGAATTCTGCTTCTTGGAAAACCAAGAGACAAGAGAATTTCCTATAAAATGGCAATTGCCACTAGTACTTTTCCTGTCGGATTTGCATCCCGCATAATCTGCGTCACTATATGAGATTAACTCATATGTGCTAGATTTGGATAAAGTAATCCAAAATCAAGTGTGTAACTTAGATAACAGAAAATACGTTTTACCGCTACTAAGTGAGATTCCTTAGGTTGAGACTGATAACGAGCACATACACATACGGCAAACATAATATCGGGCCTACTTGCGATAAGATATAGTAAACTACCTATCATACCTCGATATAGACGAATGTCTACATCTTTTCCGCCCGCATCTTTATCAAGATGTGTAGTCGTGCTCATAGGAGTCTTCTTCCCGGAGGCATTCTCCATTCCAAATCGCTTTAGCAACTCCACCGATACTTCGTTTGGTGGATGAAGGTTGCATCGTTCATTTGGAGAATTTGGAGACCTAAGAAATATTTGAGCTCACCCATGTGGCTCATCTCAAATTGATCCTTCATCACATTAGAAAACTCTTCGCAAAGAGCAAAGTTAGTAGCACCGAAAATGATATCATCAACATAAATTTGAACTAAAATTATATCATTATTCGAATACTTAACAAATAATGTGGAATCAACTTCTCCCATTTTAAAACCCAAATCCAAAAGAAAATTCTTTAAATGGTCATACCAAGCTCGAGGAGCTTGTCTCAAACCGTAAAGTGCTTTCTTAAGATTAAAAACATGATTTGGAAATTTTTCATTTATAAAACCTGGAGGTTGAGAAACATAGACTTCCTCAACAACATCTCCATTTAAAAACGCATTTTTAACATCCATTTGAAATAATTTAAAATCCTTATGGCATGCAAAAGATAACAATAATCTAATTGATTCTAATCTAGCTACCGGAGCAAAGGATTCTTCGAAATCGATACCTTCCTCTTGCCGATAGCCTTGAGCTACTAACCGAGCTTTGTTCCGGACGACGATTTGGTTTTCGTCGGTCTTGTTCTTGAAGATCCACTTTGTCCCTATGACGGTGTGGTTCTTCGATGGCAATGGAACAAGCTCCCAAACCTCATTCCTCTCGAATTGAATGAGTTCCTCCTCCATGGCTAAGATCCAAGCACCATCTTCACACGCTTCATTAACATTCTTTGGCTCTATCGAGGAGGCAAAGGTACAATGAGCGAAGTAGTTGACTTGATATCTCGTCTTGACACTATCATGGATATTGCCAACGACTTGCTCATGAGGATGGTCACGAACTGTATGAAGCCGTTTGGGAATTCCCTGATCACTAGGAACATTCTCAAAAACTTCATTAGTCGGGTTAGTAACAATAGAATCAATAGAATTAGAATTACCAAGTGAATCACATAAAACATCCATGGGGCCATCATCATTAGTAATTCTAGTTGGAACAAATCCTTCATTAAATGAAACATGAAGCGATTCCTCGATCGTTGAGGTTCGTTTGATGTATATCCGGTAGGCTTTGCTATTTGAGGAATATCCAACAAAAATCCCCTCATCGGATCTTGGATCAAATTTGTCCAAACCACCATACGTGTTTTTCATAAAACATTTTGAACCAAAAACACAAAAATGTTTAACTTGAGGCAATCTACCAAACAACAATTCATAACAAGTTTGTTTAGTGCCGGGCCTCAAAAGTATGCTATTAAACACATAGCAAGCGGTGTGTACCGCTTTCGCCCAAAATTGATGGCCAAGTTGGCTATCATCAAGCATAGTGCGAGCACACTCCACTAGCGTCCTATTCTTTCTCTCAACAACACCATTTTGAGGAGGTGCGCGAGGGAATGAAAAGGTGTGTGTAATACCAACTTCATCACAAAACGTTGAGACAGACTCATTCTCAAATTCTACTCCATGATCACTATGAATAGTGACAATGGTGGTTCCAATGAGATTTTGTACTATCTTAACAAAAATTGTGAAGTTTTCAAAAGCATCATTTTTATTACTCAATGAAAATACCCAAGTAAATCTAGAAAAGTCATCAACGATGACCAGTCCATATCGTGCATTTTCTAATGAAGCAACTCTAGTTGGCCCAAATAAATCTAGATGTAATAGCTCTAGTGGCCGCTTAGAAGAAATGCTTTTCTTAGGTTTAAAAGACGATTTTGGAAGCTTGCCTCGTTGACACGAGTCAAAAAAGCTTTTCTTTTGACAGACAAGCTTAGGGAAGCCTCTAATAGAATTTAACTTGGAAAGTTTAAATAGTGTTCCAAAGTTCACATGACCAAAACGTCGATGCCATAAGTGTTGTTCACTTGTGTTGGCAATGAGACATTGTTCATGTGATCTTGGAAGATCTAGGATAAATATATCCTTATGGCGTGTGCCGGAAAACAATAATTCATTATTATCTTTTCTTAAAATATGGCACATTCCTTTCGCAAAGCTAACTTTGTAACCTTTGTCACAAAGTTGGCTTATTGAAATAAGATTGTGGTTTAATCCTTTAATAAGGTAAACATCACTTATAAGAGGTTTAGAAGGATTACCCACTTTTCCAACACATATGATGGTTCCGCTCTCGTTGCCTCCAAAGACTACCCGGTTTCCATTTGCAATGGGAACCACTCCGGAGAGCAATTGAGTGTCACCCGTCATGTGTTTTGAACACCTGCTATTGAGTATCCAATTTCTCTTGGAGCTAAATTTAAATTTGTTGCTCCGTTTCTTTTTCTTGAGTACCTAAAGATGGAAAATATCGTATCATGGTACCCAAGGTCATTGGGTCCAAAAGATTAGACCTTTGGAAGCCAAGTTAATTGGACTTAGACTTCCCCACATAATTATCAATATCCACTACATTCATAAAATAATCATTCATGTAAACTTGTTTTTCATCCATGCTTGTGTCCTTTGGGCTCCAAATAGTGAATATTTTGGGAGCCTTAATCCTATTGGGTGCATGCATGCGTTGTTGATTTCTACGTGATGCATGTCGTGGATAGGCATAAGGAACATGATGAAATGGTGCATGTGGATAATTATTCATACGATGATGTGGGTGAACATATGCATGTGGAGGAACACATGCATGAGGGTGTCTCACATGGTGTGCACGTGCCCATGAATGTGTAGCATAGAAATCATCATATGTGTGAGCCGGTGGAGTAGGATGTGTGTTCCTACGTGGCATGGTATTTGTGTACATGTAAGCATGACCCTTCTTTAGAGGTCCACCCAAAGTGGGTTTCTTTCCAAATGAAGGTGTGTACGAGGTGGAAGCACCATTGGTAGATGAACTACCAATAGAGTGTTTGCTCCCACTCGTTGAGTCACCGGAAGTTGGCCTAATAAAAGTAGTGGTCAATTTGGATGACCTCACCATCGTATACCCCACGCCAATGTGGTGATTGGCCAGGAGTAAGTCACTTAGAATTTTATCCAAATGGTCCTTACCCTTATTGAATTTATTAATTCGGCCTAATGTGCACTCATATTTCTGGTGAGAGAACGCATAGAAGCATCCAAGGTGGATACTTGCGATGTGAGCACATAAAAAACGAGATTTGATATTTTCATTCTCAATACTCAAAGTCGAGTTTTGAGAAGTCAAATCCGTGATCTTGTGTTCCTCCGGATCCTCAATGCTAACATGTTCAAGTTGAGACTTGAGATTTACAATCTCATTCTTCAACTCTTCAACAACGGTGTCGTTGTTGGTGATGAAAGTTTTAGGCGAGGTTTGGATGCTAGCTAAATCATCTTTTACCTTAGTATACCTATTTACTAATTTAGTGTATTT
The DNA here is from genome assembly GCA_030789695.1 of Scilla litardierei. Taxonomy (NCBI): domain Eukaryota; kingdom Viridiplantae; phylum Streptophyta; class Magnoliopsida; order Asparagales; family Asparagaceae; genus Scilla; species Scilla litardierei. Next base: position 76,803,608 of record CM061140.1, read on the forward strand.
AGACCATAATTGCTCATTAGCATTTCTAAGGTCATCCATGGTTACCTCATCGCCTTCATTGTCGCTATCATCGGAGGAGGAACCTTTATCTTGCTCCTCTCGAGCCATGAAGCACATGTGTGCTTGCTCCACTTGCTCATCATCTGACTCTCCACTTGAGGAATCATCAGAGTCGGTGAATGTCCCGACAAGCCCCTTTTTGTACCCCTTCTTGTACTTCTAGGACTTGTCAAACTTCGACGCCTTCCACTTCTCCTTGTGCTTGTTTTGAGGACACTCCGCTTTTATGTGTCCTGGCTTGTTACATTTGAAACACAAAGGAGAGGAGGCGTTAGAAGAATTAAACTTTGATTTGTTTTTGAAGTTACCTTTCCGGAAGAACCGGTTGAACTTCTTCGCCATGAGTGCCATGGACTCCAAGTCCAACTCGTCTTCCGAGTTTTCATCATCGGTCGATGTGGTAGTTGATGGAGCGGCCTTGAAAGCAATAGCCTTCTTCTTTGGCTCGTCTTGCTTTGGGTAGGACTTCATCTTGTCCTGCAACTTCAACTTGCTATCCTTGCGTACCTCATATGACATTAAGTTACCCATTAGTTGAACAACGGTATAAGTTTTCATGTCATTACCTTCCTCGATGGCGAAGGTCCGATCTCCCAACAAGAAGGAAGTCCATCGATGATCTTCGAGACTTTTTCCTTTTGGGTGTAGGTCGTACCGAGAGCCTCCAACTCGTTTGTGATGTCGACGAAGCGAGCATAGTACTCCTTCATCTTCTCACCCTGTAGCATATGAAATAACTCGTAATCTTTATTAACTACATCGAGTTTAGAGTCTCTTACCCTACTTGTCCCTTCATGCAAGATGAGGAGGGAGTTCCATATTTGATATGCGCTCTTACATGTGCATATCTTGTTGAAGTCCTCGGGCTCCAAGGCATATTGAAGGCGTTCATTTCCTTGGCATTGCTTACCTCCGCGGCGACCTCCGCGGTAGTCCACTTCTCGAAGTCTTCTTCGACGGGCTCGACATACTCCTTCATCGTGGCCCTCCATAATGAAGCACTCCAGAGGAAAGTTTCCATCCGGTATTTCCAGTACCCGTAGTTGGTACCGTTGAAGAAAGGAGGCCTCGTTGAGGAGTGTCCTTCCATCACCGAAGACGCTCCTTCACGATTCTTGAAGGCGCTATAGTCGGAAGGTGGACGAATGGTCTTGTTGTCGTTGGCAGACATAGCTATAGACTTGGCTCTGATGTAATGCCCTGCTAAGCTACGGCACAAGTACTAGAGGGGGGGTGAATAGTACTTTAAAATAATTAAGAAGATAATCCCTAATTATCTTGCAAACTCTACCAATTAATGCGGAAATGCGGAAATGTAAATATGACAACAAAGAAGACAATCGCAAACAAGCAATATTATTGGGTTCGGATCCACCCAAGTCTCCCCGACTTGTTCCCGGTGATCCTACATCCCAACCACCCGGATCCCCTCTGGATACTTGAGTTAGAAACCCTAACTCAAGATTTGCACTATGAAATACTTGTGAAAAACCTTCACAAAGTCAAATCATACACAAAGGAAATTGTGACTCACACAACCCGGGATCACAAACAAACTCTCACAACTGAGAGTGAATCACTTACAATATCAATGTAAAATGAAATGAAAGTTCTTACCACAAAATACCTATGCCTTGAGTAAACTTACGATTTAGGGCAAAACGGTTTTTGGGGAAGATGAAGAGGCACCAAACCCTAGCTCAAAGATGTAGATCAGAGATGGAGAGCTATGAGGCTGTTGGTGACATAGGATCAAGCACTTGTCTTGGAAGGCTCACAATCAACGAATCTCTCTTTTGAAATAAGAGTGAGGGAGAGATTCTTGAAAGGAAATGAATGAGCTTTAATGAGATTGAATGCTTTCTCTTTGATCTCTAAACTTCTCTTAAAATCAGCCTTGAGTGCAATGAATGCAGCACACCAAGTATATATAGGTTAGAGGAAAGAGAGAGAGAAAAACGTTTCAATTAAAGCTCCAACGGCTCTATTCTGAACCAAACTAGTCGGTCAAAGAACAACCACTGACCGATTAGTTCATCAACTAATCGGTCGGTCAAACAGCATGAACCGACTAAGAGGTGAATAGTGAATAGATGAAGTTTCAGACTTAAAGAACTAGTCGGTCTAAGAAGACTTGCCAACCGACTAGTTTCACAACTAGTCGGTCGGTGAGTGAACTTAGACCGACTAGGAGATAAAACAAATAGTCTAAGTACAAATTGATTTGGTCGGTCCAAGAACAAATGTTGACCGACTAGTTCATCAACTAGTCGGTCGCCAAATGTACATAGACCGACTAACGATAAACAGTAACTTGGCATGTACAGGGAAAGCTAAACTAGTCGGTCTAAGAAGGATCACTGTCCGACTTGTTCACAGACTAGTCGATCGATGAGTCAACGTAGACCGACTAACTGTAAACAGTAAAGAGCTTAGAATTTTGAAGGCGAACTAGTCAGTCCAAGAAGCATTGCCGACCGACTAGATCACCATCTAGTCGGTTGGTTCTTCTTCTTGAACCAACTAACATGCACAAGAAGTCGCGAATCGAAGCGCGAAGCTTCGGGAAAGTTCGAATGGACTTCTACTAAGATCCTATATATAAGACAGGAGCGTTATGAAGATAAAAATGTAAGACCTACTCAAGGCTTAACATTCTACGGAACGAAGCTAAAAGACTATAAATAAAACTTGACGAACCGTCTTTGAAAGCTTCGATTCGAATCTTCATGACTTCTAAAATGGTCCATAAGCTTCAACGAATCTTTAGGCATACGATCACGCGTATTGAGAAGTCTCGAGACGTCGCTTTAGATGTTCATATGAATTTGGCGACGATCTCCATAACTGCACTCACAAAGAGTTAGTTGACGATATATTTATGTTTGTTCATCATCCAAAACCAAATTCGGGGAGTCCAATACTCAATAGTACAGTTGATGTATTATATAAACTTTGCATAATGTAATGTAATGTTCAGTGTTGTTCTTTTTCTTTTTAGTACTGCGAGTTTTATTTTTCTGTTGGAGCACTTTACTTTTCTCTGTGTATTATTCCAATGTTGTTGCAGTGGCCTGCTTATTTAATTAACTTAACCACACATAAAATGCCTAGTAGTATTTAGATAAGAGGTCTCAAGGCCTGAGTCTGAATACTACGGCGGCCTTGTTAGCTACGTCTCTCTGTATTCGGGAGAACGGGGCATGTCAATATCTCTCTCCATTTCATAAAATGTGTAATTCACTCATAAGATATACATGTTTCCTGTGATTTGTTTTGAGCATTGTGACTGTGATTTGAAATACTCATATGAATTGATTGTGTATGTGACTAGCATTAATAAATGTTTTGTTAAGATGTTTGCAGTTTTCATCTAGCATGAGGATACATATAGAAATTCTATTTTATTTAACCCAAGCTATATGATGTTAACCAGGTGCTTGGTGTAATGGAACCAGACGTCTGACATATCAGACATTTCAATGACTCAAAATTTTTAGTCTGACTAGCCGTCTGATGATATCAAACCAGCCACCTGACCCGTTGTTCAAACGATTGGTCATTGAACACCATATGCCTGATAATCGAAATGTCAGTCTGTCGAATTTTTCCCGAGAGTAATCATCTTCTGACTGAGCTAACTCAGCCATCTGATGTTGACCTACGAGATGCATGAATAGTTCATCAGGTGTCTGATTAATCTTCAACAGACACCTGATAATCATAGCTTCTGATTTTCATTCGATTCATTCTCTCCACCAGACGTCTGATGCTCTTAATCCAGATGCCTTCTGTAGTATAATCATTTCATCACGATTAATATCCAGATGCTTGGTTGCTTCACTTCAGTCCTCTATCGAAAGATCTTCTGTCAAATCAAACGATCGATCCAACGGTTGAGATTAAATAACCGATCGTTATAACCCCGATTCGCTCACTTAAGGCTTAAACGAAATATTTTCCTTCGTCTGCCCCTATCCAAACAAGATCGCTCTTTACTCTCCCCAAGATTGTTCAACCTTTGATGGCTCCTAAGAAGCCAATTGGCAAACGTAAAGCTCGTTGTCCATCTTCTTCCGAACATCCTCAGATTATTACCCTGATAAATCAGACTAAGAGGATGATCCCTCTTGATGAATCGAATCAGATGATTCGTACCAAAAATCGATCTCGAGATCAACCATCATCTTCCATACAGCCACAATCTCAAGACCAACATCTCAATCAGATGGTAATCTCTCTTCCTGTCTGCCGTAATCAAGAGTGTCCGATGTGCTATGAGAATCTTCTCTCTACTACGTTTATCCCAGAGAGATACATCACATTCTCTCACTTCTCTGGATTGTTAGATGTCTTTGGGAGTGCTGGGTTATTGGAGATTTGGCGAGACACCGAGACCACATTCATATTAAGAATGAGATTTGTCACCTTGACACCGTGGTTTAGGTTGTCCCTATTGTTCTCACGACTGAGTTGTTGGTAGAAATTCTCCACCTTCATTCTACTGGGCAACTCCGGAGTGACATCGACAATAACATGTCAAACCACAACATTTTGTCGAAGATTTTCACAGTGGTTCCATATCGTCTCACCTCATCCCTCATGCCTAGAGACCTCTGTCCCCTAGGTTGGATAGCAAATCTTATTCTCAATTCCAACCTACTTAATAAGACAGGATTAGCTGATTACTTATTAGATGAGTATCACAAAGCTCTTTAAGCTCTTCTTGGAGGGATCCAGGTAAATTCCAACATCTCAGCTCATCCATCCTGCCTTGTTGACCTATGTATTCGCCCACTTTAAGGTTCCTCTCCCTCTCAATGAGCGTACACATCCAGGGGCCCCATCACTGATACTATTGAGAAGAAATCCAAGGCATCACTGAGAGTTGCAGCATCTAAAGCTGCTGGTGCTTCCACCTCAGTTGGTCCATCTACATATGTTGTTCCTCTAGCTGATTCACCTCATAAGGAGCCCATTCCTACTGATATACCAACTTCTTCAGCTTATCCTCACCCATCAGAGGATTTTCTAGATGTCCTCAAGGCTCAAATTGATAGCCTTAGAGATATGTCTCTACCCTGGCTTCATGGGTGGATTCTTTTGGAAATGAGATAAAGAAGCTTACTCATCATCTCGACAAGCCAGTAATCATATGGCCAAGTTGCAGAAAAGCCATGATGTTCTGAGGAATCACATTGAGATTATGCGTCGGGAACAGGATGGTCTAAATGATAAAATGTCCAACGTCATATCTGTTATTCAATCACAATTGAAAAAGATGGACTCCCAGAAGTAAATGATTGAAGTTTTGACCCTCCATGTTGGGAAGATATCTACTAAGCTAGAGGGCATGGTTTCCAATCCTATTGGTTTAGAGCATACATCTGTGCAAGCTCCTACAGATACTTCAGCACCTCCCACCTCTTGTCCTCCGCCAGCATAACCTTGATGTGTCTTATATTATCCTTATTTACTTTAGTGCTCTACTATTTAGCATAATAATATGTGTGAATTTTGGATTGCGGTGTATTTTGTTCCTTTGACATCTTGTAGACATATATATTCTTATATGAGTGTATTGTTGGAAATGTGCCTTTGGTGTTGAGAATTAATCTTATATTATCTTGCACTTCCAAAGTTGAATGTTGAATATTATTGTATCCATATGAGATTTTGTGATTTAAGCCTCCATGAATGGTTTGTTGACAACGCCTTCATTTATAGTGTTATGTAGTTATTGTTGTTGTTACTTCCTTTCCACTCTTTTTGGATTATGATAAAGGGGGGAAAAGGTATAGATAACCCATAATATATGGGAGATATGTAGATATGTATGTTGATTCATTTTGAAATTTGATTAACTCCATGAATCTCATTTTTGAAATGGGTATATAATTCAGGTGGCGTTTCTATTAAAAATGAATTCCAATATAATTGAATGACTTGATCTCCTTATTCATGCTTCAACTTACGCAATGTGTATCATCATATGCTTCATACCTAGTGTATTCTAATATGTTGATGGCTCTAGTGAATACAATATACAATTCATGTGATACACATTCCTTGACTATGCATTGCTGATTCATTATTTTTATGTTTATTTGGACTAAAGTGTGTTGGATCTGGATCTAAGCCTAAAGGTGTGTGAATAGGCTAATAAAAATTCTCGTGCAACCCACGAGCAATCACAGGCAGTTATAGCATATGCATAGTAAATAATAAGCAATCACAGAGTGCACAACAGATTTACCCTGGTTAGATCGTCCCAACAACCTACGTCCAACCCAGAAAGCAAATAATAGATTAGTATGTTATCTGGTACAACTACAATGAGCTGGAGCCCCTACTCAACTCTCACCTAGTTCGTATGTGTTGGATCTGGATCCTAGCCTAGAGGGGGGGGGTGAATAGGCTATTAAAAATAATTCGTGCAACCCACGAATAAGCACACACAGTTATAGTAGCAACAGGGTAAATAAAAAGCAGACACAGAGTACACATCAGATTTACCCTGGTTCGGTCGTCCCAACGACCTACTCCAGCCCCCAAAGCAGAACTAGTATTGAATAGCGCAATAGGTACAAAACCACAAGTTAGAGCACGCTCAGAGCACCCTCTACGTCTCTACACTCGCCAGGCTCTCAGTACCCCACACACATTGTTTTCTCTCACTATCAATCCTAGTAACACTTTCTACAAACTAGTCCCAAAGTAGCTGGGTCCCACTTGTCTAGTCCCAACTAGACAAGTGCCAAAATAGTCACAGAAAAATAGGTAAAGTTTCCCCTACAGAGAACGTTACACTAAGACAAAATAAAAGAGTTTAAGGGTTTAGAAATGCTCAGTTTGTGTCTGTGTAGGCATCTCTGTCGATCAGCACATCGTCAGCTCCAATCTGACGCAAACGGTGTCTCAATCTGACTCCTGGATTGCAAAATACACACTGGTCTGTGTGTAAAGAAATTCAGTTCAAATCCTTATAAAACAGCGGTCTATGCGCTCAGCAACTCCTCTTAAACTCAGTCATCGGTGCGCAGAGAAACTCAATTCAACTTAAAAAATTAAGCGGGCTGTGCGCACAGCAACTCCTAATATATTTCCCCCGCCACGTCAGCACGCAGATCGTTCATCTCATTTTCGATCGCGCGATTGATCTCCCAATCTCAGCCGTCCGTTCAATTGTATTCCCCTACCATGTCAGCTCGCGATCTCCCTTCGTCGAGTTGTTAGGGCATGCAGCGTTCGCTCCTCCGAACGACGACGACAACGGCGGACTCGATGGGCTTCGTCGCCTCGCTCAATGGTATGCAGGCGGTGCTTCTCCTCGACAGCAACTCCTTCGCTTCACGGCGTGCAGCAGCGTGGATCTCAGGCGAGGCAGTGGTCATCGGTCGCAGCGTGGATCTCAAGCTTTGGTGATGGCTTCAACTTCGACGTGCGGTTCTCCGATGGATCTCCACGAGGGTAGCAACTCGAGGGCCGCAGCGGGCAATGCTTCGGACGGTGATTCCAACTCTAACGGTGACGGGTTTCTTCGCTCGATTGGTGAAGGCGACGTGGGTTGACGACGACGGTGGGCGACTCCTCCTCGACGACATTGGCGATCTCCTGATGAAGTTGACGTTAGCAGCTTTGGAGCTCCTTCGTCTTCTCCTTCTTCGTGTGCTCGACAGCGGCGACTTCTGCGGCGGTGACGCCGGTGATGCTCCTCAAAGGCAACGACATGATCTTCGGATGGCAGTGGTCTCCGTTGGGATAGCAGCAACGATGGCTTCTACGACGATACTCTTGTCACGACGGTGAGGATGGCTTCACCGAGTTGCAGCGTCGGTCTCCTCATCCGGTGGCAGCGCAGTTAAGGCGTTTGGCGATGAAGGCGTTGCTGCCGTGCGAAGCTTCGATGATGTTGAAGAAGAACTCTTGCAGGCTTGATGTTTTTGGTGTTTGAGGGAGAATAGCGTGAAGCTTAAAGCTTTGAGAGGAGAGCTTTTCGGGTTTACTCTTTTGCCTAAGTCTTATTGTTGCCTTGCAAAGATGAGGCCGGCCTGTGTTTTCAAAAAAATGTTTTGAACAAAAAAAACGTTGAGAAACAATTCGGCTGCTCCCTCTTTAAAAAATCTTGTACACTAAATTCAAGAGAAAAACGAAGAGGCCGGATCTTGAAAAATATTGTTTAAGCCGCGCTTCTTCAACCCTAGAAGATGGGTTTTTATAGGGGATGATAGGGTGATGCGGTTACGGGGAATCCTATTTTGAATAGGAGTTAGAGATTTGGTTCTATCATTTTGCACCATAAGTAGGAGATATGATTTGATCAATTTGGGATTTGATAGCAATTCAAATTGGATATGAAATTGAAATTAATCTCTAATTGATTTTACCAAATCCCAAGTTGATTCTATCTCCCTCCATGTTGACCAAGTCAAATCGCTTTATGCACACACACACACCCTCTCTCCCAATATGCTATACGAATAGCAATTCCGCCAAAAAGTGAAACTATATTGTTTCGCCAATCCTGAAACACACTAGCACACACATTAGATATCACGACATGTTTGTCATCATCAAACAAAGAAATCCTAGATCGTTTCGTACAACAGTACGCACTCCCCAAAGTGCTCAAAAGTATCAACCTACAAGATGCTCTCTCCCTCCCTCCCTCCCTCCCTCCCTCCCTCTCTCTCTCTCTCTCTCTCTCTCTCTCTCTCTCCCCCCCCCCCCCCCCCCCGAGCCAAAACTCGTCAAGACCATCTTGTCCAGCCCCAACTAGACAAATCCCCAAAACACAAGTATGATAAAGTTTTCCCTACAAAGATCGCTACACTACTACACAAATATAATAATAAAGAGTTTAGGAAATCTCAGTTTGTGTAGCCGTAGTCGTCTCTGTCGATCAACGCGTCGTCAGCTTCACGCTAGTGCAAACAGTGTCTCAATCCGATGTCTGGATCTCAAGATATAGCCCTCCGAAGTTCGATGCACAAATCTGCCCGAATCTGGTCTGTGCGAAAATCAATTCTCTGTTCTGCAAATCGGCAGCAGTCAGTGCGTATAGGAGGTTTCTGTCACGTCTTCTAGAAATTGTAGTAAATTGACCCGAGCTCAGAAAAATCTGAATAAATACTCGTTAGAATCGTGAGCTCGTCCTATTTGACTAAAAAAATAAGAAAGGCCTGATTTGGATGCTCTTATGGAGAGGAATTCGTAGATCTTTGAAGTGCATCATATGGCTTGGAATTTGATCTCTTGGACTTTGCTTCTTCAAAGATGGTGGCCTTGGTTGCTTGCTCCTCTAGGTTGAAGATGGCTTATGCTTGGATATCTAGCTTGATGATGAATGGTTCCTTATTCTTGTGACAAGGCTTGAAGATGATGAAGAACTTTGGCCATGTTGTAGAGCACTGAGTTGTGATCGTCCTAGCACAAACGGTTTTTCGATCCGAGCTCTATGAAGAAAGTTATGCACTTTCTAGCGTCATCCGACGAGCTCCTTCTTCTTTCTGTGAATTTGATGATCTCTTTGAAGCTTGGAGGATAAATTCGGCCAAGATGAAGATAGATGAGTCTAGAGCTGGACTTGTTTTTTCTCTCTCCTTTGGATGTGGGTTTATATAGGAGGAGGTTGAGATCAATTAGAATCAAATAGAATCCCATAATTGATGGAGATTAGAAGGAATCCTAACTTGAATAGGATTTGAATGAACCACCATGGATATGGAGTTTGAATTTGTATGGCTATAGGATATGAATTTGAATAACTATAGGATTTCAGTAAGATCTCATTTAATATCTTATATTGATTTGCATGAGTTCTCCATATCTCTCCATCTTTGACCAAGTATTTAATTTATATGGCTTTAGGATTTGATTCATGCACCAATTGATTTGAATCAATTCAAATATTGATTTTAATTGATTTTCTCCTTATCTCCCCATCTTTGACTTAGTCCAATATGTGTAGCCATTATCTCCATCTTTGACCAAGTCCACTTTGCTAATGAATGGCAAATTCTCCATCAATTTGACTCAATCATCGTTTGAGTATTTATGAGCTTGCCACTCATGTAAACACTTAACACACACATCAAATCGTTCACACACGTTTGTTATCATCAAACACGGAGTCATCGATCGTTGTATCCAATAATCTCCCCCTTTTGATGATGACAACCCAATATAAGATTTGAGCAATAACGATTCAAATAATATCATCGTAACATGTGTGTGGAGTGTGGTGATGGAGGATGTATGTAATATACAGCAAGTATGACAATGACGTTCAAACATACAAGTATGCTACAATGATGTTCAAGCATTCAAACATATATGCATGCTCCCCCTTTATTCATGCTCCCCCTTGAACATATATTCACATATTCATTAAGCACATGCATTCATTCATTATTCATTAATGCTCCCCCTTAAACCAATATTCATGTATTCAATATGTAAGCATTAATGCATACCAAATCTTCTCAATATTTTCTCAATATTTCTCCCCCTTTTGTTATCATCAAAAGTGTATATATGAAGTCAAATTTCTACCACATGCAAAAAATGAGCATTATAAATTACAACAAGCACTTGCATGTAGACATTCGTAGAATAAGCACTTCAACTTCAATGAAAATTATAACATAGACTTCAACACCTCGTGTAAGTGTGATGATTAAACATTAAAGCAAATAAGGAGAACTTTTAAGATATCCAACCAAAAACAATCCACATTTTCATGTAACATGATATCACCTAGGATTGATTTTCCACATCTCATTAAAAATGAGTTCAAGGTACCACACCCAAAAACATAGCCTATAAGGACTCTTAGGTGTGGGGGTGACATTGATTGACGAGTATAACACCAATGCTAAAGTTTACCCATAAAGCTTATGTTGGATACTCATGGGTAGTGTCGTTGCCAAGGATTTTATCCATTTTTCATACGGATCTATTTTTGTTCTTTTTCAAAAAAAAATTCAATTCTTTTGTGCTCAATTTTTATCCATGGAAAGACACATCATATCACGTAGATTTTCAGTTATTTTTCATCCTATATTCACTTTCCAATATTTCATAAAAGATGTCACCAAATGTATATCAATATTTAATACTCGTGGAAGTGAAAGTGTAGGTGTAGAAATCAAATTATTCTAATCATTGAACATGTCATGCCTATTTAGAAAATCAAACAAGCACATGTAGAAATAACAATAATACATCAATTTCTACATGGATATGATTATCATTCATTAATGTAACTTAAATGATTCGAAAGAAAAGATATACATTAAGTTCCTTTTTTGTTTTGTGTTTTCATTTTTTTTATTTTTCTTTTTAAAGAACTAAAGCAAACAAACTAGCACACAAAATAAAAAAGTCAAGCACACAAGAAAACATGCTATGAAGGTATGCATTAAGTTCAAAGTAGAAACCATACCTTCGCGTTGTAGTTTGGCTAAGGAAATAAAAGATGCAACGTCCAATTCATTGTTCCTCGACACCTCCATCTTACCTACACGGAAGATATTATGGGTGACCTTGGAATCCAACAAGGTCCACTTACGTTAGTCATTACACTTTTAGGAAACCATAGTTGCTTGAATTTAATGTCCTTGTTCCTATATTTGCAATGATAAGAGGTATGACCAACGCAACCATATGTAACACACTTTGCATGAATGTTTCCAACTTTTGTTGTTTCAATGTGAACTTTTCTATATTTCGACTTTTCCACATTTTTAAAATCATATCCAAGTCCACGTCTATTACTGTCATAAAGTTGATTTCTAAGAATAATATCCAACGATTGTTTTCCAATAGAGAATTTCTTTATAGACAATTCTAGATTAGCGACTTTGGATTTCAATAAAGCATTTTCATTCACAAGCAAGATGCAGTTATTAATGAAAGTTTTCTTATTTACCTCTTCTTTCTTTTCAAATTCAATCATTTTTCTTTTAAGCTCATTATTTAGCATGCACAACTTTTTAGTACGCCCTTTATTTTCAGTTTCAAGCTTAACCAATTCTTGTTTATACATGCTTATATCTTTTAATAAAGTAGGACAAGAAAGACACTCAATTTTTTCAAGCTAGCTAGATTTTTCCTTTTTCAGCATATTAATGGTATATGTACATGCAACAAGTTTTTCTTTTATACTATCAATTTCTTTAGACATGTCATAATTTTCTTGTTGCAATTCAAAGCTACCATCCACATAGTCATCAACGGTAGATTCTAGCTCATCTATTTTATCTTGCATTCCTTTACAAATATTCAAAAGTTCAGCTTTAGAGTAAGATTTTACCTCATCGTGCTTTCTCATCAAGCATAGGGAGGAGTGGGCATCATTCTTCTTAATCTCATCTCCACTATCCATGTCACACGTTAACGCCAAGCTTTTCCTTTCTTCTCCGCGACATTATTCGATTCTTGTGGGAAATTCCTCATGAAGTGTCCATTCTTCCTGTATTTAAAACATTCTTGTTTATTAATAGTTTTCTGTTTAGAGGAATTTCTATCAGAATTAAAATTATTATAACGATTAAACCTTTTCTCCATCTTAGCTCTTCCTTGGTCAGTCTTGATATATCTTCTGAAGTTTCTGACCATTAGTGATTGGTCCTCATCAAGATCGTTATCGTCATTAGCTTGAAGAGCTAATGGTTTGGGAGCTTTGGCCTCTGGTTTCTCTCTAGCTTCGATGCTCTGCAGCTCAAGCTCGTGTGAAATTAAGTTTCTTATCAAGTTCTCCACTCTTATCTTTGACAGATCTTTAGCTTCTTGAATGGCTGTGACTTTAGGAAGGAACGAGATTGGTAGCGACCTCAAATTTCCTCACCTGCTCAAGACTAGAGTATGGGTTACTAAGGGAGCTAGACTTGTAGACGATGTCAGTGAACCTCGTAAACATCTCTTTGATGGATTTTGATGAAAGCACGCGGAAGCTCTCATTTCTGTACTTAGCAAGGCAAGTCTAGACTCCTTAACCAATGACGTTCCCTCATGCGTCACCTCCAATGTATGCCATATTTACTACACAGTTAAACATTATGAGATACGATTAAATTCAGCTTTATCCAAAGAGCAAATAAGTGCATTTATAGCTCTACCATTCAATGAATAAAGTTTCTTATCATCAGCATCCCACTTATCTTTAGGCTTTATAATTTCAGTTTCTTTAATTTTAATAGTGGAGGTTTTATATCCATTTTCAACAATATCCCACACATCATAATCTACAGACACTAAATAAATTTTCATTCATGCCTTCCAATAAGTCTACTACATTAAACTTAGGGGGTTGGGCTATAGACTGAACTTCAGCAAAGGCAGAATCAGATATATTCATGGTCATCTAGACTAGATCCTCTAACCTGCTCTGATACCACTTGTTGGATCTGGATCAAAGCCAAGATGAGGGGTGAATAGGCTAATAAAAATTCTCGTGCAACCCGAGAGCAATTACAGGCAGTTATAATAGATGCATAGTAAATAATAAGCAATCACAGAGTGCACAATAGAATTACCCTGGTTCGGTCGTCCCCACGACCTACGTTCAGCCCCTAAAGCAAATACTAGATTAATATGTTATCTGGTACAACTAAAATGAGCTAGAGCCCCAATTCAACCCTCACATAGTTCGTACGCACTCCCCAACGTGCTCAATACTATCATCCTAGAAGGTGCTCTCTCTCTCTCTCTCTCTCTCTCTCTCTCTCTCTCTCTCTATGAGCCCCAAATCGTCAAGACCCTTTTATCTAGCCCCAACTAGACAAGACGCCAAAAACACAAGTATGTTAAAGTTTATCCTACAAAGATCGCTACACTACTTAACAAATATAATAATAAAGAGTTTAGAAAATCTCAGTTTGTGTAGCCAGAGTCATTTCTTTCGATCAGCGCGTCGTCAAATTCATGCTGGCACAAACGGTGTCTCAATTCCATGTCTAGATCTCAAGATATAGCCCTCCAAAGTTCCATGCGCAAATCTGCCCGAATCTGGTCTGTGTGTAAATCAATTCTTTGTTCTGCAAATCGGTAGCAGTTTGTGCGTAAAGTAGGTTTTTGCCCCGTTTTCCAGAAATTGTAGTAAATCGACCCGAGCTCCGAAAATCCGAATAAATACTCGCTAGAATCGTGAGCTCATCCTGTTCGACTAAAAAATATGAAAGGGCCTATTTGGATGCTCTTGTAGAGAGGAATTCTCAGATATTTGAAGTGCATCCTAGGGCTTGGAATTTGATCTCTGGGACTTTGCTTCTTCAAAGATGGTGACATTGGTTGCTTGCTCCTCTAGGTTGGAGATGGCTTATGTTTGCATGTCTAGCTTGATGATGGATGGTTCCTTATGTTTGCTGAAAGTCTTGAAGATAATGAAGAACTTTGGTCATGCTGTAGAGCACTGAGTTGTGATCGTCCTGTCGCAAACGGTTCGTTGATCCAAGCTCTGTGGAGAAAGTTATGCTCTTTTAGCATCGTCCGTCGAACTCCTCCTTCTTTCTGCGAATTTCATGATCTCTTTGAAGCTTGGAGGATAAATTCGGCCAAGATGAAGAAAAATGAGTCTAGGGCCGACCTTGTTTTTTTCTCTCTCCTTTGGATGTGGGTTTATATATGAGGAGGTGGAAATCAATTAAAATCAAATAGAATCCCATAATTGATGGAGATTGAAAGAAATCCTAACTTGAATAGGATTGGAATGAATCACAATGGATATGGAGTTTGAATTTGTATGTGTTGGATCTCCTGGCACAACTAATACACTAGAGGGGGGTGAATAGTGTAATTGCTACGATATTGCAAAATTAAACGTGAATAAAAAATTGCAATGTAAATGCGAAAGTAAATTAGACAATCAGAAGATTCCAAACGCTAATACAGAAGATTTATCCTGATTCAGCTCCTTGTGATCCTACGTCCTGTCCTCTACCCCGTAGAGATTTGAATCCACTAAAACACTTGCTCCCTGCAAGTAATCAACATGCAAAGGTGTCAACAGTCTCCGTGTTGCAAACTTATACAATCTATTCAACAAGAGATTCACCAAATAAAGTAAAGAAAAAGTATGAAACAATATCACCTATAGACATGATAATTGATAGAATTATAGCGCAAGGAAGGTGATTGAAGCTCCAAGGTTCTGGATGGAACTTGTAGTAGAACAAACTTGAAGATTGGTCTTTCTATGGAGATCCCTAGCACTCTTCAATAATGGTCCCCATACACGCCGTCCTCCTCACATTCCTCACCTCCTTCACCCTCGAATTACTGATATGACTCTGGAAAATTTCGGTTTTAGTTGACTATTACCGTAGACTGGTCGACTAATTAGTATGTCAGGCTGGTTGTTAGGTGGGTTTTAGTTTGTTTCTATGAATGGTTGGTTGTATTTTAGTTTCAGTTGTTATATTTGGTTGTTTCCAGTATATATCTATATCTTATCTTTAGTCAATGCTATCAGTTTTTTTATTAAACACTCTGTTTTTATAATTTCTGGTCAACAAATGCTAATGATTAGCCGACTAATTATAACTGTCACCCCCATTTTGATAATTTGATAGGGGGAGAAATATTTGCACTAAGTTTCAGATATCTGCAGTAGATTTCAGTATTATTCTGTCACATTATTACAATAAAGTTGTATTATAAATCATTAGATAAGTTATACATATTATTATATTATATGTATTATAATATTATATATTTGAATGTTTACATACTCTATTACACATAGATCATATCTTTAGGAGGAGTATTTCAGTAAACAAATAACCATACTTCTGTTTCATATTTGTTTTATTTATAATGTTAGTCAACATATCACTATAATATTCAATGTTCGTAAAATCATCAAAAGGGGGAGAATGTTGGAAATTCACAACTCCTCTTATGGTTTTGATGATATAGACATATTAGTTTATATGTACTAACTTTATCTTTGCAGATATTATAGCACAATCAACTAGCACAATCATCAGGTATACAAATTGCAAGAGGCATCCACTACAAGACAAAGCATATTGAAGATATTTTGTTTCTTGTAATAAGTGATGTAATCTTTATTTTTTCTCTTGCATATACTTAGAATGTAAACGCCTTGATGATTATTTCTCTTAGTCGTTTAGGGTCCATTTTCAAAAAAACAAGTCAAATGTCAAATTAGTTAACCAATCCCTAGTACTAGTCGACTAATTAAAATAGTAACACAGTCAAAGCTTTAATTAGTCGACCAATTCCTAGTGCTAGTCGGCCAATATAAATAATAAAAAATTCAGAAAATTCTGAAACTTTGTCAGACCCATACTAGAATGTCTAAGATCATTTTCCCACAATTTCCAAAAGTTTCAAATTTTTAGTCGACTAATACTTCCTATTAGTTTACTAATCCTTTTCAAATTCTAATATTTTAATAATTTATCATTTAAATATTATATTTATTAAGTTGAAGTTAGAACTTCCATAGTCGGTTAATAGCCGTTTTATTCAGTTTCCTACTGCTTTTAGGAAGTTACATTCTGAAAGGACACTTCAACTAGAAAGATTGGTCTTTCTATGGAAGAAAACATTTTTGCAGTGGTTTCTCTAAGAAAATCTGAAAATCACTCACTTTCTAGAGCGAGAAAGTAAACTTAAGAAGAGAGAAAGAGAATGAATTTTCGTGATTTTTAGGCGGGGGTATGGGGATCTATTTATAGCCCAAAAAGTTAGTTTTCTAACATTGAACAACTGCCTAAATTTTCAAAAAAATCTGAACCATTTTTGTCCAAATTAGTCGACTAATTTTATGGATTGGTCGACTAATTAAAACTGACACAGAATTCTGGAAGTTGAAGTGTCCTTTCAGAATATAACTTCCTAAAAACAGTAGGAAACTGAATAAAACGGCTATTAACGGCTATTAATTGACTAGAACTAGCCGTTAGTGGCAGTTCTAACTTCAACATAATAAATATAATATTGAAATGATAAATTATTAAAATATTTAAATTTGAAAAGGATTAGTAAACTAATAAAAAGTATTAGTCGACTAAAAATTTGAAAATTTTTGAAATGGTGGGAAAATGATCTTAGAGATTCTAGTATGGGTCTGACAAAGTTTCAGAATTTTCTGAATTTTTTATTACTTATATTAGCCGACTAGCACTAGGGATTGGTCGACTAATTAAAGCTTTAACTGTGTTACTGTCATGACCCGCTTCCCTAAAATAGAGGCGACGCGTGAAAAGGTCCGCTCAGACTTGGAGCTGTGAGGCTCCAGTCTGTAAAGCGTCTGGATCAACCAAGTAGAGGTCCTTGCAAGTGCGATACGGAACAAAATAATAATAAAAGGAAGAGGACAAATAATATATCTCAGAATGTCCAGAAAATAAGTTCCAACATCACAGAAAAGCCACCAGGCTGAAAGAAAAGAGACTAAAAGGCCCAAGCATGGCCAACAAAAGTACAACGTATAGAAGAGTAAAGGTGCTACACACCGACAACTAACAACAACCTAAAGCAGAAAGAAACTCAGAACAGTCTCTAAGACTGGTCACAGGTGTCCACAATCTCCTCATCAAACATGGGCTCAGGCTTAGCGTCAGCAAACACCTCGTCCTCAGCAACGGCCTCTGGCTCAGGGTCTAACATGCGACACCCAAAGAGGCGAGGGCGCATGTCAGCAAGTCTACAAGAGACTTGTGTAAGGAAACTAAAAGGAAAGAAACAACCTAGCAGTTCTAAAAGTATGCGATGACATGGCAATTTAAGATATGAATGCAACAATTAAGTAGGTGCAACAAGTAGGACATGGCAACAGGTTATACATGGCAACAAGTTATACATGGCAAGGGAAATCATTCACATGGATTTTTACAAGTCAAGTAAACATGTCAAGTAAACATGTCGTGCACAGAGATTACGCCCTTTGGCTCGAGAGGCTGTACGGGCCAACTCCTAAGCTCAAGTGATCTCTTATCCCTACCCCTCCACGTGTATCGAGCATTGGCTTTTGGCCAACACATGTAGCCCGCTTCTGGATCACGAGCCAGGAAGTGTATTTGGCATAGGGTTGTGCCTGCAACGTAGGTGCCTAGCCTGAACAAGGATGTACAAGTATAGTAACGTGTGCTACGAATGCGACACTTAAACATGGATGACATGGCATGGCAAGTTGTAATTTAAATGCGTACAGGTAAGAAATTTAAACCTGGCAGGCAGAGTACAAGTAAGAGCATGTAGTTACAAAAATTAAAAGTGACAGGCAGATATGCATGAATGACATGGCAGGGTGACAGATCTAGCTTCGTTGTCAAGCTAGATCTTAAAATTACGTCTAGGCGAGTATCATTTCGCCGCCAAGTCTCTTTTACGCCGAAAGCAATAAAATGGCCTAAGTCATGGCCTAAAGCACTAATTGGCAAGTTTCACTTGTCTGAATTCAAACGTCCAGCAAATATCGTCCAACCAATCCAGTCTATATATGTTCTCGGATCCACCAGCCTACAGTCCTAATTTAAGTTATCTTCATTAGTGAATTATCTGACAACCAAAATTCCGATTTTTATCTTGTTTAACTGGGTTGGGTTGGAGGTCCTAAGAGTGCAGAACGTTACCTCAACACGACGCGAAAGCTACACTGGCGTCGGGTAGCGACGCAAGGGGTTGGAATAAATAGAACGCGCTCCAAATCCCGATTCCAATTAATATTCCACGTTCGCCAATTCTCGGGCAGCATCCAGATCAGCGATCAAGATTCCAACAGTGAGTAGGGTGCCGGTAGATGTTTCTACGGCTTCCGGGAAGCCGTATCAACTAACCGAAACGAATGGTTTGACGCACGCAAGGTCTACAACATTGAGCATCGTAGGAGATGTTCGTGACGTCGGAAAACACCCCTAGGAGCAGTAGGGGGCTGACGGAAGACCCCAACAGCAAGGGGATACGGTGAGAACTCGGCGATGCGTCGGTACGTAGAAATACACGCAAAACAGCAAACTCCCTCGCTGTTTCAGATGTGAACAGCCAGGGGGATGAAGCAACGGCGTAGGGGGGTCAGAGGGGACCCATGGCGGAGGGGAGCGGCGGCCTGCGGTGGCGTAGCATGCGACGGTGGCGCTGCTAGCTGCTGCGAGGGTTTACAGCGAGGCTGGGTGTTTTGCGGCGACTTCCGGCGAGGGTACGGCGGCCTGAAGGATGTGGGAGGTCGGGGATGATGAGAGGGGTCGTCGACGGCGCTGGTTGGCTGGAGAATGCACGAGAGCGGTGGTGTTTGGGGTGTTTGCAGGCTGCTGATGCCTCACGGGGCGGATTCCAGCGACTAGGACGAGCCCACGGTGGCCTGAGGGGAGGAGGAAGTCGGGGCAAGGGTGAAGGCTGATCGGCGACGGGGGTTTGGCCAGAGAAACGAGGGAACGGCGGTTGCTTGGGTTTTTGCGTGAGTATGTAGGTTAGGGTGGCGGCTTGTGTGTATTTTGTGAAAAAAACTAAAACCTAGGTCTAATTGACTAGGCTAGGGGGTGAGAACGTGGGTGGGGCTGAACGTGGGTGGGCTTCATTTGTTAGGGTTGATTTGTTATAAGGAATTTGTTTTAAACTATTTAAAAAAAACCTCAAACTCTACCCCTCTCTCTCCCTGCGAGTGTTGAGTGCGGCCCAAGTTAAAAAGAGGCTGAGTCAAATCTAAGGAGAATATCATTATTAATAAGAATTATTAGGGGGATTAATCTAGGTGAAACTTATGGCAAAAAATACAATGGGTTGGGCCAAAAAGTGAAATTAGATCAAACAAATCCTAAAAATCATAAGATAAATACTCGGGTGATCGGGTCGACGAGAGAAAGAAGACGGAGAAGACGGATCACAATTTCGACGACGAGAAACGAAATTTAAAATAGAAAGGCCTCACGACAAAAGTGAAAATCGCGACGTCTCATCAAATAAGATCAAATCGTGGGAGAACGACCCGTGAAATGACGTTCCAAATCAACACCACAATTTAATACTCTCAGAGACGATCAGAACGATATATCACGCCATAGGGTTTAGATACAGACAACGTCTAAAATAAATATGTGCACGAACAAGACTACGCGCACGACAAGGCGTACAAGCGAAAACAGACCGTTACATCCTACCCACCTTAGAATAAAGTCCGTCCTCGGACTTTCTAACATATCTAGTCGCTATAGTAACTACCCCAATCATATCATATATAATTCAAACTAGGTATAGTCATTACAAGTGCTTATATATATGCACTAGGTAGGCAAACATTAACATTACTAACATGTATTTATTCACGCACATTATACTCTTATACCTATCATAGCCAGTCAAATTCATACACATATTTCAATCATTTATATAGTCACATACATCCTTATATAACTATTAAACACTTATTACATACCATGGTGCACATACTCACAACCAATCAAATAATTCACACCAGCAGTTATCATCGTAATACTCCACGTTTAGATAACTACCTATGAACAAAATAATAAGGATACACTACTCCCTATATCTCCTAGTGTACATCCAATAACAACACATCACCACATTTAGTCACACCATACCATTATTAAATCAAGTTTACTATATCTAATATACATTCACCACTACTATAATTTTCACAATTATATAGTCATTCAAACGCATGCAAATATTTCACCATATATTCACATCACACACGGTCCTGTAACTATATTCACGATACGCCACTCATACCATAGTCACCAATACATATAACTAAGCACATACTTACCTGTGCATGGTGCACACCCACACGTGCTAATATAACATTGCTTCATACCACTATAGGCTCAGCACATCTACACACTTAGTTTAGCTAGCATATATATATATAGATATATAGATATATATATATATATATATATATATATATATATGACAAGTAAATGAGAATCTTTATTAAATGCAAAGTTATGTACATAGTTACAAGCTAGAATATTCCAATTCATTCATAGAGAGAGGGGGGATAGGGCACAAGCGCCGGCACCCCCTACAGACTACAAATGCACTAAAAATACGTAGCCACTATACATGGAAGCCAGAAGGTACAGATCACCCATTATCTATAAATCCCCAATTAGAGAAGGGAGTGACTGCTGTAGGATGGTCCCTATCAATGTCCCGGAGGGCAATACGCACATCACCAGCAATGTCCTCAAACAACTGTGTTTTCTGTATACATTTGCCCTCAAATATCCCGCTGTTACGCTGTCTCCATAAGTGCCAGACCATGAAGGCAAAGGCAGTTTTAGCTAACACACCAACACAATCTTTATTATTATAGAGAGAAATGATGAGGTCCCCAATACCTGCTAGGGTGGGAGGGACTACCCCGGTATAACCAAGCTGGAGAAAGCTCCTCGCAAGAATATAACGAGAGTAAGAACACTCAAAAAATAGGTGGGGGATAGATTCGGCCTCTCCAGCATTACAGAGGACACAAGCTTCATTAGTAATGATGCCCCATTTTGATAAGATATCCTTGGTAGGAAGTTTATTTTGGAAGGCTCTGAGCAGGATAAGGGACATCTTTGGCACATACTTGGGGTACCAGATCACCTTGTAGTACACAAAAGGAGGTCCCACCGCTCGGCACCCCTCCCACGCATCGCGGAGTGAGCATCGGACCCCAGGACTCCAATTCCACTCATCATGGCCGGCATGCAATCTGATTTGACGGAGAATAGGTATCAAGTTTTGGATCTCAGAATTCCAAACTCCGTCCACCCAATAATCCCTTACAAGGATGGTTTCGGCATTAGGAGGGGGCCTAAGAATGAGATGAAGTGGCCCGCAGGGGAGCCAGTTGTCAAACCAAAAAGATGTAGAAGCTCCATCCCTCACAGTCCTCTTGATAAGCAGGCAAGACCTTAGTAAATAACTATACCACAAGACCAATATTTATAACTATAATAGGGTATAGTCACCCACAATCATGTGCGTAACACAACTAGGCACAACAATCCTATCACTATACATGCATCATCCATCGCTACATTCATAGTACTACACGCAATCCATAGACATATGTATCTATATACTTAGAGTATACCCACTCAAGCTTGAGTGAGACTCAAATCACATATCAGAATATTCTATATACATAACACGATACTTATAACTGTTCCAACACAACACTCCAATATATATCTACAAACATAACTACATACATACCATAATTTCAATCACACTTAACATCTAGTCATGGAACACCCACATAGTTCGATCACTTTATATACCATAATAATATTACAGACATCGGCACCTGTACAATTATAATACCCTCCTAATGTATATGCATTCATCGTATAGTCACGCATATATATATTCATATCATTTCCTTCTACCTATAATTAGTATTCCAACACATCTACTTCATACATTGTTTGAGATATGCAATAATTGTGTATACCTCATGGTATACACGCACACAACATCCCATAAAAGCAAGCAATACTAATCAAAATTATAATCCTACTATCATATGTATATCACATATATACTCATGCAGCAATTACATAACTACTTACGTCTAAGCACGATACATATCTACGTACGAGCACACACTCACACGTACTAACATATAGGTCATATAATAGGCCTACTCACTTAACTATAAGTACACCTATCATCATTACACCTATCATCACCTGACTTACTAATATAAATATATATACATATCAAGCATTCACAAGTATCTTTGAACCACATACTCCACTAACAGATATTCCAACACAAATCCCTAAGTGATATAGCTATCCACACATATATAATAACACCACCATATATACAACTTCACACATATATCACGAATAATACTGATTATACATACATAATACAAGAGTCAACTATTAATTTCCTAAGGGTAGGACGCTCATACGGGTCTACACACTCCACCTACATGCATGCACCACCACAACATAACAACTTATACTAATGGGACCACCAAACTATACTAAGGTTAACGTAGGCAACAGTCAGCACTAATGTGATAACCAAACAATAGTGAGGAAAACGGAAAACGAATTTGAAATGAAACAAGATCAGGATGTACGGGTTCAGATGAGGCGACATATAAGGGAATGGCTTGGTTGGGTGGAAAAAAATATAGTTTAGAATAATCAAGTAGGGAAGAAGGATATAAAACGCGAAATAAGGATATAATAAAATGTAAGCTGTAAAATAAAATAAAATAATATCCTTATAATACGTAGAAGGGTAACATGAAAGTTAAATCACGACATAGGATTAGACACAGAATAATGAGTATGGAGGTGAATGGATTATTTTACAATTGAAGATAAATTTAAATGAAGATAGTATTTTACAAAAATTTGAAGTAGGAAAATGATGAGTATAAAATCGTCACGCTGAATGCTGAAGTCTCATGTAACTTAGAAAAATGTAATAAAGGTAAGCGCGATGAGTTACCCGATTAATTTTCAATGGCATTATTATGAAAAGAAAATTATAATCGATTTAGGGAAATAGAAATACGGTTCATAATAAAATTAGTATATGAAAAGGACAATGTATTTATATAGGTGAGAAAAGTATAGGCAGGAAAAATATCATAAAATAGTAATCAAAATCTCGACAAAAATTTCGAAATTCAATAAAAATGAATTTAGGTCAACGGAAGAGTACGAAGTCTAAATAAATATATTAAAAGTTTTCGAACGGGTTTAAACTTTTGTGAAAGAAGAACATCGACAATACTTTCAGAAGACTTCAAGATTGTAACGAAGAGATTCAAAAATTAACGATGATCGTCAAGTGGCATTCTCGTGAATCGAGGGTAAGGAAAATGGTCGTATAATCAAAACATAAATACGTCTAGGATATGACTCATGAAAATCTACGGGGAACTCCTACGGTTGACCAACTAAAGATTGGAAAACTTAGCGCTAAGACCTTCTAAGGAACTAGACGGTAATGAACTGTGTTCAGCTTGGCCCGAATTCGATGGATCCGAGCGAACGACTAAAGAAATTCTAGAAGTCTAATATGGTCAGAGCTAGGCAAGAACCACTAAGGTAAAACCTAAGAAGACTATATCAATTTCTAGCATGAATTCTAACTAACAATCAGAGACCCCTAACTAGCAAGCACAGACGTCTAACTAAGTCTTACTAAAGTCCTGATCTAATGGATTACCTACTAAGCTGAGACAGATGTTTGGCATCACGTCTACCAGCCTCCAAGGACATAGGAAACGATAAAATTAGACTCAGGGCTTATGATTTGGATGTTTTAATTTATTTAATGGACGTTCTATAATTATTATTGTTGTTCCGATAATTCGCAGTTGCAGCGGACCTGCATGCGCCACCAACAAAACCTGTCACGACCCGCTTCCCTAAAATGGAGGCGAGGCGTGAGAAGGTCCGCTCGGACTTGGAGCTGTGAGGCTCCAGTCTGTAAAGTGTCTGGATCAACCAAGTAGAGGTCCCAGCAAGTGCGATACGGAACAAAATAATAATAAAAGGAAGAGGACAAATAATATATCTCAGAATGTCCAGAAAATAAGTTCCAACATCACAGAAAAGCCACCAGGCTGAAAGAAAAGAGTCTAAAAGGCCCAAGCATGGCCAACAAAAGTACAACGTATAGAAGAGTAAAGGTGCTACACACCGACAACTAACAACAACCTATAGCAGAAAGAAACTCAGAACAGTCTCTAAGATTTGTCACCGGTGTCCACAATCTCCACATCAAACGTGGGCTCAGGCTCAGCGTCAGCAAACACCTCGTCCATAGCAACGGCCTCTGGCTCAGGGTCTAACATGAGACACCTAAAGAGACGAGGGCGCATGTCAGCAAGTCTACAAGAGACTTGTGCAAGGAAACTAAAAGGAAAGAAACAACCTAGCAGTTCTAAAAGTATGCGATGACATGGCAGTTTAAGATATGAATGCAACAATTAAGTAGGTGCAACAAGTAGGACATGGCAACAGGTTATACATGGCAACAAGTTATACATGGCAAGGGAAATCATTCACATGGATTTTTTACAAGTCAAGTAAACACGTCAAGTA
Source organism: Scilla litardierei (assembly GCA_030789695.1). Classification (NCBI taxonomy): domain Eukaryota; kingdom Viridiplantae; phylum Streptophyta; class Magnoliopsida; order Asparagales; family Asparagaceae; genus Scilla; species Scilla litardierei. The sequence goes on from CM061140.1 coordinate 76,828,732, forward strand.
AACACGTCGTGCACAGAGATTACGCCCTTTGGCTGGAGAGGCTGTATGGGCCAACTCCTAAGCTCAAGTGATCTCTTAAACCTACCCCTCCACGTGTATCCGGCATTGGCTTTTGGCCAACACATGTAGCCCGCTTTTGGATCACGAGCCAGGAAGTGTATTTGGCATTGGGTTGTGCCAGCAACACAAGTGCCTAACCTGAACAAGGATGTACAAGTATAGTAGCGTGTGCTACGAATGCAACACTCAAACATGGATGACATGGCATGGCAAGTTGTAATTTAAATGCGTACATGTAAGGAATTTAAACGTGGCAGGCAGAGTACAAGTAAGAGCATGCAGTTACAAAAATTAATCGTGACAGGCAGATATGCATGAATGACATGGCAGGGTGACAGATCTAGCTTCGTTGTCAAGCTAGATCTTAAAATTGCGTCTAGGCGAGTATCATTTCGTCGCCTAGTCACTTTTACGCCTAAAGCAAGAAAATGGCCTAAGACATGGCCTAAAGAACTAATTGGCAAGTTTCACTTGCCTGAATTCAAACGGCCAGCAAATATCGTCCAACCAGTCCAGTCTACCTATGTTCTCAGATCCACCAGCCTACAGTCCCAATTTAAGTTATCTTCATTAGTGAATTATTAGACAACCAAAATTCCGATTTTTATCTTGTTTAACAGGGTTGGGTTGGGGGTCCTAAGAGTGCAGAACGTTACCTCAACACGATGCGAAAGCTACACTGGCGTCGAGTAGCGACGCCAGGGGTTGGAATAAATAGAACGCGCTCCAAATCCAGATTCCAATTAAGATTCCACACTCGCCAATTCTCGGGCAGCGTCCAGATCAGCGATCAAGATTCCAACAGCGAGTAGGGTGCCGGTAGACGTTTCTACGGCTTCCGGGAAGCCGTATCAACTAACCGGAACGAACGGTTTGACGCACGTAAGGTCTACGATGTTGAGCGTCGTAGGAGATGTTCGTGATGTCAGAAAACACCCCTAGGAGTAGTAAGGGGCTGATAAAAGACCCCAACAGCGAGGGGATATAGTGAGAACTCGGCGACGCGTCGGTACGTCGAAATACAAGCAAAACAGCGGACTCCCTCGCTGTTTCAAATGTGAACGGCCAGGGGGATGAAGCAACGGCATAGGGGGGTCAGAGGGGACCCGCGGCGGAGGGGAGCGATGGCATGTAGTGGCGCAGCGTGTGGCGGCGGTGCTGCTAGCTTCTGCGAGGGTTTACAGCGAGGCTGGGCGTTTTGCGGCAGTTTCCAGCGACTTCCGGCGAGGGTACGGTGGCCTGAAGGATGTGGGAGGTCGGGGATGAGGAGAGGGGTCGTCGTCGGCGCTGCTTGGCCGGAGAACGTTGGAGAGCGGCAGTGTTTGGGGTGTTTGCGGGCTGCTGATGCCTCACGGGGCGGATTCTGATGACTAGGACGAGCCCACGGCGGCCTGAGGAGAGGAGGAAGTCGGGGCAAGGGTGAAGGCTGATCGACGACGGGGGTTTGGCCGGAGAAACGAGGGAACGGCGGTTGCTTAGGTTTTTGCGTGAGTATGTAGGTTAGGGCGGCGGCTTGTGTGTATGCTGTGAAAAAAAACTGAAACCTAGGTCTAATTGACTAGGCTAGGGGGGTGAGAACGTGGGTTGGGCTGAACGTGGGTGTGCTTCATTTGTTAGGGTTGATTCGTTATAAGGAATTTGTTTTAAACTATTTAAAAAAACCTCAAACTCTACCTCTCTCTTTCCCTGCGAGTGTTGAGTGCGGCCAAAGTTAAAAAGAGGCTGAGTCAAATCTAAGGAGAATATCATTCTTAATAAGAATTATTAGGGGGATTAATCTAGCTGAAACTTAGGGCTAAAAATACAATGGGTTGGGCCAAAAAGTGAAATTAGATCAAACGAATCCCAAAAATCATAAGATAAATACTGGGGTGACCGGGTCGACGAGAGAAAGAAGACGGAGAAGACGGATCACAATTTTGACGACGAGAAACGAAATTAAAAATAGAAAGGCCTCACGACCAAAGTGAAAATTGCGACGTCGCGTCAAATAAGATCAAATCGTGGGAAAATGACCCGTGAAATGAAGTTCCAAATCAACACCACAATTTAATACTCTCAGAGACGATCACAACGACATATCACACCATAAGGTTCGGATACAGACAACGTCTAAAATAAATACGTGCACGAACAAGACTACGTGCACAACAATGCGTACAAGCGAAAACAGACCGTTACAGTTACTATTTTAATTAGTCGACTAGTACTAGGGATTGGTCGACTAATTTGACTTTTGACTTGATTTTTTTGAAGATGGACCCTAAATGACTAAAAGAAATAATCATCGAGGCGTTTACATTCTAAGTATATGCAAGAAAAAAAAGAAAGATTACATCACTTATTACAAGATACAAAATATCTTATGCTTTGTCTTGTAGTGGATGCCTCTTGCAATTTATATACCCGATAATTGTGCTAGTTGATTGTGCTATAATATCTGCAAAGATAAAGTTAGTACATACAAAATAATATGTTTATATCATCAAAACCATATGAGGAGTTGTGAATTTCCAACATTCTCCCCCCTTCTGATGATTTTACGAACATTGAATATTATAGTGATATGTTGACTAACATTATAAATAAAACAAATATGAAACAGAAGTATGGTTATTTGTTTACTGAAATACTCCTCCTAAAGATATGATCTATGTGTAAGAGAGTATGTAAAAATTCAAATATATAATATATATAATATATATAATATAATAATATGTATAACTTATCTAATGATTTTTAATACAACTTTATTGTAATAATGTGACAAAATAATACTGAAATCTACTGCAGATATCTGAAACTTAGTGCAAATATTTCACCCCCTATCAAATTATCAAAATGGGGGTGACAGTTATAATTATGCGGCTAATCATTAGCATTTGTCGACCAGAAATTATAAAAATAGAGTGTTTAATAAAAAAACTGATTGCATTGACTGAAGATAAGATACAGATACATGTTGGAAACAGCCAAATATAACAACTGAAACTAAAATACAACCAACCATTCATAGAAATAAACTAAAAAACACCTAACAACCAGCCTGACATACTAATTAGTCGACCAGTCTACGGCAGTAATCGATTAAAACCGAAACTTTCCAGAGTCATATCAGTAATCCGAGGGTGGAGGAGGTGAGGAATGTGAGGAGGACGACGTGTATGGGGACCATTGTTGAAGAGTGCTAAGGATTTCCACTTGGGTGGTTTGCATATCCTCATAGCCCTTTGTCATATCCTTCCTAACTTGAGCAATGCTAGACTCAAAGCTGCTTAGGTGCTCTTGAACACCCCCAAAACCAGAATTAACATCTCTCGGAGTTGGTCAATTTGGTCTTAAAGAGCAGGCCGTGAAGGAGGAGGCCTAGTGTATGGATTAACGGTTTGCTTGCGACGGCATGAAGGAGGTGTAACTTGTTGGGGCTCGTTGTATTCTTCGTCTTCGTCATGAGGAGGAGGAGTTGGGAGAACCATACGATTGACAACGAAATGGTCGAATTAGAGAGGATTTAAAAATGAAATTTCATTCTCCAAAGGAACACGAAAGTGTTGGAGAATTTGTGCGACAACACATGGAAGAAAAATGTGTTGCTTGATGGGTTTGATCAAGACAATCATGATAGTGCTTGCCCAATCTACCTTAATCCCTCCCATGATTGCGTAGAGAGCCCAACTACGGGTCTCATTAATGTAGTTAAGTGAGCCACTCTTTGAGAGTAGATTATAGGTGATGATTTTGAGAAGAATGCGAGTGATTGGATTCGATGCCGTAGCGGACATGCCAATCCGAAAATTTGGGCTTAAGCGATTGATGAGATCGGGATTGTCCATGGAGGTTTGGCTAATAAAATTGGTTCGAACACGAGTCAAGCAAAGGCTTTCGGCAAAAGAATCATAGTCGATATGAATGTTTATGCCTTTCACTTTGGTATCATGGTAGATAATACCCACATTCTCTACCACCTTCATATTGGTAAAGAATCGCTTGACAAGAATGGGATAATATGGAAGGATATTACACCATAAATGAAAGAGAGAAACGACGTCGAGAAGGTGATGGTTATTAAGATTTTGGATTACCGGCTCAAAAAGATTGATGGCGCGTTCGGGAAAGAATGTGGCTTTCTCGATGGTTGCGGCCGAATTTGGGCGAAGTTAATGGCAATGGTTGGAAGATGAGGCCATTAGATAGGGATGAAGTTTACCGATGGAACATTTGTGGATCTTACTTCGGAATTGGAAAAACTTGTTTGAGTATTGGGATTTTGTTTTTCTCATGTAAGAGGGAAGAAGATGAAGAGGGATGAGAGTATGAATAAAAGAAATTTTGTGAAGAGGAAAATTCAAATTCAAATCTCAAAAAACTGAATTGATAACTCCCAATAAGTTACTAAAACGTCTCCTAATTGCTGAGAAAGAAAACTGATCAAAACTGATCAAAATTCGTGCAAGAAAACATTCAGGAAATTTTGTTCTTCAGCGATTAGTCGACTAGTGCGATTTATTAGTTATCTAATTTGTCTTGAAAACAGAACTGTTTGGGAAAGAGGTAGAAAAATTAAAAAAAATTGATTAAAGAAAATATTTTCGGTCAAAATAGGGCTGACGTGTAAGTACCTAGGGAATGTACAAATTGAAAAAGGTGGTTGACCATAAAGTACTATTGTACTTAGTGTCTAAGAGGGTGAAAGGGAAATGTCTTGTCTCTCTTATACTTAGTACTTGTATAGTACTTGTGAGAGGGAAACTCTCAAAATTTTGAATTTGGAAGTATTGCTTTGATGACATTCAGTTTTGACTGAATAAAAATAATTTACAAAAAAATATTTAATATTTAAACAAATTTTAGATATATAATTAATTCTGGAGGATTAGTTGACTAGTATCATAGATTAATCGACTAATTTAAATATGATTTAAATCACAAAAATCCAGGAAAATCATAAAATGATAATAACTTAATATATAACTATAATATATAATTAAAATACCGATTCACTAATAATGCCTAGTTCTCTTCTAAGTTTCAGAAAAGTCTATTCCTTAAGAGGCTTAGTAAGGATATCGAATATTTGATTCTTAGTATCTATATACTTAAGAATAATGTCAACTTTTTTGGACATGATCATCCAAGAAGTGATGACGTATATCTATGTGTTTTGTGCGTGCATGATGTACATGATTTTTGGATAAATTTATAGCACTAGTGTTGTCACACATGATAGGACATGTATTACATTTAATGCCATAATCTAATATAGTTTGTTTCATCCATAAAATCTGTGCACATGCTAAACCATCGGCAATGTAGTTCTCTTCAGTAGTTGATAAAGAAACATAGTTTTGTTTCTTACTAAACCAAGATACTAAGGCATATCCTAAAAAGTGACAAGTTTCGCTTGTACTTTTACGATCAGATTTGCAACCAGCAAAATCTACGTCGCTATATGAAACTTAATCAAATGAATTTGATTTTGGATAATATAAACCAAAATCAGATGTATGTTTGATATACCTAATTATCCTTTTAATAGAAGTCAAATGTAATAACTTAGGATCAGACTGATAACTAGCGCATATACAAACAGAAAACATAATATCAGGTCTACTCGTGGTAAGATAAAGCAATGATACAATCATACCTCGATATAGTGTTTGATCAACACTCTTACCATTTGGATCTTTATCACGATTTGATGAAGTACCTATGGGAGTACGCTTTTCTACAGAATTCTCTAATCCAAACATTTTGATGAGTTCCTTTGTATACTTCTCTAATGTATAAATATATCTTCCCTCATTTGTTTGATTTGAAGTCCAAGGAAGTAGGTCAATTCACCCATGTGACTCATCTCAAATTCATTATGCATTTCCTTAGAAAATTCTTGACAAAGAGTATCATTAGTTGAACCAAAAATTATGTCATCAACATATATTTGTATAATGATAACATCAGAGTCTATATGTTTGGTAAATAAAGTAGAATCTATCTTTCCAATAGAATAGCCGGATTTTAAAAGAAAGTTCTTCAATATTTCATACCAAGCACGAGGTGCATGTTTTAATCCATATAGAGCTTTCTTTAACTTAAAACATGATTATCCAAATTTTCATATTGAAATCCATGCGGTTGTTCTACATAGGCTTCTTCCTTTATAATACCATTAAGAAATGCGCTTTTGACATCCATTTGATTTAACTTAAAATCCTTATAACATGCATATGCTAAAAGCATTCTAATCGATTCTAATCTTGCAACGGGTGCATAGGTTTCATCATAATATATGTCTTCTTCCTGATTATAACCTTGTGCAACTAATCTAGCGTTATTTCTAACTACTTGACCAGATTCATCCAATTTATTCTTAAATATCCACTTAGTTCCAATAACAGGATGATCCAAAGGTCTAGGTACTCATTTCTATACATCATTCCTTTTGAATTGATTAAGTTCTTCCTGCATTTCTATAATCCATGAACTATCTTTACATGCTTCAATAACATTCTTTGGTTCGATGGATGATATAAATGCACAATTAGTCATTTGTTCTATTTGAGATCTAGTTCTTACTCTATCAGAAATATCTCCAATAAATAGATCTTGTGGATGATTAGGAACTTCAACAAATGCTTTAGGAAGACTTCTATTTTCAGGGATAATCTCAGGAATGGAATTAGTAGAATCATCGTCATCTAATTTAGTGTTTTCTAAAAAAACTAGTGGTAGGTATAGAATCTTTTTCATCTAAATGTGTGATAGGTGTAAAATTCTCATCAAAACTTACATGAAGAGATTCTTCAATACATAAGGTTCTTTTATTAAAAATCCTATACTCTTTACTGCGTGTAGAATATCCTACAAAAATACCTTCGTTTGATTTAGAATCAAACATATCTAGTGAATACTTAGTGTTAAGAATAAAACATTTACAACCATGGACTTTAAAATATGATGCATGTGGTATGCGATCATAAAACAATTCAAAATAAGTCTCATTGAGTTGTGATCGTACCAAAATTCTATTTAAAGCATAACTTGCAGTAGCGATGACTTCTACCCAAATTTATTTTGGTAAAGAACTATCATATAACATGGTTCTAGCACATTCTTGTAATGTTCTATTTTTCCTTTTAACTAGACCATTTTGTGGTGCGGCTCGAGGAAAAGAGAAGTTATATGTTATACCATGTTTATTACAAAATTTTGTAAGTAATTCATTTTCAAACTCTCCTCCATGTCACTATGAATAGTAATAATGGATGAAGACTTTAAATTTTGAATTCTTTTACAAAATACTGTAAATTCTTCAAATGCATCATTTTTATGCTTCAAGAATAATACACAAGTATATTTTGAAAAATCATCAACAATTACAAATGCATATTTATTACCATTTAAAGAAGCTATTCTAGAAGGACCAAACAAATCTATATGTAAAAGTTCAAGTGGTCTTTTTGTAGAAATAACATCTTTTAATTTAAAAGAGGATTTATACATCTTACCTTGTTGACATGCATCACAAAATTGTGTATGAGTAAAAGATATATTAGGCATACCAGAAACTAACTTTTGTTTTGAAATACGTGCCAAATTCTTAAAGTTAGTATGTCCAAAATGTTTATGCCATAAAAATGTGTTATCTGTGGATGCTAGTAAACAGTAATCATGTGAAGATATTTTTATGCATAATATATATATATTATTCTTACGACTAGCCTGAAATAAAACATTAGTCATATTAAAATCATATATAATGCATGCATTCTTTTCAAAAACTATCTTAAAATTTTTATTGCATAATTGGGAAATGTATAAGAAATTGTGTTTCAAACCGTCAATGAGGTGCACGTTTTCGACAATTGGTTGGATCACCAACTGTTCCAATGCCAATAACTTTACCTTTGTTATTATCACCAAAAGTAACGGTGCCACCATCTTTGAATTGAACGGTTGATAGAAGTTTGATGTTCCCGGTCATGTGTTTAGAACATCCACTATCTAGTATCCATCTTTCTTTTATGTGTACCTGAAAAATAAACAATGAATATTGGTACCCTTTTATATGGGTCCTTAGGATTATTCCTTATGAAACCAAACCAAAGTGGAATTTGGTTTCTTTAAATAATTTGAAGAAAGAATGACATTTTGCATAAAATTAGAAACATATAAATCCTTGTCAAATAAACAACTGTCTTTGGGAACCCAAATATTATGCTTAATGGTTTTATTAGAAGATGTAAGAAAATTGGTCTTCTTTAAAATATGAATAGTATCCTTTTTCAAAACACAAGAATCAATTTTCTTTCCTTTAATAAATACATGCTTTTTCTTTTCTAAAATAGCATTACCAAAAGTATTGGAATTGGGAGTATTCTTATACCCCAAACCTTGTCTATGATTAGTAGTATGTTGTACTCTAAGTAAATCTTCTAGATTATTCTTTCCTTTATTAAATTTACTGATGTTAGAAGACATATCATCATATTTTATCTTTAGAGAAAAGATATCCTTATCTAAAATTGAAATGCGTGAAACCATATTATGATTCTCAGATTTGGGAATCTCATTTTCATGAAGCAGTTTATCATTTTGAGAAGATAATGTTTCCTTCTCAATTTTTAGACTATCTAATGAAGAAGAAGAAGAAGTTAGTTCTTGATGAGAAAGAACTAATGCCTTATGTTGAGAATCCAATTTCTTGAATCTCATATATAAATCATTAAGAGCATCGAATAGTTCTTTATTATCTAAACTACTTACCTTATTATCACTTTGTACCATAAAGCACATATGGGCATTCTTTTCATTAGATTTCTTCTTCTTCATCTGAAGATGAAGAGTCCCATGTTATTGCTAGTGCCTTCTTCTTCTTTTCGAACTTCATATCCTTTCTGAAGTTGTTGAATGCCCTTTCTTTTGGCTTAAGAAGTGGACAATCCTTTATCATATGTCCAAGCCTGTTACATTGAAAACATAAAGAAGCATCAGTAGGTTTAGGTTTAAAACTTTTAAACTTACCTCTTCTTAGAAAATTTTTAAAGTTTCTTGTTATAAGTGACATGTCACCATCGTCCATGTCTGAATCATCGGTGTCTGATGAAGCGGCAAAGGCAAGAGTTTTCTTCTTTGTATCTGCTTGTTCTTTGTGATCTTGAAGTTGTACTTCATAGGCCATCGAGTTACCAACGAGGCTTTCAACGGTGAGAGATGAAAAAGCATTGGCTTCTTCTATGGATGTAGTCTTCTTCTCCCATTCTGGAGTTAAGGCACGAAGGATCTTCCGTACTTGTTCAGTTTGTGAATAGGTTGTGCCAAGAGCTATTAGAGAGTTGATTATGTCATTAAGTCGAGTGATCATCTCTCCAATTGGTTCGTTCTCCTTCATTCTAAATAGTTCAAATCTGTGAAAAAGAACAGAGATTTTAGTTTCCCTAACTTTATTAGTTCCTTTATGTGTTACCTCAAGTGCATGTAAAATATCATATGCAGTTTCGGCCTGAGAGACTCGGTTGAACTCATTTCTGTCCAAGGCGTAGAAGAGTGCATTCATGGCCTTTGTGTTACGAAATGCAGCAGTTTTGTCATTTGCAGTCCATTCAGAGAAAGGAGTGGTAGGCTTCTGATCGTGCCCCGGGAGTACACACACCCGGGACAAGCGACTCGTAGTCTTACCGCAAGCGCACAGTGTAGTGGCGAGCGGGTATCGAACTCAGGGAGGAACAATGATAGTGTCTCCTTCCAATCACCTAGTTATCAAAGTGGTCGAGAATAATTTGGGGTAAAATTGTCACAATCGTTCGAATGTCGATAGAAATATCAATAAAATAAAGCGCCTAGGGATAGGGAATCCCCGCTACGGACCGTATCTTATCGTTGTGATTCATAGGTTTCATCATTGCTAGACTTGAATTTTAGGTGAACTAGTCGCAACTAAATGTAGAACCAATCTCACGCTCTCGCACTATTGCCGGTCTAAAGCAAACCTAGGGTAGGGCCCAATCTCTTACAAACCCTAACCTAAGCCGCTAGCGTGAAGAACGACATCATCATTCAACCGTATCTCGAGCCCACTCTTGTGCAAACTCGAGCTACGACCTAGGTTGAGATAGTTCCTACCCGTCCAATCTCTTGCAAACGGATATTGGTATAGAAACACGATTAAAAATCCTAGCTTTGGCCCAATCTCTTGCAAACCAATTCTAGAGAAGTCCAATCGTAAATCTAAATCGAATTTCTAGGGCTTCCTATCAATTGGGACCCAATCTCTTGCAAATCCCAATCAATATTAATTCCTAGCTATCCATAATTAATCAATCCCAACCTAACCCTAATCAATTCTAGCAAGAATTTCACCAATTCATCACAATTTAGAAATAGGGTCTATAGGGTTCATCCCTACGCCCTAAGACGATAAAACTACTCACTAATCATCATGCAATTCATAAGAAAATCAATAACAAAATCAACACAATTCATTGTAATAGAGAAATTATGAACAAAAATCGGGTTTTTGATAAGAAGAGAGACAAACCAATGAGAATCCAATAGCATCCAACAAAAGTAGCCTTTTACTCTATAAAAGAAAAGCTAAATCTAATGATCTAAAAAGCTCTCAAAAAGGCTGCCAAAAAGTATCAAAAAGTCCTCTCTAACTAGGGCAAAAACTGGGTTTAAATACCCTTCAAAATCGCCCAAAAAATCGTGACCAAAATGCCCCTGCGCAGCCCAGAAATCGCACTTTATGCAGCAGGCGGAGCGACTCACTCAGCCGAGTGAAAAATGTCATTCGGCCGAGTGACAGACCCTGTAAAATTCCAGTAAGTCGGGGGTCTTGGGGGGTCTGTCTTCGGAGGTGACTCGGCCGAGTGGCTTTACTCACTTGGCCGAGGGGAATTAGGTACTCAGCCGAGTCATAACTCTGAAATCGACTGACGGATTCCAGTAAGTCGGCTCCTTCGATGGGTGGATTTTTCCGTGCCACTCGAACGAGGGGATCTCCATACTCGGCCGAGTGGACTATCGTCACTCGGCCGAGTGCACATTGATTTCCTTCTGTGGTGCGTGTCCGGTCTGGTCGGCCGAGTGGTCTTCTTGCTCGGTCGAGTGAGTGCTTCACTCGGCCGAGTGAGATGCTGTAGATGCCCAATCTTCATCATTTCGCCTCCTTGTCGCTCCTACATAGTTCCTTCTTCTTCCACTCATCTTCCATCGTTGAATGGCCCTCAAAAAGAGCTGTGGGTGACACTCCGAAGTGGGTGCAAATCCTCTTGATCTCACAATCACTCCAAATCGCTCCATATCTCCTGAAATACGACAGAAACAAGAAATCGTGAAAAGCATCGCAATATTGTCGAATAATAGTGAAAAATGCGATATGATCGATCAAAGTGGCATGCAAACATGCAGAAAAAGGGTGTAAAATATGGAGTGATCAAAATCCACCAAGCTTACCACTTACTTGTCCTCAAGAAAGATGAGTAAAAAGCAAACCGGATGGGCAGAATAATGGAAAAGAAGGAAAAATAAAAATAAAAATAGAATAGAAAGCGAAGAAGGGGGTGCTAGCTTATTTTTCTCAGGACGTGGGTTTTGCTTACTCATATAGCATACCTCGAATATAAAACACATGTCACATACTTTTATCTCGATATCATAGTATAATGATGCATTCGAAATAGAAAACCCCAAAATAGCATGAAATATGGAATAATTCTAGGATTAACATCGTCTGAAGCATCTAAAGCGGTATGCATAATCATAGATCACACACTTTTAAATTCAATGCTTTCTATAAGGAGTATAAGAGATATCACACGATATGGAATAGTAAGAATAGAAAAGTATGGTTTTCATGAAATGAATGCTAAGTGCCGATTTCTGGATTTCGTGAAACCTTAGCAATCTCACCGAGTATAGAAGATTACTTAGCCTAGGTTGTCATGCACCGTCAAGTAGTCACTCTCTCACACATAATTGGATCCTCTCCTCCAAGCTTATCCAGAAGCGTGGTGGCATAAACAAATCAATATGTACATTCTCCATTTCTTTTGAAGCTCCAAAAAAAAATAAAAATAAAAACAAAAGAGGGAAGAAAGAGAGAAAGAGTATGAGATGGGATCGTTTATAAACTTCTTTTCTCTTTTCTTTTCTTTTTCTCAATTTTTCTCTTTTTTATATAAACATATATACATAAGCGATCCCAAATCAAAAGAAAGAAGAATATACATGTATATATTTTTTTGATTTTGGAGAATTGGAGCATGAAAATTAATAGCGGGGGAAATGCCAATAATAGACTTGCTAAAGAGAGATTCACCAATGAATTTTAAGTAGAGAAATAATGCTCAAGATATGCGGAGAAAGAAATAAATGTATCACTCGGTTCACTCTATAGGACTTGCACAACAACTTTCAGCAGAGTAATATAATCTACTCAGTTTAATCTCAAAAAGTAAACTAGTCCAGATATATCATCCTAGCAAACATTCAATCAACCTGAAGGTGAAGCGTACAACTCATGCAATAAGAAGTGATACGAGAAAGGAAAGCAGTACTCCAGATATAAGCAATCAATGCATGAAGCTTGGTGTGTTTTCTATGAAAAGCTTACATATGAATCATCAGATATTAGCTAATAACAGAATTTCATCCATATTCATAGAGAAAAAGAGTGGGTTACTATTTCAAATGCAAAGCAGGACATAGAATATGATATCTAAAACAAAATCTAGGACATGACAAAATAGCATGCATACATAGATAAGCTAACACCACGTCATCATCATCACAGAAAGGTCATCTCTAGCACAAGATGAAAGAAATAAAGATAAAAGAAAATAGAACTATATATACAATGCAGCACACAAAGAAAATCAGAAAACGTGATGCATGGTAAGAAACGAAAAAATGAGTGAAAGTGGTGCAAAAACAAAGAAAATGTGGAAAACATAAAAATAAAAGGTGACGAAAAGCAAAAAGTGTGAGAACTCACTCCCCCAAGCTAAAGTGCACAATGTCCTCAATGTGCAAAGTGTGGCACACCGAGAGACGCGAAGTGGGTGGGGCGGGTGAGGATGCATGCATGATGAAAAAGAAAGAAAAGCAGAAAGAAAATAAGATGTGAATGAATGTGATGCATGCAAAGATCAGTATGGTGCAGATATAACTGTCCCCAAAAGTCTCTCCCTCACTCCCAAAAAGATATAAAAAGATATGATCAGAAAGGCACCAAAGTAGTATGTGGAGGAGGGGGCAAAAAATCATCAACTCTAAAAACAACCAGCAAAACAGCAGAAATATAGAAGGCATCCAGTGTGTGCCTAGGCTGGTGGTGGTGCACCAGCACCGTCCTGTGGCGGAGGTGGTGGTGGAGGTGGTGGGCGTGGTAGCTGCTGGGAGGGTGTCGATGGTGGAGGTGGTGGGCGTGGTAGCTGCTGGGAGGGTGTCGATGGTGGAGGTGGTGGGCGTGGTAGCTGCTGGGAGGGTGTCGGTGGTGGAGGCAGACGCGCCAGAATCTGATTCAGGCAAGCCTGAATACTGGGAAGGATGGCGACGCGGGTCTGCACGGCGCTGACCGTGGTGGAGAGAGACCTAAAGTCTCCTCTAAGTCCACTAACAGCCCCTTCAAGAGCACGAATGCTCAGAACAAGAGTGTCCGGGGGTGGTGGAGCAGAGGGACGCACAGGTCTAACGGGTGAAGTGCGGGGCTGTCTCTGGCAGGCAGTGTAGAGGACGGGTCCAGCAGTGAAGTTGGGTGGTGGTGCTATGCTCACTAAGTGATGCCCAGCCTCGGTGTGAAGCTGGGATGCAGGCTGTGTCGAAGCGGAAGCAGCATCAACAGAAGTAGAAGTGGAAGTGAAAATAGGCGACGAGGCGACAGGAGAGGTCAGTGACGCAGACATGGAGACAGATGTCACGATGCTCTCGGTAAAGACAGGGGCGGTGGAGACCGAAAGATCGACGACCGGGGAGGCTGTGTAGGGCACAAAAGATGAATCCCCAGGAGTCGAGAACAGCAATCGGGAGAGGGTCTCCACAACGACAGTAAAGGAAGACTTGCCGCTCTCAAGAATGGTGGGTGGACGCTCGGGGCTCAGTGTGGTAATGGGCTCGACGGACATAGGCTCAGTGGTGGTGGTGTTAGTAGACGGCTCAGCTAAAGTGCTCCCGACACTAACAGACGTGTGAGCAGAGGTGTCGATGTTGGATATGGAAGACGTTAGTACACCCTTGTAGGGGATGTATGAGGGAATACGGACCTCGAACGTCGCGTACACGAAGTCGTACGCAAAGGGAATATGTTCCCTTGCGGAGAGGATCTCTAGATTGATGGGAAAGTCGCATTATATGTGCATAAATGCATGTGACATATGGCTAATAAAGGGGTAATATCTTAAGCTTATATTGTACCATGCATATGGTACAACTTAAGCTTATAATATGCCATGTACGATGGTACACCTTAGTTAAATTGTTCCAAAGGAACAATTGATCCTAAAATAACTACCTTGGGGGCTATAAATAAGACCCAAGGGTTAGCCATTTCCTTACACTTTTGCATGGCATTCTTGCATGCATTTTCATTCTAGCGAAGCTCTGCCGAAATACTTCCTCTCCCTCTATCCAAGTTCTTAATCTAAAGTAGAGATTTAGATTGTGGATTTAGTAGCCTTACTCCGTTCGTGAGAAGACTCGATCCGTCGTGGCGAATCCGAAGGCAAAGTTCCAAGACTACCGTGCCGCATACGCAAGCGTAAGTCTCAACTTTATTATCGATCCTAACTCTGTTTTGGCAGGATCCTACATTGGTATCAGAGCCATACGGGTTCGCCCCGGTCAAACCGCCGCCCCGTCGAAACTATGAACGAGTCGTTGTCTTTTTCACGAATGGGTATCCTACCATTACGGATATGATAGGAACGCTTCGTGACGGAGAGAACGCAGCGGTTGTTCTTTTAACGTTAGGGTCTCCTATCATTACGGATATGGTAGGAACTCTCCGTGACGGGAAGAACCGACCGTTCACGTAGTATGTTATTTTTCATTTTTGGCACACGGCCATTAGGAAATAACTAATTTCTCGACGAACGGGTGCTTCATCGACGAACGGGTGCTTCATCGAGGAAGATGATGGTAGTTATTTCCATCGGGTAAGATGAAATTTGGTGCATGTGCACCATGGCCAAATGGGCTATGAAGGCCATGCACCCCCCCTCCACTTGCGGAGGGGGTTGGCTACGGCCAATAACCACCGGCGACCACCCCATCAAGGGGGAGGAGTGTGTGCGGCAACCCCATTCAAAGGGGGTGGCCGGCCATGGCCAAAGGGGCCATGGCCGGCCAATGCCCAAAATGGCCAGGCCATGACCGGCCATGGCCAGGTCGGCAGTGGCCGGCCAAGGCCAGGCCGGCAATGGCCGGCCTCGGCCGCGGCCAGCCGGCCTCGGCCGCGGCCAGCCGGCCTCGGCCGCGGCCAGCCGGCCTGGCCGGCCCTGGCAGTGGCCAGGGCCGGCCTGCCGACCCTGGCAGAGGCCAGGGCATGGCCGGCCCTGGCCAGCCTCGGCCAGGGCAGAGGCCCTGGCCGAAGGGCCAGGGCCCCCTGGCCGGCCAGGGCAGAGGCCCTGGCCGGCCATTGGCCAAGCCTCGGCCAGGGCCTTGGTCGACCAATTTTGTTGTTTTGGTCGACCAATCCGGCAGAGGGCCTTGGTCGAATTTGAACGTGCCGACTAGCCCATACGGGGTGTCCATAGTGCTCTACTCCTTGAAGATTAGCCATAGTGCTCTACTTCATGCGAGATTAGCCGTAGTGCTCTACTCCTTGAAGATTAGCCGTAATGCTCTACTTCATGCGAGATTAGTCATGTCATTGTGCTCTACTCTACGGAGATTAGCCAATGAACTTATAATGTTGTGCTCTACTCTACGGAGATTAGCCAATGTGTTTTCAAATTTTTTTGAAAAAGGTATTTTCAAATAGGTTATGTCCCGTCCTTAATCGGGATAGCGCAATTTAGAATTCCAAGTCCTACCACGATCCGGCCATGGTTATCTAACCCATGGGTGTGTAGAACAGGTCTCGTGGCTTGGCAATTGTTGCGCTAAAATTCTTTGCGCAAACTCTCACATATTCCATTTTGAAAGATATGTTTTTCAAAAGTAATTTTCCGCTGCGAAGTACTATAAGAGTACGATTGTTTGATAAGTGATGGGGGAATATTGAAGGTTGTTCTAGATGGTGATTGGAATCATAGAAACCTTTTCGTTTCTAGAACAACATCTTCAATATTTTTCGAAAGTAACTTATCAAATATAATATAATTCCAAGTGGGATTTGAATTTTTAGAACTATCCAAATGGGATATTCTATCATCATTTCAAGTGGGAGTTATATTTTAAGAATTTTTTATGCAATGTTTTGATCAAACCTTCGGTTTTGTGTTTTTTTGCAGCATTTTAAAAGTAAAATGTCTTCCGCTTCAAAGAATATCGTCGCTGAGTTAAACAAAGGTGAAAAACTCAACGGCGATAATTATAAACTTTGGTCCATTAAGATACAATACGTTTTAGAGGAGCAAGAAGTGCTCGAAACTCTAAAGAACGTACTGATTGAACCCGAGTTGGGCACTACGGCCCAACACCGACGAGACAAGGAAGCTTTTGATGCTTGGTCTCGGAAGAACAAGATAGCGCGCATTACGTTATTAAGCAGTATGGCTGATGACATAATGCGCATCTTCCGAGAACATGACCTAGCCATGGACATATGGTCCAAGCTAGAGGAGAAGTTCGGTGGCACATCGGTGTATAAACTTCGCTCCTTAACTATAAGGTTCGATTCATATAAGAAATGTCCAGATCATTCCATGGGGAAACATCTGCGACATATGGCAAACCTTATCTCGGAGTTAAAGGATGCAGGTCATGTGCTCACAGATGAGCAACAAATCCAAGCAGTCATACGTTCCCTACCAAATGGGTGGGATCAGATGAAGATGCATCTCACTCATAATGAGAGCATCAAGACCTTCAACGATGTTTCCAAGCACCTCGAATTAGTGGAAGAGCGGCTTGCGGCTGCTAAGCCAAGTGCAGAAGTGCACATGGTTGCTAGTTCCTCACACGAGGGAAAGAAACGTAAAGATCGTTCGAAGTCTTTTAATGAACGTAATAAGCAACCTGAGTCTACCAAGAAACCCAAACATAAGGGTGGGCACAAGAAATGGCACAAGAAGAAAGACTTGAAAAGGATCAAGTGCTTCAAGTGTAACAAGCTCGGTCACTATGCTCGTTCGTGTACGAGTGGAAGTGACGAGGTAACTTGTAATACTGGTTACATATGTGTTTCTAGTTCACTATTTCTTGTGGAATCCAATCCATTTTGGGATAATTGATTCAGGTGCCACCGACCACATAGCAAAGGACAGACGGTCCTTCGTGGAGTATCACCGGATACCCCAAGGAATGAAGTGGATCAATGTAGGAAACAACATACGTGTTGAAGTGAAAGGCGTTGGGACTCGCAAGCTAGTCTTGGACAACGGCCGCACTCTCCTACTTCATGATGTTCTCTTCATTCCATATATTCAAAGGAATATTAAAACTGTGGTCAATTTAATGGGTCTTTGTTATAGTTGGTTCCTTCATGATTGTAAAATGGACCTATTTTGTAATAATTCCTTTATTGGAACTGGGTTTGTATTTCAAAGGATTTATTGTAATAAGTACAATGCATGATTTCTCATGTAATGAAAATTTCCTTATGACAAATTCTTTGACTAATGAGTCTAATATAATTTGTTGGCACACAAGGCTTGGTCATATTGGACCAACGCGTATGGATAGATTTGCCAAACGTGGCCTTCTATCAAATGTTTCAAAGGTTGAAATGTCGACCTGCAAACATTGCCTTGTGGGGAAATCTTGTCGCAAGCTGTTTGGAACCGGCACAAGGGCCGAGGTTCCATTACAGCTTATCCATTCGGACATATGTGGTCCGATGAATGTCAAGACAAGACGCGGAAAGTCCTATTTCATCACTTTTATTGATGATTTCACCCGATTCGGACATATCTATTTGATATCCCACAAAAGTGAAGCGTTGGCTTGCTTTAAAAACTATATGAGTTTAGTGGAGAATCAATTAGATCGCAAAATTAAGGTCTTGCGAACCGATAAGGGGCGGTGAATATCAATCAACAAGTTTTAAGGAACTTTGTGATGAAGAAGGCATGGTACATCAGGTAACTATGCCTTATACTCCTCAACAAAACGGTGTTGCAGAAAGGAGAAATAGGACTTTAATGGAAATGGTCCGTTCAATAATGACGCAAGCTAACTTGCCAATCACCTTTTGGGGTGATGCATTATTGACGGCCGTTTTCATTTTAAACCGCGTACCCTCGAAATCAGTTAGCTCCACTCCTTATGGGTTGTGGAACCAAAAGTCTCCTGACTTAAACATTTTGAAACCTTGGGGTTGTGCATTCTACGCACATATTTCCTCCCATAAATATGGCAAACTTGGCCCAAGGGGAAGGAAATGTATCTTTAAACGATACGCAGAAAACTCCAAAGGTTATGTTTTTTAGTCAGGAAGACAATGGTGGGCTAATTGAGTTTGAGTCGAGGGATGTCACTTTCTTGGAAAACGAGTTTCCAAGACAGGGTGAGATAAGTCAGGACTTATCTCTATTTGAGATTTATGATCAAGAAGGATTACCTCATTCGAGTGGGAGAATTCTTGGTGAAAACGAAAATACGTTTCAACCTTCACCAATGGATTATACGAATGACGATTATCCTATTCCATACGGGAATAATGATCCAAGTGGGAGCAATTCTAACGACATTCCAAGTGGGAGTGATATTAGAATTGATCTAAATTCGAGTCAACAAGGACTTGAAGAATCTCAAATACGACGTAGTAGTCATACAAGGTTGGCTCCTCTAAGATTTGAGGATGAATTTCCGCAAACCTTTATGACTTTACTACAAGATGATGACGAGCCTGCTACTTTCAAACAGGCCGTATCATGCCCTGCAAAAGACAAATGGATGGAAGCGATGAAGGAGGAATTGAAATCCATGAAAGTTAACCAAGTCTGGGACTTAGTTAACTTACCCAGAGGACATAGAGCAATTGGGAACAAATGGGTTCTCAAGATCAAGCATAAGGCTAATGGCTTTATAAATAGATATAAAGCTCGCCTTGTCGCGAAAGGTTTTACGCAACAGGAAGGGATAGACTACGAAGAGACCTTCTCACCTGTTGTGCGTTTTACCTCGTTTCGCCTGATTCTGGCAATAGTAGCTTTCTTAAACCTCGAATTACATCAGATGGATGTAAAGACTGCCTTTCTCAATGGAGAATTGGACGAGGAGATCTATATGGAACAACCAACAGGGTTTGTAAAAGAAAGAAACGAACATGAGGTTTGTAAACTTCGTAAGTCCATATATGGTCTTAAATAATCCTCGAGGCAATGGTATATACGATTTCAAGAAGTTGTCTTATCAAATGGATTTTCCATGATTGATGAAGATAACTGCGTATATATCAAGAGGATTAAAAGCAAGCATGTTATTATGTCTCTATATGTAGATGACATTTTAATAACCAGAAATGACAAGGGCTTTGTGATGGATATCAAGGCTTGACTTTCATCAGTTTTGAGATGAAAGACATGGGGAAGTCACATATATCCTTGGAATTAAGATTTCAAGGAATCGTTAGAAGAAACTTCTTTCTCTTTCACAAGAGACTTATATAAAGAAGGTTCTAGAACGATTTAATATGTAGGACTACAAGTCAAATTGATACTCCATTAAGCAGAAGCGATAATTTATATCTGAAATCATGTCCAAAGAACCAAAAGGAAAGGAAAATTATGGAAAAAGTTCCATATTCCAGTGCAGTTATTAGTCTTATGTACGCTATGATGCATACAAGACCAAACATCTGTTTTACCGTTGGAATGGTAAGTCGTTACCAATCCAACCCAGGGCAAGAACACTGGAAAGCGGTTAAGAGCATAATGCAGTATCTTAAAGGAACTGCAGATTTTCAAAAGACTATGATAAAACCAAGAAGGTAGACATAAGGTACATATCTACGCATGAGATGATAGAGGATAAGCTTACGAAAGCGATCCCCAGAAATGTGTTTTACAAACACTTATCATCTCAAGAATTACGTAAGAGCTGAGTTGTACCAATGTAAATTCCCATGTCTGTAAATGATCAAAATTAATAAAAGAATAAGTTCTTTTTCCAACATTGCATAAGAATTTCTTAAGAAATGTTTGTGTACATTTTTGAAATCTCAGCTGAATTGTGTGTATGTCGGACAGATTAAGGTTGGCTCTCTCACATGAGCAACCGCCTTATCTTATCAGATGGTTAAGATAGAGATGAGACTAGTTTAAAGTCAAAATCATTAGACAAATGATTTAGAGTCATGACTTAAATAAGATAGTCGAATGAAAGATCTGCATCATATGGATGCTTACAAAAGATCTGAGATCTGTATCACAAGGATATTTGAAAGAGATCTCATAGGATTTTTTAAATCCTATCTGTCTTATGCAGGATGAGAGTCCGTAAATATTTCACGAGTAGTAAGGGGACTCAAAAAGATAGGCACTGTGGTGTCTGATCTTTCATCCGTACAAGATCATTAAGACATACTCTCCCTGGGAAAGGAGTAATGTTGTAATACGTGTTCATACCACGTATGCATTTCGACCATTGAGTTAGTAGCAATAGTGTTTGCTATTATGTGAGACTCAAAGGCCATACGGGTCTTAACTCTTACCCTCAAGGACTCCAATTGGTTCCTTTAGATTTGACGAGATGATCGCTATCTTAGCGTGTTGCTAATGGGCTATGATAATTCGGCTCGGCGGGGCACATTAGAAAAGCGAATCAAGTCAAGATCAGAAGGTTCGCAAGAAGAGGAAGATTGATTTCATATTCGCATTTAGACTTTAATGATTCAAAGCTGGCCAGCCAATTGTGATCCAGATTGGATTCAATTGTTGAATATAAAGTATAAGAAATGTGAAGAAATAATCTAGGGTAAAGCATGCGTTGAACTACTCAACTTTGCACCTTCGAGGTCGTTGTGTATCTCTAACAAGTGCACAACAACAGACTCTACGCGCATGACGGTCGCACAGTCTATTTCTCGGTATGATAGATGAAAGAACTAAGAGAAAGACGTTCTCTTACAATCCCCTCAAGTGTGAGTGGGAGATGTTGGATATGGAAGACGTTAGTACACCCTTGTAGGGGATGTATGAGGGAATACGGACCTCGAACGTCGCGTATAC
The DNA here is from genome assembly GCA_030789695.1 of Scilla litardierei. Classification (NCBI taxonomy): domain Eukaryota; kingdom Viridiplantae; phylum Streptophyta; class Magnoliopsida; order Asparagales; family Asparagaceae; genus Scilla; species Scilla litardierei. The sequence continues at coordinate 76,850,124 of CM061140.1, forward strand.
GAAGTCGTACGCAAAGGGAATATGTTCCCTTGCGGAGAGGATATCTAGATTGATGGGAAAGTCGCATTATATGTGCATAAATGCATGCGACATATGGCTAATAAAGGGGTAATATCTTAAGCTTATATTGTACCATGCATATGGTACAACTTAAGCTTATAATATGCCATGTACGATGGTACACCTTAGTTAAATTGTTCCAAAGGAACAATTGATCCTAAAATAACTACCTTGGGGGCTATAAATAAGACCCAAGGGTTAGCCATTTCCTTACACTTTTGCATGGCATTCTTGCATGCATTTTCATTCTAGCGAAGCTCTGCCGAAATACTTCCTCTCCCTCTATCCAAGTTCTTAATCTAAAGTAGAGATTTAGATTGTGGATTTAGTAGCCTTACTCCGTTCGTGAGAAGACTCGATCCGTCGTGGCGAATCCGAAGGCAAAGTTCCGAGACTACCGTGCCGCATACGCAAGCGTAAGTCTCAACTTTATTTATCGATCCTAACTCTGTTTTGGCAGGATCCTACAGTCGAGAGGTAAAGACAGTGCAGGTGCAGGCTGAGGGATCACGAGGTCAATAGGTGGTGCAGGGGGTGCCTGCTCAACATCCTCGGGCTCAAGCACGTAGGCGGCGGGGATGAGGAGATCCATCGCTGGAATCCAGTCCCCGTGAGCTGGTCCAATGTGTGTCCGAGCGGGGATCGGGAGAACCATGTAATCAGTGCTGAAGGGACCATGCAACCACACCCAGTGCTGGCGACCGGTCGGACGAAGCATCTTCATCCGGGCCATAACATCTATAGAAAGTGCGGTGGGGCCCGGAGGTCAACGCAAGTCGTCAGGAAGGTCCACGCCCGCATAAGGGCCAAAAGGGTGATCAGACCGCCGCAACAGATAGGTGAGCGAGCGCTCACCGAAATGATAATGCGGTCCAAAAACCAACTGGCAATGTCGATCTCGACGGTGGGGACCAAATTGTCCCTACCCCTATCTAAGACCCTAGGGCGAGTCATCGCATAGAGCATGTAGAGTGGTCACTCCATATTTTACACCTTTTTTCTGCATTTTTGCATGTCATTTAGATCGCTCAAATCGTGTTTTGCACGTTTATTCGACAATATTGCGAAACTTTTCACGATTTGTTGTTTTTATCGTATTTCAGGAGATTTGGAGCGATTTGGAGTGATTCTGAGATGCACCCACTCCGGAGTGTCACGACGACTCTCTTGAGGGGTATTTTGCGATTGGAGAGGAGTGGAAGAAGAAAGAACGTCGTAGGAGCGACGAGGGGGCAAAAACATGAAGAATGGGCATTTTCAGCATGCCACTCGGCCGAGTGAAGGAGTCACTCGGCCGAGCATAGACAGCCCGCTCGGCCGGCCAGATCGGACATGCAACAGAGCCAATATCAGCGTGCACTCGGTCGAGCATCACCATACCACTCAGTCGAGCACCGAGTCACCCCTCGCCCGAGTGGAGCCAAGACGACGGCATCAAAAACGTCCAACTCTCTGGAATCCGTCAGTCGGCTCCGATGACCGACTCGGCCGAGTGACCAACATCGTCCGCCCGACTGAAGAACGCCCATCGGCCGAGTGAAGAGAAGTCACTCGGCCGAGTGACCTCCGAGGAGACGACCCCCAAGACCCCCAACTCTCTGGAATCCGTCAGGGTCTCTCACTCGACCGAGTGCTCGGCCGAGTGAGCCGCGTTGCCTGTAGCGTAAACTGTGATTTTGAGGCTGCGCAGGGGCATTTTTGTCAGGGTTTTTTGGGCGATTTTGGGGGGTATTTAACCCCAGTTTTTAACCTAGTTTAGAGAGCTTTTCAGAACTTTTTGCAGCCTTTTTTGATTAACTTTTTAGGGATTCGATTTAGCTTTTGGGGAGGAGAGAAAAGTGAGATTTTGTGGGATGCTATCTTGTTCTTCATTGGTTTGTCTCTCTCTCCCTCAAAAACTCCATTTTTATTGATATTCTGAATATAGCAATGAATTCTATTGATTTTGATTGTGAATTTCTATTGCATTTTATTATGAATTGTGAGTAGTTCATCGTCATAGGGCGTAGGGATGAACCCTACGAGCCCAATTTCGAATTTGTGATGAATTAGTGAAACTATTGCTAGGATTGATTAGGGTTATTTAGGGATTGCTATAATACGAATAGCTAGGGATTCATACCGATTGGGATTTGCAATAGATTGGATCCCAATTCGATAGGAAGCCCTAGATATTCGAATTGGGTTGTAATTGAATTTCTCAGGAATCGGTTTGCAAGAGATTGGACCGAAACTAGGGTTTTCGATTGCAATTCTATACCAATACCCGTTTGCAAAAGATTGGACGGGTAGGAACTATCCCAACCTAGGTCGTAGCTCGAGTTTGCACGAGAGTGGGCTCGAGATACGATTGAACGATGATGTTGTTCTTCACGCTAGTTTGCCTAGGTTAGGGTTTGCAAGAGAGTGGACCCTACCCTAGGTTCGCTATAGACCGGCAATAGCGCGAGAGCGTGAGCTTGGTTCCACATTTAGTTGCAACTAGTTCAACCAAATTTCAAATCTAGCAATTGTGAAACCTACGAATCACAATGATGAGATACGGCAAGTAGCAAGGATTCCCTATCCCCTAAGCGTCTTTATTAATTTGTTATTTCTTTCATACATGTGAACGACTGTGACCGCATATTTGCGAACATTTCTCGACTTTTCCTATAGCCAGGTGATTGAAGAAGACACTGTTATTAAGCATCCATGTGTTCGATACCCGATCGCCGCTACACCGCGCGCTTGCGGTAAGACTACAGTGTCACCGCTCCGGGACGTGTATCCGGGGTGCGATCAAGTTTTTTGCGCCGTTGTCAGGGAGTGTATCCGGGGTGCGATCAAGTTTTTGGCGCCGTTGCCGGGGAGCGCAATAGTGTTTGATTCTATCTACCTAGCTATTTCTTTTTTTTATCATTTCTATTTTTATTTTACCCTTCCTTTGTGCTAACTATTTCTTTGAAACTCTTTTCTCCCTTGCATGTACACGAGATCCTCGGCGAACCCCGAAGAAATACTATACGATTCAGAGATCGAGCGTACATTGAGGAGGATCCGAGCGGATAGGAGACTTGATACGGAAGGGAATTTTATGACCGAACCTGAGACACCTGAAGGCTTGGCGGATCGAATGGCGAGGATCATTTCCATAAGAGATAGGCTTCGGCCTAAGACTTCCTCTATGACCTCGTCCATAGCTATGCCGGAGTTGGCAGTCGACAAAAATTTTGAATTGAAGACCGGATTGGTGGTCCTTATGCAACAAGACCCTTTTCATGGGAACTCCCATGAAAACCCTCATTACCACATCCAGCTCTTCCTATCAAAATGTGCCACCTTCCAGATGCCGGGTGTCTCCATAGATGCTATCAGACTGCGCCTCTTCCCTTTCACACTCAAGGACAAGGCATTATATTGGTTGAGGACGCAAGATGAAGGAAACTTCATCACTTGGGATGAATTGGCGAGTGCCTTCGTCGACAAATTTTACCCGCCCTCCAAGACGGTGAAGATAAGAAGTGCTCTCATGTCCTTTAAGCAAGGACCACAAGAAACTCTCTATGAAGCATGGGAGCGCTTCAAGGACTTGCAACATCAATGCCCCCATCATAGCATTGAGGACTGGGAGCTTGTCCACAGTTTCTACAATGGACTCCAACCGGGCACGAAGCAGATTATTGATGCCATCGCAAATGGAGCCATCTTGTCGAAGACTCCCGATAAAGCTACGGCCTTGCTTGAGGAGATGGCCTTGAATAACCAACATTGGGGCGACGAGCGAGGACACTCTTCGTCCTCCTTGAAGCCATCTAGCATTTATGAGGCCAAGGCCGTCACGGAGTTAGCCAACAAATTTGATTCTCTCCACAAGGTTGTGGAGAGATTGGAGAAATTCATTACGAAGCCTCAAGGAGCCCCTTCTACGTCCACGCTGACAAATCATACGAGTGATTGGCAAGACCAATCCCAAGCCATGTATGTAGGAGGAGAGCAAGGAGAAGGAGCTTTGGAGCAAGTTCAATATGTCGCGGGGAATTCTAGATATTGGGCCAATCCGGCTGCTAGAAACCATCCGGGTTTCTCATATGCCAATAATGATGGTGCATTGAACCCCCCGCTACAACAACCTCCTCAAACTCGGGCTCCACCACCGCCACAACTGAATTATCCACCAAGGGGGCCACCGCAACAAAATTTTCCACCAAGGCAACAAGTGGGACCTTATAGGCCACCCGGGTATAATCAAGGGTGGAGAAATCCCAGCCCTCCACAAGCTCAACTACGTTCGGATTTTGAAGCTAAGGTGGATGAGTTTATGGAGGAAAAAAGAAAGATTAACGCCACTTTGAAGGCAGGACAAGATTCTCTCGCCACCGTCGTCGCTCAAATCGGGGAGCAACTTGCTTTGCTCAATATGAACAACCAACAATTGTCGGCTCAACCCGAGCCGAATCCACGGGGCAACACCGGCCACATCAATGCGGTCGTTGCGGTTACAACGAGAGGAGGGAAGGATACCACCCCCCTTGACTCAAATTAAGGAACCCGCGGTGGAGAATCTACAAGAGAGCGAGCCGACAATTGAATTTGAAAAAGAGAAGGAGCCGCAAGGGGAAGTGAAGTCTAGAGAGGAAGAGCTTATTGATGAGCGCCGATTTATGCCATCGGTGCCCCTCCCACAACGGCTAGCTAGAGCCAAGATGGAGAAACGGCTAGCCAAGTTTCTCGAGTATTTGAGAGGGGTGAGCCTCAATATCCCCTTCCTCAATGCTATAGTGGAAATCCCATCTTACGCCAAGTTCTTAAAGGACTTGATCACGGGAAAGAAGAGGAAGGAGAAGATCATGCTTGCGGAGGAAGGGACTTGGTTCACAAAGAGGGAAAAAGAGCCCGCCAAATTTAAAGATCCAGGGAGTTTCCGGATTCCTTGCACTCTAGGCGGCGTCCCCCTACAAAAAGCATTGGTAGATTTGGGGGCTAGTGTTAGCCTCATGCCTCTCTCCATGTTTCGGAAGTTGAATACCGGCACGGATTTGAAGCCTACCGACATCCGGATTCAACTAGCGGACGGGAGGATTACAAGACCGGTTGGGATCGCGGAGGACATCCCACTCCAAGTTTCGGGGGGCATATGTTTGCCATGCGATTTCGTGATAATGGACGTCAAGGAGGTGGGCGATACATCACTCATTCTTGGACGTCCATTCCTCGCCACCGCCGGTGTCATCGTCGATGTGCAGGAGGGGACCCTTACCTTGAACGTCGGTAACATCGAAGTGGAGCTCCATATACCGAAGGCAATGAAGCACATGCTGTATTATGAGGAGCTAGATTACATGGACCTCCTTGATGAGGTCATCGAAGAGGCGATACCACACTCCATCGGTGCACCCCACGAATATAGCTTCGAAGAAGGCCTAGATTTGGCCAAGGAAGAGAAGATGGAGCACTCCCCCGATATCTCCATGGCAATTGATGATGGCGACGCTGATGTCGCAAGAATACGGGAGCTCTTCAAGCTCTCGAAGTTGAGGACTCCAAAGAAAGCTCCATCGATATGACGATCGGTGTCACCGACAAAGTCGAAGCCTGGAACAAGCTCTAGCTTGGGGGAGCCACCCCCCAACATTGCCAATGACGAAGGGGCGCTGAGAAAGACCACACCCCACCATGATCCAAATCCGAGTGGTCTTCCAAGCAAGTTCGACGGGTGCATCTCGTATGCACCCAACATCAAACGTTAATTGAGAATCAAAAGGGGTCGAGCTCAAGACCTTAAATGAGCGCTTGTCGGGAGGCAACCCGACGGTTATCGCATTTTTTCTATTTTATTTTTTATTTTTGTTTTAGACTTTATTAGTGTTTTTGAGTCGTTTGCCCGAATAATTGTGACAACTGGTCCTATTTTCTTTGACAGGAGAGGAGAAATGGATATCTATCATTTCGAGGATGGCCAAGACGAAGAAGAGCGCTCCAGGAACGCGCTTGAGGCTTAGGAGAAGGAAAAAACCACCTGAAGGAAGAAAAACAGAGATTAGAGCCAAAACGGAGCATCGCAGCAGAAAACAGAGCCTCACTCGGCCGAGTACCATAGCCACTCGGCCGAGCAACCAACGTCGTCCGCACGAGTGGCCCACCAATGAGGGAAGTCTGATGTACCCAACTCTCTGTTCCTTTTTGTGATTTCAGTATGAACTGCCACTCGGCCGAGTATATATCTTCACTTGGCCGAGTGAATCTGATACACTCATAGGGCAAAAATTGCCGAGTAGCTTGTGCCACTCGGTCGAATGGACTTTTTCCACTCGGCCGAGGGTGGCAAAGCCACTCGGCCGAGTCGTAAGCGGAGGGAGAAAATTTGAAAAACTTTTCGTTACGATCACTCGACCGAGTGGCAGATCCACTCGGCCGAGTCGTAACTTCCATTATATATTGCGAACGGGCTCGGCGCGATTTTCCAAGCGACTTATTCCCAATTCTTGCCCGAGCCTGTGCGAGCGCTGCTCTCCCCGCCCGCTACGATCACCATTCACTCGCCCGAATGCCGCCCTCGACCGCCCGACCGCCGGCGGTCGAGCGCCGACCACCGACCGCAGACCACCCCCACCGCCGGCGACCCTCCTCGCCGCCGGCCGACCTCCGGTAACTCCATTTCGCCCATTTTCTCCAATTTTTCTTATTTTTCGACGATCCATGCACTAATCGAGCCCCTAAATCAAATTAATTTCATTATCTATCTATTATACCCCTAACCCCCCATGTATTTTGAATTTTACATGCCGATATCATTGTTTGATGTGCAGGCTATCTTGGGGAGCTTAGGGGAGCTTCCAAGGCGCGCTTTTGGCCTTGTGGAGTCGGTGTCTTTGCACGCATCTGCTGTTTTGCTCTCACGGCGTGTTCAGGTACCTTCATTCCATTTATTTTAGCACGCCGCATTTTTTCCATTCGTTGGGTGATCACTCGGGGCACATATGCCGCCCCGAACACAGCCACGCACTAGGAGAGCTTCCGCCAAGCGGAAGCGGCCGGATGAGCCCGGCCCCTTCCACGAGATGGAGGACACTCCTCTGCCTACACCACCTCACCCCACACAGCCACAGCATGCTGATCCAGTCGACCCACAGCCACTCCCAGCCGAGCCCATCCACCCACAGCCACCACCGGCTCCTATCGTCGGGCCGCTGGGTATTACGTTCCGAGACGATGCACATCGCGTCGTTTTTGAGCGTATCGCCCAGCGCTCGATAGTGCCCTCCAGGTTCGCACACCTTGCAGACCTAGACCGCCTGGGGGTACTCGAGGGGATGCTCACGTTGTACGACAACATGGGTTGGCGAGATTTTCTTTCTGTGTCGGCGGACACCTACGTCCGCCCGACACTCGAGGTACTCAGCTCGATCGCCCGCTGAGGGATGCTCCTTTAGACTTATGGATCGAGAGTGTCAGATCACTCTTGATATGCTTCGAGCGTTCTCTCAATGGCCCGCAGTCCCCACGCCCGGCCGAGCCTACGCCCCCACACACATCCCTCCCCCATCCTTCGATTCACACGCCTTTTGGGCCCGGATCACAGGTTTACCATAGGTCTTTGACCCTAGTAGGGCCAAGGCCTCGGCCATAGTCCACCCCTGCTTCCGCATAGCACAGCACCTTATGGCGACCACCTTTCTAGCGAGGTACGAGCCTGGGACGATGTCTACGCCTGAGCTCTATATGCTCTACGCGATGACTCGCCCCAGAGTTCTGGATAGGGATGGTGTTACGATGGTCCCCGCCGTTAAGATTGACGTCGCTAGCTGGTTTTTGGACCGTCTCATCATATCGGTGGGCGCTCGCTCCCCGATATGTTGCGGCGGCCTGATCACCCTGCTAGCCCTGATGACCGACGAGGACCTTTTGGTCGACCAACGTCGACATTCAGGCCCCACTTCACTTTCGATAGACGTCATGGCCCAGATGAAGATGCTTCGTCTGCACGGCCAGCGGCATTGGGTATGGTTGCACGGTCCATTCGGTGCTGACTACATGATCCTTCTGAGCCCCGCTCGGATGCACATAGGACCAGCACACGAGGACTGGCTTCCGGTGATGGATCTCCTGATCCCCTCCGCCTACGTGCTAGAGGCCGAGGGAGCTGAGCCTGCACCACCTGCACACCCTGCACCGCCAGTTGACCCTGTGTTCCCTCAGCCTGAGCCTGCACTTTCTGGCGCTCCCGACACTTCTGTCCCCACTTCTGCCAGTGTCGGGAGTACACTTGCTGAGCCGTCCCCCACGCCCACCCCGTCCATCACCACTCCCACCACTGTTGTGCCCCTGTCGGTTTAGCCACTCACCTCTCTGCTACCTGAGCGTCCACCCACCATACTTGAGAGCAGCGAGCCTTCCTTCACTGCCGTCGTGGAGACCTTATCCACTTTGATCTCTGCTGGGGTTTCACCTTTTGGACCACACACTTCCTCCCCAACGGTCGACCCTTCTGTCTCCACCGTAGCTGTTCTATCTGAGAGTGTCATGACGTCTGTTCCCACGTCTGTGTCACTGACCTCTCTTGCCACCTCGTCACCGATTTTGTCTTCCACTCCCACTCCTGCTGCTTCCACCTCACACCAGCCTGCGTCCTAGCCTCGCACTGAGGCTGGGCATCCACTAGTGAGCACCGCACCCTTACCACCCATGCCTGCTGTCCCGATCACCTACACTGCTTGTATTAGACAGCCCCGACCTGCTCAGCCTAGACCTGTCCGTCCCTCCGCTCCACCACCCCCTGACGCCTTAGTTCAGAGCGTCCGCGCTCTTGAGGGGGTGATGAGTGGACTCAGGGGCGATTTTAGAGCTCTGTCTTCCACAGTCACCGCCATGCAGCACCACCTCGAGCTACTTCCGGGCATTCACTTTTGCCTGACCCAGATTCTTGAGCGACTGCCACGACCACCACCCTCCCAGCAGACTATTCCACGACCACCACTCCCACCACCACCCACCCAGCAGACTGTTACCCAGCCACCACCACCCCCACCTCAACCTTAGGACGGAGATGGCGCAGCACCACCAGCTTAGGCACACCCTTGATGCCACCGATATTTTTTGTCGTTATACTTCCCATTCTTTGCTTGGTCCTGATGATAGTTTTGCCCACCCCCTCCTCCCATCACTATTTTTGTCCACATTTTGATCATATCATTCTATATCCTTCTTCGGGAGTGAGGGAGAGTATTTTTGGTGACACACACATATCTACATCACTCTTATCCTTGCATGCATCACATTCGCATCATATTTTTCATTTTGTTATTTTTATTTCTTTTTATCATGCATGCATACCCACCCCCCACCCATTACCCGTCTCTCGGTGTGCCACACTCCGCACATTGAGGACATTGTGCACTTTAGCTTGGGGGAGTGAGTTCTCACACTTTTTGCTTTTATCACCTTTTATTTTTAGTTTTTTCACGTTTTTCCACTTTTGCTCCCATTTTTCATCACTTTTTCATTTTTTACCATGCATCACGTTTTTCTTATTTTTCTTGTGTGCTGCATTGTAAATAGTTTTATTTTCGTTTATCTTTGTTTTCTTTCATCTTTTGCTAGAGATGACTTTTCTGTGATGATGATTACGTGGTGTTAGCTTTTCTCTATATGCATGCTATATTTGTCATGTCATAGTTTTTTATTTTTGATATCATATGCTATGTTCTGCCTTGCATTTAGAAATAGTAACCCACTCTCTTTTGCTGTATGAAAATGGATGAAATTCTATTATTAGCTGATGTCTGATGATTCATATGTATGCTATCGTAGAAAACACACCAAGATTCACGCATTGATGCTTACATCTGGAGTACTGATTTCCTTTCTCACATCACTTCTATATGCATGATTTGTACGCTTCACTTCGGGTTGATTGAATGTCTACTAGCACTGATAAATCTGGATTAGTTTACTTTTTGAGATTAAACTGAGTAGATTATATTACCCTGCTGAAGTTGTCATGCACGTCCTATAGAGTGAACCGAGAGATACATTTATTTCTTTCTCCACATATCTTGAACATTATTTCTCTATTTTAAATTCATTGGTAAATCTCCCCTTTATCGATTCTATTATTGGCATTCCCCCGTTATTAAAATCACATGCTCCAAAATCCCCAAAACCCAAAGAAAAAATACTTGTATATCCTTCTCTTTGATTTGGGATCATTTGTGTAAATATTCCATTATGATTGTGAAAAAAAAGAAAAAAAAAGGAAAAAAGATTTGAGAATAAGTGAAGGAAAGAGAAAAGAAGTTCGAAAACGATCCCATCTCATATCCTTTCTCTCTTTGTTCCCTCTTTTGCTTTTATTTTTGTTTTCTTTGACTTTTGGAGCTTCATAAGAAACGGGGATGTAAATATCGTTTTGTATATGCCACCAAGCTTATAGATAAGCTTGGGGGGAGAGAATACAATGATGTGTGAGAGAGTGACTACTTGACGGTGCAAGAAGAAAGAACGTCGTAGGAGCGACGAGGGGGCAAAAACATGAAGAATGGGCAATTTCAGCATGCCACTCAGCCGAGTGAAGGAGTCACTCGGCCGAGCATAGACAGCCCGCTCGGCCGGCCAGATCGGACACGCAATAGAGCCAATATCAGCGTGCACTCGGCCGAGCATCGCCATACCACTCGACCGAGCATCGAGTCACCCCTCGCCCGAGTGGAGCCAAGACGATGGCATCAAAAACGTCCAACTCTCTGGAATCCGTCAGTCGGCTCTGATGACCGACTCGGCCGAGTGACCAACGCCGTCCGCCCGAGTGAAGAACGCCCATCGGCCGAGTGAAGAGAAGTCACTCGGTCGAGTGACCTCCGAGGAGACGACCCCCAAGACCCCCAACTCTCTGGAATCCGTCGGGGTCTCTCACTCGGCCGAGTGACATTTGTCACTCGGCCGAGTGAGCCGCGCTGCCTGTAGCGTAAACTGCGATTTTGAGGTTGCGCAGGGGCATTTTCGTCCGGGTTTTTTGGACGATTTTGGGGGGTATTTAACCCCAGTTTTTAACCTAGTTTAGAGAGATTTTCAGAACTTTTTGCAGCCTTTTTTGATTAACTTTTTAGGGATTAGATTTAGCTTTTGGGGAGGAGAGAAAAGTGAGATTTTGTTGGATGCTATCTTGTTCTTCATTGGTTTGTCTCTCTCCCCCTAAAAAAGCTCCATTTTTATTGATATTCTGAATATAGCAATGAATTCTATTGATTTTGATTGTGAATTTCTATTGCATTTTATTATGAATTGTGAGTAGTTCATCGTCTTAGGGCGTAGGGATGAACCCTACGAGCCCAATTTCAAATTTGTGATGAATTAGTGACACTATTGCTAGGATTAATTAGGGTTAGTTAGGGATTGCTATAATACGAATAGCTAGGGATTCATACCGATTGGGATTTGCAAGAGATTGGATCCCAATTCGATAGGAAGCCCTAGATATTCGAATTGGGTTGCAATTGAATTTCTCCGGAATCGGTTTGCAAGAGATTGGACCGAAACTAGGGTTTTCGATTGCAATTCTATACCAATACCCATTTGCAAGAGATTGGACGGGTAGGAACTATCCCAACCTAGGTCGTAGCTCGAGTTTGCACGAGAGTGGGCTCGAGATACGATTGAACGATGATGTTGTTCTTCACGCTAGTTTACCTAGGTTAGGGTTTGCAAGAGATTGGACCCTACCCTAGGTTTGCTATAGACCGGTAATAGCACGAGAGCGTGAGCTTGGTTCCACATTTAGTTGCAACTAGTTCACCCAAATTTCAAATCTAGCAATTGTAAAACCTACGAATCACAATGATGAGATACGGCAAGTAGCGGGGATTCCCTATCCCCTAAGCGTCTTTATTAATTTGTTATTTCTTTCATACATTTGAACGACTGTGACCGCATATTTACGAACATTTCTCTAATTTTCCTATAGCCAGGTGATTGAAGAAGACACTGTTATTAAGCCTCCATGTGTTCGATACCCGCTCGCCGCTACACCATGCGCTTGCGGTAAGACTATAGTGTCGCCGCTCCGGGACGTGTATCCGGGGCGTGATCATAGAGCTCTGGCGTAGACATGGTCCCAGGCTCATACCTCGCGAGGAAAGTAGTCGCCATAAGGTGTTGTGCAATGCGGAGGCAGGGGTGGAGGATAGCTGAGGCCTTGGCCCTACTAGGGTCAAAGGCGAGTGGGGATGGGATGTGGGTGTCGAACGACGGGGGTGGGATGTGTGTGGGAGCGTAAGCGCGGTCTGGGTCAGGGACGACGGGCCACTGGAAGAATGCTCTAAGCATGTCGAGAGTGATCTCGGACTCTCGATCCATCAATCGGAAGGAGCATCCTCCAGCGGTCCGGTCAATGGAACTGAGGACCTCTAGTGTCGGACGGATGTAAGTATCCGTCGACACCGACAAAAAATCATGCCATCCCACATTATCGTACAACGTGAGAAGCCCCTCAAGTACCCCTAGGCGGTCTAGGTCAGCTAGGTGTACAAACCTAGAGGGTACTATCGAGCGATGGTAGATACGCTCGAATCTGGCACGGTGTGCGTCATTTCGAAACGTAATCCCCATCGGCCCGACGGCGGGAGCGGGCGGTAGAACGGGATCGGCAGGGATTGGCTGTGTAGGTGGCGGTGGGATAGGTGGAGGGGATCCACCCTAGCAGAAGAGGGACCAGGATCATCGGTCCTCTTCCGCTTGGCAGTGAATCCCCGTGTATGTGGCCTAGTACGCGGCGGCATGTGTGCCGCGAGATGTGTCCAAACCAAATAAGTAATGCGACGTGCTAAATGATGGAACGAGTATACCAGAACACACCGCGAGAGCAATCAGCAGTGTGTGCGAAGAGACGCATCCGCAGCGAAGCTGAAAGCGCGTCCAAAAAACTCCCCAAAGCTCCCCCAAGCTAGCCTGCAAATCAAACGATCAAATCAGCGAATAATATTCAATATATATAGGGGAGATAGGGGATAATAGATAGATATGAAAATTAATTTGAATTTGGGGTTCACGGGCGTACAAATCAAGAGAAATGGGGAGAAATGGGGTTTTGTGGCAAAATAGGGGTGATCGGAGGCGGCGCCGACGGTGGGGGGGTGGCCGGTCGTCGGCGGTCGTCGGGGCGTCAGTCGTCGGTGAGTGGGGGCCTGCTCGAGCATCGGCGTGGGTGAATCAGGCGAGGGAAAGTCGGCGTGGGCAAGGGAATCGCAATCGGCAGTGGGCTCGGGCGAAATTTGGGAAACTTTGGTATCGTAAATCACGCCCGCTGCACTGTCGCTTATATAGGAAATGTTACGACTCGGCTGAGTGACTACGTCACTCGGCCAAGTGGCGTAAACTAAAAAAATTTCAAATTCTCCTCGCCACTTACGACTTGACCGAGTAGCTTTGATTCACTCGGCCAAAGGGAGAAACTCCACTCGGCCGAGTGGCTCTGCCACTCAGCAATTCTTGAGCTAGGAGGGTATCTGTTTCACTCGACCGAGTGATAAGGTACTCGGCCGAGTGGCAATTAAGACTAAAAGTTACAGAGAGTGACAGAGAGTTGGTCTGCAGAACCTTCCCTGTTTGGTACTCCACTCGGCTGAGTGGAGTCTGTGCTCGGTCAAGTGGCATAAGCTACTCGGCCGAGTGGTGTGTTTTTTCTGCAACGGCTCTCCGTTTTCGCACCAGTCTCTATTTTTCTTCCTCCAGTCTGTTTCTTTCTCCTCCTAAGGCCTGAGCACGTCTCTAGAGTGCTCTTTCTTGCCTCGGTCATCTTCCATATGAGTGATCTCCCTTTCTCCTTCTCTTGTCATGAAAATTAGGACCAGTTGTCACGATTTTCATGGACATAAGACTCTAAACACTAATAAAAGTCTAAACCAAAAATGAAAATCAAATAAAAACAATGCAAAAACCATCGGGTTGCCTCTTGACAAGCGCTCGTTTAAGGCCATGAGCTCGACCCCTTTAGATATTCGTTTAGCTCGTGATGTTGGGCGCATACGAGATACGCCTGTCAAATTTGCCGGGAAGGCCGCTTGGATTTGGGTCGTGATGATCCTTGGTATTCCTTGGTGCCCCCTCATCATGGGCAATGTTGGGGGATAAGTCCCCCAAGCTTGAGCTAGTTTCAATCTTCTTATTGGCCGGTGACACCGATCTTCCATTCGGTGGAGCTTTCTTCGGATTCTTGGCCATTGAGAGCTTGCAAATCTCCCATATTCTTGCGACATCAGCGTCGCCTTCATCATCATCTGTGGAGCTATCTGGAGGGTCCTCCAACTTCTCTTCTTCGCCCGAAGCTTGGCCTTCTTCGAAGCCATCGTCATGGAGAGCGCCAATAGAGTGGGGGATTGCTTCTTCAATCACCTCATCGAGGAGATCCACATAGTCTAACTCCTCGTGATAGGGCATATGTTTCATGGCCTTGGGTATGTGAAGTTTGACTTCGATGTTCCCGACATTCAAGGATAGAGTTCCTTCACGCACGTCGACGATAACACAGGCGGTTGCGAGGAACGGGCGTCCAAGTATGAGCAAAGTGTCGCCCTCTTCCTTGATGTCTATGATGAAAAAATCACAAGGTAAGCATATCCCTCCCGAAACTTAAAGTGGAATGTTCTCTGCGATCCCTACCGGCCTAGTATTTCGACCGTCCGCAAGTTGAATTCTAATGTCGGTCGGCTTCAAGTCGGTGCCCGTGTTCAATTTCCGGAACATGCTAAGGGGCATAAGGCTCACACTCATGCCCAAGTCAACTAAAGCTTTTTGCAACGGATGCCTCCAAGTGTGCAAGGGATGTGGAAACTCCTGGGATCCTTGAATTTTGCGGTCTCCTTCCCCTTCCGGGTAAACCAAGTTCCTTGTTCCGCAAGCATGATTTTTTCCTTCCTTTTCTTTCCCGATATCAAGTTCTTCAAGAACTTCGCGTAAGACGGGATCTATACTATTGCATCTAAGAAAGGAATATTGAGGCTTACTCCCCTCAAATATTCAAGGAACTTGGCGAGCCTTTTCTCTATCTTGGCTCTAGCTAACCGTTGTGGAAATGGCACCGGCGGCATGTAGCGGCGCTCATCAAATGGCTCCACCACTTTAGAATTTCCTTCTCCTAGCGGCTCCTTTTGGCTCTCCTCTTCAATTGCCTGCTCTTTTTCTTCCAAAATCTCCACCACGAGTTCTTTGTTTTGGGCCATAGCGGGAGTGGTATCCTTCCCGCCCCTTGTTGTAACCGCCACCACCGCATTGATGTGTCCGGTGTTTCTCCGTAGATTGGGCTCGGGTTGAGCCGGCAATTGTTGGGTGTTCTTGTTTAGCAACGCGAGTTGCTCTCCAAGTTGAGCGACGACGGTATTTAGTGAATCTTGTCCTGCCGTCAACCTAGCATTGATCTTCCTTTGCTCCGCCATGAATTCCTCCATCCTAGCTTCGTGGTCCAATCGTGGTTGAGCTTGAGGTGGGTTGGGAGCTCTCCAACCTTGATTGTAACCGGGCGGTCTATACGGTCCCTCTTGTTGCATATGCAGGTAATTTTTGTTTCGGTGGCCCCCTTGGTTGGTACTGAGGTTGTGGTGGTGGAGGTCGAGCTTGAGGAAATTGTTGTGGCGGGGGGTTCAATGCACCATCATTGTTTGCATATGAAAAGCCTGGATGGTTTCTAGTGGCCTGGTTGGCCCAATATCCGGAGTTCCCCGCAACATATTGCACTTGTTCCAAGTCCCCCTCTCCATTCTCTCCTCCTACATACATGACTTGAGATTGGTCTTGCCAATCACTCATATTTCTTATCGGTGTAGATGTAGAGGGTGCTCCATGTGGCTCGGTGATATACTTCTCCAATCTCTCCACTACCTTGTGGAGAGAGTCAAATTTGTTTGAAATCTCCGCTACGACCTTGGCCTTATAAATGCTTTTGGGCCTCAAGGAGGACGAAGAATGTCCTCGCTCGTCGCTCCATTGTTGGTTATTAGAGGCCATCTCCTCTAACAAGACCGTAGCTTCATCCGGGGTCTTTGATAATATGGCTCCATTGGCAGTTGCGTCTATAATTTGCTTTGTGCCCGGTTGGAGTCCATTATAAAAACTGTGAACAAGCTCCCAATCTTCTATACTGTGATGGGGGCATTGGTGTTGTAAATCCTTGAAGTGCTCACATGCCTCATAGAGGGTCTCCTGCGGTCCTTGCTTAAAGGACATGAGAGCACTCCGTATCTTCACCATCTTAGATGGCTGGTAGAATTTGTCAACGAAGGCGTCAACTCATCCCAAGTAGTGAATGTACCTTCCACCTGCGTCCTTAACCAATATAAAGCTTTGTCTTTGATTGTAAAGGGGAAGAGCCGCAGTCGGATTGCATCAACGAAAACGCCCGGCATTTGGAAGGTGGCGCACTTGGACAAGAAAAGCTGGATGTGATAATGCGGACTCTCATGGGAGTTCCCATGAAATGGGTCTTGTTGCATCAATACTACTAATCCCGTCTTTAGCTCAAAATTCTTGTCTGCCGCCAACTCCGGCATAACGATGGAAGAGGTAGTGGATGAAGTCTTAGGCCGAAGCCTATCACTGATGGATATAGTCCTCGCCATACATGCCGCTAGTTCCTTCGGTGTCTCCATACGGTTCATGCAATCACCCTCCATAGCGTGCCTTTTCTCGTCTCTGATCCTCCTCACGGTACGTCGATCTCCGGATCAAATAGTATTTCCTCGGGGTTCGCCGTAGATCTCGTGTACATGTAAAGGAAAACAGAGTTTCAAAGGAATTGTTAGCGCGATTAAGGAGTAAAAAGATCAAAGTAATAAAAGAAAAAGAAGATACTAAGTAAAGAGAATAAAACAATGTCGCCTCCCTGGCAACGGCGCCAAAAACTTGATCGCGCCCCGGGAGTACACACACCCGGGACAAGCGACTCGTAGTCTTACCACAATCGCACGGTGTAGCAACGAGCGAGTATCGAACTCAGGGAGGAACAATGACAGTGTCTCCTTCCAATCACCTAGCTATCAAAATGGTCGAGAATAATTTGGGGTAAAATTGTCACAATCGTTCGAATGTTGATAGAAATATCAATAAAATAAAGCGCCTAGGGATAGGAAATCCCCGCTACGGACCGTATCTCATCGTTGTGATTCATAGGTTTCATCATTGCTAGACTTGAATTTTAGGTAAACTAGTCGTAACTAAATGTAGAACCAAGCTCACGCTCTCGCGCTATTGCCGGTCTATAGCAAACCTAGGGTAGGGCCCAATCTCTTACAAACCCTAACCTAAGCCGCTAGCATGAAGAACGACATCATCGTTCAACCGTATCTCGAGCCCACTCTCGAGCAAACTCGAGCTACGACCTAGGTTAAGATAGTTCCTACCCGTCCAATCTCTTGCAAACGGATATTGGTATAGAAACACGATTGAAAATCCTAGCTTTGGCCCAATCTCTTGCAAACCAATTCTAGAGAAGTCGAATCGTAAATATAAATCAAATTTCTAGGGCTTCCTATCAATTGGGACCCAATCTCTTGCAAATCCCAATTAATATGAATCCCTAGCTATCTGTAATTAATCAATCCCAACCTAACCCTAATCAATTCTAGCAAGAATTTCACCAATTCATCAAAATTTAGAAATAGGGTCTATAGGGTTCATCTATACGCCCTAAGATGATAAAACTACTCACTAATCATCATGCAATTCATAAGAAAATCAATAACAAAATCAACACAATTCATTGCAAATAGATAAATTATCAACAAAAATAGGGTTTTTGATAAGAAGAGAGACAAACCAATGAGAATCCAATAGCATCCAACAAAAGTAACCTTTTACTCTCTAAAAGAAAAGCTAAATCTAATGATCTAAAAGGCTCTCAAAAAGGCTGCCAAAAAGTATCAAAAAGTCCTCTCTAACTAGGGCAAAAACTGGGTTTAAATACCCTTCAAAATCGCCCAAAAAATCGTGACCAAAATGCCCCTGCGCAGCCCAGAAATCGCACTTTACACAGCAGGCGGAGCGGCTCACTCGGCCGAGTGACAAATGTCACTCGGCAGAGTGACAGACCCTGTAAAATTCCAGTAAGTCGGGGGGTCTTGGGGGTCTGTCTTCGGAGGTGACTCGACCGAGTGGCTTTACTCACTCGGCCGAGGGGCATTAGGTACTCGGCCGAGTCATAACTCCGAAATCGACTGATGGATTCCAGTAAGTCGACTCATTCGATGGGTGGATTTTCTCGTGCCACACAGGCGAGGGTATCTCCATACTCGGTCGAGTGGACTATCGTCACTCAGCCGAGTGCACGCTGATTTCCTTATGTGGTGTGTGTCCGGTCTGGTCGGCCGAGTGGTCTTCTTGCTCGGCCGAGTGAGTGCTTCACTCGGCCGAGTGAGATGCTGTAGATTCCCAATCTTCATCATTTCACCTCCTCGTCGCTCCTACGTAGTTCCTTCGTCTTCCACTCATCTTCCATCGCTGAATGGCCCTCAAAAAGAGCTCTGTGTGACACTCCGGAGTGGGTGCAAATCCTCTTGATCTCAAAATCACTCCAAATCGCTCCATATCTCCTGAAATACGACAAAAACAAGAAATCGTGAAAAGTATCGCAATATTGTCGAATAATAGTGGAAAATGCGATATGAGCGATCAAAGTGGCATGCAAACATGCAGAAAAGGGTGTTAAATATGGAGTGATCAGCTTCTCGTATTGACTTTGCATTATGTTCCAGACTTCGTAGTCGATGTTCTGAACAAAGATCATCATCCTCTTCTTCCAATAAGAGTAGCTGGAACCGTTGAATAGTGGTGGCCTTGTAGTGGAGTGCTATTCTGCATATTGTGATGAGGAAGCAGAGTTGTTCTCGGATAGGTGTATGCCATGTTAACCATGTGGCTCTGATACCAAATGTTGGATCTCCTGGAACAACAAATACACTAGAGAGGGGTGAATAGTGTAATCGTGGAAATATTGCAAAAATAAAAGTGAATAAAGAATTGCAATGTAAATGCGGAAGAAAAGTAGACAATCAAAAGATTCCAAATGCAAACACAGAAGATTTATCCTGCTTCGGATCCTTGTGATCCTACGTCCAGTCCTCTACCCCGTAGAGATTTGGATCCACTAAAACACATGCTCCCTGCAAGTAATCAACATACAAAGATGCCAACACTCCCCGTGTTGCAAACTTGTACAATCTCTTCGACAAGAGATTCGCCAAATAAAGTAAAGAAAAAGTAAGAAACAATATCACCTATAGCCATGATAATTGATGGAATTATAGCGCAAGGCAGGTGATTGAATCTCGAAGGTTTTGGATGGAACTTGTAGTAGAACAACCTTAAAGATTGGTCGTTCTAAGGAAGAAAAATTTTCTGCAAAGGTTCCTCTAAGAAAATCTGACAATCACTCACTTTCTATAGAGAGAAAGTAAACTTAAGAAAAGAGAAAGAGAATGAATTTTCGTGATTTTTAGGCAGGGGTCTGGGGGTCTATTTATAGCCCAAAAAGTTAGTTTTTTAACGTTGGACAACTGCCTAAATTTTCAAAAAAATCTGAACCGTTGTTGTCCAAATTAGTCGACTAATTTTATGGATTGGTCGATTAATTAAAGCTGACACAAAATTCTGGAAGCTGAAGTGTCCTTTAAGAATTTAACTTCCTAAAAATGGTAGGAAACTAAATAAAGACGGCTATTAACGGCTATTAACTGACTAGAACTAGCCGTTAGTGGCAGTTCTAACTTCCACTTAATAAATATAATATTTAAATGATACATCATTAAAATATTTGAATTTGAAAAAGATAGTAGACTAGTAGGAAGTATTTGTCAATAAAAAAATTTGACACTTTAGGAAATGGTGGGAAAATGATCTTAGATATTTTATGATCAGTCTGACAAAGTTTTAGAATTTTTTGAATTTTTATAATATAAATTAGCCGACTAGCACTACGGATTGGTCAACTAATTAAAGCATTCACCGTGTTACTATTTTAATTAGTCGACTAATGCTAGGGATTGGTCGACTAATTTGAATTTTGACTTGATTTTTTGAAGATGGACCTTAAACGACTAAGAGAGATAATCATCAAAGCGTTTACATTATAAGTATATGCAAGAGAATAAATAAAGATTACATCACTTATTACAAGATACAAAATATCTTCAATATGATTTGTCTTGTAGTGGATGCCTCTTGCAATTTGTATACCTGATGATTGTGCTAGTTGATTGTGCTATAATATATGCAAAGATAAAGTTAGTACATATAAAATAATATGTTTGTATCATTAAAACTATATGAGGAGTTGTGAGTTTCCAACAGTATGGCTATCGGATTTCATTTAAGATCTTATTTAATATCTTATATTGATTTGTATGAAATTCTCCATATCTCTCCATCTTTGACCAAGTCTTCAATTTGTATGGATTTAGGATTTGATTCATGCACCAATTGATTTGAATCAATTCAAATATAGATTTGAATTGATTTTCTCCTTATCTCCCCATCTTTGACTTAGTCCAATATGTGTGATCATTATCTCCATCTTTGACCAAGTCCACTTTGCTAATGAATGACAAATTCTTCATCACTTTGACTCAATCATCGTTTGAGTATTTACTAGCTTGCCACTCCTGTAAACACACACACACACATCAAATCATTCACACACATTTGTTATCATCAAACATGAAGTCATCGACCATTGTATCCAATAAAATGGTTGGCATCAATGCAGGAGGAGTAAGTATTTTTATGTCAAGTACAATTATTGATTATGGTTATGATTGTTTGTCATCATTGGAAAGGGGGAGTATGTTGAATATTGGATCCCAAAATGTGGTTTTGATGATAAATAAACATAATCAATTATGACTAATCGCCATGTTTTATAGTTAAGAAGAGCATCCTCTATACAATTAAAGTCATATCAAATGAGATGATGACTCAAACAATTGATGTAAGGACATCAATCAATGAAGCATGTATATCTAGGAATGAATGCAAGGAAGCCAAAGTGTTGAACTCAACAAAGCTCCTTGGTCATCAAAAAGTGATCTCAAAGAAGTCAAAGTGTTGGACTTCATAAGCTCAAATGGAAGTCTTCACGCATTCAATAGGAAGTGAAGGGGATAAATACGCAAATCTTTCTTACTTTACTTCTTAGTTGAATTAGCATGTTAAGCCTTGAATAGACTCATTAGAATATCACTCATTACACTCACAAATCATTTTAGATCATATCATTGAGTGTCTTTGGGTTAGAATTGCATAAACTCATAGAAGAGTTTTTCAGCCTTCAACAAGCGCTTGGTGCTTGGCCTCTAGATGCCTAGTGCTCATGTGCAAATAGTTCTCCAAAACCCTATTAAGAACAGACCCCTGAAGTTATAATTCCAATCGTCTGAACAGTTTGTCAGACACGTGGATGATGAACTCCAGACATTTGATTAATTCAAGCCGAAACTTCAGTAACTCGACCTCTGATGACTGACAGAAAATAGATGTTTGGATGATATACATTAGACGTCTGGGAAAATTCCTTCAAATATTTCCAGTAGCTCATTTCTGTAGTCAGTCATATATAGGCATTTGAAGTTGTATTACTAAACATCTGAACATTGGACCAGACATCTGGATGATGAGCATCAGATGCCTGGGCTGTTGGACCAACTTTTACAGTAACCAAGTGTTTCTCTCTGTCTATTTAATCAGATGTCTGATGCCTTTATGCCAGACAACTGAATAGTGGACCAGACGACTGGGATGCCTTCTTCAGTCCTCTGGTATATGTCTGTTAGACTGCAATTAATGTCCAGCCAGAACTTTACTCAGCCGTCTGGTCGTTCTTCATCAGATGACTAGTGACTAGGATTTCTGTCTGTTAGTAGCCATTTACAGCAATAATTGCTTGAGCTTTTCACACATTTTAAGCAGATTTCCATGGCTTATAAATAAGGCTTTAATGTCTTGACTTGAGATGTTAGCTAAGCATCTAAGACTTCATTCAATACACTCTCAAGTGATCCCAAGTCATTATCTTCTCAACTAGAGCATTCAAGAGCATTCAAAACAATTCTAGCTCAAACTCTAAAGTTCAACTTGTCTCTAAAGCTTTCACGATCAGCTTCAAGCATTCTTTGCTACACATCTTGAGACAAGTTAATAAGTGCTCTCACTCTCATCATTTAGAGCACATCTCGCTTACCTTTATTGCCTCAATCTTAAGAGTATTATTTATGGCATAGATTGTGAAATTGTTTCATATTTCAATTCAATATTTTCTCTTGATATTTGACAAGTCCTATCGGGTGTGAGAGAAGTCCATTATAAGTTTGTAGGAAGTGCAAGAAAGGTGCCTCATGGTTGTGAGATAGTCCATTCCCGGTTTGTGGGAAGTGAAAGCAAGTTGTATTGATTTGCACTTGTCAGGTTTTGGTAAATGGGCATTAGTGGAAACACTAATCACTAGCAGGTTGCTAGTGGGTTGATGTAGTATGATTCAAAGGAGTCGGGGAGACGCAGAGTCGAGGAGACTTGATGAATCCGAACCAGGGTAAATCATTTGTTTGCGCTTGCATTTTCTGTGTTGTTGCTCTCTTTCTCTATTTCACACTAAGGTTGCATAAGGGAAATTTAATTTGACGTAATTTCCTTATTAAGTTTTATAAAGCACTATTCACCCACCTTTAATGTTTTTCCATATAGTTTCAGATCCGACAGAAATATCTCAATTTAATAAATTATGGCATGAATAGAGTAAATATTTAATTTAATGAAAAAGCTTATTTTAATGAAAAAGCATATGTAGGACTAACAGTTGAATATTTTATCTATTGCATTTGTAGTAATTATAATGATCGAACAAACAATATCATTAACCAATACCTTAATTATTATGCAAATAATGACAATTTAATAACATATGATTAAAGGAAGTTGCATATAATATTTCAATGGTAACATTAATTTGGAGGAATATGAGATAAACATAATATGAAAAGATAGTATGTAATTCTTACTAGTAGTAATCACTAGAAACCACCTGTTCTAGTACTAAGTCGATGTCTGAATGCATAATATGTAACTAAAATGCACACTACCATCAGCAACTCTCCATGGCTCTACTTACCGACCCCTTTCATTGGGCGACGATCAAGTACTTTCCTCAACTCCGTGTGAGTGTAGGTAAAGTTGTAATATGGATCCTATCACTCCCATGCCCTCTATGATATTTGGACTACCCCAATACCCACATGTCAAGTCAAGTGTCAAGTCAATAGTACATGTTCTATTGATCAATATTCCATGTATAACCATATAGTTCCATCCGTCATTCAATCATTTCTGTACGGTTGCATCATAATAGATGCATCTATCTCTTCCACAGTATTACATAAGTTCATGTAGCAGTTCAATATAATTTTCTTGGCGAGTAACAAGTCGCCAACTTATAATATAAACTTTTTATGAGTATTGAATCAGGCAGTTATAATATAAAACGAATTCAAAAATATTTAAAATGAAGCACATGAGTATATATAGGAAAGAAATAATTTTCTAAGCCTAACATGAATTTTTCATATTTCTAAACAATTATAAACATTTTTCTTAATTTTAAATGGCTAAAAACAAAATTTCGAATATAAAAATGATTTACGAATGAAGCTCCACGCTTTATTTGGAGAACATTATAAGTTGGAACTTTAAACACAAAATGTCTAATTGATCGTTTCAACTAGTAGTATAACATATTTTTTTGAGTATAGCAGTTTACGTGAAAATCGATGGGATTAATTTTTTAGCGAAAATAGCATAAATAGCATTTAACTAAAAAAATTCATTACATGATAAATACTTGCATGATCGCAACGAAACTAGCGTCAACCTGTACGGGACGTCTCAATGTATTTTCTGGTTGTCTTTGTTTATTTTTCTGAAACTTATATAATTTACTATAATTTTTAGCTCTTATCATTCTTATAGTAATACGTATTTATATAAATACTAGTATATAAGTATGTATATACATATTTATAATATTTCTATCTCCTTATATCTTTCTCTCTTACCCATCATGCATGCGCTGCACGGTGGCTGCCACGAGGCGATGCTGGCGGGGGGTTGTAGGTTGCGGCGGGAAGCACCAGTAGTCGTCAGAGCTGAGGCGACTACGAGGCGGGGCGAGCGGTGGCAGGAAATGCGGCGAATGGCTGGCGGAGAGAGGGAGGTGGTGGTTGGGCTGGGTGGCTAGCGGAGAAAGGGAGGCAGTGGTCGGACAGGGCAGTACGCTGGTGGCACGGGTAAGCTTGGAGGAGCTGCAGGTGGCAGAAACACCGGCTGGGCGTGTGGCTATAGGTGGCAAGGTTGTCCTGCTCGGCTGGGTTCTTGCGACTTGTGATACACCAGCGAGTGGCGGAGGGATAGGTGGCGACGAGGCAAAGCTTGGGTGGGGGCTTCCCGGTGGCGGTGGGGACACGGTGGAGCTGTTAGAAAGGCTTGCCACTGTCGACGTTGTGGGGACGAGCTTAGATTTGTTGCTTGTCGGAGTGGGCTTCGGCTCTTGGCTCGATGTGATGAAGGTCGGCGGGGCTTTGTATGGTGTAGTGGGGAAGGGAGGCTCGGTGCATTGTGGCTGAGGGGGAGGCCACACAGAGAAAGGCACGGGGTAGAGCAAAGGGCATTGTGCTTCGATGGGTTTGTTGTGAAGAGATGAGCGGGAGGTGTGAGTTTTATAATGTATTTATATTAATATATAATTAAGTATTTAATAAATGTCATTAAGAAGTAGTTGAAGGGTAAGGAGGTGTTGACTAAATAGATGCATGCATCCAAGGCTGTCGACGGGAGAGGTGGTAATTAGTGAAATGGCATAATAATAGTATTATTTTAATATTAAAAAATCAGTCTTCACGTTTGACTCCGAAAAGTCCCAGAAAAATTGTCACGGGTTCGTTTCGTCGCAAGGATCATGAAAATGAAGTTCGTTTCAAATTTTGAACTACACAAATATATGTTTTGGTCCAAAACGTTTGGGCTGTGGTTCTGCTGGGTTTTGGTCGATTCAACTACGTAAAAATATGTTAAAATTATGGAAGATAGTTAAGTATCAGAGAATCGTATTAAAAAATTTTAAAATTATTTTGATAATATTTATATAGAAAAATAATTATTAAGTCCATATTAGTGATATTTATATTTTAAGATATTATAAAAAATATTTAGAAATATTTGATGAGTCTTAAAATTATGAAAAAGAGTTATAATTATTTTGATGAAACAAAATATATTTTAATAATTTTTTTGAAACTGAGTTATAACTATTTTGATGAAACAAAATATATTTTAATAATTTTTTTTGAAACTGAGTTATAACTATTTTGATGAAACAAATATATTTTAATAATTTTTTTGAAACTATGTGTGATATGATAAACCTGACAAACCATTTTAAAAATCACATAAACTCTTTTAAAAATATCATTGGAATTATTTTAATATTTAAAATACGAAAATTCACATAGTGATGTTTACGGACCTTCACATCCTACCCTCCTTAAGAAAATTCCGTCCTCGGAATTTCTCAAGAATAGGAGACGGAGAACGAGTAAAGGATAGGTGCTACTAATAAGACAATATCTAAAGTAAGGAGTATAATATACTTAGCGATCGTAAAGGGGAGGGTTATGGTTCGCGTCGGAGAAGTTGATATTGAGTATTTAACTTTTTTCTTATGACACCTATGAGGTCGTTGGCGGCGACGCCATTAGCATTACGAGTATTTGGTCACCTGCCATGCTGTAAAACAAACCGCAATGTGTATTATGTTAAAATATTAGGTTAGAAATTATCCTAGCTAGACAACTTTGACAATAGTTTTGTCTAAAACATTTCTTAAAGTATTCGCATGAGCACGACCTGCATGGGCCGCCACAGAAACCTGTCGCGTCCCGCTTCCCATTCTACCGGTAGAGAGAACGCAAACGGATCGTGAACGTGATCACCTAGTCTTCAGTATACAGGAATTCCACGCAATCCTTGAGTACTGGATCGATTTCTATAGCATGATCTTCAGTGCACTCACTAGCAGGCCCTGCTGGACATTTCATAATATAAAACAAAATGAAATGTCTATTAGCGAGAGTTACTCGGTAAGAATTCTCCTTAATAGAAAGAATGTGAGTATATAAAATATTTTTAATGAAAAGTATGGTATTAATAAAAAAGTTATGTAAAGAGAGAGATTCTTATAATCATACATGTAAAGGGTGGAAATAACTCAATTAAGCCTTTGACAAAGTTGAATTCAAAGTATTTATAATCAGTGTTTGCATATGATGACAATTGAAAATCTAGTTTGATCCCAACGAACACGGCCAGTCAGGTTTGGCCAAGGAGGACCAATATCGCTAAATAGGGCGAGCCATACTAAAGAGATACAGACTTGATACCAAACGATCATAGACACCAACTCGAGTATCAATTGTAAGAACGCCGATTAGCAACTTTTGCTCCATCGATATAGTTATGGGTTCATCGATTTTAGTTAACCATGAAATATCATTAATTTAATAGATTATGGCATGAATAGAGTAAATATTGAATTTAATGAAAAAGCTGATTTTAATGAAAAAGCATATGTAAGACTAACAGTTGAATATTTTATCTATTGCATATGTAGTACTGATAATGATCGAACAAACAGTATCGTTAATAAATATCTTAATTATTATCAAAATAATGGCAGTTTAATAAAAAATGATTAAATGAAGCTGCATATAATATTTCAATGGTAACACTAATTTCGAGGCATATGAGATAAACATGATATGAAAAGATAGTATGTAATTCTTACTAGCAGTAATCACTATTGCAACCACCTGTTCTAGTACTAAGTCCATGTCCGAGTGCATAATATGTAACTAAAATGCACACTACTATCGTGAGCTCTCCGTGGCGCTACTTATATACCCCTTCCATTAGACGATGGTCAAGTACTTTCATATACTCAGCATGAGTGTAAATAAAGTTGTGATATGGATCCAGTCACTCCCTTGCCCTCTATAACACATGGACTACCCCAATACCTACATGTCAAGTCAAGTGATAGGTCAATAGTACATATTCTATCGAATATCGATCGATAATCAATGTATAATCATATAGTTCCCTTAGTAATTCAATCATTTCTGTATGGTTGCATCATAACAGATGTTGAGTATTGGACTTCTCCCCACTTGGTGTTAATGATGAGCAAACATAAATACTTGTGACTAATCCCCTATTTTGCAGTTAATCCATTGCCTAAGCTAATTATGAAGATCTACTTGCAATGGATGACTCACAAACTTCATTAAAGGCAAATGACATGAATTGGATGATCGTAGATGATGATTGAAGCACCGTGAAGACTTCAAGCTCATACGATGGAAAGAAGAGATTATCCGTCAATGTAATTTTTCTTTTATCTCTTCTAGTATGTAGCTTAGAAGTAGAACTTTGACGGAGCACTCACACACATCTACATTCAGTCATAGGACTTCATTAGATCAATTGTCCTTTGATCCCAATTCATTTATTTATTGTTTGTGCTAGGATTGTTTATAACAACCGACTGTTGAACACTTTACAGTCGCCTGTCTCAAAAACAGTCGACTGTGTTTTGTTCTACAGCATCCTGTTATGCACAGACTATTACAATATAGTTTTAGGCCTTCTCTGATTATTTCGCACAGGCTACTGATGAACGATTCACAGACGCATGTCCAAGTGACAGTCGACTGTATTTTGTAAATCAGTCTCATGTCTATCCTTGCCCAAACTCTGTTTGATCTGACTTTTACGGCCAGTCGACAATGTTGTATATACAGTCGACTGTCCCTTGGATCAGTCGACTGTCTATGCTGCAACAGTCGCCTGTCTATGAGTCATTTCTTTGACTCAGCTCTCTGGAAATTTCTCAGGCTTTTTACAGTAGTATATTTAAGGATCAACAATCGCCTGCTCTGATTAACGGTCGACTGTGTTCCTTGCATCAGTCGTCTGTCCTGTTACTTGTGAGATTTCCAGTATTATTCAAACTTACCCATCTCTCGGCCAGTCGTCTGTAGAAGAAATTACAGTCACCTGTTGGTTTAACAGTCGACTGTCTTTGCTTCATCAGTCGACTATCCACGTGGTAAGTTACCGTTATGAATTCTCACCTACCCTTGCTGACTGTTCAACAGTCGACTGTCGCGAGTTCAGATTCTATTCGTTGAGATTTTTCTCACTGATTCCAATTGGGTTTTTGCCTAAACTGTTTTATGGATTTGAGAAAGCTATAAGTAGAGCTTCTACTGTTCCATTGGAAGGTTACTCATTCATTGCAAAATCTCTCAAGCTTTCATTTCCAAAGATCAAAGCTCTCAAATCCAAAGCCCTAAGTATTTCCAAATCTTCTTCTCTTGCTCTCCAACCTAGAACCAAAGAGTGATAATCTAGGCAATTGGTGCAGTCAAGAGAAAGGGCGTCTCCTCTCTTCCAAGAGAGTTCTTCAACACACATCACACTCCACCTTCATGTTCTACTTCAAGGCATAGGTGATTGTAAGTTTTGTTTTCATTATTTCATAACTTTCGTTATTTGAGATTTGCTCTCGGTTGTGAGAGTGGGTTGCTTACTCCCAAGTTGTGGGAGTCAAGGACATCGATTGTATTCGATTGCACTTGTAGGGTTACTACAAGTGGGCTTTAAGGAAACCTCAAGTTAGGGTTCTAACTTGAGTATCCGGTGGTATCCGGGTGGTAGGGACGTAGGATTACCGGGAACAAGTCGGGGGTTGACTTGGGTAATCCGAACCCTTGAAACATCTTTGCATTTGCGTGTGTTTCATTTTGGGTTATTTTTCTATTCCGCACTATTTGTTGGATTGCATTTTATTTGGCGTAAATTCCTTTTAAATTTTCATAAACACTATTCAACCCCCTTCTAGTGTTTTCCCTATAGACAGGGTCCTTACAATTGGTATCAAAGCGCAAGGTTACATCTATGGCATCCAACAACAACAACGTTCCAACGCTGCCTTCTTACAACAATCACGATCATGATGGAGCGTCCACACTTTTTGAAGGTCAATCTACGGTGTGCCCTCTGCGTTTCAATGGTACAAACTTTAGCTATTGGAAATGCAGGATGGATACGTTCCTTAGGAGTGCTTCGCTTTGGAGAACCCTCCACAAGGAATACGTCGAGCCCACCGAAGTAGATTTCGAAAAATGGACGTAATCCGAGAAAACCGCCGAGGTCAACAACGCTAAGGCAATGAACGCTCTTCATTGTGCGTTGGACCCAAATGAGTTCAACAAGATATGCACATGTAAGAGTGCATATCAAATTTGGAACCATCTCATCGTTACCCACGAGGGAACGAATAAGGAAAAACTTTCAAAGTTATATGTTGCCGTGTGATCGGTCCATATTTTACCCTTTTTCTGCATATTTGCATGCCATTTCGGTTGCTCATATTGCGATTTTCATGATTATTCGATGATATTGTGTTACTTTTCACTATTTCTTATTTTTGTCGGATTTCATGAAATATGAGCAATTGGGAGCAAAAATGAGCGTAAAGGACTTGCACGCGTAACGGAGCATCGCTCACGGACTTATTGAGGACCTATCAGCGATAGAAGACGAGTGGAAGAAGAAAGAACGTCGTAGGAGCGACAGTAAGCGAAATGATGAAGATTGGGCATTTTCAGCATGCCACTCGTCCGAGTGAAGGAGTCACTCGGCCGAGCAAAGAAGCCCGCTCGGCCGGCCAGATCGGTCACACAATTACTTGAAGATTAGCGTGCACTCGGCCGAGTGACGACATCCCACTCGGTCGAGTATGGAGACACCACTCGCTCGAGTGGCACACGAACGACGGCATCCAAAAGACCAGACTTACTGTAATCCGTCAGTCGACTATGAGCTTCGACTCGGCCGAGTACCAAAAGCCCCTCGACCGAGTGACATCTGCCACTCGACCGAGTCACCTCCGAAGACAGACCCCCCAAGACCCCTGACTTACTGGAATTTTACAGGGTCTGTCACTCAGTCGAGTAGAGAAGCACACTCGACCGAGTAGAGAAGTCCACTCGGCCAAGTGATGCCGAGGACATGCAGCGCCCAGATTTTCAGATAGCCTCCCACTCTTTTGAAATCTTCTGTCATTCTACCAATCAAAGTATTTTTCTCATATTTTTTATGGATAGTAGACTTCATGACGGTTCCAACGCCGCCAAGAACGTGCCAATCGGAGGTCGGATGAAATTTGGAGAATTTCTACAAGTTGATGCTGCAGTACTGGAATTTCCACTCTGCCGGGTCACATGTTCCATTCGGCCGAGTGCGGCCTGGGCCTAGGTTTTAAGTTGCGGTTTGGGCTGTTTTTGGGCACGAATTTGAGGGGTTTTCTAGTGTTACTTGCTAGGGTTTTGGGAGACTATATAAGGGTTTTGTAGCCACCATTAGAGAAGGTTCCCAATATGTTTTCCTAGGGATTTTTTTAGAGGTTAGGCCATGCCCTAGGCCCCCTCTTGGATCAAAAAGCTTGTATTTGGATTGAAATTCTTTATCAAAGCTAAGTATCATTGTTCTTCTTATTTGAATCTTTGATTTGATATCTTTTTGTATGCAAGCAATGGTTTTTATTGATTCTCGTATCGTTATTGCTATGCTTGAGTAGATTTGTTGTTCTAGGGCATGGGGATGAACCCTATGGATCTAATTTCAGATTTGTGATCGATTACTAGAGTTGCTAGGAGGTTAGGTTGTGATCGATTTATTACGGATAGCTAGGGATTTCCATGGATTGGGGGTTTGCAAGAGATTGGATTCTAATCGATGAAAAGGCCTAGATATTCGATTTAGGTTTATAATCGAGATTCTCTAGACTTGGTTTGCAAGAGATTGGACCAAAGCTAGGACTTTTATTATAAATCTATACCCATATTCGTTTGCAAGAGATTGGACGAATACGAACTATCACAACCTAGATCGTAACTCGAGTTTGCACGAGAGTGGGTCGAGGGGCGATTGAACGATGATGTCGATCCTAATGCTAGTGGCTTAGGCTAGGGTTTGCAAGAGATTGGGCCCTATCCTAGGTTGCTATAGAACGGAAATAGCGCGAGAGCGTGACTTGGTTCTCTATTCAGTTACGACTAGTTCACCCCAACACAAGCCCAGTAATATTGAGATTCACTATTTACAATGATGTATGACGATCCGTAGTGGGGATTCCCTTGCTCTAGACTCTTTTATTGTATTAAATTTGAATCGATACTTTATCCGACTTCTTTATCACCGACACCGACATCCATCACCATTTCCATTATATCATTCCGTAACCATCTTCACCAATAAAACATTCGTAGTCGAGCCAACCTAGGATAGATTGGAACCAACACCACCTCCTCGTTTTTGATACCCGCTCGCCACTTGACCGTGCGCTTGCGGTAAAACTACAATCGTTCTCCGGGTGTATATCCGGGGCCGACCAAGTTTTTGGCGCCGTTGCCGGGGATTTATCTCCGTGCATTTGCGCCATAGCTAGGTTGTGCTCTTGGGTTACATTTTGGAGCGATCAAGTTTTTGGCACCGTTGCCGGGGAGGTGTTTCCTGTTGGGTGCCAATTTGTCACAATTAGGTTGATTAGATTACATTAAAAAACAAAAAAAACATTGAGAGAGATTTTTTCCCACCACCTGCTATTATTATCTTTATCTCTCTTTGTACCATTGACGTCTTTTCCAGGTTGTTTACTTTGATTGATCAGGTACAGTTGTTGCAGCGATGTTGCTTCAAAAGAAAATGCGAGCGGGCTCTCTACGATCCTACATATATCTCGCTGCATTCTATCAGGCTGATGGAGAATCCTTCGGTGAAGCCTTGTCTAGGTTTGAAGGAATGTTAGAAATGTTCCAGACGGAGTCAGACCTTGAGTGGAATGACTCCACGCTATTTGATATCTTCACTAGAAGGCTAGAGGGACCCTCACGTGAGTTTTTGAAGAGGATGCAAGTGGGGAAGTTCAGTGATCTACAGTTGGCAGCAGCCTTGGAGCAAATGATAGATGATGCTCGATCTACCGGTTCACTAACCGTTACGGTAAGTAAACCATACGACCAAGTATTCATCGATTTTGTTATGGCTAATGTCTCTAGCGCAGGTATTATCATAGATGGAGTGTATGCTTCACTTGAAGGTGATCATATCCACATTTACACCATCAACACTCCACAAATAGAGACATCTGAACTGTCAAAGGAGGACACATATATGGACCTATTGAGAAACATTGTTGACGTAGTTCGAGATTCCGGTCCATTGACAATAACGGCAGGTGATCCTTTTGAGCTTGAATTTCAAAACTTTATTACTCATTGTATCTCTTCCACAGGCACAATTGATGATGGAGTCTATGCTCTAGTTGAGGGGCACAAGACCCATTTTTACACCACGGTCGAGATACATGAGCCTATAGAACCACCTTGTGCCGCCTTCGCCTTCCCCTGCCACCCATCTGAGTCAGAGCAGCCTATACCATCAGAGGATATTATTGAGGAGGTCATGCCTATAGTAGCGGAGAAGACCATCGAGGAGGACGTGACTTTGGACGCTGACCTCTGCACACAGATGAAGCCCGAATTGTGCCCCCTCCTTTCGAGCTACCGCAACCATCCCCACCTTCTATAGAGGCTGAGCATCGATCAGAGGACCACCCTTTCACTGACACAGAGGACGATCCCATGGAGCTTATGGCCCCCATTCAGGGAGATCTCTTTACTCCCTTGCCCTTTATATTTGATCCACCTCCCGTATATGATGTTTACTACGATTCAGATTTTGACGACTCATTACACCTTTTGCAGGATACACATACATATGATCAAGAGGTACGATGGGACGTATACGAGGAGGAGAGCGAGGAGTTAGCACCCATGGATGCTATTGACTATGATCAGGATGTGCGATGGGATAAGTTTGATGATGAGGAGGAGTTACCTGATGAGACCCACGCATATATGCCAAAGCTACCTGAACAACATGAGGCAAACAACAAAGAGTTGATCGATGTGGTACACGAGAGTAGAGATTTATTTCCAGGGAAGTGTTGTCAACCGTTTTTAATTTTAAATACTTATGTTGATGACCCTCTTTGGAATACATTTATTTTGGGGAAGAATTATCCACATCAGATTGATGCGGCTTATCTCTTGCTGGGTACAGGTGGAGTCCTTGGAGAGGTGCTGGGAGCCGCATTGCTGGAGTCTGATGGAGTCCGTGGACACACGCGTCTGGCGGAGCCACGGAAAGAGCAGTTGGAGTAGTTGCCTGCGCCGGCAAAGATACTGGATCTGCCTTTTGCTATAGGTGATATCAATCCAGTAGTGTAGAAATTTTTATTCTTTCAATAAACCCGAATTCTCTCGACAGCGAGAGGACCGTATAGATTGATTGAATAAATATCTCCTCTTATGATGGCAACAAAAATTTTTACACCCCAAATCCATTATATATATTAATTTCCCTCTCCATATTTTGATGTGTCACATCCTTTTGCTCACCACATTCGAGCATTTCTTTCAAGTGAAACCTTACTTTCTTATTCGTTTGACTTGATCATGCTTTGCAAAGCCATGACATTTTTGGTCAAGTCATCTGAATAGGATTTTTTGGTATAAGCTTGGGGAAAGGCGCTCTCATGCATCATTGTATGTGCATGTAGTTGCATTAGGATTTCATGTCATTCATTTCATCATTTTTCATTCACCTCCCTCATATTTATCGTTGTTCCTCATTTTTTCCTTTTATGATCACATTGAGGACAATGTGAAGTTTAAGCTTGGGGGAGTGCATTTCCATGCCATTTAGATGCATTAGTTGCATTTTTACTTTATTTTAGGGTTTTTAAATTTTTCAAAATTTTTGCATCATCTTTTTGATTTTTCCATCTTATTTTCCTTTCATGTGTGTTCATGCATCATATTGTGTGCTTGATTCTCTTTTCTTTCCTCTCTTTTATTTTTATTTCTTTATTCTCTTTTCCTACTTTTGCTAGATTTTTTCTTTATGATGATATCTCTTATTGCTTTAGTACCCATCACGATGCTTATTATTCCACGCCAAGCTATTTAGAGTGTTCTATAGTCTTGCTATTCATATGTGCTTGCAAATCTATTTCTTTTGTTGACTCCTCTAAGTAATTGCATGGGATTCATTGAAACTGAATGTATGGATTAGTGTTTGGTATGCTTTTGTTGGAAATGCAC
Source organism: Scilla litardierei (assembly GCA_030789695.1). Taxonomy (NCBI): domain Eukaryota; kingdom Viridiplantae; phylum Streptophyta; class Magnoliopsida; order Asparagales; family Asparagaceae; genus Scilla; species Scilla litardierei. Next base: position 76,884,470 of record CM061140.1, read on the forward strand.
CAAGATTCACGCATCATTAGTATATCTGAAGCATCAGTTTTATTGTCTTATTCACCTTCTGTTGCATGTCTGATATGATTGTACTCTTTACTGCTTGACTTCACTTTTTATTGAGATGATTGAGAATATCCATGCTTACATATGAGTTTAGTTGATGTATTATCTTATTGAACCATTTGTACACATCTCAGAGTGAACCGAGTTCTACATTATTTCCTTCTCCACATATATCTTTTTATTCTCTACATGTCACTTGAGTTCACCTCCTAAAGCTACTTATATCGCATCTATTTCCTGAAAATTCCCACAAAAGAAAAAGGTTGCTCCAAAAATTCCAAAAGGCCAAAAAGGAGCCAAAAATCAAAAATACAAATCATATAGCTCCTACAAAAATCCAAAAAGAAAAATGAGAAACAAAGTCCAAAAGAAAAAAATATATATTTCTCTATCTCATTATTGGAGCCACAAAATACTTGGGAAGACCAAGGCAAAAATCCCATTTTCCACTATCATATTCCTTTAGATGTGATGCCTCAAGCTAAGCTTGGGGGGTGAATTCATTTGACCATATGAGTGAGTATGACATTAGAGTGGAGACGTGCATGAATGGGAATACTCGATAATGCTTAGACTTTGCAAAATATATTAGATATGGAGATTTTTCATGATTTGAAATAAATATGTGAATGCCATGACTCTTATTCTATTCTCTATTGCATGCTTGGTGTGTATCTTATATGCTTAATTTATAACTTTTGATTGAAAAGTGCATTACCAACATTTGTATATTAAATCCTATGAAATGCGTGAATTGATTGTATGAATTTAGAGAATCCCTTTTGTTGTTCTTAAAAGCTTGCAAGTACCATGTTTAAGTAAGACATGAAATCCTTTATAGCATGTGATTCGTATTTTCCAAGTTATCGTGATGTGTAGCTTATGGCTTGAGATCTGAGAGAAGAATCTAGCGACCCTTTCCACCTCGTGTTCTTTCTTTTTCATTTCATTTTCTTTATTTTCATCTCCCAAGTTCGTCTCTCTACTTATCTTCCTCGAGGACGAGTAAGAGGTAGGCTTAGGGGATTTTGATCGGTCCATATTTTACACCTTTTTTCTGCATATTTGCATGCCATTTCGGTTGCTCATATTGCGATTTTCACGATTATTCGATGATATTGTGTTACTTTTCACTATTTCTTGTTTTTGTCGGATTTCAGGAAATATGAGCAATTGGGAGCAAAAATGAGCGTAAAGGACTTGCACGCGTAACGGAGCATCGCTCATGGACTTATTGAGGACCTATCAGCGATAGAAGACGAGTGGAAGAAGAAAGAACATCGTAGGAGCGACGAGGAAGCGAAATGATGAAGATTGGACATTTTTAGCATGCCACTCGACCGAGTGAAGGAGTCACTCGGCCGAGCAAAGAAGCCCGCTCGGCCGGCCAGATCGGACACACAATTACTTGAAGATTAGCGTGCACTCGACCGAGTGACGACATCCCACTCGGTCGAGTATGGAGACACCAATCGCCCGAGTGGTACACGAACGACGGCATCCAAAAGACCAGACTTACTGTAATCCGTCAGTCGACTATGAGCTCCGACTCGGCCGAGTACCAAAAGCCCCTCGGCCGAGTGACATCTGCCACTCGACCGAGTCACCTCCGAAGACAGACCCCCCAAGACCCCTGACTTACTGGACGTTTACAGGGTCTGTCACTCAACCGAGTAGAGAAGCACACTCGACCGAATAGAGAAGTCCACTCGGCCGAGTGATGCCGAGGACATGCAGCGCCTAGATTTTCAGATAGCCTCCCACTCTTTTGAAATCTTCTATCATTACAGAAATCAAAGTATTTTTCTCATATTTTTTATGGATAGTAGACTTCATAACGGTTCCAACGCTACCAAGAACGTGCCAATCGGAGGTCGGATGAAATCTAGAGAATTTCTGTAAGTTGATGCTGCAGTGCTGGAATTTCCACTCGGCCGGGTCACATGTTCCACTCGGCCGAGTGCGGCCTGGGCCCAGATTTTAAGTTGCGGTTTGGGTTGTTTTTGGGCAAGAATTTGAGGGGTTTTCTAGGGTTACTTGATTGGGTTTTGGGAGACTATACAAGGGTTTTGTAGCCACCATTAGAGAAGGTTCCCAATATGTTTTCCTAGGGATTTTTTTAGAGGTTAGGCCATGCCATAGGCCCCCTCTTGGATCAAAAAGCTTGTATTTGGATTGGAATTCTTCATCAAAGCTAAGTATCATTGTTCTTCTTATTTGAATCTTTGATTTGATATCTTTTTGTATGCAAGCAATGGTTTTTATTGATTCTCATATCGTTATTGCTATGCTTCAGTAGATTTGTTGTTCTAGGGCATGGGGATGAACCCTATGGATCTAATTTCAGATTTGTGATGAATGAATTTCTAAATTGCTAGAGTTGCTAGGAGGTTAGGTTGTGATCGATTTATTACGGATAGCTATGGATTTCCATGGATTGGGGTTTGCAAGAGATTGGATTCTAATCGATGGAAAGGCCAAGATATTCGATTTAGGTTTATAATCGAGATTCTCTAGACTTGGTTTGCAAGAGATTGGACCAAAGCCAGGATTTTTATTATAAATCTATACCCATATTCGTTTGCAAGAGATTAGACGAATACGAACTATCACAACCTAGATTGTAACTCGAGTTTGCACGAGAGTTGGCTCGAGGGGCGATTGAACGATGATGTCGATCATAATGCTAGTGGCTTAGGCTAGGGTTTGCAAGAGATTGGGCCCTATTCTAGGTTGCTTTAGACCGGAAATAGCGCGAGAGCGTGAGCTTGGTTCTCTATTCAGTTACGACTAGTTCACCCCAACACAAGCCCAGTAATATTGAGATTCACTATTTACAATGTTGTATGACGATCCGTAGTGGGGATTCCCTAGCTCTAGACTCTTTTATTGTATTAAATTTGAATCGATACTTTATCTGACTTCTTTATCACCGACACCGACATCCACCACCATTTCCATTATATCATTCCATAACCATCTCCACCAATAAAACATTCGTAGTCGAGCCAACCTAGGATAGATTGAAACCAACACCACCTCCTCGTTTTCGATACCCGCTCGCCACTTGACCGTGCGCTTGTGGTAAAACTACAATCGTTCTCCGGGTGTATATCCGGGTCCGACCAAGTTTTTGGCACCGTTGCCGGGGATTTATCTCCGTGCATTTGCGCCATAGCTAGGTTGTGCTCTTGGGTTAAATTTTGGAGCGATCACCGTGCAAAACTTCGATTCGTTTCATATGCAGGATAATGAGAGCATTGCATCGATGTACGGACGTTTTACCGACATCATCAATGAATTGGAAGGCCTTGGCCAAATATATTCCGAACCAGATAAGGTAAGGAAGATCATCATGGGAATGATCTCCAAATGGGAAAGAAGAGCGATCGCCATCGAGGAGGTCAATGACTTGAAGAACTACACCGTGGTGAATCTCATCGAGACTCTTATGTCTTACGAAGTAAGACGGGAGAACCGATTGAAGATTCGAGCCTTGATGAATCCTTCGGAGGCCAAGAAGAAAGCTTTGGCATTCAACGCCAATTCATCATCCTGCAAAAGTGATGAATCCGAGAACGAGATGGATTTGGGTGAAATGGCCCAAATGGCGAAGAAGTTCCAACGCTTCTTCGACAAAGGTAAACTTCCATCCAACAAACGTTTTAAGTCTACTAATGCTACTTCCTCTCTTTACTATAAATGTAATAAGCCAGGGCACATCAATAGGGATTGCTCAATATTAAAGAAAAAAGAGAAGTGGAAGGTACCGAAGTACCACAAGTACGATAAGAACAAGAGAGACAAGAAGAAAGGACTCGTAGGTACCTTCGACGACTCAAGTGATGACTCATCAAGCGATTCCGATGATGAAAAGGGTGAGAGCGCCCACATATATTTCATGGCACTAGAGGACCCACTCTCCGATGAGAGTGACTCCGACTCAGATGAAGAGGTAACAATGGATGAACTTCGTATTGCTAATGAAGAACTATTTGCTAAATACCAATCTTTAATGCTTAAATATACTAGCTTAAAGAAATCAAATGTTAGCAAGTCATCCATTCCATGCATTATCAACAATAACACCATTGTTGATACTTTAACCCTTGAGAAAGCAAACTTGCTTCTCAAAATGTCACTTTGAGAGATGAGGTGAATAACCTCAAATCTCAACTAGATCAAACACATCCCAAGGATAATAGCGATCTAGTTACACGACACAAACAATTGGGTTTAGAGAATGATTCTCTTAAAACCCAGGTGCACGAGCTCAAAGCACGGGTGTCCACCTTGGATACCAACATTTCTTCTTTAAAGGAGAAATATGAGCTCATGTCCTCCCGTATTGTGAGATTCAATAAGGGAAAAGTACAATTGGATGATTTGCTTGCAAACCAATTTTCGGCCACACATCGTGTTGGTCTTGGATTTGTAAAAGCAAATGCATCAAATAATCGCACCTCCTATAGTGGTGTCACTATAGATTTTGTGAGGCCTTCCTCTGGTGCATCCACAAGTGGTTTCAAAGACACTATAGGTAGCAATCCTACCAAGAATGTCACCACTTCACCTTCTCTTCCTTTTGGCAAGAAACCCACTAAGGGTGGAAACCAAAAGCAAGGCCATGCTTATATGTACACTAACACTCATCGACGTAGGAAATCTCCTACTTCACAAGGGGATAATCATGACACATTCTATGCTCCACACCCATGGACACATACACAACCACATATGAGAAATACTCATGTACATGCTCCTATACACCCGTATGCTCATACGCATCATTCTTTCATGTATGCTCATCCTCTACATGCCATGCATGATCCATATGCTTCATATAATATGCATGTTCCCAAGCATACATTTCATCCTAGAATGTACAATGCATATCCTTCACCTCATATTTATGCTAGAAATCATCTTCCTAAAAAGCATGCACCACGTAGAAATTCAACAAGTATGCATGCAACTAGGAATAGAACTCCCAAGACTTACACAATTTGGGGTCCTAAGAACACTAGCCTAAATGTTAGGAATGCTTATATTGATTCCTATTTCCATGATGTCATTAGGAATAATAATTATGTTGGGAAGCGGAAGTCCACTTGGACTTGGCTTCCAAATGGCTAATCCCCTTGGACCCAACAAACATTGGGTACCATGAGCTTATGGTATATTATATAAGTACCCAAGAGAAAGAAGAAGAGCAATAAATGTTTTATTAGCTCTAAAGGGAAAGGATGGATTCTTGATAGCGGTTGCTCCAAACACATGACAGGAGATCCCGCGTTGCTCTCTGAAGTGATTAGCATCAAGGATGGTGCAACGGTCACTTTTGGAGGTAATCAAAAGGGAACCATCATTGGAGTAGGTATCGTTGGTAATCCTTCAAAACCCTTAATTACTAATGTCTTTCTAGTTAGTGGTTTGTGTCACAATCTCATTTCCATTAGTCAACTTTGTGACAAAGGTTACAAGGTTAACTTTGGAGAAGGATTGTGTACTATTGTTGATTGTGATTCAAATGTTTTATTTTCCGCTATTAGGCGTAAAAATATTTATTATTTGAGATTGCCTAAAACCGTAGAACATTGCTTAGTTGCTAACACAAGTGAACAACTATTATGGCATCACCGTTTTGGTCATGTTCACTTCAAGCACTTATATAAGTTAGCTAAGCATGATCTAGTCAAAGGTTTTCCTAAGATTCCTATTAATAAGAAAAACTTTTGTGATTCATGTCAAAGAGGTAAACTAAGTAAATCTTCATTTAAGCTTAAAGAAGGGATTACTTCTAAGAGGCCCCTAGAACTTCTTCATCTAGACTTATTTGGGCCAACTAGAACCGCTTCTTTAGGTAATGCTCATTATGGATTAGTTGTCGTCGACGACTTTTCCAGATTTACTTGTGTTTCATTCTTAACTAATAAGAATGAAGCTCATGAAGAGTTCACAAAATTTGCAAAGAAGATTCAGAATCTGTTAAGATCCACCATTATCACTATTCGTAGTGATCATGGAGGAGAATTTGAGAATGAATCTTTTACTAAGTTTTGTGATGACTCTGGGATAACTCATAATTTTTCCTTTCATCGTGCACCACCACAAAATGGTGTTGTAGAAAGAAAGAATAGGGCTCTTATTGAGTGTGCTCGCACTATGCTCCATGATAGTCATTTAGGACTACAATTTTGGTCAGAGGCGGTGCACACGGCATGTTATGTGCGCAATAGGATCCTAGTGAGGCCCCGAATGAACAAAACTTGTTTTGAGTTGTTTTATGATAAAAAGCCTCAAGTAAAATATTTTCGTGTTTTTGGTTCAAAATATTTTATAAAGAACACATTTGGTAACTTAGACAAATTTGAGCCAAGATCCGATGAAGGAATCTTTGTTGGATATTCCACACGCAGCAAAGCCTACCAGATATACAACAAAACTTCTTCAACGATTGAGAAATCACTTCACGTATCCTTTTATGAAGATTTTGATTTTCCTCATGTTGATGATGATAATGTAGATATTTTTTGTGATTCTCTTAATAATGTTAAGATTAATGATTCTATTGTTGAGACTAATACTTCTAACGAAGTTGTTGAAGTTGTTCCTAGTGATACATATATACCCAAAGCTTATCCGACCGTTCGTAACCATCTCCATAACCAAATTATTAGAGATATTGGTGTGGGTGTTCGAACGAGATCGAGAATTGTAGAATTCTCTCATTGCGCATTTGTCTCTACCATTGAGCCAAAGAACATCCAAGAAGCTTGTGAGGATAGCTCTTGGATAGTGGCAATGGAAGCAGAACTAATGCAATTCGAGAGAAACGAAGTTTGGGAACTCGTACCTCTTTCAAGTGGTCACCAAGTCATTGGGACAAAATAGATCTTCAAGAACAAGACGGATGAAAACGAGGTAATCACACGGAACAAAGCAAGGTTAATAGCTCAAGGCTACCGTCAAGAGAAAGGTATTGATTTCGAAGAATCTTTTGCCCCCGTAGCTAGATTAGAAGCTATTAGGTTGCTTTTATCTTTTGCATCCCATAAGAATTTTAAACTATTTCAAATGGATGTTAAAAGTGCATTTTTAAATGGTTTTGTCAATGAAGAAGTTTATGTTTCTCAACCTCCCGGTTTTATTCATAAAAATTTCCAAACCATGTTTTCAAACTTAAAAAAGCGTTGTATGTGTTGAGACAAGCTCCTAGAGCTTGGTATGATCGACTTAAGACCTTTCTTTTAAATTTAGGTTTTAAAATGGGAGAAGTTGATTCTACGCTCTTCATTAAAGATTATGAAAATGACATTCTTCTGATTCAAGTTTATGTAGACGATATTATTTTCTGTTCTACTAAATTTAATCTTTGTCAAGAATTTTCCAAGTCTATAAAGGATGAGTTTGAGATGAGCCACATGGGAGAGCTCACCTACTTCCTTGGATTGCAAATTCGACAAATGGAGAATGGCACATTCATACATCAGACAAAGTACACAAGGGAGCTTATTAAGTGATTCGAGATGGAATCGTCTTCAAGCAAAAGGACTCCCATGAGTACTACTACTCATTTACACAAGGATGAAAGCGGAAAAGATGTAGACGTTCGTCTATATCGAGATATGATCGGTAGCTTACTTTACTTAACCGCTAGTAGGCCCGATATCATGTTTTTCGTATGCCTTTGAGCTAGATATCAAGCAAGACCTAAGGAGTCACACTTGATTGCGGTTAAACGAATATTTCGTTATCTCAATCAATCTCTAGACTATGGGTTACTTTACCCTAAATCTAGCACATATGAGTTAATCTCATATACTGATGCCGACTTTGCCGGATGCAAGTCCGACAGGAAAAGTACTAGTGGCACTTGCCATTTTCTAGGAAATTCTCTTGTTTCTTGGTTTTGTAAGAAACGGAATTCGGTGTCATTGTCCACGACTGAAGCGGAATATATTGTCGTGCGTCTTGCATGTGCACATGTTCTTTGGATGAGACACACTCTTAGTGACTATGGTGTCAATTGTGATACTTGCCCTATCATGGTTGATAATCAAAGTGCTATTTGTCTTTCTAAGAATCCGGTACACCACTCCCGTACCAAACACATAGACATGAGACACCATTTTATAAATGATCATGTAGCTAAGAAGGACATCATCTTAGAGTACATTGAAACCCAAAAACAAATTGCTGATATCTTCACTAAACCTCTTAAAGAAGATTCATTTGTGAGGTTGCGTGGAGAATTAGGAATTATGGGTGAATCTGAAATCTAGAAACTCAATCTTTCATGTTATAACTCTTTTTGAGCTCATATCATTTTGTTGCATATCTTCATGTGCTTTATTATATTTATATGCTAAGAAAGGCAATTGTGATTTAATTGATTTCATGAGTTTTTTATATTGATGGTAGTGATTTGTGTTTCAATGGAGTTATTGTTTTTACACTGTTTTTACGATGTATTTGTGATTAGAGTATAGGTCCTAGGGTGAGTGTTCTTATTCTCTGGAATTCTATCTCACTGTGCATTTTTGGACCAGGATAGACGACTGTCTTTCCTTCAACAGTCGATTGCCCTGCTCTATCTCCTCAGTCTGAGAATTGGTATCTTTCGCACAGCCGACTGATGACTGTTGTACACTCGACTGTTATTTTAATAGGCGACTGTATTTTAGTCATCAGGCGACTGTTCTCTCTGTCGAATTCTTACAGTGCTCTCTGTTGTTTTGATGAACTGTATTAATTCTCGGCCAGTCGACTGTTGAGTATATGTCAGTCGACTGTCCAATGGACAAGCGACTGTATTTTACTTGTCAGTCGACTGCCCATCTTTCTGAGCTTTATTGTTATCACTTCATCCAGTCGACTGACCTTTGTTCTTCAGTCGACTGTCTTCTGTTGTGACGGTTCAAGTGATTTGATCTGAGCCGTTGATTCACTGATTCAACGGCCCAGATTCATTCCCCAACTTTTATATTCGACTCTCTCTCATCTGATTCGACCGCTTTGTATTCCCGCTCGATTTCTCTTCCAAACCCGTCGATCGTCTTCCCTTTGTGAGTCGATTCCGTGTTGTGTTGCCGTCAATCTCCACCTCCCCGCTCGTCGATTGCTACATCGTTGCTTCCTCGCATTTCCTCTACTTGGTTTGCTTCTCTCTCTCTCTAGCCTTTCGTTCGGTTCATTGTCTTTCGATTTCTTTGCATTGTTTCTCTTTCTCTCAATTCCATGGCTCCCAAAACCAAGGGAAAAGAGAAAGTCTTTGCTCCTAAACATCCTAGGGCACCCAAGAAACCTATTTCCAAGAAGAAGAAACCCTACCAAGCCCAAACCAAGCATGCCGAGTCACCCGAGCATTCTTCCTCGCAGGGTTACTCTCCTTCAGCTTCCTCCTTCGAGGCTCAGCCTTTGATCTCTCGTCAGCGCAAGCCCACTGGTGTTCACATCAGTGAGCCTGCTGCTGAGGACCCCCATTACTCCCCTTCAGCTTCGAGTTCTTCAGAAGAGCCTCCTGTCGTACCCCCCTCTGATCCCCCAGTTCCCGTTTGCCGAGACGATCTCTGCTTGGCAAAATTTCACTCTCTTCTAGGGATCAACCTTCTTAGGGAGCGATACATTGCTTTCCCCGCCTTCACTGCTGAGAGGCTTTCTGACATTCTTTCTGATACTCACCTAGCCGATCTTTTTCGCTTCTCTCAGAGCAAGTCCCCCAGAGCCTATCCATTTCTGCTGAAGCTCTTCTATGCGAACCGCGTTCGCGGTGAGTATTCGTCTACCGGCATCCTCGATACTGTCCTTTGGGGAACCCACAATTAGATCACTCCCTCACTCTTAGGGACTATTCTTAGGATTCCCTCTGTTGGTTCCTTTCCCACTGATATATGCATCTCCGAGATTGACGAACTTGACCAGTCTATCCTCCGGGATATGTTTCGAAAGGTACCTTTAGCCCTTGATTCGGGCGTCAGGTCATCTATGTTCTCTGCGAGAGGTTGGGCTGTTCACCTAGTGGTGAAGTCCAACATCCTGCCAAGGTATAGATCATCTGTCCAGCCGTCTCAGGATATAATGAAGTGTATGTATGCTATCTTCTCTGGCATGCCCGTGAACTGGGCATGTGTCCTCCTTGATAGGATGGACATGGTTGAGTTCACGACCTACTCGTCTCACATTCCTTATGGTGGTCTTCTGACTCGTGTCTTCCGTCATTTTGGTGTTGACTTGACTAGTTATGAGCCCATGCCCTTTGGTCCTCTCCTCGACACTTCTGCAAAGTCGAAATCTTCTTCGGCTCTGCAGACTGCCTCAAAGAAGACGAAATCTACTTCAGCTCCGTCCTCATCCACTGTTCCTCCAGCTGACCTGCCTTCATCCTCTGCTCCACCATCTCGTGATATTCTTTTGGAGATGGTCTCTGGTTTTTACAGATTGTTGTCCCTCTCTTTCCTCCATCAGGGAATACCCTTCCCTGAGGATCTGAGACAGTTTGTTCCCCAGCTTCATGTTCCTCCTCAGCCCACTGATGTCGTTGAGCCTCCTGGTGTAGCTTCTACTCAGGATGTTGCTGCTGATGCTGCTGCTGCTACTGTTGCTCCGTCTGACCCTCCTCCAGAGGATACACCTGCTGTCACAGAGCCTGCGTCTTCGTCTGCAGCCCTGGAGACGCTCACTCTTAGATAGGTGTATGAGTGGTGTTAGTATGGTGATGATTGTATTTTGATGTATCCTGGATGATGTTGATATAGACGTTATATATGTTGTGGTATCCTCTGTGGTGATATACTTCGCTGTCTTCATGATGATATTTTTTGTCTTGATCATGATGTATTTTTTTGTGATGGACATGTAGATGTCCATCCGATGATGTACTCATCTTTTATATATCTATATATGATGTTGCTGTTTATCTTGTGTCACACTATGCTATACTGCTTATCTTATCTGTGTGATGTATGATATGTTGTATTCATGTATGCTATACTCTCTCTGCTGTTCTTTTGAGACAATATATGAATTTGGTATTCGATTTTCCATGCTATCTCTGGTATGATGCATTTGTGAAATCTCTTTTAAAACTATTTTTTTGTGTATATCTAATGTTGATATTGGACTTCAATTCCATTACTCACATGAGTATATGATGTGATTTTATGAGTTTTTGATTCGATATATCTTTATACTCCTTGATTGTTGTTAGTTCGTATTTAGCACTATTATTGTTGTTGTTATTTTATCCCACCTTTTGGATAATGACATAGGGGGAGAGAAATAAACATACAAGATTCATAATGGATGTGCTAAGTATGTTCTAACAATTGAATCTAAGATTTACGTTACCTTATATTCAGGGGGAGTAAGATTACAATGAATAAGGATTTTAATTCCTAGATTTCTTAATCTATATTCATGCATTTCTTCTCATTTACTTCAATTGATATGTAGATGCCCAAATATTTGTTGACTAACTTGATTGGCATCTATGTAGGGGGAGTAAGTTTTCATTGCGCGCAATTATTTATCTTTTTGTTTATGTCTGTTTGTCATCATCAAAAAGGGGGAGAATGTTGAGTATTTGACTTCTCCCTACTTGGTGTTAATGATGAGCAAACATAAATACTTGTGACTAATCCCCTATTTTGCAGTTAATCCATTGCCTAAGCTAATTATGAAGATCTACTAGCAATGGATGACTCACAAACTTCATTAAAGGCAAATGACATGAATGGGATGATCGTAGATGATGATTGAAGCTCTGTGAAGACTTCAAGCTCATACGATGGAAATAAGAGATTATCCGTCAATGTAATTTTTCTTTTATCTCTTTTAGTATGTAGCTTAGAAGTAGAACTTTGATGGAGCACTCACACACATCTACATTCAGTCATAGGACTTCATTAGATCAATTGTCCTTTGATCCTAATTCATTTCCTTACTGTTTGTGCTAGGATTGTTTATAACAGCCAACTGCTGAACACTTTACAGTCGCATGTCTCAAAAAAAGTCGACTGTGTTTTGTTCTACAGTCGCCTGTTATAAACAGACTATTACAATATAGTTTTGGGCCTTCTCTGATTATTTCGCACATGCTACTGATGAACGATTCACAGACGCATGTCCAAGTGACAGTCGACTGTGTTTTGTAAATCAGTCGCCTGTCTATCCTTGCCTAAACTCTGTTTGATCTTACTTTTACGGCCAGTCGACTAATGTTGTATATACGGTCGACTGTCTCTTGGATCAGTCGACTGTCTATGCTGCAACAGTCGCCTGTCTATGAGTCATTTCTTTGACTCAGCTCTCTGGAGTTTTCTCAGGCTTTTGATAGTCGTGTGTTTAAGGATCAACAGTCGCCTGTTCTGATTAACAGTCGACTGTGTTCCTTGCATCAGTCGTCTATCCTGTTACTTGTGAGATTTCCAGTATTATTCAAACTTACCCATCTCTCGGCCAGTCACCTGTAGAAGAAATTACAGTCGCCTGTTGGTTTAACAGTCGACTGTCTTTGCTTCATCAGTCGACTGTCCACGTGGTAAGTTACCGTTATGAATTCTCACATACCCTTGCTGACTGTGCAACAGTCGACTGTGGATTGTTCAACAATCGACTGTCGCAAGTTCAGATTCTATCCGTTGAAATTTTTCTCATGGATTCCAAATGGGTTTTTGTCTAAACTATTTTGTGGATTTGAGAAAGCTATAAGTAGAGCTTCTACTGTTCCAACTTGGAAGGTTATTCATTCATTGCAAAATCTCTCAAGCTTTCATTTCCAAAGATCAAAGCTCTCAAATCCAAAGCCCTAAGTATTTCCAAATCTTCTTCTCTTGCTCTCCAACCTAGAACCAAAGAGTGGTCATCTAGGCAATTGGTGCAGTCAAGAGAAAGGGCGTCTCCTCTCTTCCAAGAGAGTTCTTCAACACACATCATACTCCACCTTCATGTTCTACTTCAAGGCATATGTGATTGTAAGTGTTGTTTTCATTATATCATAACTTTCGTTATTTGAGATTTGCTCTCGGTTGTGAGAGTGGTTTGCTTGCTCCCAAGTTGTGGGAGTCAAGGACATCGATTGTATTCGATTGCACTTGTAGGGTTGCTACAAGTGGGCTTTAAGGAAACCTCAAGTTAGGGTTCTAACTTGAGTATCCGGTGGTATCCGGGTGGTAGGGACGTAGGATTACCGGGAATAAGTCGGGAGTTGACTTGGGTAATCCGAACCCTTGAAACATCTTTGCGTTTGCATGTGTTTCATTTTGGGTTGTTTTTCTATTCCGCACTATTTGTTGGATTGCATTTTATTTGGCGTAAATTCCTTTTAAATTTGCATAAACACTTTTCAACCCCATTCTAGTGTTTTCCCCATAGACAGGGTCCTTACAATAGATGCATCTATCTCTTCCACAGTATTACATGAGTTCATGTCGTAGTTCAATTAGGCATTTATAACATAAAACGAATTCAAAAATATTTAAAAGGAAGCACATGAGTATATCTAGGCAATAAATAATTTTCTAAGCCTAACATGAATTTTTCATAATTTTTAAACAATTATAAGTATTTTTCTTACTTTTAAAAGGCCAAAAAAATTTCGAATATAAAAATAATTTACGAATGATGCACCACATATTATTTAGAGAAAACTATAAGTCGGAACTTTAAACACAAAATGTTTAAATAATCGTTTCAAATAGTAGTATAACATATAGTTTTTGTTTAAATCAGTTTACGTGAAAATCGATGGGAATAATTTTTTTAGAGAAAATAGAATACATAACATTTAAATTCAAAAATTTAATATGTTAGAAATACTTGACTGATCGCAACGTAACTGAAGTCAATGCGTTCGGGACGTCGTGTTGGATTTTCTAGAGGTCTCTATTTATTTTTTCTGAGACTTATATAATTTACTATAATATTTATCTCTTATAATTCTTATTTTAATATGTATATATAATAGAATAATGTGTATCATATGGAATATGAGGCAATGCCTCATATTCCAAGACACAAAAAGGTGGCAAGTACAACAAGTACAAGCTCGCGTGGGGCTTGTACTTGCGACCTTTTTTCTCTTGCATTGCCTCATAAGCCATATGATATCAATTATTCTCTATATATAAATACAAGTATATACATATGTATATACGTATTTATAACGTTTCTATCTCATTCTCTCTTACGCATCACACGCGTGTTGTGTGGTGGCTGTAGCGAGGTGGTGCTAGCGGGGGTCGTAGGTCGCGGCGGGAAGCACCGGAGGTCGGCAGAGCTGAGGCGGCCGCGAGGAGGGGCAAGCGGTGGATAGAAACATGGCAGAGGTCTTGCAGAGAGAGGGAGGCGGTGGTCGGGCTGAGTGGCTGGCATAGAGAGGGAGGTGGTGGTCGGATGGGGCAGCAAGCCGGCGGTGCGGTCGAGCTCGGAGGAGCTGTAGGCGACAGAAACGCCGGTGGGGCATGTGGCTAGAGGCAGCAGGGTTCTCGGTAAGGTTGGTGTGTCTTGTGATACGCCAGTGAGTGGCAGAGAGAGAGGTGGCGACGAGGCAAAGCTTGGGTGGGGCCTTCACAATGGCAGTGGGGGGAGGGCACGGTGGTGCTGTCGGATTGGCTCGCCACTGTCGGTGTTGTAGGGGTGAGCTAAGCTTTGTTGCTCGTCGGAGTGGGCTTCGGCTCTTGGCTCGATAGGACGAAGGTCGACGTGGCTTTACATAGGGGAGAAGGGAAGCGATGCTTGGTGCACTGGGGCTGAGGGGGATGTTACACAGAGAAGGGCACGGGGTAGAGCATATGTCATGGTGCACCAATGGGTTTGCTGTAAAGAGATGAGGGGGAAGGGTGAGTTTTCTAATGTATTAATATTAATATATAATTAACTATTTAATAAAAATCATTAAGAGGTGGTTAATGGTAATGAGGTGTTGACTAAATAGATGCATGCATCGAAGGCTACCGAGGGGAGAGGAGTAATTAGTGAAATAGTATTATAATATTATTATTTTAACATTAAAATTTCATTTTGCCAAAGGAGCGTTGCTCCAGCGGCATAAAGCCCTCGCTTGCTGTGAGGCCACCCGGGTTCGATCCCGGGTGCTTGGCGTCCCCGCGCGCGCCGTTAGCCTACTTTCCGAAGAATCAAAAAAAAAATTTCATTTTTCACGTTGACTCCGAAAAATCCAAGGAAAATTACCACGGGTTCGTATCATCGCAAGGATCATGAAAATAAAGTTCATTTCAAATTTTGAACTACGAAAATGTATGTTTTGGGTCAAAACGTTTTGGTTATGGGTTTGCGGGTTTTAGGTCGATTCGACTACGTAAAAATACGTAAAAATTATGGAAGATAGTTACGGATTATAGAATCATATTATTTAAGTTTAAAATTATTTTTATAACATTTACATATAAAGTAATTAATAAGGCTATTTTAGTGATAGTTGTATAGAAAATTATTATAAAAATAATTATAAATATTTGATGAGTCTTTAAATTATGAAAATATGTTATAAATTTTTTGATACTACAAGATATTTTTTAATAATTGTTTTGAAACTATTTTTGATATTATAAACCTCAACCCATTTTTAAAGATCAAAATAAACTAATTTAAAAAATCATTGGAATTATTTTAGTAATAAAAATACGTAAAATACGAAAATATACATAATGAATTATGCGGGGAGTCACAAGCGCACTATCAGAAGCCGTCAGTGACGTGCGCACTTTCACTAACGGATCAACCCTTTGTAATAATCCTCAGTAATCGTTCACTTTTCGCTGACGAAAAGCCATCACTAAAGCTTTAGTTACCATAGCTTGCTGACTGTATTGCTGATGAAAATTTACCATCAGCGATTGTTTTCATGTACGACTTTTGACTTTTACTACAACAAATGCCATGAGTAAAAGTCGTTTTCTTGTAGTGTTTATAGCTCACAGAGATCATGTACCATCTAAAATGGAGAATAATCTTATTTCTGAGTGACTAGAATTTGCATATCCTTTTCTAGTTTTTAGATTTTAGCAAAAAAATTTTAAATTATGGAAAAAGCACATGCTTCAGTTGAATTGAAGATAAATCGGCTAACATATATGAAAGATAATTACATCGCTAATTACGAGGTGCAAAAATCAAATTTTTATGGTCTTAAGAAAAAGAATAAACACCTTTCTAATGATATATTCTATGATAGAGTTTGGCAGGGGGGAACCAGGATGAGATGACGGGGGTGCCGGGCGGTAGTGACGGATACAAGAATTGAACTTAGGATGCACAATTTTTTTAGCCGGAAATAATTTTTGTTTATTTAATTTATTGTAAAATTCTAGCACGAAAAATTACATTGTTTCAAGTGCATCCTTAGACAAGATGGTCATAACAACTTACAATTACAATTTTGATCGATGAGGTCTCATGTTAAAAGAGCAAGGAGACGTCAGTTTATCATATTGACCAAAATTATAAACGGAATAGACGCACCGGACAAAAAATTCCACACATAATTAAATTGCACCTTCATGCAGATGACAAAAACCCTAGAACTGAAAAAAGATAAATGTTTTTGGAAAGATATTCACATAAATTTTGAGAAATATTTAACATTCTATACGTTAAAGAGATTCGCATAACATTCTATATAATATCACTACCTCGAGAATACTACCAAAATAAATAAATACATTGAGAACGCCGACCTGTTCGCTTGATGGCTAATGCGAAACCCAATGGCAAATCGAAATTTTTGACAAACCACTGTTTCTTTGCAAAACCAAGGAAAAAGATACAAACCGTATTTAAGGGAGCAAACCGTATCTTTGCAAAACCCACTACACACATGCGTCCGCCCCTGGAGTTTGGATCAGATATTAGAAATATATAAAAAATGTTGAAAATAGGACATGTGCACACAACAGTCAATCTAGGGTTGGCAAAACAAAATGAGCCCGACCTGACCCGACTCGAACCCTGCCTCTTTAACCGGGTATGAGTAGTGGCCAATCCGGGTCAAGTAGGATTTAGGTTGGCCCGACCCGACCAGGATAAAATTCGAGTCGGGTATGGGTTTGACCTGTCAACCCGAATGACCCGAATTCGACCCGGTTTACTTTCTCTATATATATAAAAATTTAAATAATAACTTCAACACACAATTGCAAGGGGAGCAGTGCTTATATGATTTGAATTGTTGCACTTATCTTTAAGAGGTCTTTGATTCAATTCCCTTTACATACAATTTTTTAGTTACTTTTATTACTTTTGTTAATAAAATGGTAAAGTTAATTATACTTCTCAGCTATCATCAATGAGTTTTAAGCGACGAGCTGCCGGCAATTATGCAACAATTAATAAATTGACGGTGTCTCTTAATAAATAGCCGGACATCGAAAAAGGAGCAGTTGCACGTAATTCAAATCTTAACCCGACGGGTGAACCCGAACCCGAACCAGGTATTTTCCGGGTCACCCAAATCCGACTCGACTTCAATCAGGGTCGCGGTAGGCTTTAACCCTATCTGGATCGGGTCAAATCTGACCCGACCCAAACCCGACATGACCCGACCCGTTTGCCACCCCTAATTCAACCCAGGCGGTCAACTATTCTAACTGCAGTGTGCAAATAGAAAGTTGGACTGCCCACTAGGCCAACTTATCGTATAATCTCTCCATAAGCATCGTGCAAATAAATAGTTGGGTTAGCCCACTGGTCAACCATGTCGTATGATCTCTTTATAGGGGTGTGAGAACAAAGAGCTGGGTTAACCCAGTAGTCGGTCAAAGTGATTAAATGATATGAATATAGGAAAACCGATGACTTGCTTGACTTTGAAACACACTAACATCAACCAGAAAGAACCGATGTTGCTTTGAAGCCAAATTGAGGCATGTTATTGTCCAATTTGGGGCTTCACAGGCCTGCATGGTTTTGTTTTTGGGCTCTCCTCAAAAGCCTCAAACCAATGGAGATTCAATTCCATATTTATACGCCGTTGTGGGACTATGTTTGATATCTCACAAATAAGTCCTACATCTTATTTGCTTATTTTTTGTGTTAATGCCAAGCGCAATATGCAATATACATTAATCGACATTCAAAACTTGCTTGTCTTGCGTGTCAACTTAATTCATTGCCATTATGGCATCTTTGATTTTGAATCAAACTAGGCAAATAAAGTTTTTTAAAAAGTGAACCAATTTTGCTTGAAAATTATTAGGAATGTGGCCATTTTGTAGTCATAACGTAATATTAGGGAGAAACTTAAAACAATTGGTTGTAATAACATGTGACATATACAAGAACCCAATAGTAGAAATTCATAAAATGATTAAGGAGCCCTATTGTGTCAATGTTGGGTGGAGCACCAAGATGGTAGAGAGTAAGACATATGCCCGTCGACTCATCCCAGTCATCTCCATCATACCACCACTCTGTGTCGGCAAAGGCTCGGCAGACCTCCGGCCAGTCGAGTCCCCCACTCTACCCTGCTTAAAGACATATCCAAATCGGAGCAGTGCGAGGAGTTTGGAGGGGGGAAATGGGACTAACATTGTTGCCCCTTGCCGGTTGCAAAGGCTCCACGAAAGCTATAGGATGATATGACTGTGAGTGGGGGTGTGTGTGTTGTGCACGAGAAAGAAGGCTCCACCAAAGCGAAATGTTTGATCAAGGGAATGTTTTGTGCACATGAAAGAGGGGGAAAAAAAACAAAGAAGCAAAAAACTAAAGCAGATTCCTTGCCCCTGGAGTTGGGGGTTTGTCGCGTTGCTGTCTTTTGTTTGCTTGTGATGATCTCAAGAGGGAATCTTGGGACAAGGTTGGCTTTTGCCGATGGAGGGATTCTTTTCATGTCTTGGGGGGTGAATAAGTCCGGAGCTTTGATAGGTTAGAAAAGATTTAAAACGAATCTGAGGCATTGCGAGTAGGGCTGTTGACGAACAAAACGTTCGACGAACTACTCGTGAACAAGCTCGGTACATGTTCGTTTACGTTTGTTTAGGAAGCTTAATGAACAAGCTTGAACAGATTATTAGAGCTCGGTTAGTGAACGAACAGAGCTTGAACATAACCGTGTTCGTTCATTTATGTTCATGAACAAGCTCGTTAAGTGTTCGTGAACAAGCTCGTTAAGTGTTCGTGAATGAACAAGTACCAAAAATAGTAAATTTAGACAAATACTATATTTTTTACCATGCTTGAAATGGATGTTTGTAATGAGATCTATAGAGCTATTATGCTGGATTTATTTGTTTTTTCTTGCAAATATTTAATCCTTTTATTTAATTTATTTAGTCATTGGCAATTATGTTTTAAATATTATTATTCCTAATTAAAAAATTGATGTTCATTTGTTTGATTGAAAATCTGTTCATGAACAAATTGATTGTGTGTTCACGAACATGTTCCTGAACATGTTCACGAACAAGCGCAATAAGTCTTGTTAACGAACAGAACGTTCGATTAACTACTCGTGAACAGGCTCGGTAAATGTTCGTTTACGTTCATTTACGTTCGTTCGGTAAGCTTAACGAACAAGCTTGAACAGGTTTTTAGAGCTCGGTTAGTAAACGAACAGAGCTTGAACATGGATTTTGTTCATGAACAAAACCAAGCTCCTTGTTCAAGCTCGTTCAAACTCGTTCGTCAACATCCCTAATTACGAGCACCTCTGGAAAAGGGGGCTGTAAATAGTGCAAAATGGATTGCATATGTGAACGAGAAACATTGTTAGCCTGAACAAAAGTTGTTACTTGTTAATTTCCAGTAAATTCGAGCTAAAGTTAAACATATATAATAAACCATCTCGTTAGGCATTTTATATTAGTATCAGTGGTTATCGGTGTTTATGATTTCAACGTGACAGTACCATACACTCCATTGAGGGACGAGTCTATTCTAACAGATTCCTTACGCCTATGGTAATAATAATAGTAGTAACATATTAAGTAGTAACAGTTGCGGTAATTATAATATAATGACTATGGTCTAGTTGAGTGGATCAGATAAAAGCATCCAACTAGTTCAAATTCAAAATTGAGCAATATAAAAAGAAAATTTATTCTATCGGATATGATCTAACACATATAACCCGTCAACAAATTAAAATTTCAAACGATTTGGATTTGTTTTATCTAAATAAAATATGATCACAAAATTAACGTTTTAATATTCTCATGAAATTGACTAACTTGTCACCACCTAAAACCAAAAACAACAGTTATAATTGGAGGATGAGTAGGAGTGATGGTAATAAAAATAACGGTAATAATAATTGTTTCAGGGTGTTTTCTCACCACGGGTATTGATGGAAGGGAGTCTGAAAGGCGCAGCTGACATAGCAGACAAGGCCGACCTTCGGGACTTTGACTAAGCTAACTTTGAGAAGAGCAAACTCCAGGACGAGCAGCGGATGCCGAATAGATCTTTGGCCGAACTATCTCTTTAGCTATCCGTAAGACTTGAAGCTCATTAAGGGGGCCGGATCTGGGTTCCGACCAAATCTACTATGATGCTTACTTCAGGTCGTGACTAAAGAATGCTCGGCGAAACTGATTCCGACCGATTGGAGAGGTCATTCACTAGTTCTTGGACCGAACTATATGTAAGAAGAAATATATTAGGTGGAGCAGATATTTCAGAGTATATGAGTGCCTGAGTATCAGATATTCGAGATTCATCCCTACCTCCCTCTTCTTTGGGCTATTTGTAGGCGAGCGCTTTGCCAACGCCCTCCTCCAAAGGCACCAACGCATTCATGGCATTTATTACCTCACTGTCATGCTGTCAGTATTAATGTCGGGTTAATTGACAATCATTGACCACTCGGATTGAGGAACGGATCCTCTAATCGTGTGAGTCCGACGGTCAATCAAGCCCTCGTCATGAATGTGGGGAGGACTACCCGCACGTGAAGGTTCCTAGCACAAGCGTTGGGCCATATTGGGCCAAACAGGTAGTCGAAGTCAGCTTGACGGCCTTTAGGCCTTCACAGAGTTGTTTCAATGGCCCTTATTTCCTGAGCAAGTCCGACGTGGCGGTTAAGGTTAGGAGATGTGACATGTATGTATTGGACTGGTGCGGTAATCGAGACAGTGTATTTAATATTGGCCATCACAGCTCCATGCCCTCGAACATTAGAGCCAAAATGGTATTGAAATTGAAGGGTCGGTGTTACCATATGTAGACATGTATTCCCTATCGGGCAGTCAGGATTGATGCAGCCACTCGCAAAAATGGGAATATGGAGGAAAACGGTGGGCTCCCACTTTGCATTCAGATAGTTCCTCATTCATCCTTCCCCCTTGCGTGATTTCGCCTCCATTTGAGCAAGGTAATTCCCCTCCTTCGTTAATGTTTCTTCCCTAGTCATATCGTCAACATGTTGAAAATCAAGGAAGAGTCAGCCTTTGGAGATGTTAGGGCAATGCCGAGGGCTACTCAAACCCTAGGGTCTGAGGAATCTTCTGCGAAGGAGAAAGGCTTGCTCGTCGGCTCTTCAGGGTGCCCATTTCGGGATGAGGGGTCCTCTGTGCCTCCGAAGGTCCAAAGTACTGCCTCTTCTGTCCATTAATCTGTAGTGGATGTGATCTGGGCTAAATACCTCTCTAGTTCTTACATGGTTCGGGTCCCTTTTATGATGAAAGGATTTGTTCCCCTCCAAAGTGCGCAGTCGGGGTATATTCAAAGATGTTTGAGTGTGGGCTTCGCTCCCCCCTCCATCCTTTCGTTCTTGAGATCTTGGGTTCCTTGGAGCTTTCCCTATGTCAATTAACACCCAATTCTATTTCTCCTTTGGTCGGCTTTATCATGCTCTACTAACTGTACGAGATAGAGCTGACCTTACCGGTCTTTATTTTCTTCTTCAAAGTGAGGCTTACCCCTCCAGGTGTGTGGCATCATATCTCTGCAAGGAGGGGCAGGGACCTTATTCATGGCATCCCCACTACCATATGTGGTTGGAGGGAACACTTTGTGTTCGTCACCTTCCCCGGGGAGCACTTTTCCTCACTTGTTTGGGGTTGCTTCAGTGCCCCGGAATCATTGGAGTAGGGTCTTTGTGAGGTGGAGTCTAGAGCCGCTGACCTTTTGTAGGCCCTTCCGGTCGAAGAAAGCTTGATACGAGTTATTTTGGACGACAAACTGCTGAAGAGCGTTCTGTGGTATCCAAGTAAGGTCAGCCTTTCGATCTCATTCCTGTCTCGGTCCACCCCGATTTTCTCTTTTTTGTAGGGATGACCAAGCAAGAGTTCAACATGCCTTTAAACATGACTAAACTCATCCGTCTAGGCTACAAAAATCCGAATGTATCACGTCTGGGTGACCGATCAATAACCCTGTGAAGGAAGAGGAGCAAGGGTCTGTCCAGCCAATCGGGGGGCTGAGTCCGGGTGGTGATATTTCGGCCTTAGCCATATAGAGTCCTCTTACAGCTGTGGAAGAGCTGATCCCGGTGGTGGAGAGATCGTTGTCAGCCAGTGAGGATTCAGCTAGGCCTGAGGGAAGCTCGTCCACAGTTGCAAAGGGTCTGCAGAAGAGAAAGGAGCACCGTTTGGAATGCTCCTAAGTCCCTCAGAAGAGGAGGAAGGATGGCAAGGTTAAGTCTTTGACCTTTCTCTAGTATGGAATGTCGAGGCCTCGACTGATGTCCCTGAGAGGAGGAGGAAGGAGGGCAAGGTTAAGCCACTGACCATGTCTCCTACATGGAATGTCGAGGCCTCGGCTGATGTCTCCGAGTTGGTAGACTCCTGGCCTTGGGGGGGTTCTTGTCCCTTCTGAGCCAATTGAGCTGACTTCTTTTGAGCGCGAGCAGGCTCGGATACAACCTTCTATAAGTCCCTCCATGTTGATTCAGAACGTGTCCTGAAGGCAAACTCATAAGGCCCATCTATAAAGTGTGGTCCATCGAGTCAGTCTTAATAGATTGTGGAGTAGCGACCTAGCTGGCCAAGAATTTTGTGTTCCCAAGGGACCGTTCTTTCGTGAGGAAGGTCACCTCCGAGAGTTTGGCCAGCTACATAGTGTGGCAGAGCCAACAGGTTGATTTCCTCCCTTATTTACTTCTTACTTGCTAAGGTGCTCCCCTGATTTCTTTGTTGCACAGATTTCTTTAGTCGCCACCTAGCTACGGTGATGCTCAGTGGTTGTGCTAAAGTCAAGGTGTGCCTTGACTGGGAGAGTCGAAGGGTGAGACTGTCGATCAGGCTACACGGGAGGCATGTTGGGATTTTCAAGGTCCCTTATGGCATATATTCTATCCCGTTCTAAGTCGGAAGAACAAAATATAAAAGAAGCAGCGGAAAAATATTATTAAAACTCTTTAATAAAAGCTATCCTAAGGAAACATGCTCCCTAGTCAGGATTATCTACTGACTCGGGTTGGGTCTGACCAACCCAAGAAAGGGCTAACTACTGCAAAATATGAAAGGCATAAAAAGGAATCACCCAGAATCTTGTCTTGGTACATGCAAGGTGTACTGCACTGTCTTCTTGCACCGCGCCTCGAGCTGAGCCGCTTTCCGAATCGCACCGTGCTTCACCTCGAGCTGAACCGCCACTCGAGCCGTACCGCGCCTTCGAGCCGATCACTTGCCGAAGAAAGTTTCACTTGAGCAGACCCATGCCAGAGACGTCTGGATCAGATCCAAACCTCCTCGTAGTCTTGCTAGGACCCGACTGGAGGATAGAAAGAACTTTAGTGGAAGAATAATTTAAGTCTTGATCAAGAATGCTCAAAAGTTTCGGAGCTCCTCAATCAGAGAGTTGGTGCAAGCTTCAATGAAGAGGGTGCACCCCTATTTATATAGGAGACCGGCCCCTCCTCATTTACTACGAGCAATGAGGGACAAAAAATAGTGAAGAGAGATTTAATTAAGTTAGAGTGCCTTTCTCAGAGGCCTAACTTCAATCAATTAAATATCCCTCAACATTGAGCTCTAGTGACGATACAAGTTATCATTTTGAAGGGCTTGGAATGGTGAGCGCGTAGGAACAAACGGTGACGAAATCCGACTTTGTTTGACCCTTCAAACAATTGCTCAAAGTTGAGCAAAAGGCACACATTTCGTAGCCGTCATGGGTTTCAAAAACCCTAGCCAAAACAACTTATGTTGTGGGCGCGCCTGCTAAGCTAGCGGGCGTGCCTGCCAAGGCCAATGGGCGCGCCCGGAGCGGGCACGTCGCCCGCTGGGTTCAGCAGGCTGCGCCCGCTGGGTTCAGCGGGCTGAACACAGCGAGCCGCACCTGCTGGTTCAGCAGGCCGCACCCGTTTCTGCTGCGGGTGGACCCGCTTGTCCAAGTGGGTCTAACCCACCTTTGCCATGTGCTGTTTTTGCGTTTCTGGGCTCGTTTGAGCTCTGATTCTAATGCGGTTTGTTCATGTGGATTCCTCAGGAAGTCCTCTTCAATCACAAATGCTTTAATCTCACTACTAACTTGTGAACATAATAATTCTATTGCATCAAATGCATTCCTCTTAATGATCTTCTTATTACTAAGACGTGAATACGACTCGGTGTTAGACCCTACAGCCCGACCCTACTACAGGTTGGGTCTCAAAGTCCCTAGATGACAGTAACCACGAGCAGCAGGTGTTGTCCCTGTTTCAGAATCATACTTCTGTGATTGACTTGTGGGCAAAAGTGCCGTCGGAATTACACTGACTGTGTCCATGATGAATTCCGTAGTTTTAGTCCCTTCGTCTTAACTATGTCACTTGCCTAGCCTTGGGTATGGAACTCTGTCAACCCCACTAGCTATCAGTGGTCAGTATCCATCGGTCTCTGATACATTCATGTTGTACATCCTACAACATACCTTGGCCAAGGTTTTACCGAGAGCCATACTGACCTGTGATACTAACTTCCCATTAACGGAAGAGACGAATCCTCTCTTGATCACTACTCAGCTCGTATGCTTCAAGTGTCACCCAGCCTAAGATCTTTCCGTAGGCCTTGCCTCAAAGCTAGATCGTAGACCTAAGTGACACTGTTCATGCACATCTTCGTACAATGATCTCAAGTCCTAAGGACCAACTTGCCTATCATCACTAGAGTTATTAATAACAGTTAGTTAATGTTTAACCATTTGATAACTCTTTATTTGCGTCGTTCAGTGGACTCATTCTCCAATGA
The DNA here is from genome assembly GCA_030789695.1 of Scilla litardierei. NCBI lineage: Eukaryota > Viridiplantae > Streptophyta > Magnoliopsida > Asparagales > Asparagaceae > Scilla > Scilla litardierei. The sequence goes on from CM061140.1 coordinate 76,909,654, forward strand.
GCACATGTGTCTTGTCTCTGACTTCATCAAGTCGCATAATTATGAGACCAACAAGACAAAGACACAATGGTCTGTCCGATGTGCCGATATCATATCTCAATGCATCTACGACCACGAACGCTTTTAAGACTCAAGCTCCTATCTGTCAGACATTTCTCATAATCGTGATCTCTATCTCGAAACATGTATGACCTAACTTAGAGTCTAAGGAAATAATCTAAGCAATATATAAAATAGAAAATTACTCAGACAATTTGTACCAGAAAGCATACTGTCATTTATGCACAAGATGTTTACAAAGATAAATAGCCTCGAGGGCATACATCTCTCTACATCTCCCACTTGCACTCAGGGCCCTTTATCTTGGTATCTCATACCACATTTACACACTAGTCTGTCTAGACGATCGCGTGCCAGTGCCTTCGTGAATGGATCTGCTAAGCTATCTTCCGAATAGACTCTAAGGAGTTCTATATCTTTCCTCTTCTCAATATCCCGTATCAGGTGATACTTCCAAAGAATGTGTCTGGATCTCTTGTGGAATCTAGGTTCTTGAACCAGACTGATGGTTGCATTATTATCGCAATATAGCAGTATTGGATTTTCAATTGCAGGTACCATTCCCTGCTGGTTTATGAACTTCCTCATCCAGACTGCTTCCTTAGCCGCATCGTTGGCCGTTATGTATTCGGCCTCCATCGTGGAGTCTGCAATAGTATCTTGTTTGGAACTTCTCCAACTGACTCCTCATCCGTTGAGAGTGAAAACATATCCAGAGATCGATTTGCTATCATCTATATCACTCTGAAAGCTGGAAACTGTGAAGCCTTCAACCTTGAGTTCTTCACTTACATAAATCAAGACTAAGTCTTTAGTCCTTCTTAAGTACTTAAGAATTGCCTTGACTGCTCTCAAGTGTTCTTCTCAACGGTTAGACTGATATCGACTTATTGCACATAGTGCATAAGCGGCATCGGGTCTGGTACAGATCATGGAATACATGATAGATCCTACTGCTGACGCATATGGGATCTTACTCATGCGATCCTTTTCCAAGCCAGTTTTTGGAGACATCTCCTTGGAAAGGTTTATTCCATGATTGACTGGTATTAAACCACCCTAACTATTTTCCATGCTAAACCATTTTAGCACAGTGTCAATATACCTGGTTTGGTAGAGTCCTAGCATCCGTTTAGATCTATTTCTATATATCTTTACACCTAATATGTAGGATGCTTCTCCCAAGTCTTTCATAGAGAAGTTAGTTGATAGCCATTCTTTAACAGACTTAAACATCTCTATGTTGTTACATATTATTAGAATATCATCCACGTACAGTACGAGGATAACTAAAGAATTATTACTGGTCCTTTTATAGATGCACAGATCATCCTCATTTCTGACAAAACCAAACTCTTTGACTGTCTTGTCAAAACGGATGTTCCAACTTCTTGAAACCTGCTTTAGTCCATAGATGGACCTATGCAGTCTACATGCTTTTCCTTTACTCCTACTGACATCGAAACCTTCTGGCTGAGTCATGTAAATCTGCTCTTCTAAATCACCGTTTAGAAATGCAGTTTTTACATCCATTTGCCAGATTTCGTAGTCATAGTGGGCAGTAATAGCGAGTACAATTCAGATACACTTGTGCATTACAACTCGTGAGAAAGTCTCGCCATAATCTATTCCTAGAATCTGACGATAACCTTTCGCAACCAGCCTAGCCTTGTACGTTTCTATCTTTCCATCTGCACCAATCTTCTTCTTGAAGATCCATTTGCAGCCAATAGGAGTTCTTCCCTTGGGCACATTTTCTAAGGTCCATACTGACGTGTGTCTATATTTTATATATTCACACACGTCTTCTTTGTGTTTTTCCGTTATTTTCCGCCGTCTCGCATCCATTTTCTTGTGTTTTCTAGTTTTCTTTCACTTCTCCGTGTTTTTGTGTGTTTGCAGGAGATTGCCAGCGTAGGGGACACATAACGAAGATTTCATAAGTCCCCGGAGCAACTGGAGGAGTCACGCGTGATCCAGGGGGGCAAACGACGAAGATTGCCATCTTTCAGCCCCCACCCGATCGGTTGGACACTGCCAACCGATCGGATGATGCACGCGTGTCCGACCCGGATGCAAGCTGAGGCGAAGTGCAGCATCAACCGACTGGTTTGTCGACCGGTTGAACACCTCAGAGTTCTCGGGAATTTGGAGCTGAATTCCAACCGATCGGGTGACATCTCACCCGATCGGTTCACCTTTAGCCGATTCTTCCAAAAGACCACCCGGAGAGCTCAACCGGCGGGTCGCTGACCGTGTAAAGTCGACAGAAGTCTCTATTGTTTTGGGCGATAATTCCAACCGATCGGTTGATTACTCAATCGATTGGTCCACCTGATGACCGCATCTCCTCAAACGACGACCCGCTTGCTTCACCCGATCGTTCCAAGCGTCCGGTTGATGTTTCTGAAGACCGCAACCGAAGAATCAAGCAGCTCACCCGATCGGTTGATATTTCAACCGATCGGGTGAAGTTGTTTTCTATATATAGTTTCCTAGGTTTTTAGAAAACGCAGCTTTTGATTTTTTCTGTCTTTTTCTCCATTTGTGACGGATGGAATTTTATTGTTATATGTAAGTTTTCTGATCTTTGTGTAACTTTGATATTGTCTTAATAGCATTACTACTACTTCATTTCAATTGCCTGATTATGATTTCTATGATTGATTTTCATTTAGATTGCTTTTTAGCTATAAAGTGTGAGTAGTTCCCAAATCTGGGATTTTGGTGGAAACCCCTTCTTGGGTTCTCCCTAATGCATCCATAGGACTAGGAAATTGGTAGGGATTAGGAATTTAGACGGTTAGGTGGGGTGTTTCATTGTCATCGGTGGGAAAAAGATCGCCTTTGACCGTAGGGCCAAGGGGAAATAAACTTGGCGGTTGACTCCCTAGCCACAGCTCACGCCCTTAGCGTAGACATCGAATCCTAGCACGTGGGAATGATAGGAAGAGATATCGGGAGTTATCGTTGCGAGCTTAGTGCTCCCGGAGTCGGTCAGTGTTAATGGACATGGGAATGCCCACTGACCGAACCTGGGTAGTCCGACGTATCACCCTGGGCACCGACTGGAATATCGGGCCCATGGGACGCTGGTATCACTCTTAGAGGTAACGTCTCACCACTAAACCCTAATTTCGATCGTATTCCCATCCGCCGATCGTAATAGTGAAAACACATGATAGGGTGGAAACCAAAGTCCTAGGTTTCCTTTTATATTGTTTATCCTCGTATCTATATTCCGTGACAAACCATCAATCGATTCGGGCTAGCTCACCCATAAGGTGAACCAGTTCCTCTTTGACACAAGCACAACCACGCCTCCCTGTGTTCGACCCCCAAGCCACACTACAACACCGTGCGCTTGCGGTATAAATATTTAAATCTGGTATCCCCAATCATATTGCACCCTATTGTGTCACAAACCGGGGACGTCATGCTTTATGGCGCCGTTGCCGGGGAGGCAACGTGCTTGTTTATTTTAGAACCTATTGAACCCTTGAGTCTAGCCCATATCCCTCTCTCGCGCTAATTTTCGCTTTCTACCCTTCTTGATTTTACTTGGGCATATTGTAAATATTAGTTGTATAGAATTGGTAGACTGAGTCGCCATACTGCCATCACTACTCCTCACCTCCCATTCATGCAACCCGTGCTTTTGACATGTTTTCTATCCGTGCAGTTCTCTCCCTCTCTCCTTTTCTCACAGGTTTTTTGCTCCACGACAAGGATGTTGTGTGCCGTTTTGGGCGATATCTAGGATTATTCACACCACATCCACTGTTTGGCACAAAGTTTGACAGAATGCCTAAGTGCTTCGAACATCCTATCCCTTCTGTCTGCTGCTGTGGAAAATCAGAGGACGTATCATGATATGCAGCAGCATCCAGTCACGACAACCCTCCTTCCTCCAGATGAAGTGGCGTATAATGACGTGCCCAGTTCCGAATTCAGTGGTGAAGAATTGTTCACCTATGGGGAGTTTTGTAAGGAGAACTATCAGGCAGAGTCTGTCGAGTACATTGAACAGGAATCGATCTATCCCTTGTAGACTTCTATAGAGCATCCTGGATCTTAGGACAATGAGGAAGCTGGAAGCAGTGGTGGGGAACCATCGACTGTTGAAACCTGTTTTTGCGTTGAAGCCTTCTTCCCGGATGATTATTATGAGCTTGAGAAAGACCCAGTGCCTTCCTTCGTTATCCCATCGTTACCTTGCGAGGCTTTGCCATGCGAAACCACGGCTGGAAGTGAAGTTCCTGATGCTAGCTTTCAGGAGATCCACGAAGAAGTCCTTTCACTGGAGGATGCTCAGCTTGAGAAATATGTGTCGAGACCCCATGAGGTTGAGATGAAAGAGCTGCCTCCGGGACTGAAGTATGAATATTTGGGGAAGGATTCGACGCTGCCAGTCATAGTGAACTCCTCACTGCCTGAAGACCAGATGACCAAACTAATTGGTGTTTTAAAAAAGTCCAAGAGTGTTTTTAGGTATGCAATCGAAGATTTGAAGGGAGTGAGCTTGGTGCTTTGCTCACATAGGATACTGCTTGAAGATGAGTAAGCCTCCTCAATTGGGCCGCAACAAAGACTGAATCCCATCATGATGGAGGTGGTCAAGGAAGAGATTGTTAGGCTTCTACATGCCGATATCATATACCATATCTCCGACAGTCGCTGGGTTAGTCCGGTGCACGTTGTACCCAAGAAAGGAGGAATGACGGTGATTCGCAACGAGAAAAACGAGCTCATACCCACGAGGACCGTCATGGGGTACCGGATGTGCATCGACTACCAGAAGCTGAACAAGGCCACAAGGAAGGATCACTATCCTCTTCCTTTCATTGATCAGATGCTCGAGAGGCTGGCAAAGCATAACTACTTCTGCTTCATGGACGGGTACTCCGGTTTTCTTCAAATCCCCATCCATAATGATGACCACGAGAAGACAACTTTTACTTGTCCATTTGGGGCATTTGCTTACAGGAGAATGCCATTTTGGCTTTGCAACGCCCCGGCTACATTCCAAAGATTAATGTCCGCAATCTTCTCCGACTACTCCCAGGATATCATGGAGGTTTTCATGTACGATTTTTCCGTCTATGGAACATAGTTTGACTTATGCCTCCGCAATCTAACTAAAGTCCTGGAGAGGTGTCAAGATAAGGGTCTAGTTCTGAACTGGGAAAGATGCCATTTCATGGTCCAAGAAGGAGTTGTACTGGGACACGTCATTTCTTCAAGGGGGATCGAGGTAGACAAGGCAAAAGTAGAGGTGTTTGAAAAGCTTCCGCCTCCACTCAATCTTCGAGGGGTCCATGGTTTTTTAGGGCACGCGAGATTCTACCTCCGCTTTATAAAAGACTTCTCCAAGATTTCCAGGCCGTTGACTCAACTCCTTGTGAAGGATGCACCTTTCGTCTTCAACGACGAGTGTATGGAAGCCTTCCACCTTCTGAAGCAAGCCTTGATTTTCGCACCCGTGATTCAGCCGCCGGACTAGAATCTACCTTTCGAGTTAATGTGCGATGTTAGTGATTATGCCGTTGGAGCTGTCTTGGGGCAGAGGAAGGATAAAAATCTGCATGTTATATACTATACGAGCAAGACCCTCGACGTTGCCCAAAGAAATTATACGAACACGGAGAAAGAATTGCTAGCAGTAATCTATGCCATGGACAAGTTTCAGCAGTATCTTGTTGGTGCCAAGGTAATCGTGCAAACGGATCATGCGGCTCTCAAATACCTTTTGAGCAAGAGGGAGGCTAAGCCGCGGCTCATAAGGTGGATTCTCCTCCTCCAGGATTCGACCTGGAGATCAAAGACAAGAAGGGTGAGGAGAATGTCGTTGCCGATCACTTGTCCAGAATGCCTACTCTCGATTTGAATGCTACTCCGATTGACGACTCACTCCCTGATGAGCATCTCTTCTCCATCTCTTCCGCTTGGACTCCTTGGTACGCCGACATCGCAAATTATCTGACATGTGCCATCATCCCCCACAACGTGAGCTATCAGCAAAAGAAGAAATTCTTTCACGAGGTCCGTAAATTTTATTGGGATGACCCTCATTTGTACAAGACCTGTAATGATGGGGTGATACGAAGGTGCATTCCTGAAACTGAGGCGACCTCCATAATTTCCCATTGCCATGATCAGTAGTGTGGAGGACATGCGAGCGCTTATAAGACGACAGCGAAAATCCTCCAGAGTGGATTCTATTGGCCGACCCTCTTTAAGGACACCCATGCTTATGTCCAGGCTTGCGATAAATGCCAAAGGACGGGAAACATCTCCAAGAGGAATGAGATGCCTCACCACTACATTCTAGAGGTCGAGATCTTCGATGTGTGGGGAGTCGACTTCATGGGACCGTTCCCCTCGTCCTCTGGAAATCAGTTTATCTTGGTAGACGTGGACTATGTGTCGAAGTGGGTGGAAGCGATAACAAGTCCTACTAATGATTCCTGGGTGGTCGCCAAGTTCTTTAAAAACAACATCTTCCCGCGGTTCGGCGTGCCTCGAGTTTTAATCAATGACGGAGGGAGCCACTTTATAGAGAAGAAATTCGAAGCTCTCTTGAAGAACTACGGGGTGCAACACCAAATCGGACGTGCCTATCACCCGCAGACTAGTGGCCAAGTGGAAGTTTCTAACAGGGAGATCAAGAGCATACTGGAGAAGACAATGGCCAACTATAGGAAGGATTGGTCATCAAAACTTTCTGACGCGCTCTGGGCTTACAGGACGGCGTTCAAGACTCCGATTGACACAACCCCCTACCGGCTTGTCTACGGGAAGGCATGCCATCTACCCGTGGAATTGGAACACAAGGCGTTTTGGGCAATCAAGAACCTAAATTTTGACGCCAAGGAGGTTGGATGCCACCGACAGCTACAACTTAACGAGCTCGACGAGATCCGGCTCAATGCTTATGAAAATGACCGGATCTACAAGGAAAATTTGAAGCGGTGGCACGATAAGCACATCCTAAAGAGAGAATTCAAGGAAGGAGACTTAGTTATCCTATTCAACTCGAGGCTGAAGCTTTTTCCTGGAAAGCTCAAGTCGAGGTGGTCGGGACCCTTCCACGTCACCAAGGTCTTCCCGCACGGAGCTGTTGAGATAATGGGAAGAGATGAGCCATTCAAAGTCAATGGGTAGCGCCTAAAACATTATACGATAGGAGAACCAACATTTTCTCCGGTCGGAATCTCAACGATCGATGACTCGTCTTCAAACCCTCCGGATCAGAATTGACCACTAAATGAGGCTTCGAGCAAACGACTTTAAACAACAGCGCTTCATGGGAGGCAACCCAAGTTCTAAACCCTCATCTTTGTTTTTAGGATTAATTTTAGGTTTATTTTGCTTATTTTGATTGAATAAATTCAGCGACATGAACTTTCGTAGAGAGACTTAGGTAATTTGTGAACTTTTACAGGAAACAAGCCCCCAACCAATCGGTTGATCCCTCAACCGATTGGTTGGGACATATCAGACAATGGCCAATATCTGATTCTTCAGCGAACCGGTCGGGTGGAACAAACTGAAACCGGGTGGCAGATCGTGTGAGAACAGATGAAGTCTCAGAAAATTTGGGATCAAATCAACCGATCGGTTGAAAAGAAGCTGAGATCAGGTGGCTGTCTGGGTGAAACGTACCGTGATCTCGGGAAAATTTGGGAAGCGACCAACCGATCGGGTGAAAACTCACCCGATCGGTTCACCTGTAGCTGTTGACCGACAGAAGATTTTCAAAACTTACCCAACCGATCGGGTGAACCCTTACCCGATCGGTTCACTTTCGCCCTATATATACTCCCCCTCACCCGGCCTTATTCACCCGACCCCCACATTTCCGTTCGCAAGTCTCCCCTCTCTCTATCTTCCAAATCGATCTCCTCCATCAACCCCTCCACCCCTAAATCCACACGCTCACTCATTCCCATACTCCCCCACCATCAACACCCTTCCCATCAACAACATTCACTCGCCAAACGTCCAAACCCTAACTCTAGCCCCCAAATTTTCGAAAATTTCAATTCTTGTCGGATCCGGACCCACGCCCATACACACAGGAATCTCACACTTGAGTTCCTCAGTTCTCTCGAGGTGACCGATTTTGGTTTCACCTTCCGCGCCTTTAATTGCGATTTTACCTTGAGTTTCAACGAGCTTAACAATATTCTGAATTTCTCTCACCCTTCTCGTTATGTTGAATGCTCAACTCATGATCGGTCTGACATCTTTTCTTACTTTTGAGCTGATGGTGTTTGGCAACGGTTCACACGATATACCACCTTTCCTTCGGTAGCTCTTGCATCTTACATCATACACCCATGCTACCGCTTCGCCCATTGCTTCCTTGCCAACACCATTTTTGCCCGCGTGGATGTTTCCATGGTATCTAGGGATGAGCTCTTCTTTCTTTATGCCATGTCCCACGACATGATTCATGGACATATCCCTATGCCCATAAACACCGCTCATTGGATCATCCACGAGATCTTATCTGTTAGCCGCGCAACTTCTGGTTCTATCTGCTGTGGTGGAATGATTACTCTTATCGTCAGTTGTGTTTTGAGGATGCCGCCCCACCTCCCTATTTTACCTGGACGTAGCCGTATCGATCGTGACTACTTGATCGATATCGGCATGCTCACTCCTTTTGGTGAGGAGCTTGCAGTCTACCTCTACAGTCCTGCCTACACTGCTTTTGCCATCCTCCCACTCTCATCTCCTGAGAGACTCCCCATTCGCATTTCACATCTACCTTGGGAGTTCTACCCAGATCCTTGGTATGCCACTCTCGTACATTTTCCACCCTTGGATCCTCCTGACTGGCACCTGTATGTCGGTTCACCTGGTGCGATCATTATCCACCATGATCCGTCGATAAATTTTGATCCGCCGGTGATCCAGCCCATTGCCCCTCCTACTCCTGTCGACACACCCTCTCCTTCGTCTTCCGAAGACTCATTTCTCCATTATTCCCCTCCCTCCTCACCCTCTCCCTACCAACCCACTGCCAGCAGCTCCGATTGACCTCCCCTTAGCATATTTCTGCATCATCATGATTATATCTTATTGCTAGCATTGTCATGTCTAGCTTGGGGGAGGTCGTATTTTGTGTGTTTTGTCATGTTTTTCATTGTGGTGTGCTTGTTTATATATGTCGTGTGGTGAGATTTTCTATCATTTATTTTCTTTGTTTCTTTTTCCTTCTATTTAGTTTTCCTATCTCGTATGTGTGTTTTTCTTGTTTTTCATTTCTTTTTGTGTCGGTGCGTATTCCCCCCCATTTCCATTGCCCTCCCGCATTTACTTCTATTGCATTGAGGGTAATGCAAGTTTCAGCTTGGGGGAGTCGCAATTTGTGTGTCATTTGTGTCTTTTTCTTCGTTTTTTCACTACTACAAAAAGGACCTGTAATAGCACACCTTTAATAGCTCTTGCCAATTATAAGCGCTGTCAATTAAAGGCACATATAATAGACAGCGCTTCTTTTTGCAAGCGCTGTTAAAGGTCGAAGAATAGACAGCGCTTCTTTCTACAAGCGCTGTTAAAGGTCGGATAATAGACAGCGCTTCTTTCTGCAAGCGCTGTGTATTAGAGGCACAGATAATACACAGCGCTTGTAGAAAGAAGCGCTGTTAAAGGCCCCCCTTTAACAGCGCTTGCACAGACAAGCGCTGTTAAAGGGGGCCTTTAACAGCGCTTTCATAAACAAGCGCTGTTAAAGGGGGGCCTTTAACAGCGCTTCTTTCTACAAGCGCTGTTAAAGGCCTCCCTTTAACAGCGCTTGTTTGAAACAAGCGCTGTGAAAGGTATTATACTTTCTCGTTTCCCTCTTTTTATTTCAGGCCTAGCCGTCATCGACCCGATTGGAGAACCTTCTTCTTCCAAAGACCTCAAAACCCTAATCGAGGAGAATTCGACGTTTTTGGATGGCCTCGTGAAGCTGATCCCGGCGAGGTTCTACGTCCCCGGCCCCGACGAAGACGAGCGACCGTGGTTCCAGGCGCTGAGCAAGGCCGCCAAGGCCTCCGCCAAGAAGCAGTCTTGCGAGAACCTCAAGAAGGCCCGTCGCCGCAAATTCAACCCTGACAACCCCGCATCCACCCTCGACCTCCTCGAAAACTCCCTCAAATCCGACCCGAACCCTAAACTTAGTGACGACGCCGGAGAGAACCCTAACACTAGCTCGAAATCGGAGGAGCAATCCGTTACCTACGAGGGATCCGCCAGCGCCTCCACCGCCGGATCGAGGAGCTCAGGTCGGGACGCAACACCCGCCCCAAGAACGAGCCCATTAGCGATCAGAGGAAGAGGAAGAGGGAAGCTGACTAGACGCCATGGAAGGAAAGCTCTGAAAAATCTCTAGAACTCTAACCCCTTCCCCAATCCAAGAGCTCTCTCACCTCGCCCAGCGATGTGGGGCCCTCAACCTCGCCGAGGGCTTCCCCGATTTCCCCGCCCCTAACCACATCAAGTGCGCCACCGTCTCTGCCATCAGCTCCGACTTCAATCAGTACTGGTACAATAACCCTGCAACCTTCTTTCTAGCTATTTTAAGGCCCTTTTCTTCAGTCACTCAAGTTCTAGCATTCTGCTACAGGCACGTGCAAGGCATTTGCGAGCTGCTGGCAAGGAGGATGGAGGAGACCCATGAGCTCGGCATAGACCCCGTCACGGACATAGTCATTTGCTGTGGGCAATCCGAGGCGTTCGCGGCCACAATGTTTGCATGTAATTGCTCTGGTTTCGTGTTTTTCCTTTCGTTTGTGCGAGACCTATGTCATTGTGATACCCATTATTCTCTTGATCGATTATAGCCGTGTAACAGTAATTGATGAGGGAGAAGTGTTGTTGTTTGATCCTGCTTACGAGACTTACAAGACGTGCATACGTTTAGCCGGGGGAGTTCCTGTGAGTCGGTTGCTCCGTTTTCGCTCTCAACTTTTTGTGATAAGCTTTGATCTTTAAAAAAGAGGGTAAAATTTTAGGTGTATGTGCCGCTGGATCCGCCTTGCTGGGCTCTGGATGCCGACAGGTTGTTGAAGTCGTTTACAAGTCGGACTAAGGCTCTGGTTCTTAACAGGTTAATGGTTCTTAACAGCTAATGCAGCTTTGTTGGCAGCCAGGATTTTGGCAGTTATGGATTCTGATCTGTGGGATATGTGCAATTCTGGCAGACTCACAGTCTTTTTAAACTCAAAATAAACAGCATTTGCCAAATTCTGTGCTCATTGTTGGTATTCATATTGCTCATTGTTCGGATAGGTTGATCAAGTACCAAGACGGCATGAAAGACACTGTATTGAGGAAAGCAGAGAAGCTCGAGGGTGAAGGCTGGGAAAGATACTTAAACCCTTGAGCTCTCCTAAATCTATTATGGTGAAAGTTCTGTTTTGCATCTAAATGTTTATGATTCCATACTTTTTCAATGATGACTACAGTTTGTTGAAGCTTATATTTTTCTTGCATGCAGGTTTAATTCTACAGATTACAATTAACTTGTACACTAGAGGTTTGGAGCTCTAGGATGACAACCACCAAATATTACACTGCAACAGGAAATCTTTACTCTTCGGAAACAGGGAAGCTACCAAGCATTTTCCTATTATACTATAAAGTGATACACAGCCATCTGATATGTGCAGATGGTGTATGTGTCACCTGATTAATGATTTGGTAGGGTAAGTGCAAATAAGCCTGGCATTTTCTCATCCAATCATGACGCTTCACGCATTTGTTCTTAACAAAAATCAAATTTCGATATATTAGTTGCATGCATAGCAGCATGGGTCAATTTGATCTCTTCCCAATGAATTCTTTAGATTGTCAATTTGACCTTCACCCAATGTATTTTGTGTGTGAAACTATTGCATTTAATTTGGGCCGTTGTAAAATGTAATACCAAATTAAGTGTACTCATGATGCATGTTGCAGTAAATATGTTTGGCATTACACAAGAAATTTTTGCATTTGTCTCGATGTAATATTTCTTCTTCCAACATTCAAATTAAAATATAATAAAGGGTCTCGGAATACTTTGTCTGAAAGTAAGGGAGCATAGACGCAAAATTCCACTTGTCATAAGACGCTTAATACATGAAAGACGTATATTAGGAAAATAGATCCTCATAGGCGATATTGGAAGATGATTGGGCTCATGAGTTTCTCCATTACATGTGACACACATTAACTTGCATTTCTAACATAAAACTAACGGAGACATTCAAAATTGCCAACCTTGCTTACAAGCATTAAAAAATAGAATTACAGTATAAATATCAGATAAAACAGATAAGAAACCCAGTAAAGACATCTTACCTTGCCAGAGTATCACGAAGCAGAAAATTATTTAAACATTAAGGAAAACAGGTTGCTACCAGAAGATGCCGACTTGCCATTCTTCATCCTCTTCAAAGCTTTCATCCGTTCGATCCAGGCTCGTTTCTACAAAATTTTCAACTTGAGGATTTTGTTCAAGTTGATCTTTTGTTTACTAGAGTTGACTGATGTGCATGTATAATGTTCTTCATTGTGTAATACCATGGAATTCTCCAATTCTTATCTCATTAGTCGTTACTAACATTTGTTACCTTTCTTTTTTGTTTTAATGATATACAATTTTTTTCAATATTATTCAAGGAGATGAGTAATGCAACAGTGAGATATATCTCTGACAAAGTCTCAGGTTGAATGAATGATTGTATTTGCTTCTATAATTGTTTTTTATAGAAATAGACCTAGCATTTGCATCCGATATTGAATGAATTGTTTAGAAATAGACCTAGTATACTTCCAGCATTTTTCTTGCTAGGCAGTACAATTTTCTAGCATACTTCCGATCTCGGTCTAAAGGTAGTTTGGCAGGACAAATTTCTCCTTCATTGCATTTTTTTGGCAGGACCTTTCAAGGTTTGACTTTGACCTCTATATTATAGCTGATAAGTGCCTTTCAACTATTCTATTAACTGTGATGTATAACTGATTTGTTTACTACACATATTGAATTGATGAATGTCATCCCTTAGGTATACAGAACTATTACTGGAACCGGGGATACTTCTGCTCGGTGATTTGGCTCTAACTGGAGATTTTTGAAGGTGAATAATTTCTTATTTTTTCTTCGCTTATTATGTTTATCCATGTCATCTTATCTTTAATGTATTTTTCATTTTTCTTATTTATTTTTAGGTTCAATGGGATGAAGCTGCCAATTCCGAAGGCCATAAAGAATTTCACCATGGGAAATAGAGAATTTCAGTGTATCCACAAATTATCTGAATGATTCTCAACCTTCTCCTCTTAAGAGTGCTTGGTTAGCAATTGACCTCCCCTCCGTCCGAAGAGAAGGTGAAGCTGTTCCTATGTTCCTAACTTCTTTGAGATGGCTAAATTTTATCGAAAGAAATATGAAGTATAACATTTAATTCCAAATTTAGAGGTGATGCTTTATTAATTACATCTAACTAGGATTTAACAGAACAACAAACTTCTTTTGTGAGGCTTCTGTGAATGAGAAGGCATACATATATTGAACAAAATTAGTCGAAGCTTCAGGATCAAGCATTCCTATCTGTCAAGAGTTCCAAAAAAATCTGATATTTTGTATGTTCAATTGGATAACCAATTTAGCTCTCCCTTGTCAGAAAAAAGGGCGTTCAAAATTATGATATGTACCGGGCATCATGATTCTAAACATCTAAGAATATTTACAGCCAAAACTTATATTTTTTTGGGACTTGTCAGCCATGAATCTTTTGTTGCAAATTAATACATTGTTTATTATAGAATAAGCCACTTGATGGATTGTTAGAATTTTTCCAAGGATTTCTTTCTGCCAAAGATGTTTAATCATTTTTGGGGACCATTTGGAGGTTGAGTCATTTATTTGATGTCTGCAACATATTTGTGGGCATAACAGTATTCCTTTAGTGAAATATCAATACAAATTTTATGATGGAAAATCGGAATCACAAATATTTTTAACGATGTCTGCCAATGGATGCTACGTCTCCAACAGAGAAAAATGATATATCAAATGCTAGAAGGATTGGAATGCAGAACGAATGTTCGAGTACTAAATGGGTCTTTAAGCATTGCACATGCTCTTGCACATACTCCCCATAGTGACCATGCCTCACCGTTTAGGCCCACTGTCCTATAGAAGTGTAGAAATGAATATGTTGTATTTTTTGTATTTTTTATTCTAAAGAACAAACTGACCAACCTAAGACATACATTAGGAAGGTAAATGGTACATTTCTAGGAAGGTCAGATACAGGATGCAAATATGATGAGGGAACAAGTAATTAAGGGATATCACAAGGATACGGCGGCACATGCTGTGCTCACGCCATCATATCCTCATGCTGTGCTCACGCCATCATATCCTTCTTAGTGATAAATCTGAGAACTATTGAGTTATTATGCTATGAATGAACTCAGTAATTTGTCTCAAAATTGAATTATTTGATTGCTTTTATTAATTATTATTTTTTGTAATATTTTTTTAGGATCCATAACTAAACATTATTGATGTAACATGACTTGTACTAGATGAAGCTTCCGAGCCACAAAGACATCAGACCACATCAATTGGAATAAAAGGAACCATTGGCTACGCTGCTCCAGGTACGTGGACATTGTTCCTTTCATGTTAGCTCTAATGCACGTCAATTCCCAGGAGTTATTTAAAAGGAAAAGATGGTCTCGCAAAAACTGGCACCTCACATCTCATTCTATTCCCCCAAAAAATTTAATTATAACATAGCATGGCATTACATAGGTATAAGTTTGGTTAACATGTGGAGATTTAAGTTTCCATTAGCATGACATTTATTCCTTTTTATACAAACACGATACACTTTGCATTCAATTCGTTATGCATTGCAGAATATGGAATGGGTTGTCAAGCAGCTCCAACTTGGACCGTCGCTAGACTAAGCGTTACCTTGAGATGTTTTATGCACTCAAGTACCGCGATTTGGTAAGATGTTCTCTTCCAGTAAGCTATTCCTTTAAGACTAACAGAATTAAATGGTTATGCTAAATTTCGCCGCAAATTTCTACTTCAGGCAAAGTCCGTTCCTTTGGCCATCGATGGAGAGGTTGCCGCCAATGGTACTAAATGAGAGAAAGAGCGGAGCAAGGGAATAAATAATGTCCGGGGAGATCGAGCTTCTGTTTTTAAGTTTTCTCGAAGAGCAGTGGATTTTGTTTTCTTTTGCATTCTGCTTTCTGTCTTTCTCGCATTAGGGAGTTGTTTTAGAATCACAAATTGCAGAAGTTGCAATTTAATTGGTCGTGAAATGTATTCTTCGGAGTGATTTAATGGATATTGACTGATAAGTTTTATATGCGATAATATTTCTTATTTGTATTACAGATCATCTTCCAATATCAATGCACATTGTCTAATTTATGTGATTGTTGAATAAAAACAATTTAATTTGATTGTTCCTTATAATGATTGTTTCTTGTATTTAATGTTATTGGTGGTTTATTTAAGCATTTTGAACATTAAATAGATCTATTTAAATATAAAACATAGGGAGAAACGATAAAATGAATTGAAACAAGCGAAGTCTATCTGGGACCTTTAACAGCGCTTCTTTAGTACAAGCGCTGTTAAAGGCACCCCTTTAACAGCACTTGCACAAACAAGCGCTGTTAAAGGGGGGGGCCTTTAACAGCGCTTGCAAAAACAAGCGCTGTTAAAGGGGGGCCTTTAACAGCGCTTGCACAAACAAGCGCTGTTAAAGGCACCCCTTTAACAGCGCTTGCACTAACAAGCGCTCTTAAAGGCCCCCCTTTAACAGCGCTTGCACTAACAAGCGCTGTTAAAGGCCCCCTTTAACAGCGCTTGTTAGTGCAAGCGCTGTTAAAGGCCCCCCTTTAACAGCGCTTGCACAAACAAGCGCGGTTAAAGGGGGGCCTTTAACAGCGCTTGCACAAACAAGCGCTGTTAAAGGCACCCCTTTAACAGCACTTGCACAAACAAGCGCTCTTAAAGGTCCCCCTTTAACAGCGCTTGCACTAACAAGCGCTGTTAAAGGCCCCCTTTAACAGCGCTTGTAAAGCGCTATTAAAACCAGCCCCCTTTAGCAGCGGCGAGATAGACAGCGCTTGTAAAGCGCTATTAAAGACCTTATTTAAGCGCTGTTAAAGGTCCATTTTGTAGTAGTGTTTGGGTCGTTTTCTTCGTCTTTTTCTTTTTCTTTCTTCCATTTGTCCTCTCTCTCCTAGAGATGACCCCATATGATGAATTTCCACTAAATCACGCACACACCTAGCATGGCTTCGATTTTCACTTTCACTAACCCTAGAAAGCCGAGTCCTCTTGCATTTCATGCATCGTGGGTCCACTTGCTTTTACGTGAATCGTGTGTTGTGCCTAGATGTTTGGTGTACTTCTACTTTGTGACTTTGATTTATATGTCTGTCCTGGGATGACCCCTAGATTATCATGCTTCGATTTGAATATGAGGTATTTGTTTCTCCTGTTTGCTTCTATATGCATGAATATAATTATATCATATATTTCAATTCGCATGTGTCGGGATTCCACAACTAGGACTAGGATAACCCATTTACCCTATGCTCTGATTAGCGAAAAAAAATCTCCTTTGCCCAAGTGTTTAGAATCCGATTTCTTTTTTATTTTTTACTTGGTGCAAATCCCCTCGTCGTGTATCGTTCTCCCACTTGGGAGAGTACACATGTATATATCCCAAAAGCCCAAAAATCAAAAAAAGAGAAAAGAAAAACCCAAAATAGAAAAGAAAAGAGAAAAGAAAGAAAAAGGAAAGTGTATAGCCAAAATCTAAAAAAAATACAAATGCCCAAAAACCCAAAAAAAATGTGTGAATATTTTCCTACCTACCGAGAATAAAGGGAAGGCGAGAGTTTGCACTGAGTGTGGTGATTTCCTAGGAACTTTCTAAAAGGAACTTTCTAACATCATCTCAACCCCATCGTTTTCGAAAACACTTGGAATAGGAACTTTCTAGTTATTATCTAGGCGATAGTGTGGTGATTTCCTAGTCCCTAGCTGTGGAGTCCCTGACGCATGATATGCTTCGATTCTTACTTTCTTCTCATGCATGCTAGAGATACTATTCACCGCTTATTCCAAATCGAATCGATATTTGGGTCTTTCCTTGGATTTGTGTATATGGAGCTTATTGCACAATGTAGATAGTGACACCGTCTGCTACCATATGACCACACTCACTCGCGCTTCGTCGTGTGGGCCTACGACACTTGTTTGGACTCGTTTTCTTTGGTTTAGTGTTGTGATTTGTCGCTGGCTTGCTAGGTGTGGCGTTTTTGGTTTTGTTGGCTCTGACGGGCGATTTAGGATTTTGATTTCTCTTTCTTTCTCTTTTTCTCTATTTTCTCCCTCAGAGCTCCTACTCTCACTCATCTTCCTCGAGGACGAGGAAGGGTTCACCTTGGAGGATTTTGACGTGTGTCTATATTTTATATATTCACGCACGTCTTCTTTGTGTTTTCCGTTATTTTTCGCCGTCCCGCATCCATTTTCTTGTGTTTTCTAGTTTTCTTTCACTTCTCCATGTTTTTGTGTGTTTGTAGGAGATTGCTAGCGTGGGGACACATAACGAAGATATCATAAGTCCCCGGAGCAACGGGAGGAGTCACGCGCGATCCAGGGGGCCAAACGATGAAGATTGCCATCTTCAGCCCCCACCCGATCGGTTGGACACTACCAACCGATCGTGTTATGCACGCGTGTCTGACCCGGATGCAAGCTGAGGCGAAGTGCAGCATCAACCGACCGGTTCGCCGACCGGTTGAACACATCAGAGTTCTCGGGAATTTGGAGCTGAATTCTAAACGATTGGGTGACACTCACCCAATCTGTTCACCTGTAGCCGATTCTTCCAAAAGACAACCCGGAGAGCTCAACCGGTGGGTCGCTGACCGTGTGAAGTAGACAGAAGTCTCTGTTCTTTTGGGTGATAATTCCAACCGATCGGTGGATTACTCAACCGATCGTTTCACCTGATGGCCGCATCTCCTCAAACGACGACCCGCTTGCTTCACCTGATCGTTCCAAGCATCCGGCTGAAGTTTCTGAAGACCGCAGCCGAAGAATCAAGCAGCTCACCCGATCGATTGATACTTCAACCGATCGAGTGAAGTCGTTTTCTATATATAGTTGCCTAGGTTTTCAAAAAACGCAGCTTTTGATTTTCTCTGTCTTTTTCTCCATTTGTGACGGCTGGAATTTTATTGTTATTTGTAAGTTTTCTTATCTTTGTGAAACTTTGATATTGTCTTAATAGCATTTCTAATACTTCATTTCAATTGCCTGATTATGATTTCTACGGTTGATTTTCATTTAGATTGCTTTTTAGCTATAATGTGTGAGTAGTTCCCAAATCTGGGATTTTGGTGGAAACCCCTTCGTGGGTTCTCCCTAATGCGTCCATAGGACTAGGAAATCGGTAGGGATTAGGAATTTAGACAGTTACACGGGGTTTTTCATTGTCATCGGTGGGAAAAAGATCACCTTTGACCATAGGGCCAAGGGGGGTTAAACTTGGCAGTTGACTCCCTAGCCACAGCTCACGCCCTTAGCGTAGACATCGAATCCTAGCGCGTGGGAACGGCATGATGAGATGTCGGGAGTTATCGTTGCGAGTTTAGTGCTTCTGGAGTAGGTCAGTGTTAATGGACATGGGAATGCCCACTAACCGAACCTGGGTAGTCCGGCGTATCATCCTGGGCACCGACCGGAATATCGGGCACATGGGACGCTGGTATCACTCTTAGAGGTAATGTCTCACCACTAAACCCTAATTCCGATCGTATTCCCATCCGTCGGTCGTAATAGTGAGAACACATGATAGGGTGGAAACCAAAGTCCTAGGTTTTCTTTTATATTGTTTATCCTCGTATCTATATTCCGTGACAAACCATCAATCGATTCGGGCTAGCTCACCCATAGGGTGAACCGGTTCCTCTTTGACACATGCACAACCACGCCTCCCTGTGTTCGACCCCCAAGCCACACTATAACACCATGCGCTTGCGGTATAAATAATTAAATCTGGTATCCCCAATCATATTGCACCTTATTGTGTCACAAACTGGGGATGTCACATACCTTATTCACGTGCTTGAAATATATTTCGGATTTCATTGCATCTTGCCATTTATCAGAGTCTCTACTCTTTATGGAATCCTGGAAGCTAATAGGATCATCACCTAATATGATGCTATCCTCAATCCCTTCGTCTACGAGAAAACCGTAGTACCTATCAGGGACTCGAGGAATCCTATCAGACTTCCTAACGACTGGTTGGGAGATATCAGTTTCTGATTCTCCCACTAGTTCCGACACTTGTTCATGTGTAAATACTTCTTCCGAACATTTGTCCAGATCAATCACCTTGCTAGTTGATTCCTTCACAAGGAAATCCTTTTCTAAAAAGGTGGCATGTCTAGAGACAACAATTTTTTGTTGCTCTCGATGGTAAAAGATATATCCTAACGAATGTCTCAGGTACCCAATGAATTTACACAGAATAGATCTGTCTTCCATTTTGTATGGATTATGCCTTTTGACATATGCATGACAACCCCACACCCTTAAGTGATTAAGGCTGGGTTTCTTGCCAGTCCATATCTGATATGGTGTCATCAGCACAGACCTTGATGGAACCTTATTGAGAATATATATAGCAGTTTCCAGGGCAAAGCCCCAGAGGGAAGTTGTTAACTCAGCTTCACTTATCATGGATCACACCATGTCTAACATGGTGCGGTTCCTCCTTTCTGACACACCGTTATGTTGAGGTGTGTAAGGAGGTGTGACCTGAGAGAGAATCCCATTCTCTTTTAAATATGCAAGGAATTCATGGCTCAAGTATTCTCCTCTTCGATCTGATCGAAGGATCTTAATACTTTCCAGTCTGTTTTTCAACTTCGTTACGATACTCTTTGAATCGCTCAAAGGTTTCGGACTTGTGTTTCATCAAGAACACATGTCGAAACCTAGAGTGATCATCAGTAAATGTAACGAAATATGAAAATCCTCCTTTGGCTAATGTAGACATGGGTCCACATACATCAGAATGTACTAGACCCAAGAGTTCAATAACTCTCTCCCCTTGACTTGCATAAGGAGTTTTGGCCATTTTACTTTTGAGGCAAGACTCGCAAGTGTCGAATGACTCATAATTCGAGAGGCCCAAGGGCCCCTCTTTATGTAACTTGCCTAGTCTCTTCTCTCCGATATGGCCTAGTCTACAGTGCCAAAGGTAGGTTTCATTAAAACCTGATTCCTTACGTTTTCTTGTATTAATGTTTAATACAACTTTATTACTCAAAGTGCATACACCATTGTTTAGTGTCCCAAAACCTATCAACTTACCATCAAAGAAAATTTTTATAACATTTTCGTTGATAGCAAAATTATAACCTTATCTAGCCAAAATCTAGACGGAGATAATATTGCATAGGAAGTTTGGGATATAGTAATATTGCTTCAAAAGCAAAGTTAGCTCCACTAGCTACTGTGTGTTTTAGATCTCCCACGGCTACAACATCAACATTTGCTGCGTTGTCGACTTAGAGAACGATTTCAATCTTTTCGAGCTTTCTATTCTCTGTAACTGATTACAGATATGAGAGCCTGCACTGGTATCTAATACCCATGCATTAGAATTCACAGAAAGAATTACACTTTGCATTATTGAAGTTGAGGCATTAAAATGCCCTTTCTTCATTTGTTCCCGTACTGCTATTATTCCCCTCAGCCAGTCCTTTTTATTATTACAGTTAATATATTCTTATCTTGGATATTTTTAGTACTACTTGTCAAGCTGCAAAGATTAGAACTCCTATAGTTAGCATGTGTTCAAAATATTTTAAATATAATTAGAATGGTTTCTATCCAATTATACTCTCCCACTATTTTAAAATCATTTAAGCCATAACATAATTAAAATTTCGGAGGGACAGGAATCCAACAACCCTGAGTCGCCTGACCTTGAGTGTAGCTCAACAAGTCGTTTGACTCTACTGTCGGTAGACAAACTCTTCGTCAATCATATCGTATATGACTCCCTATTTGATTTTTACCCCTAGTCATTTGAGATCATAAGTGTGCTCATCCAAATCACTATAACTAGTCTAGTCAGACCTTTGTTTTGCGTCTAGCTTGACTTACGCCGGCACTCGGAGTATTCACGACACGATGGTTTCTGTCAAGTTTAGACTACATCATTGCCTTAACTTACGTCGGTGCTCAGTGTATTCACGACGCGACGGGTTGGGTTAAGACACATGATGAAGAAATTGGCTCCTATAAGGTTACCGTGTCACATCTTGAGTGTAGCTCAACAACTGTAACACGGATCCTACAGATCCCAACGTCTAAAACAAAGAGGGCTACGAATTATCTTGTAAAAGATTTATTAACGTATTTGAGTAGATATAGTTGATGGTCTTGCATAGTAATGATTCGCATCTTCGGTCCAGCAGACACGGCCATGGAATTGATTAAGCCAGGGTCACTAACACCTAGTCAAGCTAGGGTGACCCAGCAAACTCAGCCAAGCACGTTGACCGGTATCATGGTCCATTGAAGTTGCTTTTCATTTATATGCGTAACTATCAACTATTGTCTTTTATTAATACTAGTTAATCCTTATCAACTAGTGGATCCTTAAAATTCAGAATTTTATGGATTTGTTCAAAGATTTTTATTAGGTGCTTATTAACTATAAGGATTTGAGTCAATATGCCGCTACCCTAATCGTCCATTAGGCATTAAAACAAATTTTTAATAGATAGCAGAAAAGATCTAAAAATTATCTTATAATGATTAGAAGATTTTTTAATGGCTAACCTAACAAGGTATTTTTTTCATTATCAAATAAGCAAGAAAATTAAACCATTAAACGTCTTAAGATCATCACATGAATTAAAGGTTTTAATTATCACATAATTAACATGCAAATCATATTCGTTGCAGTATTAGAACAAAGTAGACATAGCTCTGATACCAATGTTGGGATTTTCAAGGTCCCTTGGGGCATATATTCTATTCTTAAGTCAGACGAACAAAATATAAAAGAAGCAGCGGAAAAATATTATTAAACTCTTTAATAAAAGCTACCCTAAGAAAACATGCTCCCTAGCCAGGATTATCTACTGACTCAGGTTGGATTTGACCAACCCGAGAAAGGTCTAACTGCTGTAAAATATGAATGGCATAAAAAGGACTCACCCGGAATAGTGCCTTGGTACTGGCAAGATGTACCGCACCGTCTTCTCGTACCGCACCTCAAGCTGAGCCGCTTTCTGAACTGCACCGTGCTTCGCCTCGAGTTGAACCGCCTCCCGAGATGCCCCGCGCTTTCGAGCCGATAACTTTCCGAAGAAAGTTTCACTTGAGCAGACCCACACCAGAGACTTCTAGATCAGATCCAAACCTCCTCGTAGTCTTGCTAGGACCCGATTGGAGGATAGAAAGAACTATAGAGGAAGAATAATTAAGTCTTGATCGAGAGTGCTCAAAAGTTTCGGAGCTCTCAATCAGAGACTTGGTGCAAGCTTCAATGAAGCGGGGGCACCCTATTTATATAGGAGACCGCCCCCTCCTCATTTGCTACGAGCAATGTGGGATAAAAATTAGTGAAGAGAGATTTCATTAAGTTAGAGAGCCTTTCTCAAAGGCCTAACTTCAATCAATTAAATCTCCCTCACCATTGAGCTCTAGAGATGATACAAGTTATCATTTCAAAGGGCTAGGAATGGTGAGCACGTAGGAACAAACGGTGATGAAATACGACTTGTTTTCCCCCTTCAAACAATTGCTCAAATTTGATCAAAAGTCACACATTTCGTAGCCGTCATGGGTTTCAAAAACCCTAGCCAAAACAACTTAAGTTGCGGGCGTGCCCGCTAAGCTAGCGAGGGCGCCCGCCAAGGCCAATGGGCATGCCCGGATAGGGCACGCCCGGAGCAGGCGCACGGCCTGCTTTACTCAGCTAGCTGCGCCTGCTGGGATTAGCAGGCCGTGCCCGCTGAACTCATCAGGCCGCGCCCGTTTCTGCTGCGAGTGGACCCGCTTGTCCAAGTGGGTCTAACCCACCTTTGCCTTTTGCTGTTTTTGTGTTTCTAGGCTCGTTTGAGCTCTGATTCCAACGCTGTTTGTTCCTTTGGATTCCTCAAGAAGTCCTCTTCAATCCCAAATGCTTTAATCTTACAACTAACTTATGAACTTAATAATTCTATTGCATCGAATACATTCCTCTTTACGATTATCATATTACTAAGACGTGAATACTACTCGATGTGAGACCCTACAGCCTGACCCTACTACAGGTTGAGACTCGAAGTCCCTAGACAATAGTAACCACGAACAGTAGGTGTCATCCCTATTTGAGAATCATACTTACGTGATTGACTTGTCGGCAAAAGTGCCGTCGGAATCACACTGACTGTGTCCGTGATGAATTCCGTAGCTTTAGTCCCTTCGTCTTAACTATGTCACTTGCCTAGCCTAGGGTATGGAACTCTGTCAACCCCATTAGCTATCAGTGGTCAGTATCCATCTGTCTCTGGTACATTCATGTTGTACATCCTACAACATACCTTGACCAAGGTTTTATCGAGAGGCGTACTGACCTGCGACACTAACTTCCCATTAACGAAAGAGACGAATCCTGTCTTGTTCACTACTCAACTCGTATGCTTCAAGTGTCACCCAGCATAAGATCTTTCAGCAGGTCTTGCCTCGAAGCTAGATCATAGACCTAAGTGACACTGTTCATGCACAGCTTCGTACAATGATCTCAAGTCCTAAGGACCAACTTGCCTATCATCACTAGAGTTATTAATGATAGTTAGTTAATGCTTAACCATTTGATAACTCTTTATTTGGGTCGTTCAATGGACTCATTCTCCAATGAGCATATGTGTCTTGTCTCCGACTTCATCAAGTCGCATGATTATGAGACCAACAAGACAAAGACACAATGGTCTGTCCAATATGTCGATATCCTATCTCAACGCATCTATGACCACGAACACTTTTAAGACTCAAGCTCCTATTGGTCAGACATTTCTCATAATCACGATCTCTATCTCGAAACATGTATGACCTAACTTGGAGTCTAAGGAAATTATCTAAGCAATATATAAAATATAAAATTACTCAGACAATTTGTACCAGAAAGCATACTTTCATTTATGAACAAGATGTTTACAAAGATAAATAGCCTCTAGGGCATACATCTCTCTACAAGGAAAAGGCAGAGTTGAAGTGGGCGCTGCTCCAGCATCCCCAGCCTTACGGCTGATCAATGTGTTTAGTTATACCGCTCAGGGAGTGACCCCAGCCTTAAGGGTGATCCAAGTTTTTGGTCAGCCTGTTGGGGAGTGGCCCACAGCCGTAAGGGTGATCCAAGTTTTTGGTCAGCCCACTGGGGGGCCCACAGCCTTACGTGCACTCCAAGGGTTTGGTCAGCCCGCTGGGGGAGTGGCCCCCAGCCTTACGGCTGATCCACGTTTTTGGTCGACCTACTAGGGGAGTGGCCCCCAGCCTTACGACCGATCCCAGTTCGGTCAACCCGCTTGGGGATTGGCCCGCAGCCTTATGGCTGATCCAAGTTTTTTGTCAGCCCACTGGGGGAGTGGCCCCCAACTTTACGGCTGATCCAAGTGTTTGGTCAGTCCACTGGGGGAGTGTCCCCTACCTTACAGTCAATCCAATTTTTTGGTCGGCCCGCTGGGGGAGTGGCCCTAAGCCTTACAGTTGATCCAAGTTGGATCAACCCACTAGGGGAGTGGCCCTCAGCCTTACGGTTGATCCAAATTTTTGGTCGGCCCACTGGGGTAGTGGCCACTAGTATTACGGCCGATCCAAGTTCAGTCAGCCTGCTAGAGGAGTGGCCCATAAGCTTACTATCGATCCAAGTTTTTGGTCAGCCTGCTGGGAGAGTGGTCCCTTGCCTTTTGGCCAATCCATATTTTTGGTTAGCCTGCTGGGGGAGTGGCCCCCAACCTTATGGTCGATCCATGTTTTTGGTCAGCCTGCTGGGGGAGTGGCCCCGAGCTTTACAGCTGATCCAAGTTTGGTCAACCCGATGGGGGAGTGGCACTCAGCCTTACAGTTGATCCAAGTTTTTGGTTGGCCCGCTGGGGGAGTGGTCCTCAGCCTTACGGCTGATCCAAGTTTTTGCTCCATCCTCTACGGGAGGGGCCCCCAGCCTTACGATCGATCCAAGTTTGGTCAACCTACTCGGGTAGTGGCCCTTAGCCTTATGGTTTATCTAAGGTTTTGCCATGATTCTAGTTGGGTAGAGCCACAGTCTCTGCGTATTTTAAGTAGCATAGAAATTTTGGAACGAGCAGATCAAATGTGAGCACACTTATTGGTGTTTTATTAGTTTGAAAAAATGAGTACACTTTTTGTTGATGAGGAAAGGAAAGGAACTAATATGACAGGAACATGCAAGCGTTACTTTCATGACAGAAAATAAGCGGAATGGTCCCCAAGCTAGGTTAGCTGTCCTTCGTCCTAGGGCTTGCGCTCATATGATGATCTGGGTAGAGGGTTGGATGATGGCCAGCCCCTTTTCTCATTCTGCCACCCTCGAGGTTCCCTCTCCGTGGTTTACCTTTGCGGTGTCGACAAAGTTCTTCAGATTCCCCCGATTGATCAGCTTCTCAATGTCATTCTTCTGATGCTAGCAGTCCTCGGTGTCATGCCCATGGTCCTGGTGGTACCTGTAGAACTTGGTCTCGTCTCACCGACCACCTTTAATCTTTGGGGGTTACTTGTTGATGTAGCCCTTGTTTTGAGCATAGGCTATCACGACCTCTTTGGGGGCATTTAGCTCCATGAAGATCATGTCGTTCTTGTCTGGCCGGTCCAATGGGTTCCTTTATTCTTTCCTACGATCTCCTTGTTCTCGACAGGCCTTCCTTAGGCATAGTTTCCTTTTTGGGTTCGGCAGGCTTTTGAAGGGACCTGGGTTGCCAGTGCTTCCTCTGCCATCATGAACTGTTTTACCTTGGAAAGAAGCTGATCTAGGTCACTTGGTGGCTTTTGGTGCAAGGATTTCATGAGGTCCTCGCACCGGAGCCCCTTATTAAAAGCACCAATGGTGACCTCCTCACTGTAGCTTACAACGTCTAGTCTCTTAAAGATGAAGCACTTCAAGAAGCCCTTCAGGGTTTAACCCGACATCTACACCAAATTGAACAAGAGATCTGATCTTCTCTTCCTCCACTGTCCTGCCATGAAATGTTGAAAGAAGGCATCTGTAAGGCTTCCGAATCTCCCAATGGATCAGTTGGGGTACAAACCACTCCTTTGCCAATTTTTTGAGAGTGGTATGGAAGCCTCTGTAGAGCAGCACATCATCAGCTTCTTGGAGTTCTATGACCCCATTGCAGTCCTAGACGTGCTCTTAGGGGTTTCTTGTGCCATCGTACTTCTCCAGATTAGGCACCTTAAACTTGGAGTATAATCGAAATGAGATGATCCTCTTCTTCAGCAGGTTGTGTTTGTCTTCCAAGCTTACCCAGGGAGAGCGGTGTCACTAGACGTCTCCTCGGCTGTTGCCTCGCCTCAGTCGGTCATTGGAAGCAATGTAAGAATCGCTTCAGTAGCTACCTAGGTTGCTAGTTGGGTTAGGACGTCGGGTGGCAAACCTCCGGGATTTCCTCTTGTGGCCCGCTTGAGGCCTTCGATGCGGGCTCCTACTCTCTTCTCATCGACTCCATGGGCGCCTGATGTTTTCCCAAGTGGTGAGGTGGTTGCTCTCTTGCTTAGGGGGAGGCCTCTGATGCCTGGAAGTGGCTATGGATAAGTTGATCACGGTCCTCTCATCCCTCCTCTCCTCATCTCAGGGAGAAATGGGGGTCTAAGAACATTGCAAAGATGAGGGGAGGGGCATCCTGAATCGCTACTCCAGGTTCCGGTATGCCTCTTCTCGGTCTACGACTATGGCAGACCATATTGCAGGGCATTATCGAGGATGGCTCTAGAAGTTAGGCGGGCTTCCCGTTGGTCAATGTTGTGAACCAACGAGCCATTCTATGATTGCTGCCAATGTTTGTATGTTGGTGTTCATTTCCCTTGTGAATAGGTGAAACTACTCCAAAGTCACTAGCTATGATTTGGGTGTCTCTCTAGTAGAGGTGCCGAGGTCCGTGTCGGGTGGCGAATAGCTGGCCTCCTCCATGATAGTGAGTAAGTAAGGCCCCCATTGGTGGGCTGAGCCATGTCAGGTGTAGAAGATGACGTGGGTGTTGACTTCGTTCCCACAGACAGTGCCAGATGTTTCAGGTTGTTTTTTACCATATGTATTGATGGAAGGGAGTCCGAAGGATGCAGATGACTTGGCATTCAAGGCCGACCTTTGTGACGTCGACTGAGATCACTCTGAGAAGAGCGAGCTCTGGACCGAGCAGCGGATGCCAAACTGATCTTCGGCCGAACTATCTCTTTCGCAATTTGTAAGACATGAAGCTCGTCAGGGGGGTCGGATCTGGGTTTCAACCAAATCCAATCCGTTGCTTAAGTCAGGTCATGGACAGAGAATGCTCGGTGGAACGAATTTCGACGTGTTGGGAGGTCGTTCACTAGTACTCGGACCGAACTATATGGAAGAAGAAATATATTAACTGGAGCACATCTTTTAGAGTATAGGAGTACCTGAGAGTCAGATATATGAGATTCTTCCATATCTCCCTCTTCGTTGGGCTATTTTTCGTCAAGCGCTTTGCCAATGCTCTCCTCCCAAGGCACCCAAGCATTCATGGCATTTATTTTCACTCTGCCATGATGTTTGTATTGATGACAGGTTAAGGCACAGTCATTGATCGCTCAGATTGAGGAATGGATCTTTTAATCGTGGGAGCCCAACGGTCAATTAGGCCCTCGTCAAGAATGGGGTAAGGATGACCCGCACATAAAGGTTCTTGGGAACAAGCGATGGGCCGTACTGGGCCAAACAACTAATACAGTCAGCTAAACAACCTTTGAGCCTACAAAGGGTTGTATCAACAACAACAACAACAATTATAACCACAATTATAACAATCATCATAATCTCTCACTTTTATCGAGCAAATGATTTTAACTTATGTGGTATTGCATTCTATTTCTTGTATAAGAACATAAATTCTAATATTATTGCATGTACTCACAAAGGACTTTTTGAGTTAAATTTCAAATGCATCCTATTTGAAAGTTTTCACTAGTAGAAAAAGGACGTTCCTCAATGGACTTTGCCATGGACGAATCTGTGGCCGATAGTTCGTCTGTGGCCGATAGTTCGTCTGTGGCTGATAGTGAACTATCGGCCATAGATACGTCCGTGGCTGAAAGTCTGTGGCCTATTTAAGAAATTGGTCGTGGAATATTAGCTACGGATGTATCCGTGGCTGATAGTGAACTATCAACTACTGATTTGTCCATGGCTGAAGAGTTCCCGCCTCGGACGAACGATTCAAATTAGTCTGTGGTTTTTAATTTTCAGACACGGACACATCTGTGGTCGATAATGACTATTGGCCATGGATTTCTACGTGGCTGAAAGTGAAAAACCACAGACTAATTTGTCTGTGGCTAGAACTCTTCAGCCACGGATGTATCGGTGGCCGATAAAGAACTATCGGCCACAGATTTGTTCGTGGCTAATAGTCCGTGGCCGATCATTAAAACCCCTTAAATTGGGGGAGCATGTGAGGGCTCTAACATTCGTTCAAAAATTTCCTCGCTCTCAATTCCCTCGTGCTCGCACGCTCGCACGCTCTCTCTCTCTCTCTCTCTCTCTCTCTCTCTCTCTCTCTCTCTCTCTCTCTCTCTCTCTCGTGCTTGCGCTCGCACACGCGCGCGGCGCGCGCGCGCGCGCGCTCTCTCTCTCTCTCTCTCTCTCTCTCTCTCTCTCTCTCTCTCTCTCTCTCCGGCATCGTGGATCACTGCCCCCATCACCGCCCATCGTCGATGGTACTGTCCAACGTCTCTACTTACCTCCCTTCCTCATTCTCACTCTATCTCAAACCCTAAACCTAGGGAGAATGAGAGGGAGAAGGATGAGGGGTGGCAGCCCCTGCAACCACCCCAGCTCACCCTCTCCTCCGTTCGATTTGAAGGAGGAGAGGGGGAGCTTGGGTGATGGCGGGTTCCTCCGCCCCCTCATCACCCGCCCCCTCATCACCTACCCTCGCATCCTCTCCCTTCCACCCCCTCCATCAGCTGCCTCCCTTGCTCCCCCCCTCTACCTTCCGATTAATAGGAATGAGGAGAGGGGGGAAGGGGCGGGGGCATGGGCCGCCAACCCCTCCTCCTCTCTCAACCTTTCCTTACCCTACCCTTCCCTCCCCCTCTAGCTGTCGCCACCCCCCATGCACCCCCTCTCCTCATTCTGATTAATCGAAAGGAGGAGAGGGGAGCAGGGGCAACAACGGGTGCCGTCGACCCCTCCCCCTCCCCCTCCCTCTCCCTCCCCTAACACTCCCCCTCTGTCCCCTCCTCCTCCTCACTCTACCCCTCATTACCCATCCCTCGCTGTAGCCCCTGCTACCCTCCCTACCCATCCCTCTCACACAACCCTCCCCCTCCCCCTCCTCCTTCCCCTCTCCTTCCTAGTATTTTGCCTAATTAAATATTTGTTTCTCATGTTCACACAAATCTCGTAGTATTCGGTACTCCGTGGGTCTAAGTTGGCTAGGATTTCTTCATTTTGCCTCTCCGGTTTGTGGATAGGGCTATGAGTCATGGTATTGACCCTTGTCATTTAAACTGTTGTTAGTTCTAATTGTAGTTTAATTAAACGTCCAGTAGTATATGTTTATTTTGTGCTTTAAGTTAAATTCGAAATAAAATTAGTTTTTTCTGGATTCACGTTAAGGGGGACGACGCAGCCCCTTCTCTTCCCCTCCTCCTAAAAAATTGATGAGGATGGGGAAGAGGAGGGGGCTGCATTTCCCTCCTCCATCGTGTTTACGACCCAAAAACTTTACACACACAGGCGCGTAGATTAATTCAAGTAGTAGATTTTTCCGTCCAATAAATGTTATATGTGGTATCTTGAATCACATGCATGCATCGACAGTTGACGGTATCGAAACCTTTGTGCTCGGATAAGACAACAGGTTCGTGGCCGCATGTGATTAGGAAATTGCATATTAATATTTATTGGAGTTGTCTAGTGTGAACAGGTTAGATAAGAAAATGCATCACGTATTAATATTATATTCTATTTTATGATTTGTGTGTTCTTTCATTTTCTTTGAATTTCAGCATCACCTATCCATTGTTCTTCTAGTACAAATGCAGGAAGTATTTGCAAATACATTCTCTTTCAGCGACTGTGTACCTGGAAAACAGTGGATAGGTACTGTCGAAATTCTGACGAAATGTAAGTTCACACAAACGCATAAAATAGGATGCAAGATTACACAATGTATTGCATATCTAATGGGATAGAAGCCTTTTCCTTTACAGATGGTATTGAAATGAAAGTGCACATAACTCACTATACATAAATGTGTAATAGTAATAAAACCTGTATATTTCATCAGTAATTACAGTTGTAGGTGGTTCCTGACAGGCCATTTTTGGAACTATCGGATCAAACCATGACTGGAAACCAACTATATGTAGAGGGATAGATGCATTCTTAGCATACTCTGTTGACAACCATCTATACTTATCAAGTGGCAAAATCCATTGCCCTTGCAAGAGGTGCCATAACAATAAGTTCCATCATAAGTATATTGTTCGTGTCCATTTGGTTGCACAAGGGTTTGACCCCAGCTATAAAATTTAAAGTTACCACGGTGAAGGTGCCGTAACCGAGGAGATGCTTTGGGTAGAAGATCATATTGTGCATGGAGATCAATGTGCAGATGACATAGATACCATGCTAGAAGATATTGGTGCTCTGACTTTTGCAAGCGGTAACCATTCAGATGATGATCTTCACTTCATTGACTTTGATCGCTTGATGAAATTAATGGATAATAATGAGTCAGATTTATATAACGGATGTACTGAGTTCACTAGGCTATCATTCATGATTAGACATCTTCATATCCAAACCCTTAGCAGAATGAAAATTACACATTTTGAGATGTTGTTGGATTTGTTGAGAAGGATAATTCCTAGTGGTAAGGAAAGCATTCCAGCGACTCATTATGAAGCGAACAAAATCATTAAAATGTTAGATCTCGATTACAAGAAAATTGACAAATGCCCTAATGACTGAATTCTATATTACAAAGACAAAAAAGACATAAACGAATGTCCAACATATCATGTACCATATTGGTAAGTAGAACAAAGAACATGGTCAAGAAGGGATGGTCTTACAGTCCAAAAGAAGACGAAGACTCTGCTGAAGTTTCTTTGTTTTTCCAATTATTCCAAGGCTGCAGAGGTTTTTCAATTCTACCAAATTGGTCGAAAACATGTGATGGTATGCAATAGAACACATAGATGATGGGAAATTGCGACATCCTGCGGATGGGGAGGCATGTAAGCATATTAATCATAGTTATCCCGACTTCGCAAAAGAGTCGAGGAATCATAGACTTGGTCTCGCAAGCGACGGGTTTAATCCTTTTGGAGTGATGCGCTCCGGTTGGCTACTTGGCCAGTGTTGTTGACCCAGTATAACCTGCCACCGCATATGTGTATAAAGTAACCATATATGATATTGTCACTCTTGATACCCGAAAAATACTCGTCTGGAAATGATATCAATAATTTTCTGCAGCCATTAATTGATGATCTCAAGCTTGTATAGGAACAAAGTATGTGCTCTTTCAATGCATTTACAAAGAAAATATTTTACATGGATGCTATTGTTTTATGGAGCATTAATGAATTTCTTGTGTATGCTAATATATAAGGTTGGTCGATGAAAGGTAGGACGACATACCCGATTTAGACCACATGTTTTAAGGGAAAATTCTTGAAATATATCTATAAGTTTTGCTTTTAGCAGAACAAAAGATGATTGCCTACATGTCATAGTTGTAGGAGACAATGCCAGTTGTTTGACGGTAAAATCGAACGTGAGAAGCACCAAAACAGCTAAGTAGAGAGGACATATTTGAAGCACTTTACCCTTTTTAGAGAGTGCGGTTTGGGAAGAAAATAGATAACAATTAGAATCCTCTTGGTGTTAGAAGGCGGATTGCAAAGGGAAAAGGTAAGGGCAAGGGCAAATCAAAAACAAGAAAGCCTCGAATGTCTCGCATAGATTATTGCATAGTAGATGGTCGAATACTCCCCATCAGATGGACAAATTTCAGTAATTTTTACCAATTGTCATATTGGAGGACTTGAAAGTACGTCACAACCTGGACATCATGCACATCGAAAAGAACATTTATGAAAATCTGTTGTATACCTTATTGCAACACACAAACAAGTCGAAAGATGGAGTAAAGGCAAGGCTTGATTTAAAAGAATTGAAGATACGTCCTGAATTGCAGGCCATACAAAAGGAAAATTACAAATACAAACTGCCAGCTTCTCGAGTCATACTGTCAACAGATGAGATCCATATTCTTTGTGTGTTTCTCAAGTCTATGAAGACACCAGATGGATATGCTTCAAATATATCAAGATGTGTGCACGTAGATCAGATGAAGATTTTCGGATTAAAGACCCATAATTATCATATCTTGCTACATCCGCTGCTTCCAATAGCATTACATCATGTCGATAAGAAACTGGCAACAATTTTGATACAATTATGCGGGTTCTTTACGTATGTATGCTCAAAGGTGATAGACGTTGGTGATTTTGAAGAGTTAGTGGCCCGTGTTATCCTTACATTGTGTAATTTGGAAAAATATTTCATGCCCATATCCCGATCATGGTTCATATTACTGTGAACTTGTTACAAGAGGCCTGCATTACAGAGCCAGTACAATATCGGTGGATGTACCCCATTGAAAGGTGCATGATTATTCCATATAATATTCATTTTTGCTCGAACCAAAATTAAACATAATTTTGGTTATTTTTATTATTTTTAACATGCATGTACCTAGAGTTCATGAAACAACTTGTCCACAATCGTGCTCGTCCAGAAGGGTCAATATCCAAAAATTATACATCAAACAAGACCTTGATGTTTATATCTCGATATTTGCAAGATGTATACATAAGGGTAATGTTGGATATTGAGTCCACACCCCATGGTAATTTTATGATGAGCAATATATTATGTGTTGCGGGATAGAATCTGCTATAATGAATTTGTATTGATGTGGGGAACCAAGGGCACGATGGTTACAAGTGTTTGGGGTGACTGCGAGGCTAACTGCAATCAGAGGGCGATTGGAGGATGAGGATCTCGTGGTCATCCGTCAAGAGGAGTAGGTCGCCTGCCGTTTGATGAAGGAAGCTCGATCGTTGGTGAAGAATGGCATGGGTCGCTCGTCCGGTGGCAGCAAGGGCAAACTTCCTACAAGAGGAGCAACTTGTCAGAAAGGCCGGGCCGGCTTTCAACCCGCAGCCCCTCCGATGCTTAAGTCAGTAGATGACTGTGGAAAAGATGTCAGACACGAAGATCGATCTAAGAGACTGATCGGCGCTTGCGTGACGGACTACTATAAGGGCATGAAGGCGTGAGTGTGTGGAGGATAATAAATGTGTTAGGAATTTGTTACCAATTCATCTAACCAACCCTCTTCCCACTGGGAGGTAAGGAGGTATTTATAGGCTGCTGGAGTCCGTTGCTTTTGCTGAGCTGGTGGTGTCAAGATGTCTGGGATCCGACCATTGGCATCAGGGCCGAACATGTCAGGCATGCTTTTGTTAGGCGGTCAAAGCCGTAAATGTCAGGTGGCGCTTTTGTCAGGCTGTCTGGCGGCGAAACGGCTGGGCGTGCTTTCAGCAAATGGTCAGGTGGCAAAGCACCCAGGTGCACTTTTGTCAGGCTTTGTCTGTAGTGGAACTGCTAGTGGCGGGTCGTCTTACTCCTTGGGCGAACTGGTAGGTGAGCGGCGTCTGGGCGAGCTTCCTGTGGGGCGAGCTATGCTGGGCACAAGCCACTCTCGAGCGAGCTAGAGTGGACGTATAGATCTACTAGAGGACTCTTCTGATACTAATGGCGAGCTAGTTGTTCAACTTGGCGAGCTTCCTTGGACCTAAGTGAGCTTCAGTGAACTAGGCTGCATTATGGACACTCGGTGGGCCAAGACTCGGGTCTTGAACAAGTGGGCCTAGATCGTATGGGCCAATCATGGGGTGGTAACAATTGCCCCCTTCATTCGATCTCGACATAGGAAGCCCGAATCGGCTCGGATGACGCACTTCATCCAATGGATGACAGATGTAGCATTAAATGTGAGTCAACCACTGAATCCCCGAAGGTATAATGATGATTTGGTAGCGGAGGGATATCGAAGTGCCTGCACCACTCAGAACTCGACACGTGCCGCGTACGGCCCTCGGGGAAAGCTGAGGCAATGCCTCCACCTTGGATCTCACCACATGGTGCACCTTCGACTGTCGAGATCGACCGACGCCTGTTATAAAACGAGAAGAGGGGGGAACGGTTGAAAACTTTCACAGTCGAATTCGAAAAGGTTTCTCTTCTTCTCTTCCTTGCTCTCGAGAGTTCTTGCCATTGGTCATCTCTTCGTCGGAGCTCCGGTGATCTCATCCCTTTCAAGGTAACTTCTTGTTCTGTCAATGGCTTTCGTTTCTTCATCTTTCGATCCGAATGCAGAGGGGAGTTCTAGAGATTCTGGGAGGAGAGAACGAAAGCTCAGATCGGGCTTTCGTAGGGTCAGCGGTATGGTTCCTGCAGAGATCATGGCCATCCAATGTAAAACAAACATCATCAATCTCTCCGAGATCCTCTCTAGCTACATTCGACTGCCTTGCTTAGTTTGCCTCCTCGAACTCCATGAGAGGGTTTGCTCGCCGAGGGACGATGAAGTTGGAGTACACTGCACGGCCTTCGAACTCGGCATGCGGTTCCTGCTCAACCCCCACCACCTACACTCGTTGAACTTACTCGAGCTTCCTCTCTCCCAACTAACGCCGGACTCCATCGGCTCAATGGTTGGCCTCGTCGTCCTATGTACTATCATCGAAATACGTCCGAGCGTATCGCTCTTCCAGTACTACTTTGGGGTGAGGAAGAAGGGGGTGTACCGCAGTGTTCTTGCGAGGAGCGATCAGCATCTCATCCTTGAGGTACCGAGTGAGGGGAGAGAATGTAGGGATAGGTTTGTCTTCGTCCTGATGCCGGTGGACTCGGTGTTAAGGTCGAACTGGGGGACGCTGAATCCCTCAGGGAATAAGGGGAACCCCCTGGCAGGGCAATACATGGAGACAGCCAAGGTCTTGGAGGAAATCCCTAAAGCGATCTAGAAGCACGCAAACTTGATCAAGGGCGATCAGTTCGCCCAAAATTTCTGGTCCGAAGGTATTACGATCTCGGTGACCTTCTCAATATATGCTCACCCTGATCTCTGTTCTCTTTGCAGGTGTGGCCATGATCCTCTCGTGGGAAGAGTTGATGAGGAGGGCTAGGGAGCCGGCGACATCGGAGCCGGTAGCCAAGGAGCCTTCTGCCCAGGTGAAGGGAAAAAAGGTGGCGATAAAGGAGCTGGTAAGGAAGGGGGCAGAAGAAGGGCCCTGTGGCAGTCATTGGGGGCGAGGATGAGCATGAAAAGAGGGAGAGAGAGACGCCTGCAATAAGCATCCCCACCCCTACTGTCGGTGAGACGACGTCGGGTGTCTCCGTTGACCGTGGCACTGGTGAGAGAGTGATGATGCTCCGGAGCTCGGCAGCTAAGGGTCGTAACATTATGGTACTAATTCTTTCATTGAGTTTGTGTGTAGGAAGTATATCTTGAATATTGGTGATGAAGCATATGATGGAGAAGCTTAATCTAAAAAGGCACACAAGCATGTAGCAAAAAAGGCACACAAGCATGTAGCATGGATCCAAGAGATGAAAGCTAAGAGAAAGTGTGGTAAAACATTCTCAAAGGTGTTGGAGAACAAAAGCTCAAAGAAGCCCAGATAAACGACCAAAACATAGAAGAATTGCATCGAAAGGTTCAAATGTCAAGAATTAGAATTTTGACTTGGTGAAAGATCTTAGATGTCAAAGCTCTTGATAAGGCCCACACACACTTAGGATATCCCAAAAAATGATTTTAAAATGTTTTTAAAATGTGTAAAAATGTTTTATATTAATGTATAATTTTTAACAAATTTTTTAAAAGTATTTTTATGTACAAAAACTTAAGTATAAGGAGATAACCGACTATCTGAAACAGATAGCCTACTACTGTCCTAAGATTTTTACCCAGAACTCTCGGGTTTCTGAAATAGCCGACTATCACATAAAATAGACGACTATCCAAGTGGATTGCCTGCTATTTGGGTCAAAAGGCAGCTTTTTAAGGAAAATGTAATTTTCGTTTTCTAGCCTTTACTAGCCGTTGGAGCAGAGATTTTTGAGCATTATTTGATTTGTTTTTCTACTCTATTTATACTAGTGACCTCGGATCTATTTCTTATCAATTATTGAGCAATTTTTAGTATTTTCAAATCTATTTTCTCAAAGCTCTCTTTTTCAAATACTCTCAAATTTTTAGCCATAGTTTCTAAAATTCTTGTGCTTATTTTCTCAAATCTTTTAAGTAATTTTATTGGCCTTAATACTTGTTTTAATCTATGTTTTAAAGTTATATCATTAAGAGATTTAAATCAAGATTGATTTTTGATCTCCCAAGGTTTTAAAGTTCTACATCTTTGAGATCAATCCACTCCTATAGTAATCACATACACAAGGGCTTCATCAAGTGGAAATAGGTATCTGTAAAAGTTTCAACGATTGTAAGTATCTCTTGCTTGGGATTAGTAAGAGAGATTTCCTCATTGTAGGTGATGGTTTGTAAATTCTCGTTGGAGGCTAGGTGTGTGAGTGAACTCTTAATGAGTAGGCAAGGTGTTTGTAAAAGACCTCGGTTTGTGAGGCAAGGTGTTTGTAAAAGACCTCGGTTCATGAGGCAATGGAAAATCCTTATTGGAGGTGAGGTGGTTTGTACTATTTTCCAAAAGTGGTGGATTTAAGCTCGACAGAGATTCGTGGACTGGATTACCCGGGAGTGGAGAACCAGGATACATCGTGGTCTTTGCAATTTATATTTATTTACTTGCATTTAAATTTCGCTACTTAAATTAATATTTCAAGTATTTTGTGTTTATTAGGATTAATATTAGATAATTCTGTATTAATCTAGGGAGATTTCTAGAGGTGAAGTTTTATTTGCCGAAACACTATTCACCCTCCCCCCTTTAGTGTTCTCTTTGACATCTTAGGTCATAACACTTGGTATCATAGTGAGGTTACAAGATGTCGACAACAAGAGAAAACTTCCACATATCTTTGATGGCTCAAATTATAACGATTGGAAAAGAAGGGTGAAAGTCTACATTCAATCCAAAGACATCAGCTTGTGGATATTTGTGGAGAAGCCATATACCGCACGTGCCACATCCGAGTCACAATGGACAAAAGGGGAAGAAGAAATGGAAATGAATGATGGAGAAGTAATTTGATATATTCAAAGTTTTTTAGTAACAAAATTATTATTCTTATGTCAGGAGCTACTACGGCACATCAATTATGGCACATGGAGAAGTGCTTGAGGAATCCATCTCTAAAGATTCATCCTCGAATAAAGAAAGAGAAGTTCTTATGCTTGCTACATGGCACAAACAAATGATGAGGTAAAGTCTTCCTCTAGTGATGAATATAACACTAATGATTTACTTCATGCTTACAATGATTTAGTTAAAGATTGAAAAGTAAATTTATTTCTTTGAAGCATGGTCATACGAGTTTAAAGAAAGATCATAATTCACGTCTTATTGATCATGATAAGTTGAAGAGTGAGCATAACGCTTTATTGAATGATTATGAATGTTTAAAGCTTGTGCAAGAATAATCTCTTGATAAATTGGATAATGCTAAGTTAATTATTGAACAATTGAAAATTGATAATGATAGATTAGTAGTAGAAACTTATTTGTTTATGAATGAATGCAATAGCATTAATGGTAGAATTTATTTATTGTAGAGTGATTTGTCTTTGAGAAAAAGTATGCATAAAGAGGTTATTTCTAAATTTGATAATTTCAAGCGCATTGCAAGTTTGAGTACCTTTTCTTCTTGCAAACATGATTCCATGCCTAAGTATGTTGTTAGAGACAAAAAGAATCGTGTTAAAAAGAATATGCATGCAAATGTAGTTAGAAAGAAATATGGTTTCATTTATGGTAAGATTGCATGCAACAAATTGGTGATATCCAATGTTTCTAATAGTTCCATTCTTAAGTTGGATTCTACTAATCAAATGACTATGCATCCATATGCTAAAAATATTTATATTTCCTTGCGTAGATTACATGATAATACGTATTGGGTTCCAAAGAATTTGAGTTTGATTGATAGAAATGCATATATCTATAATATTGTGATGAATTTGCATAATTCTAGAAAATTTTTGATGCTAGGAAAACAAATCCAAAATGGGTTTGGATTCCTATTGGATGATCTTGCATGAACCCAATTATGTTGAGTATCTAAGCTTATTGTATATTTTAAGATACTCAAGTTTAAGGCATATTGAATAGCATTTAATTGATTTCACTGAATAATATTAGCTTTAACCCATGAACTCGATAGAAAAGATTACCAAATCTTGATTTTGTATGTACTACCACATTTGAAGGGATTAGTAGAGGTACTCCCAATGAATTTCTAGTCATATGCATGGATTAAGGGTGAGACCCAACTTCAATGATGCAAATTTGGAGGGGAAGCATGTGTAAGAAATTTTTTATGAAATATTTTTAAGTCAACACTTGGTATTATATGAGATGTGCTTTATCATTAACACTTGGTATGTTTTATATACATCTCTTGGCATCATAACCATGTTGATATTGAATCACATTCACTCCTAGAGAGAGACATGAATGTGGAAAAAAAAAATTTGGGTCTATAATTGATATTAATATGCTTTTACCTTTTTAATGATTCCAAAGGGGCAGAGAGAATGTGATATGCACACATATTCACATATGTATTGCATAGTTTTTAGATTTTTATGCAATATGTTGTCATCATAAAAAAGGAGGAAACATATAATAGAGAAGCTTAAGCAAAAAAAGGCACACAAGCAAGTTGCAAAAAAGGCACACATGCATGTAGCATCGATCCAAGAGATTAAAGCAAAGAGATAGTGTGGTAAAATATTCTCAAAGGCATTGGAGAACAAAAGCTCAAAGAAGCTAGGACAAACGACCAAGACATTGAAGAATTGCATCGAAAGGTTCAAATGTCAAGAAATAGAATTTTTGCTTGGTGTAAGATCTTAGAATGTCAAAGCTCTTGATAAAGCCCCGACACACTTAGGATAACCCAAAATTTATTTTAAAGTGATTTTATAATGTGTGAAAATGTTTTATATTAATATATAATTTTAACCAAATTTTTTCAAAGTATTTTTATGTTGAAAAACTCATGTATAAGGAAATAGCTGACTATATGAAACAAATAGCCGACTACTGTCCTAAAATTTTTACAGAACTCTTGGGTTTCTGTAATAGCCGACTATCACATAGAATAACCGACTGTGTTAAAAAATATAGCCACCTATCTAAATGGATAGCTTACTATCTTGGTCGAAAGACAGCTTTTTAAATAAAATGTAATTTTCGTTGTCTAGCCGTTAGTAGCCGTTGGAGGAGAGATTTTTAGCATGATTTGATGTTTTTTCTACTCTAGTTATACTAGAGACCTTAGATCTTTTTCCTATCAATTATTGAGCATTTTTGTAGTATTTTCAAAGCTATTTTCTCAAAGCTCTATTTTTCAAAAGATCACAAATTTTTTGCCATAGTTTCTAAAATTCTTGTGCTTATTTTCTCAAGTCTTTTGAGTAATTTTATTGACCTTAATACTTGTTTTAATCTATGATTTAACGTTATATATAAGAGATTTAAATCAAGTTTGATTTTTGATCTCCCATGTTTTTAAAGTTTTACATCGTTGAGATCAATCCACTTTTATAGCAATCACAAACACAAGGGCTTCATCAAGTGGCTATAGGTATCTGTAAAAGCTTCAAAGGTTGTAAGTATCTCTAACTTGGGTTTTAGTCAGAGGGATTTTCTCATTATAGGTAAGTGAATCCTAGTTGGAGGCTAGGTAGTGAGTGAACTCTTGTTGTAAGCAAGGTGTTTATAAAAGACCGCGTTTTGTGAGGTAAAAGAAAATACTCATTAGAGGTGAGGTGGTTTATACTATTTATCGAAAATAGTGTATTTAAGATCAACAGAGATTCAGGGACTGCATTACCCGGGAGTGGGGAATCATGATACATCGTGGTCTTTGAAATAGTTATTTATTTACTTGCATTTACATTTCGCTTCTTACATTAATATTCCATGTATTTTGTGTTGATTAGGATTAATATTCGATCACTCTTTATTAATCCTATGGAGATTTCTAGCGGTAAAGTTTTATTTTCCAAAACACTGTTCACCCCCTCTAGTGTTCTCTTTGCCATCTCATGTCCTAACAAGTAAATCGTCAGTTAAGAGATACTGATGGCATCTTCTATAATGATTGTGGATAGGAAACCGGGTTTAGCAAAACTGAGTTTGACCAAGCACATGCTTATGTTCTAAATAATCTATCGATATTTGAGTCATATCGCAGGTATTACAGCTGAGTTCTTTGCTTGTGAAATGTTTTAATTCCTTGGTTATAATTGCTTTCTTTACTTGTACCTCAGTCTTCACATGATAGAAAGCCAATCCATATTGTGCGCCAAAACTTTTAACAAAAATGATGCGGATGCACAATCTAGAAAAATCTTGTATGGTTGAAACTGAAGGTACGTGCACCAATTATTCATGTTAGTTACATACCTACCAAAAAATCAATATCGAGAAAGTGCATATATTAATGTATTTTTTATTTACATTAAAGGTTGAAGTGCAAATTGATCATGGTGCACAACTACCCGATTATATTAAAAACTACACTAGATGGCAGATGGCAGAGTATATCATTATGGAGAATATTCTATCAATGTTTACAGATTTAACACCATTGAAGTCGAGAAGGACCCATGCACTCAAAATTGTGGAATCTTCTTCTCCTTTTCACAATTGTCATATGCAAGTGTCAAAGATCAATAACCAAATGAAGGGCAAATCTTCTATTATGGACATGTTGAAGATGTAATTGAGATTTTTAATGCCTATTAGAAGGAAGTGATCCATGTAATATTTAAGGTTCGTTAGTGTTAGCAGGGAAAGAAGAAGGACAATTTTGGC
This sequence comes from Scilla litardierei, assembly GCA_030789695.1. Lineage (NCBI taxonomy): Eukaryota > Viridiplantae > Streptophyta > Magnoliopsida > Asparagales > Asparagaceae > Scilla > Scilla litardierei. The sequence continues at coordinate 76,951,124 of CM061140.1, forward strand.
TTTACGGTCGGTAATCTAGAGAAGGAAATCTACACGAATGAGAAGTACATGTTTATCGCTCAAGCAAAACAATGTTTTTAAATGAAAGATATAATGATAGACAATATTTAGGTTATTCAAGAGCATATGGATCGAATCAAGCGGTTTCTCAAGAGGGCAATGAATATGATGACCACGTTGTACTCTTAGCCGATGAAGTCATGAACCAGTTTTCAACCGAGAAAAATAATGAAACGACTAATGACATTACACATTTGCATGTCGATATACCCAATTTCGAGATCCATGGTACAAGTATCGTAGAAGCAGAGTGCATAAGCAGAAGAACCCTTACTTTCCCCTGTCGTTCAGACTCGGTCACAAAGGGCTTCAACATCAACATCAACATGTTGAAATTTTTTTTATTACTAAGCAATGTAACTGTAGAAAGATTAATTAACAAAGATGAATTTGCCAAATTTCAATAAAGACTATGAATTTCTTCATTCTTTTTACTGCACTTTCCTTTATATAAAATTCATAAATATATGGATCACTTTTACAACAATTTTCCTTTTTCTTAATTTAAGTGCAGATGAAGAAATTTTGTGCTCGGCTGTTAGGATTGGGATCTATGACAGGTTCACAAATCTCCCTGATCTGCCCTCCCTCTAGGACAGGTACACATATTTTGTAGTTTTATTCTTAGGATTTTTCTCATATTAGTCCCTTAAATTATGCGTAATTTGATATTAGTCCCTTAATTCTTCGTATTTTGCGTTTAATCCCTCAAATCTTAAGCCGTTAACCTAAATAGTCCCCTCATCCTATATTTTGTTAAATAGTTAGATTAATTAAAGATTAATTAACAATTAGTGTTAATTAACTAAAAATTAAGCCCTACTGAGGGGGGGTGGCGAACCTCCTCCCCGCCGCCGCTCTCCCCCTCCCCTTCCCCCTTCATCACCCTCCTCTCCCTCATCCCCGTTCATCCCCACCATCGCTCCCCCCTCCTCCCCCTTCATCCCCCACCTCCCCCTCCCCCCTCCTCCCCCTCCATCCACCACCACCTCCTCCCCCTCATTCATGCCGCCGATCCCCCCTCCTCTCCACCGATCTCCCCTCCTCCCCGCTGATCTCACCTGCGTCCTCGCCCTTCATCCCCATCCTCCCCACCGTCACTCTCCCCCTCCTCCCCCTCCTCCCTCCTCCTCCCCGCCACCGGGAGAACTCTTCCCAGCGGCCTCATCCCCCTCATCCGGCCCCCTCCTCCCCGCTGCCGATCCCTCCTCCTCCCCATAACCCCCCTCCCCCGTCGATCTCCCCCCTCCTCCCCACTGCCGATCCCCCCCTCATCATCCCCTCTCCTCACCGCCGCCGCCCCTCCTCCTCATCCCCTTCATCACCGGCGCTGCCATCACGAACAAGCGGACACGTCAGCATTAACAGCCACGTCAGCATTAACGGATTTTTAATAGAAAATTAGAGTGGGGGGACTATTTTGGTTATAGTTAATGATTTGAGGGATTAAACTCAAAATTCGAAGATTTAAGGGACTGATATCAAATTATGCAAGATTTAAGGGACTAATATGAGAAAAACCCTAATATGTTTGTCTAATGTGCACCTTTTAATATGTTGGATGACTACTTGCTAAAATTCTTGAAACATTTTCAGTCCCTGTAGGACATGACATCCCTGGTGCACATACACCCCCGCCCTGTGGGACATGTACGCATAATTTCTAGTTTTAGCATGTCTTTATAATGTGGACCGTTTAATATATTGGATGACTAATTGCTAAAATTCTTGGAACATTTTCATGCACTACAGGACATGACTCCCCTGCCTCACATACTCCCTGCCCACTTGGACAAGTACACATATTTCTATTCTAAATGTCTTTTTATGTTAGATAACTAATTAACTTTTTTATTTTGTTATGTCGTAAGGATGCATATGGCTCAGGTAGCCAACAAATGGGCATAGAGGATATACCACATTTTACTACCGGGACATCCTTGTCACTAGTCGTCACCACGTCACCGACTGTCCCCTCGCAGGTCCCAGTCAGACGGGAGTACATTCAGTACGACACTAGAATAGAGGATGCTGCATTACCACCTGCTGCTAGAGTGGAAGAGGCAAATAGGTGGCATCCAGACATTTTACAATCTAAGAGGAAAATTAATGACTTTTGGACAATCACTTCCTTACCGAGGATGATTGCAGCCAAAGATCAGTGCTTCAGATGACATTGTATGAAAACATATTTATTTCAATCGAAATTATGCATTTAATTTTTTTAGCAAGCACAACCCCTCCGCCTAAGGAGGGATGATGTGGCACGTGGATCTCAGGGCAGGTTCCTGTTGATACGCAGTGGGTCATTATGTAGTGGCACCATGGGTACGTCTTTGGACCGTGGTCGGTAAAATTTAATGGTTTCCTTGCTGTCTAGGCCAAAAGGTCAAAAATCTTCAACCTTTGCATCCCGTGGAAAGCGTAAAGTACGAGTCCATGGTCACCTATTGGTGTCAGATCAACATAAGTATGCTTTATTTTTTTAAGTTTTATATATGTATTTATTTTTTAAAATTTGTTTTTGTCTCTAGCAGGGGCATTACGTGCTGGACCATAACCCAAGTTCCTGGGTGTACTGCGTTAAGAAGGTCCAGAACGTGTTTGTCCAGTTGCGTAATGAATTAAAAACGAAGTACATAGACAAGTATCCAGACGAATGGGAGCGGTGTTGGCGTCTAGACAACCATGTCGATCCCTTACAGTTCTTTGGATATTGTTATATGTGGGAGTCTGAGGATGGAAAGATATACTTCTTATTTGTTAATTTAATATATATATATATATATATATGTATATATATGTATATGTTTAGCTAACATACTTTAAATTTTACAGAAAATTTTGGATATTGCTGCGGCCATCCTCCATGCTCTTCGAAGCTATGAGCATGATGCTGGATCCAAGAGCTTCAGTCAACATGCATACGAGTTAGAACCTACGGTAAAAGTTTTTAATTAAAATTTATAACATATATTATGTTATGATAGAATATCTGTCTAAAATGTTTTATCTCAATTTTTTATACTTGTTTGCCATCATCAAGAAGGGGGAGATTGTTGGCCTAGTTAGCCCACTAACTAGGTCACACATTTAATTTTGATGATGATAAACAAGTCATTTTCTATTAATGTGTTTGTTGAGTGACATTCAGATCAAAACAGGACTTCATTGACCAAAGGGCAAATTTGTAATTTCCACAGCATTCAATTTGTCCCAACGATGCTTAAAGATCATTGTCCATGGCCAAAGCACATCATTATAATTTTCCATGAATTATAGATTCAAAATGATTGCCAAAATCAAGTAGACGATGGAGGGGCAATTTGGTAATTCTACAATGGTCAAACCTTTTCTAGAAAGTTAAAGAAAGAGGGAGAAAATAATTTGAGCAAAGACTTGGTCAAACTTATCTAAAGAGTCAAATTATGAAGGAAGAACAATTCATGAATGATTTCATATTGGGGCGACAACAAGAGTCCCCGTGGAAATAGGATTCAAAGAGATCTTATGTGCCAAAAACTCTAATTGGCTATTTGAGTTAATGTGCAACATGAAGTTTGAGTCTTACTAGGAGTCATGTGCTTATTAAATTCAAATGAGCTCTAATTCAATCAATCAAGAGGAGTGTCAAATCAATTTGAAGATGTATCTTATGGGGAGTTTCTAAATAAAAGAGATCAATTCAATTAATGAAGATTTGATTGAAGATTTAATTTATGAATTGAAGATCAAGTGTTCTAATTGAAGAGAACTTCAAATCCTCTATAAAAGGAGAAGCCCCTCCTTGGAGAGTAATCCCCATTGAATTCCAATGAGCAAAAAAATCTCCAGATATCATCTCCTACATCCTTGACCGAATTCCTCCTCCAAGCTTCAAAGATATCATCAAATTCACAAGAAGAAGAAGGAGCTCTACGGACGACGCTAAAAAGAGCACGACTTTCTCCACAGAGCTCGAATCGACGAACCATTTGCACTAGGACGATCACAACTCAACGCTTATACTACGGTGATATTATTCTGATTTTAAGCTTTGTATTAAATCAGTGTTAAATATTTAAAGCATGAGTTTTATTTTGAATAGCTTCATTCAGGAGCCATCATTGGGCGAACAATTCCTTGTGTTATTATTGTATGGTTCGATCACCACCCACAAGCATGATAAAGGTTTTCCTTTTGGTAATAAAATGGGTTGAAATCCTTAAGGATTTGGTGTTGGAGAAGAGACGGGAAGCCTAGGCAGGGAGCCTCTCCGTTAAAAGTATTTGCTTGGTGTGATAATCTGTGATTTATGTGCTTTGCATTATTCCACTGCGTGTTAAAATTTTAATTTGTGCCATACACCCTATTCACTACCCTTTAGGGTAATTTTAATTTGCACCAAACATGTTTGAAATGCTTGATCCTCAAGTCAGACATCCCAAGATAGTACTTGCGACTATCATTAGGGTGATATGCTTTTGATAGCATGCATTATGAGGGATCATGTGGATGGTAAAATTATCCACGAGTTGTTTGACAAGTTCACTTAGTGAAATAAGTCAAACTTATAGCACACATAACCATTTAATTGAAACATATATTTAATTGCAAAAAACCATGATCATTTTATTTCAAACTTTGGCATGTAAGGAAAACTTTTCATACGATTTTTATCAATATAGAAGTATAATTTTATTGTAACCTACAACATGTAGTGAAAAGTACTCCTAACAATTATACTTTGGAAGTTGGTCAAGCAAATTATTGTTTTTAAAATCTTTATGTGATCGAAGAATACCTAAATATACATTAGCTAGATTTATTTCGGCTTTCATCTTTAGAGTAGCTTTAAATCTTGCAATTGTTCTGACATATTGTAAACCAATGACCTTATTGATCTTACCAGACCTTATGGACTTGGTTAGCCATTTGATTCAAGAAAAAAATTGTATATTTATCCCCCCATTTCGGTGCTCTTTGTGCTTGTATCATTCACATTCTAGCTCCATTACTCGCGTTTTCATGATGTTATCATATTTTGGAGCTTATCGTTTATATATGCATAAAACGAAATTTTTACAGATTATTAACATCTTCATCTTGGTCTCCAATTATTTTTAAGTTGAAGTTCATGAAGTCCCGATTCCAACGCATATTTTTCCAGAATTTTTGGAGGTCGGAGCAATTTACTGCATTTTTTGGAAGACAGGGTGACTGTGCAGAAAATTTCTGCAGATTTGGGCATTAGTTGTGGGTTTGGACGCGGATCCAACCCATTTGGGCTATTTTCAGATGCGCGCTGCTGGGTTTATTTCTTGGGCTTTCCTCCCCTCTATTCCCCTCATTCCTTCTTCCTCATTCTTCATCTTAGGGTTAGGGTTTTGGTGGAGTAACAAAGAAGCATGGAGGAGCAATTGGGTTTTGGTTTGGGTTTTACTTGAAGATCTTAGTAAACTCTTTCCCTCACCATTTGTATTTTTATTTAGTGATTTGTAATGATAATGAATGATGTTTTAGAAGTAAAAAAATCCATCTTTTCTTGTTGTAATGAGCTAGATCTTCTTCTTGTGTGGCTATGTGGTGATTTGTGTTTGTTGTGCTATGTTTATTCAATCTTGCATGTTTAAATGTTTATGTGTTAGGATTTTTTATGATATACTTTGTATTAGGGACCCTAGTGGGTATCCCTAGAGTGGAGTTTACCTAGTGGTACCAATGCCACATCCACCGATTGCTCATTCCGTAGCCGAAAAGACAATTGAGTTATATTCGTATTGAACCCATGTGCCTAGCAACCACATTCCCACACACCACTCAAGCTTCATCGCCTATTTGCCTCTCAGATTCTCAAACCCTAGCTTGTTGATTTGGTAGATGGTTTCACACACATTTTCACAGACTTCCACCCCATTAGCGTAGTTGGTTGTTAACCGTCGTTACCCTTCCTACATCAATTGAATTTGCGATTGCAAAATGACTTGTCCCCGTGATCCGACCCGGTCTCACCGGATATAAATTTATTACTTGACGTCCTCCTACACTTGGGAGTATCGCTCAAGCATCACATACTTGAGACGTGTTCAAGCACCATTGCTATCCCTTGTTGATGTATATTTTATCTTCCCTTTCCTTTTCTTTTGTTGTTCCTTGTAGATTCTGTGCTCCCCATGTTTCTATTTTTTTCGTTTTTTATCTTACGGAAAGAAGAAACATTAGCCTTATTTTGGAGACCGATACAAAGGCACAAGCTGCTCCTATTTCTTTCTTCCAGTTTTTATTTTTCTTTTTCGGCTATAGAAGAAGAAACAAGGCTCAGAGGGACAAATACAAGGGCATGATTTTCATGCATATATCTCTCACTTATTCTGTCAAGTCACGACTTCATGCATGATATTATTATTTATAATTTTTTCACGATAGAATTATTGCTCAGGCTTAGATACAAGAATCTTGCCTTATGAGGTGAGATCACTTAGCGGTGTCATAGCATCCTTTTGGTGTTCATTTTGGTCTGTAATTAGACCATAGATCTTGTGGGATCTATTTACCGCGAGATGCTCATTTATTAAGACTTGGTCTAGAAGATGGCAACACTGACCTTTGCATTATCCCTTTGCTGTCATTCATTTGCATTTTATAAGGGAAGAATGGTATTGGCATTTCTGTTGAACTTTGTGTCCAATTATGTAACGACCGCTTTCCGACCGTTTATATTTTCTACATGTACGTATGTTTTTCGTACTCGTATTTTATTTGGCTTTTTCTTGGATTCAGTATATACGATGTGATATGCCATTGTGACCTTATGGAAGTGTAGATTTTTATAGTAATTTTTGGGAACGTCATTTCACGTCTCGTTTTCTCGCAAAACAACTTTGAATGGAAGGGCGTTTTGGTCTTTTGGCTTCAACGCTCAGTTCTCGATTTTATAATAATTTTCGATAGGATTAGCACCGGGGAGACCCCGTAGCCCCGTACTTCTCGTCTCTGCGATCGTCCCGATATTTTCGGAATATTTTTTCGATACCCGTAGTGGAATTTATCCCCTAATCTTTTTTCCCTTCCTTAATTAGCCTTTGACCTTTTTAAATTCAGAATTAATTGGGATCATAATCAAATCCACAAATCTCTCCAATGTAAGAGGGAATCATGCAATAGCCACTATTGCCACTTCCCTTTTCCCTAAGTCCACTCTCCCTATCTCTATCTCTCTCTCCCTTTTAACCAAAAACCTTTAGGCATTTAGTAAAACTCATCTCTTCAAATGCAAATCTGGCCGAATTGTATCCCTCACGCATTGGAAGCCCTAGCCGCCATTCCTCTTCTACTCCGGCCACCCAAGGCCTCCCCCAGCCACCCCTGGCTACCGGCCATATCTACCCCTCCATCCCCTCTTCTCTCTCCTCCATTTTCTCTCTCTAAAGTGCCATCAAACCGCATCAAACAGCAGCCCAGGCCAACGCTGCGCATCCGCTGGAAAGGCTCACGGCCGGCCTGCCGCCGCCACCGCCGGTGACCACCACCCCCGATCAACTCCTCTCTGACCCCCCTCCTCGATCATCTCCAACTCCCATTACCATTTCCCCACGTCTCGATATCCTCGAAAACCCCGTGGAACTCAGATCTAGCCACTGTTTTTGACAGTTTGCGTGCCGCCTCTTCAAGCTCATGCCCACCGGTCATCTGGCCACCTACAACGACCACCCTACCACCGTTGGACTCCTAGCGAACCCCTTTATCATCTGCAATTTCCCTTTTCCTTTTCCCACATCTCTAGCTCCAGGAAAATCCGTCGAAACCAAGCTCAGCTGCTGTTTTTGACAGATCTATGTGCTGAACTTCGATGCCAGTGCACGACCACCTTCGACCACTTCCGGTGATAACTCCACCACAGTTGGCTTCCCCTTGAAGTCCTTTAGATTCTACAATTTTCCGTTGTCACTGTTCCTCGCTTGTTTTCTGCTGAGACGCACGACAACAAACGTTGCGCGAATCAGTCCCCTTCGACTTCTCACGGCCACCCACCGCCGTACGCTCACAACATCGGCCACCCACTGGGCTGAGCATCTTCCACTAATCCTACTTCATCTATCGACAGCTCCCTTGGATCCTCAGAGTACACGTGCATCTCCGTACACACGTGTTTTTATCCGACGTCGCCGCCGTCGTGAAGATCCGTTGCGCTACCCGCAACGGGAAGGAGATCGCCCCTAGCTCACTGTTTTCGTGCCATCGCCTTGATGTCCAGAGGTGTCTCGCTGTGCTACCCGCGGCCAAGGAGTTCCAGACGATGCCGAGGCTTCACCGTTCAGACCCGCCTTCCGCTTTTTGAACGATGTTAAGAGGTTGGTTCCCCAAACGAGTAGTAAAACCCACACCGTAGATAATCAAAATGTAATCTAAAATTGGTCAACGTGAACTAAAGTAATTTTCTGCATCTTTAAAACGTTGTCCACCGTAGAAAATCGACGAACGAACTGAATTTCTGGGCACATAGGGTAGACGTCGATCTAGACTGAACGAATCATCAAAAGACATGACTTTTTGACTGTTAGGGTAGTCCTGCCAAATTTAGAAACAAATCGTAATAGGATTGACAAAAAACACGATTTGACAGCACCGTGATCCAATTTCAGACGGACCATCGCCGACGCGACGCTTCGACGGGATGCTCCGGACAGACGACGCACTCTCCACGCAGGCAAGTGTACTCACTTGTACTTTCGGCCGTGTTTAGGCCATATACTCTTAGAACTGTTAAAATGTAAACAAAGAAAACCAGACGTGAAATGATAGCGTCTGGGACCCCCCTTGATAGCTGATCACTCCATATTTTACACCTTTTTTCTGCATGTTTTCATGACATTTTGATCGCCAATATCACGTTTTTCACGATTATTCGACAATATTGCAATGCTTTTCACTATTTCTTGTTTTTGTCGTATTTCAGGAAATATGGAGCGATTTGGAGCGAAAACGAGATCGAAAGAGTTTCACGCATTTCGGAGTGTCACCCACGGCCTATTCGATGAATTATCAGCGATGGAGGATGAGCGGAAGAAGAAGAAAATCGATAGGAGCGACGAGGAAGCGAAAAGGAGAAGAAATAGGCTCAGGAGCACCTCACTCGGTCGACCAAGACTGGTCATTCGACCGAGTGACAGATCACACTCGCCCGAGTAGAACGGATACGCACTACAGATTTTCTACGTTCACTCGGCCGAGCAAGGAATTCTATTCGGCCGAGTAAGAAAGCTCACTCGCCCGAGTGGTATAGGGAAATCAGACAGAAAAGAGCCGAAGTTACTGGAAAAATCTGAGAAAGCTCACTCGGCCGAACGTTATAGCTACTCGGTCGAATGAAGAAGTCTACTCGGCCGAGCCACCCCCGGAGACAAACCCTGAGAACCCCCGCAGTTACTGTTTTTGTACCGGGTTTATCACTCGGGCGAGTGACAAGGGTCACTCGGCCGAGTGGCCGAGTGACCCTCTCCGACTGCTGCTAGGATTGCGAATTCTGGGCTGCGCAGGGGCAGTTTTGTCACGATTTTTTGGACGTTTTTGGCTTGTATTTAAGCCCTGTTTTTACCCTAGTTAGAGGAGAGACTTGAATTATTTTTTAGAGAGTTATTTTAGGTTTTAGATGGCTATTCTTTGGAGAAATCTCAGCTGGAGATCATTGGCTACGTCATTGATTTGTTCTTTCTTATTAAAAACTCAATTTTTATGAATTGTTTCTCTTTTGCAATGAATTGTGCCATGATTATTATTTTTATTTTTGAGATTTTCATGATGATTTGTGAGTAGTTTCTTCGTTCTAGGGCCAAGGGATGAACCCTATAGACCCGATCTTTTGAATTGTGATGAATTTGTGAAATTGTTGCTAGAATTGATAATGGTTAGGTTGTGATTGATATATTACGAGTAGCAAGGAATTCATATCGATTGGGATTTGCAAGAGATTGGATCCCAATTGATAGGAAGGCCTAGATATTCGATTTAGATTTATAATTGAATTTCTCTATACTTGGTTTGCAAGAGATTGGACCAGAGCTAGGATTTTTTAATTATAAATGTATATTAATATTCGTTTACAAGAGATTGGATGAATAAGAGTTATCATAACCTAGATCGTAGCTCAAGTTTGCACGAGAGTGGGCTCGATATGTGATTGGGCAATGATGTCGTTCTTCACGCTAGCGGCTTAGGCTAGGGTTTGCACGAGAGTGGGCCCTAACCTAGGTTTGCTATAGACCGGCAACAGCGCGAGAGCGTGAGCTTGGTTCTACATTTAGTTGCGACTAGTTCACCTATATTCAAGCTAAGAAACAATGAAACTTATGATTCACACGGATGAGAGACGGTCCGTAGTGGGAATTTCGTATCCCAAGACGCTTTATTATATTGATATTTCTTGCTATTTGAACGATTATGACGATTACACCAAAGTTATTCTTATTCTCTTGATAGCTAGCTAATTAAAGTGAGATACTGTCATTTGTTCCTCCCTGTGTTCGATACCTGCTCGCCGCTACACCGTGCGCTTTCGGTAAGACTACAAGTCGTTTTTCGGGTGTATATCTGGACGCGATCAAGTTTTTGGCACCGTTACCGGGGAGGCGACAGTGTTTTATTTTATTTACTTAGTTATTTCTTTTTGTTTTATTATTTTTATCTTTTTACTCCTCTATCGTGCTAACAATTCCATCAAAGCTCTATTTTTTCTGTGCTTGTACACGAGATCAACGGTGAATCCAGAGGATATATTATTTGATCCGGAGATCGAACGTACTAAAATGAGGATCAGAGCCGAGAAGAGACTTAACATAGAGGACGATTGTATGAACCGACCGGAGACACCGGAAGAATTAGCGGCACGCATTGCGAGGATAATATCTATCAGAGATATGCTACGGCCTAAGACTACTTCCACTACTTCTTCCATTGCTATGCCAGAGTTGGCGGCGAATAAGAATTTTGAGCTCAAAATGGGACTAGTGGTTTTAATGCAACAAGACCCATTCCATGGGAACTCCCATGAGAATCCACATTATCACCTTCCGCTATTCTTGTCCAAGTGCGCCACCTTTCAGATGCCAGGCATTTCTGTCGATGCTATCCGATTGCGACTCTTCCCATTCACCCTCAGAGACAAGGCTCTATATTGGTTGAGGATGCAAGCGGAGGGGATCTTTACAACATGGGATGAGTTGGCGAGTGCTTTTGTTGATAAATTCTACCCACTATCCAAGACCGTAAAGATAATGAGCGCACACATGTCCTTCAAGCAAGGACCGCAGGTGTAACGGCCGGTACCCACTATTCGTTATACGGCTGTGCGTATAGCAATTTCGGGTACCGGATTGGTTTTGTTGCTTTGTGTGGGAGTCGTGTCGAAGAATCGTTAAGGCCGTAGCACCTTGGTTGCATCCTTAGCAAGCCACCCCCGACGTATGCCCAATTTGGAATTGCGGTCGCCTTTGGACCCCGTAACCTTTATACGCTTTACGTGCACGTAGGCTTGTTCGTGCACGTAATTTTTTTAGACGTTGTCTGTATCTGAACCCTATAGTGCGGTATGACGTTGTGACCCTCTCTGAGAGTAGTAAAATTGTGGTGTTGATTTGGAACATCATTTCACGGTCGTTCTCCCACGATTTGATCTTATTTGAAGAGACGTTACGATTTTCACTTTTGTCGCTAGACCTTTTCATTTTTAATTTTGTTTCTCAACGTCGAAATTGTGATCCGTCTCCTTAGCCTTCTTTCTCCCGTCGTCCCGATCGCTCCAGTATTTATTTCACAATTTTTGGGCTCCGTTTGACCCACTTTATCCATTCCATTTTAAGCTATAGTTTGATCCTAAGTTTCAAATGCTTAACCCACTTTCATTATTTTAAATGATGTTTATTACTTTATAATGTTGACTTAGCCCACTATTAAATCCCCTCTTGGCCGTATACACCCAGGGGAGAGAGAGAGAAATATGCCATTGTTATATGGTAACATTTGTGATAATAATTTATAATAAACTAAACTTTTTTATATATGTTAAACTTAAACCCTAGGCCTGAGCCCAGCTAGCTCACGTACAACCCCACACCCATTTCCTATTATAAGACCTATGGACCCATCACCCAACAGCCTTCATAAACCCTAGGCTCATTATTTTATTTTTCCTCTACAACTCACAGCGCAGCCGCCACCCTCGTTTAAATTGTTCACACACCAACCCCGGGCACCGACGTAACCTTCTCCCTCTCCGACCTCGTCGACGGCCTACCCCTCCGATCCGATGTCCGCGACCTGACCGCCGTCGTATCCGCGTGTGGCACTGCCTGTGCTTGCCGGTGCATCCGCAGCTCGCAGCTGCAGCTCTGCAGGCCGTCGGAGCTTTCCAGGGCGCCGCCCCGACTTTTCTCCGCACGACAACGCACCCCTGCGACCCTGTCTCCGGAGCAACCCCCAGGCCGCGGCAACCTCCTTCATCCGCCTCCTGTTCTCCACCTCCTCCCCTCGGCCCCGATCTCCGCCGCATCGATGTGATCGCCGTGGCTGCCATCTTCCGCAGCGAGTTGCAGCAACGCCCAAGCGCTGTCTCCGGCCATCCCCGAGCGTAATGCCGACCACCTCCCATGTTTTCCCTCAATTCCCCTGCTCGGAGCAGAGCTCCGATCCGACCATCCCCTCGCACGGCCACCTCCCCATGTCGGCGACTCCAGAGACCGCCGTTCGCTCCCCCCGCTAGGCCGTAGCGCTGCAGCGCTCGAACGCCGCCCAGGCGACCGACGGCGCCCCACCTCGCCACCCTATCGTCGTTCGCCCCCGATCCGACCTCCCGCTTGTAGAAATCCTCCGCTCCCCTCATCGCAGACCACGACCGCCCAGCTCCATGCCTGTGCATCACCTCTGACCTGTTTCGATGTCCCCCGTCGCCTCACAACGCCGCTGCCGTCGAGGATCACCTCAGGCCGCCGCCGCCGCTACCGCCGTGAGTCGCCCTCCTCGAGCCGTCGACCCCTCCCATGAACGCTTCACCTCAGACCTGATTTCCCACCTGCAAGCATAGGCTAAATCTGTAAGTTCTTTTTAGTGTTATGTTTATATACTTAGTGATATAGGGGTGCAAGAACAGGGGTGCCATCACAACTTAGGTATAAGAGTGCACTGTGAATCTTAGCCTTTTGATGTTTATCAGCAGTCATACCTGTTGGTGAATCTTGTGATTGATTATTTTAGTAAGAGGCATGCTACAGTCTTATTTTGAGGACCTTTAATATTTGGTAGATAGTAGTGTTAGAGTTTGTATATTGCAGTGAGCTATACGTCAGGTTGGTGTTGATATAAGTTATCATATTATTTAAGTTATTTACATATACTGGAACAGTAAATTGTTTGATGTTAGTGCAGTTAAGTAGATTCGTATATTAGTTCTTGTGATATTATGAAATGGGTAAGTTGCTCAATATGTAGGGCAACTCGATTAATAAGGTGTGTAGTCATTAACAGAAACTACTTTGGTATATGTGTCAGTAGGTTGGTAGCATGCCCAGTTAGTAATAATATGATGTGAACCCCGTTACGAGATGGAGAACTTAATTAAAATTTGATCATTAGATGTATTAGGATTAGTCTATTGATTCTAGCCATCGTCACAAACTTATTCGAGCACGTATTTTATTGACAGAGAAACCCCCGTTCCATACCGTTCACGAAACCGGATTCCAACCCCTGACGTCGCTACCCGACGTCAGTATAGCTTTCGCGCCGTGTTGAGGTTCCGTAGATCCGTTGGTTGACCCTGACCCTGCTGGACTACATCCTTGCCGAAATCTTCCAGGCAAGGAATGAGACTTTAGTTACTGCTTTTATGCTTTTCTAGAATTGATGTTAGAATTGTAGATTTATTTCTGCAAAATACTTGAAAATGATCGCATGCTACTCTCTGCTCGAACCCACTTTTAAGGTGCAACTTAAACCTCACATGCTAATTAATAAGCCGGACATTATAATAGTGTGGATCTTTGTAGAAGATCACAGGTGTGGGCCTCTCCTATACGGAGGTTGGCACTACTCTTGTGGAGCGTCTGCTGGCTAGCCCAGAGACGGCTCGCTTCGGACTTGTGGAACGTTTGCTGGCTTGTCCAGGAACGTCTCACTGATGGATAGTTAATCGATGACGGGGGTGACCATTGAGTACTGGGGCTCCCCAGCTTTGGCTCACCCGTGACTGGTGCGCTCCGGTATGATACGTCGTATCATTCATGATCCTTGTCTTGTCTCGTGTCTAGATGGATCGTTTGTTGGCTCGTGTCCATAACACAAACGACTCGCGGGTGGGGTAGGACAAAAGAGTCTAGCTGGGCCTGGGGGGGTAGCTCCCCTCCGCCTACCCAGCTTGAGTCCTTAGGCTTTATCTTTGTATCGCAGTTGGTGCACTCCTGTTTGCTTCGCAGGGATGCATTCCGGTCGTTTGACCTTTTCTTGACTTGGACAATCTGACCAGATAGACACCCCTGGCAGATTGACAGAACTACATGAACAACTCTTAGACGATCTGACTAGATGGACACCCCTAGCAGATCGATTAGAATAACCATTACTTATTTCCTGTTTTCTAGGACTGCCTGTGTAGTTGTCTTTTAAATTCTATTTAGAACTGCTAGAATTGTATAACTGCATTAACTTATGGTCTCATTAGTTCGTTGCTGACATGTGTTTACACATGTCACAGACTTGGCAGAGCTGCCACGACATGAGGTTCCCCCACAGACTCTTACCTCTTTAGTTGCCTCCGGTACGTACAGTTTTAGTCTTTATGTTAAACTCTTTGTTGGTTACCTTCTGCGTTTGAATAATATCTTCTTACTGCTATTTCTATTGTTTCATGCTAAATCATTTGATCGGACCTTCCCCTCCGCATCATAACTTGCCATGGACGCTTATTGGACCCCGAGCCTCAACGGCTCTGGTCCATGCGGGCTGGCCATGCCTCGCTGCTCAATCTTTTGGGAAGCAGGGCGTGATAGTTTTTGTGGTGGCCCATGCAGGTCTTGATCGAATGATTTATCGAAACAATAGTGTTGCAGTAACTATTCAAACAACCAACAATATCCGAGCCTAACATAAGTTAGTTAGCTTTAGACTAGTTCCTTGGCCCCCTCTAGTTTGAATTTGAGTGAGAATACAGGAATAAGATGAAGTTTAAAGTGATGTATTTCTAATACATTGGATAATTAAAAGGTTGGATTCTCGACTTGACAAGGAACAATGGAAGTAAGAACATTGAATCGAGGGAATGAGATTGACTCTTGGTATGCTTCTCGTGATAGAAGTGTGGTGGTTAGAAGCCTTGTTTTAATGACTAAATGCGTAGACCTACATCGATCAAGCGAACTGTTACGCAACGGATATTATGAGCATATTTGTATATAAGCCGAGTAGCAACAGTATAACCTGGGTTTTGCAAAGTTCGAGGATGGCGACGTGGATGAAGTAAATAATATGATCATTAGAGATGAACAGAAGAGATTCAGAGTGATAATGTGATGATGAGATTGATCTTATGATGGATCGTATAAGATCGACAACATGATCTGTTTTGGACACATTGATTTAAAGAAATTAAGGACCTTGGGAATGTCATGGGAGTTTCAAAGTCGACCGTTCGAATACGCATCGAGTGCGTACTGATCACTGGATTCCAGTTACAGTTTACAAAATGGTGAAAGGCGATGACTTCTATAGATCATGTGGATGGATTATAGTCAAGTTGACTAGCAGTTTAGTGTCAATGGAAATTCTAGATCAGGTCAAGTGAACATGTTTGGTTTTACGAGTGCTCAATGATCAGGAAATATGAGAAAAGAGTTAGTAGATTGCCTTGGTTGTTTGGATTGAAAAGGAAATCGTAAGTAAGTCTGACGCCCGAAAATCTAGAATTGGTTGGTAGTTTCACTTTAAAAGATTCCTAGAGGCAGCTGAGCCAAGAACCAATTGAAGCAGAGAACAACAGGATCATTATAATAGGTTCTCATGAACGGGCTTTTGAGTTGGAAATTTATTGGTGTTTAAAATGATTGGGACTAGCCAATTAGGGCTGATTAGTTGGAGGTTGTTTAACCACCCTAGATGTCAAATACTGGAAGTGTCTACACATTAGAGCCTTGTGTTTGTTCCGCCTTCCCCGTAGATTCATGAGGAGGATTACCCGGCTCGTGTGAATATATATCATTGTCGGACATGCTTAGTATTATTACTTAGATATATGTGAGCTTATGGATGAATAATTAAATATGTGTATTGCGATGAATGTAATGATTATGTGTATATGGTACATGGATAAGTATAGATACTTATGTAAGATAATATATGTGCGTATAGATAAGTGAGTCGGCCTATTTAGTGACCCATATGATAGTACGTGTGAGTGCGTGCTCGTATGTAGTTATGTATTGTGCTTAGACGTAAGTAGTTATGTTTTGTTGCATGAGTATATAGGCGATATACACATGGTAGTAGGATTATAATTTTGATTGGTATTGCTTGCTTTTACGGGATGTTGTATGCGTGCATACCGTGAGGTATACACGACTATTGCATATCTTAAACTATGTATGAAGTCGACGTGTTGGTATACTAATTATAGGTGGTAGGACATGGTGTGAGTATATGTTCTACATGTGTGTGACTATACGGCGAATGCATGTATTATGGAAGGTATTATAATTATACGTGTGCTGATGTCTGTATTATTATTATGGTATATAAAGAGATTGAACTATGTGAGTGTTACCTGACTAAATGTTAGGTGTGATTAACATATGGTATGTATATGGTTGTATTGGTAGATGTGTATACATAAGAGTGGTATTGGTACATGTATAAATACCGTGTTATGTATATAGAATATTCTGATATGTGTATTGAGTCTCACTCAAGCTTGAGTGGGTATACTCTAAGTATATTGTTATGTATGACTGTGGTTTGCATAAAGCAATGTTTGATGTATGTACAGTGATAGGGTGTTTGTGCCTGGTTGTGTTACGCACATGATTGTGGGTCGCTATACCAGTATATAATTATAGGTGTTGGTCTTGCGGTATAGTAATTACTAAGGACTTGCTTGTGTGAACATATGTGTGGTAGCTAAACTAGGTGTGTAGAGGTGCTAAGTATATAGTGGTGTGATTGGTATATATATGAATGAAATGTTAGCGTGTATGGGTGTGAACCATGCACGGGTAAGTATGTGCTTAGTTATAGTTATTGGTGACTATGGTATATGTGGCGTGACGTAAATACAGTTATAGGACCGTACGTAATGTGAATGAATGGTGAAATATTTGGATGCATTTGAATGACTATATATTGTGAAATTATAGAAGTGGTGAATGTATACTGGATATAGTGAAACTTGACTTAATAATGGTATGGTGTGACTACATGTGTCGAGATGTTTGGTATCGGATGAATACTAGGGAGTAGCATACCCAAGTTTGTTTTGTGCATAGGTAGCTATCTATACGTAGAGCAATGATGGTATTTGCTAGTGTGAGACTAATCTTATGTGAATATATGAACTACTGTTTTGTGCTAGGTATGTGGTAGTTATATAAGGGATGTATGTGACTATATGAATGATTGGAATATGTGTATGAATTTGACTGGCTATGATAAGGTATAAGTGTATGATGTGCATGAATTTATATATATATACATGTTAGCAGCGTTAATGTTTGACTACCTAGTGTATATATATAAGCACTTGTAATGACTATACCTGGTTTGAATTATAATGTGATAGGATTGGGGTGGTTACTAGAGCGACTAGATATGTTAGAAAGTCCGAGGACGGACTTATTCTAAGGTGGGTAGGATGTAATGGCCGATACCCACTATTCGTTATACGGCTGTGCATATAGCAATTTCGGGTACCTGATTGGTTTTGTTGCTTTGTGTGGGAGTCGTGTCGAAGAATCGTTAGGACCGTAGCACCTTGGTTGCATCCTTAGCAAGCCACCCCCGACGTGTGCCCAATTTGGAATTGCGGTCACCTTTGGACCCCGTACCCTTTATACGCTTTACGTGCACGTAGTCTTGTTCGTGCACGTAATTATTTTAGACGTTGTCTGTATCTGAACCCTATAGTGTGGTATGATGTTGTGACCCTCTCTGAGAGTAGTAAAATTGTGGTGTTGATTTGGAACGTCATTTCACTGTCGTTCTTCCACGATTTGATCTTATTTGAAGAGACGTCACGATTTTCACTTTTGTCGCTAGACCTTTTCATTTTTAATTTTGTTTCTCAACGTCGAAATTGTGATCCGTCTCCTTAGCCTTCTTTCTCCCATAATCTCGATCGCCCCAGTATTTATTTCACAATTTTCGGGCTCCGTTTGACCCACTTTATCCATTCCATTTTAAGCTATAGTTTGATCCTAAGTTTCAAATGCTTAACCCACTTTCATTATTTTAAATGATGTTTATTCTCTATAATGTTGAGTTAGCCCACTATTAAATCCCCTCTTGGCCGCATACACCCAGGGGAGAGAGAGAAATATGCCAATGTTAACATTTGTGATAATAATTTATAATAAACTAAACTTTTTTATATATGTTAAACTTAAACCATAGGCCTGAGCACAGCTGGCTCACGTACAACCCCACACCCATTTCCTATTATAAGACCTATGGACCCATCACCCTACAGCCTTCATAAACCCTAGGATCATTATTTTATTTTTCCTCAACAACTCACAGCACAGCCGCCACCCTCGTTTAAATTGTTCACACACCAACCCCAGGCGCCGACGTAACCTTCTCCCTCTCCGACCTCGCCGGCGGCCTACCCCTCCGATCCGATGTCCGCGACCTGACTGCCGTTGTATCTGCGTGTGGCACCGCCTGTGCTTGCCGGCGCATCCGCAGCTCGCAGCTGCAGCTCTGCAGGCCGCCGGAGCTTTCCATGGCGCCGCCCCGACTTTTCTCCGCACGACAACGCACCCCTGTGACCCTGTCTCCGGAGCAACCCCCAGGCCGCGGCAACCTCCTTCATCTGCCTCCTGTTCTCCACCTCCTCCCCTCGACCCCGATCTCTGCCGCATCGATGTGATCGTCGTGGGTGCCATCTTCCGCAGCGAGTTGCAGCAACGCCCAAGCGCTGTCTCCGGCCATCCCCGAGCGTAACGCCGACCACCTCCCCTGTTTTCCCACAATTCCCCAGCTCGGAGCAGAGCTCCGATCTGACCATCCCCTCGCACGGCCACCTCCCCATGTCGGCGACTCCAGAGACCGCCGTTTGCTCCCCCCGCTAGGCCGCAGCGCTGCAGCGCTCGAACGCCGCCCAGGCGACCGACGGCGCCGCACCTCGCCACCCTATCGTCGTTCGCCCCCGATCCGACCTCCCGCCTGTAGAAATCCTCTGCTCCCCTCATCGCAGACCACGACCGCCCAGCTCCATACCCATGCATCACCTCCGACCTGTTTCGATGTCCACCGTCACCTCACAACGCCGCTGCTGTCGAGGATCACCTCAGGCCGCCGCCGCCGCCGCCGTGAGTCGCCCTCCTCGAGCCGTCGACCCCTCCCATGAAAGGTTCACCTCAGACCTGATTGCCCACCTGCAAGCATATGCTAAATCTGTAAGTTCTTTTTAGTGTTATGTTTATATACTTAGTGATATAGGGGTGCAAGAACAGGGGTGCCATCACAACTTAGGTATAAGAGTGCATTGTGAATCTTAGCCTTTTGATGTTTATCAACAGTCATACCTGTTGGTGAATCTTGTGATTGATTATTTTAGTAAGAGGCATGCTACAGTCTTATTTTGAGGACCCTTAATATTTGGTAGATAGTAGTGTTAGAGTTCTTATACTGCTGTGAGCTATACGTCAGGTTGGTGGTGATATAAGTTATCATATTATTTAAGTTATTTACATATACTGGAACAGTAAATTGTTTGATGTTAGTGCAGTTAAGTAGATTCGTATATTAGTTCTTGTGATATTATGAAATGGGTAAGTTGCTCAATATGTAGGGCAACTCGATTAATAAGGTGTGTAGTAATTAACAGAAACTACTTTGGTATAAGTGTCAGTAGGTTGGTAGCATGCCCAGTTAGTAATAATATGATGTGAACCCCGTTACGAGATGGAGAACTTAATTAAAATTTGATCATTAGATGTATTAGGATTAGTCTATTGATTCTAGCCGTCGTCACAAACTTATTCGAGCACGTATTTTATTGACAGAGAAACCGCCGTTCCGTACCGTTCACGAAACCGGATTCCAACCCCTGACGTCGCTACCCGACGTCAGTATAGCTTTCGCGCCGTGTTGAGGTTCCGTAGATCCGTTGGTTGACCCAGACCCTGCTGGACTACATCCTTGCCGAAATCTTTCAGGCAAGGAATGAGACTTTAGTTACAGCTTTTATGCTTTTCTAGAATTGATGTTAGAATTGCTAGATTTATTTCTGCAAAATACTTGAAAATGATCGCATGCTACTTTCTGCTCGAACCCACTTTTAAGCTGCAACTTAAACCTCACATGCTAATTAATAAGCCGGACATTATAATTGTGTGGATCTTTGTAGAAGATCACAGGCGTGGGCCTCTCCTATACGGAGGTTGGCACCACTCTTGTGGAGCGTCTGCTGGCTAGCCCAGAGAAGGCTCGCTTACAGACTTGTGGAACGTTTGCTGGCTCGTCCAGGAACGTCTTACTGATGGATAGTTAATCGATGACGGGGGTGACCATTGAGTACTGGTGCTCCCCAGCTTTGGCTCACCCGTGACTGGTGCGCTCCGGTATGATACGCCGTATCATTCATGATCCTTGTCTTGTCTCGTGTCTAGATGGAGCGTTTGTTGGCTCGTCTCCATAACACAAACGACTCGCGGGTGGGGTAGGACAAAAGAGTCTAACTGGGCCTGGGGGGTAGCTCCCCTCCGCCTACGCAGCTTGAGTCCTTAGGCTTTATCTTTTCATCGCAGTTCGTGCACTCCTGTTTGCTTCGCAGGGATGCATTCCGGTCGTTTGACCTTTTCTTGACTTGGACAATCTGACCAGATAGACACCACTGGCAGATTGACAGAACTACATGAACAACTCTTAGACGATCTGACTAGATGGACACCCCTAGCAGATCGATTAGAATAACCATTACTTATTTCCTGTTTTCTAGGACTGCCTCTGTAGTTGTCTTTTAAATTCTATTTAGAACTGCTAGAATTGTATAACTGCATTAACTTATGGTCTCATTAGTTCGTTGCTGACATGTGTTTACACATGTCACAGACTTGGCAGAGCTGCCACGACATGAGGTTCCCCCACAGACTCTTACCTCTTTAGTTGCCTCCGGTACGTACAGTTTTAGTCTTTATGTTAAACTCTTTGTTGGTTACCTTCTGCGTTTGAATAATATCTTCTTACTGCTATTTCTATTGTTTCATGCTAAATCATTTGATCGGACCTTCCCCTCCGCATCATAACTTGCCATGGACGCTTATTGGACCCCGAGCCTCAACGGCTCTGGTCCATGCGGGTTGGCCATGCCTCGCTGCTCAATCTTTTGGGAAGCAGGGCGTGACAGCAGGAGACTCTATATGAGGCATGGGAGGGCTTTAAAGATCTCCAACATCATTGTCCCCATCACAGCATTGAAGCATGGGAGCTAGAACATAGTTTTTACAATGGACTCCAACCGGGCACCAAGCAAATCATAGATGCAACCGCCAACGGAGCCATTCTATCCAAGACACCAGATGAAGCTATGGCCCTATTAGAGGAGATGGCCTCTAATAATCAACAATGGGGCGACGAGCGAGGACAATCTTCTACCTCCTTGAAGCCGACAAGCATATATGAGGCCAAGGCCGTAGCTGAGCTTTCCACTAAGTTTGACTCTCTCCACAAGGTCGTGGAGAGATTAGAGAATTTGATCACCTAGCCGCATGGAACTCCAGCCACATCTACGCCGGGAGGCAATATGAGCGATTGGCAAGACCAATTTCAAGCTATGTTCGTTGGAGGAGAGCATGGAGAAGGATCCATGGAGTAAGTGCAATATGTTGCGGGGAACACCGATTATTGGGCCAACCTGGCTACGAGAAATCATCCGGTATTTTCCTATACGAATAATGATGGATCTTTAAACCCGCAACCGTAACAACCTCAAGCTAGGCCTCCACCTTCGCAACCTCAATACCAACCGAGAGGGCCACCACAACAAAGCTACCCTCCTAGGCAACAAGCGGAACCATATAGGCCGTCGGGTTATAACCAAGGTTGGAGAGCTCCGAACCCACCACAAGCACAACCGAGATCGGATCATGAAGCTATGGTGGAGGAATTCATGGTGGAGCAAAGAAAAATAAATGCTAGATTGACGGCGCAACAAGACTCGCTCAATAATGTCGTTGCGCAACTAGGAGAGCAACTTGCATTGCTTAACAAAAACACTCAACAATTACCGGCACAACCGGAGCCGAATCCACGGAGCAATACCGGCCACGTCAATGCGGTGGTGGCGGTCACTACTAGGGGCGGGAAGGATACTACTCCCGCCATGGTCCAAACCAAGGAGCCCGTGGAAGAAATCTTGGATGACAAGGAGCCGGCTATTGAGGAGGAGAGCGTAAAAGAGCCGCAAGAAAGAGGAAACTCTGAAATTAAGAACCTAAATGAGGAGTGCACCTACATGCCACCAGTGCCCTTTCCACAATGGTTGACAAGAGCTAAAATTAAGAAGCAGCTTGCCAAATTCCTTAAGTACTTGCGAGGGGTGAGCCTCAATATACCTTTCTTGGATCCTATCGTAGAGATCCTGTCATATGCCAAGTTCTTGAAAGACTTAATATCGGGAAAGAAAAGAAATGATAAGATAATGCTTGCTGAGCAAGGAACTTGGTTCACCCGGAGGGAAAATGAGCCTACAAAATTCAAGGATCCCGGAAGCTTTCGCATCCCATGCACACTTGGAGGAGTCCCAGTACATAAGGCTTTGGTAGACTTGGGAGCAAGTGTGAGATGGTCGGGTTACTAGGCCGATGGGAATTGCGGAGGACATACCACTCCAAGTACTGGGAGGAATTTGCTTGCCGTGTGACTTCGTCATTATGGATATCAAGGAGGAGGGCGATACTTCACTTATACTTGGACGCCCCTTCCTAGCCACCGGCGGCGTGATAGTCGATGTAAGAGAGGGTACTTTATCTTTGAATGTCGGAAACATCGAGGTTGAGTTCCATATCCCTAAAGCTATGAAGCATATTTCCTATCAAGAGGAATTGGATTATATGGACCTCCTTGACGCTGTGATCGACGAAGCCATTCTACATTCTATTGGCCCTCTACAAGATGACGGCCTTGAAGAAGGCCAATCTTCTAGCATTGAAGAAAAGTTGGAGGACCCTCCGGATAGCTCTATGGCCGACAACAAAGAAGACGCTGATGTTGCGAGGCTTAGGGATCTATGCAAGCTCTCCACGGCCAACAATTCGAAGAAAGCTCCGCCGGATAAGGGATCGGCATCATCGAATAAGGGATCGACGTCGCCGAAGAAGAAAAAGATTGGCACTAGCTCAAGCTTGGGGGACTTATCCCCCAACTCTACCCATGATGAGGGGACACCGAGGAAAGCCCATGAGCATCAATAATCAAATCCAAGTGGCCTTCCCGATAAATTTGACGGGCGCATCTCGTATGCGCCAAATATCACACACTAAACGAAATTCATAAGGGGTCAAGCTCAAGACCTTAAACGAGCACTTTTCGGGAGGCAACCCGACTGTTTTACATTGTTTTTAGTTGAATTCTACTTTGATTTTAGATTTTTCTTAGTTTTTGGAGTCTTCAGTCGATAAAAATCGTGACAACGGGCTCTATTTTTCACGACAAGAGATGGAGAACGAGAAACCATTCATATGGAGGATGACCATGGCAAGGGAGAGCACTCTTGGAATGCGCTCAGGCCTTAGGAAAGGGAAGAAACTGACGGGGACGAGAAAAATAGAGAATGGCACAAAAGCAGAGAGTCGTGGCTGAAAACAGGAAGCCACTCGGCCGAATGAACTTTTCATTCGGCCGAGTGAAGACTCTACTCGGCCGAGTAGAGTACCGATCGGGGAAGATCTTACAGACCAACTCTCTTTTATTTTTTGTCGGTTACAATACTATTGCCACTCGGTCGAATGACTATGTTACTCGGCTGAGTGAATCTGATAACCTACACGCTTCAAAAATCGCTGAGTGGCCTTGATACTCGACCGAGTGGAACTTGTCCATTCGGTCGAATGGGAAAAGCTACTCGGCTGAGTCGTAACTTTGGGAAGATTTCGAAATTTATTTTATGTTGTGCCATTCGGCCGAGTGAACACGTCACTCGGCCGAGTCGCTACATCTTTATATACGCTGCGGGCGCAGCATGATTTTCGAAAACAAAAAAATCCCCAAATTTTTTTCTCTCTGCGCCCGAATCTTTCGCATTCCCTATGCCTGAATCCCTGACTTCCTCGCCCGAGCCGCCTCCGTCTGGTCACCGCGCACCCTGCCACCGACCGCCGACGTTGCCCCGACGCCGGTCATCGCCGTCGCCGCCCTACCCACCGTCGCACATCCCCATTTCACCCAGACACTCGTTTCTTCTCCATTTTCACCAATCCCTACGCCCATTGCGCCCCAATTTCAAATTAAATCCTATTTATATCTATTACCCCCTATCTTCCCCATGTATTTTGATTATCATTCGCTGATTTGATTGTTTGTGTTTCAGGTTAGCTTGGGGGAGCTTGGGGGAGTTCCAGGACGCTCCAGAGCTTCACGGAGGAGGTGTTTCTTCACACGCTTCAGTTTTTGCACTCGCGTCGTGCTCAGGTATACTCGTTTCATTATATAGCACGTCGCATTTGCATTTGGGTGGGCACGTCTCGCGGCACACATGTCGCCTCGCCTTAGGCACACAGTGGATGCCTTTCATATTTTTGCTGTCGATATTCTGGATATTTTGAGCCTGCTGATTTTGCACCCCTCCTCCACACTTTTTGGTCACGTTTTGTTTATATCTGTTTATATCCTTTTGGGAGTGAGGGAGTATTTTTGGGACACCGGTCAGGTACTATTTTGATCTATGCATGCACCACCCGCATATCTGCATTCATCACTTGCATTCCCATCACATTTTTCTTTTTATTTCTTTTTTTATTTTTCATCATGCATGCACCCTCACCCACCCCACCCTCATTTTTGCCTCTCAGTGTGCCACACTTTGCACATTGAGGACACTGTGCACTTTAGCTTGGGGGAGTGAGTTCTCACGCACTTTTAATTCTTTTTGTCGCTTTTTATTTTTATTTTCCCATCTTTTCTTTGTTTTTACACTTATTTTCACCCACTTTTTCATTTTTTTCATGCATCGCGTTTTTCTTACTTCTTATGTGTGCTGCATTTGTACAGTAGTTTTTATTTTCTTTTTATCCTTATTTCTTTTATCCTTTTTTGCTAGAGATGAATTTTCTGTGATGATGCTGACGTGGTACAGCTTATCTCTATATGCATATTATCTTGTCATGCCATAGTGTTTATTTCAGATATCATATGCTATGTCTTGATATGCATTTGAGATAGTAACTCGCACTTTCATGTATGAATATGGATGAAATTCTTTTATCAGCTGAGTCTGAGGATTTTTACCGTATACCCTTCGTAGAAAACACACCAAGCTTCACGCATTGATTGCTTATATCTGGAGTACTGCTTTCTTTTCTTATATCACTTATTATTGCATGAAAATTGTACGCTTCACTTTCAGGTTGATTGAATGTATGCAAGGTTGATATAACTGGATTAGTTTACTTTCTGAGATTAAACTGAGTATATTACATTACTCTGGCGAAAGTTGTCGTGCACGTCTTATAGAGTGAACCGAGTGTTACATATATTTCTTTCTCCACATATCTTGAGCATTATTTCTATACTTATATTCATTGGTGAATCTCCCTTTAGCGAATCTTATATTGGCATTTCCCCCGCTATAAAAGTCCATGCTCCAATACCCCCAAAATTAAAAAAAAATATGAATATCTTTCTATCTTTTGATTTGGGATCTCAGATGTATATATGTTTCAAAAAAAATGAGAAAAAGAAAAGAAAAGAGAAAAGATGCTTATACATGATCCCATCTCATACTCTTTCTCTCTTTCTTCCCTCTTTTGTTTTTACCTTTATTGGAGCTTCAAAGATGGAGAATAAGCTTATTGATTTATCTTATGCCACTACGCTTATAGATAAGCTTGGGGGAGGGGATCCAATGATGTGTGAGAGAGTGACTACTTGATTGTGCATGACAACCTAACCTAGGTAATTTTCTATACTCGGTGAGATTACTAAAAGTTTTACGAAATCCAAGAATTGAGACTTAGTATGCATTTCATAAAAACCATACCTTTCTATTCTTGTTGATCCATATTGTGTGATATTTCTTATACTCCAAATAGAAATCATTCAATTGAAAAGTGTGTGGTCTATGATTATGTATATCTCTTTAGATGCTTCAGACGATGTTAATTCTAGAATGATTCCCTATTTCATACTATTTTGATATTCTTTGGTTTTCTGTTTTGAATGCATCCATATGATTATGATATCGAGATAAAAATCTTTGACATGTGTTTTATATTCGCCGTATGCTATATGCGTTAAGCAAAACCCACGTCCTGAGAAAATGATCTAGCGTCTCTCTTTGTTTTCTTTCCTCATCTATTTTCTATTTCTTTCTTTTTTTCCCTTTTTTATTATTTTTTCCATCGGGTTCGCCTTTTGTTTGTCTTCCTCGAGGACGAGTAAGAGGTAAGCTTGGGGGATTTTGATCACTCCATATTTTACACCCTTTTTCTGCATGTTTTCATGAAATTTTGATCGCCCATATTGCGTTTTTCACGTTTATTCGACAATATTGCGATGCTTTTCACTATTTCTTGTTTTTGTCGTATTTCAGGAAATATGGAGCGAGTTGGTTTGAAAACGAGATCGAAAGAGTTTCACGCATTTCGGAGTGTCACCCACAGCCTATTCGATGAATTATCAGGGTTGGAGGATGAGCGGAAGAAGAAGGAAATCGATAGGAGCGAGGAGAAAGCGAAAAGGAGAAGAAATAGGCTTAGTAGCACCTCACTCGGCCAACCAAGACTGGTCATTCGGCTGAGTGACAGTTCACACTCGCACGAGTAGAACTGATACACACTGCAGATTTTCAGCGTTGACTCGACCGAGCAAGGAATTCCATTCGGCCGAGTAAGAAAGCTCACTCGCCCGAGTGGTACAGGGAAATCAGACAGAAAAGAGCCGAAGTTACTGGAAAATCTGAGAAAGCTCACTCGGCTGAACGTTATAGCTACTCGGTCGAATGAAGAAGTCTACTCGGCCGAGTCACCCCTGGAGACAGACCCTGAGAACCCACAAAGTTACTGTTTTTGTACAGGGTTTGTCACTCGGGCGAGTGACAAGGGTCACTCGGCCGAGTGACCCTATCCGATTGCTGCTAGGATTGCGAATTCTGGGCTGCGCAGGGGTAGTTTTGTCTCGATTTTTTGGATGTTTTTGGCTTGTATTTAATCCATGTTTTTACCCTAGTTTGAGGAGAGACTTGAATTATTTTTTATAGAGTTCTTTTAGGTTTTAGACGGCTATTCTTTGGAGAAATCTCAGTTAGAGATCATTGGCTACGTCATTGGTTTGTTCTTTCTTATTAAAAACTCAATTTTTATGAATTGTTTCTCTTTTGCAATGAATTGTGCCATGATTATTATTGTTATTTTTGAGATTTTCATGATGATTAGTGAGTAGTTCCGTGGTTCTAGGGCCTAGGGATGAACCATATGGACCCGATCTTTTGAATTGTGATGAATTTGTGAAATTGTTGCTAGAATTGATAATGGTTAGGTTGTGATTGATATATTACGAGTAGCTAAGAATTCATATCGATTGGGATTTGCAAGATATTGGATCCCAATTGATAGGAAGGCCTAGATATTCGATTTAGATTGATAATTGAATTTCTCTATACTTGGTTTGCAAGAGATTGGACCAAAGCTAGGATTTTTTAATTATAAATCTATATTAATATTCGTTTGCTAGAGATTGGACGAATAAGAGTTATCATAACCCAGATCGTAGCTCGAGTTTGCACGAGAGTGGGCTCGAGATGCGATTGGACAATGATGTCGTTCTTCACGCTAGCGGCTTAGGCTAGGGTTTTCACGAGAGTGGGCCCTAACATAGGTTTGCTACAGATCGGCAATAGCGCGAGAGCGTGAGCTTGGTTCTACATTTAGTTGTGACTAGTTCACCTATATTCAAGCTTAGCAACAATGAAACTAATGATTCACAAGGATGAGAGACGGTCCGTAGTGGGGATTTCCTATCCCTAGATGCTTTATTATATTGATATTTCTTGCTATTTGAACGATTGTGATGATTACACCAAAGTTATTCTTATTCTCTTGATAGCTAGGTAATTAAAGTGAGATACTGTCATTTGTTCCTTCCTGTGTTCGATACCCGCTCGTCGCTACACCGTGCCCTTGCGGTAAGACTATAATTCGTTTTTCGGGTGTATATCCGACGATCAATAGCTTAGACTTGACGACGAAGTCTAAGCACAACAACAACAACTGACACCTTAGGGTTTTTCTGTGTGTGCGTGCATGTGGACACCTTAGAATGAACTTTCCCTCAACTCTGGCATGTCATGTCACGAAAGCCTACGGGCGTTTCAGGTGCCCTCCATGCGAGGGTGATCTCTGGTTGTCTTGTCTTGAGCACTTTGGGTGGAGGAAGGTTGAGCGTTCCCTTAGCTTGGCGGGTTTGGCCACCCTCAAATCGAAAGGCATGAATCTCTCTTGTCATCCTCAGTCTTGTCTTGTCCCATGCACTAGGTTGAGCGTTCCCTCGGTTGAGAAGGTGCTGGCCGCCTTCTAACCGAAAGGCATGAACCTTAGTGACACACTTCTTGTCTTGTCTCGTGCACTAGGATGAGCGTTCCCTCGGTTGAGAAGGTGCTGGCCACCTTCTAACCGAATGGCTTGAACCATAGTGACACACTTCTTGTTTTGTCCCATGCACTAGGTTGAGCGTTCCCTCGGTTAAGAAGGTGTTGGCCACCTTCTAACTGAAAGGCGTAAACCTTAGTGACACACTCCTTAGTCTTGTCTTGTCCCATGCACTAGGTTGAGCGTTCCCTCGGTTGAGAAGGTGCTGGCCGCCTTCTAACCGAAAGGCGTGAACCTTAGTGACACACTTCTTGTCATGTCTCGTGCACTTGGGTTGAGCGTTCCCTCAGTATAGACTGAAAGGCGTGAACCTTCATGACACACATGTTACTTCTTATCTTGCTCTATCCCGTCTAGTTTAGTCCCGTAGCTAGTAGCACACGATACAACTACTGTTTGTCCCGTTTACTTCCTGCACCGTTTTACTTTCTGTCATGTCATAATCCCTGCATGTTAATCAACCAGTAAAATTTTTCTCTTAAATCATATTACACTTGTAGTAGAGTCTAAATTTTTCTTGTAGACTTTACCTGACGTACAGTTCCTTTTCTCTTGGGTGATGTACGTCAAGTGTTGATCCGGAGTACGTGGACGAGCCGGACGTACCTGAGTGCATGGAGTCAGAGGATGTCGACCCGGAGTATGTACCTTACGAGGACCAGTCCTAGAGGTCCCTCATTGTTGCAGTTCAGAGTTTTTCCTGCTTCCTAGTTCGGGTGCGTAGCACCGTTTACTTTTCTGCCTAGGTTGGGTGCTTGCACCAGTAGTTTACTTTCTGCGTTGTTGCCATGCTGGGCATTACTTCCTTTATTAGACTCTTGTACTTCTGGATATCTTAATGGAATAAAATGAATGCATTTCCTTTCAGTACTTTCTGTTGTTACGAATTTTATAAATGCAAGAACCTGGATTCTTTTAAAATGGTACCCCTACTGACGCTTATTGGGTCCGAGCTTCACAGCTCCGACCCAATTGGGTCTTAGTCATGCTTTGCCTCTGTAGTTTTGGGAAGCGGGGCGTGACAGGTTTTAGTGGTGGCCCATGCAGGTCTTGTAATTATAAAAGTTCGTAGCAATAGTATTACTCGCATTCATTTTTATTATCCATTTATCGTGTACGAGTCTAATTTGGATTTTCCTTATCAATAGGATGGCAGGAAGACACAATACCCGAGCCGGGAGCTCAACGGATGGAGTTTCGGGAGACCAGGGTGGTGAATTCCGTCAGTTTCTGGGCCTCATGAGGGTGATGCTGGACATTCAGCATCAATTGGTCCAGCAGTCCTATCAGGCTGCCCGAGCCGTCCAGGCTCCACCGCCGCCACCTGCCCTGAGAGCTGCTCCTGGAGTGAAGCAGTTCAATGAGCTTCAGCCGAAGACATTTGTTGAATATTGGACTCCCCGGATTTGGTTTTGGATGATGAGCAAACATAAATAATTCATGAACTAACAATTTGTGAGCGCAGTATTGGAGATCGTCGCCAATTTCACGAGAATATTCAAAGCGACATCTCAACACTTCCAAAAGCTCGTATTCAAGCCTAAAGCTTCGTTGAAACTCATGCAACGCTTTGGAAATAATGAAGATTCAATCGAAGCTCTCAAAGACCGTTTATCAAGGTTTTATTTATAGTCTTTTAGTTTCGATTGATAGAATGTTAAGCCTTGAGTATATCTTACGTTTCTATCTTCATTTCGCTCATTTCGTAGCTCTAGGATTCTTGCACAAGTTCACTCTTATTTCCTCGAAGCGTCGCGCTTCGATTCGGACCTTGTTGTGCATGTTAGTTGGTACAAGAACAAGTACTGACCGACTAGATGGAGATCTAGTCGGTCGGCCACTGTTCTTGGACCGACTAGTTTCAGTCAGTTAAATCTTTGTTCTTTACTGTTTACAGTTAGTCGGTCTACGTTGACTCACCGACCGACTAGTTTGTGAACTAGTCGGTCAGTGATGCTTCTTTGACCGACTAGTTGTGATTTACTGTACATGCCAAATTTCTCCTAAGCTACTGTTTTCCGTTAGTCGGTCTAAGAACGTTTGATGACCGACTAGTTGACAATCTAGTCGGTCAACTTTTGTTCTTGGACCGACTAAGTCAACTTGCCTTCAGACTAGTTTTCTAGGTCTGAAATTCTATCTCTTCTCTGATCTGCTCTTAGTCGGTCCATGCTTTGTGACTGACCGACTAGTTGATGAACTAGTCGGTCAGTGATTGTTCTTTGACCGACTAATTCTCCCAGATTTCTTTCCGTTGGAGATTGACCTAACTTATGTTTTTGGGTTCCTATAAATACGAACCTAGGTCATTTCTATCTTCAATAGAGCTGCCATTAAGAGATTCATTGAGCCCTAAAGAGATAGCCATTCTCCCTCAAATCTAAAGCTCTCTTCCTCACAAGAAAGCCATTCTCTCTCATTTCTAGATCTAGAGAGAAGCTTGTTCTTGGTGAGCTCTTCAAGCTATTGCTTGATCCAAGTCTCCAACTCTTCCCTAGGCACCCATTGCTGCTCATTTCCTTGGTGCTAGGGCTTGGTGACTTCATCTTCCTCAAATCCTTCATTCCACCTATTGGGTAAGAAAAACTCAAGGTATAGGATTTTGTGGTAAGAGTATTTATTTCATTTAAACTCTTTATATTGCTTATTGGCTCTCTCGGTTGTGAGAGAAGTTTGTGATCCCGGGTTGTGGGATTCACTTTGCCATTGCATGTATGATTTGATCTTGTGAAGGTTTTTCACAAGATATTCATAGTGGAAATCTTGAGTTAGGGTTTCTAACTCAAGTATCCGGAGGGGATCCGGGTGGTTGGGACGTAGGATCACCGGGAACAAGTCGGGGAGACTTGGGTGGATCCGAACCCATTAACATCGTTTGTTAGCTTTGTTTATTTCATTGTTGTCAATCAATTTAAGCTTCCGCAAATTGATTTGGTGGTTGTTTGCAATTTAATTTGGAATTATACGCCTTATTATTTTAAAGTACTATTCACCCCCCCTCTAGTACTTGTGCAGTAGCTGGTAGGGCATTACATTTGGTATCAGAGCCAGATTCTCAGCTATGTCTGCCAACGACAACAAGACCGTGCGTCCACCTTCCAACTATGACACCTTCAGGAACCGTGAAGGAGCATCTTCCGTGATGGAAGGACATTCCTCTACGAGGCCTCCATTCTTCAACGGTACCAACTACGGGTACTGGAAGTGTCGGATGGAAACCTTCTTCCGAAGTGCATCTTTATGGAGAACTACAATGAAGGAGTATATTGAACCCGAAGAAGAAGATTTTGAGAAATGGACTACCGCGGAGGTCGCCGCGGAGGTAAGCAATGCCAAGGCAATGAACGCCTTGCAATGTGCATTGGAGCCCGAGGATTTCAATAATATATGCACATGTAAGAGTGCATATCAAATTTGGAACTCCCTCCTCATTCTACACGAAGGGACGAGTAGGGTAAGAGACTCTAAACTCGTAGTCGTAACCAAAGATTACGAAATGTTTCATATGCAACAGGGCGAGAAGATGAAAGAATATTACGCTCGTTTCGTTGATATAATAAACGAGTTAGAGGCCCTCGGCAAGATCTACACTCAAAAGGAGAAGTGCTTAAAGCTTATTGAAGGACTTCCCTCTTCTTGGGAAAAACGTACCTTCGCCATCGAGGAAGGTAATGACATGGACAAATATACCGTAGTTCAACTAATGGGTACTTTGATGTCATATGAGGTACGCAAAGATAGCAAGGTGAAGCTACAAGAAAAGATGAAGTCATATTTGAACCTAGATGCGCCTAAGAAAAAGGCGATTGCATTCAAGGCGGCTTCATCCACCTCTACCGATGATGAGAACTCGGAAGAAGAAATGGACATGGAATCCATTGCACTCATGGCAAAGAAGTTCAATCGCTTCTTCCGAAAGGGTAACTTCAAACACAAATCTAAGTTTACATCTACTAACGCCTCTCCACCTTTGTGCTTTAAATGCAATAAGCCAGGACACATCAAAGCGGATTGTCCTCAAAACAAGCAAAAGGAGAAGTGGAAGGCGCCAAAGTATGACAAGTCCAAGAAGGGACTTGTCGGAGCTACCTTCACCGACTCCGAGGATTCCTCAAGCGGAGAGTCGGACGATGAGCACGTGGAGCAAGCACACATGTGTTTCATGGCAAGAGAGGAGCACGATCAAGGATCCTCCTCTTCCGATGATAGTGATGAAGAAAGCGATGAGGTAACAATGGATGATCTTAGAAATGCTAACTCTCAACTTTGGTCAAAATACACTAAGTTAGTAAATAGATATACTAAGGTAAAAGATGACCTAGCTAGCATTCAAACATCGCCTAAGACTATCATCACCAACAACGACACCGTTGTTGAAGAGTTAAGAAATGAGATTGTTAATCTCAAATCTAAACTTGAACATGTTAGCATCGAGGATCCGGAAGAACATAGGATAGCGGATTTAACTTCTCAAAACTCGACTTTGAGTATTGAGAACGAGAATCTTAAATCTCGTGTTTTTGTGCTCACATCGCAAGTATCCAATTTGGATACTTCTATGCGTTCTCTCAAAGAGAAATATGAGAACACATTGGGCCGAATTAACAAATTCAACAAAGGTAAGGACCATTTGGATAAAATCCTAAGTGACTTACTTCCGGCCAATCACCACATTGGTTTGGGGTATACGATGGGATGTCCATCCAAAGCGGCCACTACTTTTGTTAGGCCAACTTCCGGTGACTCTACGAGTGGTAGCAAACACTCTATTGATAGTTCATCTACCAATGATGCTTCCACTTCGTCCACGCCCTCTTTTGGAAAGAAACCCACTTTGGGTGGACCTCCAAAGAAGGGGCATGCTTATATGTACACCAATACCATGCCACGTAGGAACACACGTCCTACTCCACCATCTCACACATATGATGATTTTTATGCAACACATTCTCGGGCACGTGCACACCAAGTGAGACACCCTCACGCACGTGTTCCCACACATGCATATGTACACCCACCTCATCATATGAATAATTCTCGTCGTGCACCATTCCATCATGTCCCGTATGCCTATCCACAACATGCATCACGTAGAAATTAACGTCGCATGCATGCACCCAATAGGATGATGGCTCCCAAAGTTTTCACGATTTGGAGCCCAAAGGACACAAGCATGGACGAAAAACAAATATATATGAATGCTTATTTTTCGGATGTTGTGCATAGTAAGAATTATGTGGGGAAGTCTAAGTCCACTTGGACTTGGCTTCCAAAGGTCTAATCCCTTGGACCCAATGACCTTGGGTACCATGATATGAAACTTATCTATCTTTAGGTACTCAAGGAAAAGAAAAAGAAAAGGAGCAACAAATTTAAATTTAGCTCCAAAGGGAATTGGATACTCGATAGCGGGTGCTCCAAACACATGACGGGTGACGCTCGATTGCTCTCCGGAGTGGTTCCCATTGTGAATGGAAACCGCGTCGTATTTGGAGGCAACGAGAGCGGAACCATCATAGGTGTTGGTAATGTCGGTAACCCTTCTAAACCATTAATTAGTGATGTGTATCTTGTTAGTGGTTTAAATCATAATCTTATTTCAATAAGTCAACTTTGTGACAAAGGTTACAAAGTTAGCTTTGCGAAAGGATTGTGTCATATTTTAAGAAAGGATAATGAAAAATTATTATTTTCCGGAACTCGTCGTAAAGACATTTATATTTTGGATCTTCCTAAGTCATATGAACAATGTCTCGTTGCCAACACAAGTGAACAACACTTATGGCATCGACGCTTTGGACATGTGAACTTTGGAACACTATATAAGCTTTCAAAATTGAATTCTATTAAAGGTTTTCCGAAGCTTGTTTTTGAAAAGAAAAGTTTTTGTGATTGTTGTCAACGCGGCAAGCTTCCTAAATCTTCATTTAAACCTAAGAAAAGCATCTCTACAAAACGGCCACTAGAGCTATTACATCTAGATTTATTTGGGCCAACTAGAGTAGCTTCCTTAGGAAATGCAAGGTATGGACTTGTCATCGTAGATGACTATTCAAGATTTACTTGGGTATTTTTCTTGTGCAATAAAAATGAAGCTTTTGAAAACTTCACAATTTTTGTTAAGAAAGTACAAAATCTCTTAGGAAACACCATTGTCACTATTCGTAGTGATCATGGAGGTGAATTTGAGAATGAGTCTTTTGAGACATTTTGTGATGAAGTTGGTATTACTCACACCTTCTCTTTCCCTCGTGCACCGCCTCAAAATGGTGTAGTTGAGAGAAAGAATAGGACGCTAGTGGAGTGTGCTCGCACTATGCTTGATGATAGCCAACTTGGCCATCAATTTTGGGCGGAAGCGGTACACACCGCTTGCTATGTGTTTAATAGAATACTTTTGAGGCCCGGCACTAAACAAACTTGTTATGAATTGTTGTTTGGTAGGTTGCCTCAAGTTAAACATTTTCGTGTTTTTGGTTCGAAATGTTTTATTAAGAACACATATGGTAGTTTGGACAAATTCGATCCGAGATCCGATGAGGGGATTTTTGTGGGATATTCTTCGCGTAGCAAAGCCTACCGGATATTCAACAAACGAACCTCGACGATCGAGGAGTCGCTTCATGTCTCATTTAATGAAGGATTTGTTCCAACTAGAATTTCAAATGATAATGATTCTATGGATGTTTTATGTGATTCATTTGATAATTCTAAGTCTATTGATTCTATTGAGACTAACCCGACTAATGAAGTTGTTGAGAATGTTCCAAGTGATCAAGGTATTCCCAAGCGACTTCATGTCATTCGCGACCATCCCCATGAGCAAGTAATTGGCAATATTCAAGATAGTGTCAAGACAAGATCACAAGTTCACCACTTCGCCAATTGTGCCTTTGCCTCATCGATAGAGCCAAAGAATATAGTTGAAGCATGCGAAGATAGTGCTTGGATACTTGCCATGGAGGAGGAGCTCATTCAATTCGAGAGGAATGAAGTGTGGGAGCTTGTTCCATTGCCTTCGAAGAACCACACCGTCATAGGGACAAAGTGGATTTTCAAGAACAAAACCGACGAAAACCAAGTCGTCGTCCGGAACAAAGCTCGGTTAGTAGCTCAAGGCTATCGACAAGAGGAAGGTATTGATTTCGAAGAATCCTTCGCTCCGGTAGCTAGATTAGAATCAATTAGATTACTTTTGTCTTTTGCATGCCATAAGAATTTTAAATTATTTCAAATGGATGTTAAAAGTGCTTTTTTTAAACGGAGATGTCGTTGAGGAAGTTTACGTTTCTCAACCTCCGGGCTTCATAAATGAAAAATTTCCAAATCACGTTTTTAAACTAAAGAAAGCTCTTTATGGTTTGAGACAAGCTCCTCGAGCTTGGTATGATCGCCTAAAGAATTTTCTTTTGGATTTGAATTTTAAAATGGGCGAAGCCGATTCAACTCTTTTTGTTAAGCATGCGAATAATGATATTTTATTAGTACAAATTTATGTTGATGATATCATTTTCGGTGCTACTAACTTCACTCTTTGCGAAGAGTTTTCTAATGTTATGAAGGAACAATTTGAGATGAGCCACATGGGCGAACTCAAATATTTCTTAGGACTCCAAATTCGCCAAATGAACGATGCAATCTTCATCCACCAAACGAAGTACACGGTGGAGTTGTTAAAGCGATTTGGAATGGAGAATGCCTCCGGGAAAAAGACTCCAATGAGCATGACTACGCATCTTGACAAGGATACGGGCGGTAAGGATGTAGACATTCGTTTATATCGAGGTATGATTGGTAGTTTGCTTTATCTTACCGCAAGTAGGCCCGATATTATGTTTGCCGTATGTATATGTGCTCGTTATCAGTCTCAACCTAAGGAGTCTCACTTAGTAGCGGTAAAGCGTATTTTTCGCTATCTAAGTTACACTTTAGATTTTGGATTACTTTATCCGAGATCTAGCACATATGAGTTAATTTCATATAGTGATGCCGATTATGCGGGATGCAAATCCGACAGGAAAAGTACTAGTGGCACTTGCCATTTTATAGGAAATTCTCTTGTCTCTTGGTTTTCCAAGAAGCAAAATTCCGTATCACTTTCAACCACCGAGGCGGAATATATTGCCGCCGGTGCCGCGTGTGCTCAAGTTCTTTGGATGAGACACACACTTAAAGACTTTGGTATAAATTGTGATACTTGCCCTATCATGGTTGACAACCAAAGTGCAATATGTCTTTCCAAGAACCCGGTACATCATTCCCGTTCGAAACACATAGATGTCCGCCACCACTTTTTAGATGACCGTGTTGCTAAAAAGGACATCATTCTAGTGTACGTTGAAACCCAAAAGCAAATCGCCGATATTTTCACGAAACCCCTAAAGGAGGACTCCTTTGTGCGGTTGCGTCGAGAATTGGGGATTATGGGTGAATCCGAAATATAGGATTCATGTTTCATTCAATAATTTTGCATGCTATTATTCTTGACAATATCTCATTCATGCTAGAATTATTGGATTTTTCGAGAATTTTAAGTGTTATCTTAATTTTTCGTTCGATTTGTGCGTAATCGTCAAATTTCTGTTTTTCGATGTTTAATGGGGTAGTTTAGATGTCTATTGAGAGTTTTGAGATTTTTCGTCCAAGCGTATTATGGAGAGAACTTAATTTTCAAGTTTTTGACTCTTTAGTCGGTTCATGTTCAGTGACCGACCGACTAGATTGAGATCTAGTCGGTCAGTAATCGAACGCAGACCGACTAAATCTTGTCAGTCTTCTTGGATTCAGCCACTGTTTGCACCTAGTCGGTTCAAGCTCATTTACCGACCGACTAGTTTGTGAACTAGTCGGTCAGTGCTTGAACTGTGACCGACTAGTTGTGCCAGGGGCTGTTTGGTCATTTGGGAAATCGACCAACTTAAACTCAGTTTAGTCGATCGATTTCCATTCTAATCGATCGAAAACTCAGTTCACTCCGCTCAAAACCCCGACCCTTCCCCTTCCGATCGACTTCCGGCCTCTTTCCGATCATCTCCGCCGTCGCCGGCCGTCGTTCTTCCTCCTAGGGTAAACCTACCTCCTCCCTCTCCTATCTAGGGTTTCGTTTTCAGCTCTAGGGTTAGGTTTCTCTGCCTAGGGTTCTAAATTTCTTCCTCTAGGGTTTCGGATTTCTAGGGTTGTGCTAGGATTCGTTGATTTGATCTCGTGTCTTGCTTCGACTATGGCAAGAACACGCATTCCGATCCCTTCCTCTAACCCCTCTCCGATGACCGTTGATCCAACCTCTTCGGATCCCGAGCATCCAACCCCTACGAAGCGTAGAGCCAAGACCACCCATCCTTCGTCGTCTTCGCCTCCTCTCAAGAAGAAGAGGACGACGACCGCTAAGCCTAGAGGTCAACCCAAACCCAAACCCAAACCTAAGCCAAAGGCCAAATCTCTTGCCTCTCCTTCTTCGTTCCATACTCCTACCGATTCCGATACGGAGTATAATCCCGAGACCGAGACTCATAGGGAACCCTCTCCTCCTATTCATCCCGAGTCTAGCACCCACCCTCGTACGTCTTCTCGAAAGCCTAAGGGAAAGGCTCCGATGCCGGTGGGCGGTGTCGATATTTCCTTATGTCGCGATGACCCTTTGTGTCTTGCGGCATATAATCGTATCGAACATTGTCCGCTGCTTCTGGAGCATTTCGTCCAGTTCAGCGACTTCATAGGGCTAGCTGATCTTCTGTCGTCGTCGGGTCTTCTCGATTACCTTCGATTTGACCCGAAGGCGAATCCTCGCCCCTATCCTAGATTAGTGAAGCTTTTCTATGCCAATAGGATCCGGGGTCAGTTCTATCAGACCCACTCTATTGAGACGACCGTTTTGGGGACTCCTATAGTCCT
Source organism: Scilla litardierei (assembly GCA_030789695.1). NCBI lineage: Eukaryota > Viridiplantae > Streptophyta > Magnoliopsida > Asparagales > Asparagaceae > Scilla > Scilla litardierei. Next base: position 76,990,108 of record CM061140.1, read on the forward strand.
CACTGCGGAAATCTTAGGAGAGATTCTGGGTATCTCTTCGTCTGGCCTTCTTCCTTCTGATATCTCGGTAGATGATATTTCCTCTCTTGACCAGACCATCCTATCAGAGATTTTCCATCTGATTCCTCCTGCTATGATTGGCGTGCCCTCTAAATCTTTTAAGCCAAATGCTTGGGTCCTTAATTTGATTCTGAAGTCGTGCTTGCTTCCCAAGTACGGCTCCTCATCTTTGCCATCCCAGACTTTTTTGAAGCTTATCTATGCGATCTTCATGGGGAGCTCGATTAATTGGGCTCGAATTATACTCGACAAGATTGATTCTTTCGAGTGTATTCGAAAGTCCAATAAATCGGCTCATATTCCTTTTCCTTGCATGTTGACCCTAGTGTTTCGTCACTTTCGTGTCACATTGCCTCGTGACGATGAGCGTCCCCTCGGTCCTCCGCTGAATGCGACGGCCGTCAAGAAATCTCTTGCGGCGCTTCGTCACGTTCAGAGGACGACTCCTTCAGCGTCTGTCCCTGCCTCTGCCACTGCCTCTGCTTCTCCCGTTGCCACCCTTGATGACGTCATCCGGATACTTCTTCGTCACGAGTCCCGCTTGGCTCGTACCGAGGAGGTGGTCTGCCGTATGGCACGTCAGATGGGTGTTGAGCTTCCTCCTTCCGTGTCTGAGGGAGAGGAGATGGAGGAGATGGATGAGGAGGACGTTGAGGAGATCTGTCGTACTTCGACTCGTGCCCCCAAGGGCACTTCTGCTGCTGCTGGTACTTCCACTTCTGCTCCTGGAGTTGCCACCTCTTCCGGTGTTCCAGAGCCATCTGCTGCTGATCCAGTTTCCGAGCCTGCTCATGTATCTGCTGCTGCTTCATGTCGAGACTCCTGCTGCTGTTGAGCCTGTTGCTGAGATCTCGACTCCTGCCCCGACGATTCCATCTGTTGAGACACCTCTGCTCCCTGCAGATCCTGAGTCCACTCCGTCGACTGGACCCACGGACGCTGCAGATCCTGCCTCCTCCTCGTGATCGTTGTTCCTAGGACTCTCCATATACACTTTGGATGATGTATTCTAGTGCGAGAGTTTTGGGTTAGGATGGGGTTGAGAGTTGCCTTGTTGTATTGCTTTTGTGCTTTCTGCTTGTCGGTGTTGGATTGTATGATATATTGATGATGATGTATTTCTTTTTGATGATATGTAGCACTTGATATGATGTATCTCTTATATTCGATGTGATATCTTTTGGATGTACTCATGTTGTCTCTATGTATATATATGTTCATCATCGACCACTTTATCTTTTATTCGTCGTGCAAATTTAATATTCGTTGAATATATTTGAAATATGATATCGAATCGACGCATAAAAAATTGGTTAAATGGATTTTATAGAATTGTTTTCCATGCTCAAAATTAACCAAGAATATTGAATATTGAAGAGTATGTTTCTTTATTCAAGACATGAATAAACATTTGGTATTTTTTTGATGATTTTGATTATCGTTGATTTTTATTGATAATGGAAAATTTGACACACCTTGTTTTGATTTCCACATTTTTCCCTTGGTGTCAAGTTGGTCCATTGTCTTCGTCTACGACTCCCGATGTTGGATTTTACATTTCCTAATTGTTGTCGTTGTATGCCCCCCATTTTTGGGATAATGCCAAAGGGGGAGAGATAATGATAATAAATAGCGCAAATGAAAAAAATTTAACTCAATTTCCAAGAATCTAGTTTGATATGTTAGATTCAGGGGGAGTTAAGATACAAATAAGGATTTTCAAAATCCGATATTTCAAAAATCAATTCACTTTATTTATCTTACTCGTCTGCTTGATACAATTCATTTATATTCATTTTGGAATTAACGTGTCATCAATGCAGGGGGAGTAAGTATTTTACATTTGAATTATTATCTTTGATTATTATTTATGATGGTTTGTCATCACCAAAAAGGGGGAGAATGTTGAATATTGGACTCCCCGGATTTGGTTTTGGATGATGAGCAAACATAAATAATTCATGAACTAACAATTTGTGAGCGCAGTATTGGAGATCGTCGCCAATTTCACGAGAATATTCAAAGCGACATCTCAACACTTCCAAAAGCTCGTATTCAAGCCTAAAGCTTCGTTGAAGCTCATGCAACGCTTTGGAAATAATGAAGATTCAATCGAAGCTCTCAAAGACCGTTTATCAAGGTTTTATTTATAGTCTTTTAGTTTCGATTGATAGAATGTTAAGCCTTGAGTATATCTTACGTTTCTATCTTCATTTCGCTCATTTCGTAGCTCTAGGATTCTTGCACAAGTTCACTCTTATTTCCTCGAAGCGTCGCGCTTCGATTCGGACCTTGTTGTGCATGTTAGTTGGTACAAGAACAAGTACTGACCGACTAGATGGAGATCTAGTCGGTCGGCCACTGTTCTTGGACCGACTAGTTTCAGTCAGTTAAATCTTTGTTCTTTACTGTTTACAGTTAGTCGGTCTACGTTGACTCACCGACCGACTAGTTTGTGAACTAGTCGGTCAGTGATGCTTCTTTGACCGACTAGTTGTGATTTACTGTACATGCCAAATTTCTCCTAAGCTACTGTTTTCCGTTAGTCGGTCTAAGAACGTTTGATGACCGACTAGTTGACAATCTAGTCGGTCAACTTTTGTTCTTGGACCGACTAAGTCAACTTGCCTTCAGACTAGTTTTCTAGGTCTGAAATTCTATCTCTTCTCTGATCTGCTCTTAGTCGGTCCATGCTTTGTGACTGACCGACTAGTTGATGAACTAGTCGGTCAGTGATTGTTCTTTGACCGACTAATTCTCCCAGATTTCTTTCCGTTGGAGATTGACCTAACTTATGTTTTTGGGTTCCTATAAATACGAACCTAGGTCATTTCTATCTTCAATAGAGCTGCCATTAAGAGATTCATTGAGCCCTAAAGAGATAGCCATTCTCCCTCAAATCTAAAGCTCTCTTCCTCACAAGAAAGCCATTCTCTCTCATTTCTAGATCTAGAGAGAAGCTTGTTCTTGGTGAGCTCTTCAAGCTATTGCTTGATCCAAGTCTCCAACTCTTCCCTAGGCACCCATTGCTGCTCATTTCCTTGGTGCTAGGGCTTGGTGACTTCATCTTCCTCAAATCCTTCATTCCACCTATTGGGTAAGAAAAACTCAAGGTATAGGATTTTGTGGTAAGAGTATTTATTTCATTTAAACTCTTTATATTGCTTATTGGCTCTCTCGGTTGTGAGAGAAGTTTGTGATCCCGGGTTGTGGGATTCACTTTGCCATTGCATGTATGATTTGATCTTGTGAAGGTTTTTCACAAGATATTCATAGTGGAAATCTTGAGTTAGGGTTTCTAACTCAAGTATCCGGAGGGGATCCGGGTGGTTGGGACGTAGGATCACCGGGAACAAGTCAGGGAGACTTGGGTGGATCCGAACCCATTAACATCGTTTGTTAGCTTTGTTTATTTCATTGTTGTCAATCAATTTAAGCTTCCGCAAATTGATTTGGTGGTTGTTTGCAATTTAATTTGGAATTATACGCCTTATTATTTTAAAGTACTATTCACCCCCCCTCTAGTACTTGTGCAGTAGCTGGTAGGGCATTACAACATTTTCTGTGAAGGAAGGACCGTTAGGTACTGATGAGTGGATCCAGAGCACAGATAAGAAGCTGGTAGCTGTGAAGATTCCTGAGGATACCAAGGTTGAGATAGTCAAGATGCAGCTAACCGAGAATGCTAGGAACTGGTGGCGCATTGAGGAGAGGCGCCTGCAGAAGCCAGTGGAGTGGAAGACCTTCAAGTCCATGTTCCGGGAGAAGTATTTCCCCAAGGCTGTAAAGAGGGAGCTTTTGATCTGATTTGTGGATCTGAAGCATGGGAACATGATGGTTGATGAATACGAGGCAGAGTTTGAAATGCTCAGTCGTTTTGCCCCTCATATGGTGAAGAAGGAAGAGAACCGAGCTGATCGGTTTCGTCAGGGGATGCACCCGAAGATTCAGGCCTCCATGTCCTCGGTAAACTTTTCGACCATGGGAGCTGTGCTGAATGCCGCCAGGAATTATGAGATCGTGGCACATCTACCTGATCATTCTGATGATGGAGGAAAGCAACCGATGGAGCAGCATAGGCCTTCTGCTAGGTCTATAGTGGGACCAGTTCAGTCAGTGCCTTTCAAGAGGCCAGGAGCACCTGCACAGAGCCAGACCAGAGAGCGATGTCTTTTCTGTGGCAAGCTGGAACATCGTCAGAACGAGTGTAGGAAGAGGCTGGGTTTATGTCTGGCGTGTGGAGCCGCCACACACGTCACTAGAGATTGCCCGAGGTATCGCCATGTGGAGGGCAGAGCACTAGCCCCACAGCAGAGTAGAGCGCCTGCCCCTTCCCAGAGAGGAGTTGTTGTCCGTGGAGCATATGTCATGACTGCAGTTGATGGCGTCATTGCAGGTAACTCCATAGTTTTAGTCTTTCATATTATAGTTTAGTTTATTTTTGGTTGCTTATGTATGTTTTAAAACTTTTTGTTTCCTTTCAAAACAAATCTTTAAAATTTTGAAACTAGTCCACGAGATCATAACCCACCTATCTTCCCTCATCCATTACCACAACTCCACCCATTTTCCCACATGTTATTTTTTTTTAAAATATGTCTTCGGCCTTAAAATTTCTTTCCTCTTCTTCCCTCTTTGAAGTGTTATTTTCATTATTGTTATAGTATTAGAACTGGTTATTATTGCTATCGGATTATGTTTGCGGGTAGGCTTAGAGTGAGGTGAGATATGACGTAGAGATGATTAAATTGATTTTGGAACACAAGGATATTAGATTAGATTTCTTTGGATGAAAAGAATGAGGTGTCCAAGACTTATTTATAATACCGATGTGTGATGGACACAATGGAGAATTCTGGTCGGATGAAATTATATGCGGTGAGATGAGAACTTATCAGACTTGAAACTTGGACGAGTGGTAGATAGGAGTATCTACGGAGTATAATATGATTTAGAGTGGTCATGAGAATGAGTAGAACATTTAAGCACCAAGACTTGATTATTGAGTTGACGTGAGAAGAAAATGGAAATGATGCGACATGTTGAGACAGATGGGATGTTAGGAAGATGGATTTTAATAAGATTAGGAGAGTTGATGATAGGGGTAAGGATAGAGGTGGTTTGATAGTTCATTAATTATGGAGAATATATTTATGAGTCGATGTGATGAAGAATATATATTGGGGATGAGATGATTGTTGATTTGCAAACGATAATGAGGATCCATAGTTAAGTGATATGATGGAGTCCTAGTTGTAGCATTAGCCAGTGGATAGACAGGTTATGATGGAATATTTGAGGAACGATGTTGGAAGTTATAGGATTAGAGATCATTATGTGGAATATGGGAGTTGTGGGCATAAGTGTTTATAGAGATTATTATTATTATTATAAGTGATTCCGAGGGCGGAATCATTTCTAAGGTGGGTAGAATGTAACGGCCGCTTTCCGACCGTTTGTATTTTCTATGTGTACGTACATTTTTCATACTTGTATTTTATTTGGCTTTTTCTTGGATTCGGTATATACGATGTGATATGCCGTTGTGACCGTATGCAAGTGTAGATTTTTATAGTAATTTTTAGGAACGTCATTTCACGGCTCGTTTTCTCGCAAAACAGCTTTGAATGGAAGGGCGTTTTGGTCTTTTGGCTTCAACGCTCAGTTCTCGATTTTATAATACTTTTCGGTAGGATTAGCATGCGGCCAGACCCTGTAGCCCTGTACTTCTCGTCTCTACGGTCGTCCCGGCATTTTCGGAATATGTTTCCGATACTAGTAGTGGGACTTATTCCCTAATCTTTTTTTCCTTCCTTAATTAGCCTTTGACCTTTTCAAATTCAGAATTAATTGGGATCTTAATCAAATCCACAAATCTCTCCAACGTAAGAGGGAATCATGCAACAACCACTATTGCCACTTCCCTTTTCCCTAAGTCCACTCTCCCTATCTCTATCTCTCTCTCTCTCTCCCATTTAACCAAAAAGCTTTAGGCATTTAGCAAAACTCATCTCTTCAAATGCAAATCTGGCCGAATTGTATCCCTCACGCATTGGAAGCCCTAGCCGCCATTCCTCTTCTACTCCGGCCACCCAAGGCCTCCCCCAGCCACCCCTGGCTGCCGGCCATCTCTGCCCCTCCATCCCCTCTTCTCTCTCCTCCATTTTCTCTCTCTAAAGTGCCATCAAACTGCATCAAACAGCAGCCCAGGCCAAAGCTACGCATCCACCGGAAAGGCTCACGGACGGCCCGCCACCGCCGCCGCCACCGCCGGCAGTGACCACCACCCCCGATCAACTCCTCTCTGACCCCCCGTTCATCTCCAACTCCCCTTACCCTTTTTCCACGACTCGATCTTCTCGAAAACCCCGTGGAACTCAGATCTAGCCGCAGTTTTTGACAGTTTGTGCGCCGCCTCTTCAAACTCACGCCCACCGGTCATCCGGCCACCTACGACAACCACCCTACCACCGTTGGACTCTTATCGAACTCCTTTATCATCTGCAATTCCCTTTTCCTTTTCCCACATCTCTAGCTCCGGGAAAATCCGTCGAAACCAAGCCCAGCTACTGTTTTTGACAGATCTGTGCGCTAAACTTCGACACCGGTGTATGACCACCTCTGACCACTTCCGGCGACAACTCCACCACAGTTGGATTTCTCTTGAAGTACTTTAGCTTCTGCAATTTTCCTTTGTCGCTGTTCCACGCTGGTTTTCCGCTGAGACGCGCGACAACGAACGTTGCACGAATCTGTCCCCTTCGACTTCTCACGGCCACCCATCGCCGTACGCTCACGCCGTCTGCCACCCACCAGGCCGAGCATCTTCCACTGATCCTACTTCATCTATCGACAGCCCCCTTGGACCCTCAGAGTACACGTGCATCGCCGTACATACGTGTTTTTACCCGACGTCGCCGCCGTCGTGAAGATCCGTTGCGCTACCCGCAACGGGAAGGAGATCGCCGCTAGCTCGATGTTTTTGTGACATCGCCTCACTGTCTAGAGGTGCCTCGCTGTGCTAACCAAGGCCGAGAAGTTCCAGACGACGCCGATGCTACACCGTTCAGACCCGACTTCCGTTTTTTGAACGACGTCAAGAGGTTGGTTCCCCTAACGAGTAGTAAAACCCACACCGCAGCTCATCAAAACCTAATCTAAAATTGGTCAACGTGAACTAAAGCTATTTTCTGCATCTTTAAAACGTTGTCCACCGTATAAAATCGACGAACGGACTGAATTTCTGGGCACATAGGGTAGTCGTCGATCTAGACTGAACGAATCATCAAAATACGTGACTTTTGACTGTTAGGGTAGTCCCGCCAAATTTAGAAACAAACCGTAATAGGATTGACAAACAGCGCGATCTGACATCACCGTGATCCTATTTCAGATGGACCATCGTCGACGCGATGCTTCGACGGGACGCTCCGAACAGACCATGCACTCGCAACCGCAGGCAAGTGTACTCACTTATACTTTAGGCTGTATTTAGGCCATAGACTCTTAGAACTGTTAAAACGTAAATAAAGAGAACTGAACATGAAATGATAGCATCCGAGACCCCCTTGATAAATTAGACTTGACGACGAAGTCTAAGCACAACAATAACAACAACTGACACCTTAGGGTTTTTCTGTGTGTGCGTGTGTGTGGACACCCTAGAATGAACTTTCCCTCAACTCTGTCATGTCATGTCATGAAAGCCTACAGGCGTTTCAGGTGCCCTCCATGCAAGGGTGATCTCTGGTTGTCTTGTCTTGAGCACTTTGGGTGGAGGAAGGTTGAGTGTTCCCTCGGCTTGGCGGGTTTGGCCACCTACAAATCGAAAGGCGTGAATCTATCTTGTCATCCTTAGTCTTTTCTTATCCTGTGCACTAGGTTGAGCGTTCCCTCGGTTGAGAAGGTGCTGGCTGCCTTCTAGCCGAAAGGCGTGAACATTAGTGACACACTTCTTGTCTTGTCCTGTACACTAGGTTAAGCGTTCCCTCGGTTGAGAAGGTGCTGGCCGCCTTCTAAGCGAAAGGCGTGAACCTTAGTGATACACTCCTTAGTCTTGTCTTGTCCCGTGCACTAGGTTGAGTGTTCCCTCGGTTGAGAAGGTGCCGGCCGCCTTCTAACCGAAAGGCGTTAACCGTAGTGACACACTTCTTGTCTTGTCCCGTGCACTTGGGTTAAGCGTTCCCTCGGTACAGACCGAAAGGCGTGAACCTTCGTGACACACATGGTACATCTTGTCTTGCTCTGTCACGTCCAGTTTAGTCCCGTAGCTAGTAGCACACGCTACGACTACTGTTTGTCTCCTTTACTTCCTGCACCGTTTTACTTTCTGTCATGTCATAACCCCTGCATGTTAATCAACCAGTAAAATATTTCTCTTATATCATATTACACTTGCAGTAGAGTCTAACTTTTTCTTGTAGACTTTACCTGACATACAGTTCCTTTTCTCTTGGATGTTGTACGTCAGGTGTTGAGCCGGAGTATGTGGACAAGCCGGACGTACCTTAGTACGTGGAGTCAGAGGGTGTCGACCCGGAGTACGTACCTGACGAGGACCAGTCCTAGAGGTCCCTCACCGTTGCAGTTCAGAGTTTTTCCAGCTTCCTAGTTCGGGTGCGTAGCACCGTTTACTTTTCTGCCTAGGTTGGGTGCTTGCACCAGTATTTTACTTTCTGCGTTGTTTCCATGCTGGGCATTACTTCCTTTATTAGACTCTTGTACTTCTGGATATCTTGATGAAATAAAATGAATGCATTTCCTTTCAGTACTTTCTGTTGTTACGAATTTTATAAAATGCAAGAACCTGGAATCTTTTAAAATGGTACCCTTACAGACGCTTATTGGGTCCGAGCTTCACAGCTCCGGCCCAAGCGGGCCTTAGTCACTCTTCGCCTCCGTAGTTTTGGGAAGTGGGGCGTGACAAATTGCCAATATAGATAATAATTATTCAAAATTTTGAATAAAATAATTGTAACAGTCCCCATTATTCATAATTATTTATAAGTAGAATTTCATGATCATATATCAATTTATGAAAATGATAAAACATTTCATGCATAATAAGCATAGATCAAATTGGCTAATTGTGTGGATCGGCCATCCTACCACTAAAAATAATGTCTACAGTCCAAATTGTACATTCCATTTTTACATAAATGAAAAAGTACAACTTTTCAAAAGCTGTAGGCTTCGGCCCACCACCCGGCCCTTCTTTTGAATTTTTCATAGGCTCGTGGGCCGAAGCTGTCGGGCTGTCAGTGTAGGCTTCGTCATGTAGACAAATTTTTTTTCACATGGGCCAACAGCCCACTGTAACAAACCCTAGTTAGGGTTTGGTTGGGGGCGACTGTTGTTGCTAGCGGTGGCAGTGCATGCCACGATAGTAGCTGTAGGGTGCACAAGGGGGTGCGCCCTCGCCAGTGGCAATGATGCACCGTTGCTGCAGTGACGGTAGGGTTCTGGTGGCTTGTGGCCATCAACTGGTGAGAATAAGAAATTTTTTGGAAAACCCCTTGATAGGGTTCGGGCCGCTGCCGCTATTGTTGGCAGCATACCACTGCTAGCGGTGGCAGCGTACCACCACTGCAGCGGTGGTAGATAGGCAGCAGTGGGGGGTTCGTTCTGGTGGCATGATCGGTGGGGGGTTCGTTCCGGTGGCATAGGGGCCGTCGGATCGTCCATGGTATTTATTTTATTTTTTCGGCCGTTCAATGGGGCTGGCGGCCAGTTGGCCACTGTCGTAGGGTCGACGGCCGATGGTCGCTGCCCTCTCCCTCTGGGGGGTTGGCTGGCTGGCCAGTTGGCTTCCGCCCTATCCCCAATTTTTTTCATTCTTTTCCTTGATTTGATTTGATCTTGGACATTTAACGAGATGAACGTCATGATCCTAATTAAATATACTTGGTTTTTAGGTATACCTCAAGATCGATGAAGATGGACGTTAGATTTCGATTGGTCATCTGCGTATGAACAAGGTCTCGTTTTCAACGTCCACTGGTCTCACGATCATCTGTCATCCATGAATGCTTTTGCAACGTCTGTTATATATATATTTACACACAGATATATATATATATATATATATATATATATATATATATATATATATATATATATAAAGATGGCTTCCGCATCTGGAGGACTGGCGATCAAGATTGGCAAACCTAGGGTTGCGGCTGGCCCAAGCATTGAAGACTCAGGTAATCTTGATGGAAGGGAAGGCGTTCCGCATTCGGTGGTGGCTGAGCCAAGGGCGACGGGCGTTCCGCACCAGACAAGATCAACGGAGGGTGGTAACGGAGATTGGGTCGTTGTCAACAGAAGAGGGAAGCGTGGCAAAGATGATGCTAGGATGGGTGGCGTCGGGAACTTCCCTAGGGGAGGCGTCGGGAACTTTCCTAGGGAGGAGCGAGGAGGTTTCCTAAGCAATCTGGGTCTGATCTTCTAGATGGCCGGGCTGCTTCCTTTGCCCGCAAGGTGTTTGTCAATAAGGCCAACAGACCAAAGCCGAATTTGAAGATCTCTACCTCTGGTCCGATGCAGTCTTGGGCAGACGTTTGCTCCAATATCAGGAAATATGACCTTTATGTTGGCATGAGTTTCGTACCCCCTATTACTCATGAGGATGGAAGTGTTAGGGCCTTTGTGCCGAAATCTGCATTGGCGAGGGGATCTGAGTAATGGAAGTCTACTCTGGTTGGTTATGTTTTGGGGGATGTCCCATTCTACGGCCAGATCTGTGCGTGGGTTGAGAGACTCTGGAATCTCAAGAAGGAAATAAAAATTTATAGTAGAGATAATGGGTTTTTCTGCTTCAAATTTGAAGACGAGGGTTAGTGCGAGAGAATCTTGCACTGAGGACCTTGGATGTTCGATGGAAGACTGGTAGTGCTGCAACGATGGATTCCTGGGCTCAAGCTTGAGTGGGACATCCTATCTTCGGCCCCTATTTGGATCCAACTACATGGTGTGCCCTTGGAGATGTGGACTTTGGAGATCCTAAATTGCATTGCCTCCCTAGTAGGGAAACCTATTTGTTTGGATAAGCTGACGGCGAAGAAGGAGCGACTTTCCTATGCGAGATGTCTGGTGGAGATTCATGCTAGACAGGCTATCCCTAAAGCTGTTCTGGTTGGAACAAAGGAAGGACCAACACTAACTATCAATGTGAAAACTGAAGGTGAACCTCCCAGGTGTTCGAAGTGTATTAGTTTTGGGGATTCGGATATTCAATGCCATGGAATGGTAGAGCTCTCTTCAATCCAAGTAGAAGAAAGTCAGGCAAGGTTGGAAGAGAATGGGGGACTTGGTAACACTAACAGAGTAGCTAATGACATTGTAGAGGATGTGGGACTTGCCATTGTTGAGGATGCCCTTTTCCCTGTTGCTGGAGATAATGAAACTGGTGACAATGTTGAAGAGGTGGGGCTTGCGAATATGGTTGCCAGTGATATTAAAAAGCATGCAAAACATCCGGAGGCTGTTATGTTGGGAAGCTCAGGCAATGTTGAGACACAGGACCATTCGCTCCCTAGTAGTTCACGGAGTTATGGAAACCGGGAAGCACCCTTGAAGGTCAATCTTGTGCCTAATGGGAGTGGGGTGGACGGAATTGGAGACAGTACTGGGGTGGCTGAGGTACATGAAAGCTATGGGGGAGATGCTATCGGCCTTGAGAAGGCCGATCCTAGGCAGCTGCTGGCCCCTATTGTGGAGGCCGGAAATTGCACTGTCATCCCTGATGCTGGAGCGCCCAAGTTGAAAATCCACAGACGTTTGCCGTCTCTCTTGGAAGATTTGAGCGACACGGAGTTGGAGCTCATGCCTGAGGATATCGCCATGGACAATCCAGAGTGGAAGCTTGAGGTGGAAGAGCTAATTCAACAAGCAGCTGCCCCAAAAAATGCAAAGAAAAAGCTTGACATTGCATTGCCATCTTCCAGGAAGAGCTCGAGACTTCAGGAGAATGGGCAATGCCGAAAACCAAACACTTGTTAAATGACTGTTTTTATCTGGAATACAAGGGGCCTTAATAATCCAGTTAGGAGGAGGGATCTCCGAGATAGGCTGAGGAAGTTGAAACCTTCTGCGGTGATTTTAATTGAGACTAAGCTCAAGACGGTGCCTTCATGTGGTAAACAGTTGTTTCCCAAAGACTGGTGCTCCTTCAACAATTTTGATGCGTCTCCTGGGGGACGAATTCTAATGGGGTTTGATCCGAATGTTTGGAAAGCGGGGGTTTTATCTTCTTAGGCTCAACACATTTCCATTTCTTGCAATAATGTTGGGGGATTGTCTTGTGTTATTACTGGTATTTATGGTCGCAACTCTATGGAGGATAGGAATGACCTGTGGAATAAACTTGTTGATGACTTTAGTCATATGGGAACTAGGCCTTGGCTAGTTGGGGGAGACTTCAATAGTGTCATGTATTCCAGCGACAAGGTGGGAGGTCGTCATCTAGATGGGCGTATGGTAAGGGACTATGAAGAATGTATTTCCAGATGCTGCCTTCAAGAGTTGAAGATAAAGGGGAATAGACTTAGCTGGTGTAACAATCGTGAAGGTCCACAACGGATTGCTGCCCAGATGGATCGGGCTTTTGGGAATGCTGGTTGGGTGAATTCTCTTTCTACTTCTTATGTGGAATATTTGGATGCTGGTACTAGCGACCACTCCCCGATGGCGGTCTACTTACATGCCCAGGTTCCTTCTAAACCTAAGCCCTTCAAAACTTTTAACTATTGGTCTTCCTGCCCAGGTTACAAAGATATTTTGTCCTCTCATTGGACAACTCATGTGGATGGGACCCCTATGTTTCGAATTGTTCAGAAATTGGCTAGACTTAAGCCTCTTCTAAGGGAATGGGCTAGTCATTATAGAGCAGACTTGGCCGTGGAGAATTGTAGGAGAAAGCTCAATGACATCAGACTTCATCCCAATTTACATGTGGACTTAGAACTTCAAAAGTGTGAATCTCAACTCTATAGAGAGCTCTCACAGGCGCTGAAGAGGGAGGAAGACATGTTTAAGCAAAAGAGTCGACAGGACTGGCTTTCGCTTGGAGATAGGAATACTAAGTTCTTCTATAACTATTTGAAAGCAAGGTGCAGCAGGAATAATCTGAGCCATCAGGTTGACCAGGAGGGAGTGCAAAATGATTCATATGGGACACTCCAGGTAGAAGCGCCTATGTTCTTTTCACGTCTTTTCCATCAGAGTAACTATCCTAGTTCCTTCAATAAAATTATTCCAAAACGCATCTTGACGGAAAAGTCTGCCTCATGGCTTAGTAGGAACGTGTCCAGTGATGAGATTAGAGCTGCTGTCTTCCAAATTGGACCTGACAAGGCACCTGGCCCTGATGGATTTAATGCATTCTTTTTCCAACATAACTGGGCTCTGCTTGGGGAGGAGGTAACTACTGCTATAAAATATTTCTTCATCTCTGGTTCCCTCCTGAAGCAAATTAATAATACCTTTCTGACACTGGTGCCTAAGAATTCCAATGCTTCGGAGTTGGGAGATTACAGGCCTATCTCCTGTTGTAATTTCCTTTACAAATTCATTAGCAAGATCATTTGCAACCGACTCAGAGAAGTGGTCCATGATCTAATTTCACCCAGCCAATCGGCTTTTCTGAAAGGTAGGCTACTTGCGGATTGTACTCTTGTTGCTCACGAGCAGATCAGGGATTTTAGCAACCCTATGGGGGGAGGGCGTGCTTGAAGCTGGACCTACAGAAAGCGTTTGATAGCGTGAATAGAGAATTCCTCCTCTATTATCTGAAGCAACTCCATTTTCCAAACAGATTTATATCCTGGATTAAAGAATGCATCACCTCTCCCACTTTCTCTGTTATGGTGAATGGTTCGCCCTATGGACATTTTGGAAGTAATAGAGGTTTGTGCCAAGGTGACCCCCTCTCTCCTTATCTTTTTGTTATTATTATGGAGGCCTTCGCCATTCTTATGGACAAAGCAATTAACTCACGCAAGATTACACCTATGAGGCGAAATGGCTCCATTTCGCACCTTTTGTTTGCAGATGACTTGTTGGTATTCTGCAGAGCAAAAAAAATTCTTTTGTAGGCATTAAAGAACTGCTCGTTGAATTCTCCAAGTTTACGGGACTTGAGGTTAATTGGGATAAAAGCTCAGTAATATTTAGCAAGGGGTCCAAGAATAAAGATTTGCTTGCAGATTATCTGGGTCTTAAGATTACTTCTTCTTTCTCAGCATACTTGGGTCTGCCGCTGTCGGTTAAATACCCTACTGCGATGAACTATAGCAAATTGATTGATAAGTGTAAGAGAAGATTGGGGGGTTGGGCTTCCTCGCTCCTTTCTGTAGCGGGAAGAATTGAGCTTGTTAAATCCGTTATCTACGGAATGGTGGCCTTCTGGATGCAGGATTATCGTATTCCCGTAAGCGTATTGAGATCTATCACTTCAGCGTGTAGGAGGTTCATTCTTGGGAACTCACGTTCTTGGGCGTGGGAGGACCTTTGCAAACCTAAATCTGAGGGGGAGTGGGCCTGAGGCTCTTGGATCTTAATGAGGCTTCGGGTTTGAGATTGGCATGGAGATTTCTAAATGCTCACGGCATTTGGGCGAACCAATTGGGCAATGCTAGGAAAAATGCTGTGGGTCTTTTTGCGGCAAAGCACAGCACTTATACATCCGGCACCTGGAAGCGACTATTAAGAACCGTTATTGTTTCTCACAGCCTCATTGCGAGAACTATTCGGGACGGCAAGAACACTTACTTCTGGCATGACCCGTGGCTTGACGGCTTCCCTCCCAAGACCCTGTGCAATTCCATGCCAGTTGGAAGCAACCTGCTCAAAGTTGCTGACTATTGGACCAGTTCTTGCTGGAGTGCAGATCCTGCACTTGATCCTCTTCGGCACCTTCTTCAGCGGTACAAGCTTCGCCCAGGAGAGGATGGATGGACTTGGATGCGTGGAGACTCTTTCTCCTTCAGGCAAGCGTGGGAGGGAGTGCGATGTAGAGGTCTGAATTTCCCCCTTCACAAATTAATCTGGTACCCGCACTTTATCCCAAAGTTTTCTCTTACACTTCTTCGAGCGATGAGTGATAAATTGCAAACTAGAGAAAGGATTTCCAGATGGGCTCCGAACATTCCCTCTAATTGTGTTTTGTGTGATGCTAATGTTGTGGAGAATATACGTCACCTATTCTTTGATTGCAGTTATTCGGGATACATCTTTGGTAGAGCAATGCTAAAGTTGAATTCTCCCATACCTGTGTCCACTCCGATTACAGATGTTGGGAGTATGCTTTTGCTGAAATTTGGTGCCAAGAGTGGGTTAAGCATTCTGTCCAGGACGACGCTGGCTGCTATGGTTTGGCATATCTGGCATGAAAGGAATAGGCGAATTTTTGATGATGATTTCAGAAGCAGTACTGTATTGTTTGATGACATTGCTGCGGACATTAGAATAGCCATGTTTGACCAAGAACCAACCACTGCAGATGAAAGAGTAGTATTTTCCAATTGGGAGATTAGTAATGGTGGGTGACATATTAGCTTTTGGGCTTTTGTTTCTTTCCTCTCCAGATGTGTGGGGATGTAATTTAATTTCATAAGGGGAGGTTCCCTCTTGTAGGGGGTGACGACGCTTGTGTCCTATCCCCCCTCTTGCGAGAATGCTCCCCTCTTGTTGTACCATTTGTAACAATTTCTAATAAAACTAATGCTTACCTTTCATATATATATATATATATATATCTCTCTCTCTCTCTCTCTCTCTCTCTCTCTCTCTCTCTGGGAAGAGTGTGCTGATAACGTGTTGTGAAGTGCTTTCTGGGGGAGACCCCAGGTCTTTATTTATATGGGAATACAGAAGAGTTCATCAATGGTAGGATACAGTGTAAACTACTAATATGCTACTGGATAGGATATGACATGCATGTGCCTATAATTTGGCCTACATAACACATTCATACCACTTCTTAGACATAAGGAAAACATGTAGAAAAATATAAAACTACGGTGACTCTATAATCAAACATCATCAATGATCATCATAATTCATGAATCAATTTATATCAAATCTTAAATGTCAAATTTTAAAGTTCATGAGTCGGTTTATTTATATCAAGTTTTAAATGGTATAAGTGAGTTAATATGTGTGTCATTGGAAAAACATATCATATATGTGTCAATATTCTCATATCATTGTGTCAATAATCTCATTCATTTGAAACCAAAAACAAACTTATGACAATATGAATACATAGCTTATAACATGAAGCACATTCATCAATTTGTCATAATAAATCATGATATAAGTTTCAAATTCGACAAGCAGATATAGAGATGGAGATTTTCAATTGAAAAAGACAAATTTCCTTAAACATAAGGATACACAATGTTTCAACTATATTACACACCATCACATAAACATCATCAAAATGGATCATTTTTCAACCAAAAACAACAACACTCACAACATAAAAATACATTAAAAACATATCACAACCCATATACTTCAAATTTCACTCACAATACTCAAAGTACAACATGATTTAATCTTGATGTGGCTGACTATTAATTCTCTCCCTAAGAGTTTAGTATGCACTTTGAAGATCAGAAACTTCTCTCATCAGTTGTTCTTGATTAAACATTAGTTGATCTTGTTTGTGCTTACGTTGTCCTAATTGGGTCAAGACATCATCTCTAAAAGCATAAAATGATCGTATATGATGCCAAGAGTGAGTGGAACACTAGAAAAAGATGCTATACGATGAGGTTGTGGTTTAGGTTTTTGTTGGGGTTGGGGTTCATCAGGAGGTGAATTGTAGGTATATGCATTCTAGCAAGAGTAGCTCTATAAAATGGAACCTGATTATGAATAGCTTCAGTTTCTATTTCTAGGTTGACCTTAAAATATATGAAAATCTTAGTTAAGAAGCACCCATGATAAAGAGATGGAGAAACAGGTTTGGAATGATTTTCATAGATAATCTATGACAAGTTCAAATTTAATTGACTTAAGAGTGCATGTACACAATTAGCTACGTCTTCAGAAGTATATGTGAAACTTCCAGACTTCTAAATGATAGTGTAAGATATGATTCTAGAAATGATCTTAGCCTAAGAAAGAAGTTGATTTGAGATCATGCCAATTCTAAAATGTTGACTCCTAACAAACATGTTTGAGAGGATGTCTTCGTCATCCAGCTAAATTTTGTTTTGGGTCAAGCCTTGGCAAGGAATACCTAAGATTTCTCTTTTTTTATTACATGATTATTTATACTTAATTGGATAACATTTGTAAGAATTTTGCAAAGGGAAGATTTCATGCTATCTAGATATATCTTCAAACTTGACAAATCTCTCACAAAAGATATCAAGTTGAGAGTTTTGAGATAATTTTCTTTTAGATTAGGTCTCTTTAGAAATTGATGGAATGATGGTGGATGTATTATAGAAGATGATGGCCTAGATGGAAATCTACCCCTATTTGACATGATGCAAGCTAGAATGATGAACGAAATGCTTGAAAAATAGAGTTTTTCTAGTTCTAAATGCAATGAAACTACTAGAGATCAAGTGAACAAGATGTTAGACCATAAAAAGCTTGGATCTTGGAGTGAGATAAGGCTTTGATCTATAGGAACTTATTGAAATTGGATGCCAAGAGTTGTCTAGGGTTTGTGAGACATTGACTCAAAGTGTTGGGGGAAATTTCGGATCATAATGGATTTAGATGAAGCGATGAATTTATTAGAATCCTAGGATCTCAAATAAGTGGACAAGATTTGGTTTCTTAATGGGTTTAAGTTATATGATCCAATATCATGTCTGGTTCAAGAGATATGAAGTGGCTTTGAATCCAAAATTAACTCAAAAGCTAAAAATAGAACACATCTTT
The DNA here is from genome assembly GCA_030789695.1 of Scilla litardierei. Taxonomy (NCBI): domain Eukaryota; kingdom Viridiplantae; phylum Streptophyta; class Magnoliopsida; order Asparagales; family Asparagaceae; genus Scilla; species Scilla litardierei. The sequence goes on from CM061140.1 coordinate 77,008,072, forward strand.
AATGTTCGAGAAAAACCCTCACTAGTTGACTATATTTCACAGATTAGTCCACTAGTTAGTGTGCTCTGGTCTACTAGTACTTGAGAAACAAACTAGGTTGTGATAGTCTACTGATTAGTCGACTGCATGCATGTTAGTCGACTAGGTATCCATTAGTCGACTAGACAATGTTTATTGTCGACTAATTAAACAGTGGGACATGAACACAATGTTTTAATTTTTCTTTCTTTCTTTTTAATTAAGTTATTATTTAAGTTAACATTTTAGCTTAATTTATACACAAAAATACAAAGAAAATAATTTTAAGTTGCGTTACTTGAATAAAGTACCAATGAATACTTTATGGAATTTTAAGGTACACTATTTATGGTTTAATGAAAATTTCTCATTTAATTGGTAACCAAATCCATTTGTGTTTAGATTCCAATCTTTTGTATATTTCTACTTTTTTGAAAGGCATTCATTTTTCATGAAATTGTGTATATATATATATATGAATTTTTCATTTTATTTGTAAAGTTCCTAGGTATCAACATTTTAATTGTTGGATTTTTCTTTTCCTTAATTATTTATGTATAATTTGGTTTAGGTTTCTTTACATTTTTCAAGTTATGATTTTTATTATTTCTTGCAAACTCTGTGTGTGTGTGCGCATGCGCGTGCGCATGCTTTTGTTTAATATTGTTATATCCTAATCAATATTTATTATTATTGACTTTTTGTGATTGATAACAGATTACTTTATGTTTTCTTTACCTTTGTAAGATTTATCTACATTCTTGTAGAGTACATCATTTTTTATTTTAGTAACAGATATATTCTTTTCTAAGTCATTTAATCTATCATTTAAATTTTTGCAGTCAATACTTCGTAAATTGTTTTATCTTTTAGTTTTAGATTCTCAAACTTTAACTCTAAATTTTCATCCACTAATCCTTTATTAATTAGAGAGATTTCTTCGAAATATTTTCGTTATTGAGCTTAATAATTTCTTCTTTTAGTTCAAGATTTTGTTTTTCTAAGTTCTGATTAGTTAAACACACATCATCATTTGTAAAACATTTTTTGAGTCATTTTTAATTTAGAGTATTCTATTATAAATATTTCTTCATACAATCTTTTAAGAGCAAGATAATATCATCTTTATTCTCACTATTGGAATTGGAAACGAATCTTGAACATACCTCGGTATCAGTGTGTGCCATAATGCACATATGTGCGTGTTCATCCTCATTTTCCTCTTATTCGTCAAATGAAGAATCTGAATTGATATCATATGCCGTACGAGCCTTTTTTGGTCTTCGTGGCTTCCCTTTCATGTGAGCCGTGTTTTTAAGAAGCATGTAATATTTCTTCTTGTGCCTTGGTTTATTGCATCCAAAACAAATAATGATTTCATTAGTTAGTCTTGCTTTGTTTGAACTTAACTTACCTTTTAAGAATCTCTTGAAGCTCCTTGTTAAGAGAGCTTTGTCTTCTTTTCAACTTATGATTCTTCTGAGTCTGTGGTCACCGTGAATGATAAAGCTTTCTTCTGTGTTTGCTCTATCTTTCTCCTTTCCTCTAATTGGATCTCATAAGCCATGAGGTTTTCAATTAGTTCATCAATTGCGATCTTTGAGAGGTCTTATACTTCCTCAATAGTAGTGGTCTTCTTTTTCCATTACGGGGGTAAGAGACCAAAACGTTTTTATTACGAGCTCTGCTGACTTTCTAGCCTAGCCAGACAAGTACGTTGGTAATTTCAGTAACACGGGTGTACATCTCTATGATGGACACCCCTTCCGTCATCGCAGACATTTCAACCTGTGTGCATACACAAAAATGTTGAATCCTTAACCCTATTTGTCCCTTCATGAGTTACCTCGAGCACGTGCCAATTCTCCTGTGATGTAGTTGCAATTGACATGTGATTGAACTCATTTGCTTCAAGGGAGCAAAAGAATGTGTTCATTGCTTTGGCGTTGAGATTTTCCTGTGCTTTCTCCCAGTCACTCCATGTGGACGTTGGATTAGTTGGTCACTCAAATATTAACTCCACGATGTTCTAAAGGTCTATACTAATAGATTGAAGATATATCTTCATCATTATCTTCCATGGGATGTAGTTTTATACTATGAACATGGGAGGTCAGGGAGGTTGAGTGGCCTTCTGGGAACTATGTTATGAAAATTGATGTCATCCTTAACTATATGCTCTGATACCATGTTGGGGAATGCTTAATCATTCGGATCATATGGATGAGCAAGTAGAAAACACTAGACAGGATAAATAGTGTTTTATAAAACTTTATAAAAATTTCTAAGCTTTCTACATAAGAAATCATATTTGTGTTACCAATATGATTCTTAATGTACAATTCTACTTACAAATAATATGAACAAGATAAGCATCGAAATATAAAATATTTGCAAGAGAGAATCAAGCACAAAAGTGACGTAAACAACATAAAATCTCATCCTGGTTTGGTCAATCCCTGACCTACATCTAGTCCCCAATCCAACTTGATCTTTCAAATACTTACTTCTATACCGAAAGAAAAGTACAACCTTTCTACTACACCACAACATGGTCTATGAAAAAAAACCACTCGAATAAACTTAAGCATAGACCCTCTCAACAACTTGAGTGAAACCATTCCCTCGTTCAAACACAAGAGAGAAATACTTACAACTTATCAGAGTACAATTTTACAGGTAGCCTTATAATGAAGCTTATGAGTAGATGTGAGGCTATAAGAATTTTTATCTATCACAAGATGTAAATCTGCGGCTTAGGAGATTAAGGAAATGGCCCAGAAATCAAATGAAAACTTTGAGCAAAAGGCCAAGAATGAAGGTTTTTACTTAAGAAATCTTTTAAGCACAAAAAGAAATTTTCTCACAAAATTCATCTTTTCTTATTATAAAACACCAAAATATTGTTCACAATTTATAGATGAAGAAAAAATAAAAATGGATTCCTCAAAACACCATTAAAATGATAACAAATGGTGAGTTTGTAGATTTTCCATCCAACTTTAGTGTTTTAGTTGACTAGTGTAGACCGATTAGTCGAATAATGGCTTATTAGTTGACTAATCAATACCCTCTAGTTATCTATTTAGTCATGTCAAAAAATTGTTAACTCTCTATTTCGAATTAGTCAACTAGAGTTTAGCTGATAGTCTAGTCGTCTATCACGGTAACTATGGTCGACTAGTTTTGACATACTGATAGCCATTAATTTTTAGATTTATTAATTGACTAGTGGATACTTATTGGTTAACTAATAGACTAAAAACTCAATGTTTGGTCATGAAAACTTAGAAAAATTTATTGAAATATTTTCAAACTTTTTTCGAACTTTTTTTATAGTTTCCTACGTGTGTGTGAGAGCCTCACCAAGGCTTTAACACATATTCAAAAACAAGATGGAATTACATCAAAAATTACATTTGTGTTGAAGCTTCTTGATTTAGACTTTGATTTCCAACATCTTGTCTTGATCTTTGAATCCTTTAGTCTTTGGCCTTGATTGGCTTCACTTAGCTTGGATCTTCTATTTGATCATCTACTTCATACATCTACGCTCGTAAATTAATTGCAAACAAAAGATGTTTGCTCATCATCAAAACCTATATTGGAATGACTCAATATCCAAAAAATAAGTTGCTCAACTCCTAAACACATCATGTGATAGCTAGCAATAAAAGCGAATGTGTCATAAGGATGGAGACTTCCAAATGACAGTACACGATGTCAATCACTACCTGTCAAAGAAAAGAGACACATTGTTCAAAATTAACGAGACAGTTTTCCTTTATCTAGCTAGGTAGACCAAGATCAAAACTATGTTAGTTGTTGAATATCAAATGTAAGCCATTATACGGTTATGTCCCATAGAGGCTTACAATGGCATAATGACCCTAATGCTAAGATCAGGACCAAATCAATAGATAAACTCCTACATTTCCCTTCTCGATGGCATGTCCTGTACGGGTTTACATGTAGAATTACTTGTATAGTTACCGTTGCAACCGCCTCAATGCAAGGGCATACCTAACATAACCATTACCTATCACAATTACGTACATCTCTTCTACATACTGATAAGGGTGTCAGAGAGTTGTATGTCATGAGCCATCCTGATCACATGTAATCATACGCTTAACGTGCACAAGTGCCCAAGAGTATCAATAAAATACATTGAAAAGGGGATTCAATAGGGTTCATAGCATAAATGGTTAACCAGTTGCATAACCCAAACAAATGAATTGATATTCATATACAAATGAATTGATATTGCATATTCAATAGGGCCTTCAAGATGAAGCTGCCAACGAAAGACCTGCTACAGAAATGGGGAGGCGCGCCAAACATTGATTGCCTGCTTTGTAATTCTCAGTCTGCCGAAAGCTCTACACATCTTTTCTTTGAGTGTGATTATACCCGATACATTCTAAGCCGAAGTCTTCTCAAGCTTGGCTACACTGGGGTTGCACCTTCTTCTCTGACTGGTGTTGGCGATCTCATACTCTCTATTTACAATAAGCCTAAGTGTGTTGGTGCTCTTGCAAAAACAGCCTTGGCTTCGATTATATGGCACATCTGGAAGGAACGTAACAAGAGGATTTTTGAGGGCAAAGTAACCGATAAAATTGCCCTATTTGAAGAGATCGTATCGGACGTCTGTATCACCCTACGGGACATTGACAGAGATCACCCTTGTGCTATAATCCCGTTCTCTAATTGGGGCATTTTAGATAATGGTTAACCTACTATGTAACTTGATGTTTGATGCTTGATATTTCTGGATGGTATTCAGGTTGAAGGGGGTGACGGAACTTGTGCCCTCCCCCCCTCTCCCTATCTACCGTCCGGTATATGTAAGCTTGTACTTATGTAATTACTTATGTATTAATAAAGATTACCCCTTACATGTCACATACATATACATACATACATACATACATACATACATACATACATATATATATACACACACTAGTCATAACTTGTGCCTTCGGGCACGGTTCATTTAAGATTTCCCACCGCGAAACTTTGTTCCCCAAAAAAATATTTTTCTACAGCCAAAATTGTGCGGAATAAATTATCGAAAAAATATTTAGCGGCACGGGCGCATTCGGTGCGGAATAACAAATTCGACACAGGTGTCTTTGGCACGTAACAACAAATTCGACACGGGCGCCTTCGGTGAGGGACAACAAATGAGCGTAAAAAAATTTAGCGAGCGAGCGCCTTCGTCGCGGACTAGTGCACTCGGGCACGGTTAATTTAAGATATCTACTCAAAATCTTTATTCTCCCCAAAAATTACTTCCCCTCTAAAATTTAAATGGACAAAAATATAGCATCGGTGCGGGCGCCTTCGACGCAGAACCATGCCCTCGGACACGGTTCATTTAAGATATCTCCTCAAAATCTTTGTTATACACAAAAATTATTTCCCCCTCCAAAATTGAAACGAACAAAAGTTTGGCACGGGCGCCTTCGGCGCGGAAATAACCCGTGCACACGTGTACATGGACTGGGAAAAAACAGTCCGAAAAGGGGGAAGAAGAAAAAGTGTGGTTGTGGGTGTGTGGAGGGTCCAAGGGCAAAAATGCAAATACCCAGGTTGTATGTGCAAAAATCACCTCATCCTATCTTATCCAGGGGCAAAAATGCAAATACACGGGTTGTATGTGCAAAAAACACCTCATCCTCTCTTATCCCTCAAAATCTCATCTCTTGTCCAATTTCTCTTGTCCAAATTCTCTTATCCAATTTCTCTTGATAACATCCCTCATTTGTATAATAGATCCCTCTTTTATATAATAGATAATTTCTCTTGTCCAATTTCTCTTATCCAATTTCTCTTGATAACATCCCTATTTTATAGAATAGATATACTCTTGTCCAAATTCTCTTATACAATTTCTCTTGTCCAATTTCGCTTATCCAATTTCTCTTGATAACATCCCTATTTTATTGAATAGATGTATGTATATGTATGTATGTATATGTATATATGTATGTATATCTATGTATGTATATACTCTTGTCCAAATTCTCTTAACCAATTTCTCTTGTCCAATTTCTCTTATCCAATTTCTCTTGATAACATCCATATTTTATAGAATACTAGTCATAACCTGTGCCCGCGGGCACGGATCAATTAAGATTTTCCCCCGTAAAGTTCGTTGTTCCCCAAAAAAAATTTTCCACGGTCAAAATTGCGCGGAACAACATATTTGCGTAAAAATATTTAGCGACATGGATGCATTCGGCATGAAACAACAAATTCGACGCGGAACAACAAATTAGTGTAAAAACATTTAGCGGGCTCCTTCGGCGCGGAACAACAAATTAGTTTAAAAATCGGCGCGGGCGCCTTCGACGCAGGCACGGTTCAATTAAGATTTTCCCCCGTAAAATCTTTGTTCCTCCAAAAATTATTTCCACGGTCAAAATTGCGTGGAACAACAAATTTGGGTAAAAATATTTAGTGACATGGACGCATGCTGCATGAAACAACAAATTCGGCGCGGAACAACAAATTAGTGTAAAAACATTTAGCTGGCGCCTTCGGCGCACAACAACAAATTATTTCTACAGCCAAAATCTAAAAGAACAACAAATGAGCGTAAAAAAATTATAGGCACGGCCGCCTTCGGCGAGGAACAATAAATTTGGTGCGGGTACATTCGGCTCTGAACAACAAATAAGCGTATAAAAATTCAGCGGGCGCCTTCGGCGTTAATTGAACAAAAATGCACATTCCCTGTGTTTTTTTTTGGGTTTCAATTTTTTTGGACGGGTGTTTTGATGAGTGCAAAAACGGGTGATAAGGAGAATGGTGGGTTTGAGTGTGTATAGTGTCTTGGGGGGTTTTGGTTTTAGTTCCCCCCCAAAATTTAGTTCACTCATGATATAACATATGCCCTAAGTGCACGGTTCATTTAAAATATTTCACCCTTAAAATCTTGGATCTTCTAATTTTAAATGAATAAAAATAATTAAATTGCAATAATTGTTATTGAGTTCTCCCATACCCAAAATTTAGTTTCCTAATATTTAGATTCATCCAAAATTTTCAAAAAAAAATTAAGTACTCCCAAAAATTTAGTAACCCCAGAGAATTTAGTTCTTCCCAAAAAAATTTGTTCCCCCAAATTTTTCACAAACTCTAACCTACATATTGATTCCTCAAGATTCAATCCATGCCATATTTCTACCACCATTTCGTCCTAGTCAGCAACTCCATAAAGCTCGTGCACGATTTCAAACTAATGTGAGCAACACGGATCATGTTGACTCCTAACACCACAGAAAGGAACCAAGGCATATGAGGGCTTGGGTCTGGGAACCAAGTCAAATCAAATAATGTAGAAGTTTTAAATTTAAGGATGCAAATAACATTATCAGCAAAAAATTGCAGAACTCATCGTTTTGAGTTGCTTTTCCTCCAAACTCTTTTTATACAGTGTCATTTCTTTTGTAGCCAAGATGTAGAGTAAAAGTAGAAATATTAAAGATGGAAATTTCACTGTTAAAAGAAGAAATAAGAGTAGAACGATAATGCAGATCATACCTTTCTAACTGAAGCTGCAGCTCCAGACATGTTGCCTCCAATTCTTCACAACTGGTTAAACATCAAGAGAGCAGAACTTTTAGCGGTCCTCATTCATTTTAGCGTTCGCAACTGTAAGGTGGGTTTCAATATCTTCAGTGGTTAATTTCTGAATTTCAATCTAATCCCCACACAATTTTTTGGGTGCTTGGATTAAGGAAGAGAGAAGAAATAGAGAGATGGTTAAATTTTCAAAACTTCAAATTTTTTGGACGGAGTTAGAGAGAGTTTTTTGGGCGGTTGAGTTTTTGGTATCAAATTTCAGATTTCAAAAGAGCCCAATATGATTTAGGGCAATGTTTGACATGAGTAAAGGATCCAAATGATAAACAATGCTAGATTACAAAACTTGGGAATATCCAAAAAATGAACCTTCATAAAAAAACTTTTTAAAATTTCAACTAATAAACAACAGAAATTTTCCAATACAAAATGCCATAATAAAAGCAACAGATCTCTCTACCACCCAATTTTCCTTGGAGTCTTGCAGAGACTCAAGCATGGCCAGGACCTCGAACATCTTAGGCTTGGGCTTAGCTTCATTTCTGATGCACTGCAATGCAACCGTAGCAATGGTGCATGCTCCCTTCTTCGGGTATTGGCCCACAATCCTGAGTCCATGATCCGGAATAGCTTCTGCTTTTCTCCGAGGAAATGCCTAGCACAGTCTACCATGTTTTGCTCTATGCCGATTTTTTTCTTGTCGAGGGCTCTGCATCCAGAAAGCTGTTCCAAACATGTTTCTTAGTTTGCATTCTAAGACTTAAAGCATAGCTAGTTGTTTAAGCACTCAATAACATGGACATGATGTGTAGAAGTCCTGCTTTGATTTTACAAACAACACTCTTTAAAAATTTCATGAACATGATGCGTTAAATCTTAGCAGTGAACAATTCTCTACTAAGTTTCTTTGGACATTAGTGAAAGAAGTTTTTAGACACTCTGCATCCAGGCATCCCAAGTATATCAGTATATATTTAGGAAAAACACAGGCTATACTATTTCAGGTGTTATACTATTTCATATTTGAGTAATCCAAAGTTGCCAATAAATTAGGAAAAACATGTTTCAATAAGAAGAACCAATTTCTTATTGCATTAAGAAGAACCAATTTCTGGAATCAACTCAAATATAATATTGCATTAAGAAAAACATAGGACACAACTTATTGCATTAAGAAGAACCAATTTCTGGAATCTGGCCATAACTTATTGCAATAAGAAGAACCAATTTCTGGACACAGGTTATACTTGTGAACATAAAGAAAACACATGCTATAGTTAATGAGAAACTGCAGTTCCCCAAAATTACGCAAACCGCAACAAAAATCACCAACAAAAATAAATTAAAAACCATAGCCCATGTGAAACAAATGATGGTCACGGTGATCTTGGCTGCCAGTGGCCTTGGCCACACACATGACTAAGCCCTGCATTACGTGATATATCAATGCAGCACCTCGCATCGTACACCGTTAGCCAGTCAAACTACATGAAGCATGGAATCCAAAAATTTACATGAACCGTGATTAAAAAACTCATAGATTTAGCTCTCGAAATATTAGGATGATCATTAAAAACAATTGGCATGAAGCATGGAATCCAAAAATAAATCAATCACAATAAACCTCCCTGGATCAAGATAACCATGCAACAATAAATTTCAGATGCATGATCCATGAAGCAAAATGTAGATGAGAGGAATCATGAGGCCAACATGTTAAATTAAGAGCCAGACTCGAATATTCCACAACTTACCTGCTTTTGGTTCTTCTTAATGCAAATCTAAACATTAGTGAATACCCGCAAATCAGGATCTTCGGCAAATCAGGATCTTCAGCGAAAAACGAAAACACAGGCTACCAATAAGAAAGCAACTAAGGCTGCAACTGACATAGAGGTGAAGTTGCAAAGGAATGCCCTTAGTGTAATTGAAGCTCCAACTGGTAATGAGGAAGATGATGATTTCATGTGTAAAAATATACAATGGAATGTTTCCGACATTGGTTAGTATTCACTCCAGATATTCTTTTGTTGTCGTCGTCATATTTTTTCAATTTTCAGTTGTATCATGATTGGGATACTGTTAAATAATAGTTATTAGTTAAACTTGCCTACATAAATTATGTAACCATGCCAATATTTTTGAGACTAGTCAGTTTTAGTACACTGGTTGCTATGAGTAGCTATTTACCAGTTATGCATTGTATGAAATGTTTCTTTTTCACATGCACATTGGTGAGAACACCCATTTGTTTTCTTTGTTTTTCATCCTTGCATTATATGTCATTTCCTATACAGATGAATGATAATATGATGTCTTTGGTATATGTTACTAATTTTCACTTCTAATATATTGTCGTTGGTATTCTTTCTATTTCTAAATGGCGAGAAGAACATCATTCAGAATAGTTTTCAAAGAAGAACATCATTCCGACCATCATTCAGATGAACATCATTCAAATCTTGTTGCCTTACAATACATACATCCATTAAAAATAGTTGTCAGAGTGGGTTGAGAGAGAGACTAGAAGGTTGCTCGGGTTCTATTGATATGAAGGCTCGAAGAGTCCAAAAAGGATAACAGGTTTTTTGTAGCAGGTTCTATTATCGTAGAAGATTTTGCGACAGGCCAAGGACATGCAGATTTTGCAGCATGGGGTTTTTTGTCACAGATAGTGAATCAAGAAGTTTGATTAGTCCATGACTCTTGGTTACAAATAAAGGAGCAAATACTTTACATAGCATCTGGTGTAAATTTGAGTTTGATACTATATGCATACCCAAGTTAACGATATGATGGTCCAGGCAATTACCTGCAAATGGATCACAGATGCTATTATGCTGCTAGTGATCTGAATAAGCATGTCTTCTAGTATATTAAATAGTTGAAGCACTTGTATTCATGGTTTAGAGTTGAAGGTAGAATTAAGCTAAAGCCCATGTATACTTATCACAAACAAGTTTTGCAATCTATGAGAATTTACATGTCCTGGAAAACTGAAAGGAAATTGTTGTTGATCTTGACAAACTATATAAGCTTGAGAAGCCACTCAAGGGTGTTATTAGTAGTAAAATGAAAGGATCTGTAGAAGAACCCATTTGTAAAGATTTGTTTGAATGCAACATGGTCCCGACTCAACCGTCCACATATGCAAATGCCAAATATAGGAAATGCCAAATATCCTCAAAAAGATTGATGTGGCTAAAGAGAAGCAACTCAAGGGTATTATCAATAGTAAAACAAAGCTTTACGAAGAAAAGAACCATATCCCATTACCTGAACATGCTTGTTTTGCATCAATATCCGTATCATCACCTACAATAGGTCCTTCCATATGTGCATCCTGCACATCTGCATTGAAAGTGAAAGATATTGGTTACTGAATATTTCTAACTCATTCTAGGGAGAGCAGATTATTTAAAAAAACTAAGAGATCAAATGTTATGTATATAAATATCAAGAAGGAAAGCCAATTAATATGCTCACTTTGATATAATACTGGTACATCCCAGATGATGTTTCCTGGGTCCATTGTACCCTGGAATTTTACCAAAAATTAAGTAACATAAATATATAACATTGAACTGTAAAAGCAAAGGCAGCAATGAACATTTACTTTTGTATCTGCCTACAAAGCTAAAAATGCAGTGTAATTTATCACATTTACCCATCAAGAGGAATCACTACACCTGGAAACTCTCACCATGCGAACAAATGTAACCATGCGAACAAACTTGGGAACTCTCACAATGCGAACAAATTTAACAACAGAATTGTTAAGACTCAAATTTGAAGATCGCCACCTAAGATTTCCAAGCAAAACTTTCCTTCTTAAGAAATAAATAAGAAACATCACTGAGACACAGATATTAATAAAATTTTCCTTCTTCTACAAAGGATAAAGTCGTACTCAGTGATTTTTTGAAGGGATTTTTCCCCAATTCATATTTTCAACCAAAATAGTACTTAAGACAACATGTTTTTACATCGACTTATAATAATATCACACAACCTAAACTATATGCTAAAAGAAAAAACCCTTAACTATGAACAAATATACACAAAAATACATTTTGGATTGAACAACCATGCAGTCCAATTTCAAAAACAACATCTCTCAGAAAGGCATTTAAAACCAACAAAATTTACACATGAAGCTAGGGCCGTGTGTCCTGAAAATAAAAAATAAAATCATAGATTAGAATAGAAAAATTAGAAACGAAGATATATCTAATTACTTTGTACAACTCACTTTTATTACCTTCATCATGTTTAAGCAAAAAACCTTTTCATCATCACATTATAAAAAGAGGACGTGTCAAGCTCAATCCAAAGTGGAGAGTTAATGGGATGATCAATAACCTAGATAAATTAAGAACATAAATTTCTTATAAAATTAATATATATTTGATAATATGAAAAAATTTAAATTTATACATTTATTTACCTTTTTCGTTGAAGTGGTGGAGGTCGTGCTTTTTGGAACCAAGCAAGCTCGGCAAGAACCATCTTCCACTTCTATAACAAAAAAGGTATTTGGATTGTCAATGAATAGGATATTTTGAAAAACAAAATCTAAGATTTTTATATTACCTCGGAAAATAAGGTTGCTTTGTCTTCGATGTGACTCGGCGCCGTTAATTGTAAAGTTCTTTTAGCAATTTGTTGAAAATAATAATAACAATAAACAGTAACTAATTTTTAATGGAAAATGGGAATGTTTGTAACGGTATGCATACCTTATCAGACCAAAATCCGATATAACCCCGTATCTTGACATTTATGTGATTGTTTTGAAGTAACAGAACCTATGAGACCAATAATGTTAATGTAAACATAGTAGATAAAATATATAATGTAGAATTATGATAAGAAACTTACAATTTTTGCCAAATCTTCATCATCATCTATCTATATAAAAATACAAACCAATATATTTTATTAAACAATGCATACCGAAAACTATTAAGTCATGCAATGAAATGAAGTAAAGGAAAAAATTTCTTACCCTGCCATATATGGTAATGTGTGTCCGCATTTTAAATCTTGGTAATGTATGATAATGATATACATGCATGTTAAACAACAATCGATAAATAATTTTTTTAAAAGATCATTTAAACAATAATATTAATAAAACAATGTAAAGAAAGAAAGATAAAAAACTTACATACAATTTTTATCATACATTGGAAATCATAGCAGAACTTCTGGATAAACGATATTTACTGTGTTATTTATGTTGGGCTGAAGAAGGACACATACACGATCAAAAGATGTGCACCTTGAAAGTGCCACATAAAGATGTCCATGACTGAAAACTGGGGTCCGCAAATCAACTCCAACGAACTATACAGATTGTCTTTGGGCTTTATTAATCGTCATAGCATATGTCACACGGACAGGAAACTGCCTTCTTGTCATATGAAAAGGTAATTCTGTAGCCGATGGTGACAAAGATATTCTTGGAATAAACACAAAACAACCGGCTTTATCCCCATTTAAAATTTGAGCTTCAATGACACGTGATGCACATCGGACAACCATCAATCGAGTGCCATTTCAGAGCCCGTCTTTAGGTGCAATATTTCGTAATAAAATAATAGGACAACCAACCTTAAGCTCGAGTGTAAATTGTGGCAACCCAGGAGGATCCAAAGAGTTTATGTACTCAGTTGGATATCTATTTATAATGGTTGGATCGGTTTCTTCATTTTCAGACAAACTGTCTGCAGCTTGATACGTAATCTTCTGTCCCGGAAAAATGTTAAATGCCGCAGCATTTATAAAAGTAACATCATCATTCCGTGCAGAAAGAATTATTCGTTCAGTAAGGTATGCCGGAGTCACTGCACCCTCAATATCAAGCTACGGATAAATTCGAAGTATTAACTCGTTTAAATCCTTGCACCTGAATATGTTAGATGGAAGTTCTACCACTTCTGTAGGATTTGTCCCAACCTAATACATATAGATATAATTTCAGTTTAAGGAATGGTTAAGATAAAAATAGTTCGTAAAATTGAATTAGGCTTGATATAAAATACCTCCAAAATAAATTTTGCAAAATTTGTATTCTCAGTAGATGAGTTATATAACCGCATATTCTGATCCAATATCAAAACTTGTACAGAGCACCATAATACAGATCGTCTCAATGAGGCGCCAACAATTTCTTCTCGAACCCCCTTTGGTATGACGGCCAAGATTTGTCAGAAGTCACCACCAAGAACAACAGTAATACCACCAAACGATCTGTTGTTATCACAGATATCTTTTAATGATCGATCCACTGCCTCAACACAGTGCCGATGTTGCATAGGTACCTCATCCCATATTATAAGTTTCGCTTTTCTGAATAATTGTGCTTGCATGGATTGCTTGCTAAAATTACAAATTGAATTATCGTGCACATTTAACGGGATACGAAATGTGGAATGTGCAGTCCGACCTCCGCTAAGTAGCAATGATGCAATACCGAAAGACGCGACGGTGATAACTATATTTCCAAGACTACGCAACATTGTTGCTATTGCATTGTACAAAAAAGTCTTTCCAGGTGCAGCACCGCCGCTAAAGAAGAATGTAGTACCTTTATTTTCAAATACGGATGAAGTAATTGCTGAATAAGCATTGCATTGTGCATCATTGAGGCAATCGATGTCTTTTTGTGCATCCATTTGTGTCGCTTTATTTATAAGTACATGATGTTCATGCAACAATCTATTGCCAACAATTGCATTCCAATATTTAGCAGGAAGTGGCATTGGTGGAAAGTCGGATAGACACTTACCGTACTCTTCAAGCAATTCATTGATAAGGAATAATCAATAATCTTCAAGTTGGCCTTGAGTTGGGGTAGAGATTGCAAATAAAGTGTGTAGTTTATGTGGAAGATCATCGAAATGTGCATTGAAAATTCATTCCATAATGCAAGGGGGTCGATCGGCGAACATTCGATAAGAATAATACAAAACAGTCTTCGTAATTGATATCCTGTTTTCATAATGGAAGCCTCAGAAAGACATTGTCTCCACTCAGAATCATCTTCAAGAAGACCTCTTGCAATACTTATTGCTTTAAATGTAGGGTACTCGGTAGTATTGTATGTGCGTAAATTTTCCCACGATGTTGGCCCTTTAACAACTGTTAGTAGCAAACGTAAATAAAATCGCTCACTAGAATTAGGGGATGCAAAATACATTCTGCCTATTGCATATCCAGATTGTCTTGGAGTCCAGACCTTTGTTGACGAATGCCACACAAACTTTTGAGGAAATTCTTGATATGTGAGATCATGTGCAGACTCATGCAAAGCACAACATGTAAAAAATTCACTCAACGTTGTCTTCTCGTTTTCAGCCTTTGACCTTATTGCATTTACATCTTCATCTGGATCAAAAATAACACAGTGTTGACCTGGTAAATGAAGTATCAATCTTTGAACTGAAGGAATCTCCTGATGTAAGGGATGCTCAAATATTCGCCAAGCTGCCTCATGTGGTCCAATATATCTTGCATCAAGGTATTGTTGGATCTCATCTACTGTGCACAACACCATTGTGGTCCGATCATGACCTTTATAAATATACTTATGAATGTACTTCACACATCTTACCCCAGCACAAACTTCGACATTAATATGGCAGTTAAAGCGTCTTGAGAGATACATGTTGTACGAAACAACATCTCGGTTATCAACTTGATGCCCCCTTACAGTATATCGATGTTCATTATTACGACGAAGATAAATAGGATATCCATCACGATCCATAGTTGTTGCATCTGCATAATTTCGAGGGTATTTGTTAGTACATTTACCATTTTCCATACATGAAGCCTTTGGATTTCGAACACCACATGGTCCATGTACCATACATTTTGACACAGTATCGAATAATGCAGGATCTTGAGCAGGATCAGGAAATTCAGTACAAACAATTCTATCCACTTGATCACATGTACTAATCTTATCTGGACCACGAAGAAAGAAAAGAGCATGCATATGTGGAAGACCCTGTTTCTGAAATTCAATTATAAATACATGCGCTACTTTCTTTCCAAATACATTATTAACATCAATCTCCTTCATCAAAGCCTTTCTTTTTAACTCAAATACACGTGCAACTAAATCTGCCCGGTCGGTAGCCTTTTGATTGGGTAGTAGAGCCGAAGTAATTTCCGGCCACGTTGGATTCGCAGTCATGGTAAGAAAAATATCCTGGTGATGGTTATAACATGTGATAGCCATTGAGTCTTGAAAGATTTCAAACATGTGACGGGCACTACCAGTGAAAGATGAGGGAAGTATCATGCGCTATCCAATTTGGTCACATTTGACATAGGCATCAATATCTGCAAGACCATGATATAGCTCTGAGCGTGTTTTCTCTGATTAAGTTTGATGAATGTCAAACGATGTTGCTCAGTTGCTGCCCAAGCATCAACTATGAACTCTTGGAATAATTTTCCAGCTCTCAAAATTGTAGAATACTCGTTCTGTCTTTCAAACAGACGGTAGCTATAAAACTCACACATGGTAAGGCGTCTACTTGAGGATATGTTTTGAACTGGATCCCACTGCTTCAACTCAGGTTCCCATCCAAGCTGACCATCAGGAAATAATAAGACATAGTGTAATGGTAAGTATGCAGGATGAGCCTCATTGATTTGCATTAATTGATTATTTCCTCGAAGATGTAAAACTATATCTCGCATCCCGGAAGGTCGATAGCCATCTCCAGGTAAAATAACCGCAATCTCATCTACAGTTGGGAGGTTATAACGGCTACGATCCTTGTTTGAATTGTAATGCAGATATACAGGAAGATCATGACCACCTAAATCTGCTTGAGCTAAAACAGAATAAGCCTGACAATATAATTTGATGAATTGATTTATGCCTGATAGACAATTTTGAATAATTTGTATGACATCCTGGCTCAAATGTGGATTTCTATTACTGCGTAACTCAATAGCAGAATCCGGATCATAAATGTAAATTTGACAATAACTGGTTGTTTGATCCGGTTGTGGCAGAAGTGATCCTGTTCGATGGCGTAATTCTCCATGAATAGTAAATATGTTCGGGCCTCTGCCAGCAATCAATCTTTGATACATTGTCGCACCAAGGCTGGTAAATGCACTAGCTGCATTATACTCCCGAGTATACTTTCGAAATGATTTTGATGCTTCACTGTCACCATCATATAATTCTCGAAGTGCTGGAGGGGGTTCGTTAAGTTTTGGCAATTTTACTTTTCCTTGCAAACAACATGTTCCAAAAAGACATGTTGTCAAAGTTTACCTCGACAATCGTTCATCCAACCAGTGTAAGGTTGAACAATGAGGGCATGGAATGTTCATTAATCCAAGATAATGTCGACCATAATCACCCTCTGTTGGCGGACCAGCTATATGATGAGTTGACCTACAAACTAACATCGAAGTTGTGCCATCATCTTCTTGTTCAGCTTGAGAAGTTGCGACTGGAGGTATTATGTGAGGTATATTAAGTGATCATGTAGCTAAACACCTATCCAATATAAAACTAACATTAAATAAATTTACATTACATTAAAGTAGATAGATTCTATAGATAATAACCTAGAAGATGGTTCAGCATCTTGGGCTGAGACCTCATCTTCATGTTCAACAGTAGAAGTTGGTAATGCATGTGTGCTTTGAGGTATATCAAGTATACCGTTAGGAGTCATATATCGAGATATGTTTCCTTGTTTTTGTTCTCGATCTCTCCTTTTGCGTTGAGCTAAAGCCCTATCAAAAATAAACCCAAAAATAAATACAAATACAATACATGAGTAGAATTGATTTTATGTACAGTCATGTGGATAATAACCGGACAGATGGTCCAGGTACTTGTCCGAACATCATATCGTTACGCAAGGCTGAGACAGCATCTTCTTGTTCAACCGGGGAAGTTGTCATCGCTGGTGATAAATGAGGCATATCAAGGACACTGTCAGAAGTCAGAGCGTGAGATATGTTTCAGTGTTCTTGTTCACGCTCTCGATCTCGCCTTCTGCGTTAAGCTAAAGACCTATCCAAATTACACCCAAACTAATTACAATTAAAATACATGATATTAGTTAAGATTTTATGTTTAGTCGGGTGATAATAACCTTACAGATGGTCCAGGCACTTGTCCAGAATTCATAGCGTGACGCGAGGCTGAGACAACATCTTCTTGTTCAACCAGGGAAGTTGTCAGTGCTGGTGTTATATGAGGCATATTAAGGACACTGTCAGACGTCAGAGCGTGAGATATGTTTCGGTGTTCTTGTTCACGCTCTCGAGCTCGCCTTCTGCGTTGAGCTAAAGACCTATCCAAATTACACTCAAACTAATTACAATTAAAATACATGATAGTAGTATAGATTTTATGTTTAGTCAGGTGATAATAACCTAACAGATGGTCCAGGTACTTGTCCAGAATTCATAGCGTTTCGCAAGGCTGAGACAACATCTTCTTATTCAACCAGGGAAGTTGTCAGTGCTGGTGTTATAAGAGGCATATCAAGGACACTGTCAGACGTCAGAGCGTGAGATATATTTCGGTGTTCTTGTTCACGCTCTCGATCTCGCCTTTTGCGTTGAGCTAAAGACCTATCCAAATTACACCCAAACTAAGTACAATTAAAATAACACGGTGGGGGTATATTAGCACATTCAAATAGAAATAACCTGGCAGATGGTTCTGCATCGTGTTCAAAAATTGTATCATTATGATTCCTTTTATGTTGCCATTGTCGCAAGGGTGAAATGCGACGAACACTTGGTAGTGAAGAACTAATCATAGGCTCAGTGAGAGAGCTATGTTGTTCTTGTCCTTTCCGTGAGGCTGATACGTCACTATCAACAGATGCCTAAATTGAGTGCATAGCATAAACTTGATTAATGATGATAAATCACGCATGACTACAGTAGTTTATACTAACAAATTCCATACCGTTCGCATGTTGGTGTGAAGCAAATGGGAATGCGAAAATCCTTAGGATGGTCGAAGAATACCAACGTACAACTGAATCATTTAAACTTAGTGTTAACATAATTTTATCACAGTTGAATATTCTGAGCAAATGAGTGAATTTGACATATTCAAATGAGTTTGAAGGTTGACATATTCAAATTTTATCACAGTTTATAAAGTTTGAAGTGAATTTGACATATTCATTTGAAGTTTATCACTCATGTGAATAAATTTGACAAATTTAAATTCCATATGTCAAACTGTGACGTATTCATTTGCTCAGTTTCTGGGCATCAGGACCCTAATCCAAATAGCAAAATATGCAAATGACAGGATGTGTTGATACAATTAGCGTGGATATCAAATTAATTTCAATGTTCACATATTCAAAAATTTGAGCATATCCTATATCCCATTTCAAAATTGAGTGCATATTCAAAATTTCCTATGGTGATCTGTACTTGACATGTTCAAAATGCAAATTGAGTGCATATCCTGTCAAGTAACAATATCATCCCAATTCATCTGTTGAGAAATATCATCCTAAGTAACTAAATTCAAGTTCAAAATTCAAATTAAGAATTTTAGTTACTTGATAGGATATCATATAACAAATCAAATTAATATTCAAAATTCCAGTTCATATACAATATCATAATTCAATTCACATATTCAAAATTGAAAATTGAAACTTTTGAAAATTGAAAATCTGAATGCCAGGATAATTGAAACTTGCTTTATCTAAAAATTGAAACTTTTGAATTGAGTTCAAGTTCCAAAATCTGAGTACATTAACTTGAGTACATTAAGTTGACCACTTTGTTCAAAATGAATGGGTCCTGATCCACACATGAGTTCGAAATCTGAAAATTGAGTACATCCAGGATACCCAAATATAGAATATCCAGGACTTATGTTTTATCAATCTTGGACTTTTGATAAAACATTTGAATTGATAAAACATTTTACTGAATGATAAAACATTTGGAATTGAAGCATATTGTAGAATGGAACATAGGACCCTTTCAAAAATTTTATATTTTGATAAAACATTTGGAACAGGACTTATAGAATTCTAAACATTTGTTCCATTCTACTGTATGCTATGTTAAGTCCTGGATAGTTCCATTCTATCAGGACTTATGATCCATTCTACTGTATGCTATGTTAAATGTTGCAGGTTATCAATTTATCAGGACAATTTCCATTAACATAGCATGTGTTATTTTGGGTGTATTTTCCATTAACTTATATATTCCATTAACATAAGTCCTGATATAACACCTGATAATGATATGGGTGGAATTTATGTTAATGTTAAAATCCACCCGCCCATCCATTAACATTTATCCATATAAATTCCACCCTTATAAATTCCACCCATCCATTAACATAAATTTCCATTATCAGGACTTGTATATTCCACCCATATCGGGACTTCTGTCTTTAACATTAACTTATATATTCAATTCTAAACACCTGCTATGCTATGTTAAAAGTCTTTAACATATATATTCAATTTCCATTAACTTATATATCAATTCATCTGTAATATCAGTACTTATGTTCCACTCAATTTCCATCCATTAACATTTATCCATATAAATTCCACCCTTATAAATTTTTCCATTAGCAGGACTTATATATTCCACCCATATCAGGACTTCTGTCTTTAACGTTAACTTATACATTAAATTCTAAACACCTGCTATGCTATGTTAAAAGTCTATAACATATATATTCAATTTCCATTAACTTATATATCATTCATCTGTAATATCAGGACTTATGTTCCACTCAATTTCCATTATCAGGACAATTTCCACTCAATTTCCACTCAATTAACAATATATTCCATTAAATTATCAGGACTTATGTTCCACTCAATTTCCATTATCAGGACAATTTCCACTCAATTTCCACTCAATTAACAATATATTCCATTAAATTATCAGGACTTATGTTCCACTCAATTTCCATTTGATTCCATATATTGTTGCAGTTTATCAGGACATATGTTGCATAATTTCACTCAATACTGTAATAACACTCAATTTTCCATTTAACACATATGGAATTGAGATACTTGAGATACTTACATTGAAAATTTAACAATGTGTATCCCAAGTATCCTTACTTGAATGAATTCTGTGAAGGAATTTAACACATATGGAATCAAATTTATGTGTATCTCAATAATCTTGATTTGTTTAGCTGCAATAATTTGATTTGTATCTCATACTTGAGATACACATATATGGAATCAAATTTAACACATTAGCTAACTTATGCAAGATTGAGTTCACATATGATATCCTGCAACAATAACACATATCATGTATCTCAATTCTCAAGTTCATCATTCAAAATTTAACATTCATGATTTACAGGATTAGATGAATGATATGCAAAATTCAGTTCATCATTCAAAAATTTAACATTCATGTTCAAAATTTTAACATTCATCATTCAACAATAACACATATCATGTCTCCAAAATGTTAATTCATCATCATATCATGTCTCAAAACTTTTGTTTCAGGATATGTGTTAACACTCTTGAGACAGAATATCAAATTTTAACATTCATCATTCATCATTCAAAAATTTGAGATAGAATATCAAAATTCAGTTCATCATTCAAAATTTAACATTCATGATTTATAGGAAATCAAGAAAGAAATTTTTGAGATAAATGAAGACAGAAATTTACAGGATATCCTCATGACCAATAACAAAAATGAGAATATCCTCAAAAATCAGAAATAACAAAAATTTAAGTAAGGATATCTCAAAATTCATAACAAAAGTGTTAAAAATGAGATATCCTCTGTCATGAGATACACATAAATGTGTTCCTTATCTCAAAAATTAAAATGAGATACACAAAAATGAGATATCCTCTATTATGAGATATCTCAACATTTTAAATGAGGATACTCTGTCTTCCTTATTTAAAGTGAATGTTATTCAATTCATAACAAAAATTTAAATGAGATATCCTCAGAAATTTATGTGTATCTCAAAAGTGTTAAATAACAAAAATCAGATATGGGTGAAACAAAAGTGAGTTCAAAATTGAATAACAAAAGTTTTCAGAGGATATCTCATTTAAATAACAAAATGAAGACAGATATCTCATTTTTGAGTTCAAAATGAAGACATATACACATTCACTTTTGTTTCACCCATATCTCATTTAAATAACAAAAGTTTTCAGAGGATATCCTGTCTCAAAATTGAATGATATACATATGTGTTAACACCTCATTTAAATAACAAAATGAGTTCAATTTTGTTTCACATGATATGTAAGAGGATCCTGTATCAAAACCTATATGTGTTAACACCTCATTTAAATAACAAAAGTGAATGATAAAACTCAAGATGTTCACATATAACACTGTTGAATATCCCAGTGAATGATAAAACTCAAGATGTTCACATATAACATTGTTGAATATGCCAGTACATGATAAAACTCAAGATGTTCACATATAACATATAACACTGTTAAATAACAAAAGTGAATGATAAATAACAAATTTCTGTCTTCATTCAAAAGTTCACATATAACACTGTTACACTCAAGTTCACATATCACTCATGACTATGGGTGAAACACAAAATCTTGATTAATATCTCTCACCTGTTGAATATCCCAGTTAACTGTTCAAATCACCAACTTGAACGTTTGAAGAGCACACCTAGCCACCTTTCAAAAATCTGAAACAACCAAGTGAGGAAGATGATTGATAAAACGCAAAATATTGCTACAACATGGGCGAATGATAAAACTCAAGATGGCAACGTGAGGAAGATGATTACGGCTGAAGCTCGATTTTCTTTACGTGGAGGCTGATGATTATGGGGATGGATCCTTGAAGATGATGTTGAAGATGAGGGAGATGGCAACGTTGGATGGAAACGTGAGGATGTTGAAGATGAGGAAGATCACCTTCCCTCATTGTACTCTCCAAATTAATTCCCTCCAAGAAACGTGAGGGAGATGGCTCTGATGTGATCAAATAATTTGATCACATTACCAATTTCCCCCCTAATTTTCCCTCCATATACATTCCCTCCTAAGTTTCCCTCCAATTTCAAAACATGATGCCAACGGGTGAAGGGTTCTTTAAATGATGTCACCTTCAATGAGTTCAATTGCATTCAAATTTCATTCAATTTCATTCAAATTTCATTCACTGAGTTCAATTTCATTCAAATTTCATTCAAATTCAAGACAAATTCATAAGAGCTCAAATTAAATGCTGACTAGGACAAAGCAATATGACTGGACTGCTGACTGGGACAAAATTCAAATTATTCATGAAATATAGAATATATATATATATATATATATATATATATATATATAGACAGGTAAGTGGGAATCTTTATTAATACAGAAGTAATTACAATGTTACAAGCTTACATACACCGGGAGGTAGATATGAAGAGGGGGGATAGGGCACAAGCGCCGTCCCCCCTTACATCCTAAGTACCATCCAGAAATAGCAAGCACCAAGAGGATTAATCATTATCAATAAAGCCCCAATTAGAATATATATATATATATATATATATATATATATATATATATATATATATATATATATATTCCTATATATTCCTATATATATGGGAAAAATGGATCTAGGGTGCCTCCTTAAGGAGGCGCCCCCTTTTCCCTCCATTTCCCACAATTTTTTGAGAAATTTTTTTTTCATGGAATTGTTGTTCACATCATGGATGATCAACATACTAAATATCAAGATATTCCAATACTTTTTGACCCCATATCTAACCCTTACAACTTCAACGGTCTGAAAACATTTTAAAAAACTCATGAAGTTGTAAGGGGTAGATGAGGGCTCAAAAAGTATTAGAATTTCTTGAAATTTGGAATGTTGATCATCCATGAGGTGAACAACAAACACATGAAAAAAATTTCAAAAAAAAAATGTTGGAGTTGGGGGGAAATGGAAGCGCCTCCTTAGATTGAATCTAAGGAGGCACCTTAGAATCCATTTACCATATATCTATTCTATAAAACACAACCTTTTTTGAATTTTGTCCCTGTCACCAAGAGTTTGTCCCAGTCACCAAGAGAGTGGGCCCCGCATGCAAGAGTGTGTCACCAAAAATTTTCAATTTGAAACGTTTGGGGGGAGAGAAATCTTTTGAATTTTGAATGAAAACTTTTGAATTTGGGATTTCAAATCAAATTTTTGGGGACACTGCAGCCGCCCAACATTTTCACGTTCTATGTTTCATCTCCACTCCAGCCAAGAGAAGGTGAAAATTTAAAATCTCTCTCTCACACCAAGAGGAAGGCTGAGAGATCAATCAGTTTGCCAAGACAAAGGCTGAGACCCTCATCAGTTTGCCAATCAATCTCTTACGCCAAGACCCTCATCAGAAGTCTCTCTCTCTCTCTCTCACGCAATTTATCGCCAGCGACTGAAGATTCACACGCCAAGACGAAGGCTGAGAGATCAATCCTAGGGTCCAAGCTCGATTCATCCACGGCCAACACGACAACGATGAAGAAGAGAAATTTGACGGGCTCATGTCCTGCCCACAAACCCACGTGTCCTCGACTCCGTCTTTGAGATTGGGACCCGGAACCGTCAATTTACTACAAATGCACGTTGAGAACGTGGACTGCAGGATAAGCTCATTGTGAGTATGCCCACCACCTTGGTTACCATTTATCACTTCATTTATCAACATGATATGTTGGGTACATAGAGGGTGGGGAGCTGACAAAGGTAACTGCAAGGACATTGCTCTCAAATATGCAAGGATCTCTTCATGGTATGTTCATAAATGCTGCATTATGTGTATTTCAAGGCATAAATATCAGATTATTTGTATTCTATCAAATTTGCATTATATTCATAAATGCTGCATTATGTTCATAAATGCAGGACATTGCTCTCAAATTTGCAGTCTAATCCAGTACTTGAAGTATTTGGCAATGCTAAAACAGTGAAGAATAGCAACTCCATGTAAACACAAATATATTTAATGTTTATTAGCAAGGATATGATATACTGAAAATTCAAGTATGGACTCAGATATTGCTCCTTTTCCCCTCAAATTAATGTTCTCGATTCTTAAATTTAATTTGTCATTTTCAGTTTTTAGCATGGAATTTTGAGTGGAAACTGTCGATTTGCTCCCATCATTAAGGTGAATAGAGAACTAAATTATGGGGTTGTGCTCCCATCCTTTTTTGTTTTTGCAAACTAACGAGATTGTAACCATCTATCTACCACATTCATTTCTCAAATTTCTAATACTATGGTTTCTTTGATGAAGATTTGATATTTGTTGATTTTATTGTTGTTTTGTGTGCAAAGGAAATTTTCAATGGTTTAGGTGAAGCATATGGAGATGGTGGAGAGGGTGAAGCTCAAGGTCACAAGCAAAGAAGGTAGGTTAAGCAAAGAAGGTAGGTTTTTTGTTTGGATTTTGGTGGATTTCTTTAATTATGATTGCAAAGTTGATTTTTTTCTATGTTGGTTTTAGGTATTTGAATTTATTTTGGCTGTAATCCCTTGGTTTGTATGATGGCATTTGGCAATTTGTAGTCTAAATTGCTATTCATAAATGCTGTTTTTCATATATATGATATGATCAACTTAATGCAAATGCACAACGGGAACAAACTGTTGCTAAAATTAGTATAGTTCTTTGGCTTTGAATTTTATAGTCTGATTGTTTATGAGAATTTACATGTATTTTGAGCATATAATGTTTATAAAAATTGAAAATGCCAAAAATCGACTTGGCGTTTAAAAACTATGTTTGTGAAACTACCAAATGAAGTAGTGGGTGGATTTGCCATGTTGTTCCTTGTACAAATGGGGATACCTTTTACTTATAAAGATCATTTGTTTAACTTTTAGATGGGGGTCTTTCAATTTTTACTGAACTTTGGTTCAATCCTGCCTGAATCCGATAAGGCAGCCCTAAAGCCGTTAAGACAGCCATAAAGCCCCGCGCTCATGTCCGCCACATTCAGAAAGCCTAAAAGTGTAGAGGAAAGAAATATAAATGGCGAGGGCGTCGAAAAGTTTTCCAAAGGGGAAAAAGCATGAAGGACAAATACTAAGACCGATGACATCGATGAATATTTCGAGAAGATGACCAAAGATGCGCCCAATAAAGCATCGAAACCACACCATCCTCATCGAGTTCTTGTTCTAAGTCGACACATCCACATATACCTTCAATTTGTGCTATAGAATTCCAATGATTTTTGTTAATTTATTACCCATTAAATTTCAGTTTACTAGCAATATTATGTTTTAAATTTAATTCCAATAGGTAATTGTTCAAATGATTTTATTCCAATAGGTAATTGTTCAAATGTAATCATGTAATACCATTATCAAATAGGTAATTGTTCAAATGTAATAATGTAAAAAGGATTATCAAATTTTAATGCCATAATCAAATAGGTGATTGTTCAAATGTAATCATGTAAATTTAATCTAAAACTTGAAGTTATCAAATAGGCAATTGTTCAAATGTAATCATGTAATTATATTCTATCAAATGTTTCCATGTAATTTTAGTCTTTCAAATATAATCATGTAGTTTTAATCTAAAACTTACGTTATCAGTCATGCCATTATCAAATTTTGATAAGCTCACGTTAAAATATTTCATAGGCATATAACACAGCAATCGTTCATTTGATAATCATGTTACAGTAAAAAATACATGATATTATAAACAATGATTTTATACATGATTTTATACATGTTTAACGACATATGAGGTAATTTTTGTCGTAAAAAAAATTTATATACATGAAAATTGAGGTGGCAGTTAAAAACTTAAAATCATGTGTGTTCTCTCTGTCTTTTGAGGTAGCAGTTCAAATCTAATGTGTGGTGCAATGTGAGGAAGCAGTTAAAATCTCTTTGAATATATACTTGATTTTTTAAGGTAGCAGTTAATATCTCTTTGAGGTAGCAGTTAAAGTCTCTTTGTGCCATGAGCGCATATTTTGTAATCTACCTCTTAGTCGTTAGCACATATTTCTTATATGTAGCAGTTAAAATCTCTTTACTTCATTTGATAATCCTTTCTTTAATTGAAAATAATGGAATTACTGTAAAATATTCAATCTGTAAGGAAAATTATAAATAGGTTGGATATAATGGAAATGTCAATAAAAAAATTTGTGTTGTTTGCATGTCTTGCTTAAAATTAATGGAAATCATAACATTTGATTTATATGAGTGTGTCAGCATTAATATGGTTGAAAAAGCAAGCAAACGTATGCATATGTGGGTCTTTAACATAAACTACAGATTGTTCGAAAATGAAAGTAATAGAAATTCTAATCTATTCAACAATCTATTTATAACTGTCTTCTTATATTGAATAGGTTGGACTTGGTCTTTTTATGATTATGCAAGGTTGAAAAGGTTGTATACTGAATAATATGTAGTGTAAAAAGTTACATGCTGAATTGTTTGTAAGTTTTACATTTTGTACATGATTAAAATTACATGTTTTAGATTTTTGTAATAAAGACCTGATGTGATCCTTTGTTAAAAAGGATGCATTTCACATGTTTTAGATTTTGTTATAAAGACAGGAGTCGGGATTACCATGGTGATGCTCACATGTTTAACTCTTATATTATTATAATCATTTTCCTCATTTGATTTTGCCTTCAAATTTTTTGTTGAGTCATGGAAGTTGCCCCTACAAAATATTTGAGCTAATCTGCCTTTCCCTACAGATTTGGTTTATGTGAAAGAGAAGACTGCTATACACCGGAGGATCCTCAACCCTGCTCTTTCCATGGACAAGCTCAAAGTCAGCTTCCCCTTTTCCATTCTCACTGTTATGTACATAATATCACTTGAATCCTCTAAATACATCAAGTTTAATGGCAAGTCATGTCTGATACAAAGTGGTTTGCTGATAGTGATATCTGTGTATATGTCAATACAGTAGATAAGAGTGATATGGAAAATTAAGATTAGAAAATTCTCTAACATCTGGGAAATGAAATTTGTGCTGGTGTCAATGGTGCATTCAACAATTCCAGAAAATGCCCATGTCGATGGTGTTCACTGCTTCCTTATTTTGCTACTTTATGAATTAAAGCCCAATTTGCTAACTCTAGCTTTTTTATTCTTCTTTGGAGAGAAACTAAGGTTTGATCTTATATTCTCTCAACAACTCTTTTCTTTTTTCAAAAAAATAGCACTTTCTTGGGCTCATTTTTTGTTTTTAACATTTGTTCTTTATATTTTTCTAGGCTATGATAATGTTGGTTTGCTTCTCTGTGGGTTAAAACGGGGAGATTACGAAGAGGCCAGATCATTAATATTAAAGGCAGATTTTACGCCACTTTGTTATATCAAATTCTTGCTTATTCTTTTTTACTTTTGCTGGCTATTTCTGCAAGTTAGCAAGTTACTTCAGGGGATGAACTGGTCATCTATTAGTTTAAAACTTTGGAGTCTAGGCTTTAGAAGCCATAACGCATTTCGAAATAAAGGATGAGTGCATGCATTCAAGCCATAAGAGAGAGAGGATTAGGTGTAGTTTCCCCAACAATATCTACTTGAAAAATTGCATGCCAACAAATTCTATACACTCTATGGCTCTGAATTCATGTGAATCATGTCTCATTATCTTTATGACCCCATGTTCTTAAACACAACACACGGCTTACCTTTCGAGGCCTAACGTGACATAAATTGCAATTAATTGAATTAATTCCATTTCTTTTGGACTATTGAATAGGCTGCTTGGAGAAAACATTGGGTGTGCTTTTTACCATGTGAACAAGTCAATAGCTTCCCATTTAGTTTTGGAATTTAACAGCCATTTAGATAATCAATTGTTCTTCAAATTGGCAAAAATTTGTAAAAATCGTATCGGTGCTCAAATGAAAAAAAGCATCTCTCTTTCATTGTCCCACTTCTCGTACTACTACAGTTTAATAGTGCCATTTTCATGTACTTAAGCTGCCAAGTCTCATTCATCCAACCATAACAACCACATCTGTGAACAATTGTCAACAACCACACATGAATGATTTGAACTAATACTGTGAGATCACCACTGATTTAAATGGGCCCAAGCAAAAAAAGAATAATAAATGAATTGGATAAATAACTATGCATCCTGTTATGATTTGAACAAATTCATTCTTAAATATGTTATTATTGGTTTTGTTGACTAGGAGTTTGTAAATGGGTTTTGGTGTAATGAAAAATGTTTTAAATTATATATATAATCATGATGTAATTTCACTAGATATATTTGGAATGTGTTTCCTATTCTTTTACTTCATTGTTTTTAGTGTCGTGAAAGAATTGTTGGAAAACTTTTTATCCTGCACATATGCATGCAAAAATGTGATTTACAGGAACTTGAAGGTTATGCATCTACATAATGTGATGATCAAATTGAAATTGTCAAATGCTCAGAAAAAGAAGAAATACTGAACAAAGGAGTTCACATATGGTGATCTCAAACTATGATTTTTATTGTATTTTATGGAGATTTTTTGATGAAAGCAGTAAGCAAACTGTCTATCGCTAACAAAATAAAAGGAGATATCCAAAGGTGAAGTCCTTCCAGTGATAATTGCATATCATCCTTAATGACAAGCACACTAAGCTTTTATAGTTAGCATCATAACCCATAAAAGGGAAAGTGTTGCAACAACTTTTACAGGCTATATAGTCTTGCTGTATGCATGTTTTATCAAGGAATATGAACTAAAGCCCGGGTTATACCTGGACTGATAAAACTTTTCAATAAAAAAAATATCATAAAAGTTGTTTTTTCATGAGATGATAGCATTAAAGTGATACATCTGACAGTCCAAGCATGATTGTATAGATAGCTTAGATATTGCAGTGTTCAGAGGAAGCTTTCAGATCAAAAATTTCATACTTCTTTCCATTAAACTTAGGTTTTTTATGAGCTATGTTTTTGTGTGCTCATGGATGTTAGATGCAAGTTTATTTAACATGTAATAATGAATTTAATAATGCAATATGAAAATTATGGAATTGTACGGCTATCTTGGTTTGAAGTGTTTATGTACACAAATTCAGCATCACAGATCGAAGAGTATATAAAAATAGCATAGTAATGGATGATTAAACTTTTTAATCAGGGCATGGACCATATTGAAAGTGATCTTTGATGCAGGAAATTGGATCAGATGTATCTTTTGCTTTCTATTTTGGGATAATGTTTATTCGATGTCCTTTCTGAGATATTTTTAAATTTTTGCAGGTCGATGATGATGAGATGGTCGGTGTATGCATTTGTTTCACAAACTACAAATATAATGCTGCTATGAGTGCATGTATTCAGTCTTTTATGATGCTTTTTGACACAATGTACTTGCTCATAAAAGTATGAAAACAAGAATATATCTTAGCTGATCGAATTATGGGTGTGCATCACAGATAATAAAGGACTGCAATTCTGAGCTTTAAGCCAAATTTCGAAAACATGCTATTGCCATTACTGAATTGGATAAAAGGATCATGGATAATCGACATGCTCTTATTAGGCTTGATGTATATTTTAATTTTAGTATGTTGACATCTTTGTTCATGTCTATCTTTCATATGCTTTGTATTTTGTTTTACCATGTGCTATTGTTCAGGGAAAGTAAAAGAAGGTAAGAGAAAACAGGAAGCTTATTTTTTTTCTAAATGTTTTATGGCTTCTTTTGCTTATTTTTTTTTTGTTGAGAACTTTCTTATCTTTGTAAGATTAAAGATCTCCGTGGTCATTTATATTTACTGCCATATTTGGAGGGAAAATTTTGGAAGAATTATTTTACAAAAGAGTTAAATTGCCATGGATATTTCTTCTTTTATGTTTCTCCTTTAAAAAAGAGTAAAATTGCCAGGGACATGCACAAATAACAAAAATGAAAAAGACGAACAGAAAAACAGACGAATCATTTGAATATGGTTATTTTATACATGCCTATTTTTTGCTCCCTTACATGCATACGTCGGGAATGATGAAGACAAAGATGGAGATAATTGGACTGATTCTTAATTACAATTATAATTACCATGCCACTTGGAAGATGTAAAGGTATGGAAGCTGGAACTTCCATCTTATACCTGAGCAACATGTTGTGATGAATATGCGGTGATGAAAAGTGAGTATTTATTTTTCTATACCAGGGATCGTGCTGTGCTCAAAGCATCTTAGCCAATGAATTTGTCCCATAATAGTCTCATCATGATAATATGCAAATTAAATAGGCAAGTATAATATTCTTTCTTTTAGTCTTTTTTATTTTGTCCATTTAATTGTAATATTGAGCATGTATTCGCATAGCCAAAGCATGTGTAGCTCATATATAATTATGTAATTGTTGTGTCACATAATTAATTCAAGAAATGTAGATTTGAAAGGGGGTAAAATTTTCAGAAATGCACAGAAACAGTCTATAACAGTCCCAGATTTCAGGTGTTTCTCTGAACAAATAGGCCTACTTTGTGTGTTGATATGGATCCCGAGTAGATTGGCTTAGTGGAATGACGTGACCTTTCTTTATGGAAAGTCAAGGCTTTCCATAAGCAGCAATCATGCATGTAGCTGATAAGCTTACCTTAAAATTGATAATAATACTAACAACAACGGATATCTTTGCCAACATTAAACTTTTCAAGAACCCAAAAAACCCAATTTTAATCATCTTGGCACCCTTACATATAAGAAATAACAATAAGCGCACATGTGATTCAAATCACAATGGCATAATAAATCCATAACGTACTATCTACGCATCAAACAATCTTATAACAATAGAAAATTTTCAACTTCCGTTGCACTAAGTATTGTACTCTATATCCTATTGTTACACTTAGCCTAAAGACAACAAAGGACACACATAACAAAAAGCAAAATGAGGGCTACGACCACTTTGATTCGACAATAAATGCCACCCAAAACATTATACCATTGTATGAAACTTGAGACTGAGCATGCAACAACTATTGTCTGATAACCTGACATAAAATACAAATACAAGCGCATTGATCCAATCCGATAAAAAATTAGCCAGAGCAACGCCTACAATCATCCTGGTGGATGGATCCATCATGAACACTGGACAACAAGCATAATGAACACTACATTGATAGGAAAATTTTTTGATACTAAACATTCTGGACGAACAATAACAAATTTTTGAGCAACCACAAACAAAAAACCTAGAACTAAATTCTTTAAGGAAACTAATTTTTGGGGGAACTGAATCTGAAGAGAACTAAATTTTGGGGAGCAACTAAAATTTTTGAGAGGAAGTAAATAACAATTATTTCGCTTTAAACATTGATGTTTCTTAAAAATTAAGGGATCTAATGTTTTGAGTAGGAATATTTTAAAAGAATGGAGAACTAAATTTTGGGAGGCCTAAAATTTTTGGTTGAACTGAATAACAATAATTGCAGTTCAATTATTGTTGTTCAATGAAAATTAGGGGATCCAAGATTTTAATGGTGGCAATCTTTTAAATGAACTGTGCCCGAAGCTTGAGGGAATTAAATATTTGGATGGGAAACTAAATTCTTTGGTTGGAACTAAATTTTGAAGTGATTTAAAATTTTTGGGGTATTAAATAACAATTTTTGCATGTTACTTATTATTGTTCGTTTAAAATTATGTGATCCAAGATTTTTATGGGAAATATTTTGAATGAACCGTGCCCTTAGGGCACGGGTTATGACTAGTATATATATACTAGTAAATAACCCGTGCACACGTGCACGTGGAGTGGGAAAAACGGTCGGAAAGGGGGGGAAGAATAAAAAGTGTGGGTGTGCTGTGCACATGTGCATGTGGACTTGAAAAAATGGTCGGGGAGAATAAAAAGTGTGGGTGTGTGTGTGGGGAGGGTCCAAGGGCAAAAATGCAAAAACCGGGGGAGTATATTTCTCTTGTCCAATTTCTCTTATTCAATTTCTCTTGATAACATCCCTATTTTATAGAATAGCTGTATATACTCTTGTCCAAATTCTCTTATCCAATTTCGCTTGTCCAATTTCTCTTATCCAATTTCTCTTGATAACATCCCTATTTTATAGAGTAGCAGAATATACTCTTGTCCAAATTCTCTTATCCAATTTCTCTTGTCAAATTTCTCTTGTCCAATTTCTCTTGATAACATCCCTATTTTATACTATATATATATATATACACACACATTAGTCATAACCTGTGCCCGCGGGCACGGTTCAATTAAGAGTTTCCCCCTTAAAATCTTTGTTCCACAAAAAATTATTTCCACAGTCAAATTTGCGCAAAACAACAAATTATCGTAAAAATATTTAGCTGTATGGATGCATTCGGCGCAGAACAACAAATTCAACGCGGGCGCTTTCTATCACGGTCGCTTTTCGACCGTATGTTTTTCGTGCGCGTACCTTCTTGTTTGTACGCATATTTTTGTGACCTCTTGTATCCCGAACGTGCGAAGTTATATGTCATTGCGACACTCTGAGAGAGTACTTATTTGTGGAATTTTTCATGAACGTCATTTCACGTCTCATTCTTCCATAAAACAGTTTTTTGAAGGGGTGTCATAACTTTAGACTTCGACGTTTGACCTTTTTATTTTTAGTTCCATCCTCCATTAACCTAGCTCGTGACCGATCATCGTAGTCTCAATCCTCTCGTCGACACGGTCGTCCCGATACTTTTCTTGTATTTATCGGACACCGTTAGGGCGACCCTTCACCCTAATTATCTTTTAATATCAAATTAACCCTAGCTAATCCTAATTCAAATCTCAATTAAAAGTCAAATTAAATATAATCCTAGGAATCTTACGTACCATGAAATATCTTCCTAAGTTATTTGTACCCTAAATCTACCCTCCCCCTCTCACACACACACTCTCTCCAATCAACCCTAAATGCACTCTTATCTACCCCTATTTAGCAAACCCATCAACTTAAAACTCACGCATAGCCAACCTAGGGCTTTTCTAACGCAGCTGCACCCTTTACCCAGTCGTCATATTCCTTCACCCTGCCGCACACACCCACGCCCCCCTCATCCCCTTGCCCGCCGGCAACCCACTCCGGCCAACCACCTCTAGCCTCCCCTTGCCAGCAACCGCACAAAATACCCCCTATCACCCCTTAAACCCACGGCCTGTCCACTAGGCCGCGTAAACTGTCGCATCCCTCATCTCGACGGACACCCCCGGCCATCTCCTCCCCTTGCGTCACTGTAACGACTGGTTTCCTTGTATCTGGATTTATTATAATATAATATATGTTTTGGTGGATTTTCTCCTTTTGTGTGGTCTTCGTCTCCGTAACATTTGTTTTCGATCGTTTCGTCGTGTTTTCTCGTTCTTCCTTAGGATCGTCGATTTCGAAGTATGTCATTCGTGACGGGCTTCATAACGGTCGTATCTTACTATTAGATCAAGCCTAGGAGTCTTAGGAATTGATCCCGGAGCTCCGTGCTCCGTATCGGAACTTTTGGTGCACGTTAGCCGGTGTAAGAAGGGGCACCGACCGACTAGATGACGATCCAGTCGGTCGGCAATCCTTCTTGGACCGACTAGTTGGCTTTCTAAATTATTCAGGAGTTACTGTTTATCGTTAGTCGGTCTAAGAGCGTTGGTTGACCGACTAGGTTGCAAAGTAGTCGGTCAGCAATGCTTCTTTAACCGACTAACTCTTCAACTAATTTTTGGTATCAATACTGTTCACTCTTAGTCGGTCTAAGAACGTTCATCGACCGACTAGATGTTAAACTAGTCGGTCAGCATTTGTTCATTGACCGACTAAATCTAAATCCTATTTTCGTTCAGAAGTTACTGTTTACACTTAGTCGGTCTGCGTTGGTCGACCGACCGACTAGTTGCCAAACTAGTCGGTCAGTGGTTGCTCTTTGACCGACTAATCTGTGTTAAAACCCTAATTTCTGGGCAGCCGTCAGCCCATCCTATTTAAACCCCTCCCGAACGTTTTATTCTTCCTCCACTCTACCCAAAACCCTAGTTTCTCCCCCATTGAGCCCACATCTTCCTCAAACCCTTATTCCTTCATTCCAAGCCCTAAATCCATCATCTAAACCCTCCATCAACACATTCTACCCCTCATCTTCCCCAAAATCTCATCAAATCCCCAAAATCCCCCAAAAAAACCCTAGTTCTCCAAACTTTTCCATTCGTTTCCAGATCTGGTCCCTAGGTTCTCCGGAGTGTTTCTTCCGCCTCCTCTCGGTAAGAAATCGATCTCTTGATGTTTTCATAACCTGTTTGTATTTTTATGAAACCCTAATGAATGAATGTTGTTTTGATGATTGTTTCCCCATAACAGCGATTTCCTCGTAGATTAGCATCCGCGAGACGAACCTTCGTGATCGTCATCCCCGGTGCTAGGCAAGTGAAACTTGCCACTTAGGGTTTGGGCCATGTTTTAGGCCATTTTGCTTGTTGTAGGCGTAAAAGAGGCTAGGCGACGAAATGATACTCGCCTAGGCGCAAATTGGGGAACTAGCTTGACAACGAAGCTAGTTCCGACATATGTCATGTTGCACAATTATCATGTCATGTTTACTTTCCATTAACGGTACACGAATTAATTGTCATGTCATTGCATTCTTTAAGTGATCCCGTGATTGTGTAGCATCGCTACAATACTTGTGTTCCTGGCTCGTGACCAGAAGCGAGCATAATGAGTTGCTAACCCCAACGCTCGATATTGAATTGTGAACTAAGAAACAAGCTCCCGTGCGGGGCAACCCTGGCTCACTTGCTGGGCTCATGTACAGGGACACTGGCTTGTTTACGTGTGGGATGGGGTAAGGGTTAAGCGGCCATTCAACTGGGAGTCTGCCCGATCAGCAACTGCAGTTGTAAGGCGTAAACTCTGGGGTGGGGTAGTGTTTAGGGCCGATCAGTGTGAATGTTGTACCATTCAGCTGAAGGGCGTAAACATCTACAACAACAGTGAAACGTGAATAGTGAATTGATTGAGATTGTTAGTAGCTTGGCTACTCTTGTCTTGTCCCGATACTTGTTCTCTTGTACTTACTGTTCACCATGTCTTAATTGTGCACTCATGTTATAACTGCCATGTCATGCATACTAAAACTGCTAGGTTGCTAGTTGTCTTACTTTCAGTTTCCTTGCCCAAGTCTTTTAGACTTACTGACATGTGCCCCTTTACTCTTTTCGGTGACACATGTTAGATCCTGAGCCTGAGTACCTTGTTGAGGACGAGGTGTTTGCTGACGCCGAGCCCGAGCTTGTGTTTGATGGGGAGTACGTGGACACTGGGGACCAGTCCTAGTGTCTTCGTTGTGTTTTCCTTTGTTTAGACTGATGTTTTGTTGTCGGTGTGTGGCACCTATACTTTGTTATGTCGTTGCTTTTGTTGGCCTTGTTCTGGGCCTTTAGACTCTTTCTTTTAGCCTGGTGGCTTTTCTGGATGTTGGACTTATTTTCGTATTGGACAAATTATGAGATATGAGAATTTTATTTCTGTCTCTCCTGTTATTATTATTGTTGCTCCGTTTGTGGTTACAGGGACCTGCTTATGTTTTATTGACGCTTATCGAGTTTGGGGCTTCACAGCTCCACTCTCGTGCGGACCTTTTCACGTCTCGCCTCCATTTTAGGGAAGCGGGGCGTGACAGGTTTTGTTGGTGGCCCATGCAGGTCCTTCTGTAACTGCGATTTTTGGAATGACGATAATAATATTAGAATGTCCAATAAACTAAGTTCGACATCCGAGTCATAAGCTATGAGTCTAATCTGATTCGTTTTCTGTGTCATTAGATGGCAGGAAGGTGATTCACCCGTGGTGGGGGTAGTGGTGCGCTCCCTCATGATGAGGAGCCTGAGCGGGAACCCACCAACGGTGAGATGATGCAGATGATGCTCCAGATGATGCAAGTGCAGCAGGGCGTGCTCCTGCAAGTCCAGAATGCTCCACTTGCTCGAGCTGCCCGGGCTCTTCCGGATGCCCCTCGCTCTGAGCCGGGAGCGAAGCAATTTCGGGAGCTGGGTCCCACATATTTTGATGGGTCTGAGGGTCCTCTGGCTGCCGATGAGTGGATTCAGAACATCGAGGACAATCTGAAGATAGCCAAGATCACCCCGGCTGGATGGGTTGATTTGGCGAAGAGACAACTCAAGGATAATGCTCGGAATTGGTGGAATGCGGAAGAGAAGATGTTGGTGGAGCCGATAGCTTGGACTACCTTTAAGTCCAGGTTTGATGAGGAGTTCTTTCCGAAGGCTGCGAAGAAGGAGATGCTGCAGCGCTTCATTGATCTGAAGCAAGGGAGCTTGACGGTGGACCAGTACCACCAAGAGTTCACTAGGCTGAGTCGGTTCGCACCGAAGATGGTGCAGGATGCTGATGAGAGGGCTCAGAGATTCCTGCAGGGACTTGCTTTGGAGCTCCAGAGTTTTGTGTCTTCCTCCGATCTGGACTCTTATCAGAAGGTTTTGGTCGCTGCCAGGAGGCAGGAGCTGAACCTGAGTCAGAGGAGAGGACATGTTGTTGGTGCTGGGAAGAGGCCTATGGAGCAGGCCAGAGCGGTGGTTAGGCCTGGTTTCAAGCCTAATCAGCCAGCTCAGTTTAAGAGGCCAGGAGGGCCTATTCTGAAGACTTTCCATTTCTGCGGCAAGCCTGGCCACATCAAGGATCAGTGTAGGAAGTTTTTGGGCCAGTGTCTGGTTTGTGGTGATGATTCCCATGTCGCGAAGGATTGTCGGCATGCGGGTCCGCTGCGGAGGGCACCTGTTGCAGCACAGCCGTTGCAGCAGCGAGCGTCTGTTCTTGCTGGTCGTGGAGCAGCTCTTGTTCCACAGAGGCAGGCTTTTCAGCAGGCTGTTCCGCCGAGGAGGCAGGCTTTTCTGATGACCGCTGTGGAGAGCGAGGCTGTGGATGAGGTTATCGCAGGTAATCCTCAATCTAGCTGTTACTTTCCTAGCTGGTTTTGATTGTTAGATTGTGTTGTTTGCTTGAACATGGTTGTTTCTAGACTAGGGTTTGATTGTTAATTGCTTGTTAGGTGTGGTTTTGGTGTGCACATTTCCTGCACGAGTCCTCTTTGACTCTGGTGCATCGATGTGCATTATTTCTCGGAGCTTCGTGGAGAGGCATTCCTTGTCGACGTCCCCTCTCCCCAAGAGTTGGAATATCGTTACAGGAAATGGCGTGGCCTCGGTGCATCGTGGTTGCAATTCTTGCTCGTTGGTGGTCTGTGGACATGAGCTTTTCGCTGATTTCATTGTCCACGACATCATCAACTATGATGCAGTTCTTGGGATGGACTGGCTTGCGAGCTTCTATGCTACGATCGACTGTCGGAGAAAGAAGGTGGTGTTCGAGATTCCCGGACATCCAGTATTTGAGTTCAGTCGTGGTAGCAGTTCGCTTGGTCCTGTCAGATTTCGGGCCAAGCCGGTGGAGGTTGTGGCTATGCAGATGGAGCTGGAGTGGCCAGCTGTGGTGCGTGATTTTGGCGACGTCTTCCCCGAGGAGATGTCTGGTTTGCCACCTGATCGAGCTTTGGAATTTTCTATCGATCTTGTTCCAGGTGCGCAGCCGATTTCGAAGGCGCCGTATCGTATGGCACCTGCAGAATTGGAAGAGTTGCGGAAGCAGTTGGATGAGCTCTTGCAGAAGGGTTATATCAATCCCAGTGTGTCTCCGTGGGGAGCACCGGTGCTACTAGTGAAGAAGAAGGATGGTTCGCGTCGCATGTGCGTGGACTATCGGGAGTTGAATGCGGTGACCATCAAGAATAAATACCCGTTGCCTCGCATCGATGATATTTTTGATCAGCTTGGAGGTTCGAGGGTGTTTTCTAAATTGGATTTGCAGAGTGGTTACCATCAGTTGAAGGTGAAAAAGGGAGATGTTCCGAAGACAGCGTTCAGGACGAAGTATGGACACTATGAGTTCGTGGTTATGCGTTTCGGTGTAACTAACGCACCCGCAGTTTTCATGAATCTGATGAACCTGATTTTCTACGACTTTTTAGATAAGTTTGTCGTTATCTTTATTGACGACATTCTGATCTATTCGAAGTCGGAGGAAGAGCATGCCTCGCACTTGAGGATGGTATTGGAGATTCTGAGGAAGCATCGGTTGTATGCTAAGTTTTCGAAGTGCGAGTTTTGGCTGGATAGAGTTGCTTTTCTCGGGCATGTGGTGACTGTAGATGGTATTTCAGTGGATCCCGAGAAGATTAGGGCCATCAGAGAGTGGCATGTTCCGTCGTCAGCATCTGAGATTCGGAGTTTCCTTGGACTTGCTGGTTATTATCAGCGATTCATTAAGGAATTTTCCCGTATTGCTGAGCCGATGACCAGGTTGACGCGGAAGGATGTGCCTTTTGTTTGGTCGGGTGATTGTGAGAGTGCTTTTGGCGTTCTGAAGGAGAGGTTGACGACTGCCCCTATTCTTGTTGTGCCTGATCGCAGCGGTGGATTTGAGATCTTTTGCGATGCTTCTGGCAAGGGTCTCGGTTGTGTGTTGCATCAGCACGGGCACGTTGTGGCGTATGCGTCTCGTCAGCTTAAGGTTCATGAGAAGAATTACCCGACGCATGATTTGGAGTTGGCTGCCGTTGTGTTTGCTCTTAAGATTTGGAGGCACTTCCTGCTGAGTGAGAAAGTGAAGATTTTCACCGATCATAAAAGCTTGAAGTATATTTTTACTCAGAAGGAGCTCAACATGCGACAACGTCGATGGTTGGAGCTTATGGCAGATTATGAGATTGATTTGCAGTTTCACCCTGGCAAGGTGAATGTGGTCCCTGATGCGCTGAGTAGGCTTCCAGCGGTGATGATTTTGACCTCGCAGTGGAGATTGTAGCAGGATTTTTGCGAGTCTGGCGTTGAGATTGTCCTTCCTGGGGAGGCTTCGTCGTTGATGTACATGCAGGTACAGTCAACGATCGTGGATCGGATTAAGGCTGGCCAGGCTGAGGATCCAAAGCTGGTGAAGATTCGGGAGCAGGTGGAAGCCGGTCTGCGGACTGACTTTTTGATTCATGTGGATGGCTCGCTGAGGTTTGGAGCCAGGTTGTGTGTGCCAGCTGGGAATATCAGAGAGGAGTTGATGGTGGAGGCACACAGTTCACCGTATACTGTGCATCCTGGTGGCACCAAGATGTACCAGGATCTTCGTCTGAATTATTGGTGGCATGGTATGAAGAGGAGTGTGGCTCGGAGTGTAGCCAAGTGCTTGGTTTGTCAGCAAGTGAAGGCGGAACATCAGCGTGTGGCCGGGTTGCTACAACCGCTTCCTATTCCGGAGTGGAAATGGCAACACATCACTATGGATTTCGTGACTGGACTACCTCGGAGTCCGAAGCAGAATGACGCGATTTGGGTGATCGTAGATTGATTGACCAAATCCGCGCACTTTATTCCATTTCGAGTGGGACAGTCCACTGAGGCGCTAGCAAGGAGATATATGGAGGAGGTCGTGTGACTTCATGGAGTCCCCGTGAGTATCGTGTCGGACAGAGACACGAGGTTCACATCTCAGTTCTGGCAGAGTTTGTAGAAGAGGTTGGGTACGCGTCTGAGTTTCAGCACGTCGTACCATCCGCAGACGGATGGCCAGTCCGAGAGGACGATTCAGATTTTGGAAGACATGCTGAGGGCGTGCATGTTGGATTTCAAGGGTTTGTGGGAGGACCATCTGCATTTGGTGGAGTTCTCTTACAATAACAGCTTCCAGGCGAGTATTGGCATGGCGCCTTTCGCCGCTCTTTATGGGAGGAAATGTCGATCACCATTGAGTTGGGATGACGTTGGTGATCGGGAGCTGTTGGGACCTGAGATGATCGTGGAGGCCATGGATATCATCAGGAATATTCGGGAGAGGTTGAGAATTGCTCAGGACCGTTTTAAGCATTGGGCGGATGCTAAACGTCGTCCTTTGGAGTTTCAGCCGGGCGACCATGTGTTCTTGAAGATTTCCCCGAATCGTGGTGTGATTCGTTTTGGGAAGCGAGGGAAGTTGAGCCCACGATACATTGGACCGTTTGACATTTTGGAGAGGGTTGGCGAGGTAGCTTATCGCTTGGCCTTGCCGCCATCTTTGGAAGGAGTTCACAATGTTTTCCATGTGTCGCAGCTTCGTCGATACATTAGCGATCCATCTCATGCTGTGGATTTTTCGGAGATTACCGTTCGCCCCGATATGACGTATGACCAGCATCTAGTGCAGATTCTGGACAGGCGTCAGAAATCGCTTCGGAACAAGATTGTCAATCTTGTGAGGGTGATGTGGCGACATGGCTCACCTGGAGAGTCTACTTGGGAGAATGAGGATGAGATGCGAGAGCATTTCCCACTTTTGTTTCCGGACACGTGAGTGTTTGGAAATTCCGAGTACGGAATTTTTCTTAAGTTGGGGAGAATGTAACGACTGGTTTCCTTGTATCTGGATTTATTATAATATAATATATATTTTGGTGGATTTTCTCCTTTTGTGTGGTCTTCGTCTCCGTAACTTTCGTTTTCGATCGTTTCGTCGTGTTTTCTCGTTTCTTCCTTAGGATCGTCGATTTTGAAGTATGTCATTCGTGACGGGCTTCATAACGGTCGTATCTTACTATTAGATCAAGCCTAGGAGTCTTAGGAATCGATCCCGGAGCTCTGCGCTCCGTATCGGAACTTTTGGTGCACGTTAGCCGGTGTAAGAAGGGGCTCCGACCGACTAGATGACGATCCAGTCGGTCGGCAATCCTTCTTGGACCGACTAGTTGGCTTTCTAAATTATTCAGGAGTTACTGTTTATCGTTAGTCGGTCTAAGAGCGTTGGTTGACCGACTAGGTTGCAAACTAGTCGGTCAGCAATGCTTCTTTAACCGACTAACTCTTCAACTAAAGTTTGGTATCAATACTGTTCACTCTTAGTCGGTCTAAGAACGTTCATCGACCGACTAGATGTTAAACTAGTCGGTCAGCATTTGTTCATTGACTGACTAAATCTAAATCCTATTTTCGTTCAGAAGTTACTGTTTACACTTAGTCGGTCTGCGTTGGTCGACCGACCGACTAGTTGCCAAACTAGTCGGTCAGTGGTTGCTCTTTGACCGAATAATCTGTGTTAAAACCCTAATTTCTGGGCAGCCGCCAGCCCATCCTATTTAAACCCCTCCCAAACGTTTTCTTCTTCCTCCACTCGACCCAAAACCCTAGTTTCTCCCCCATTGAGCCCCCATCTTCCTCAAACCCTTATTCCTTCATTCCAAGCCCTAAATCCATCATCTAAACCCTCCATCAACACATTCTACCCCTCATCTTCACCAAAATCTCATCAAATCCCGAAAATCCCCCCAAAAAACCCTAGTTCTCCAAACTTTTCCATTCGTTTCCAGATCTGGTCCCTAGGATCTCCGGAGTGTTTCTTCCGCCTCCTCTCGGTAAGAAATCGATCTCTTGATGTTTTCATAACTTGTTTGTATTTTTATGAAACCCTAATGAATGAATGTTGTTTTGATGATTGTTTCCCCATAACAGCGATTTCCCCATAGATTAGCATCCGCGAGACGAACCTTCGTGATCGTCATCCCCTGTGCTAGGCAAGTGAAACTTGCCACTTAGGGTTTGGGCCATGTTTTAGGCCATTTTGCTTGTTGTAGGCGTAAAAGAGGCTAGGCGACGAAATGATACTCGCCTAGGCGCAAATTGGGGAACTAGTTTGACAACGAAGCTAGTTCCGACATATGTCATGTTGCACAATTACCATGTCATGTTTACTTTCCATTAACGGTACGCGAATTAATTGTCATGTCATTGCATTCTTTAAGTGATCCCGTGATTGCGTAGCATCGCTACAATACTTGTGTTCCTGGCTCGTGACCAGAAGCGAGCATAATGAGTTGCTAACCCCAACGCTCGATATTGAATTGTGAACTAAGAAACAAGCTCCCATGCGGGGCAACCCTGGCTCACTTGCTGGGCTTATGTACAGGGACCCTGGCTTGTTTACGTGTGGGATGGGGTAAGGGTTAAGCGGCCATTCAACTGGGAGTCTGCCCGATCAGCAACTGCAGTTGTAAGGCGTAAACTCTGGGGTGGGGTAGTGTTTAGGGCCGATCAGGGTGAATGTTGTACCATTCAGCTGAAGGGCGTAAACATCTACAACAACAGTGAAACGTGAATAGTGAATTGATTGAGATTGTTAGTAGCTTGGCTACTCTTGTCTTGTCCCGATACTTGTTCTCTTGTACTTACTGTTCACCATGTCTTAATTGTGCACTCATGTTATAACTGTCATGTCATGCATACTAAAACTGCTAGGTTGCTAGTTGCCATACTTTCAGTTTCCTTGCCCAAGTCTTTTAGACTTGCTGACATGTGCCCCTTTACTCTTTTGGGTGACACATGTTAGATCCTGAGCCTGAGTACCTTGTTGAGGACGAGGTGTTTGCTGACGCCAAGCCCGAGCTTGTGTTTGACGGGGAGTACGTGGACACTGGGGACCAGTCATAGTGTCTTCGTTGTGTTTTCCTTTGTTTAGACTGCTATTTTGTTGTCGGTGCGTGGCACCTATACTTTGTTATGTCGTTGCTTTTGTTGGCCTTGTTCTGGGCCTTTAGACTCTTTCTTTTAGCCTGGTAGCTTTTCTGGATGTTGGACTTATTTTCGTGTTGGACAAATTATGAGATATGAGAATTTTATTTCTGTCTCTCCTGTTATTATTATTGTTGCTCCGTTTGTGGTTACAGGGACCTGCTTATGTTTTATTGACGCTTATCGGGTTTGGGGCTTCACAGCTCCACTCTCGTGCGGACCTTTTCACGTCTCGCCTCCATTTTAGGGAAGCGGGGCGTGACAGTCACCGACCACCACCCGCGGCCACCACCTCCGGCCAAGCCCCATCCCCACGTGCAACACCTCCTCCTCAACTTAAACCTAAAACTGCAGTCATCCTCCACCATTAACTGCCGAACTTCACCCTCCTCCACATAAAGCCGTGGCCACCCTGTCCCTTCACCAGCACCCTACGGCCCCTATCAACCGCCGTCGCCCCCTCTGAGCCGCCCAGCCATGGCCACCTGCCCCCTCTCCCTAGCTCCGAATCCCCTCAGTTTGGCCCCCCTTACACCCCACAGCCAGCAGATTCTCCACAAAACCGAACCCTTCCATTGTCGCATCCCCTACACAACTGTCGCACCACCCCACAAATAGCCCGGCCTCTTCTTTACACCCCCACGGTAGGCTGCAAATAGCAGCCCCCGAACGGTGCCTCCCCTCTCTCCCTATTGATCTGGTCACCTCTTCCCCCTCTCACTTGAAATACTGCCGCACCACCCCACAAATCAGCCGCAAGCCCCTAGACGTGAGACCCCTAACATTCATCTTCTCCGTGTTCACGACCGCTGGCGTTTCGCTGCCTCTAGTTATCACTGTCTTCGTCGTAGTCCACCGTACCTCGCTTGCTACCGGAATCCCACCCCTGACGTCTTTACCCGACGTCAGTGTAGCTTTCGCGTCGTGTTGAGGTAACCCCCGAACCGTATGAAACCACACCCGCATGTTTAAACAAGATAAAAATCGTAATTTTATTGCTTTGGTTAAATCACAAATTTAAGATAATTTAATACGGGACTATAGGTTGGTGATTGGTGATTAAGCACATAGGAAGATCTGGACCACCGTTGAACTGAGATTACGGACGATTATTTCAGGCAAGTGAAACTTGCTCAGTTGATTGTTAGGCCATGTTTAGGCCATTCTGTGATATTTGTGTAAAAGAGACTAGGCGGTAAAATTATAGTCGCCTAGACACCATGCTTGATATAGCTTGACAACGAACCTAGATCCGACACCATACTTGATCTAGCTTGACAACGAAGCTACATCCGACACCCGTGCCATGCTACGATTCATGCATATCACATGTCACGTTTATTTTGATATAACTGTACGCAATTCAATATCTGCTATTATACTATCATGTCGCATTTCGCATGTCATTTCATTCATTGAATGTTTTGTCGTGACTGTGTAGCACACGCTTCTATTGAAATATAAGCTACGGCGAGTAGGATTTTGACTACTACATCATGAATGAGGCTAGGTGCACCCCTATGCCAAATAAAGAACAATCCTGGCTCGTGTTCCAGAAGCATGAAATGTAAGCTGTGACGAGTAGGATTTTGACTCCTACATCATGAATGAGGCTAGGTGCATCCTACATC
Organism: Scilla litardierei; assembly: GCA_030789695.1. NCBI lineage: Eukaryota > Viridiplantae > Streptophyta > Magnoliopsida > Asparagales > Asparagaceae > Scilla > Scilla litardierei. The sequence continues at coordinate 77,052,917 of CM061140.1, forward strand.
ATGAATGAGGCTAGGTGCATCCCTATGCCAAATAAAGAACAATTCCTGGCTCGTGTTCCAGAAGCATGAAATGTAATCTGCGGCGAGTAGGATTTTGACTCCTACATCATGAATGAGGCTAGGTCAACCCTATGTCATAAACACTTCCTGGCTCATGATCCAGAAGATGGGTGCCAGCCCATACACATGTGGAGGGGTAGGGTTAAACGGTCACTCAGCGTAGAAGTGTGCCCGTACAGTAACTTCCGCTTAAAGGCGTAAACCCTGTGCACATCATGAATGCATGTTTTTCGTGAAATCGTGAAATCGTGAATATTCTTTAGTAGCTTTTACTATGACGTGTCATGCAAATGTTAAACTATCATGTTCATTTTAAATTGCTGCATTCATTAAATATCATGCCATGTCATCATGTTTTAAACTGATATTGCATTCATTTAACTCTTATGTTTCCTTGCACAAAAGTCTCCTTCTATTTACTTTTGGAGAATTTTGCTGACATGCGCCTTTTTCTCTTTGGGTGTCACATGTTAGGTTTTGATCCTGAGATAGTTGCTGACGTCGAGATTGGAGGCTTTTGCTGACGTTCAGTTCAAGGACAACGGAGTCCTACCCTAGTCTTGCTGGAGGTTTCTTTTTAGTTGCTGTTTGTTTCCTAGTAGCTGCTGTTAGGTTGTTCGATGCGTAGCACCCTATCTATGTCTTAGTTTCAGCCATGCTTGGGGCCTTTCTTTTTAGACTCACTTGTACTTTCTTTTATGACTATCTCTGGATGTTATGAACAATGTTGGATGTTATGTTGAATGTTGGTTATTTATTGTCTGCTTTCAAATTATTATTATTGTTGTTTGTTTCATTGAAATGCAAGAATCTGCGAATGGATGAACATACAGATGCTTATCAGACTGTAGCTTCACCGCTTCAGTCTGAGCGGACCTCTTCGTGTGTCTCCTTCCATACTTGGGAAGCGAGGCATGATAGGTTCTTGTGGTGGCCCATGCAGGTCATTGCTCCTGCGAAATATCGAAATACCGATAATAATAAAACATCCATTGAAACATTCGAAACATTCGAGTCGTAAAAATTGGCGTCTAATATGAACATTCTCCTTGTCTTAGATCGTAGGAAGACTTAGATAGATGTCCAAGTTTGATAGTCAGAGACCTCGAAGGCGTATTTTCGGAAGATGTTCCAGGTTTGTGCTCTGGAAGAGATCGGAATCTTGATCCTCTAAGGACCCCTTTTCCTGATATCTCTATTACAGTCTAGTTCATCAGAAAGTATTAGTGCTAAGTTTCTCCTAATCTTTAGTCGGCCCGGTAATTAGAACGCCTAATTTCTATCATTTTCCTAATCATTACACTTTTAAGTTAATGACCATAGAATCCATCGTAGAAGATCCACTATGTTATTTTCCAGTCGTATCTACGTTTTGAATATTTGATTCACTTCCTTGCTTTCGTTTCACGTGATTCTTTCATGTCGTTCTTCAGCAATCGTTGAATCCTCCCCATTACCATCCTGATCCTTCGAAAAGTATTTTCAATATTAATTTTTTTGAATTCCTCTTCCAGATTAAATTCTTTGAAAACATATAGCATAAGCTTAGACTTTCTACCCTCCAGTTGACTTAAATGCATTCTTTGAATTTCGAAACTTTTTGCGGAAAATTTTTAATTTACTACCTTATAATATTGTTTAACATATATCTTTCATACTCATGTGAATATCTTACTTCCTTCATATAGTGACTTATCGATAATCCAATATACCATCCCTTCTTTTACTATACTACTGAAACTTATTTCAAACAACTTATTGTACCGACCTCTAAATATTTTTCTATGCGAAAGAGAACTCCAACTTTTCAAGTATGTCCGTTTTTTATTCTGTTTGTTTCCTACTCCAAAGTTCTTAGTACAAATCTAGTTCCAATTGCAGAACAATCACTTCATCTCTATACTAATTATTCTTTCGTCTAATCCCTACTTCATATTTTAACTTATATCATCTACACACTATTCTCCTGTTTTTATAAGGATATTATTATATCTTGCTTTCCCTTACTTAAATATTCACAATTATATCTCTGATCACCCAACCAAGCTATCCCCTTATCCACGCCTTATCTGAACCCGTTCATCCCGATCTTATTTCGTTACTCTATTTGATTTCGGTTCCCTTACTATTATTTAGTCATCCTACTAGTGCTTGTCGTTGCCTAAGTCAACCTTAGTATAGTATGGTGGGCCCATTACTATTATTATGATGTCGTCGTGGTGCATGTATATAGGTAGAGTGTGTGGACCCGTGTGTGTGAACCCCTGCGTACCACTCATGTATGAGTGTGCTACCCTTAGTATATTAATTATTTTCTCTTGTGTTATATATGCATACTCAGTGTTATTCATGATATATATGAAGTGTATGAATGATAGTATTCATAAATATATGTGTGGATAGCTATACCACTTTAGGGATGTCTGTGTATAGTAGAATTAGTGTTGGAATATCTACTATTGGTGTATATGGTTTGAAGGTACTTGTAAATGATTGAAATAATATACTAGTAAAGTCATGTGCATGTTAGGTGTAATGATAATAGGTGTACTTATAGTTAAGTGTGTCGGCCTATTATATGATTTATATGTTAGTATGTATGAGCGTGTGCTCGTACGTAGATATGTATGTGCTTAGTCATTGGTAGATATATACATACTATATGAATATGTGTGATATACATATGGTAATATGGTTATAATTTTGTATAGTACTGCTTGCCTTTATGGGATGTTGTGTGTGTATGTGTATATCATGAGGTATACATGATTATTGTATGTCGTAACTATGCATGGATATGTATATGTAGTAGTATACTAATAATATGTAAATTGCTATGGTGTGAATATTTTATAAGTATGTCTATGTTTTGTGTAGATATATGGTAAGCATATAAGATGTAGGTATGGCATGCATGCAATGAGTATGCGTGTAATAATATGTATGTGACTATACGATATATGCATGTATAGGATGGTGTATTATGATTATATACGTGTACTGATATTTGCAATATTATTATAGTATGTAAAGTGGTTGCATTATAGGGATGTTACTTGACTAAATATAAAGTGTGATTGATATTATTGTATGTATATGATAGCATGTGTTTCTACCTGTATAGTGTACGAGTGATATGATTACGTTGGTATATATATATAAGAGTGGTGTGTTGGTGTAGGTATAAATATCGTGTTATATATAAAGTATTCTGGTTCTGGTATAAGTCTTTGGGTCTCACTCATGCTTGAGTGGGTATACTCTAAATATATTGTTATATTTGTCTGTGGTTTGTGTATAGCGTTATGAACATAGTAATGGATGATGTGTGTATAGTGATAGGTTTGGTTGTGCATGGTTACATTATGCACATGGTTGTGGGTGACTATACCATTTAATAGATATAGGTGTTGGTTGTGTAGTATAGTTCCTTGCGAAGGTTTTACATGTTTAAATGTATATATTCTAGCTAAACTAGGTGTGTAGAATGTGCTAAGTATATAGTGGGGTGAGTGGCATGTATGAATAGTATATTAGCGTGTGTGGGCGTGCACTATGCACGGGTAAGTATGTGCTTAGCTATAGGTGTTTGCAACTATGATATGTGTGTTGTGTCTTGAATATAGTTATAGGATTGTATGTGATGTGTATATATGATGAAGTATTTGCATGTATTTGAATAACTATATATTTGTGTATTTATAGTAGGGGTGCATGTATATTAGATATAGCAAACATGATTTAATATTGTATGGTGTGATTACATGTGTTGATATGTTTGGTGTTGAATGTACACTAGGAGATATAAGGGAGTAGTATATCCATGTTTGTTTTGTACATAGGTAGTTATCTATACGTGAAGTACTACGATTGTATTTGCTAGTGTGAAACTATGTTTATGTAGGTATATGTACCATGGTTACGTGATAAGTGACTGATAGCTATATAAGGGATGTACGTGATTATATGAATGATTGAAGTACGTGTATGAGTTTGACTGTCTATGATAGGTATAAGTATAGAATGTGCATATATATACATGTTTGTAGTATTAATGTTTGACTACCTAGTGCATATATAAGCACTCGTAGTAACTATACATGGTTTGAATTATAGTGTGATATCATTGGGGTAGTTACTAGAATGGCTAAATATATTTTTTAGTTAGAAAATTCGTCTGCTCTAAGGTGGGTAGGATGTCACGGTCGCTTTTCAACCGTATGTTTTTCATGCTCATACCTTCTTGTTTGTACGCATATTTTTGTGACCTCCTCTTGAATCCCGAACGCGTTAAGTTATATGTCTTTGTGACCCTCTGAGAGAGTACTTATTTGTGAAATTTTTCGTGAACGTCATTTCACGGCTCATTCTTCCACAAAACAGCTTCGTTTGAAGGGGTGTCATAACTTTAGACTTCGACATTTGAACTTTTTATTTTTAGTTCCGTCCTCCATTAACCTAGCTTGTGACCGATCATCGTAGTCTTGATCCTCTCGTCGACACGGTCGTCCCGATATTTTTCTTGTATTTATCGGACATCATTAGGGCGACCCTTCACCCTAATTATCTTTTAATATCAAATTAACCCTAGCTAATCCTAATTCAAATCTTAATTAAAAATCAAATTAAATCTAATCCTAGGAATCTTACGTACCATGAAATATCTTCCTAAGTTATTTGTACCCTAAATCTGCCCTCTCCCCTCACACACACTCTCTCCAATCAACCCTAAGTGCACTCTTATCTACCCCTATTTAGCAAACCCATCAACTTAAAACTCACGCATAGCCAACCTAGGGCTTTTCTAACGCAGCTGCACCCTTTACCCAGCCGTCATATTCCTTCACCCTACCGCATACACCCACGGCCCCCTCATCCCCTTGCCCGTCGGCCACCCACTCCGGCCAACCACCTCGGGCCTCCCCTTGCCGGCAACCGCACAATATACCCCCTATCACCCCTTAAACCCACGGCCTGTCCTCTAGGCCGCGCAAACTGCCGCATCCCCCATCTCGACGGACACCCCCGGCCATCTCCTCCCCTTGTGTCACCGGCCACCACCCGCTGCCACCACCTCCGGCCAAGCCCCATCCCCACGCGCAACACCTCCTCCTCCACTTAAACCTAAAACTGCAATCATCCTCCACCATTAACTGCCGAACTTCACCCTCCACCACATAAAGCCGCAGTCACCATGTCCCATCACCAGCACCCCACGGCCCACTATCAACCGCCGGTGCCCCCTCTGAGCAGCCCAGCCGCGGGCACCTTCCCCCTCTCCCCTAGCTCCGAATCCCCTAAGTCCGGCCCCCTTACACCCCACGGCCTATAGATTCTCCACAAAACCGAACCCTTCCATTGCCGCATCCCCTACACAACTGCCACACCACCCCACAAACAGCCCGGCCTTTTCTCTACACCCCACGGCAGGCTGCAAACAGCAGCCCCCGAATGGCACCTCCCCTCTCTCCCTATAGATCCGGCCACCTCTCCCCCATCACCCTTGAAATACTACAGCACCCCCCACAAATCAGCCACAAGTCCCCAGACGCGAGACCCCTGCCGTTCATCTCGTCCATGTTCACGACCGCCGGTGTTTCGCTGCCTCTAGTTGCCACCGTCTTTGCCGTAGTCCACCGTACCTCGCTTGCTACTGGAATCCAACCCCTGACGTTGCTACCCGACATCAGTGTAGCTTTCGCGTCGTGTTGAGGTAACCCCCGAACCGTAGGAATCCACACCCGTATGTTTAAACAAGATAAAAATCGTAATTTTATTGCTTTGGTTAAATCACTAATTTAAGATAATTGAATACGGGACTGTAGGTTGGTGATTGGTGATTGAGCACATAGGAAGATCTGGACCACCGTTGAACTGAGATTACTGACGATTATTTCAGGCAAGTGAAACTTGCTCAGTTGATTGTTAGGCCATGTTTAGGCCATTCTGTGATATTTGTGTAAAAGAGACTAGGTGGTGAAATGATAGTCGCCTAGACACCATGCTTGATCTAGCTTGACAATGAAGCTAGATCCGACACCCTACTTGATTTAGCTTGGCAACGAAGCTACATCCGACACCCTTGCCATGCTATGATTCATGCATATCACATGTCACGTTTATTTTGATATAACTGTATGCAATTCAATATCTGCTATTATACTATCATGTCGCATTTCGCATGTCATTTCATGCATTGAATGTTTTGTCGTGAATATGTAGCACACGCTACTATTGAAATGTAAGCTGCGATGAGTAGGATTTTGATTCCTACGTCATGAATGAGGCTAGGTGCACCCATATGCCAAATAATGAACAATTCCTGGCTCGTGTTCCAGAAGCATGAAATGTAAGATGCGGCGAGTAGGATTTTGACTCCTACATCATGAATGAGGCTAGGTGCACCCCTATGCCAAATAAAGAACAATTCCTGGCTCGTGTTCTAGAAGCATGAAATGTAAGCTGCGGCGAGTAGGATTTTGACTCCTAAATCATGAATGAGGCTAGGTCAACCCTATACCATAAACACTTCCTGGCTCGTGATACAAAAGATGTGTGACAGTCCATACACACATGGAGGGGTAGGGTTAAGCAGTCACTTAGCGTAGAAGTATGCACGTACAACAACTTCAGCAGAAAGGCGTAATCCCTGTGCACATCGTGAATGCATGTTTTTCGTGAAATCGTGAAATCGTGAATATTGTTTAGTAGCTTTTGCTACGACGTGTCATGCAAATTTTAAACTATCATGTTCATTTTAAACTTCTGCATTCATTAAATATCATGGCATGTCATCATGTTTTAAACTGATATTGCATTAATTTAACTCTTATGTTTCCTTGCACAAAAGTATCGTTCTTTTTTACTTTTGGAGATTTTAGTTTACATGCGCCCTTTTCTCTTTGGGTGTCGCATGTTAGGTCGAGCTTGGAGGCTTCTGCTGAGCCTGAGATAGTTACTGACATCGAGCTTGGAGGCTTCTGCTGACGTTCTGTTCGAGGACACCGGAGTCCTACCCTAGTCTCAGCTGGAGGTTTCTTTTTAGTTACTGTTTGTTTCCTAGTAGCTGCTGTTAGGTTGTTCGGTGTGTAGCACCCTATCTATGTCTTAGTTTCGGCCACTCTTGGGGCCTTTCTTTTTAGACTCACTTGTAATTTCTTTTGTGACTATCTCTAGATGTTTTGAATAATGTTGGATGTTATGTTGAATGTTGGTTATTTATTGCCTGCTTTCAAATTATTATTATTGTTGTTGTTTCATTACAATGTAAAAATATTCGAATGGATGAACATATAGACGCTTATCAGACTGTAGCTTCACCGCTTCAGTCTGAGCGGACCTCCTCGCGTCTCGCCTTCCATACTTGGGAAGCGGGGCGTGACACCTTCGGTGCTGAACATCAAATTCGACGTAGAACAACAAATTCAGCGCAGCGTAAAAAAATTTAGCAGGCGCCTTCAGTGCTGAACAACAAACTAGTGTAAAAAAATTTAGCGGCGTGGGCGCGGGCGAGAGATCATTCGATCTGCAGCAACATTCGATCTGCAGTATTAAGTGCAAGTTAACGTTTTCAGCCCAAATGCATTAATTGTGTGCACTCTGCTATTCTCCATAAATTTTCATTTCCCTAAAAACTTACATTTGCCTAAAAACTTTCATTTCCCTTAAAACTTTCATTTCCCCATTTCCCTATTACGGCGCAGGCGCCTTCGGCACGGTCCCCATTGACGCGGTGGGCCCTGCGTTGAGGGAGAGATCATTCGATCTGCAGCAACATTCGATCTGCAGTATTAAGTGCAAGTTAACGTACCCCCAAATGCATTAATTGTATACACTCTGCTATTCTCCAGAAGCTTTCATTTCCCTAAAAACATTCATTTCCCTTAAAACTTTCATTTCCCCATTTTCTCATTTCCCTAAAAACTTTCATTTTCCCATAAATGTTTTTTCCCTCCAAAACTTTCCACAAAATCTCATCTCAACCATTTATTCCTCAAGATTAAATCTCGGACGTTCTTCTATCAACCCTTTTGTCCTAGTCAGCTTGTCCTAGTCTTCCCTAGAATTCAAAAAAGGTTGTCAAATGTAATATATATGAGGAATATGGAGGTGTGCTGACAGCACAAGAATTTTTTCCTGTGGTATCAACAATTCGGGGGGGTTAAATGCTTTTTTTAAAATTTTTTTTACAGTGTGTTTTACAACTTGTTAACTACCTCCCTACCAATTTTCAAGCCGATCCAACACCGTTTGAGCCTCCATTCATCCATTTCAAAAAATTTGCACAAACAATTCATAATTTTGGAGCGGTTTTTATGAAATGGATGAACAGAGACTCAAACGGTGTTGGATCGGCTTGAAAATTCATGGGGAGGTAGTTAACAAGTTTTTAACCCCCCGAATTACTGACAGCTTAGGAAAAAATTATTGCGCTGTCAGCACACCTCCATATTCTTGTGTGTGTGTGTGTGTGTGTGTGTGTATGAGAATAATGGGTATCATGTGTCATATGAGGCATTGCCTCATATTCCCTCTCATAAAAGAAACCAAGTACAACCAAGTACAAGCCCATGTGGACGTGTACTTGGTTGCTTTTGTGAGAGGAAATATGAGGCAAAGCCTCATATGGCGTATTATACAGTTTTGCGCAACGTTTTTGTGATGGATGTTTCGATGCCCAAATGGTGTTTGTTTGACCTGAAATTTTATGGGGAGCTACCTAACAAGTATATCTAACTACTGCAAAAAAATTCAAAAATAAATACTTAAACCCCCCGAACAGAGGGGGTGTGCGCAGGTAATTCTGTCTGCGCACGTTCTTATGTACATTTTTGGGTATATATATATATATATAATACATTTGACAACCTTTTTTGAATTCTAAGGCTGACTAGGACAATATAAATAGTGACTGAGATTTGATCTTGAAAAATGGAAGGTTGAGATGAAACTTCGAAACCATGCATGTGAGCTTTGGAATTTGGTTCAGCTTTGAAATAAAGGGAGCTTTGAAACCATGAATGTAAGTTTTGAAATTTGGTCCAGCTTTGAAAACAGCAAGTGAACTAATTTCGAGCCTAAGGCACTCGCAAAATTTTTTTACGCTATTTTGTTGTTCCGCACTGAATTTGTTGTTCAGCGTCGAAGGTACATGTGCCGCTAAATTTTTTTTACGCTAATTTGTTCTTTTAAGTTTTAATAATTTTTTGGGAAACAAAGATTTCGTGGGAAAAAATCTTAAATGAACCTGGCCCAGGCACGTGTTTTTTTGACGCTAATTTTTTGTTTCGCGCCGAAGGGGCCCATGCCGAATTTTATGTTCCGCGTCGAATTTGTTATTCCGTGTCGAAGGCGCATGCGTCGAATTTGTTATTCCGCGCCGAAGGCGCCCGTGCCGCTAAATATTTTTACACGAATTTGTTGTTCTCTTAAATTTTAATAATTTTTTGGTGAACAAAGATGTCGCGGGGGGAATCTTAATTAAACCTTGCTCGCGAGCACGGGATTTTTACGCTAATTTTTTGTTCCTCTCCGAAGGCGCCCGCGCCGAATTTGTTGTTCTATGCTAGTTTGTTGTTCCACGCCGAAAGCACCTTGCCAAATTTGTTGTTTCGTGCCGAATTTGTTGTTATTTTAAATTTTAATAATTTTTTTAGGTAACATAGATTTCGCGGGAGAAAAGCGTAAATGAATCGTGCCTGCGGGCACAATTTTTTTAACGCCAATTTGTTGTTCCGTGCCGAAAGCGCCCGCGCCGAATTTGTTGTTCCGTGCCGAATTCGCCTGCGTCAAATTTGTTGTTCCGTGTCAAAAGCGCCGGCGCCAAATTTGTATTTCTGTGTCGAAGGCGCCTGTGCCGCTAAATATATTAACGCTAATTTTTTGTTCTTTTAAATTTTAATATTTTTGGGGAACAAAGATTTCGCGGGGAAAAATTTTAAATGACCCGTGGCCGCGGGCACGGGTTACGACTAGTATATATATATGTATGTATATGCATATATATATATACTAGCAAATAACTCGTGCACACGTGCACGTGGACTAGGAAAAAACGGTCGGAAAGGGGGGGAAGAATAAAAAGTGTGGGTGTGTGTGGGAAGAGGGTCCAGGGGCAAAAATGTAAAAACCGAGGTTGTATGTGCAAAATTCCCCACATCCTCTCTTATCCCTCAAAATCTCATGTCTTATCCAATTTATCTTGTCCAAATTATCTTATTCAATTTCTCTTGATAACCTCCCTATTTTAAAGAATAGATATGTATGTATGTATGTATATGTATGTATGTATGTATATGTATATATGTATATTGTTGGAAGCAACGATCTAGGATCTTGGTTTGACGATGACAAACGTGTCGTTATATCTAATGTGTGTGCTTAGTGTGTTTCAGGCTTGGCGAGACAATATACATTCACAATTTGGCGGAATTGCTATTCGTATAGCATATTGGGAGAAAGGGAGTGTGCGTGCACAAAGATGTTTTGACTTGGTCAATGGAAATGTGGGATGAGTTGGAGCCATTTCAAAACTCATGGGGACTTAGTCAACACAATTAGAAGATCTCATCCTATATCCTAATCCTTCTCTAATTCAAAATCCCAATCAAATTACAAGACTCCTATATCTTAGGGACTCCACATTATCCTAGCCGCACTCCATAAAAACCCTACCAATATCCCTATTATAAATACCCTTCCCTTTATTGCCCAAAATCAATACGGCCAAACAAAATTCTAAGGGGAGAAATTATTCACGGCCAAGCAAATTATTCTCCAAGGCAAGAAAATAGGCTACAAACCCTAGCTCTACATCCTAATAGCCGCAAGTGCTCATTGCCCATCTTCATTCTTGCCGCAAGCAACTAGCTAACAATATCATCTTCATCAAGCTTCAATCCCTATCTATAACCCTAGTTGCTCGACCCAGTCGCAAGTTTTGACTAGATGCTCTCTTGATTTCGGTCATTACAAATCTGTGGAATCCCTACAATTGCAGCAAACAAAAGGCACGGCCAAAAAGAAAATACCCACAGCCGTAACCCTCATCTACAAATTGCTACCTACAAAGCCTATAAGCCTCTTCTACAAAGCACAAACCAACATCATCTCTCCTCCCAAGTCGCCAGCATCTAGCTAAGAGCCGTGAAGAAGCCACTGCTGATCAAGTTGGAGAAGTGCCTGAGTACACTAGTATCGAGAGGAGACATCGACAACAACACGAGGCTGTCGGAGATCTCGAAGCGTTCACGCCGGAGAGTTGCAGTCGTCGGCGACCCATCCTCGTTGCCACCGTCACCGCGAAGGAGTCGGAGATCTTGAAGCGCCCACCGTCGTTATCCCCTCGCCGCTGAACTCGGAGGGCTGCCTGAGTCACCGGAGATCGTTGTCGCTCGGAGAAGATGTCGCTCGAAGAACGCCGCAAAACCCTCATCACTGTCATCACCACTGCCTTCCTACCGTGAGTCCGCCATCAAGTTCGAGTCATCATCGGAGAGGCTCGCTGCTGTAATCGTGAAGAACCCGCCGTCGATGTCGCCAAGGTTGCCGTGAAGAGGAAGAAGCAGTCGGAGAACGAACACGGCTCGCCGTCGAAGAAGTCGATGTCACCGCACGAAAAGAGGCTGTTGCCTGGAGATCGCTGCTGCCATCCGCTCCTCACCGTCGACGACGAAGTCCGCACGACGAAGCTAAATGGAGAAGTCAAAGCCTGAAGCAACTGCATGCCCTAACAATCGCGAGGAGCCCCTACCGCTTGTTACCATGAAAGAAGCTTGCAGCCTTCAAAGTAGTTGCGGTCGCCGGAGGAGTCAAGAGCCACGAGTCGCCGTCGGAAGTTTCGCCGTTGAGAGGAGCAGTCGGTTAAACTCGGAAATACGTCACCGGAGAGGAAATCAGTGGAGCGAAGATACGTGCTGACGTGGGCCTCCGCTGCTTGAAGTTGGAATCAACGGCAGAGATCGACAGCTACGAATTAAAATCAACGGTCAAGATTCTGGATAGCTGATCGCGTGAAAATCAAAAGCAAAACAGCGTGCTGACGTGTCGCGGAATTAATTAAAGGGAATTGCTCTGCACACAGGCCGCTTATTATAAAATTTGAACCGGGCTACTTTGCGCACCGACCGTATTATTTAAGGGAGTTGCTGAGCGCACAGACTGCTGAAAAATAATCTTTGAACTGAAATTGCTTTGTGCACAGACCCGTGCATAACTTGACATCCAGGAGTCATATTGACACACCGCTTGCGTCAGATTGGAGCTGACGATGTGCTGATTGACAGAGACGCCTACACGGACACAAACTGAGCATTTCTAAACCCTTAAACTCTTTTATTTGTGTCTTAGTGTAATGTTCTCTGTAGGGTAAACTTTTACCAATTTTTCTGTGACTATTTTGGGACTTGTCTAGTTGGGGCTAGACAAGCGGGACCCAGCTAGTTTGGGACTAGCTGGTAGAAAGCTTTGCTAGGATTGATAGTGAGATAAAACACTGTGTGTGGGGTACTGAGAGCCTGGTGAGTGTAGAGACGTAGAGGGTGCTCTGAGCGTGCTCTAACTTGTGGTTTTGTACCTATTGCGCTATGGGCTGGAGTAGGTCGTTGGGATGACCGAACCAGGGTAAATCTGCTATGTACTCTGTGTCTGCTTTTTATTTACCATGTTGCTGTTATAACTGCGTGTGCTTATTCGTGGGTTGCACGAATTATTTTTATTAGCCTATTCACCCCCCCCCCTCTAGGCTAGGATCTAGATCCAACAAGTGGTATCAGAGCCAGTTTAGTAGATTTAGCCTAGTTTGACCATGGACCACATTGATAGTGCTTTTACTGAGGGACAGTCTATTTCCCGACCACCTAGATTTAATGGAGTAGACTATGCATATTGGAAAAATCGTATGAGAATCTACTTTATTTCTATTGATTATAAAGCTTGGCAAATTGTTGAAAAAGGCTATAAATCACCTGTTATTAAAATTGAAAACACTGAGATGCTTAAACCTGATGATAAATGGGATGATAATGATTGGAAGCTTTATTCTCTTAATGCTAAAGCTATGAATGCTCTCATTTGTGCATTAGATAAATCTGAATTCAATCGTATCTCACATTGTCTAACTGCGCAGGAAATATGGCATACTTTGGAGGTGACGCACGAGGGAACGTCACAGGTGAAGGAGTCTAAACTTGCACTTCTGAGCACGGAATACGAGGGATTTCACATGCTACCATCAGAGACCATATCAAAAATGTTTGTGAGGTTCACCAACATTGTCTGCAAGTCTAGTTCGCTCGGTAAGCCATATTCTAGCCTTGAGCAGGTGAGAAAGATATTAAGAGCACTACCAAGCTCTTTCAGGCCTAAAGTTACTGCCATCCAAGAAGCGAAGGATCTATCGCAGATGAGGGTGGAGGACTTGATAGGTAATCTAATGTCCCACGATCTTGAATTGCAAAACGTGGATAAAAGGGAAAAACCTGAGGAGAAGGAGAAAGCTATAAAGCCACTTGCTCTGAAAGCTGACGAAAGCGAAGATGATGATGATGACGTAGCACTAATGGTCAGAAACTTCAGAAAGTATGTCCAGACCAAGCAAGGAAGAACAGAAATGGCACCCAGGTTTAATCGCTCTAACCTTTTTCAGTCTTCTAAGCAAACTTATGATCAGAATGCTACTAATAAAATGACTTGTTTTAAATGCAAGAAAAGAGGACATCGAATGAGGGATTGCCCACATGAGACAACTCAGGTAGCTAAAGAAAAGGGAAAATCCAAGGTGCTAACTTGGGATATGGATAGCGAAGTTGAGAGTGAGGAGGAAGAACATGAAGCCCACTCATGCATGTGGGAATACACGATGAGGTAACTTCTGGTAGTAAAACTGAACTCCATATTCTTTGTAAATAAATGCAAGATAAAATAGTAGAGCTTGAATCCACTATAGATGATTATCAAAATGAGAACTTTGAAATACAACAATCTGAATATGAAATGTCTAAAGAGATTGAAAAACTCAAAATTGATATTATTGCTCGTGACTCTACTATTGACACTTTGATAAAGGAAAAGTCCAGTTTTAATGATGAAGCACCTTGCCTCTCTTGTCCTTGCTTGATGAATAATATTAGCATGCTTAAACCTGATTTGATTAAGCTCGAAACTGAAAAAGACTATGTGATTAGAGAGCTTAATGATAAATTTTGCATGTTGGATAATGATTTTAAAAGAAAAATGATTGAATTTGAAAAGAAGGAAGAGGAAAACAAGAGAACTTTTATAAGTAAATGCACATTGCTTGTGGAAGAAAATAAAGTGTTAAAATCTAAAGTCTCTAATCTTGAATTAGCCATTAAGAAATTCTCTATGGGAAAACAATCGTTGGATACCATTTTAGAGAATCAATTATATGGTAATAATAGAAGAGGACTTGGATTCGGTTTGAAAAACGTTGAAAAGTCAAAATTCAAGAAATTCCACAATGCACCCTCTATTGCAAAGAACTTGTATGCAAAGTGCTTTACTTGTGATAGTGTAGGCCACACTTCATATTATTGTAAATATAGGAACACCAATATCAAGTTTAAACAAGTGTGGGTTCCTAAAACAATTTTGGCTAACACTAGTGGACCTTGTTGGATTCCAAGGTCACACTTAACACCTTTTATGTAGGTAAGGTGGAGATTTGGCGGTGAGTAATAAATTGGAAGCTTCATTCTTTTAGCTCCTTCGTCAAAAAGCGACGAGAATGTATAATTTTTATCCCTCTTTGCATTTCATTGCATACCTTCATAGATTGTTTTTGTGCTTGATTTATTTTGATTTGTGTGCTTGCATGCATGATTTTCTAAATGTTTTTATTTCTGAAAAAAAAATGAAAAACCAAAAATAAAAAAAGTTGTGCTTATTGATTATCCTCTTATGAATCTCTTAAGTGGTATTGTATGAATGATCAATCTATCCCTTGTAGAAGTCAATTCATTATTGTTGTAGCTACATAAACATGATGTTATTCTTTTTAGTAGCCATGACATGTCTCATAAGTTTTAAACTTGACTTCTACACCTACATTTGCACGTTCACGATATTTGACTTTTTAGTACTCTTGGAGATTCTTTTGAAGAATAATGGAAAGTGAATGTAGGAATGATTAATTTCTGAAATTTTCTAAGGGATATGAAGTGTTTAGCCATGAATAAAAATTGAGCACAAAAGAATTGCAAATGAAAAAAATATGAAAAATTGCTCCGTATGAAAAATGGATACACTTCATGGCTAATACACAACCCACGAGTATCCAACTTGTGCTAAATGGGTAATCATTAGCGTTGGTGTATATAACTCGTCAAGCAATGCCACCCCGCATTTAAAAGTCCGTTTAGGCCATGTTTCGGGGTTCGGTAACTTGAACTCATCTTTGATGAGGCGGGAAAAATCAATTCTAGTGATATTCATGAAAATTGAAAAATGTGGATTGATTTGGTTGATTTTCTAAAATTGAATCTCCTCTAGTACTTCATTGTCAATATCACTACACTTACACAAAGGTGGAGAAGTCTTGTTTTGAATATCTATGAGCTTGAATTGTCTATTCCTTGGAAAACTCATGCAAATTGCACGCTACATTTAATAATGGTTTATTTTTGCATGGAATATTTTTGTGACTTCATTAATCCACTTTTGGTGATTACAAAGGGGAGAAAGAAAAGAAAGATTTGTCGGTATTATTTGCATGAAAAATAATGTTGAAGGGGGAGCTTGAGAGAAGGGGGAGCATGCTTTTATATTTACTATTTGTTGTGCATGCTTTGTAATGTTTGAATGACTCATCCATACATCATATTGCATTACACCCTTCAATACACTTCACACACACATACTCATTGCTCAAATCTTTTATGGGTTTGTCATCACCAAAAGGGGGAGATTGTTGGAAGCAACGATCTAGGATCTTGGTTTGATGATGACAAACGTGTCGCTATATCTAATGTGTGTGCTTAGTGTGTTTCAGGCTTGGCGAGACAATATACATTCACAATTTGGCGGAATTGCTATTCGTATAGCATATTGGGAGAAAGGGAGTGTGCGTGCACAAAGATGTTTTGACTTGGTCAATGGAAATGTGGGATGAGTTGGAGCCATTTCAAAACTCATGGGGACTTAGTCAACATAATTAGAAGATCTCATCCTATCTCCTAATCCTTCTCTAATTCAAAATCCCAATCAAATTACAAGACTCCTATATCTTAGGGATTCCACATTATCCTAGCCGCACTCCATAAAAACCCTAGCCATATCCCTATTATAAATACCCTTCCCTTTATTGCTCCAAAATCAATACGGCCAAACAAAATTCTAAGGGGAGAAATTATTCACGGCCAAGCAAATTATTCTCCAAGGCAAGAAAATAGGCTACAAACCCTAACTCTACATCCTAATAGCCGCAAGTGCTCATTGCCCATCTTCATTCTTGCCGCAAGCAACTAGCTAACAATATCATCTTCGTCAAGCTTCATTCCCTAGCTATAAACCCTAGTTGCTCAACCCAGCCGCAAGTTTTACCTAGATGCACTCTTGATTTCGGTCATTACAAATCTGTGGAATCCCTACAATTGCAGCAAACAAAAGGCACGGCCAAAAAGCAAATACCCACAGCCGTAACCCTCATCTACAAATTGCTACCTACAAAGCCTATAAGCCTCTTCTACAAAGCACAAACCAACATCATCTCTCATCCCAAGTCACCAACATCTAGCTAAGAGCCGTGAAGAAGCCACTGCTGATCAAGTTGGAGAAGCGACTGAGTACACTAGTATCGAGAGGAGACATCGACAACAACACGAGGCTGTCGGAGATCTCGAAGCGTTCACACCGGAGAGTTGCAGTCGTCGGCGACCCATCCTCGTTGCCACCGTCATCGCGAAGAAGGAGTCGGAGATCTTGAAGCGCCCACCGTCGTTATCCCCTCACCGCTGAACTCGGAGGGCTGCCTGAGTCACCGGAGATCGTTGCCGCTCGGAGAAGACGTCGCTCGGAGAACGCCGCAAAACCCTCATCGCCGTCATCACCACTGCCTTCCTACCGTGAGTCCGCCATCAAGTTCGAGTCATCATCGGAGAGGCTCGCTGCTGCAATCGTGAAGAACCCGCCGTCGACGTCGCCAAGGTTGTCGTGAAGACGAAGAAGCAGTCAGAGAACAAACACGGCTCGCCGTCGAAGAAGTCGCTGTCGCCGCACGAAAAGAGGCTATTGCCCGGAGATCGCTGCTGCCATCCGCTCCTCGCCGTCGACGACGAAGTCTGCACGATGAAGCTGAACGGCGAAGTCAAAGCCCGAAGCAACTGCATGCCCTAACAATCGCGATGAGCCCCTACCGCTTGTTGCCGTGAAATAAGCTTACAGCCTTCAAAGTAGTTGCGGTCACCGGAGGAGTCAAGAGCCACGAGTCGCCGTCGGAAGTTTCACCGTTGAGAGGAGCAGTCGGTTAAACTCGGAAATACGTCGCCAGAGAGGAAAGCAGCGGAGCGAAGATACGTGCTAACGTGGGCCTCCGCTGCTTGAAGTTGGAATCAACGGTAGAGATCGACAGCTACGAATTAAAATCAACGGTCAAGATTCTGGATAGCTGATCGCGTGAAAATCAAAAGCAAAACAGCGTGCTAATGTGGCGCGGAATTAATTAAAGGGAATTGCTCTGCGCACAGGCCGCTTATTATAAAATTTGAACTGGGCTACTTTGCACACCGACCGTATTATTTAAGGGAGTTGTTGAGCGCACAGACTGCTGAAAAATAAGCTTTGAACTGAAATTGCTTTATGCACAGACCAGTGCATAACTTGACATCCAGGAGTCAGATTGACACACCGCTTGCGTCAGATTGGAGCTGACGATGTGCTGATTGACAGAGACGCCTACACGGATACAAACTGAGCATTTCTAAACCCTTAAACTCTTTTATTTGTGTCTTAGTGTAACGTTCTCTGTAGGGTAAACTTTTACCAATTTTTCTGTGACTATTTTGGGACTGGTCTAGTTGGGGCTAGACAAGCGGGACCCAGCTAGTTTGGGACTAGCTGGTAGAAAGCTTTGCTAGGATTGATAGTGAGAGAAAACACTGTGTGTGGGGTACTGAGAGCTTGGCGAGTGTAGAGACGTAGAGGGTGCTCTGAGCGTGCTCTAACTTGTGGTTTTGTACCTATTGCGCTATTCAATACTAGTTCTGCTTTGGGGGCTGGAGTAGGTCGTTGGGACGACCGAACCATGGTAAATCTGTTGTGTACTCTGTGTCTGCTTTTTATTTACCATGTTGCTGTTATAACTATGTGTGCTTATTCGTGGGTTGCACGAATTATTTTTATTAGCCTATTCACCCCCCCCCCCCCCCCTCTAGGCTAGGATCCAGATCCAACATATATGTATACTCTTGTCCAATTCTCTTATCCAATTTCTCTTGTCCAATTTCTCT
Organism: Scilla litardierei; assembly: GCA_030789695.1. Taxonomy (NCBI): domain Eukaryota; kingdom Viridiplantae; phylum Streptophyta; class Magnoliopsida; order Asparagales; family Asparagaceae; genus Scilla; species Scilla litardierei. The sequence continues at coordinate 77,071,441 of CM061140.1, forward strand.
TATCCAATTTCTCTTGATAACATCCCTATTTTATAGAATCGATGTATGTATATGTACTAGTCATAACCCGTGCCCGGGGGCACGGAACATTTAAGATTTCCCCTGCGGAATAATAAATTAGCGTAAAAATATTTAGTGGCACGGGTGCCTTCGGCGCGGATCAACAAATTCGGCGCAGGCGCCTTCAGCGTGGAACAACAAATTCGGCGTCTAACGACAAATTTGGCGCCCGCGCCTTCGACGCGGAACAACTAATTCGGCGTCTAACCATAAATTTAGGGACAGCGCCTTCGGCGCGGAACAACAAATTTGGCTTCTAACAACAAATTTGGCGCCCGCGCCTTCGGCGTGGAACAATAAATTCGGCTTCTAACAACAAATTTGGCGCCCGCGCCTTTGGCGCGGAACAACAAATTAGCGTAAAAAAATTTCACGGGTGCCTTCGGTGCAGGCGCGGAACAACAAATCTCAGGGTATTTTTACACTAATTTGTTGTTCCGCTAAATTGTTTTACGTTAAATTTTTTATTTTGTTTAATTTAATAGATCATGCTTCTACACAATCTTTCCCAAGACACTTTTAATTTCTGAGTTTAGGTTTCCTAGGCACTCCTCCTCCCCAAATTTAATCTCCACAATCTTTTCCAAGGCACATCTAATTTCAAAGTTTAGGTTTCCAAAGCACTTTTCCCCCAAATTTAATCTCCACAATTTTTCCCAAGACACTTCTAATTTCAAAGTTTTGGTTCCCAAGACACTTTTTCCATCAAAATTTTCACAAAATTCAATCTCAACCATTGATTTACCAAGATCAAATCTCAGCCACTCTTTATCTTGTCCTGGTCAGACCTAGAATTCAAAAAACGTTGTCAAATGTATAATAGATGTATGTATATGTATATATGTATATGTATATATGTATGTTTTTATATGTATGTATATACTCTTGTCCAAATTCTCTTATCAAATTTCTCCTGTCTAATATCTCTTATCCAATTTCTCTTGATAACAACCCTCTTTTATAATATATATATATATATATATATATATATATATATATATATATATATATATATATATCTATTCTATAAAATAGGGATGTTATCAAGAGAAATTGGATAAGAGAAATTGGACAGGAGAAATTGGATAAGAGATATCTATATTATAAGAGAGGGATGTTATCAAGAGAAATTGGATAAGAGATATGTATATTATAAAAGAGGGATGTTATCAAGAGAAATTGGATAAGAGATATTGGAAAAGAGAAATTGGATAAGAGATATCTATATTATAAAAGAGGGATGTTATCAAGAGATATTGGATAAGAGATATTGGAAAAGAGAAATTGGATAAGAGATATCTATATTATAAAATAGGGATGTTATCAAGAGAAATTGGACAAGAGAAATTGGATAAGAGATATCGATATTATAAGAGAGGGATGTTATCAACAGAGATTGGATAAGAGATATCTATATTATAAAAGAGGGATGTTATCAAGACAAATTGGATAAGAGATATTGGAAAAGAGAAATTGGATAAGAGATATCTATATTATAAAAGAGTGATGTTATCAAGAGAAATTGGATAAGAGATATTGGACATGAGAAATTGGATAAGAGATATCTATATTATAAAAGAGGGATGTTATCAAGAGAAATTGGATTAGAGATATTGGACAAGAGAAATTGGATAAGAGATATCTATATTATAAGAGAGGGATGTTATCAACAGAGATTGAATAAGAGATATTGGACAATAGAAATTGGATAAGAGTGATGTTATCAAGAGAAATTGGATAAGAGATATCTATATTACAAACGAGAGATGTTATCAAGAGAAATTGGATAAGAGATATTGGACAAGAGAAATTGGATAAGGGATATCTATTATATAAAAGACGGATGTTATCAAGAGAAATTGATAAGAGAATTTAGACATGAGAAATTGGATAAGAGAATTTGGATATCTATTATATAAAACAGGGAAATTGAATAAGAGAAAATATAAGAGATGAGATTTTGAGGGATAAAAGAGGAGGTGGGGAATTTTGCACATACAACCCCGATTTTTGTATTTTTGCCTATGGACCCTCCCCACACACACCCACACTTTTTATTCTCACCCCTTCCGGCCATTTTTTTCCAGTTCTATGAAGATTTTGAATCTTATCCTACTAGGACAAAGCTATGTCCTACGTGGCAAGTTTGTCCTTGGTGGTAATGACAATTTTGGGGGGACTTAAATTTTGGGGGAAAACTTAAATTTGGGGGGAAACTTGAAATTTTGTGGGAAAGCTTGAAATTAGGGGGAACTTGAAATTTGTGGGGGAGAAAAACTCAGCCATTAATTAAACCATGCCCTATGGGCACGGGTAATGACTAGTCTATATTATAAAAGAGGGATGTTATCAAGAGAAATTGGACAAGAGAAATTGGATAAGAGATATCTATATTATAAAAAGGGATGTTATCAAGAGAAATTGGATAAGAGATATTGGAAAAGAGAAATTGGATAAGAGATATCTATATTATAAAAGAGGGATGTTATCAAGAGAAATTGGATAAGAGATATTGGAAAAGAGAAATTGGATAAGAGATATCTATATTATAAAATAGGGTTGTTATCAAGAGAAATTGGATAAAAGATATTGGACAGAGAAATTGGATAAGAGATATCTATATTATAAGAGAGTGATGTTATAAAGAGAAATTGGATAAGAGATATTTATATTATAAAAGAGGGATGTTATCAAGAGAAATTGGATAAGAGATATTGGAAAAGAGAAATTGGATAAGAGATATCTATATTATAAAAGAGGGATGTTATCAAGAGAAATTGGATAAGAGAAATTGGAAAAGAGAAATTGGATAAGAGATATCTATATTATAAAAGAGGGATGTTATCAAGAGAAATTGGATAAGAGATATTGGACAAGAGAAATTGGATAAGAGATATCTATATTATAAGAGAGGGATGTTATCAACAGAGATTGGATAAGAGATATCTATATTATAAAAGAGTGATGTTATCAAGAGAAATTGGATAAGAGATATTGGAAAAGTGAAATTGGATAAGAGATATCTATATTATAAAAGAGTGATGTTATCAAGAGAAATTGGATAAGAGATATTGGACATGAGAAATTGGATAAGAGATATCTATATTATAAAAGAGGGATGTTATCAAGAGAAATTGGATTAAAGATATTGGACAAGATAAATTGGATAAGAGATATCTATATTATAAAAGAGGGATGTTATCAAGAGAAATTGAATAAGAGATATTGGATAATAGAAATTGGATAAGAGTGATGTTATCAAGAGAAATTGGATAAGAGATATCTATATTACAAACGAGAGATGTTATCAAGAGAAATTGGATAAGAGATATTGGACAAGAGAAATTGGATAAGGGATATCTATTATATAAAAGACGGATGTTATCAAGAGAAATTGATAAGAGAATTTGGACATGAGAAATTGGATAAGAGAATTTGGATATCTATTATATAAAACAGGGAAATTGAATAAGAGAAAATATAAGAGATGAGATTTTGATGGGTAAAAGAGGAGGTGGGGAATTTTGCACATACAACCCCGGTTTTTGTATTTTTGCCTATGGACCCTCCCCACACACACCCACACTTTTTATTCTCACCCCTTCCGGCCATTTTTTTCCAGTTCTATGAAGATTTTGAATGTTATCCTACTAGGACAAAGCTTTGTCCTACGTGGCAAGTTTGTCCTTGGTGGTAATGACAATTTTGGGGGGACTTAAATTTTGGGGGAAAACTTAAATTTGGGGTGAAACTTGAAATTTTGTGGGACAACTTGAAATTTGGGGGAACTTGAAATTTGTGGGGGAGAAAAACTCAGCCATTAAATAAACCATGCCCTATGGGCACGGGTAATGACTAGTATATATATATAAGGAATATGGGCCTAAGCTGTCAGTGCAGGAAATGTTACCTGCGCTGACAGCAATTTGGGGTGTCAAAAAATATATTTTTTCAAAAATTTTTTTTGCAGTGTGTTCTCCAACTTGTTAACTAGCTCTCCACCAACTTTCAACCTGATTCAACACTGTTTGAGCCTCTGTTCATCGATTTCAAAAAACAAACCGCTCCAGAATTCCGAACTGTCAGCACAACATTTTTGAAATCGATGAACGGAGGCTCAAACGGTGTTGGATCGGCTTGAAAATTGGTGGGAAGCTAGTTAACAAGTTGGAGAACACATTGAAAAAACATTTTGAAAAAAATGTATTTTTGACCCCTCAATTTGTTGTCAGCACCGGAAACATTTCCTGCGCTGACAGCTCAGGTCCATATTAATTATATATATATATATATATATATATATATATATATATATATATATATATATATATATATATATATACTAGTCACAACCCGTGCCCACAGGCACGGCTCATTTCTGATTCAATTTCTCTTGTCCAATTTCTCTTATCCAATTTCTCTTGATAACAGCCCTCAATTGTAATATAGATATCTAGATATCCCGCAAAATCTCATCTTTTGTCCAATTTCTCTTGATAACATCCCTCTTTTCTATAATAAATATCCCTCAAAATCTCATCTCTTATCCAATTTCTCTTGATAACATCCCTCTTTTATATAATAGATATCCCTCAAAATCCCATCTCTTATCCAATTTCCCTTGTCCAATTTCCCTTGATAACATCCCTCTTTTATATAATAGATGGCCAAATTCTCTTATCCAATTTCTCTTGTCCAAATTCTCTTTTCCAATTTCTCTTGATAATATCCCTCTTTTATAGAATAGATATCCCTCAAAATCTCATCTATTATCCAATTTCTCTTGTCCAATTTCTCTTGATAACATCCCGCTTTTATATAATAGATATCCTTCAAAATCTCATCTTTTATCCAATTTCTCTTGTCCAATTTCTCTTGATAACATCCCTCTTTTATATAATCTTTTATATAATAGATGTCCTAATTCTCTTATCCAATTTCTCTTGTCCAATTTCTCTTGTCCAATTTCTCTTGATAACATCCCTCTTTTATAGAATAGAATATCCCTCAAAATCTTATCTCTTATCTAGTTTCTCTTGTCCAATTTTTTTTGATAACATCCCTCTTTTATATAATAGATATCACTCAAAATCTCATCTCTTATCCAATTTCTGTTCTCCAATTTCTCTTGATAACATCCCTAGATATCCAAATTCTCTAATCCAATTTCTCGTGTTCAAATTCTCTTATCCAATTTCTCTTGATAACATCCCTCTTTTATATATTAGATAGATATCCTAATTCTCTTATCCAATTTCTCATGTCCAAATTCTCTTATCCAACTTCTCTTGATAACATCCCTATTTTATAGAATAGATATCCAAATTCTCTTATCCAATTTCTCATGTCCAAATTCTCTTATCCAATTTCTCTTGATAACATCCCTCTTTTAAATAATAGAATTCCCATGTCCAAATTCTCTTATCCAATTTCTCTTGATAACATCCCTCTTTTATATAATAGATAGATATCCAAATTCCCTTATCCAATTTCTCATGTCCAAATTCTCTTATCCAATTTCTCATGTCCAAATTCTCTTATCCAATTTCTATTGATAACATCCCTCTTTTATATATTAGATATCCCTCAAAATCTTATCTCTTCTCCAATTTCTCTTGTCCAATTTCTCTTGATAACATCCCTCTTTTATATAATACTAGTTATAACCCGTGCCCGCGGGCACGGTGCATTTAAGATTTTTTCCGCGAAATCTTTGTCACCAAAAAATATTTCTACAGCCAAAATTTAATAGAACAACAAATTAGCGTAAAAAAATTTAGATGCACGACCGCCTTCGGCAAGAAACAATAAATTCGGTACTCCTTTGGCGCATAACAACAAATTAGCGTATAAAAATTTAGCGGGCGCCTTCGGCGCGGATAGGTTGGTTAGGCCTCTGCTTGACGCCCAAAAAACTCAGCCTTCTGCTTGACGCCCAAAAAACTACGCCCGCCTCTTTGAATGCACATTCGATGTATTTTTTTTTGGGTTTCAATTTTTTTGAGGTCAGCCAAAATAAGCTCAGCCGATATAAAGTTCTCTTTTGCATACTTGTAATTTAAGTTGCATTTTTTTTGGTTTCATTTTGTGTGTGTTTTTTGGGTCTCATTTTTTTGGTTCATTTTTGAATGAAGAGTATTAAGTGCTGATGATGCCAATTTCAAAAAAGAAAAGCTTTTGTATTCTCCCAAAAAAATTTCCCCCAACCCAAAAAATTTTCCCCCCAAAACTTGATGTGACATTGCCACATATGACAAAGTTCAAAAACAGCTCTCAATTGTAATATAGATTTCTCTTGATAACATCCTTCTTTTATATAATAGATTTCTCATGTTCAAATTCTCTTATCCAATTTCTCTTGATAATATCCTTCTTTTATATAATAGATAGATATCCAAATTTTCTTATCCAATTTCTCATGTCCAAATTCTCTTATCCAATTTCTCTTAATAACATCCCTCTTTTATATAATAGAAATCCCTCAAAATCTCATCTCTTATCCAATTTCTCTTGTCCAATTTCTCTTGATAACATCCCTCTTTTATATAATAGATATCCTTCAAAATCTCATCTCTTATCCAATTTCTCTTGTCCAATTTCTCTTGATAACTACCCTCTTTTATATAATCTTTTATATAATAGATGTCCAAATTCTCTTATCCAATTTCTCTTGTCCAATTTCTCTTGTCTAATTTCTCTTGATAACATCCCACTTTTATAGAATAGAATATCCCTCAAAATCTCATCTCTTGTCCAACTTTCTCTTGTCCAACTTTCTCTTGATAACATCCCTCTTTTATATAATAGATATCTCTCAAAATCTCATCTCTTATCCAATTTCTCTTGTCCTACTTCTCTTGATAACACCCCTATTTTATAGAATAGATATCCCTCAAAATCGCATCTCTTGTCCAATTTCTCTTGTCCAATTTCTCTTGATAACATCCCTCTTTTATATAATAGATATCCCTCAAAATCTCATCTCTTATCCAATTTCTATTGTCCAATTTCTCTTGATAACATCCCTCTTTTATATAATAGATATCCCTCAAAATCTCATCTCTTATCCAATTTATCTTGTCCAATTTCCCTTGATGACATCCCTCTTTTATATAATAGATCCCTCAAAATCTCATCTCTTATCTAATTTCTCAAGTCCAATTTCTTTTGATAACATCCCTCTTTTATATAATAGATATACGTATATATATACGTATATATATATACGTATATATATACGTATATACGTATATATATACGTATATATATACGTATATATATACGTATATATATATACGTATATATATACGTATATATATATACGTATATACGTATATATATACGTATATTTTTTTTGAAAGGTTAGCGAGCAATTTTATTGAATGAATATACAATGTACAAAAATAGGACAACTAGGTATGTGGTATTAACAGAGAGAGGATAGTGCACAAGCGTCGTCACTCTCCACTATCAATCTCCCATCCTAAGAGTCACTATACAAAGCTATAATACAAAATTAATCAAGAAAGTATCATGCAACATTAACTCATCCCATATTCCTTAACTCCCAGCTGCTAAATGCGCGAGTTTACTCAGCAGTTGATGGCTCTAGGTCATGCAGAGAAATACAGATATCTGATGCAATCCCCTCGAAGACAATGGTCTTGCTTCTATTCACACCCTCAAAAATTCGCCTATTCCTTTCCTTCCAAATATGCCACACCGAAGCTGCCAGGGCCGTTTTGGCCAACCTGGCTATAGTATTTTTACCTCCAAAATTGGCGAGGTAGAAATTTCCCACCTCCCGTAGACTAGGAGCGATCTGAGTTGATACACCAAGCTTAAGCAAGGATCTGTGCAAGATGTAGTTAGAAAAGCTGCATTCAAAAAATAGGTGATCAATATTCTCCTCTTTATTGTCCTCACATAAGACACAATGCACTAGAGAATTGAATCCCCATCGGCGTATCAAATCTATAATCAGCAACTTCCCCTTGAAAGCTCGAAGAAGAGTAAGAGATAGCTTCGGAATGTGTTTATTATACCAAACTAATTTGTGATAAGGAAAAGGGCTACCTCGACGCCGTACTCCCTCATGGGCTTATTATACATATATACATCATATGAGAGGGTGTTTCATATGCCCTCTCACATAAAAGGGGCAAGTACAAGCCCACATGGGCTTGTACTTATTGTACTTAACCCCTTTTATGCGAGAGGGCATATGAGACACACTCTCATATGGCGTATGATACACATTAATCCCTACATATATATATGCATATCTATATTATAAAACAGGGATGTTATCATGGGTTATTGGATAAGAGTTGGATAAGAGATATTGGATAAGAGTTGAGAAATTGGGTATAAATGAGGGATGTTATTAAGAGAAATTGGATAAGATATGAGAAATTGGATAAGATAAGAGAAATTGGATAAGATAAGAGTAATTGAGTTTGAAATTTTAAGTTTGAAACAAAATTTTTGGGGGGAAATTAAATTTTGGGGGAAGAAACGTAGGGGATGTTTTTATTTTGAAACTTAAACTTTTGAAACCCAAAAACTTGGGGGGGGGGGACCCACGAGCTGCCTAAAATTTGGGGGCATCTCTCTCTTCCTCCCACCAACCCACAGGCTGATCTTGCGCGCGCTCTCTCTCTCTCTCTCTCGACGCAGGCCGGCTGGATTTCACAGGTCTCTCTCTCTCTCTCTCTCTCTCTCTCTCTCTCTCTCTCTCTCTCTCTCTCTCTCTCTCTCTCTCTCTCTCTCTCTCTCTCTCTCTCTCTCTCTCTCTCTCTCTCTCTCTCTCTCTCTCCCCCCCCCCCACTCCCCTTAACCTCACTTGCTTCTAAAATTGACAGAACAAGATAGGACATCCCGATCCCGATGTTCTCCACCCTCGAGCCCATATACGGCAGCGACTCCACCCCAAATCGAAAGGCAGCAAGGTGCAATGCATCTCTTGGAGAGCAAGGAGCAAGGAGCAAGGTGCAAGGTCTGCATCCCTGGCCTAAAGGGTTTGTGTTGCTTATTTTTGTAAAATGCTTTGGATTTATCAATTAAAATTCTCTACAATTTTTGTCAAAAGCTTTCGATTTGCAAAAAGCTTTAGATTTCTCCTTTCCCAATAAGCTGAGACTGCAAAAAGTTTTGGATTTTTAGGTGCAAGGCAAAAAGAAAGTTACATCAAGATTTTTTAAGCTGAGATTTTTTACGTGCAAGGCACAAGGCAGCAAGATTACTGTGTTTGGAATCACCGTGCCCTCGGGCTGAGATTGTTTTAGGCTGATGTCCAGTTCGTGTGTACCAATTATTTTTAGGCTGAAATTTAATTTTTTATGTTGAAGGTTTTGTGTTCCAATTATTTTTTGTTTTGGAATTCCACTTCGTGTTTGGCAGGGAAGTAGCAAGAATTCCAGTTCGTGAGCAGCAGTAAAGTAGCAAGAATTCGACTTCGTGTTTGGCAGGCTGAAGTCCAGTTGGTGTTTCACAGATTGAATTTGAGATGTTTTGTTATTGGAACACCTCAAGAAATAGGTTGCAAGAAACATTTATTTCAGAAGAACAACATTAATTTCATTCATTGTTTAATGTTTTGAATGTTTTAATGTTTTGTGCCGTTAATTTCATTCACAGTATTTTAATGTTTTGTATGTTTTGATAATTTCATTCAGAAGAACAACATTAGAAGAACATCAGCTAATTTCATTCACTGTTTTGTTGACAGTATTTTAATGGAAAAGGCCGACCAAATATTGTGGAAAGTTTTGATTTTTCTGCAACTTAGGATTCTTTGTACAAATCTATGAAGCTCTTCCTGAGGACGGAGATAATAAAATCTCTCATGCAGCAAGGGTTTAAGTTTGTGGATGCTGAGAAGGTGATGAGATATCTCACAACTTAATCCATGTCCTTTCCTTTATATAAATTTGCTCTGGTTTTTTTTGTTAAAAGAAATTATATGTTGATGTCTTTCTAGCTTGCTTACATTTGGTTTTTATCATGCAGTTAACATCGGATTCATTAGAACATAACCGGCATGCCTGCTTCTACTCCATCGTCTTCCTTTTATCCCTTCTGTCTTTAGATGATCTTTGATACGCGCTGAATTGAAGAAAGAAATTGGATGTAAGATTTTGTTCATAATTGTTGTTGAATTTTTTAGGGGAAAAGGTTAACTCGCGTGTGCTTTCAGTGACTATTTGACTATCGATCCGATTGTTAGGGAGAGCAAGAGTCTTTTGGGGGAGAGCAAGAGTCTTTTTTGGGGAGAGCAACAGTCATTGCTGATCCTTTGTGCTTCAAGAGGAGAAGGAAATCACTTGGTTAATCAATCCTGCAAAGCTTACTGTACTCAATCCCTCCTGCAGCTGATCAAATCTCTCCTGTAGCTGATGCTTTGTGCCATTAATTTCAGAAGAACAACATTCGGGTAACCATGTTCACATTATACAAATTTTTTAATGTTTAGTTAATTTCATTCACTGTTAATATCATTCAGAAGAACAACATTAATTTCATTCACCGTTTAATGTTTTGTGCTGTTAATTTCATTCACAGTATTTTAATGTTTTGAATGTTTTGTTAATTTCATTCACTGTTAATTTCATTCAGAAGAACAACATTAATTTCAGCTTTAAATGACATCAACGAAAATTTAGCATTCAGATTTTAGGACAAAGCCATTTTAAGGAAACAGAAAAAGATATAAGGAAAGCAAATTCATTATTTATTGGTACAGTAAGGTTCAAACCGAACACATACACAACCGGGTAAAAAAAACCATGTATATGAGAAATCAACAAAGTTTTATAATGGTTGGATGCTTCTCCTTATCATTCAACATCATTTCTGAGACAAGCTGAGTAGAACATTATTCCATAAAATTGTTTCAAAAATTGGACTTTTGGCCTCTCTTATTCTATGCATGTCTGAGCTCGGAAAGAATTGGAATCTTAGAACCTATGTTGTACAGACATAAACATCGATACAGGGACGACACGATATGGCAACACTAAACCAAATTGTAAAAAGTATACTAAAAATAAAAATATTATATTTGATAACATGCTTATCAAACACATATCTAATTTGACACAGCTTGATTATTGAAGTATCCATGTTTTCTTGATGGGAACCGATCATAATGCACTTAGTTCAGCTTATAAGATCATTCCTCAGTAATTCTTAGTAATTCAGTCAAAGAAGTCCATCTTTACATCGGTGAAATTAAGCTGCAAGATCTCTGCTCTGCATCCTAAGATGGTACCGATGCTGCAACATCCAAAAGAATAATAATGTGTTAGAACCAAAATGTGGAAAACATAACATATTATGAAAACATGGCATATGATAATCTCAAAACTAACCGAACTTCAATAGTCCAATTACTTTTTCACATCGCAATAGAACCGTCAACTACTCCCCTTTATCCATGTTTTTTTGCTCTGGAAAGACAAGGCATCTACTTACATATGGTTGTCGGATTATTTGGAATAATTCTGGAAATTTTGAACAGCTTGGTGGTCCAAATGGTCCTCAACATGCACTGCAAATTTAATGAGATGGCAAAGTGAGATTATTGGCCTTCCTTCTATTTTTCCTTCCGTTTTTCCAAGGCATCTACATACATATTTGCATTCCTTCTGTTTTTCCAATGGCAGTAAATATCAGTTAAAGGCCTTTCTTGTGTTCCATGTGATGGCGAGAGTGAGATTATTGGCCCACACCACAATCAACTTGAGCTATATGGTGTGATGATCATCTTTTGGATATAAGCATCAATTCATTGTAGGAAATAATTTCATAAGATGCTTAATAAAACAATAGCACGCTTATTTTTCTCAATGTTGTCAGGACGCATCAAATTTAGGCTCCTGACAGGTTGGACATTCAAAACAGTTGGACACTTAAGTATGCTTCTTCAACATTCCAACGAGAATTCTGGTAATAAAACTATGATGATCAAAATTCTGTTGCAATCATGGAGCTTCCTTATTTATAGATATAATGACAAATTATATCTCTATCGATATTTTGTTGAAATCTGACCATTTTCTTTGGTTGAAGCTTTCCACAAGTCAGCTTAAGACTTCAAGAATTAAATGTATAATAGTGGCTATTGGTCATACTTAATCAACGTCAAAATATGAATTTTGGAAATGTTTGTGTTTCAAACAGGGGACATTATTTCCAAGAAGGGAAGAACGTAAAGATGGAGATGAGTGTGGGTGATGCTTACCAGAGATCGATTAGGCCGCTACTTGAGTGGATTCACACGGAAGTTAACACTTACAAGACTCAAGTTATTTTCCATACATATGCACCTGTGCATTTCAGGTTCGTATAAGTCTAGCTCAGCAGCACTCTTTCTTTTTTATCTTTCATAACAGTTTGGTACATTTCAGGTTTATTGCGCATTTCAGATTCATAAAAGGCTATTTCTGTATATTATGCACTTCTTGTGCATTAGGCCTGAGCATGGTTTTACATAGACCCCTCTTTGAGTATTTTCTGAATGGTTTATTTAGTTAATAATGATGGTAGAAATCTGCCACACATGCAGTTCACAATAAGTTTTTTGCTTACTGAATATTTCTGAAAGCATGGCAAATGACCTTTTTTCAAGAGTATGGTATTTTCTAATTTTTATGGTTTGGCCTGCTAACATATAGCCTTTCCTTTTAAGTTGTCATGGATCGTTATGCCAATGTTGTCCTTGCGGTTTCTCATAATGCTCAGTGTGTATGCATGCTCATAATGGCTATGTACACATTTGAATGAAGCTTCTAGGATGTAGTTTTTCCCCATATCCGACTTTGACACTCGAACACTTGATATACGCGAACCATGTCTATATAAAATTGATTGCATTTACAAGCTCATAGACACCAGAGAACAGAAACAATATCAACGAAGGCATTAAAAGGGTAAGAAAAAAGAAGGAAAACGAACCTAAGAAATGTGCAAGTCCTTGGTCATTAAAAGGCTCCGAGAAGCTTTCCATTCCTACACACATTGCTGCTGCTGCCTGGAATTACATCAAATTAACAAAATGTCCATGAGAACAACACAATTAAAACAAGAATTCAATATTCAATGTAAATTACTTAGCTTAACATTTAAATTAAAATCCCTCTTCTACTGTAATTTACATTTTTTAAACAAGAACTGAACTAGACCAAAACACCAGTAATGCAGACTTGATCCAGGACCACGATTGGAGCACAAAAGCCAATCAGTTCGAATATACTGACTTAAAATGAAGACTGAACCAGATTACCAAAGTGATCAACACGTTCCAACATTGTTTCATATGGGTCCTTCACTATGATTTTGATTTCCATATAAAAAATAAGAAAAGGCACAATATCATGTTTAAGTATCAAAGTGAGGTCATGGTCTTATAATTCATTGAATCGTTACTGGAAGGTGATCGAATACAACTCTTTTGAACTAGATCGGGTGATATATCGATTGTATCTTAAACAGAAATGTAACCCTGGTACGGAGACTATATCAAGGGGAATCTTGGGATTGTAGATTTGAAACTGGAAATTTGTAGACCACAAAATTTTTAGATCGGGTTGTAGATTACAAAATTTCCAGTTTGTAAATTTTGTTTGTTTTTATGCCCTGATTCGAGGTTTTTTTTTGTTTTCTCAGGTTCGTTTTTTTCAGGTTCGTTTGTAGATGTTATTATTATTTCATTTGCCAATACACTTCTCCTAACTCTTTTTTCTACTCTAAATCTCTCTCTCTTTTTAAACTTCTAATTTGTTTGGTTGGAATTTCTTTGAACAGTGAGAGTGAAATTGGAGAAGGCGACTCAAATAATGCTCCAATTTTGAGCAATGCTCAATCAATATAACTTTTTTGAGACTCAAATAGATATACTATGTTTCCCCCCTCAAAAGAATTTTTTTGGATTATTGAATTTTTTGATTATTGTTAATCATTTGGATTATTGTTAAGCATTTTAGTTTTCCCGTTTCTTTCCCTTTACTCCACATAAGCATTGGGATTATGTTCTTACTCCATTTTTTTGATAGAGGTATCTTAAATTATAGTGTATATTCTTATGACATTTCCCAACTTTTCCAAAACTTGAATGCAAAAAGTAACAGATTTAATCTTAATTATCCTTCTTTCTAATTTATCCTTCACATTTCCAGAACTTGAATGGAGAAAGTTACAGATTTAATCTTGAATGGAATTATCCTTCTTACCATTTTCAGAACTTGAATTGAGAAAGTAACAGATTTAATCTTGAATGGAGATAGAAGTTGTTGAGAAAGTAACAGAATGGTCTCATCGCTGTTTTTAATGGAGAAAGTAACAAATTTGTTAATGGATTTGCTAATGGAGAAAGTAACAGAATGGAAAAAGTAACAGATTTGTTAATGGATTGTTAATGGTATTATCCAAATTTCCAGAAAGAAACATATTTGTTAATGGAGACAGTAATAGAATGGTATATCCTTCTTCACATTTCCAGAACTTGATTTTTGAAAGTTACCGATTTAGATGTTGTTCGAATATGTTAATAATATCCATTTTCTTGAGTATACATAAGGTGCAAATAGAGCTGAACCTAAAAACAGCTAGATTTCTTATTAGTTTTTATAAAAATAGTGATGATTTTAGTTTGGAGGGAACCTGATGCACTTATGAGTTAAAGTGATGGTAATTGTTTATGAATCTTCATCACCCTTGATTAGCTTAGTCTTGGGTGTGGATTTAGTTAAAGTGATGGTAACTTGCATATTGTTTATTTGGTAGATTCCAGAGGAAGAGAAAAAACTTGGGCATCATTATCGCTTAATTCATGTCTATCACTTCATAAAAGATCCAAACCAAAACCAGCTGGTAAGCTCAAGTCAACTTTTATATGGTATTGTTTCAGAGAATAGTGAACAATGTCAAAAGAATGTGAAAACCAAGCTTTTTTAACCATGGAGTACTTCTACTGTTTTTAAAACCCCTTTTTCCATCAGGGACCTATTGTTAATGAAGAAAAGTTACATGTTTTTATTAGTTACTTTGACAATAAGTGATCTTCCTTACCTTAAAAAACAATAGGTGATCTTCCTTTGTGGTTTTAACGCATTTTTTTGACTGATTCTTTTGATACCTTTTAAAGAGGAGATATTTAAACTTTCAATTTGCCCACTTGAAGATGGTTCTAAGAATAAGAAAGAAATTGGTGGAAGAAGTGTCTAAGACCGTGTTTTGGTATTAAAATGCATTCACTTATGCATAAAACTTTTCCGTTTCCTCTTCCTTATAACCAAAAATATTCCACTCCTTTTGTAAAGTTCTAACAGAAGTTTTGACGGAATTATGGTCTTAGAGAATAGAAGAGATATAGAGTATGAGTCATAATTTTGTTATTTAATTTCTCTATGTATGCTTAGAATTGGGACTTAATTTTACATATACAATAAGAGATCAGATGTATACTTATATAATTACTCCATCTTGCTATGGTAGATAACGAACTGAGGCAACTTTGTGATATTTTCAAAGTACTTTGCTTAAGTAATGTAGGTATTCCATCAGTGTGATGGTGGACCATCCATCTATGTTATATGTTTATGTTAGCATGAAGTTTCTCATAAGCTCAGTATTAGACAAATGTAAATTTATTTGCTGAATAGCAGCCCTATTCATGTCATAGTGGTAGATATCATATGAATCTTTATTTTTCTCATCATCCTTGACATTCATGTGTTTATTGTCAAAATTTGGTCATGTGTGAGAATTGGAATATGATCGAAGAAGACAATAGGTGAAAAGTAAAGATAATATATACCTCATATTTTGGACAATTTTTAAATGTAAGCTGGTTTGTTTATTGTGTGCATGTCCAAAAGAACTTAATGGATTTGCCTTATTGCATTTGATTCTTTTTACCATCATACAGAATGAAGAGATCGACGGATGGTGGCATAACTTGGTCGGAGCGATAGCAGCTTCCTCCTAGAAATCTCGGGCCAATCAAGAATAAGGTATGCAAGATTGATTATTCGATGAATGAGACAGTTTCAACTGATAATGACATTATGCTTTGTGATGTAGGCTTTTTGATATTTTCTATAGCAAAGCCATCATCTCCGGTTGGCTCCTACAACAGCATGGTAAAAAATTTTGAAGCATGAACTCCATCTTTTTGAAGCCAACAGCAGGCAGTCATGGCATCATTTTGGATCAATGTGATAGATTTTTGAGTACAAGTATGCCACTGGGTGCTTTGAGCCTGATCACATCGTAGTGTATGGATTTGGTTCCACTGCTCTCAAATCATCACAGAGCGAGAAACCGAGTGCTTTGATTTTTATTAGAACTGGGTGACATTTGAGTTCATATGGATTTGAGTTCATTATGAGAGTAGGAAATAAAAATAATCACAACATCATTTTGCATTTTGGAACTGGGTTCTTTGTGCCTGCTTGCTTATTTTGATGATTTGGTTGTTGAAAATTCTGATGTGTGGATTGGAAAGTTTTTATTTTTATTTTTTTGGGATTGATTTTCATGATGTTATTTGCTACCACAAGTAACGTGTGACACATAGTATTGGGAGCTTAGGCGAAACACCGAAGGAGGATGGAGTGCAGAACATAACAGTAAAGTCAGTAGTGTTCACGGCACCCAAAACGGTCTAAGAATCAAAACATTGGGAAAGCCCAGGAATGGATTCATAAGTGGAGTTATGTTCCAGCATGCAGTGATGAAGAACGTCCAGAATCCGATTGTAGTCGACCAGAATTACTGCCCCAGCAATGTGAATTGCCCCAATCTGGTACATAAAAACGTGACTAGCTTTACTTTTGCAACTTAGCCCAATGTGTTAAGCTATCTTTGCCTATATGTGCTACAGAATTGTGTTCATGTATTCATATTAAGGCCATTACAGGGCATATTGATCCCCTGATTATGCTTGAGCAGGGGGTTTGTCGCTTTCTGCATCCGGAAGAAAACGAGAAGAAGGCTCGAGAGCGTATACAGAAAGAATGGAAAGAAGATGCAGAGGTATTTTGTGTGAGCTTGCAGTGATTCTTTGTAATTGTTCTCAAGCATATATCATGCTTATTATTCTACGTACCTTGATTTTTGACGTCGTTGTGCCAGAAGCCAAGAGGGAGAAGCTGAAACTGAAGAGAAACTGAGAAAACGTCGT
Source organism: Scilla litardierei (assembly GCA_030789695.1). Taxonomy (NCBI): domain Eukaryota; kingdom Viridiplantae; phylum Streptophyta; class Magnoliopsida; order Asparagales; family Asparagaceae; genus Scilla; species Scilla litardierei. Next base: position 77,088,686 of record CM061140.1, read on the forward strand.
TCGAAGAAAATGAAAGTTTTGAAGAAAATGAAAGCCACACACCTCTCATGCACACATACATTTAGCATTATTTAATTTTTATGGTTACCAATAGATTATAAATATCTTTGTGTTACACTATAGCTTTTTGAAACACTAGCAAACCATGCGGAGAAAGCTGTTTGAAAGCTGTTTGGTAGCATGTATTAGACAATTTGATATGTTTGGCATTATTTTAGCACAATATGTTATAGTTATTAGCTCAATATGTTAATTTTCATGTGTGTTAATCTCGCTCGGATGTTGAAGATAGTTTTTTCCCATGTTTGAAACTCTATAAGCTATGGTGCATGAAGTTATTTGTTGGTTCTTTATTTGTTGAGTTCATCCATAGAAGGAAAATATTTGGGTAGAAGTCCATGAACATGACATTTCAACAATATGTCACCATATTCAAAGAACTTTTGTTTCCCATACACAGGAAAACATTTGTTCTCTATAGATATTTCATGAACTTCTGGCGTTTGACTTCTCATGCGAGAACTCAAGGCATGATCAAATATATCCACACCCTCAAGATTGCCACCATAAAGAGAAGATATTGTCTAAGTCTCAACATTTGTACGATCCCTAGGTCCTTCTGAATCCTTCTTTAGCTTTAGTATGAGTCAACCGTAAACGAAAACATCCATACATAATCTATAAATGGCTATTGATGCAATCCATATTCTATCCTGGTGTCAAAGTTTAACATTTGCTCAGACGAAGTAGCATTAACGATGTCTGTGATACAAAGAGATGCATAGACCAGAATAGGAAATACATGTAAAATGAATATTGTAAGAACCAGGTTCCACAAAATGAGACTGCACAAAGATAAACATATAAGAACTACCTCAGCTAATATGTGGGCTGACTTTCACATTGGTCATTAATCACTAACAAACATAAAGGCATACTGCATTTTATTTCATTGCAATTAGAGCATTGTACCATTCTAAACATGTATTAAATCAAATTTATCAGGCCATAGTTTTATGCTGCTTATGAATGTAGTTATCAATTGTCAAAATTTCTAAGTTAATCAGTTTTTTTGTAGTGTAATATTTAAATGAACAGTGCCTTAGGGCACATGTTAAATCGGGAGAAAACTAAATTTTGGAGGCACTAATGTTTTTGGGGAAAATAAATTTTTTGGGAGAAGCGAATTTTGAGGTAACTAATTTTTTTGAGTGAACTAAATAATAATCATTGTGCTTTAAATTTTGGGGAAACTCACAATGTGAGGGGGAATATCTTAAATGAACCGTGCCCTATGGGCACGGGTATATACTAGTACACATATATATATATGCATATACATATATATATGTATATACATATATGTATATGTATATATACATATACATACATATATGTATATACATATATGTATATGTATATATACATATACATATATGTATGTATATGTAAATAGACATATACATATATATGATTAATATGGGCCTGAGCTGACAACTCAGGAAATATTTAATGCGCCGTCAGCAGTTCAGGGGCTTTAAAAAGTATTTTTTTTAATTTTTTGCAGCGTTTTTTACAACTTGTTAACTACCTCCACACCAAATTTCAAGCCATTCCGACACCATTTGAGCCTCTGATCATGTGTTTCAAAAATGTTGCGCTCACAGTTCGGCTTTCGGGAGCGGTTTTTTTGAAATGCATGATCGGAGGCTCAAATGGTGTCGGATTGGCTTGAAATTTGGTGGGGGTAGTTAAAACGTTGTAGAAGACACTGAAAAAAATTTTAAAAAAAATATTTTAGAGCCCCCGAACTGCTGACAGCGTTGGAAAATTTTCATGCGATGTCAGCTCAGGCCCATAATCCACACACACACACACACACACACACACACACACACAAGTCATAACTCCACGGGCATGATTCATTTAAGATTTTTTCCCGTGAAATCTTTGTTCCCCAAAAAATTATTTCCCCAACCAAAATTGCACCGAACAACAAATTAGCATAAAAATATTTAGCAGCATGGGCGCCTTCGGTGCGGAACAATAAGTAAAACAATAAAAAATTAGCATAAAAAAATTTAGCGGGGGCGTTCGGCGCGCGAAATTATTCTCATCTTGTTGTCCCATGCGTCGAAGAGACGATTTGCCCCGCGTTGAGAGAGAGGTCATTCGATCTGCAGCAGCATTCGATTTGCATCATTAAGTACAAGTTAAATTTTTTTTCCAAATGCATTAATAGCATGCACTCTGGTATTCCCCAGAAACTTTCATTCCGGAGAAATTTTCATTTCCACAGAAACTTTCATTTCTAGAGAAATGTTTTTACCTTTAAAACTTTTCACAAAATCACATCTCAACCATTCATTCCTCAAGATTAAATCTTAGCCGTTCTTCTATCAACGGTTTTGTCCTAGTCAGCTTTTTCTAGTCAGCCCTAACATTCAAAAACAGTCATCAAATATATATATACTAGTCATAACCCGTGCCCGTAAGCACGGTTCATTTAAGATTTTCTCCCGCGAAATCTTTATTCCACAAAAAATTATTTACACAGCCAAAATTGCGCAAAGCAACAAATTAGCGTAAAAATATTTAGCGGGACATGCGCCTTTAACATTGAACAACAAATTTGGCGTGTGCTCCTTCGACACGGAACAACGGCGCCTTCGGTGCGAAACAACAAATTCGGCGTAGAACAACAAATTCAACGTGGAACAACAAATTAACGTTAAAAATTTAGCAATTCGACGCGGACGCCTTCGGCACGGAACAACAAATTTGGCGTAGAACAACAAATTCGGTGCGGGCGCCTTCGACACGGAACAACAAATTAGCGTTAAAAAATTTAGCGCACGGGCGCTTTCAGCACGAGAAATTATTCTCATCTTGTTGCCACATGCGTTGAAGAGATGGTGGGCCCTGCGTTGAGGGAGAGATCATTCGATCTGCAGTAACATTCGATCTGTAGCATTAAGTGCAATTTAAAGTTTTTTTCCCAAATGCATTAATTGCGTGCACTCTGCTATTTCTTAGAAACTTTCATTCCCCAAAAACTTTTAGTCCCAAAAAACTTTTATTTCCCTAGAAATGTATTTACCTCCCAAAATTTTCACAAACTCCTAGCTCAACCATTGATTTTCCAAGATTAAATCTCAACCATCATTCTATCAATCTGTTTGTCCTAATCAGCTTGCCTTAATCAGCCCTAACATTCAAAAACAGTCATCAAATGTAATATAGATATATATTTGATTTGATAACCCAGCCAAGCTTTTAAGGAGGCATAAAAATGCCAACTTATTCCCTAACGTTTTCTCCGCATTTTCTGTGCAGCATGTCCATGATGCTAACATAAGAACACACATGTTTCATAAGATCTCCACATGTACAACTGTTCATCAACTCATTTCTAGAGAAGATAGATGAAGCTTCTCTAGGTAAAAAGCGTTCCTTGACAATAATGAACTAATTCATGCCTAACATGCATTTAATCATGGTCCTGTGCACATTTCTCTGTCATGCCCATTGCTCTCCATGCCATGGAGATTAGCCTCATCACACAAGCGCAGTTTTCACGTTTTTTTCAAGCAAATTGTTGATGTTTACTTCAAGCTTATCCCTTCATCTTTTCAACTTTTGTAGCCAACTTCTGCTTTTAGCTTTAGGCAGAATCCCCAAGAAACTACGTAACATTCCAAAATTGATGATATATAAATACGGACATTTTAAAAAAGAAGCAATAGCAATAGTAATAGCAATATAATCTATTGTTTATCATTTATAACTATCCACCAGTCAGTTTCATGCATGAAACATGACATATTGTTACAAATTCCAACCAGTTTGATGCTATAAATCAGCATAAAATCAAATACTCATATTGAACCTCCAAGTCAATCACTCTGATGCAATTCAATAATCATATTGAATCAACATTATTGAATTTCTCAGACCGCGCAACTATCTGCATTTTTACCTTTATTTTATTGAATCATCACCTGAATATGTCCATCACATTGATTGACAACCACCATGCATGAGCTTGCATGTACACGACACGTTAACTTGAACTTTTAACAGGATCGAAGTCCATTTTAGGTGTCCATCTCTTTTGCTTCCTCTTTTTCCTTTGCTTTTATTTTGTCTGGTGCCAACATCAAAGATGGGCCTCTTCCCTTCTCCCTCTCTGCAAACTTGTTTTCCTTCAAAAGGCACTTAAAGGCACTCCTTTCCCTCTCCACTTTCATCTCCATCCTCATGATCATCTTTTCCAACCATCAATCAGTATCTGCACAAAGTAATGGATCTTATAATGCCATCGCCAATTTGCTCACCCGAGCTATGGTCCAAGCGCAAGCCCGGTCAAAGATTCATTCAGCAATACCTCAAAGCTTGGAGCTTTATTGTTCAATGAATGTCCACTTGGTAAGAGCTTTAGAGCCTTTCTTTCTCTTGGCCTTATCGAAGGGGCTAGAAAACTCAAACTTTTCATTGAAAGCCATAGCCAGCCATTGGTTAGATGTCATGCATTGGTCGCTTTATAAGAAAGAAGCAGCCGGCCTTCTCCATATTGCATGCTGTCTTTCATAGCTCTCCAAGTTATCATTAAGGCCTAATCTATTGTTTCTTGACCCAAGTTTGAAGCCAATGATGCTGTGTTTCAACGGTGAGAACAACGGGTAGACTAAGTGGGGATCTTTAATGCATGCATCCAAATCCCCTTATATATTCATTTGATTTCTGTAGCTTTACGTTTCCAGGACAAAATTAAGACTAATGCTTCTGCTAAAGTAAAAGTATCGTTTGGCACTATTTCAATTATCAGAGTCGATGGCAGACAAAAGGTTCCTATCGTGAGCTGCAAGAGGCCTATCTATAATATATGCACTGAATGTCTAAGAATTTTGTAGTTCGATGCAGTAAGGGCAAAAGTCTGAAACAAGAATAAGCTTTGACCCAATCTCATTGTCGTCGAGAACAACAATCTCATGTTGATTCAACCCGTGATCGAACCGGTCTCCTACTTGTCTTCCGGCATCAACCAGAATGGAGAAGAGCTGTTGCTTGATATACAATGAGAAAAAAAATTCAGACATGAATCATTCACGATTTTGGAGTCGGACTTACATTGCGTTGTTGAAATTTGGTGATTCAACTCGTTCACACAACTTGCTCAGGTCGTTGGATGGAGCGTGCACGTCGATCGATCGAGCTAGGGGGCCTCGAGCAGAGAAGCCCATATAATCGATCGAGTACTCTACCACTCGACCGGGTTACTGTCCGCTCGATCGACTAGTTTGAGTACTCGACCGAGTGAATTAAACACAATTTTAACAGAAAGTTGGCGTGTTTTGATGCTCTGCAGAGATTGTCAACTCGGTCGAGTGAAGTTGACACTCGATCGAGCGATTGTCAACTCGATCGAGCGAAGTTGACGCTCGACCGAGTGCCATGCTTTTCCACCCCAGCGGCAGCGCTCGCTCGACCGAACGGCGCGGGGCCAGGCGTTTTTCAGCCGACGGGCTTGATTGCTTTCCAGCTCGTTTTGGAAGCCCTATTTAATCCTAATGGCTCATTAGATTAGGTTAATGATGTTTTCGAGATCTGGAGCCAAAGAGAGCTCTAGCCGCCGCTATTGAAGAGTTTTTGTCGAGAGATTAGGTTTAGGAGTTAGTTTGTGAAGTTGAGTGATTCTCTTCCTTACTCCTTTGATTTCTTCTTCCTTGAGTGAGATTGTGGACTTGTGCTTTCAGCCACGTTATTACTCACGTGAGCAAAAGATAGATTGTAACCCTTTGTGGATCTCTCTGATAGTGTAATCATCTCGGAATTGCTGGACGTAGGTTGTGCGCAACCGAACCCGGGTAAACTCGTGGGTGTCTGCGATTGATTTGATTGTTATTTCTATTTTTCGTTTGCTACTTTACTTCACAAGGTCGTAGGGATTTTGTCGGGTTATTTGAGAATCCATTTTTGCTAGTCCTGGATCCCTGATCAGTTTTAAATATTGGGTTTTTTCGCACGTATCTCAGTTTGTTCGCCATATCGATTAATTTCCAACAAGTGGTATCAGAGCTTGTGTTCTTTTGAGAAGGAAGTTTGTGGCGAAGATGGTGTCATTAGCAACATTGAACATTGAGAAGTTCACTAGCCGAAATGATTTTCGGATCTGGCAGACGAAGGTGAAGAATGTTCTGATGCAGACAGGGTGTTACCAAATCGTATTTGATGAGGCGAATATCGATAAGGAGGTGAAAGAATCCACTAAGGCGGAGATGGAGAGAAAGGCTTATAGCGAGATTCAGTTGTCGTTGGCAGATAATGTTCTGAGAGAAGTCTTGGATGAAGCTACGACATCTGATATCTGGAAGAAGCTTGAGAGACTGTATATGAAGAAGTAATTCACGAGTCGTCTCGATTTGCTTCAACAGCTGTATACTCTCAATATGAAGTTTGGATCCGCGATGAAGGATCACATGGATGAATTGAACCGGATAGTGCTAGAGCTGCGGGGTATGGATGATAAGATTGAAGATGAGCAACAAGCGATTATCTTGTTGTGTTCATTGCCTAAGAAGTTTAACCAGTTTGTTCGGTCATTGATTTATAACCGAACGACTCTCACCGTAGAGGGGTGAAGGCGGCTCTTCACACCGAGCATCTATGTGGCAGGGTTCGAGGTAAAGACCATGTGAATAACCATGAAGAGGCACTACATGTGAGGGGTCGATAGGAAAGGAGATGAGGTCAAAAGAAGCACAATGATCGCTCCAATTTGAGACATTCGCAGGATAGGTTTGCAAAGATCACATGCTATAATTGCCCGTAGCTACTAACAAGAATAGGGAGAAAGGCAAGGATGCCAATAAGGAGTCCGGTTCAGCATCATTGGGGATAGTTGATATGCACATCCATGATGAAGTTAGAGATCCGGAGATGTTCGCATCAGGGATTGCAGGTGAAGCAAACATTGCATGGCTTATGGATAGTGGGTGCTCGTACCATATGACTCCGCATAGGAGTTGGTTCATGACATACCGTCCCAAGGAAGATAGATGTTCAATCCTCATGGGGAACAATGCAGTATGCAAGACTGCGGGTATTTGAACCGTCCGAATCAATATACATGATGGCATAGTCTGTATGCTTGCCGATGTGAGGCATGTCCCAGATTGCAGAAGAGCCTAACCTCCATAGGCGTTTTGGACAATGCCGGATGCAAGTCAGTCTTTGAGAAAGATCATTGAGAGTATCCAAAGTAGCCATGGTTGTGATGAAGGGAAGGAAAGTGTGAAACTTATGTGCCCTTCAAGGTACCACAATGGAAGGAGATGCAGACGTTGGCGCTACTAGCTCAAGTTCCGAAGATTCAGCCAAGTTGTGGCATTATCGAGTGGGTCATCCATGTGACAAGACCCTCGATGTACTTCGGAGGAGAAAATTGATTGATGCTACAAATGATGGCGTAGCATTCTGCGAGTCATGTGTGTACGAAAAGAAGACAAAGGTGCAATTCAACATGGGAAAGCACACTAGCAGGTGACCACTTGACTATGTTGACACAGATGTGTGGGGACCGTGTCCGGAGCTGGAAAGAGGAAGAGCTAGATACTTTGTTCTTTTGATAGATGACTACTCTCGCAAAGTATGGATGTACTTGATGAAGTCAAAGGACCAGACAGTTGATTTTTGGAGAGTGGACGACCATGGTAGAGAAGCAAACCAAAAAGCATGTGAAGGTGCCGAGATTCAACAATGGAGGTTAGTATACCTCAAGGGAATTTAGATATTTCTGCAAATTCCATGGAATCTTTCTTCATTTTAGCACACCGGGAGATCCGCAGATGAATGGTGTGGTGGAGCGGATAAATCGGACATTGTTAGAGCAAGTGAGATGTTTGAGGTACTCAACCGGTTTGGAGAAGGAATTTTCCGGAGAAATTCTCACCATTGATGTGCACATCGTGAACAGAGTTCCGTCAGTGGCTATTGGTTACAAGATTCCTGAAGAGATGTGGAGTGGTGAAGCTGGAGATTATTCTTATTTGCGCATTGTGGGTTGCCCAGTGTATGTGCACGAGTGGGGCGACAAGTTGGATCCAAAAGCAAAGAAGTGTATCTTTCTTGGATATGGCCACTGCGTCAAGGGATATCGCTTATGGAATCAAGATGGTTAGAAAGAGATTGTGAGCCGACTTGTCACTTTTGATGAGGATGCAATGCTCAGGGTGGAGCATTCTCATTTAAAAGGGGACACGTCAGCAAAGAAGACATTTACAGACATTGTCAACCTTCCAATCCAGCCCACTCAGTGACCAGGCAAAGAGTCGATGATCGACGTCCCAGTTGAAGGACGTGATGAGGTCTGCATAGAGGACCATGAGCAGACACCATATCCATCTCAGGTACGCATTGACACTTTTGCAGGTGATGAAGGAACACGAAAATCTAAGAGGGTGAGAAGGCACCCGATAGATTTGGAGCATGGGACTATGCGGGTTATTCTTTCGATGACATGGCGTAATATGCACTCAACCTGGAGCATGAGGAGTCGACGACATATGGTGGAGTCAGACTCAGGGGATGCCGCTCAATGGCAAGGAGCTATAGAGGAGGATTGCACTGTTATAAGGTAAAAGAAATCTCAACCCAAGATGGCAATGATGTTAGGCACAAGGTGAGACTGTTGGCCAAGGGATTTGCACAAAGGAAATGAGAGGACTACAACAAAATATTCTCATCTATTATGCGACACACATCCTTACGGGTGTTGTTGGCACTAGTGGCTAGCTTAGACATGGAGTTATAGCAACACGATGTGAAGACGGCCTTTCTGCATGGAGATCTTGATGAAGAAATATACATACAATAGCCAGAGGGGTTCTGAGTTGAGAGGAAAGAAAATTTTTTCTATAGGTTGAAGAAATTATTGTACGGGTTGAAGCAGTCACCCAGACAGTGGTACAAATGATTTAACAGCTTCATGATGGGAGTAGGCTTTGAGGGAGCATCAAGGATCAGTGTGGGTATGTGCGCACACTAGAGAATGGCATGAAGAACTATTTGTTGCTCTATGTGGACCACATGCTTATTGCTTCCAATAACATGTTAGAGGTGAAGAAGCTGAAGTCGAAGCTAGGGTAAGAGTTCGACATGAAGGACTTAGGGCCAGCAAAGAAGATTCTTGAAATGGAGATTTTCCGAGATAGGAAACGGCATGAGGTAAGATTGTCACAACATGGGTACATTCAGAAGGTGCTGACCTGTTTTGGGATGGAGAGCATGAAGCCCGTGACAACACCACTAGGATCTCATTTTCATCTGTCTACAACACAGTCACCAAGCATTGAGAATGAGACGAAGTATATGGCTCAGGTGCCATATGAAAGTGCAGTAGGAAGTTTGATGTACGCGATGGTATGCACGCGTCCAGATATTGCACAAGCTGTGGGAGTTGTTAGCAGGTATATGGCCAACCCAGGCAAGGAGAATTGGCAGGCTGTCCAGTGGATTCTGAGGTATCTGCGAGGTACAGCTAGTGCTGGATTCTCTACGGGAGAGGAGACGGAATGGTGCTGACAGGATATTACGACAGTGACTATGCAGAAGACAGGGACATGCAACGATCTACTACGGGGCATGTGTTCACTTTGGGCACTGCTGCGGTATCGTGGAGGTCGGTTCTATAATCTGTGGTTGCGTTATCGACCACAGAGGTCAAGGTGATTGCAGTAGTGAAAACTTTGAAGGAGGCAAAATAATTGAGAAGTCTGCTTAGAGATTTGGGGGTACCATATAGTTCTTTACAGGTGTACTGTGATAGCCAGAGTGTCATTCATCTGGCAAAGCAACATGCATACAGTTCGAGGACGAAGCACATTGAGGTGTGAGATTCTTTCTTAGAGTTGGAGAAGAAGGAAGTGGAGATTCAGAAGATCCCGACTGAGAAGAACCACATAGACATGTTTACTAAGCCAGTTTCCACCGTCAAGCTCCAAGTATGCCTGGAGTTGATCTCCTAATTGGCTTAGGTGGTGCCAGAGGGAACGTATTACGAGATGATGATGATAACCAGAGAGGGTCATGACGAGCAGCGTGGATGTGCAAGAGCATGTGTGAAGAGATTTGAATCAAGGTAGAGTGTTGAAATTTGGTGATTCAACTCTTTCACACAACATGCCCAGGTCGCTCAGTCGAGCATGCACGTCGCTCAACCGAGCTGGGTGGGCCTCGAGCTGATAAGCACATATATTCGATCGAGCACTCTACCACTCGACCGAGTTACTGTCCACTCGATCGAGTGGTTTGAGTACTCAACCGAGTGAATTAAACGCAATTTTAACATAGAGTTGGCATGTTTTAAAGCTCAGTAGAGATTGTCAACTCGGTCGAGTGAGGTTGACACTCGACCGAGTGATTGTCAACTCGGTCGAGCGAAGTTGATGCTCGTCCGAGTGCCATGTTTTTCCACCCTATAGGTAGCAGCAATGGAGAGATCGCTCGGTCGAGCGTTGCGCTCGCTCGGTCGAGTGACGCGGGGCCAAGCGTTTTTCATCCGATAGTCTGGATTTCTTTCTAACTCGTTTTGGGAGCCCTATTTAATCCTAATGGCTCATTAGATTAAGTTAATACTGTTTTCGAGATCTGGAGCCAGAGAGAGCTGTAGCCGCTGCCATTGAAGAGTTTTCGTCGAGATATTAGGGTTAGGAGTTTGTTTGTGAAGTTGAGTGATTCTCTTCATTACTCCTTTGATTTCTTCTTCATTGAGTGAGATTGTGAGGGCTTGTGCTTTCAGCCAAGTTATTACTCACGTGAGCGAAAGATAGATTGTAACTCTTTGAGGATCTCTTTGATAGTGGAATCATGTCGGAATTGCTGGACGTAGGATATGTGCAACCGATCCAGCATAAACTCGTGTGTGTCTGCGATTGATTTGATTGCTGTTGCTGTTCTTCGTTTGCTACTTTACTTCACAATGTCGTAGGGATTCTGTTGGGTTATTTGAGAATCCATTTTTGTTAGTCCTAGATCCCTGATTAATTTTTAGAATTGGTTGTTTCTACACGGATCTCAGTTTGGTTCGCCATATCGATTAGTTCCCAACAATGTTGATATGTTGATTTCCAATTCCTCAAAGGACAAACGTTTGAGTATAGTTTGAAAGGGAAGAAGAGAATTAATCTCTTTGTTCACCTGGTTTGCGTGGCATGGCATCCAGAAGTACTTTGGAGTACTAAACCTAATTCTAATTTTATTATGGCTAAGGAAAAAGTTAATGCATGGACATCGGTGTGTCGCCATCCATGAAATTAGGCCATAACGTCGAACAACACAACTCTTTGTATCGACTTCATTATTACTTCTTCATTTTTCTTTCTTGTTCGATTATGATTTGCTTTTGTACTTTGTTGTGTAATAAACTTATATCAAAGCATTGCCAATGGTCCTAATCAATTCCAAGCATGTCAACCATGAATCTTAAGATCAACATGTTTGATGGGAAGAATAACTTCAGTCGATGGCAAATCAAGATGTGTGCTTCGTTGAAAGAACAAGATCTTGTAAAAGAACTTGCTGGAAAAGATAAGATGTTGAGTTTGATGACTGGTGCAGAGAAATCAACACTAGAAGTAAAGGGATCTTTAACATCCAACATTGTTTTACTGATAAAGTTGGATTATGGCTCAGAGTGGAATCATTGTACATGAAAAAATCATTGACCAATATGTCATATTTGAAGCAACATTTGTTAGCTTGCATGAAAAAATGTATGCCACAGAAAGACCATATTGTGAACTAAATAAATTTTTGATGAAGCTTTAAAATATTTATGCTAAAATTGATGGTGAAAATTTCATGGTAATATTAAAATGATCTTTACATATCCTTCTTTTAAGAATTTCTTCGAGTCCATACTTTATGGTTGTGAGACTCTACCTATGGAAGAAACGAGATTTTCTCGTCAATATCATGAGTTACGAAAGATGGTCCAGCATTGGTAAGGATGTTAAAGATTAGTGCCTGCTTACGAAGGGCATATATCATGGAAACCGATGAGATTGATTAAAAAAACAACACACCTCGCTATATAATTAATATTAGGACTATTAGAATCAGGATGCATAATGGTATGGTGAGAACTTTTGAAGACGATACATGCCGCATCTAAAGAAAAATCTAATCTCTTTGGAAATTTCAAATAAGAAGCGTTATTGATGTATTCTTGAATGTAGAATCACTCGTGTCGTCAAATATATATTAATAATTATGAAAGGCATCCAGATGATTAGTTTATATATTTTTCAAGATATGACAATTATTAGTGCTACTATGGCATCATTAGAAGAGTCAGATACGGTCACTCTAAATACATGAGTCCCAATAATTCACTAACTCTGTCACCTTCGCTGTTTTTCCATTGAGATAGGACTTGCAAGTTTCATATGACTTGAAATCTAAAAAATATCAAAGAACCCATCATTATGTAACTTGTTATGTTTTTTCTCATCAATATGGCTAGCCTATAATGCAACAAGTATGATTCATTTGTACTTCAAATTTTTACTCGAGGTTTGAAAATTAGGTATTGTGCTTGCATTCAAAATATTTATGCAATTATTTAAAGTACCAAAACCAATAAAGTTATTATGATTGAAAATGTTCATAATATTTTTCTCCAATGTAAATTTGTACCTTTATTTATATAATAAAGAGATAGATATAATGTCGCATATCATGTTTGGTACATAAAAATAATTAGGAAAAATTAAAATAATGAAGTTTGGTAATAATTGGAGATATTCTCCTACAACTACAACATCAATGCTTAGTCATGTTCCAACTTGTAGAGTCATCTCTTCTTCTCTCACTCTTGCGTATTGTCTCAACACTAGTAAATAATTACAAGTAAAAAAAAGTAGCTCCAGTATCCAATTACCAATTTGTAAAAACCTAAGAGTATATTTTGAATGATAAACACATTTAAAAGTTTAGGCATCACTATATGCCTTCATTTTTCAAGGATTCCAACTAGTCCTTGTAATTTCTCTCATGTTTCCAGACTTTTGGTAAAAGTAGCATTCACCATTTGCTACGTTAGCACTCTCCCCATTTACCTTCTTGACACCACTCTTAGGCTTAGAGGACTTATTTTTCATCGTGCCTCTTGTTTTGGAATGAGAAGAAGAGACATTTAGAATAATCAGTATCTTTTACTTCAAAGGAAACTCTCTATCGACCTTAACATATTGAGCAGTTTTGGAAAGGTGCATTCTAATGTGTTCATATTGTAATTCGATATGAACTTAGAGAATGTAGAAAGAAGGGACCGCAAAAATATATCAATATTTAATTTATTATCTAATACAAATCATTACTATTCTCATTCCTCAATGAATCTAACCATCCTAAAGATTTGGTCTGAACTGGAGTTCCATCTACCATCTCCATTTAGACAATTTGCTCAAAGTGTTAAATCATGCGATTCGATGTTGCTCTCCTTTTAACTCTTTTTATTTGGAGAAACATTGATTTAACATCCTTATTAATATGTCTCATGTATAACTCTTGACTCATGAAAGCAAGCACGCGGCACTTAATAGTGTTATGAGTCCATGTCTTGTATAGGTCTATGTCTACATCACTAAAATTCTCAATTGGTGGGTTGTGCGGAATTGCATTTAGAATGTATGTTAAGCTGTCATAAGTCACTGAAATCTTTATATTTCTAAACCAATCTTCATAATTAGGTCCAATGAGTGTATTCTATCCTAGGATAAGTTTTAGGCCACATATGAAGGTGCAAATTTAATTATATAGAAAGAGTTATGGTAACATAAAGTAGATGTTACAAGTAATTACTTTACTATTTATCTATCCATTATACTACTATTATTTTTAGAAAGTACCTTAAACACAAAACGATATGTGAAAATTAATTTCATAACTTTATAATGAAACTAGGATCCAACTATCATGAGTTTTATAACAATTATTCAGTACGTATGCACAACCAATAAAACACAAAGATAAACCAAAGAAACCAAGGTGACACAAGGAACTTGGTAACTCAGTTCGGTGCGCATACCTACATCTACGGGGCCTCTCCCAGAAAATCAGAATACTTCACTAAAAATATCAATAAATACAATCACTAATATCAGATCTATACTAGGAGAAGCATACTCTCCCTCAATACAAACCACGAGGGGTGATCTCAGTCAACCCCATGGAGTAATCTATGCAAGCTCCCATTGCAAGCAAGATCCCCTTGCACAATCGACTAGATCAACTCTCTTGGTCCATACGTGCATAGCCGTCGGCCTCCGTCCTAGATGTAGAAAACCGCAAGATCGCCTTGTCTCACCAACTAGAATCAACTCCCTTGACTCCTACCTCTGGTAGCCGTCGGCCTCCCTCCCAGAGTTTTTGATCAACTTTCGCAGAAGCCGCTGCCTTAGCCGTCAAAGCCGCATGCCCTGATATACCCCGCTCCCCCTCAATCTGCGGGCCAATAAGAAAGGTCGTTCAATCATATCAGATGCAGATCGGCAGCCCATAATTTTCGGAACTACTTCGGGCAAGTGGTTCTACGTATCTCCAAGGATCTGATGAATAAAATATTGCGGGCAAGAATCTCTCTAACCGATTCAACAACAAAACCGAGAGATTGCAACTTCCAAATGTATCTTCAACAGAATATACCAGAATGCCTAAAAGAGATTATATAAAGATCTGGAGTAATCCACCTTTGATAATCGCTGAAGTCCATGATTCGATTCCAGCCTTCTGACACAGCATGTTGGACCTCATGTTGTATCATAACGTTCAACATAACATACAACATGACCAATAAATAAGATCTTTCATACCATATTTGTGGATTGATACCTTCAATCAAATCGTCAGCAAATCTTATGCATACCAGCATACAACCGAATATGTGGAGAAGATCTAAACAATAATGCAAGATCTGAAACTATCCAGATATAAAATCTTCAACCGCACATATCTTCAACTGCACATACCATTAAGATATGAAACCTTTCAGATTTTGTAACCACTATTTCCGGGTAAATAACTTCCTCTTTAATGCAGATATTCAGCCAATATTTCTAGGAATACTTCGAGTAAGAAATCCTATAGATCAAGGAACCATTTAACCATTTCGGGCAAAATGATTTAAATAAATCTCATGCGGATATTTTGCCCATAGAATAAGGATCTATTTCTGGTAAATAGAACCAATAAATCTCAGAATATTTCTTCCCATCAATTAAAGAACTAACCATATTCCCAAATATTCTCAGCAATCCTCCCATCAATTAAGGAACTAATTCGGGTAAGAAGAAATATAAAAATCTCACCAAGATATTTCATCTTTCAATTCTGGAACCCCCGAGATTCTAGGCTACAAATCAGATCTGAATCAGCAAGACAGATCTGCAAAACAAAACAGTATAACTTCAAACGAACCATACTCCAGATCCCGCATGTTGTACATAATGTTGCAACATTATGTACAACATGACTGCTCAAACTGCTCAAAAATAATTCTGATTCCACAAACTGAGCTCTCCAGATTTAGTGCCACTAATACCAACTTATAGCAACAGAAAAACAACCTAACAATCTCCCCCTTGGCATTATGTGGCACAACCCAAAGCACGGGCACCAACCAAGCACCAACCAAGCACATTCTCACCCTTTTAGCCACAATAAGCCAAAGCACACTCTCCCCCTTACTAGTAAAAATCCGAGCAGCTATCACCTCAGACGAGATATCCACTTCATACAGGTTTTGAGACAATAGTTGCTGAGAGATATGACATGGTTGGGAAGAGTTGGAATGCACATCTTGATTGCGAGTCTCCAACGGATCTTCTTTGAAGTCGACATTGAAAAAGAGGGAGTTGGAGAACTAGACAGAGCACCATGTCACTTGACAGAACTATGATGACGAAGAAAAGAATGAGGAACTTACAGATCTGGCATGGTCAAATCAGGAGCATGTGAAGCTGTATAGTCACCAGGTGCAGATGATGTGCATGTTGTGTCCTGCGTCACAGCATGATCCATGACATCAGGTTCAACATGAGCCAATGTTGCAACATCGTGTGCAACATTAGATGAAACATGAGCATTTGTTGCAACTTGGGAGCAACACTGGACGAACATTCCCAATACTTTTCAGTGGTCAACAGAAAAAGTGTGACCTCATCGATAACTTTAATACTTTTCAGCTAGCCTCCAATAATACACGTCCATATCTCCAATAGTTAATCCAAAGACAATAACTGAGACACTTCAAAGGCTCCCATGTCTCTCTCATTAGCAAAAAAATCCTCAGGCACAGTGGACATAGATGAAGAAAAATATAACTCGCATCTGATAGTAGGATGCAAGAAGGATGGAACAAAATCCAGAGTAGTAGTCAAGCTCTGAGAGGCCAAAAAGTAGCTGGAGAGTTGAAAACATCGGCGGTGTTGACAGAGAAGCTTCGGTGATCTGCATGTCAAAATTTGGAGACGTGGATGCGGAGGAACCCGCAAAGAGGTGAACAAAATTTGGGAACATCAGCCGAAATGGGTGAATAAGCTGTGATAGATGGATTAGCGATAGATTGCCGTGCTGGAGAGCATACATGCAAACATCCGATGGCGCTGGTGGAGCATGAGCGGCGAGAAGAGCAGCGAGGTAATCCTCTGATAATTCGGGAGGAAGATTCATAAGAATTTGGAACAGATTGCTCACATTGATTGTCGAGAAATGTCGAGTCTGGTGTCATAACATCTGCAGCAACATCGTTCAGTGTGGTATCTAATGTTGCAACATTGGTCACAACATGAAGTGTTTTCTCTGAAGCTGTAGTGTTCTTGTGATATAATTCAGACTTCCTGATCCATTGCTTCTTTGTCTTCATATCAGGGTTTCTAACATTTCTTCCTTCTGACCAGTGTCGCATGCGACTGAACCAGTTTCTCTCAGTATATCCTATGAACTTGCAGTAATTGCACACAGAACGACCACCTTTTATGCCTCTAATCTGCTTCTTCTTCTGATCATGCCCCTTGTGCTGACCCATTCTTTCAAGTTCTTTGGTAACTTGACTTCTTCTTTCAGCAGACACATTATAGAAAGCTCCTCTATTGTATCCCACTCTGGTGCGATCTGCTGAAATCTTACCCATGTTCAAGATATCTTCCAGCTTTGCTTTTCCAGAATTCCACTTATCCAATGTGCATTCAGCTTTCTCTGCCCCGAGAAGAACATTTCTGAAGTAGCTTTCCAATTCTCTACAGTTTTGCTCAACTTTCAAACATTTGATTTTGACCTCCTCATTCTCTTGCTTCAGTCTTTCATTCTCCTCCTTAAGGACTTTGTTGATATTGCAAATTTGCATCCACTTCTCAAACATCATCTAGTATGCTTTTTGGATATCATGCCACTAACTTCCTCATCGCTATCGACTTCAGACTCAGATTCAGTGCAGGATGTTGTACTTAATGTTGAAACGTTTTGTCTGACATTGGCTAGTTTGTTGCCAGATGTTGTTCCTGATGTTGCAACATCTGATCCAACATGACTATGTGTGTCACTATCTGATTATCCTTCCAGGATGGCTGTAAATGCAACATAGTTTCTGGTTATGTCCTCATCTCCAGCACTACCTTCCGATTCATCATCACTCCAGGTGCTTGCTAAAGATTTCCCTTTCTGCTTCTTGAGGGTATTGGCACATTCAGCTTGTATGTGACCAAAACCCTCACATTCTCTGTACTGTATCACTTTGCCTTTGTTCTTCTGATCATGCCTCTGAGTCAGATGACCGGTGTTCTTGCCTACAGACGGAAGAATTGCCAGCGCTGCATTGTTACCAGATCTGAAGTTTTGACCCTTGTTGCTTATCTCTTTCATCATTCTGCTGAAATTCTTGGTCAGCAAGGCATTGTCATCATCTAACTCAGACTCATTATCTGACTTAGAGACTTCATGAACTTCTGCTTTTAGGGCAACCCCTTTGTCCATCTGATTCTGCTTCAGATTCATTTCATAGGTCTGAAGAGATCCCATGAGTTCATCCAGTCTCATGGTGGACGTATTTCTGGCATCCTCAATGGCTGCAACGTTGGCTGAGAATTTGTCTGGAAGAGATCTCAAGGTTTTCTCAACTAACTTCTTTTGAGAATATTTCTTCCCAAGCTTGAAGGCCTAATTGGCTATATCTCTCAATCTCCCATTGAATTCGGTAACAGTCTTGTCGTCATTCATCCTTAGATTTTCAAACTGAGAGGCTAGCATCTGGAGTTTAGAAGCTTTTACCGCATTAGTTCCTTCATGAACATTCTGAATTATGTCCCAAGCTTCCTTGGCATACTCACATGTAGAGATAAGTTTGAACTGCTCTTCATCTACAGCCGAAAAAATAGCATTAATTGCTTTAGAATTGCACAGGGCCGTATGTTTTTCAATCCGACTCCAGTCTCTTGCCAGCTTGAGGTGTTCTTTGCCATCTTTGTCAATTTCGATTGGCGGTGTTCATCCTTCAATGACAGCGATCCATGCCTTCTCATCAAGGAACTTAATGAATGCATGCATCCAAGACTTCCAATAAGTGTAGTTTGTACCAATGAGCAATGGAGGACGAACAACGGAGGCACCTTCTCGTGTAGTCATGATTCAGGTACTGAAATCCAAGATCACACCCTCTTTGATAACAAAGTAACACGTGTGACCTGCTCTGATACCAATTGTTATTCAGTACGTATGCACAACCAATAAAACACAAAGATAAAACAAAGAAACCAAGATGACACAAGGAACTTGGTAACGCAGTTCTATGCGCACACCTACATCTGCGGAGACTCACCCAGAATATTAGAATACTCCACTAAAAATATCAATGAATACAATCACTAATATCAGATCTATACTAGAAGAAGCATACTCCCCCTCAATACAAACCGCGAGGGGTGATCTCAATCAACCCCGTGGAGTAATCTATGCAAGCTCCCCTTGCATGCAAGATCCCCTTGCACAACCAACTAGATCAACTCCCTTGATCCATACATGCGTAGCCGTCGGCCTCCGTCCCAGATGTAGAAAACCGCAAGATCCCTTTGCACCATCGACTAGAATCAACTCCCTTGAGTCCTACCACGGGTAGCCGTCGGCCTCCCTCTCGGAGTTCTTTGATCAACTTTCGCAAAAGCCGTTGCCCTAGCCGTCAAAGCCGCATGCCCTGATATACCCCGCTCCCCCTCACTCCGCGGCCCAATAGGGAAGGTCGTTCAATTATATCAGACGCGGATCGGCAGCCCACAATTTCGGGAACTACTTCGGGCAAGTGGTTCTGTGTATCTTCAAGGATCCGATGAATAAAATATTGCGGGCAAGAATCTCTTTAATCGATTCAACAACAAAACCGAGAGATTGCAACTTCCAAATGTATCTTCAACAGAAGATACCAAAATGCCTAAAAGTGATTATAGAAAGATCTGGAGTAATCCACCTTTAATAATCGCTGAAGTCCATGATTCGATTCCAGCCTTCTGACACAACATGTTGGACCTCATGTTGTATCATAACGTTCAACATAACATACAACATGGCCAATAAATAAGATCTTTCATACCATATTTGCAGATTGATACCTTCAATCAAATCGTCAGCAAATCTTATGCATACCAACATACAACCGAATATCTGGAGAAGATCTAAACAATATTGCAAGATCTGAAACCATTCAGATATAAAATCTTCATCCGCACATATCTTCAACCACACGTACCATTCATATATGAAACCAATCAGATTTTGTAACCACTATTTCCGGGTAAATAACTTCATCTTTAATGCAGATATTCCGCCAATATTTCTAGGATCACTTCGGGTAAGAAATCCCATAGATCAAGAAACCATTTAACCATTTTAGGTAAAATGATTTAAACAAATCTCATGCGGAATAAGGATCTATTTCTGGTAAATAGAACCAAAAAATCTCAGCAAATATTTCCTCCCATCAATTAAGGAACTAATCAGATTCCCAAATATTCTCAGCAATCCTCCCATCAATTAAGGAACTAATTCGGGTAAGAAGGAATATAAAAATCTCACCAAGATATTTCATCAATCAATTCATGAACCCCCAAGATTCTAGGCTACAAATCAGATCTGAATCAGCAAGATAGATCTACAAACCAAAACAGCATAATTCATATGAACCATACTCCAGATCCCGATGTTGTACATAATGTTGCAACTTTATGTACAACATGACAGCTCAACTGCTCAAAAACAATTTTGATTCCACAAACTGAGCTCTCCAGATTTAGTGCCAATAATGCCAACTTATAGAAACAGGAAAACAACCTAACAATAACCTTGACTGTCGCTGACAAGTTACCTTACACCATAAAAGGTAGATAAATATTTTGTTAATTACAACTCTTTATTATTTCTAATTATGATTTTAACCAATAATCATAATTAATTATCTTTAAACACAAAACAATATGTGAAAATTAATTTCATAACTTTATAATGAAACTAGGATCCTACTATCATGAGTTTTATAACCTTGACTGTCGCTAACAAGTTATCTACACCATAAAAGGTAGATAAATTTTTTGTTAATTACAACTCTTTATTATTTCTAATTATGATTTTTACCAATAAACTCATAACGAACTTGACTACTGCCAGCTTGTCATAAATTACTAGTCAAGTCAAAACCCACATATTTTTATTTAGTTAGAGAAAGGCATACAAATCATTGACCAATGCCAATAATGTTATATGTGTTTCTTTACTAAATTCATCTCAATATTAAAAAAATGCATCACCTATTATTACTGTATATGGATTGACTGTCGCTAATAACCATAGCACTAGTATGTAATTACTCAATATTTTTGAAATGACGAAGGGTTATGGGTACTTCTAAAATGAATTTTAAATATAGTAGACTTGATATATTTGAAAAAACCTAATAATGATGATTATAACTAAATTTAAATTTACACTAATTAGTTAGATAGTTCAGTTGTAATATAAGAGGGATGTTGTCTATCCTTACATTAGCGGAACCAGACCTTTTGTTTGGTGGTATCACCACATGTGTATAATTTTAGCAGGGGCACAATACATATACAAACTAGTCATACCCCGTGCCCGCGGGCACGGTTCAATTAAGATTTTCCCCCGCAAAATCTATGTTCCCCAAAAAATTATTTCCACGGTCAAAATTGCGCGGAACAACAAATTTGCGTAAAAATATTTAGCGACATGGACGCATTCGGCGTAAAACAACAAATTCGGCGCGGAACAACAAATTAGTGTAAAAACATTTAGCGGGCGCCTTCGGCGCGGGCGCGGTTCAATTAAGATTTTCCCCCGCAAAATCTTTGTTCCCCAAAAAATTATTTCCACGGTCAAAATTGCGTGGAACAACAAATACGCAAAATCTTGAGCTTCCCTAGACAGCTTAATGCTGGGAGAGCAAGAGAAGGCCCATTCCTCTATTTTGTTTTTTTCCAATTTCCAAAGCGCGCTGACAGCGTAATCCTGCGTACTCTTTTTATCCACAAAAAAAGTTGGACCCACAAAAATTTAATCCCAACCGTTCATTCCCCAATAATTAATCATGGCCGTCTTTCTATCAACCACTTTGTCCTAGTCAGCTTGACCTATTCAGCCCTAGGAATCAAAAATCACTGTCAAATATATAATATAGTCATAACCCGTGCCAGCGGGCACGGTTCATATAAGATTTCCCCCCGCGAAATCTTTATTCCACAAAAAATTATTTCCATATCCAAAATTGCACGGAACAACAAATCGGTGCGAAACAAAAAAATATTTAGTGGCACGGGCGTATTCGGTACGGAACACTAAATCGGCGCAGGTGCATTCGAAATGGAAGAAAAAATTCGGTACGGGTGCCTTCGGGGCAGAACAATAAATTCGGTGCGAGCGCATTCGGTGCAGAACAATAAATTCGACGCGGGCGCTTTCGGCGCAGAACAACAAATTCGGCGAAAAAAAATTGCGAGCGCCATCAGCGCAAAACAACAAATTTTGCGAAAAAAATTCGGCGCGGACGCCTTTGGCGGATAAATCTTTGTTCTCCAAAAAACTATTTCCACGGCCAAAATTGCACGGAACACTAAAGAAGCGTTAAAATATGTAGCGGCGTGGGCGCCTTCAGTGTGGAACAACAAAGTCGGCGCATGCGAATTTGACACGGAACAATAAATTCGGCACGGGTGCCTTCGGCGCGGAACAAATTCGATGCAGGCGCATTCGACGTGGAACAACAAATTTGACATAGAACAACAAATTATGCACGGGCGCCTTCGGCGCGGAACAACAAATTCGGCGAAAAAATTTTGTGGCCTTCGTGCCTTAGGTGCGGACACCTTCGTCGCTCTCCCCAAAAATTATTTACCCTCGAAAAGTTTTTAAGGCATGGGCACATTCGACGTAGGCGCCTTCGACACGGCTGAGAGAGAGAGGGAGATCCCCCAAAAGCTTGGGTCAGATGAGTATTTTTCCACCAAAAGTTTTGTTTTCAAATACAAATTCCAAATTTTTAAGTGTTCAAACCAAATTTCAATTTTCAACCTTTCCCCGCAAGTTTCACCCCAAAACTTATCCTAGTCATCATGCTCCATCACTATGGTGTTATTCAACATTATAGTATAGTCATAACCCGTGCCCGCGGGCACGGTTCATTAAAGATTTTCCCCCGTGAAATTTTTGTTCCCCAAAAAATTATTTTCACAGCAAAAATTACACAGCTCAACAAATTAGCGTAAAAATATTTAGCGACACGGGCGCCTTCGGCATGGGCGCGGGCCCCTTCGGCGGGGGCGCATTTGATGCGGACATGTGCCCTCAGGCATGGTTCATTTAAGATATCCCCTCAAAATCTTTGTTATCCCAAAAAAATTCCCCCTCCAAAATTTAAAAGAAAAAAAATTTTGCGGGCGCCTTCAGTCACTAAAGGGAAACTGTATTCTCAGACTGCAAGCTCTCATTTGGACTACAAAGATGCACAAAATCCCATCTGTGACATTTTGATATTTGGGGTGCAACATCAATATTGGCAACATGATTTTGAGCAATAAAAATGGATTACAATAGTCAAAGCATGTGTTTGCAGGTAAAGCTAAAAAAATCCAAGCAAATATCTATGTCCAGACTCTAGAGGCTCCATCCCTTGACTGGTCGAGGTCTGAGACTACTTCAAATTTGTTTCCCCTAGAAGATGAAAAAAGCACAGATGATGTGATAGAAAATATGAACAAAGATTTATTTAACAATGAAAAGGTTAAGCAATGGTCGTTCTGCAAAATAGCAGGAAGCCGCATGAACATAAAATCACAGTAGTTGCAGCAAGAGTGAAGATTCTTCAAGAGTCATGAACACCACCACTAAGTCACATTTCCATTACTGGATGTGGAAAGAGCAAGCACGATGCCATTATCACATAACACAAAAAGTTATCACAAAGTCACATTTCCATTACAGATTTTTATGCACGCTGCCATTATCACATATCACAAAAAGGTATCATTGATTATCTCACAAAACAATTTCTAGCATGTAAAACATGGGATCAGTTTCAACAACAATTTCCCTACAAAGTTTGAAAATGGAAAACCAAAAATAATTAATTACAAAGAGTTCTATCAATGGTGTCTTAGGTCTGGACCCATCAATACAGCTTGGTAGATTGATTGGAGAAATCTTTACAGCTTGAAGTAACTTTCTTGGGCCTGAGTTATATAACCTGCCTGGGCTATCGATATAACCTGCCTGTTAAGATCTTTACAACTTGAAGAAATATTTACAATGTCACATCTTTACAACTATGAGAAAATTGCAAGTGCAAAGAGCAGCTGTCTCATAGGTGATTGGCCTCTGCCCTCATTAAGATCACCCTCTGCCTCTTGGTTGTAGTACATGTTGCTGATGTCTAAGCTCAGACACATTGCTTCACCCTCACTGTTACTGTATTGATGGCTTGGAGGACCACACCCTAAGAAATCCATGTTAATCAGAGAGTGATCTATAAATTTCTTAATGAAACACAAAAATATCTTGACTCAGATATATTATCTTGAGTTAAGTTGGGTATCAAAAAATATTCAATTTTTTTTGATACCAATTATGCAAAACTGCATATTCAATTGGTGCATATATCATATACAATTGGTGCATATGCACCAATTTAATTGGTATATGATATGCATCAATTGGTATCAAAAAAATTGAATATCAGTTTGAATATTCAATTGGTGCATATTCAATTGGTATATCAAATCTCAATAAAAAAATCAGTTTTGCACACCCAATCTAAACACACCCAATCAGTTCTGCACAATTTGAACCATAAACACACCCATTCACTCATATAGGATGTATTCAGCTATTAAAATGCAGTTACCAAGTAAGTTGCATATCAAATCTGTTTGAGATTGCATATCAAATTTAGACAACCATCAATTTGAGATTGCATTTTCCATCTAGCATATATTTTTCCATCCATCATATATTGCCAATTTTCCATCCAATTTATAATTTCCCATTCAGATATTAGTTTGACTCATTATTAAGTATACACAATTCAAATTACATTAGAATTTCAGTTGAAATGTCATTGTTAGGAATTGCATTTGAGCTTAGTAGGAATTTCAGAATTTATTAATACTCAATCAACAAATATTAACATATCAACTCAAATTCATACTCATTATTGAGTATACACAATTCAAATTGCATTAATTCAAAAGATTACATAAATAAATTCTGTTTACATTTGATTTTATTTTGACTCGTTATTGAGTATACACAATTCAAATTACATTATCTTGAATTGAAAGTTTATCAAGTTGACATTATTTTGAATTGAAATCACAAGTGACAGGATCATTATCTTGACTGTGATCCTATCAAATTACATTATCTTTAATTGAAATTATTTTGAATCATTATTGAGTATACACAATTAAAATAACAAATTGAGTATCAATTCAAATTACATCATTTTGAATCATATGAACATTTGTTACTGGCACATATGAAAATGTTTGACAATTTTGTTCAAAAAAATAGAAACCAAAACACTTTATTCAACATGCATATTCCTTTGAATAAAGTATGCATGTTTTGAATAAAGTATGCCTGGCATATTCAATTTAATAGCAAATTAAATATCAACTTCCAAGCAGGATAATATTGGAGGGAAGTTGATACAATAGCAAACACATCCTATGGATATGCATTCATATAGACTAAAAAATTAAAGTGATGATATTGTTGGAGGGAAGTTTCAAAATTAAAGTGCTCAGGGATAGGAGGTTTTTTTGAAAAGTTTGGAATTGCCCAGATTTGGGCTCATTATCTACACTTTTTATCTACATTTTTTAGATTCTAGATTTTTATGTAGATAATCTGGAATCCTAACTTCCAAACATTGGTGATCATAACTTCATTATTTGGGCCCAGCTTTGTAACTTCATGTATTTAGTTTGATGATGATCCAGCAATATACCTCAAAGCAGCTTCATCTTCAATCTCTCCCTCATCTGCCCACCTTTGTAAGTTCATGTATTAAAATACAGTCCAGATTGTCTATATACCTCCTATCCCAGCTCATTAGATTCCAGATTTTTGAAATGAGCCGATATTTTTGAAATGAGCCCAGCTTTGTAACAATTCAATTTTTTTAGTCTAAAGCACTTCCAAACATTGATGATCCATAGGATGGTTTTGACAGGATCTTGATTTGTTTTAGTCTATAGCAAGATCCTGCTATGCTATTTGGCATGTTAGACTAAAAAAATTGATGCTATGCATAGGGTTAACTGTTATTCCATCCTGTCATATGCATATTTAGAAATTGGCAGGGTAGACTAAAAAAATTAAACTGGCGATGCTATTGCAATAAACTAAAAAAATTAAATATCAAATTCCAAACATGATATTTAACTAATTTCTCATGTCGTATGACAGGATGTGTTTGACAAATAATCCATTTAACAAAATTTCTTTTCAAAATTTCATTCAAATTCCATTCCATTTAACTAATTTCTAACTATCAACATTTCTGCATTTTTTGCACCATTTTTTGCCTGATATTAATGCTAAATTTACACTTCATTCAAATTCCATCAATATTTGTTAACTATCAACACATCCAGTCATATTCCATTTAACTAATTTCTAAATAACCAAATATGCATACGAAATTTTGTATCAGGATACTGCCAAATAGCAAAATTTCTAACTAAACTACATTATAACCTTCAGGACAATTTCAATATGAGCCATTTGAACTGGATTCAGGTCAATTTCAATATTCCATTTAAAAAATTGAGTATCAATTCAAATTACATCATTTTGAATCATATGAACATTTGTTACTGGCACATCTGTAAGCATTTTCCCTTATCCTCAACATTGGTTCATAAGCATCCTGAATTTCTCAGTCCTCAATGCTTACAATTGTTTTACATTGGCTTGGAATGCTGATAGCTGAATTTCTTAACTCAATCCTGAATTTCTCAACTCCATTAGCATACCATTGGTTTTTACATTCCATGAGTATTCCTATAATGAAATTTGAAATTTGAAATATATAGGCAAATATTCTCATGGAATTCCATATTCCATATCTTCAGAAAATTTGAAAGTCCATGCATTTATTGAACTTCATTTTCAAATGCCCAAATTCCATATCTTCAGAAATTTCATGAGAAATATGCTCAAAGTATATCAACATTCCATGAGAAATTTCAAATTTAAGAATTTAAGAATTCAAATTCAAAATTAAATTCAATTTCAACACCATAGTTGATTTTTCTCTCAAAAATTATATCAACATTTCATTTGATAATTTCATGTTATTGTCAACATTTTGAAATTAACAAAATCAAGCTCTCTTTCATGCAGGTATAATTTCTTGATAAATTCTAACCAATTTCCACAGGACACTTTCATTTTCATATGCTTAGACACTTTCATTTTGATAAATTCTTCAGTATTAACCAAATTAACCAAAGCTTGAGTGACCGAATATGTTGAGAATTTTGAGTGACCTCAGTCTCCAAAATTTTCAGTCTCCAATTTTCAGTCTCCAATTTGATAAATTCTTCAGTATTCACATTGCTTCTATGATCCTCAATCCAATATCAAACTCACATTGCTAATGGATAATTCCAATATCAAACTAATAATCAACATTGACAGGACACTGAAATTTAGGTAGAAGAGTAAATTGAAATAGCTACTGGGCTTAACATAATTTACAGGACACATTTTGTCAAACATTGCTTCAAACATTACTTCAAACATAATTTACAGGACACATTAACATAAATTGAAACTTGCATCAAACATTGCAGACAATTGCTCAAGATATCATTTGCAAAAAACTATCACAGATATCACTCATCAATAGATTGCAAAAGAATTGCATATGAAAAAAATTCCATATGTGATAGTTCAAAAATTGACAATAGATTGAGCTGATAACATTTGCAAATTTTAAATTGACAAAAAATGTGAGCTGCTTGATACTGTCAATGTGAGCTGCTCACATTTGCAAATTGACAGCTCACATTGCAAATTGACAGCTCACATTTTAAATGGACAGTATCAAGCAGCTCACAGTTGCAAAAAACTATCACAGATATCACTCATCAACAGATATCTACATTTGCTCAACGTATGTTTCTTCAACCCTCATCAATAGATTTGTATGTGACCTTTCCAATACAAAAGTTGGGTATAACCAAAAACATGTCCAATACAAAAGTACACAGTCAATTTGGATAACATTTTCAAATTGGGACATGTTTTTGGTTATAACCAAAATGTTATACACATATCTAAATTGGGTTATAAACATGTCCAATACAAAATTACAAAAGTCAAAAATTCAAATATTGGGTTATAAACATGTCCAATATCTCTAAATTGGGTTATAGCCCAATTCCTCATACAGGAGAGGACACATTGAAAATGTAACACAATTTCTCATATAACCAAAAACATGTCCAATACAAAAGTACACATTCAATTTTTCTCCATTACTGAATACACATCTATAACCAAAAACATGCCCAATACAAAATTACACAGTCAATCAATTTTTCTCCATACCTGAAAAACCAAACTCAAAACACCAAGCTGTGATGAAGCTCTAACCAAGGGATGAAGCTCTCACTGAGAGGTTGATCTGCAAGGGGAGTGTGGGTACATGATAATACAAAATTACACAGTCAGTAAAAAATTCAATTGGGGGAGTGATATGTTTAGCATTCAGTAAAAAATTCAATTGGGTACATGAAGATTACCCAATACATAATGAAGTCATGGGCAAATCATTATGTATTCAATTGAGTAATCTTCATAATTCAAGTTTAGCATTAAAAAATTAAAGTGATATATTTTTGATAAACATATTAACATGACAATATATTTGATATGGAAAACATATTATGAAGATTATGTCAACAATCAAGTCCAGGTTATATGAAAATTATGGGTCTTGGGTTATATGAAAATTCTGAGTAACCAAGTCTTGGTTACTCAATCTTCATATAACTCATTCTTGATTGTGTCTTGGTTGAATCTGAGTAACCAAGACTTGATTGAGTCTGAGTAACCAAGTCTTGGTTACTCAATCTTCATATAACACAATTAAGACTTGATATGGAAAACATAGTATGAAGATTATGTCAACAATCAAGTCCAGGTTATATGAAAATTATGGGTCTTTGGTTACTCAATCAGGTCCAGGTTATATGAGGATTGAGGTTATATATGAAGATTGAAAACATATCCTGAGTTATATGAAGATTATGTCAACAATCCAAGACTTGGTTACTCAGAATATTGGTTACTCAAAAAATTATGAAGAGTAAAAAATTTTGGGTACTCAATCAAGTCCATGTTATATGAAGATCACATCATCACTCAAAAAAATTTTCAACAGCCATATGAAAATTATGTCAACAATCATGTCCAGGGTTGATTGAGGATTGCTTCTATGCTAACCTGGACATTCACTCACTGAAATTTTTCAACAGCCATATGCTAATTTCCAGGTATGAAAATTAGCATTCTTCTATGCTAACCTGGACATTCACTCACTCAAACATATCTAAGGTTGGATAATCAATTTTTTTGATATATATTATCCAAGTTTAGCATTGATATCTATTATCCAATTTTTTTGATATCAATTTGTTTGAGTGAGGATATCAAGTTTAGCATTGCTTCTATGCTCTGCTATGTTTCAAAAATTACACATTCAATTTTTGAATCTCATCCAGTCCAGGTTTTTTTGAATTATCACCAATTCTTAATTTGATATGCCTGAGTTATATGAAGATTATGTCAACAATCCAAGACTTGGTTACTCAGAATATTGGTTACTCAAAAAATTATGAAGAGTAAAAAATTATGAATTTGTCCTGCAAGCTTGATGTATTTTCAATAACACTCACCCTCCACACTCCAATAATACAGCAACACTAATTTTTATCATTCAACCAAATTTTGCAAACTGTACAAAGAAATGAAGAACACAAAGTGTGCAATGAAAATCCTGTCAGGCAATCAAAATTTTTGAAATTGCATCCATGTAAAAAACACCAATTTCAGGCCTATCTAAATTTACAGTGTGCATTGGTGGTAATCAAAAGTTTTGAAATTGAAAAAGTGTGCATTGGTGTTTTTTACATACATGTCAACATTCAATGAGAATTTCAAGTTAACATCCAAGTTCTCATTGAAAATATTGATTGCCTGTGTTGTGAAAATTACATCAATGAGATTCTCATTGAATGTTGAAATTCTCATTGAAAATACATCCAAGTTCACATTCAATGATTGATTGCGGGGCAAATTGTTTGCAGGGCATTTGCTCCAAGTTCACATTCAATCATTGAATGTTGAATTTCAAAATGTGTAATTTTGATTGATTGCACATTTTTGAAACAATTATATTAGCATTGTCCTGCAATTCTATTTAGCATTGTTCCAATGTAAATGGAGTTTTATGAATATTCATGGAGTTTGAAACAATTCTATTAGCATTATTCCAATGTAAATGGAGTTTTATGACCAACTCAACCATATATGTAATTAAAATAATGAATCTATATATATCAGTAAACATGATGGAGTTTTATGACCAACTCAACCATATTGTCCTGCAATTCTATTGGATGACATAGGAATTGGTGATGTTCACCAAGTATAAACACAATTTTCAATCAATCCTGATGCTAATGTAAATAGAAAACAGAATATTCACTTGGTAATGTGAACAACTCACTTGGTGAACATACTCAATTCCTATTTACAGGATATTCCTATATAATGTGAACATACTCAATTCCTATTTACAGGATATTCTTATTTACTTCAATTTTCAATCTTCACCAAGTGAACATACTCAATTCCTATTTACAGGATATTCCTATATAATGTGAAATGTTCCTGTATAATGTGAACATACTCAAGCTTCACCAAGTATAAAAACAATTTTCAATCTTCATACATCATAAAAAAACAATTTTCAATCTTCAATCACTCAGTTATCACATATGCTACTGATAATAAAAAATATATGTCCTGTCTTTCAAATTGGATAGAGCTTCATCACCAAAGCAAAAATTTGTTAATAGCAATGAAAAAAGGCAAAGTTCACAAAGCTCACCAATTCACAAAGGATGTGATGAAGCCCTCAAACCCACAAAGCTCACCAAGAGCTTATCAAAATGAAAAATCTTATCAGCAAGCTCCCATCCAATATCATTTCAAGTATAATCAATAGAATACATAATGCTGGAATTTGAAATCTGCACAGGAAAAAATTCAATAAGCTTATGAAATCAAGTATATCAAGCATACAATTCATAATTCACAGGACACTTGCTCATTTGAAAATTCACAGGACAAATTTCACAGGACAAAATTCAAAATCCACAATTCAATAAGCATACAATTCATAATCTTCACATGACACATGCTTATTTGAAATCTTCATGTATAAGCTTATGAAATCAAGTATGTCAAGCATATTCAAAATTTGACCTTGCTCATTTGAAATCAAGTATATATTCAAAATTAAATATATTTAATAAGCAAGTATTCAAAATTTCAGTATATGCAATATTTATATGATTTATGGCATAATTAATGAGCACGTAGGAAAAACTGAAATGATTTAATAAGCAAGTATGTAAAATGAGCAAGTATTCAAAATTTCAGTATATTCAATTTATTCACCCAATATATTCAATTTCAGTATATGAAAAAAACATAGAGAATTGGTAATATTGAGAAAGTTGGGAATTTTGCATATGAAAAAAACATTTTCTTTAAACTCATTTCTTAAAATATTCTTTCAATTGCAATTGCACACTCATTTTGAATATAAAATTCAGTTTATAATCTTCCCACACAAATTTCCCACACAAAGTTTGGGAATATTGCATAGAGAATTCAGTTATTCAGTTATTTTTGAATATGAAAAAAACAATACTCAAGCTTTCATTTGCAAACTCATTTCTTAAAATATTCTTTCAATTGCAATTGCAAACTAATTTTGCATATAAAATTCAGTTTATATTGGGTGTATTGACTGAAATATTCTGTCAATTGCAAACTTAATTTATTCACTCAAGCTTTCATTTGCAAATTCAGTTTATATTGGGTGTATTGACTGAAATCAAATTCAATTTATTCACTCAAGCTTTCATTTGCAAACTCATTGCTATTTGAAACCCACATGACATTTGCAAATCCACAATTCAATAAGCATACTTGCTCATTTTTTCACAGGAGCAAGTGTCTATATTCACTCAATAAGCATTGTGAACTTTGAGGGCTTGAGGGCTTCATCACATCCTTGCTCATTGCTTATTGAGGGCTTCATTCACAGGAGATTGAGGGCTTCATTCACAGGAGATATTGTTTATTGAGGGCTTGAGGGCTTCATTCACAGGAGCAATATTCACTCAATAAGAATTGTATTCTTATTGCTCCTGGCATGTGGGTTTCACTCAAGCTTTCATCTTGCTCATTTGAATTCAAATTCATGATCTTCATAGGACACTTGCTCATTTGAAATCAAGTATCTATATTCAAAATCAAGTTTGAAATCTTCCTGTATAATCTTCATGTATAAGCTTATGAAATCAAGTATGTCAAGCATATTCAAAATTTGACCTTGCTCATTTGAAATCAAGTAATAAGCAAGTATGTAAAATGAATTTTGAGTCCTGTCATTGAATATGAAAAAAACAATTAAATCTATTGAATTTGAATTTTGAGTCCTGTCATTGAATATGAAGTTTGAATATAAAGTTTGAGAATTGCATATGAAAAAAACAATTTTGGGTCCTGTCATTGAGGGTGCTCTTCGTAAACTCATTTTGAATATGAATATAAATCTATTCAATAAGCAAGTAAGCAAGTATTGCATATGAAAAAAACAATTTTTGCAAACTCATTTTGAATAGAAAGTTTGAGAATTATTTTGGGTCCTGTCATTGAGAAGTGATGAAGCTCACCCAGCGTTGAGGTGGAGAGGAAGGGATGAAGCTCTCAAGCTCTCAAGGTGGAGAGGACATTTGCTCTGCTTGATGTGCTTGCATAGAGAAGAAGAGGGTGCTCTTCGTGGTGTGCTGCTTGGCGTATGTGAAGGAAGAAGAAGAGGGTGCTCTTCGTGGTGTGCTGCTTGGCGTTTGTGAAGGAAGAAGAAGAGGAATCTGGAGGTAGAAGAAGATGGAGTGGGAGAAATGAGATTAGCTGCGAGATCAAACTAATAATCAAAAGCCCAAAAAGTTCCCACACAAATTTTGAGCTGATGTGATCAAAACTCATTTCCCGCCAGAAAATTTCCCACACAAATGGTGATGTGAAGAAGGCAACAGATGAGTGTAAATTCAAATTTTTTAAAAAAAATTGAGAGTGAAGAGAAGGCAACGTGATGTGATTTGAGGGAAGTGTTTAAATTTTTTTTCAAAAGTCAATATCTCCTCTCTCAATTTCTCATCATACCCTATATACATACACACCAAATTACACATAACCCTCATCAAATTCAACATCACACCAAATTACACATAACCAAAACCAAATTCTCTTATCCATTATCTCTTATCCATTATCTCTTATCCAAAATCTCTTATACAACAATACACATATTCACATACAACAATACACTTAACCAAAATCTCTTATCCAATTTCTCTTATCCAAAAACCCATGATAACATCCCTGTTTTATAATATAGATATATATTCATACATACATATACATACATACATACATACATATTTTTTCTTTAATTTTTAGTGGGGACCCATTCACGCACACCTATGAGCCTATATCCGCTCATACGTACTTAAATATTTAAGTCATGTTTCTTACTTAAGTAATCTCTTTAAAAATGCCTTTGAAGATACCAATTTGAAAAGAAAAATTAAAATTCAGTGCTTTGAAGAAAACTATTGTAATTCTAATCTAAAATTTAGATTTCTGAGCTACTCCTTAATCTAATTAAATATTAAAAACTGTTTTCAATAATCTGGAAAAAAATATAATTGCATAAATTTTTGCTTAATAATTATGCAGAGCATGAAGTAACATACTACACTATTAGCTTAGAAAACTAACGATAAAGTAGTCATAGGATTCATATAATTTTTATGCAATTTCATGTATAAATATAAAATAATTAAAATTTTACTTTCATGCATATTATCGCACAAAAATATAAACCTGGATAAATTAAAAAATAAAGATTGTTATAACCGGGCTTTTGGAGGCCCATCTGTGTATTGGGTATCCACCCATTATGTAATCCTATTACTATAAATACATGGCTACGGGGTTCCGTAGCCGCCAAGTTTACAACACGTTATCAGCACGCTTGAAGCTGAGCCGAACCTCTGCCGACGGACGAACGCGACGCGAACAGGCTTCCTTCACCGAACGTCGCTAGATCCGGCGGGTAGGATCTAGAGGTAATTCTTTTCCCTAGATCTAAAAGCGTATGCGCATATGTTTAGATCCAAATACTTGGATCGATATCTTGATTAGTATAAATCTAATTTTTCTACCTAGATCTGCATGCTAAATCAAGTGTTTAATGAAAAATCGCCGTTTTTATTGTTAAAAATCATCTTTTTATGATAAAAACGCCGTTTTGAAGATCAAAAATAGATTTTTTTCCAATAAAAATCGGATTTTTATCATATTCTTCCCCAAAAACCATTAAACCCTAGGGGATTCTCCATCGCCAAGCAGCCGGAAGCCGCCACACGAAACCCCCCCGATTCACGCCGTCGCCGCCGCTCGAAGCGGCGGCACCCACCCGCCGCCCGAAGCGGCAGGCAGATCTGCCGCCTGAAGCGGTGGCTAGCACCCCCGCTGCTCGAAGCGGCGGGCCGAACCGCCGCCCGAAACGGTAGCTGGCACCCCCACCGCTCAAAGCGGTGGGTGGATCCACCGCCCGAAGCGGCGGCTGGCACCCGCCGCTCGAAGCGCCGACGGGCTAACCCTACCGCCTGCAGCGGCGGGCGGCACCCGCCGCCTGCAGCGGTGGCCCCCCCCCGTCGCCAGCAACGACGGACATGCCCCGCCGCCTGCAGTGGCGCCTCCCTCCCCGTGCGCGTGCGTGTCCGAAACCCTAGCCGCCGGACGTAGTCACACACACGCCCGAAACCCTAATCGGGTGCACGGGATCGCACGACAGATCGAACCTAAACACCCCAACTAGGGTTTGACCAATTTCATTTTTGAAATGTTTTTCAGATTTAATTACGACTTCTTTTTCGTTAAAAATCTGGAAAAATTACACGTTTTTAATTTATCGCATTTTTCGTTGGATTATCTGATTATCATACGTTTAATAATTAGGAAGATCCTGTGACCGCTCTGCCGTTAGTCAACTAACCTAACGGTGTATGACATTGCCCAGTGGTCCAATAATTATTTAACGAAAAAATTTTCATTTCCACTATAAAAATTCCTATGATATATTAAATGCCTATAGCAAAACTATATGTTTGCGATGAGATTATTTAATGTCTGCAGCATATTTTCATAATTGTTTCAATTCAGGTTAATTGAGCATAGCTTTTTAGTTTACAAGCTTTATATTATATGTATGATGGGCTCATGATATGACGATATTTTATGACAACAAACCAATAATGATTTCAAAAAGTTTAACATCATATCCTATTTGACAAAATGAACCTGGAGTTCAAAATCAATATGAACCTGAAGTTCAAAATCAAATCAAAAGTCAACACCCTTTCACCCTAATAAAAATTAACAAATACGATAGATTATGCGAAAAACTTTTATGCGATTTCTTTTAGAGATACGCATTCTGTGGTAAATAGATCTCTCAGATCTATGGTTTATATAAACCAATATTGACACCAGCAGTTGTCATAACACCGCTAAACTCTTTTAGAGTAATCTCACTTTACAAGGTATGATTCTTTAATCTAACCTTAATTTTAAGCGTACGCCCGAAGTCGTGTTTTAATAGATAGTGAGAAATTATAAACTTCGTAGCCACGTACTTGTTTCCCCTTGAGCATGATTCTATATCCACATAATACTTGAATAACTGAATAAAAATGGCCTGAAGACCATACTTGAGTTTTCAAATAGACTTTTGAAAGTCTCTCATAAACGGGAAAAGTGGAAATATAGAAACCAACTCATTTCTCTTGTTTATGTCTACTTCGTAAGACCAATATTCATTCTTCCTTATAAACAACAATAAGGAAGACTGAAAACAGGGAAAGTCTTGAATAAAAATGAGAAAGTGAAGATATGATGTACCTCGATATGGAGTATACAATGGCAACCCAATATCAGAGCAAAAGTTCTGATAAGACCCACAATGCTTTTTGCAACATGAATGTGCTTTAACTTATGCCATATAAAATATATACATATTTAGTCTAAACGACGAAAGTCAATTTGACCTTATGTATATTTAACTACTCCCCGAGGATAAATAAACTTTGAAAACAAATTTGATCTGTTGTCATAATATAAGTCTAAAATGAGCATAATTGTGGACGTATGTTTTCTTTCTAGAGCACACATCATACTATGAAACTTGTTGCTCTAACATAATTATCAGTAGTATTCTTTTGCAGTATATATGTGTTTAAATGAATCACTAATTATTGATTTCATGCTTTTTACACATTTTATTTTATTGTGGATGATTTGTCATCCTGAATACTCCTAAAATGAGGATGCCATTGACTCTCTTCACTTCCTTAAACAAATTTAAGATGATACACTATCATCATTAGAAGAATGAGACCTTTAGGCCTCTTAAGAGTATTTGAGAGATAATAGTGGACTTACACTCTCCCTCTATATGGATGATGATGTACCTTGGAGTACTCATCTATATATCCTCTTAAAATGGTCATAATCAAAACCTTGTTATCCAACAGCATGCCAGATTATTATTAATCACGACGGACATATTAACTTACTGGGATATTGGTTGGGCTTTTACTTACCCTCATACCACCCTCAAAATGGCGCAATGAAACTTATTCATCGGGATTAACCATCCTAGATGAATATATTCTGAGATCCCCAAACGGGGGAGGCATTACTGCACATCTTATAGATGGAGCCTTGACGGGTTCATATCCACTGTTCTATGCTAAACTTCATTGAAGTCGAGCTTATTGCGGATTTTTTTGGATAACACTGGGAAATCAATTATGTTTAACAACTGGAAGAAAATTGAACACCCTGAAGTTTTGTGTTCGCACCCAGAAATGGGTTATACCTAAATCATTAAAATGACTTAAACGGATTACTTATCCATTAAAAATCCATTTGTAGGTGATTAAGTGGGAACATGCAAACCATCAAAACGCCTCCTTAGAACCTATTTATATGAGCCTAATCACCTCATATAAACAGTTTCCGAGAACCCCTAACGGGGGAAGCGTTTAGAGCACATCTTATCGATGGTGCCATGATGAGTATACATTCACATATCACCACTATGGACCATCAGAATACCGAACTATTTATCAGAAGTAATTACCCCAGATAAATAGATTCTGAGCACTCTGAATAGGGAACGCATTTAAAATCACTTCTCCTAAGACGTGCATTGATGTGCCCTTTTTTTAAAGACTTGATGAGATCATGAAGATCCCTCATATTAATTCCCCAGCTTAGGTTCAACAAAAATACTATAATCATCCATGAGCCTGAAGCTCAATTTGACCATTTAAAACATTAATACCTATGATCTGATTATCATAAATAGTGATGAGATCCTAAAGATCCACACTTATGAAACTGTTAAACAGTTATCAGACATAGCTACTGACAATATAAATATTATCAAATTCACACATCCTTGCTACTAAAAATCCAGATAAGATTGACATACCAAATATAATGGATGCAATCCACCAGTAGCAGAAGTGGATATCCTCAATGGATGAGAGGACATACCACGACGCTCCAAAGCGAGAAATAACTCCTGGAGACCCTAAAACAATACCACCACAGGAAAGTGAGCTCATCTCCATATCCTCTCCCTTTCCAGAACCTCCAGAAGAGATGAATCTGGAATAAATTGAATAATATACGTACATGGAGAGGTATTTGGATAAAACACACTAGTCAACAATTACTCACATTTAATTTTGCCATAGATATCGTTCCTAATCTCCGTTTCCTGAAGCAAACATAGAGACTTGGCCAGATTATGTGGAACGAAGCAATAATAAGTTGAGCTGGAATCACTTATGAAATGTGAAGTGTTTGGACCCGAAGTCCTGATATCAAAAGATATTAAACCTGTGGGTTATCGAGTATTGTATAAATAAATAAAATCGTATGCTATAAGCAAAACGCTATAGCTTAAAGGTTTATTTCGCAGAAACCAGGAAGTAACCATGTAAGATGAGCTTAACTCACTTACAAAATTATTTAACTGATGCATCAGGCTCTCTGGTCATGGTTGCGAAAACCATGCGATTTGCAAAGAAAAGTTTAGGCTATGTTGCTATGGATGATGTGACAACATACCTTACAGATTACCATCCTTAAGATGAATAATCATCCTGAAGATGAATAATCATCCTGAAGATGAATTATCATCCTGAAGATGAAACTATCATCCTGAAGATGAATAATCATCCTGAAGATGAAACCTTCATCCAGAAGATGAATAATCATCCTGAAGATGAAACTATCATCCTGAAGATGAAACCATCATCCTGAAGATGAATAATCATCCCAAAGATGAAACCTTCATCCAGAAAATGAATAATCATCCTGAAGATGAAATTATCATCAAGAAGATGAAATTATCATCCAGTTGATGAAGAAACATAGATAATCACAATCCACTAATACACCTATTGGTTGTATGTATGCTCATTAAACCCCTTCCGTTCGCTAGAAGAGGGGAAGGATATCCTAGGTCCTGAAGTGCCTTACTTAAGTGTCTTTTGTACACTCCTTTATCTGGCAGTAAACCCTTTAACCAGATACAGTGCATCGCCCGCAGCGCACCACTGGACCAGAGATATGTAGCATCTGCGCTACCTCCAAGGGTCAAGGATCATCCAACATGTTAAATGTATTTGTAGATACAGGTTATAGATCATCGCAATGACTACGACAAAGGAATGACCAACTCCTGAAGACCAGCAAAGAGTGTTTCCAAGGAAACATCAATCCCACCATCCCGAGAGGCTCATCGATCCAAGAATCAAATTATAAGTACGCACGGCCAGGTCCTACAGTACCTCGTAGACATAGTGATGAATGGGTCAGTGACGTGGTGCTACCTACCGAGTCTGCAGACCATTCCTCTTCAGAAGAGCTCCCTCAGATTCAGTAGCTGCTATAGATGAGAGATACTTGTATAGATGAGCAATGTCTTATATAGATGAGCGATGCCTTGTACTTTGTACTTATTATCGGAATACTGTAAGAGATTGATGTATAGTTGCCTATGAGATCTACAAGCCTGCAGCCTGTACAGGTCAGGGGGAGTCAAATGTAGTGTTGTACTCTTTTCTCTTAGCTATTGGTTTTTCCCACTGGGTTTTCCATAGCTAAAGGTTTTAACGAGGGAACCTCATTGACTCTGGATCCAGAAGTATCCACCCCCTAAATACTCCCACTAATCAGGGAAAGTTATGAAAAACTGTACTCTTTTTCCTTGGCTATTGGTTTTTCCCACTGGGTTTTCCATAGCTAAAGGTTTTAACGAGGCAGTTATCCCTAACTTAGGACCCAGAAGTATCCAACTCTGATGATATCCATCAATCATGGGAAGTTACAGAGACTTGTACTCTTTTCCCTTAGCCACTGGTTTTTCCCACTAGGTTTTCCATGGCAAAGGTTTTGACGAGGCAAGAAATTTTAACTTAAGATCCAGAAGTATCCATACCCCCATAGTCAGATAAACTCTACGAACGCTGAAGCGCTCATATACGGCTTAAAACAATGGATGGATAAGGGGAAGTGTTATAAACGGGCTTTTGGAGGCCCATCTGTGTATTGGGTATCCATCCATTATATAACCCTATTACTATAAATACAGGGCTACGGGGTTCCGTTGCCGCCAAGTTTACAACAAAGATAAATTATTTTAGCTATAAAATTTTATCGAATAAAATTTCAAGTTTCCATTAAATCTAAATCTACTGCATAAAATTCAATTTACAAATCTAGCATGTAAATTAAAAAACTTTAAAACAATTCTAGAACTGATTAATTTGATAGAATTTAATACAATTTTAAGTAGAACACTTCTAGAACTCCTTTATCAAATTAAGCAGTTCTATCAAATTAAGGAAACTTGGTAGTAGAACTCCGTAATCAAATTCTTATATCAGTAGTAATACCTAACAATGACTATACTGGAGTTGATCAGCAGAAGCTAAAGTGTAGACCTTCCACAGGTAAGATTATTTAAAACATCTTAGGTCTAAACCGTGACATGCATCAGCCACCACTTAAGAGTTTTTCTTGATAGTAAAAGTATGTTATCTTGAAGAAACATCTTGGAAAGTCATTCTGTAAACTTGTTCTCTAACAAGTAAATGTGCACTTTCTCATGATATCTCTATATCGAATGGCTATGCAACCAGCTATTATCTTATATTGATATTTATTTAATTAGGAAAATTTTGGATTGTGCTTAAATGGATTAATTAGTCCTCATTACTGTAATCTAACTATGATCCTAATCTCCTCACATAATCTAAGGAATTTATTATTGCAATTATATATATATATATATCTATATTATAAAACAGGGATGTTATCAAGAGATTTTGGATAAGAGTTTATGTATATGAGATACTGGTTATGAGAAAATGGATAAGAGAAAATGGATAAGTGAATTTGGATATGTTTGCTAATACATATGTTTGTTAATAGCTTTTGTATTTGAGAAATTGCATATGAGAAATTGATATGAGATATTGGGTAAGGTTTGTATGTTGGGGGGAAATTTTGTTTGGGAAACTCAAATTTTGAAAACTCAAAGGTTAACAAAACTTTGGGGGGAAAACAAAAAGGGAGGGAAACCAAACTTTCTGTACTCCTAGGAAAACCCCCTTCAAAAAATTAAAAAAAAACCCACACCATAAACCCACTACGCTCCAAACCCGCCCGCACCAAAGGCTCAGCAATATCTGTCTCCCTCTCCCCAAAAGATCTCTTTCAAAAAGATCTCTCTCAAAAAAATCTCAGTGTGAAATCTCTCTCACTCAACAAATCATGTTCATCGTGGTGTGCTTCTGCGCCAAGAGATTCCATGTCTGGTTCACTAACCTCCACAACTCCATCAGGGACGATCACTATCTCATTGGCTGGAGGCTGCATAACTTTGGAGAGGACCGCCAGGGCAAGGGCAGTGATAACGAGCAGCCATCAATCGTTCCACAGATCCAGGGCGACATTAACCCAGAACCTGAATCTTGCTTCAAACCTCAACAGATCCAGGGTGATCCACTTCCACACCAATCTCGCTTCATAAATTCATACACGGCTCCTTCAAACCCCCAATCTCGCTTCGTAAATTTCAGTTTCTGATGCATATTCTCATTGATTTTTCAGGCAAATCAAAGCTACAGT
The DNA here is from genome assembly GCA_030789695.1 of Scilla litardierei. Lineage (NCBI taxonomy): Eukaryota > Viridiplantae > Streptophyta > Magnoliopsida > Asparagales > Asparagaceae > Scilla > Scilla litardierei. The sequence goes on from CM061140.1 coordinate 77,129,888, forward strand.
CCTTTGCAAACAAGCCCTTCTCCTCAAAACCCCATCATCAAAGAAGCCGTAGCAGTGCCAGATGTTCTCCCTGTTCCCAAGCTGAGGCATTTTCTTAAAGCATGCAAGGTGTTTGTTGAAATGTCTGTGAGAAACGAATTGTTGATTATTTCTAAATTTTGGTTACAGAGAGAAGCAAGGGAACGCAAGTTTTAGTAGCTGTAAGAAGAAGGTTATATTATCCTGTGGATGTGGCCCGGTGAGGGGAATCTCGCTGGAGCTGCAGAAGGAGGAGCGCGAGCGGTGCATGGACTTCGTTCCCAAGACGCCGCCATGCAACCTGTCTACGGTGGGCACCCGGGTTTTGATGGGGAAGGAGGAATTAAGACAGTTGGGATTTTCTAATAGGTAATATGTCTTTAATCTGCTTCCTTGGATCTTTGAGATCTGATGCTTATGTGTTTTTGAGCAATTTGGTATTTTTATAGGGTTTGTTAAAAACTGTCTGTGATACGGTTAAAAAATAATCAATCATGCATGCTGGTTTTGATTGGTTCAGTAGAAAGATCCATTGTCATCCATATTTCGGTTTAATGCCACTTTAATGCATAATGCAGTCAAGGGTTAGCATGTTCATACTGCTCAATTAAAATTATTAGGTTATCGAAATAGTATTGTGCCGAGTTAGATTACTACTATTTACTTGAGGGAGACCATAGTCCAAGCTGCAAAAAATTGGAATTATATAATTGATGTTATGAACTAGAAACAGATAAAGAAGCCCCAAATATTCCCTAATTTCTATGTAAGTGGAGCAACAATCCGAGAACATTTTATTTGAGTAAATATTATTTATTAGATTTCTCAAGTTGTAAAAATAAGTGTGATTCCAAGATAGCCATCAGCCATCAGCCATCAGCACCGGTCTAACATTTTATTTTATTTGAGTAAATGCATGTTTCATTTACTGCTAAAATTTCTACAATGTATCTATCATTAACTGCGTATTCGTTTACTGCGAAAGACTTAATTCAAGTGTTTTACTATTATACAAATTTTGTTTAACTTAACTGTTTAATTTTGTTTGAGACTAGATACAAACCTCAAATGGTCGAACTAAAGGTGTTTACTATTATTTTAAACTAAGGTACATGCCCACAAAGCCTGGTTATTTTTGGCATGGTGAAGAAGCCAAGAGACACATTATTAATCAAATAATTAGTCTACTATGCGTTTTAAGCTATTCTTGATACTTGCTTCTATTGCATTCCCTTTTTCTGCCAAAAAAGCAAACTATATGCACGAAAACCAATTATACATGACCATATTCTGATATGTGAATGGTGAAGAGTTACTGTCTCCATGTATGGGTTTATTTACATACGTTTTCAAGGCACATCAAACATGTATTACTGCTATTATGCATGAACTCATTGATAACCTAAACAGAACTACTTTATTTATAGATTCTTCGATAAATGATCAGAAGGTTATGATGCCAAATTTGTAAGGACATCATGTCAGATACCCTTTCTCATTTCTTTTTATTGTTCTATGCTAATCGATTAAGGGTTTGTATTTGATATATTTTGTTGTGTATATTTCAGAGTTGAAATTATTGAGGAAAAATTTATTTCTTTCTTCAAAATGTTTTTTGATAAAATTCTTCCTAAATCTCTTTAATCTCTGGTATGCTATATTTTCATGGTTGTAATTTTGGTGTTCCGATTAAGACAATTGTCTCTGCCTATTTTGGAGGAGGCCCAAAATGGCTCTGTAACTATGCATCCACTACAATTAGGACACCTCTATATAGAAAGGTAAATAGTTATATATTCTCTGGCTTTTGCTATTAATATTTCTCGAACTTATTTAAATTTATATTTCTCAAGTACAGTTAAATTGTTAAATTTAACTATATTCTTCAAAAAAAAACATAGCTGGAACGTATTTATCACTGCAACCCTCCATATTCCTCTTATATATTTTCAGGTTTGATTTGAAATTGTTTAAATCGAGAAATTTTGTGAAATCTCAATACCGTTGATCTATGAAGCATGGAATGTAAGTTTTAATTCTTTCCCCTCTCTTTGTCATGTAATTTTTTGGTTCAAAAGTTGGGGCTTTAGCTATGTTTTGTGTAATCTCATTCTCCAATATTATGTAATCTGATATGAATGTCCATAAGAAAATATATTATTCCTAACATATGTATGTTAGGTGCTCTTTCATTTGTTTAGCTGATTTTCCCCTTTTAAATAATGTTTGTGAGTGGAAGTAGGAAGTAAGATATTTAGTTATTTAGCCCACAACACCAAGATATTTAGTTATTTAATCGCATGATATTATGTTCCGCCATATTGCCGTGGGAAGCATCATTTGAGGTTTCATTTTTGTGCCAGGGAAAACCTGATCGGCCCCCGATAAGTATGCTAACCATTGGTCTCGCTTTTTACAGTCATGCCATAGGTCATGCACTAATCTTGATAGTTGCAATGAATTGAGACCCCAAAGCTGGGATTTTAAGCTATTTGCATGCTCTGAGTGGCATTTATATCCATGCGAAAGCCGTTAGATCTTTATCTAATTCTACCTTCAAAGTTGTTTATGAAATGCTCAGTGACTTTGATGCTTTCAGCTCTTCCTCCGAACTCACAAGTGTGTGTGTTTTTGCATAAATATGTGGAAATATAGATTTAGTCATTACTACCTTTCATGCAATTTGTTTTAAGAATCTGTACATTACTCTTTATGAAATATTTAGCAATAGGATTTCCTTCCGGGCATTTGCTAATTGCAGAACAACTTTCTTTCTGTCTTTTTCTCTGATCTCTTTTGTAATTTTGTTATAACTGTTTGCTTTCAATATGTTGGTGTTGTTCTGGGAGATAGTTAGATCTCACCTGAAGATTTTTTCGGTGAGTTTTGAAACTTTTCTTTTGATTTAATTTCAGAAAGTTTCAAATCATTCAAAAGTTATAGAACCTGTGAATCAATTTGTGGTGCATATGCAAATATGGATATGTACCCAAAATTATCATAATCAAATTGTTCATAGTTTGAATCTTTTGAAACAAAAAATGCAAGTGCTTCGGCTAAAAGTGCTACGTCTAAGAACAACACTTCGAGAATCGATGAGCCTTATAGCTGAATGAAAGGATCTTTTCATCCATGTCTCGGAGATCAACTGTTGCAAATCCTTGGCATGATCTTGATGTAGGTAATTACATAAATTTTATTTCAATTACTTCACATTTATAAGGCATCTTACACAACCCACCAAATTATATACTACTGCATGTAGGTCCTGAAGCCCCCTACTACTTTCACTGATGTAATTTCTTTTACTCAGCATTTTAAGAATTTAGGAGTTAGTAGATGGTTACTCAATTTCTATTACCAGTAAATGACATCTGACTATATAATAGCATGTTTTTACTTGCCTATGTGTTTCTATTGAAGTCCTTTGTGCTAACTTGATGTTGAAAGCATCTTTCCCTTGAAGTTAAAGTATCGATGACAACTTCAAATTGACTAAAAAGTAGAAATTAATAAAACACTTAGCATAAATTTAATTTGACAAACAGATACCCTGATGAAGATGACATTTCTCTAGTTGTATTTTCTCACAAATTTGAATGTTGGCTCTAGATATTTTTCCAATTGAGTTGAAATGAATTTCAACAAGCTTTCCCTTGCATCATCCAATGAGTAACAAATTATTAAAAGAAATTAGTTTTGACGGCGCCAGTGGTGACGACCCGACCATCATCGGCCGCCACGTCTGCGGTAATCCAACACTGATGCTTGATTGGGATATGTTTTGAGTGAGAGGTAGCTAGCAGGCATGTCATCATGCTGGGTAAGGTGGGTGGGTCTAATGATTGAGTTTGGTTGGCTTTATTTTCTTAATGTTCTAAATTTTTGATTTTTAATCTTCTAAATTTCATGGTATTCTTTTATATGGACATATAAACTCAAGTGTATGAGATTTACTTTGGCATTTATGAGGTCAGTTTGAGCCAGGATGAGTTTGACAGGCTGCACCATGACCTTCTTTCCCAGTTTGACCACGACATCAATGGAAATGCTGCAATTTAAGGATCTCATATACTGGCACGAAGCTAAAACAAGTTACTTCAGCAACAAAATTTATTTGAAGACACCTACAAATTGAATTTTTTTGTATGGGGAATGAATCAGTATATGCAACGTTGATTTTTGCTAGAAAACATTGTCGACAGGTGCTAACACTGACAATGATGTAGAATTATAGGAAATTGAGGCAATTCGGTTCCTTGGTCTTGATCGGTTCGGTGGTGTGTATTGCAGGAAACGTTCATGAGATCGGATCATTCAGTATCAGCAGCTTAAAAGGCCACAATGAAAAGCACAACAAATGCCTCAACTACTTTAGTTCCCTCTATGGATCAATGCCACTGGTAGAAACCAACATGAAGGCTGTGGATGCACAAAGAGAATGGCCCTGGTAGCGAACCAATTTAAGGGATTCATGAAGCTGACAACACAGTTTTGGTTAATTGATTAATTCTTATATTTGTTTTACAGTGTGCTTATCCACAAAGAATCAACTGATGCTTGAATTTTGAAATATGATGGAATTCCATGCTCTGCTGCCTGTTTTCCTAAAAAAAATTTCCTTTGTGATCACATTGTCTTAGGGGGGTTAGAAGTCTGGATTGTAGCTGCAGTTATGTGGATGCTTGACTTTTGAAATATGATGAAATTCCATGCTCTGCTGACTGTTTTCCTTAAAAAAAATTCCTTTGGGATCACAGTGTCTTAGGTGGGTAGAAGTCTGGATTGTAGCTGCAGTTATGCTGACACAAGCACACACATACCCAAACTCCAGAGCATACACATGCATGTCACATAGAATGTAAACTCAATATTATGTTCCTGGTGAGGGAAGATATCATGATTTATGTTTAATGCATGTTCATTATTTTGTGGCACATCTCTTAAGCTGTTTACTTCTTGCTACTTATATTATTTTGATATGGAAACAGATTTGCAACAAGCGAAAGACAGTGGGTTGAACCCCAAGTTGAGAATGCTAAACAACAGGCTATTCTCTTAATGCTAAAGTCTCAAATATCCTCAGCTGAAGCTCACATACATCGTGATGTTCATTCTCTTAGGTACCTTTCTAATTGATTTTTTATTTTATTGTTGCTTACACTACTTACTGTTTAAATATGGTATTTAAATGATGTTCTATGCTAATACATTATTTATTCCATCAACAATAAAATAAAAAATCAATGGACTTTTTACAGGCTGTTAGTGTTTGCAAATTCCATGGACTGCTTACTGTTTAAATTGCCATTATACTAAAAAAGTTGTTTGCAAATTCCATGATTCCATGGACTGCTTACTTTTTACAGGCCGTTTGTGTTTACAAACTGCTTCCAGCAACAATAAAAAAGTTCATGGTTTCATTTTACAGGCTGTTTGTGGTTTACAATAAAAAAGTTCATGCAAGTTTCAAATGACCAAAAAGATAACCAAAGAAAGAAAAGAAACTCCATAAAAGAACAAAGTTTCCATTCAGACGTTAGAGCCAAGTATTTCAATGAATTTGTTGGATGTTGGGGATCAAAATAATCAGATTCAAACATCCTTAATCCATTCATTCATCCATTCAAAATAAAAAATAGATTTTATTTTTGTCAAATTTGTTAATTCAAGTAATTTTTCACATGATCTTATATATTTAACAAACTGAGATGTTTTCTTAGATGTATAAGCTATTTGAACATCCAAACTGAAAAAAATCAAGTAGCCGTGGAACACAAAAATCCTGTCATATAAAGTTATTAACAACTTTATATGAGAACATGTAACGGCTTGAAAAAATGTTAATTAACATCTGAAAACCTGTATTTGTAGCTTGCATAGAACCTGTATTTCATAGAACCTGTTAATTCAAGCATTTCATAGAACCTGTTATTTCATAGTACATGAAATGCATAATATATTTACATGTTCTATGTAATATGCACCTGAAATGTATATTTATATTCTGAACTTGGCCATGAATTAACCTGGAATTAACCATATGAACCAGTTTGTGTGCATGTGTTACTCTGATGTGGTTTCATATGTGAATGATGGTTTGTTGGTTGCACAGGTTCTTTAGAGGTTGAATTGGCATTACCCTGACATTTACTGGAGGAGAAGATGCAGTGTGTTTGCGTGTAAAGATAACACCAGAGGAATTAGCAAGAGAAGTCTTGAGCATGTTAATGCAACTGTAAGCATGGACAGTTGATGCACCACCGGCTCGACGCCTGGCCTCGGACCACCAATAGCTGATGCACTACCTGTAAATTATGGATGTTGTATTTTTTATTTAAAGAAGTTGTTCATTTCTATGAATTTGAGTTTGTGAAGGCATAGATGGACGGGAAGATATGAAGCTCATTTGTGGGATAACAGTTGCAGAAAAGAATGCCAGGCTAGAAAGGGAAGGCAATGTTGTATATTCAAATGAGTACTCAGAAAAACACTTGAAGATTTTCCAATTTTTTGGAAGGCAAAAGTATTTTATTCATATAACACAAGTTTTTTCTTTGCTAATTTGTATGCAGTAGGATGTTAAACAATATGATTGGGTCATCAGTCAGAGGAATCTACACTATATGATCCCCTTAATTCCATTAATGTAATTGTTTAAGGATTTTTGGCTGTTGTATAGCATATGAAAATTGAATTTTCGATGCCTCTCATATGAAAGAATGTTGTTTGCCCATATGATATTGTTGACAATTCAGTACTATTGAAAAATTTTGAGTTTTGGCTAAGAGAATGGGATGAGTGATGTCTATCCACATGATCCACTCTCAAAATATTGAATGTTTGGGAATTGAAGCTCTGCAATCATTTTTATTTTTTTCTCCATTAAATTTGTTGTAACAGTTGCTACAATGACAACCATTTTCTGAATATCTGTGCCATAGTTAATCAATGAACCCGGGTAATGAAATTTATTGCTTTTTGGTATTTCTTAGACATTGGTATGCTCTATTTCCTCATGTCTCATACTTCTACTAAGGTGTTCATGTCATAGAAATATGACCTTTTTTGTAGTTGGCTAGGTATGTAAAGAAACTGAAAACAAGAAGTTAAAGATATCCTGATCGAAAGATTTTTGTGTTGAGTTATCTGTATCTTTTTGTTTGATTTAGGATTTTTATAATTTGTTGTGGATTCAGATCTGGATCGCGTGTGCATAAGCATATGAAACTGAAGCTCTCAACTTATGTAACTTATGGATATCAATTTCTAACTGAAGCTCTCACCTTAAACAATTTTGAGCATTGAGCAAATAAAACTGAAGCTCTCATTTCATTTCAATATCCATCAGTCAAATATCCAGGATTGCAATCCCCTGTCATACTATGCATATGAAATTGAAATTGAAAATCTTGGATATTAAGCCTATGGAGTTGAAATTGAAACAAAAATCCCGTTAAACAAAAATATTCTCAAGGCTCAAAAACTGATGGACAATGAGACTGATGGATAGGCTCAAAAATATTGAGCCTTCCTGTCAAGTGAAATTGAAATTTTTGTAACTGATGGACAATCAGTTTCCTATCAAAAAATCCATGGAAATATTTATAACTTATGGATTTTGAGCCTTCCCCTCAAAATATTGAGCCTTTCCATCCGTTTCAATGATATTGAGCCTATCCATCAATTTCAATTTATATGAAGGCTCAAAAATCCTGTTAAACAAAAACGGAAATCCATTGAAATTAAAATTGTTTCATATGCTCAAGGCTCAATATCCATGGATGAAATTTCAATATCCATCAGTCAATTTCATTTTAGTTAATATTGAAATTGGTTAAGATAAATGAGATAAATGAATATTGAAACTTGATTGAAATTCATATCAATACTCTGAGTATATATCAATGCTCTGTAAACATATGCTCAGTATACATCAAATTGAATAACTATTTTGAATAACTATTTTGGTATTTCATGCAAAGTTTGCTTAGTGCCACTCAAACTTATAGCTTAGTCCCAAGTTGACCCACTGAAACTGAATATTTAATGATGTATGAAATTGACACACTCAAACTATAAGTTATAAGTTTACAGAGCTATATGTTGACCCACTCATGCAAAGTTTACAGAGCTATAAGTTTCCATGAACTTGACTATAGTTTGTATGAAATGGGTCAACTTGGGACTGTAAGTTTGTATGAACTTGGCCATTTCATAAAAACTTATAGCTCTGTAAACTTATAGTCATTGTGCTAAATAATAATCATTGTGCTTTAAATTTTCTGGGGGAAATAAATTCAACTTGGGACTGTAAGTTTGTATGAACTTGACACTAATGTTTTTGAGGGAAATAAATTTTATGGGAGAAGCGAATTTTGAGGTAACTAATTTTTTTGAGGGAACTAATTAATAATCATTGTGCTTTAAATTTTGGGGAAACTAACAATCTGAGGGGGAATTTCTTAAATGAACCGTGCCCTACGGGCACGGGTATATACTAGTGTGTGTATATATATATATATATATATATATATATATATACTATAAAGGATGAAGATTTTGAATTTTGTCCCAGTGGGACAAGCTGACTAGGATATAACTAGGACAAGTTTTTGATGACTAGGATGACTAGGATATGGTAAAATTTAGGGTGGAAATGTTTGAATTTTGGGGGGAAACCCAAAAGGGGAAAACCAAAGGAGGGAAAACATAAGTCCCATCATTAATTTAAATTTGAACCCACAATACAAAGCCTGAGCTTTGTCATAACAAAATAACAAAAAAGCAACCCTTGATTTATCTGGACGCAAACCAAAGAGGGAGACTCGAGCAAAACCAAAGAGGGAGACTCGAGCAGAACCAACAGGGGCCAGCCTACAACCGTCGCAAGGGTGTTCCAAGGATGACAGCAGAGGAGAGAGAAGCCAGGCTGAGAGAGATGCAGCTGGACGCAGAGCTACACGAGGAGCGACAGTGGAAGAAGAAAATCATGTCACCTTTTTCTCTGCTGAAAGCTGCAAGAACCCTATTTTCTTCGATCTCAATTCTAGATTGATCCCCTCGCCAAATTAGAACCAGGTCAGTCTAAGCTAATTTTTTTCATTTTTACCCCATGTAATTTTCTTTATGATTTCGTTATGGGTCAATTAAATCTTTAGAAATAGGCACTACTTTTAATTGTGTGAGGTTTTCCTTATAGTAACACGGGATTTGTGTGTCTTTATCTGCGCATTTTATCACATGGATTAAGTCATCTTATCTAGCAAAGATCACATTTTCTATGTCTTTATCTGGCAAAAATTTGAGTTCTTTTGCTAGAAAGATCACATTTTCTGGCAAATCTTTATCTGGCAAAGATCACATTTTCTAACAAAAGAACGCAAACCAAGATTAACTCATCTTATCTAGCAAAAAATTAAGACCAAATCTCATTTTCTATGTCTTTATCTGGGAATTTTTTAGGAAAAAAACCCACGCTGTCGAACATCTCAACTGAGGGGAAAATAAAAGTCTCAATATGTTTAATGTGAGAACTAAAAGTGAGAACATCTCAATTTAATGTCTCTGCCCAATATCTTACCACCATCCTGAAAGTGAGAACTAAAAGTCTCAATATGTTTAATGTGAATAATAGGCAATGGTTGATGTTGCAAAGGAAGTTGGTGCAGTTGCAGTTTCACATGGATGCACATGAAAGGGAAACGATCAGGTATATTGTCCTGAAGAAAGTAAGTATATTTAATTATTAATTATGCTTTCTTTTTGTTTTGAGAGCTACTGAGAATTCATTTGATTTCCCCATCCCTTTTGTTGTTTGTGTGAATATGCTTACAAGATGGAGCTTGAGGGAAAGCTCCTTCAAGACATCAGCCATCTCTCTCAACCCTCCCTCAGCCCGCGGCTCATCAACCAAGTTCATTGTTTCATTTCAGATCACCAAAGCATGATTTTTTGGCGCCCTCAAAATTTTTGATATTGCTTCATGATCTTAGAAATCAAATGAGTTTTTAATTTTCATCCCCTATATTTTTTGTATTGCTTCTTTTAAGCATACGGTAGTTAGCAGTTCCTATTTATTGTTCATTAAAAGTTGCAAGTATAAGATTTTATCATACGATTGCAACTTATATTTCTCCAGGTTTTGGGAAAAATAGACTTCCTTGCTCTTTATTGTTCATTAGAAATTTGTATAGATGTGTTCCTGTGTGCCATTGTGTATAGAGGTGTTCCTGTATGCATATCCAATGGGTTCGAATAGAGCTTTTCCTGTATGCATATCCAATGTGTATAGAGCTTGCCGAATATTCTAGGATTGCATGTAAGCTTGCAGGTTGGAATATAATGCAAGCTTGATATTCCATACTTCTCTGATATTGCAGATTCGTGTAAGATTGCATGTAAGCTAGCATTATTTTCTCAGCCATACTTATTATCCCATTATTGCATGTAAGCTTGCAGTATATAAAAATATCAGAAAATTTAGAATTGGAAGCTGTCAGATATCAGAGAAAATAATATATCTGATATCCTACGATTGCATGTAATCTTGCAGTATGTATTTCCATTTGCATACCAAATTTTGCATTTAATTCTAACTCAGCGTGAGAGAGGTCATTGTTCAATAACACAAAAGAAATGATAGGCCATGAAGTCTGAAACTATTTGCTGCATATATAACCAGTGCAAGCTATTTTGCTAGGATTGCATTAGGTTTAGAAAGTTGATTGAAGACTAAGAGAATAGAAAATAAGAGAAAACTACATCATCAGTGCAAGCTATATCACCAGTGCAAGTTCATTGTTTCATTTTAGTATCTTTCATTGTTTAATTTGAACATTGTTATTTGCCCCATGTTTGTACATAGATGGCTACTACACCACGGATCCAAGCACCATATCTGCTTAACCATGTAGCGTTGACACTTCAATTGTGAATGTGTTGTGTTAGGCATGTGTGGATCCGTGTGTTAGAAATTTGTATCCTATGTATTTTTAAGAATTTGCTGACTATTTGTGTGTCATGTCCGTGTTGACATATCTGTGTGTCTGTTCAATATAGCCCATCATTTTTTTGGGTTTAAACACAAAGAACCACAACAAGAGCAATTCAAGAACTTCTAGCCATCTCAACTGATTATTATTTGTACAAAGTGAGATAAGACATTTATGAACTGGAAAGAGTATTCCTCTAACTGCCTCACAAGTACTATGCAAGATATATTCCTACGAAATCGAAAATATACGAATATGCAAATATCTGTAGAAGTCTATTCCTTTAAAATTTATGGAGTATCACACAGAACTTTTTTAGTGATCTTTAGGAATTTGTACAATTGCATCTTATCAAAAACGATCTGCATAGTAACCGAAAAAGAAGAATCATACTGAAAATTGCCTTAATGTGGAAATTGATTTTTTCACATGTATCTAACTTCTTTACCCTTTACAGAAATTTATGCATGACCAATCTTAAATCGGTCAGTCTCAAGAACAGTTCATTGGAAGAAACAACAGATTGCTGATACTGGATGTCATTCCTATTGATTTCTGAATATCATGTGAAATTGAGCATTAATGTGAATGTTTTTATGTTTATTTTTCTGTATGCTATCTTTTCATGTATCCTTGAAGTTGTATGCTAAAGTTGAGCATTACTGTTGATGTTTTGGTGTTATCTTTTGTTGATGTTTTTGTGTTATCTTTTCATGTATTATGCAAATTTTGTCATCTTTATTGTGAAGAAAATTTTGGACCTCAGTCTTGCACATAGCATCATGGCATCATAGTAGAGCAGGTCAACCTTCATCTATTGGTATTCTGTCTTTTAGTTGTGTCATGCCTTACATTTGGTGCACTTCAGTAGTTAATAAAAATGGAATCTCATTTGTAACCATTTGACAAATGGTACATGCAACTTGGATCAAATAAGCTTCCACGCATAAGATTATGATAGTAACTTTCATATTTTATCTTTTTAAGTGACTGCGGCCATATGTATAATTAAACAAAAATCATGCAATATAAGGTCAGCAACATGATGTGAGAGGGTAGAAGTCATGTTGACAACTAAAGTTACTCTTTCGACCTTTAACTCTTTTCATTTGTATTTCCTTTCATGAATCCTCAATTAGTGATATAATCTGGAATTCACGGTTGATGTGTTTATTGAAGACCAAGTTTGATGTTTATTCTGATCATAGTCACCTGACCAGATTTGATAGAAAATATTAAATGTTATGGGGATTTTATTATAAAAATGCTAGGCTGTTATAATAATGTTTGGTATTCTATTAAAAGACATGTCAACTTTTATTTAAGTGTTCCGACTATTACCATAATTGCAGCTTAATCATACTTTACAAATGCACCTACATTTTTTACTTTTCTATATGCTGAATTGGACTCTTTTCCATTTATCAGGAAGAATTGACTCTAAAATCGAACTTGAAAGATGTGCTTCTACTCTTGGAGAGGTGGAGGCAAAGCATCAGCATGCTAATCTTCTATAAAAGTAAGTTGAAGAGCTGAGGCAGTGGTTTCAACTAATGGAAACACGGTACAAGGAGAAGGTTAGAACATCACATACTCATTCACTCGCTCCCAAACCTATAGCTATTTAGTGTTCCGAATTAGAAATTCATACAACCCTTTTGTATTTTTTAGAGTTCTATTTTTTATTGTTGTTTTTGGGCATGGTGTCAGAGAGTCTGTATGTCTTTTGGGTAGGGGGTTTTTTGGGGTCCCTTTTTTGGTTTATCTCTTTTGAGGCTCACAAGTTTAGTTGTTATTATGTTGTTTGCGAAATGGACAATGATTGAATCACTCTAGAGAGTCAAACAAAGAAATTCCGTGTATCACTATAGAGTATTCCAGCTTTGGCCACCAGTGTCAGTAAATCGACTTTTGTATCTAACCTCTTCTATTATCATCATCGACTTCCTTGGATGCTATTTTCAGAGCCTAACCCACCAATTATGCATTTACTTCATTATCTTTGATTTTGGGTAGTAAGTGATATAATTTACTTCAATAGGTAATCCTACTTGGAATTGGTTTAGTGGAGATAGAAAGATGACATTGAACAAAGAAGTTATGCCAAGATGAAGCATATGCAACAAATTATGTAGCCATTTGACAGAGTCCGATTGAAACTAGATATTAATGAAGGCTTACACTGAAGTTGACCTTTTCGTTGTATATGTTACATACAATCTACTTTAATTTATGAGTTGAATGTTCTTTTGGTTAATGATCTTCATACTGCTTTGAAACAAAGTATCGATAATGCTTGCAGAATTTGGGCAAAGGTGCTACAAACCATATCTATTCTCTCATAGTTCAAACTTGCAAAGAGCTCACTATTGTCTAAAAGAAAATATGAAGAAAGGCTCACTATTGAAAAATGTCATTTTTAGTCCTTTTAAAAATTAATTTCGGGGAAATTTTGTAGGTGCAGATGGTTTGGGGAGAAGCGAGTAGATAATTGGCGGAAGAGTTGCTTGCACTTGCCGAGGAGGTACATATGGCTGAGACAATGGGTGTTTATGTGGGTGAGTTGAATAATGGTGTTATCCTATCAAATTTCAATGATAATCTATAATACTTGGCCATTTATGTTATCATATACAGAAATTACCACTCTTGCATTCATTGCATGTTTTCTTCTAAAATTTGACACAAGATCATGTAAAGTGTTTGGTAGAGTAGTGAAATTCTCTATGTACAAAGCTGTCATTTTGTGTGTGTTTGCAGGTGACTTATGTTATTTATGATGTAGTGGAAGGGGACCCAATGAATGTGCTCAGTGAGATGTCTGAAAAATACCACTGGGATGTATCGGTTGTGGGCATCCATGGATATGGAGTAATTGGAGGCTTGGAACTTTTCTATGTTTATTCATTACTCTAAAATTGTACCACTTTGAAGGGCAAGAATATAGAGGGTTTTTGATAACATTGCTTTTAGTAAACATATTTGGTTTATAACAGCTTCATGTCTTTTAGGCCCTGTTTGTACAAGCCTTTATCCCTGCAGTAAAGAAAATGTAGCATGTTCAAAATTAACTATTCCCTGACAGTAATGTTTTGGAAATATGCTTCAGTAAAGCTATGTAATACTTCTACATGTAATAGCCTTTACCCCAGTTTGTAGCAGGTTCAACTATGTAATAGCTTCATGTTTTTAGGCCCTGTTTGTACAAGACTTTGCCCCTTCTCATTGCTTCACATGTTCCTAAATTTTGTTACTATTTAATGCGAATGTGCAAATTTTTATCTTTTTCTATTGTTGCAGGTTCGATCAAATCAGTTGCAGTTAGGATGTAGTTGCGAATTCAACATTTCCTGGTTATTTGTTTGATCAAATTTTTATTTGGCTACTATATTAAAGTGATAAAGTGCTTATTTTATTTTTCTCAGTTATTTACAACTTCTGTCATGGAGAATCAGATTTTGATTAATTGCAGCTAAATTCTCATTATCCAATATTTCTTCTAAACATGCAATGACAGCAGCATCATCAACTTCATGGGATTTACATGGAAGTGTTCATGTTTCATGAGTATTATTACACATAGGCAAATGCATAGATGCACAAATCACACACAGTGATGTGTTTGGGGCAATGTTTTGTAGTTTTCATGGGCTTTTGTTATTGTCATGTTCATTTTAGGTAGCATTATATGTACATGCTTCCAGCCTGAAGCTTAACCCATGCAACAAGTAGTATCCGTCCAAATTTCCATAGAAGGGAACATGGATTGCATTCACTTGAAAGCTTTACCAATTACATGGTAACAATGTGTATGTATACCAATGAAACTTCTTCCTGAAAGTTCTTACTGATAATACAACTTTTATCTTTCGGATTCTTTCATGTATAGATAAACATAACCTTTATGGTATTAACTAGAGAAACATATGCATAGACATAGATGAAATGTGTTGCCACTGAAGTGCCCAATGACAAGAGAAGAACTAATTAATTTCTTCTAGGAGTTTTAAGGAGTGATCTGTCATTACAAGCTGCTGCCTTTCACCCTCTACTTCTACAAATTTGAGTGCCCCCATAGCTCCTCCATTTCCCCAATATCTGTCGGATTAATCTCCTTTTTGGTTCGGAGCTCATTTTTGGACAGGAATTGTGTTTATTATGCATATAATTATCTTATATCATTTACTGTTTATTTGTCATTCTCACTCTTTCTGAAACTTTTTTCCTTTGCAAGTTTTGCTTCCATGGTATATGTGTATGCTATCATGGTGACTAGGTTATAGTGACTATGCAGGTTTCATATTTATTTATGAAATTTCCAGTACAGTTCTTTCTTTGCATCAAGAAATGGTGTTATGCTGATGCTTATTTGGTATGATGTGTGTGTTTTGGTATTGTAACATGTAAATCTGCACTTGGTCGTTGCCGTTGTGAAACAGTTGGATTAACTTGAGGCAATCACTGATCACATTGTCGTTTCATTCTCCATTGAGTAGTATTGTGTGGATTAAACGATTTGCAGTCTGCATTCACATTTCGAACAACTTGCATCATTTATATTGCACTACATATATTTATATTGCACTTGCATCAATATTGGCAACTCATTAGGGTTGTTTTAGAAAATTCACATGGCCATAGGTTCCAAATTGTCTATAGTAGAGTATGAATCATATTTTTGTTATCTAATTTCTCTATAGATGTTTAGAATTGGGACTCAATTTTACATCTATATTAAGAGATCGGTTGTATAATTATATAATTACTCCATGTTGCAGGAGACTGAGAAATTCGAGGCTGAACTATGTAATAAGCTATCCAACAGCAAGGAGGCTTTAGGCCATGACAACATCGTTGCTAAAACTGGATTCAAGAAGTTAGGCACTTAAAGCTGCCTGAGGATAGGAAAGCAAAAGTAGTTTTTGTGTATGATAAAACTGGATTCAGGGAGGTTCTTGGCTTTCCATCTAGAGTTGGAGTTGGTTTACTTCATGGTGACAGGGAAGCTCCTATCATATGATACGAGTAAGGAGAGGGATGATGAAGTGGTAGATTTTGAAATTCAGAAAGGTATGGGATATCAAGTTCAAATTTGGCCCTTTTCAGTCTCAAATTGCATGTCAAGTTGCTTATTGAAGGAGCATCAGCAATAGGGAATTTGGTTGCTTGAATGTACAGAGAACTAGCATTAGGAGCATTTGTTGTACATGAGAATGTGTAATGAGTGATTTTTGAAAAATGTGGATTAAATTATATCACTTCCAGACATGTTTTAAGAATTAAATTGAGATCTATCTCACATTTGAATGCAAAAGAACTGAATGCGTGTGCTAATTGTCGTGTTTTATGCAAAGCTTAAGCTAAGAGTCATGATCATCTTTTTATTCAGTGTCTTTTTGTGCAGAGTATTTGATATTCTATTAAAACTAATCTTCATGTTATTAGCCAAATTACAGATATGAGCAGCCTTTAGGTGGATTGGCAAAGCATCATATCACTGAGTGTGAGAATTGAATGCTATATTTGTGTGATGGCTAATAGTATGCTAATACTAATGATATATTTATATGGGATATTCATTGGACACAAGAGATATATGTATCATCATTGAGAGTTCACATGCGTGAGAATATTATGATGCTTGATTAATGATATTTTCTTGCTTGGATTAGTGGTGTTCCTTTTGCCAAGACTTTATGGCCATGGAAGTTTAGATTGGGTATTATTTTTGTGTCTGATTCTTATGTAGATCACTCTGTATGGGTTTATATGGGGGGAGGCCCAATTTTTTTTGGATGGAACTATATCTAGATGGAACTAAATTTTAGTGGAACTAAAACTTTAAACTTGAACTAAATTATCTGGGGAAACTAAATTTTAGGTTAACTGAATCTGAAGGGAATTAAAGTTTAGGAGAAACTAAATTTTTTGAGATGAACTAAATAACCATTATCACGCTTTAATTATTGATGTTCGTTTAAAATTAGGGGATGTAAGATTTTGAGGGGGATATTTTAAGTGAACTGTTGAACAAAATTTTGAGAGTAGTA
This sequence comes from Scilla litardierei, assembly GCA_030789695.1. Taxonomy (NCBI): domain Eukaryota; kingdom Viridiplantae; phylum Streptophyta; class Magnoliopsida; order Asparagales; family Asparagaceae; genus Scilla; species Scilla litardierei. Next base: position 77,146,950 of record CM061140.1, read on the forward strand.
AAATTTTTGGGGGAACTATATAACAATTATGGTGTTTTAACTATTGTTGTTCATTTAACATTAGGGGATCCAAGATTTTGAGGGGGACAATATTTTAAATGAATCATGCTCTGATAACATGAGTTAAATCTTAAGGAAACTAAATTTTGTTTGGGGGGGATTTTTGGAGGAACTAAATTCTCTGGTGTGAACTAAATTTAGAGGGGACGTATAATTTTTAGATGAACTTATACCAATAATTACGCTTTACTTATTGTTGTTCGGTTAAAATTAGGGAATCTACGCTTTTGAGGGGGTTATGTTTTGAGTGTACCGTGCCCCGAAGGCGCCTGCTTTTACGTTAATTTGTTGTTACACGCTAAAGGCACCCGCACCGAATTTGTTATTCTACACTAATTTTTTGTTCCACGCTGAATTTGTTGTTCTGTATCGACGGCGCTTGCCCTGAATTTGTTGTTCTGTGCCAAAGGCACCCGCGCCGAAGGTGCCCGATTTTACGCTGATTTGTTGTTCCGTGCCGAAGGCACCACCCCGAATTTGTTGTTCTACGCTAATTTGTTGTTCGACGTCGAAGACGCCCATGCCGATAAATATGTTTATGCTAATTTATTGATCTTTTAAATTTTGGCTGTGAAAATAATTTTTAAGGGAACAAAGATTTCGCGGGGGAAATATTAAATGAACCGTGCCCGCGGGCACGGGTTATGACTAGTATATATATATATATATATATATATATATATATATATATATATATATATATATATATATATATATATATATATATATATACTAGAATTTTCCCGTGCCCAAAGGGCACAGCGATATGAGAGGGGGCCCACGCCCAAATTTCAATTTTCAAATCTTTCCCACAAATCCCCCCCAAAAAAAACTTATCACAGTCCTAGTCATCAAGCCCTTATCCTAGTCATAAGCCTCTTTGTCCTAGTCACTTGTCCTACTGGGACAAAATTCAAAATCTTCATCAAATATAGAATAGATATAGATATATATAGATATAGATATAGATATATATATATATATATATATATATATATATATATATATATATATATATATATATATATATATATATATATATATATATATGGCTTGAGGGAGGTGAGCATTCGGTGTAGGAAATTTCCTACACCGTCCTTCAAAAACACCACATTCCACTTATGTTTTTGAAATTTTTTTTGCTTAGGATTATTGTACACATTCTAAAACCCCAAGACCCCAAATATGGGTGAACCCTAGGGGGATTTGACCCTCGATCGGCTCGTGACAAAAAGTTCTATTGTTCTAAAAACGTTGAATTTGTAACAATCGGATCAAGGGTAAAATAGCGTTGGATTAACTTGATTTTTGGTATGTTCATCATCCATGATAAGTACATCAAAATGAACGGCGGTGATTATTGGAAAAAAGATTGGAAATTGAAGTTTTATGAGGACGGTGTGGGAAATTTCCTACACGGAATGCTCATATCCCTTTTTCTCATATATATATATATATATATATATATATATATATATATAATAAAACAGGGATGTTATCATGGGTTTTTGGATAAGAGGTTTTGTATAAGATATTTTGGTTAAGAGATTTTGGATAAGAGATTTTGGATAAGAGATAAGAGAATTTGGGTATTCTATTATATATTTTGTTGTTGTATGTTGAATATGAGATATGAGAAATTGGGAGATGAGAAATTGGTTAAGTCATATATATTGGGGTTATACATTTGAATGTTTGGGGGGAAATTTAAAATTTGAAATTTTGATTGAAAACTTAAAAATTTTGAAATTTCTATTTCATAACAAAACTGTGGGGGAGGCAAAAAATCTCTCTCTCTCTCTCCCACCCAAGGAAATCCTGGAGCTCAAACCAAAAAATCCCTCTTTCTTACCATGGAGAATTCTAATGGACGAAGGGAGTTCAAAGAGGAGGAACTCCGGCCATGTCTGTTGGAGGAGGGCCCGTCGGAGGTTCTCGATCGAAGTGCAGAAGGTGTTCCAGCTTAGGAAGTTGGGCATCTCTTGCTCTCCCAGGCATCTCTTGCTCTCCCAGCATTAAGCTGTTTAGGGAAGCTCAAGCGACGTCTAGGGAAGCATTAATCCATCTCGCAAATCCAAAGGCGGCTGTTCATTCATCTCGCAGGCAAGCTCTTCAAGCTTCATTTCACCATCTCGCAGGGAAGAGCTTCACGAAAGCAAGAGGGTACGCCTTCCCGCAAGCAGGGCAGAGCTTCTCGCAAGCAAGAGTCATCCCACAAGCTCTGGCCCTAAGAAATCTCGCCAAGAGGTAAGAGGTAAGATCGAAGCTCTGGCCCTTTTCAGCAAATAATTCACGGAAGCTTTGGTGAGAAAGGCTGTTCATTACATGAATTGAGGCTTACCCACTGTCTCAATTTGGTTGGTTTTGTGAGAAAGGCTTGGACACTGTCTCAATTGACACTGTCTCAATTGACACTAATATAGAAACCATTTGTCTCCATCAAAGGCCAGAAATCATTGTATTTCATCCATTTGTTTTGCGGTCAGTCATCCATTTGTTTCCTATTTGTTTTGCACATTAGCTGTTTGATGAAATGCTTCTGTGAATGTTAATGTGAGGAAATATTTGTTTTGCACATTAGCACATTAGCTGTCATTTTGACCTCCATGTGAGGAAATATTTGTCAACTGTCACCTAATACCCATTATTGTATTTAAATAGAATAAGTAATGTTGGGACGAAATTGCAATGTGTATTCCAACCTTTGCAAAACTCAAGCTCTTAGAATATTCATGCAAAAGTTCAACTTTAATCTCACATCAATTATTAATGTGTTTCTCTCTCTTAAAAAAATTATGTGACCCATGAAGACCTTGCCACATATTATTTCTTAACTAAGATAGTTATATATTCGGGTTAGCTTGGCATCCAGAATGATTATTCATTTTGACTATGCCACATGTGCTATGTTTTGGGATTCACAGTTAAGATTCCAGGGGGTATATAATAGTTGTTTTGGGACCGCAGGATTCCTACTTGAAATAATAGGATTCATGTAGGGATTGCAGGAGCAGTTTAAACAAAAGTTCATATCAACATTTGGACGAATTTTTGCTTTGATCCAATAAGGATCCAATAGTATTACTGAATCTGGTCCATTAGTATGGTATGCTCAATTCCAACATGAACGATAAACACCGGACTCAACTTCCCCACATGCTTAGAAAAGGAGTTCAGATTTTAACTTCTAACTGATGTTGTGGGGCCTACATGGAAGGTCAATAAATTTAAATTCTTAAACTTGATATGCGTAGGCGACGGGTCCCTCAAGCTTCCTAAACCCTTATGTCGGCCAATGTAAGTATATAGGAGAGAATAAAAGGATTTGAGATTTGAATTCATAATTGGTGTTGTGAGGCCAGATGAAAAAGTGAAATATCAATAAAAAGAATTAGGAAAGGTGGCTGACTGTCCACGTTCGGCTTTACCACACTTCTACAATTAACTTAGTAGAGATATGTGTGAGATTAAGTAGATGAGCTTTCATAAACCGGATCTCAAAAACTTCTTTTTTCACTTCTCTTTTCTACTACAAGCCACTTTGTTCAGTTTCTTAAAACCATTTTAACAATGTTATACTTAATTATATATCAGCACTTCATTTTTAAAATGCAAGTTACATTATATTAAATTTGTTTTCAGGATCCAACCTGTCTATGTTGTGGATGTGGCCGCTGCTATCATAGCTTCATTGAAGGATGATGGTACCGGTATGGGGAAGATCTATGAGCTTGGTGGGCCAGATGTATTTAACATACATGAATTGGTAAGATTTGTAAAAATCCTTGCCTTTTGTTTCTTGGTCTGCTTCATGATCTTGAGTGAATCTTATAGTGAAGGGGTGTCAAATACTGAGATGCCAAAGATTTGTTGGTCATGGCCAGAGTTATTCCATTGGTCCCAGTTCCAATTATATTTTCTGTTGCACTTGCAGGCAGAGCTGATGTATGACACGATCCGTGAATGGCCACGATATGTGAAGATTCCATTTCCCATTGCCGCAACTTGGTGAGTTCATATATGCATATGTGAAGATGCACTATGTTTGCTTGCTAAAATAAGTTTATAGCACAATTTGGTTGTTTGCTTGCTAAAATAAGTTTATATGCACACAACTTATGACCAAACATGCAGCATGATTGCCATACCATAATCATCGAATCATTTTGGTGTAATGATTTATCCTGAAATCATGTTGGATAACAGGGTTAAGGGCATGCCTTTTAGAAGCATTTCCCAAGCAATGTGCTTATTAGAACAGAAGGGTTGTTACCTTAAACTTCGAAAGTAACAAAAAATTATCATGAACTTTACTTTTCATAAATTAGTCATCCAATATCATTAACAAAAAAATTACCTACTCTTTGTTATTGTTAAATTGTGAAGATTCCTTGCAAATATAGTGGTTGATCACCAATTACTTTTAGGTTTTGAGAAATTGTTATTGTAGTTGTGAAATTTAGACAGTGAGAGTTGAAAGATCAACATCTCTTTGTTATTGTCGCTGATATAATGCAAATTTTTTATGGATAGTTAAATTATTGGTTAATTCGTGTGTTGTTCTTTATTCTTGATTTGTTTTCACATTCCAAACTATTTTGACCGTGAACTGAAAAGGGTTTGTTTTCCTTAGCAAACTTATATCATAGATTTTTGCCACTAAATCTACATTATGGTTGTTAAATTTATTAGTATCTTTTTGTACTCTAATTAGTTACACTCATCAATGTAAACACTTCCTTTTAACATCATGTATATAACTAATTTGAGATAGTTGACTGTATTAATTAATTTGAGACTACATTCATCAAATGACTAGAACCTGAGCTCCTAAGCTAATACCAATTGATCCCTTGAGAGTGATCAGCTACTAACTCTCATCAGTCCATAGGGGGCAACTAACTCTCTGAGATTTTGGAAGTGATTCAGAAGATACCATGTTGGCAATGTCTTTTCACGCCAGTTCATCATTCCATAGGGGGCAACTAACTCATATAGCCTCAAAGCATCATTTCTTGATAAATTTAGGTGCTTATATATTTAATTCCAGAAACCATCTTGGCAATGTCTTTGCAATACTTCAACATGAGAGTAAGCTCAAAAGTAATATAGCCGTTAATCATGTTGTTTTACATCAATATGGAAATGAGTATTTCAAAGATAGCCGTTAAACATGAGAGTCAGTTTTATTTCTTTTCCATAAGGATCTTGGCAATACATGTTGTTTTACATCAATATGGAAATACATGGTGTCTGTTTTACATCAGAAATCCATGGGTAAATTGTGTTGATGCCTCTTGCTGTAAAACAGAAATATATATTGATGTGCATATATGGAAGTTAAATATCCATAAATATGGAAAACATTGTATATTTCTGTTTTAACATATATTGATGGGTTAAAACAGTGGAAAATAGTGTATATGTAAAATAGTGGAAAACATAATGATGTTTTACATATATTTCTGATGTAAAACATTGGAAAACATCATCTGTTTTACTTCCATCAGATATTTAACTTCCATCAGAAAACAGTGGAAAACAGTGTATATATGTACATCATTTCTTGATAAATTTAGGTTCTTATATATTTAATTCCAGAAACCTTCTTGGCAATATCTTTGCAATACTTCAACATGAGAGTAAGCTCAAAAGTAATATAGCCGTTATTCATGTTGTTTTACATCAATATGGAAATGAGTATTGCAAAGATAGCCGTTAAGCATGAGAGTCAGTTTTATTTCTTTTCCATAAGGATCTTGGCAATACATGTTGTTTTACATCAATATGGAAATACATGGTGTCTGTTTTACATCAGAAATACATGGGTAAACTGTGTTGATGCCTCTTGCTGTAAAATAGAAATATATATTGATGTGCATATATGGAAGTTAAATATCCATCAATATGGAAAACAGTGTATATTTCTGTTTTAACATATATTGATGGGTTAAAACAGTGGAAACCAGTGTATATGTAAAACAGTGGAAAACATATTGATGTTATATATATATATTTCTGATGTAAAACAGTGGAAAACATCATCTGTACTTGCATTTCAAGAACATGCATAATCATGATTTTTCAAATAGAAAAGAAACTTATTTGGAATAGTGACAATTTCTTTCAATTCTGTTCTGAATGATGTTAAGCCATATATTTTGTTCTGAATTCTATTTGACATATTTGAACCTGGTAGCACCTTGCAAGCATATGTTTGACATATTTGAATAACTATTTGGAATGAGGAATATCTATTATTCTCTGCTTGGGTCTGTAATTGAAGCTTTTTCTCTTTCAGGAACCGCTTGTGTCTGCAACTGAAATTAAACTTCACTATGAATGGGTGTGAAGCTGATACTGGGATCATCCACCTTGCGTCAGAGAGATTTTTCACTCTATTCAGATGGCATTCAAATATATTTTCTAATATATATTCTTCATCTATCAGTTGATGATTTTTGACTGTATTGTTAATGGGTATATTTTCTTCATCTATCAGTTGATGATTTTCTAATATATATTCTTCATCTATCAGACTGTGAGTTCTTAATTAGAGTTTCCTACATGGAGATTTACATCGAAGAAATAAACGATCTCCTTTCCTTAGAGAACCAGAAGCTTCCGATTCATGAGAGCTTAGATGTAAGGCTCTCGGGGAATATTGTGCTTGGTTTCATAGTAATTCTATGTAGTTATTATTTTATCATGTTTGTGATGTGTACTAGTGAGGCATATATGTGGGAGGCCGTCGCGAAGACATTGTCAATAGTGTGGAACAAGTATTTGAACTCATCAAACTCGGTGAAGGTATAAATATTGCCCTTAACATGCAGATTCCAATTTTCCTTATTTTGACAAATGAGGATTACCAAAACTAGAAAACTATTATTTCTTATAGCAAAGATGGCCAGGATAATTTAGAAATATCAAGCCAGATAGAAGGAAGTATTGATACAAATGATTTGGATGATTCTAGCAATGTGTAGAGTTGGATGCTTTAGTCCTTATCTTACTCTACTGTTGCCTATGTTACAAGTGACTATGCTATGCAAAACATTATTCTACAGGCTAGCCTCCATCTTTTGACACTACGTGGGATGCAGATCCGTCAACTGAAGAAGAAGGGGGTTCAATTTTTGAGGAGGAAGAAGTCTGATGACAATTATTTGGGCAACAAAGAAGAATGTGCTCTTTGATTAAAAACTATTTGGTAGCTTCCCTACAGCAAACGTAAGCATCCAAGTTTGAATATCTTTGCTTTTTAAATATTTACCAAGTAATTGTAAATGAATTGTGCCCTACAGATTGAACCTTTTTTACTTTTGTTATCTAATTTTGAATTGTGTTCTACTTATCTTTGCATAAAAAAGGGTTATTTTCGATGTCCAAAAGTTATTGTTGGTGTGTTTGAGTGTGTGTAAATGGGATCTGGTGGGGTTTCCCCCCTTCTGTTTGAATCTTCATTTATTCTTTTTGTTTTTTTCCTCCTCAATTAATGATACTTGCTGGTTGGATTTTTTTTCTATGTTTTCAACATTATTTTTGATCATATGTTGAAAATAATGTAGTGCAGTACTTGGAAATTTCTTTTTTATGTTAAACAAGTTGGGATTTATTCAGTGTAGTAATAACCTATTGAACTACATGGTGTACTTAATTTTTTTCTTTTGCTCATTGCTCCCATTTGATAGGATTTCTCCAGCACAAGATGGTGTCATTAGAGTGCAGCATTAGAATGCAATGGGCATGGCTGATGGTAATGATTAATCTCATGGCTGATGTTATATCAATGATTATTATTTTTTCATTTTTTGATCTCTGAAATGATTAATCTCTCATTGTTTCTTCCAACCATATTGGTTGTGTTCTTGGCAAAGGTGGTACAATTAAATCAGTAATAAGGAAACTTTCAAGAGCTCAGCTTCATCCATTGGGCAAAGAACAAATACTGTTTTGTCTTGGCAAAAACAGATAATATTTTGTCTTACCAAAATAATTATTGATGCATTCTTCCATATGTTTTGGTTCTTTAGCAAAAATTATAAGGTCGGCACTTTTTGCGCTCAGATTGATTGCATTTTTGTAGGACTTTAGAAGCTAGAATATTTTTTTAGTACTGGAATTAGTCTTTCCAAATTTCTGTGTGGTTATTTTTGTTTCAAGTTGGTTCACATATTCCAATTTCAATTATTTCTATAAAAAGTTGGCAAGGGGATTGGATAAATTTTTTTTTTCAACTTTGTTTCTTCCCATTGATAGGGAGAGTGTGGCAAATGAACATAACAGAAGGCCTTCACTCTGTAAAAGATTATGCACCTAAAAAACTTCTTTCATGATGGTATCAGTCTGTCACTAGCAGGCCATGAGGCTGTGCAATGCCAAGCTTCAATCTGTTCAGGCAGCATGTAACAATTTGATGAACTCTGCTTCATATTCATATCGATTTATGCAAATACAAATAGCAATATTGATTTATGCTCAATATGCAAGACTGAGCCCGGTCCAGAAAAGATGTCACTTTACTGTCAACATTGTATGTAATAAACACGGCAACCCCTGCACATAATCCCAGTTGAATCCCAGTAGAAGGGGGAAGCGGGCAGCCGACAGAATCCCAGTAGAAGGGGGAAACATGGGTGTTTTTGTATGGAATAAACACAGCTCCTCTGCACATAATATGGAGCTTTGGACTTTGCATCCCCATCTTCTTTTTCTCTTGATAATAATATTTTGATACATGGATTGATAGATGGATACATACTACAAGTAGTCAGTCATAGAGGGGCGGAGCCATCAGCCCATCTCTAAAAGAAGAGAAGCTTTGGAATTGTCTGCTATGTTGTAATCGATGTTAGTTGCTGTAATTTGCAAGCAAAAGATTGGAAGACAGTAAAGCATGATATGATATGATTCCCTCTAATCTTACTCCCTCTAATAAAATCGAGTCTTTATCTATATTTATTATTTAGACAGATGATTATCATCTTGATTAATGTTGATGACGATGAGATGCATCTTCGCCTAGCCTGTAGTTAAACATGTATGGGTGGCAAAATATTATACAGATGATATGTGTGTGCATGTCATGGTTGAGAATGCCCGAGTAATGAATAGTAGAGTTAGGAATAGTCGACACTTGATGTCTTCGCCTTTTGTGAACGATCAATGACTGAATGCGTGAATCCAAGAATCCAAACAATCTTCCCTCTCAATGTCTCAATTTCTGTGTAAGCTAGAACATTATGTTTATTTCTTTCTTTGTTTAGTTGTGTTTTCATACATCATGTTACTCATGTAAATTTGAATTTAAGCTTGTGGGTATCATCTTACCAGCATCTATCAACATATTGCCTTTTTATCGATCTTTGAAAGCAAATTATTAACAAATTGATATTCTGAATTTAGATGGAAGAAATTACTTTGATGTCAACCTATTTCCTTAATAACCCTTATTATCATCTGTCAACATAGCTGTAGTATCGAGGGAATGTAATTGCATCTTTAATGTCATCAAGGACTTTGTATTTTTGTTCTTATTTACTGAATGCTAATCAAATTTCTATAGCTTTTATGCTAAGAACTCACTTTCTTCTATTTACAGGTTGAGGTGCTAATAAGGGGAAGCAACATTTCGGGAAGGAGCCCATTGATAAAATCAGCACCAGGTCATTTTGATGTATACTTTGCAGTTGTGCAACATTTCAGGAAGTCTGTTCATGTAAAAAAATTCAGGGTTGCAAAAACTATTGCAGAATGGATGAACTAGGTCTGCCCCGAGAACAACAAGAATGTTATCTGGATATACGCTAGCATGGAACGGTCACTCTGGTTTCAGCATCGAATTTGAGATGAATTTGATGGATATGCCAATTCTCTTGACGGTTACAATGCTGATATGCAAAGTCCATTTTTATTGTAGTGCTATTTAAGGGCTTGTGAGTAATTAGTCAATTTATTCATTGATTTTTTGTAATTTTTCAGGACTGATAGTGTGCTTAGTATACTATTTAGGGGCTTTGTATGTAAGAGTTCTCAGTAGCCAGTCACGCTAATGCAAATGTATTAACTGGGCTTCAAAAGTTCTGATTTTTACTACGAATACCTATAATGAGCAGGTTGTGCTTTTAGTGTTATTGAAGGTTGTTGGCTATGAACTCTCCAGAATGAATTTTACTTCTCTTAACTGATATCTTATTGATGTCTTCATATTAAATTTTGAAGAGATTATAATTTATTTGGATCGGTTCTAAATATTTGTTCGTTTAAATTTTGGAGGAGGAAATAATTTCTAGGGAGAACAAAAAATTTGAGTGGATATCTTAAATGAACCATGACCGAAGGTGCCCACTAAATTTGTTTACGCTAATTTGTTGTTCTGCACCGAATGTGTCTGTGTTGAATTTGTTGTTCTGTGTTGAAGGCGCCCATGTCGCTAAATAATTTTACGCTAATAATTTTTTGGAAATAATTTTTTGGGAAACAAAGATTTCGCGGGAGAAAATAATTCGTTGTTCTACGTCGAATTTGTTGTTCCGCACCAAAGCCACCAGCGCCGAATTTGTTGTTCAGCGTCGAAATTGGTGTTCCACGCCAAACGTGTTGCGCCAAAATTGTTGTTCCGTGTCGAAGGCGCATGCGCCGAATTTGTTGTTCCGCGTCGAATGCGCCCACGCCGAATGCACCCATGACGCTAAATATTTTTACACTAATTTGTTGTTCCGTGCAGTTTTGGATGTGGAAATAATTTTTTAGGGAACAAAGATTTTGCGGGGGAAAATCTTAAATGAACCGTGCCCGCGGGCACGGGTTATGACTAGTATATATATATATATAATACACGTACACATATTCATGCAAGAAAATAACAAAGATAAATAATACCAAATATCATACTATTATTTTGAATGAAATGTGTCAATTACAAAAATTATCTTAGGGTCATTCATTTTCCAACTGTGACCTACTTTTTGTATAGGCTTTTGAGAAAATGAAGGTTGGTAAGAGTAGTTAAGAACCTACCTAAGGGAGATATACAGCTTCACTATGCTTCTAGTAAAATTTAGGGGGTTGGTTACATTTCTTGGTCAACATTAGAGAAGGTAAAAGCCCAACCATGCTTGCAAAAATCATATTCATTTATTTGCCACTACCCACAATGGCATCATCTATTAAACATTTCATGTTATGTTAGATGAGATGGTGTATATACACATCGGATTAATGAAGTTTCTTATGGGCAATGATGTTGGGTATGTTAACACGGTTAGTCATAGTCAAGGAAGTACTATGCACTAATGCTAAAATGCAAAGAAAAAGTGATCTGCTTACATATTGAGGAAATATAATTGAAGTAGTAAAAGTATGATTTCTTTATCTAATAATCAATCATATGCAATTTGTTTTAATTTTTTGTTTGGCATCTATAAAAAGTTTCTTTGAAGCTTTCTATTAGATTACGTTAGTTTCATCCTAAAGGGCATGTTATAAATTTGACTAAGATAAGTATTGGTTTGACCCTTAGTAGCATGTTATAAATTTGACTAAGGGCGATTGTTGATTTTGCCCAAAGGGGTCCATTATAGATTTATCTGAATGCAAATACTAGTTTGCTCATTGCAGGTTTTCTAAAGGCAAGCGGTGGTTGTTGGATCTGGATCTAAGCCTAGAGGGGTGAATATGCTTATAAAGATTCTCGCGCAACCCACGAGAATTACACGCAGTTAAAATCACAGGCAGAGTAAATGATGGATAATCACAGATGCACAACAGATATATCCTGGTTCGGTCGCACCCACCACCTACGTCCAGCTCCAAAAGAAATACTAGATTATTAAAGTTAACTGGTACAACCTGTAGCTAGAGCACCACCTCTACGCTCACCTGGCTCTCAGTACATGCACTCACCAAAGTGCCCAAATAATAACAATCCTAGAAAAGCTCTCTCTTGGCTAGTCCCAACTAGCCAAGTCCCAAAACAAATAATAAAATAGTTCTACAAAGATCACAACACCACAATCACAAATAAAATAAAGTTTAGATTTTTGAATAGCTCAGTTGTGACGGCATTGATATCTCTGTCGTTCAGCGTGTGGTCAGATTAATCCGACAAGTAGTAGTCTCTGATTTCTAGATAGTCCTCCTTGGTGGATGATTGAAAGCTGCAGCCCTTACTCTTGAGAACTGTAAAGATTTTGTGGCTGCTAAAGAGAACTTTACAAAGGAAGAATTCGGTAGGGAATTGAGAATTTCAGAACCCCTTGGTGTTGGCCTAGTTGGTCTACTAACTAGGTCGTACGATTTAATTTTGATGATGACAAACTAGTCATGTGTGACTAACATCTTTCATTATGCAATTTCAGGGGGAAAGTGCAAAATAAATCTTGTTTGCAAGAGAGAGCGATTGTACGTGGACATTGGTGCATAAATGAAACTCAAAATTATCCTACATCATAAATACGAAGATGAAGACTTGAATCGGTCAAAGATGAAGATTTGATTGGATACTCAAGAGATTTTCTACTTGAATTCAAACTCCATGTTCTCATCCTAAACACAATGCACTTGGTCTCCTATTCAATCTCCTATTCAGTCTCATCCAAAAATAATCTAAAAAACCCAATCCCATTTTCACGCAACAAAATAGGGCAACTGAATTAAAAAACAGTGTTATGGTTTTTTTGTTGATCCTAATTTCAAAATTTTCGAACGGCCGCATGATCCCCAAAAACAAAACCTTTGAACTGTCGCATGTTATCATTCAAAAAAATTATATTAGCCTACCGCATCATTTTTCAACAAGCCACAAACAAAAAAATAAAGGGGACGCACAAAAAAACTTAAGCTGCCATTATTTTTGTGTGCTCTCTTTTTTTCGCCTGCCAAATTTTGTGATCATCATTTTTTTGTGCGCCTCCTATCAAAAATTAACGCACTGAAATTTGTTTCTTGTGTTCTTCTTTTTTTGTGGCGCCTCCTGTCGTACGCAAACGTTTTTTTGGGGATTCTTTGTTGCGCCTTCCTCTCATCAAATTTGCTAGAGCTCCACAGATTTTAAAGTCCAGATCTCATTCTCCAAAATTCGGATTGTGCAAGGGCAAATTTCAAGTGCAGATTTCAGATTCACGAATTCGACTTCGTACGCTCATATCTCCTGATCCAGACGTCGGATCGACTCGTCGTTTGTGCCCACACGACCACATCTTCATGCCCTTCGCAACGGTGATAGTCTCCTTTCCTTAGTCCACAGGATTATACACATTTCAGGCATTTTCTACAGATCAGCCACTGCAGAATTTAGATTCGCGCAGGCTTCTTTCGAAGACGATATCTTCCAATCCAGACATCAGAACAGCGAACCGGTTGTGCCCACGCGATCAAAATCTTACAAACTTTATCACGGTGATATCTCTGATTCTTCACTGTAGTATTAAAGCTATTTGAATCTGTTTTTGTTGTGAGATTGTATTGTGAATAACTTTACTCTGAAGCTATCTATATGCTTTAACTCTTAAGCAATATCTTTGTACGGTGAGATCATTACCCGCAAGTGTGATCAGTTTTATTAAGTGAAATCCTCATAGGTCTTAGGGTCGGAGTTTTGGCGGGGAGCCACTCTGTTAAAAATATCTGTGTCTGATTATATCTGTGATTGTGATTTATTTTATTTATGCCACACACCCTATTCACACCCCTCTAGGGTGTTTTTCAATTGGTATCGAGCGGGATTCCTTTTAGACTCAAAGTCTAGTGGAATTTCGATCCTATGGCACAAATTACGCACACATACTCATATGACACGCACAATCAAAGAGAAGGACCGTCGTATCTTAAATCACCTCTATTTTATTGTACGGACTTAGTTACTGGCAACAACGTATGTCCATACACATCAAAGGTATCGATATGGCATTATGGAAAATAATTAGTGAAGGCTTTACACTATTTGATAAACCCACTACTGAGAAGCAAAAAAGAAAATGATCGGTTACAAAATCTAAACTTTAAGGCCATGAGCATTTTGTATTGTGGTCTTAGTAAAACTGAATTTAACCGTATTAGTTCTTGTTCTACTGCTAAGGATATTTGGACGAGACTTGAAGTAGCTCATGAGGGAACTGGTGAAGTTAAGAAAACTCATATTAGAATGTTATTACATAAATATGAAAATTTTGCTATGATGCCTAATGAGTCTATTGATGCTATGTTTTCTCGTTTTGAAGATATCATCAATCCATTGAAATCATTAGGGAAGGACATCCCATAGGAAGATCTGGTTGGAAAGATTTTATACTCTTTATCTGGCGATTGGATTCAAAAGAGGACGTCGATTGGAGAAGCATATGACTTGGCAGATATCATTTTCGAGAAGTTAATGGGAAAATTAATGGCTTATGAGGTTCAACTGAAGATGGCCAATGATAGCACACCAAAGAAGGAAGAGAAATCTAAGAAAGAAGAAACAAAGGAAAAGAATTTAGCTTTTCAAGTTTCTAAAATGCTCAAGGAGGAGATGAATGAATTAGACGATGAAAGCATGGCTCTTGTTACAAGGAAATTTGTGAAATTCATGAAAAACAACAAAAGAAGGACGGGAAGCATTTGGGGAACAAAGAAAAACGAAGAAAATGATGGAGAAAGCTCTGCACCTTAGTGTTTCAGATGCAACAAGAGAGGGTACATGAAAGCAGAATGCCCACTTCTGAAAGGAAAAGGAAAGGAAAAGAATAGTGATGGAGAAAAGAGTACATCAAAGCGAGGAATGGTGGTTACGTGGGGAGAAAGTGACGCAGAGGATCTCTCCTCAGATGATGACTGGAACGAAAACACTGGAACTTGCTTTATGGCTGGAAACGAAAAGGTAAAATTTAGCTCTCTTGTTCAAAGCTTTGATGATGAAATGAATATTAGTGATGATATATTTTCTAGCATGGAGGAAGCTTATGAATTTCTTGTAGAACTTCTTCAAGAAATGGGTTCTAAATTTCTTAAACTAAAAAAAGTTCGTTATTCATTAAAAGAGGAACTAGGAAGCATGACAAGAGAGAGAGATGAGCTTTTTGTTAAGTGGAAAGAACAAAAGGAAATAATATGCAATTTTGATGAAACCCAATTAGAAACAAAAACCTTAGAGGTAGAAAATACTAATAAAAATGGCTACGTTAGAGCTTGACAATGTTAATTTAGCTAAAGAATTAAAGGAGAAAATTAGCATTCTTAGCTCTAAAGATTCTGAAATAAAATTGTTGAACCTAAAAGTGGCTAGCTATGAAGAAAAATTGGAGGAGCTTGAAAAAAAATCTAATTGAATAAAGCGAAAACACATAGCCATCGATTTATGAACTAGCGAAAAAGAAAAAAGATATGAGACTAAGATTAGTGAACTTGAGAATGAAAATCAAAATCTTAGCTTGACATTAAAGAAATTCACAAATAGCCAAGAAAGTTTTAATAAGATGATAAATGGGCTTAATGAACAATCTAGTAAACATGGTCTTGGCTTTCAGAAAAAACAACCTAAGAAAGAAACTAGGAAGATCATTAAAATTTTTTTTTGCAAGAGACATGAGCTCTCAACATTGCATGCACAAAAATCATATGTCATCTACTAATAAGCATTTCAATGTTCCATGTTTTTGTTGCAACAAAAATGTGCATGTTATGTATGCTTGCTTGGCCAAAAACTATCCTAAATATTTAATATGGGTTCCAAAGCATCGTACTAACAATTGTGGATCCAAAATTTGGTTACCAAAGGGTGCATCTTCTTTTGTAGGTGCATCTTCAAGTGGAAAATGACAGCATTTGGTACCTTGATAGCGGTTGCTCGAACCACATGACGGGCAACGGATCCCTCTTTACAATGCTATCAAGGAAAGATGGAGGGGCGGTTATTCTTGGAGATGGAAAGAAGTGTAAAATCTTGTGCAAAAGTAACATTGGTATGCATCCTCTTGTGGTTATTGAGAATGTTAATCTTGTTGACGGTTTGGCACATAATTTGTTAAGTGTGAGTCAGCTATGCTCTATAGATCTTAATGTGCAGTTCAAAAATGACAAAGTATATATTTTGAAAGGTGATGATATTCTTTTCAAGGGTACATATTATAATAACATCTACACTATCAAACTTAGTGATTCAAATAATCTAAAGTGTTTAGTTGCATCTCATGAGACTAGTTGGATTTGGCATCGAAGATTAGGCCATGCTGGCATGGATCTAATCTCAACGCTTGCTCGAAAGAAACTGGTGAGAGGTTTTCCTCAAATTAGCTTTGATCGGGATAAGCTTTGCGATGCATGTCAACTAGGTAAGCAACATAAAAGTAGTTTAAATCCTAAAAATGTTGTAACTACTTCTAAGCAATTGCAACTAATACATTTGGATTTATTTGGACCCACAAAGGTTGCTAGTTTAGGTGGCATGCATTATTGCTTTGTTAATGTCGATGACTTTTCACGTTTCACTTGGGTTTATTTTTTGACACACAAACATGAAACTTTTGATGTTTTTAAAATGTTTTGTAAGAAGGTTGAAAATGAAAAAGGTTTTTCAATTGTCAAAGTTAGAAGTGATCATGGATGAGAATTTGTTATACTAGCTTTGATGATTTTTGCATTTCAAAAGGTTATTCGCATAATTTTTCCTCCCCGAGGACACCACAACAAAATGGGGTGGTTGAGAGGAAAACCCGTACCTTGCAAGAAATTGCTAGGACCATGATTCATGATTACAAATTGCCTTTATATTTTTGGGCTAAAGCTATACATGCTTCCTGCTATATTTTAAATCGTGTGTCCATTAGACCCATTTTGAAAAAAAAAACACCTTATGAACTTTATAGAGAGTTGACTCCTAACTTATCACATTAAAAACCATTTGGATGCAAGTGCTATATTCTGAAAGTAGGCAAAAATCTGGATAAAGTTGATGCTAAATCCGATGAGGGTATTTTTGTTGGCTACTCACCACATAGCAAATCTTATCGAGTATTTAACAAAAGAACTCTTACTATTCAAGAAACTGTGCATGTGAAATTTGACGAGAAAAGTGCTATTAATGAATCTTCTAGTGCTGCAGAATCTTTAGATATTGCAGGCGGCTTGGATGGACTGGAGATAAACAGTAGCAATTCCAATGAGCAAGAGAACAACAATGATAGTGTACCAAAAGAAGCAGAAGCTACTACGTCATCACAAGATCTCCCTAAGGATTTGCGCTTTAAGAAGGATCATCCAAAGAACCAAATCCTTCGAGACACGACGGAAAGTATACGTACTAGAAGTATCTTTAATTTGATGGTTAACTTTGCATTTATATCCATTTTGGGCCTAAAAATGTTGATAGTGCTTTAAAAGATTCCTATTGGATTATGACAATGCAGGAGGAATTGTCACAATTTGATAGGAATCAAGTTTGGGAACTTGTTCCTAAACCAAAAAATCAAACAATTATAGGCATTAAATGGGTATTTAGAAATAAACTTGATGAAATGGAAAATGTTGTGCGTAATTAAGCTAGATTAGTATCACAAGGTTATAACCAATTGGAAGGGATTGATTTTGATGAAACCTTTGCTCCCGTCGCAAGATTGGAAGGAATTAGGATGCTTTTAGCATTCGCTAGTTTCATGAAATTCAAACTCTTTCAAATGGACGTCAAGAGTGCCTTTCATGAATGGAGTTTTATCTGAGGAAGTCAATGTCAAACAACCTCCTGGGTTTGAAGACACCATCCACCCGGACTATGTTTTCAAGCTTAAACATGCTTTATATGGGCTCAAGCAAGCTCCTAATGCTTGGTATGAGCGAATTAGAAATTTTTTGCTTGAATATAATTTTTCCATAGGTAAGGCGGATAAAACTCTATTTGTTAAACATCAAAGTAAAGATTTACTTGTAGTACAAATATATGTTGATGATATCGTTTTTGGTGCTATTAACAATCTACTGTGTGAGGAATTTGCTACATGTATGTCTAGGAAATTTGAGATGAACCTGATGGGTGAACTTACATTCATGCTTGGTTTGCAAATCAAACAATGTGAGGACGGAATTTTCATCAATCAAGGAAAATAAGCAAAGGAGTTAGTTAAGAAGTTTGGACTTGAAAATGCTAAGGAATGCTCTACTCCTATGTCAACGACAACAACGATGGATAAAGATGAAAAGGGAAAGAAAGTGGATGAACACTTGTATCGAGGTATGATTGATAGCCTACTATACTTGACAGCTAGTAGGCCTGATATAATGTTTAGTGTATGTCTATGTGCTAGGTTTCAATCTTGTCCAAAAGAGTCCCATCTTTCTTATGTTAAATAAATAATTCGATATGTTAAAGGGATCTTAGATTTTGGTTTCTGGTATCCTTGTTCCACATCATTTGAGCTTGTAAGATATTGTGATGCAGAGTTTGCAGGAAGTAAGACCGATCGTAAGAGTACCACGGCACTTGCCAACTACTAGGTAGGTCTCTTGTTTCATGGTTCTCCAAGAAGCAAAACTCCATAGCATTGAGTACAACTGAAGCCGAATATGTTTTAGCCGGTTGCTGTTATGCTCAAATTCTATGGATGAGATAAACCATCAGAGACTACGATCTTACTTTCCAACCTACAACCATTTGGTGTGAAAACAAGAGTGCTATAAATCTATCTAAAAATCCTATTCTACACTCTAAGACAAAACATATTGATATTCGTCACCACTTTCTAAGAGATCATGTTGACAAGAAAGATATTTCTTTATGATATATTGATACCGAAAAACAATTAGCGGACATATTCACAAAACCTTTAAACCAAAAAACAATTTTGCTTCATTCGAAGGGAGTTGTGGATTATGTCACTAATTGAGCATTAGCACGCACATCCATGCACATACACATGCTTAAATATCTCATCTAAGCTACACACATTGCACACTATTTCATCTCAACATGAGTTTGATCATTCTTTGTATCTGCATGCTTGATTGTCATCCCTTCAATTGATTTTGGTTGAAAATTTTATATGAATATTGTTAGACATCTTAGAAACATTAAATTTTTTTGATGATGATGCACCATATTATTGTAAAATCCACATGCTTGAATTATTAATGAAAAAGTGAAACTCGTAAGCATGCCAAATTGTATGAATCAAATAGATTGATTGAGTCTTATAAACTATGGAGACAATTGGATGTGCTTAGATTCTAAAGTGATTGAATTTATATTTTATCCCTACAATTTTGTGCACTTAAATCTCTATTTAAAATTATTTAGTAGGAGCCGAATATGTCGATGCCTTCATGCGTCACTATTCTGAGACACCAACATTGTAATTATAATGTTTAAAAAAATGGGATTAGCTTAACATTATGCTACATTTGATACCGGTGGCTAGTAACTGGATTTCGGGGGTTTGTTGAGCAATGGGTATGAAATATGGTAGATGAAGTAAACACTTAGAGCATCTCAATTCCAAAGGACCCGAAATTTAACATCATGGTATTCCTTGTTTGGTATCTCCCTACACATTACTTAATGTTTATTCCATAGCAACGAAGGCTCACAAATTGTATTTGATAAACTTATATTTTGATCTCTTAGTTTCTAAGCATGTCACGCCCCGCTTCCCAAAATGGATGGAAGCGAAACGTGACGAGGCCCGCTTAGGCCAGAGCTTGAGAAGCTCGGACCCAATAAGCGTCTGTAGAGGTACCATTTTAAAAGATTTTCATGTTCTTGCATTATTATAGTTCGAAACAACAGAAAGTACGGAAAGAAAGTTGCATTCATTAAATTAGAAATATGATATCCAACAAGTACAAAGTCTAAAAAGAAGCCTAAGCGTGGCAACAACCTATCTAAAAGCAAACTGAAAGTAGTAACCTCTGAAAGTGACGACTAAAAGACCTCAAGGTCTGGTCGTCGTCAGGCACGTACTCTGGGTCGACGTCCTCGTCTCCTCGTACTCCAGTGGGTCTGCCTCGTCCACGGACTCTGGCTGAACACCTTACGTACAGCACCAAAAGAAGGAACTGTACGTCAGGTCAGGTCAATAAAAAGGGTTAGACCAAACTGCAAGTGTACTGAACTATTAAACAACGTTTTACTGGTTGATTAGCATGCTGAGGTTACAACAAGGCAGTAAAAGAAGTACGTAGCAGGAAAGTAAAGCGTAGCAGGCAGTAGCCGTAGCGTGTGCTACCGACTACGGGACTAACCTAAAGGTGTCAGGACAAGACGAAGACAGACAAGACAGGTAGGACACGACACGACACGGCACGACACGACACGACACGAAGGGTTCACGCCTTACGGTTCGAGGGGGATCAGACCCTCTCACCGTGCGCACGCTCAACCCTACCCCAAAACTCCAGAACTCAGGACAGGAAGCACGGAGATCACTTTCGCAAGGAAAGCACCTGAAACGCCCGTAGGCTTTTTGTATCACGGAGATCACTTCCGCTCGGGAAGCATCTGAAACGCCCGCAGGCTTTTTGTAACACGGAGATCACTTCCGCTCGGGAAGCATCTAAAACGCCCGCAGGATTTTTGTATCACGGAGATCACTCCCGCAAGGAGAGCATCTGAAACGCCCGAAGGCTTTTTGTAACACGGAGATCACTCCCGCAAGGAGAGCATCTGAAACGCCCGAAGGCTTTTTGTAACACAGTGACAAGACACGACCAGTGTGGATAACAGTGACAAGACACGACCAGTGTACTGGAGAGTTATTCTAGGGTGTCCACACACACGCACACACATGATAGCCCTACAACATCAAAGTTGTTGTTTTCAGGCTCAGACTTCGTCGTCAAGTCTGAGTCGTCAGGGGCGTCCCGGACGCTATCATTTCACATCCGGTTCTATACATTCACAGTCTAACAGTTCTAGCAATCTAAGACCAAAGCACGGTCAAAAATGCAAGTGGGTACACTTGCCTGCGATGGCGAGTGTGTCGTCCTCTCGAAGCATCTCGTCCAAGTGTCTCGTCCAAGCGTCTCGTCCGTAGAAGTCCGTCTGAAATATCGCCACGGCGACGATGTCAGGTCTCAAAGTCATCAAATCCTATTAGGTTTTGTTTCTAGGTTTTCGGGACTATCCTATTCGTCAATAGTCACTTTTTGATGTTTCAGCCTAATCGACGATCTATCCTATGTGCACAGTCAACAAAGTCCATTCGTCGATTTTCTAAGTTCGTACAACGTTTTACAGGTGCTGGAAAAATGAATTTAGTTCAAGTTAACGGTTTTTAGTTTAGGGTTCAGTCAGCTATTGTGGGGGTTTCTACGAGTTTCGGGGAACTAACCTGAACCGGAGTTTGCTGTAGATTGGATGTCGTGTCTGATCGGAGGGCTCCTCAGCTTCAAATCTGGTCCACGCACGTCTCTCCAAAAGTTGAAACTTGCGACGAAGGCCTACGACGTGTCGCAACGTCATAGACGGCAAATTCACGAAGTAGCACGTCCAAGTGGGGCCCACAGCAGTGCTAGTTGTCCAAGGGGGACCCACAACACCTCAGGAGAACTTGGGGGGCCCACCACAGGAGTTGGTGTGGAAGAAGTGACGTTGCGACGAATGTCGCTCGGTCAGACCGAGCCGCTGCGGGGACTTCTCTCGGTCAGACTTAGAGAACTCACCGCAGCGTCGGTTGTAATGTTGCGGAGCACGCTGCGGAGCGGGGGCATCGGTCACGGTGGGCCGCTGCGGGGGATTCCGTCGGTCGAGCACTTGGGTGCGGGGCTGCAGCGATGCGGAGTGTGGAGCGCATGCGGGTGCGGAGCGGCCTTCAGTCAGACCGACGGGGCGGGTCGGTCGGCGCTTGGCGATGCGGAGCGGTGCAGCGGAGCGGGCGGGGTGGCTGTTCTCTCGGTCAGACCGAGAGACAGCCTCGGTCGGAGCGGGGCGACAACGGGGGGTTGCAGCGGAGCGTTGCAATCGGTGATGCGGAGCGGAGCATCGGTCGGGCACGGGGGAATGCGGGGGTTGGCTCCGGTCGGGCACTGGGCGATCGTCGCAACGTTGCGACGAACGTCGGGAAGGTGTTTTTGACGGCTAGGGTTTGTGTAATACGAAAATAATTTATCCTAGGGCTAATATAAATAGATTAGAGCTAGGGTTAGGGTTAGGGTTTAATAAAAACGTAATTAAATAATTAAAATAATTAATTAAAAATAGATTTACTCTTCTCTCCCTCACACGAGATGGGTGCGGCCAAAAATTTTGAAATTTGGTCAGAAAATTCTTTAAAGCGTTATTATAATATAGGAATTTTATTGTAATTAAAATTCTTATAAAAATAGGTTTTAAAATTATTTAAAACTTTCAAAAAAATGGAAAATAGGTCAAATTAAGTCCAAAAATTGTAAAATAATTCTGGGGTGTTCGGGACGACTAAAGAAAGATGGTGGAGAAGACGGATCTAAATTTCGATGTCGAGAGACGAAACTAAAAATAGAAACGTCTCGCGTCAAAACAGAAAATCGCGACGTTACCTTAAATTAGTTAGTATCGCGGAAGAACGACTCGAGATATGTCATTCCCAAGTTGTTCCACAATCTAATACTTTCAGAGACGATCACGACGACATATCACACAAAAACGTTCAAAAACAAATAAAGTCTAAAATAAACACGTGCACGATCAAAAGCACGTGCACGAAGAAGGTACGATAGAAACAGGTCGTTACAAAGCACCTTTCATATTGGCAAATTATTTCATAATACAACATCTTCTTGTTATATTTCTTATAATGACTGTATGCTTTCAATGCTCATGACATTTGCTATACTTTAAGTTCGTGGGAAAAAAGCATTAATATGAGGATCGTCATCAATTTCTTGTTTCTTCGATATGCTAAACTTGTTTCATGTCTCATTCTTAACCTCTTCAATATATTTTTGTGATCTTTTCAATTAATGGAAAAATGGGAAGAGTAGAAAAATAGTAGAAAAATAATGCACAAGGGGGAGAGATGCACATTTTAAGGGGGAGCTTGTCACAATTTTTCATCAGAGCACATCGATAGAGGGAGCTTTGTATGATGTTTATAATCTTGTGCACTATATGAATTGCTCTTTAATATCAGTTCTTAATTTTTCCAGACTTGTTTGCCATCATCAAAAAGGGGGAGATTGTTGGCCTAGTTAGTCTACTAACTAGGTAGTACGATTTAATTTTGATGATGACAAACAAGTCATGTGTGACTAACATATTTCATTAAGCAATTTCAGGGAGAAAGTGCAAAATATATCTTGTTTGCAAGAGAGAGCGATTGTACGTGAACATTGGTGCAAAAAGGAAACTTAAAATTATCCTAAATCATAAATAAGAAGTTGAAGACTTGAATCGGTCAAAGATGAATATTTGATTAGATATTCAAGGGATTTTCTACTTGAATTCAAACTCCATGTTCTCATCCTAAACACAACGCACTTGGTCTCCTATTCAATCTCCTATTCAGTCTCATCCGAAAATAATCTAAAAACCCCAATCCCATTTTCACGCAACAAAATAGGGCAACTGAATTTAAAAACAGTGTTCTGTGTTTTTTTGTTGATCCTAATTTCAAACTTTTTGACCTGCCGCATGATCCCCAAAAGCAAAACCTTTGAACTGCCGCATGTTATCATTCAAAAAAATTCTGTTAGCCTGCCGCATCATTTTTCAACAAACCACAAACAAAAAAAATAAAGGGGACGCACAAAAAAACTCAAGCTGCCATTATTTTTGAGTGCTCTCTTTTTTTAGCTTGCCAATTTTTGTGATCATCATTTTTTTGTGAGCCTCCTGTCAAAAATTAACGCACATAAATTTGTTTCTTGCGTTCTTCTTTTTTTGTGGTGCCTCCTATCGCACGCAAACGTTTTTTTGGGGATTCTTTGTGCACCTTCCTCTCATCAAATCTGCAAGAGCTCCACAGATATTTAAAGTCCAGATCTCATTCTCTAAAATTCGGATTGTGCAAGGGCAGATTTCAAATGCAGATTCCAAATTCGCGCATTCGACTTCGTCCGCTCATATCTCCTGATCCAGACGTCGGATCGACTCACCGTTTACGCCCACGCGACCACATCTTCATGCCCTTCGCAATGGTGATAGTCTGCTTTGCTCAGTACACAGGATTATACACAGTTCGGGTGTTTTTCTACAGATCAGCCACTGCAGAATTCAGATTCATGCAGTCTTCTTCCGAAGACTATATCTTCCAATCCAGACATCGGATCAACAAACTGTTTGCGTCCACGCAATCATAATCTCACAAAATTTATCATGGTGATATCTCTCTGATTCTTCATCGCAGTATTAAAGCTATTTGAATCTGTTTTTGTTGTGAGATTGTATTGTGAATAGCTTTACTCTGAAGCTATATCTGTGCTTTAACTCTTACACTATATCTTTGTACAGTGAGATCACTACCCGTAAGTGTGATCAGTTTTATTAAGTGAAATCGTCATAGGTCTTGGGGTCAGAGTTTTGGCGGGGAGCCACTCCGTTAAAAATATGTGTCTGATTATCTCTGTGATTGTGATTTATTTTATTTGTGCCACACACCCTATTCACGCCCCTCTAGGATGTTTTTCACTTGGTTCATGTTAAATCCGGCCTGCTGCTTTGCAATATGATTTTTGCTCCCAGGGTCAAACACTTCAGCTCACTTGGGAATTTGTAATAGGGTTTGTATGGCTTGTTCTTTGGGCCTTGCAAAAAAAACAACTCGGCCACTAGGGAAATTTTGGGGTCAAGACAAATTGATGCGTCCCGGTTGTTTTGAGTGCTTGGGGAATTTTTGATTTTCCTGGCTCTTGGATATTTGTGTGTTGAAGAAAGATTTGCAAGGGAGAGCTTTAGTCAAACTTTTACAATTGATGCTTGAGATGTTCAAAGAGCAAAAGAAAACTCAAACATTTTGGCCCCTATTGTAGATTGCTTCTCTTGGGAATTGATGAGAATTAAATCTTCGGCTGCTCTCAACGATTTCGTAGGACAAAAAACATCTCCTAAAAGAGGTTGCGGCTGCCTGAGGATTGGGCTCTTAGAGATTGGGGATTGCGTCAGCTCATTGGAATTGCAAGGATACAAATAATTCGGCAGCTGTAACGACTGGTTTTCTTGTATAGATTATATATATATATATGGTTGCCTTCTCTTTGGTTGTGATTTCCTTTCTTCGTCTCCGTAGTTTTCATTTTTGTTCGTTTCGTCGTGTTTTCCTAGCTTCTTCTGTTGATCGTCGATTTCGGAGTAAATCATTCGTGACGGGCTTCATATCGGTCATATCTTATTGTTAGATCAAGCCTAAGAGTCTTAGGAATCGATCCCGGAGCTTCGCACTCCATTTCGGAACTTTCTGTGCACGTTAGCCGGTACAAGAAGGGGAACCGACCGACTAGATGATGATTTAGTCGGTCAGCAAACCTTCATGGACCGACTAGTGGGCTTTGATAATTATTCAGGAGTTACTGTTTACACTTAGTCGGTCTGTGTTGGTCAACCGATCGACTAGTTCCCAAACTAGTCAGTCAGAGGTTGCTCTTTGACCGACTAATCAGTGTCGAAACCCTAATTTCTGGGAGGCCGCCAGGTCGTTTTTTATTTAAACCCCACTTCGTTTCTTTTCTTTCTTTCTCTTCTCCTGGCCTCTTTCCCTCCCCCTTTGACCTCTGGTCTTCCCCAACCTTCCTCTAGCTCTTCCCCTTCATCAAGAGCCCATGTCCCCTCCATTTTGGTCGCCCACCATGATCTAGGTCGCCGGAAAACCCCCAAAACCCCCAAAATCTCATTTTCTCCAGATTTCCCCATCCGTTCTAGATCTGAACCGTAGGTTCCCCGGATCGTTTCTTCCGTCGCCGTGCTTGCTCGGCATCGTTCTTCCGCTAACGATTCGCGATCTCATCTCCGTAGTTAGCATTTGTGTGACAGCCTCGTTGATCGTCATCCTCGGTGCTAGGCAAGTGAAACTTGCCACTTAGGGTTTTGGGCCATGTCTTAGGCCATTTTCTTGTTGTAGGCGTAAAAGAGACTAGGCGACGAAATGATACTCGCCTATGCGCAATTTCAGGAACTAGCTTGACAACGAAGCTAGATCCGACATTTAGCATGTTGCACAACTACCATGTCATGTTTAATTTCAATAACGGTACGCGAATTAATTGTCATGTCATTGCATTCTTTAAGTGTTCCCGTGATTGCGTAGCTCCGCTACACCTTGTGAAATGATTGAGGCTAGGCACCTACTTTTAGCGGGCACAACCCTACGCCAAATTGTGAACCTAATAACAAGCTCTTGTGCGGGGCAACCCTGGCTCATTTACTGAGCATCGTGTACAGGGACCCTGGCTTGTTTACATGTGGGAGGGGTAAGGGTTAAGCGGCCATTCAACTGGGAGTATGCTCGATCAGCAACTTCAGTTGTAAGGCGTAAACTCTGGGTTCTGGGGTAGTGTTAAGCGGCCAATCAGTGTGAATGTCCAACAGTTCAGCTGTAAGGCGTAAACATCTACAAACAACTTGAAACGTGACTAGTGAAAAGATTGAGATTGTTAGTAGCTTGGCTACTCTTGACATGCCCTGATAATTGTTCTCTTGTACTTATTGTTTCACCATGTCTTACTTGTGCCCTCATACCATAACTGCCATGTCATGCATACTATAACTGCTAGGTTGTTAGTTTACCTTACTTTTCAGTTTCCTTGCCCAAGTCTTTAAGACTTGCTGACATGTGCCCCTTTACTCTTTTGGGTGTCACATGTTAGATCCTGAGCTTGAGTTCGTTGTTGAGGACGAGGTGTTTGCGGACGCCGAGCCCGAGCCTGTGTTTGACGAGGGCTTCATGGACACGGGCGATCAGTCGTAGAGACTGTTTGTGTTGTTGTTTAGACTGTTTAGTTGTTGGTGCGTGGCACCAATACTCTGTTTATGTTTGTCTTTGTTTGGCCTTGTTCTGGGCCTTTAGACTCTTTCTTTTAGCCTGGTGGCTTTTCTGGATGTTGAACTTATTTTTAATGTTGGACAAATTCTGAGATTTGAGATTTTATTTCTGTCTCTCCTTGTGTTATTATTGTTGTTTCGTTTGTGGTTACAGGGACCTGCTTATGTTTTATTGACGCTTATCGGGTTTGGGGCTTCACAGCTCCACTCCCGTGCGGACCTTTTCATGTCTCGCCTCCATTTTAGGGAAGCGGGGTGTGACAGGTTTTGTTGGAGGCCCATGCAGGTCCATTCTGTAACTACGAATTATCGAAATAACGATAATAATATTAGAATGTCCAATAGACTAAGTTCGACATCCGAGTCATAAGCTATGAGTCTAATCTGCTTCGTTTTCTGTGTCATTTGATGGCAGGAAGGCGATTCACCTGAGGTGGAGGTAGTGGTGCGCCCCCTCATGACGAGGAGCCTGAGCAGGAACCCACCAATGGAGAGATGATGCGGATGATGCTTCAGATGATGCAGGTGCAGCAGGGCGTGCTCCTGCAAGTCCAGAATGCTCCACTTGCTCGAGCTGGTCGGGCAATCCAGGATGCCCCTCGCTCCGAGCCGGGAGTGAAGCAATTTCGGGAGCTGGGTCCTGCTTATTTTGATGGGTCCGAGGGTCCTCTAGCTGCCGATGAGTGGATTCGGAATATAGAGGATAACTTGAAGATGGCGAAGATCGGCCCGGCTGGATAGGTTGATTTGGCGAAGAGGCAACTCAAGGATAATGCTCGGAACTGGTGGGATGCGGAAGAGAAGATGCTGGTGGAGCCGATAGCTTGGGCTACCTTTAAGTCCAAGTTTGATGAGGAGTTCTTTTCGAAGGCTGCTAGGAAGGAGATGCTGCAGCGTTTTATTGATCTGAAGCAAGGGAGCTTGACGGTGGACCTGTACCACCAAGAGTTCACTAGGCTGAGTCAGTTCGCATCAAAGATGGTGCAGGATGCTGATGAGAGGGCTCAGAGGTTCCTGCAGGGACTTGCTTTGGAGCTTCAGAGTTTTGTGTCTTCCTCTGATCTGGACTCTTATCAGTAGGTTCTGGTCACTGCGAGGAGGCAGGAGCTGAATTTAAGTCAGAGGAGAGGACATGTTTCTGGTGCTGGGAAGAGGCCTATGGAGCAGGCCATGGCAGTGGTTAGGCCTGGTTTCAAGCCTAATCATCTGGTGCAGTTCAAGAGGCCAGGAGGGCCTAATCAGAAGACTTGCCATTTCTGCGGCAAGCCTGGCCACATCAAGGATCAGTGTAGGAAGTTTCTGGGCCAGTGTTTGGTTTGTGGTGATGCTTCTCATGTCGCGAAGGATTGTCGGCATGCGAATCAGTTACGGAGGGCACCTGTTGCAGCTCAGCCGTTGCAGCAGAGAGTGCATGTTCCTGCCAGTCGTGGAGCAGCTCTTGTCCCTCAGAGGTAGGCTTTTCAGCAGGCTTTTCCACCGAGGAGGCAGGCTTTTCTGATGACAGCTGTGGAGAGCGAGGCTGTGGATGAGGTTATCGCAGGTAATCCTCAATTTAGATGTTCCTTTCTTATTTGGCCTTATTTGTTAGGTTATGTTGATTGCTTGCACATGATTGTTTGTTAGACTAGGGCTTGACTGTTAAATTGCTTGTTAGGTGTGGTTTTGGCTTGCACATTTCCTGCACGAGTCCTCTTTGACTCATGTGCATCGATGTGTATTATTTCTCGGAGCTTTGTGGAGAAGCATTCCTTGTCGACGTCCCCTCTTTCCAAGAGTTGGAATATCGTCACAGGAAATGATGTGGTCTCGGTGCATCTTGGTTGCAATTCTTGCTCGTTGGTGTTTGTGGACATGAGCTTTACGCTGATTTCATTGTCCACGACATCATCAACTATGATGCGGTCCTTGGGATGGATTGGCTTGCGAGCTTCTATGCTACGATCGACTGTCGGAGGAAGAAGGTGGTGTTCGAGATTCCCAGACATCCTGTATTTGAGTTCAACCGAGGTAGAAGTTCGCTTGGTCTTGTCAGATTTCGGGCCAGGCCTGTGGAGGTTGTGGCTATGCAGATGGAGTTGGAGAGGCCAGCTGTGGTGCGAGATTTTGATGACGTCTTCCCCGAGGAGATGTCTGGACTGTCGCCCGATAGAGCTTTAGAATTTTCTATTGATCTTATTCCGGGAGCATAGCCCATTTCGAAGGCACCATATCATATGGCGCCAGCAGAGTTGTAAGAGTTGCGTAGGTAGTTGGATGAGCTTATGCAGAAGGGTTATATAAACCCTAGTGTGTCTCCGTGGGGGGCACCGGTCTTGCTGGTGAAGAAGAAGGATGGTTCACGTCGCATGTGCGTGGACTATCAGGAGCTGAATGCGGTGACCATCAAGAATAAATACCCGTTGCCTCGCATCGATGATATTTTTGATCAGCTCGGAGGTTCGAGGGTGTTTTAGAAGTTGGATCTGAGGAGTGGTTACCATCAGTTGAAGGTGAAGAAAGAAGATGTTTCGAAGACAGCGTTCAGGACGAAGTATGGACACTACGAGTTTGTGGTTATGCCTTTCGGCGTAACCAATGCTCCCGCAGTTTTCATGAATCTGATGAACCTGATTTTCTACGAATTTTTGGACAATTTTGTCGTTATCTTTATTGACGACATTCTGATCTATTCGAAGTCGGAGGAAGAGCATGCCTCGCACTTGAGGACGGTATTGGAGGTTTTGAGGAGGCATCGTTTGTATGCTAAGTTCTCGAAGTGCGAGTTTTGGCTGGACAGAATTGCTTTTCTCGGGCATGTGGTGACTGGAGAAGGTATTTCAGTGGATCCCGAGAAGATCAAGGCCATCAGAGAGTGGCCTGTTCCGCAGTCAGCATCTGAGATCAGGAGTTTCCTGGGGCTTGCTGGTTATTATCGGCGTTTCATTAAGGACTTTTCCCGTATTGCTGAGCCGATGACCAGATTGACGCGGAAGGATGTACCTTTTGTTTGGTCGGGTGATTGTGAGAATGCCTTTGGTGTTCTGAGGGAGAGATTGACGACTGCCCCTATTCTTGTTGTGCCTGATCGCAGCAGTGGGTTCGAGATCTTTTGCGATGCTTTTGGCAAGGGTCTCGGTTGTGTGTTGCATCAGCACGGGCATGTTGTGGCTTATGCTTCGCATCATCTCAAGACTCAGGAGAAGAATTACACGACGCACGACTTGGAGTTGACTGCTGTTGTGTTTGCGCTAAAGCTTTGGAGGCACTTCCTGCTGAGTGAGAAAGTGAAGATCTTCACCGATCACAAAAGCTTGAAGTATATTTTCACTCAGAAGGAGCTCAACATGCTACATCGTCGATGGTTGGAGCTCATGGCGGATTATGAGATTGATTTGCAGTATCACCCTGGCAAGGTGAATGTGGTTCCGGATGCGCTGAGTAGGCTTCCAGCGGTGATGGTTTTGACTTCGCAGTGGAGATTGCAGCAGGATTTTTGTGAGTCGGGAGTTGAGTAGACCCGACCGCGGTTCGGTTCGAACCGTGGAATCGAACCGGAACCGAACCGATTTGGAACCGAACCGAACCGGAACCAGCCGACCGGTTCCAAGAACCGGAACTGGAACCGGACCAAGCCGGTTCGGTTCCGGTTTGCCCTTTTATGGAACCGAACCGGAACCGGCGGTTCCGGTTCCTCAGTTCCCCGGTTCGGTTCCCCGGTTCTGGAACCAGGGAACCGAATCGGAACCGATTCGGTTTTGGCCAATTGGCTCACATTCTCAATTTTCTCACAAAGTTTTCTCACATTCCCCGGTTTGGTTTGTCACATCCTTAATTTTCTCATATGTAACTTGTATTAAGTTGATTAGTGACAAGATATATTTCTTTTTTAAGTTATATCCTTTAAATTTTGTTTACTTTTCTTATATTTTTCACCAAAACCGAACCGGAACCGACCCCAAACCTGAACCGAACCGGAACCGGAACCGAAACGAAACCGGAACCGAAACCGGAACCGGAACCGAACCGCTTCTAAAGCGGTTCGGTTCCGGTTCCGGGTTTTGTCGGAACCGGAACCGGTGGTTCGGAACCGGAACCGAACCGGAACCGAACCACGGTCGGGTCTAGAGTTGAGATTGTTCTTCCTGGGGAGGCTTCTTCATTGATGAGTATGCAGATTCAGTCGATGATCGTGGATCGGATCAAGGCTGGCCAGGCTGAGGATCCGAAGCTGGTGAAGATTCGGGAGCAGGTAGAAGCCGGTCTGTGGACTGACTTTTTGATATTCATGAGGATGGCTCGCTGAGGTTTGGAGCCAGGTTGTGTGCGCCAGCTGGGGATATTAGAGAGGAGTTGATGGTGGATGCACACAGTTCGCCGTATTCTGTGCATCCTGGTGGGACCAAGATGTACCAGGATCTTCGTCTGAACTTTTTGTGGCATGGCATGAAGAGGAGCGTGGCTCGGAGTGTAGCCAAGTGCTTGGTTTGCCAACAAGTGAAGGCGGAGCATCAGCGTACGGCATGGTTGCTACAACCGCTTCCGATTCCGGATTGGAAATGGCAACACATCACTATGGATTTCGTGACTGGACTACCTCGGAGTCCGAAGCAGAATGACGCGATTTGGGTGATCGTAGATCGATTGACCAAATCCGCGCACTTTATTCCATTCCGAGTGGGACAGTCCACTGAGGCGCTAGCGAGAAGATATATGGAGGTAAATTCTTTTGCTCTCCGTTTTATTTCCTTTTCCTAGTTTAGATAGTGATGTAACGTGAATCGTGCAGGAGATCGTACGACTTCACGGAGTCCCCGTGAGTATCATGTCGGACAGAGACATGATGTTCACATCTCAGTTCTGGCAGAGTTTACAGAAGATTTTGGGCACGCATCTGAGTTTCAGCACGGCGTACCATCCGCAGACGGATGGCCAGTCTGAGCGGACGATTCAGATTTTGGAGGACATGCTGAGGGCGTGCATGTTGGATTTCAAGGGTTTGTGGGAGGACCATCTACATCTGGTGGAGTTTTCTTACAGCAATAGCTTCCAGGCGAGTATTGGCATGGCGCCTTTTGCCGCGATGTATGGGAGGAAATTTCGATCGCCATTGAGTTGGGATGACGTTGGTGATCGGGAGCTGTTGGGACCTGAGATGATTGTGGAGGCTGTGGATGTTGTCAGGAACATTCGGGAGAGGTTGAGGATTGCTCAGGACCGTTTTAAGCATTGGGCGGATGCTAAACGCCGTCCTTTGGAGTTTCACTCGGGCGACCATGTGTTCTTGAAGATTTCCCCGAATCGTGGTGTGATTCGCTTTGGGAAGCGAGGGAAGTTGAGCCCGCAATACATTGGACCGTTTGACATTCTGGAGAGAGTTGGTGAGGTAGCTTACCGCTTAGCCTTGTCGCCGTCTTTGGAAGTGGTTCACGATGTTTTCCATGTGTCGCAGCTTCGTCGATACATTAGCGATCCATCTCATGCTGTGGATTTCTCGGAGATTACCGTTCGCCCTGATATGACGTATGACCAGCAGCCAGTGCGGATTCTGGACAGGCGTCAGAAGTCACTTCGGAACAAGGTTGTCAATCTTGTGAGGGTGATGTGGTGACACGGCTCGCCAGGAGAGTCTACTTGGGAGAATGAGGATGAGATGTGAGAGCGTTTCCCACTTTTGTTCCCGGACACGTGAGTGTTGGGAAATACCGAGGGCGGAATTTTTCTTAAGTTGGGGTGAATGTAATGACTGGTTTTCTTGTATAGATTATATATATATATATATATATATATATATATATATATATATATATATATATATATATATACATATATATATATATATATATATACATATATATATATATATATATATATATATATATATACATACATATATATGGTTGTATATATATATATACATATATATATATATATATATATACATATATATATATATATATATATATATATATATACATACATATATATGGTTGCCTTCTATTTGGTTGTGATTTCCTTTCTCTGTCTCCGTAGTTTTCGTTTTCGTTCGTTTCGTCGTGTTTTTCTAGCTTCTTCCGTTGATCGTCGATTTCGGAGTAAGTCATTCGTGACGGGCTTCATATCGGTCATATCTTATTGTTAGATCAAGCCTAGGAGTCTTAGGAATCGATCCCGGAGCTTCGTGCTCCATTTCAGAACTTTCTGTGCACGTTAGCCGGTACAAGAAGGGGAACCGTTCGACTAGATGATGATTTAGTCGGTCGACAAACCTTCATGGACCGACTAGTGGGCTTTGATAATTATTCAGGAGTTACTGTTTACACTTAGTCGGTCTGCGTTGGTCAACCGACTGACTAGTTCCCAAACTAGTCGGTCAGAGGTCGCTCTTTAACCGACTAATCAGTGTCGAAACCCTAATTTCTGGGCGGCCGCCAGGTCGTTTTCTATTTAAACCCCACTTCGTTTCTTTTCTTTCTTTCTCTTCTCCTGGCCTCTTTCCCTCCCCCTTTGACCTCTGGTATTCCCCAACCTTCCTCTAGCTCTTCCCCTTCATCAAGAGCCCATCTCCCCTCCATTTTGGCTGGCCACCATGATCTAGGTCGCCGGAAAACCCCCAAAACCCCCCAAAATCTCATTTTCTCCAGATTTCCACATCCGTTCCAGATCTGAACCGTAGGTTCCCCGGATCATTTCTTCCGTCACCGTGCTTGCTCGGCATCGTTCTTCTGCTAACGATTCGCGATCTCATCTCCGTAGTTAGCATTTGTGTGACGGCCTCGTTGATCGTCATCCTCGGTGCTAGGCAAGTGAAACTTGCCACTTAGGGTTTTGGGCCATGTCTTAGGCCATTTGCTTGTTGTAGGCGTAAAAGAGACTAGGCGATGAAATGATACTCGCCTAGGCGCAATTTCAGGAACTAGCTTGACAACGAAGCTAGATCCGACAGTTAGCATGTTGCACAACTACCATGTCATGTTTAATTTCAATTAACGGTACGCGAATTAATTGTCATGTCATTGCATTCTTTAAGTGTTCCTGTGATTGCGTAGCTCTGCTACACCTTGTGAAATGATTGAGGCTAGGCACCTGCTTTTAGCGGGCACAACCCTACGCCAAATTGTGAACCTAATAACAAGCTCTTGTGCGGGGCAACCCTGGCTCATTTACTGAGCATCGTGTACAGGGACCCTAGCTTGTTTACATGTGGGAGGGGTAAGGGTTAAGCGGCCATTCAACTGGGAGTATGCTCGATCAGCAACTTCAGTTGTAAGGCGTAAACTCTGGGTTCTGGGGTAGTGTTAAGCGGCCAATCAGTGTGAATGTCCAACAGTTCAGCTGTCAGGAGTAAACATCTACAAACAACTTGAAACGTGACTAGTGAAAAGATTGAGATTGTTAGTAGCTTGGCTACTCTTGACATGCCCTGATAATTGTTCTCTTGTACTTATTGTTTCACCATGTCTTACTTGTGCCCTGATACCATAACTGCCATGTCATGCATACTATAACTGCTAGGTTGTTAGTTTACCTTACTTTTCAGTTTCCTTGCCCAAGTCTTTTAGACTTGCTGACATGTGCCCCTTTACTCTCATGGGTGTCACATGTTAGATCCTGAGCTTGAGTTCGTTGTTGAGGACGAGGTGTTTGCGGACGCCGAGCCCGAGCCCGTGTTTGACGAGGGCTTCATGGACACGGGCGATCAGTCGTAGAGACTGTTTGTGTTGTTGTTTAGACTGTTTAGTTGTTGGTGCGTGGCACCAATACTCTGTTTATGTTTGTCTTTGTTTGGCCTTGTTCTGGGCCTTTAGACTCTTTCTTTTAGCCTGGTGGCTTTTCTGGATGTTGAACTTATTTTTAATGTTGGACAAATTCTGAGATTTGAGATTTTATTTCTGTCTCTCCTTGTTTTATTATTGTTGTTCCGTTTGTGGTTACAGGGACCTGCTTATGTTTTATTGACGCTTATCGGGTTTGGGGCTTCACAGCTCCACTCCAGTGCGGACCTTTTCACGTCTCGCCACCATTTTAGGGAAGCGGGGCGTGACAGCAGCTTTGGAAATTTCGAGGAGATGATGGCAGGTTGCGCCCCTGAGAATTGTTTTTGATGATGGGTCAGGAAAAAGCCGGCTACCTTTGGTTTTTTTAGGGTTTTAAGAACAACAAAAGGGTTCGGCCTTGTGAAGCTTTTGGAAATTGATTAATAAAAACAACAGGCTCTTTCTCTTGGGATATATCTATTTGGCTGACACCCTAGCCTAGGTATTGTTGATTGCTTATATAGGATGTCACCTAGGGTTGTACAATGAAGAGCGGCTAGGATGAATTCATTTGGCAATTGGGACGGCTAGCCTACTATGACTTGTTCCAATTGGGCTAGGGCTAGGAGAGTTAGGCTAGAACAAGTTGCAGCTAGGAGTAAATGACTAGGAGCAGACGTGTGGACTAGGAGATGAAATGGCTAAGAGGCTAGGCATGAGGAATGGTTGATGTGATCAAATCCAAAGTCCCCCTTAGAATCAGTTGGCTCCATCTCCCTCATATTGGACCAAGTCAAATTGTTATATAAATAGCAATTTCTCCACCGCTTTGACTTACTCATCTCTTCAAGAATTTACCGCTTTGTCATTCCTAAAACACGCTTAGCACACACGTTACTGACTTCAAATGTATTTATCATCATCAAACTAGAATCCTAGATCGTTGCTTCCAACAATCTTCCCCTTTTGATGATGACAAACCAATACAAGATTTACAATACAAGTATACGTGTGTGAAGTGTGATGATAGAGGGTGACATGCAAAGAGATGTAATGATGTGCAAACAATGATGTGTAAAGTTAACAACATGCATGCTCCCCCTATATTCATGCTTCCCCTTAATCAAGTTTTCTTATGTTCATGAGCTTTTGGTACACAATACCAATTCAAATCTTTCCAAAATTTTCTCCCGCTTTGTTATCATCAAAATTCGAAACACGAAGTCAAAAACATATACCCTGCAAAAAAGAGCATTATAAGCCAATACCAACAATTGCACGTATACAATCATTGAATAAACAAGTCATAATCCAATGAAATTAAACAACCACGACTTCAACACCAACGTGTATGTGAGATGATTAAAATTGAAGCACATAGGGAGAATCATTAAGAAAGCAACCAAAACCAATCCACATTTTCCATATAATGTTCTATTACCTAGGATTGATTTTCCCCACCTCATTAAAAATGAGTTCAAGGTAACACAACCCAAAACATAGCATATAAGGACTCTTAAATGTGGGGGTGGCATTACTTGACGAGTAAATACACCAACGCTAAAGTTTACCCATAAAGCTTATGTTGGATACTCGTGGGTAATACCGTTGCCAAAGATTGTATCCATTTTTCATACGGAGCAATTAACCTTATTTTTCATTTTTATACTTGTAGTATCAATTTTTTAATGCTCAATTTTTATCCATGGCAAGGTATATCATATCCCTTAGATTTTCAGTCAAGTTTTCCTCTAACATTCACTTTCCATACTTCATAAATGATATCTCCAAATGTGCACCAATAATAATACACGTGGAAGTGAAATAGTAGGTGTAGAAATCAAGTTATTTTCAGTCATTGAACATGCCATGAATATTTAGAAAGATGAACATGCGCATGTAGCAAGGGCAATAATACACCAATTTCTACATAGATATGAAATTCATTCATGAAGACTTCTTTTAACGAATCAAAGAGAAAGATACACATTTACGCAACATTTTGTTTAGTTTTTTGTCATATTTTTTTTTGTTTTTTATAAAGAACTAAAGCAAACATGCACACAAACAAAGAAAAATCATGCACCCAAAACAATGCAACTACTAGCACACCAAGAGAAAAGTTCAAGCAAACATGTAAGCATGAAATCTCGTTCTAAGTTTAATCAATAAAAGAGGAACGAGTGCGTATACCTGCCGTAGGCTCACCTATAATCAAGTCTGATGGGTGGTTTGGATTGAACCTCAGCTCTACTCTGGTAACTGCTACTCCTTGTATTTTTCCCGTGCCAGTTTCAGTTTCCTCTTGTCTTTCAGATTGCTCCTCATTATTCCTTGGAAAGCATTGTTGTTCTTCATTTTCTCTTCTTCGTTATTGCTGCAAACCAAAGGAAGTACATCAGATTCATCAAATTTAACATGTATATATTCAATAATAGTGAGAGTGTGTTTATTATATATCTTGTATGCTATGCTCCCCACTGAGTAGCCCAGAAACACTCCTTCATCCTATTTGGATTCAAATGAGCCAAGTTGATCTCCTGTATTTAATATATAGCACCTGCATCTAAAAACTCTAAAGTAAGAAATATTCAGAGTGTTGCCATGCCATAGTTCATAAGAAGTTTTATTTAATAAAGGTCGAAGCATAACTCTACACATGACATGCAGTATTAATGGCCTCAGCCCAAAAAGACATAGGCAAACTATATTCATTTAGCATACTCCTAGCCATCTCTTTTAATGTACGATTCTTTCTTTCGACCACCTCATTTTGTTGAGGTGTTCTAAGAGAAGAGAATTCATGCAAGATTTCTTTTTCAAGACAAAATTTTTCAAACATAGCATTTTCAAACTCACCTATATGATCGATTCTAATTTTTATAATGGAAGAATTTTTCTCATTAGAAACTTGTATCTAAATGTTTTGAAAATTATTAAATGAGTCTGATTTGTTGGCTAGGAAGTAAACCCATGTGTACCTAGAGTAATCATCAACCAATACTAAACAATACTTTTTATCTCCTAGGCTAGCAATGTCCGTGGGACTAAATAAGTCCATGTGCACTAATTCCAAAATATATGTGGTGGCAATTTCATTAATGCTAGGAAAAGTAGATCTAGTTTGCTTACATTTTGTGCATGTCACGCACAACTTACCATTCACATATGTTTGATGTGGTAGTCCTCTTACCAGATTTTTTCTTTCCAGCTTCTTTAGCAATCCCATGCTTGCATGTGCTAATCGTCTATGCCATAGTGTGGCCTCTTCTTCACCTACAAGCAAGCATTTAGAAACAGTCAGTTCTTCAAGCAAAAGAGTATAAACATTATCTCTTCTATTAGCAGTAATAATAGTATCACCTGTGGAGCCATCAATAATTCTAAAAAAAATTTCATCAAATTCTACTTTCATACCTTTGTCGCAGAGCTGTCTAATTGAAATGAGGTTGTGTTTGTGTTTTTCAACCCATAGGACGTCTGAAAGCTAAAAGGTGTTGTTACCTATAACACCCTTACCAATTACCTTGCATTTTCCATTGTCCCACCTAAAGTAACACTTCCTCCTTCATGCTTTACAAGGTTAAGGAACTTTTCGCTATCATCTGTCATGTGTCTTGAGCATCCAGAGTCTAAGTACCACTCACATTGTTGTCCCTTAGCCGTACCATGTACCTACACGTAGGAAGAACATGATATGTATGACCTATGAATCCAAGTAGGTCCACTGGTGTTAGTCACTTTACTTTTTGGAACCCAAATTTGCTTAAATTTAATGTTGGTGTTCATATACTTGTAATTATAATAAGCATGACCAACACCACCACATGTATAACATTTAGCAAACATACCTCTTCCTACACCAGTTTCTTTTTGATGCTTTCTATTAATTCTAGGCCTCTCATCAATTTTATTTCCATAGCCCAAACCACGCCTGTTATTTTCATGTATCTGGTTACCTAGAATAATGTCTAATGAATGTTTTCCAACACCAAATTTTTTAATAGACAATTCAAGATCAGATATTTTAGACTTTAAAAACATGTTCCCATTAACAAGCATGGTACATTTACGAATGAAGGCCTTTTTGTTTTCTGCCTCACTCTTTTTCAGATTAGCCATCTTCTTTTCTAGCTCTTTGTTTTCATTTATTAGCATGCACACTTCTCATTTAGAAATTCATTTTCAACTTCTAGCTTAACCATATTTTGTTTAAAAATGCTAATATCTTTAAGCAAAGTAAAGCAATTCAGACATTCAGTTTCAGTAGGCATGCAAGATTTTTCCTTTTTCAAAGAGCTAATAGTAGAATTACATGCAACAAGCTTTTCTTTTATTTCATCAACTTCTAATGACATATTGTAATTATCTTGTTGCAATTCAAAATTAGCACATTTAAACTTTTCTACATGAGATTCAAGTAACTCTACATTTGATTCCAAGCTTTGAATTTCCTTTTCCATTTCTTTACAAATAGTTATAAGTTCAGCTTTGGTGCAAGTTTGTACCTCATCGAGTTCTCCCATCAGGCAAATGAAGGAGTGCGCAACTTCCTCTTGAGATTCATCCTTTCTGTCTATATCCCATGTAAGCACCAAAGATTTCCCCATTTGCTTCGTAGCGTTGTTCCTTCCTTGAGGGCATTGCATCATTAAATGTCCCTGCTTTTTTGCATTTAAAACATATATCCGTATCAATGGATGAATAGCAGTCTGCTCAAACGATTTATTATTAGAATTAGATTTGGAGCGATTAAACCTTTTAGCATCTATGATCTCCCATTGCCTGTTTTGATATATCTTCTGAACTTTCTGACTAAGAATGCTTCCTCCTCGTCTTCATCTTCATTCTCCTTAGCCTGAAGGGCTAGTGCCATTGATGTCTTGATCTCATCTTTCTCTCTGATTTCAATGCTCTACAGCTCGAGCTCATGGGACATCAGGTTCCTTATAAGATCCTCCACTTTTATTTGTGATAAATCCCTTGCTTCCTGAATAGCTGTAATTTTGGACCGGAAGGAGCTAAGCAGCGCTATCAAGACCTTTCTGATTTGTTCTAGGCTTGAGTATGGCTTTTCAAGAGAAGTATATTTGTAGACGATGTATGTGAACCTCGCAAACATCTCTTTAATTGACTCTGATGGAAGCATGCAGAAGCTTTCATATTCAGTGCTGAGCAGCGCAAGTCTGGACTCCTGTACCTGCGATGTACCTTCATGAGTCACCTCCAGAGTATGCCAAATTTCCTACGCAGTTTGACAGTGAGATATACGATTAAACTCAGCTTTATCTAAAGAATAAATATGCATTCATAGCTTTATTATTCAATGAAAATCGCTTCTTACCAAAGTCATCTAACTTATCTTCTGGGTTTAACATTTCATTATTAGCAGCAGAAATGGTGGGAGGTTTATAGCCTTTTTCTACAATGCTCCATACATTATAATCAACAGCAGCTAAATAAATCCTTATCCTAGTTTTCCAATATGCAAAATCAACACCATTGAACTTAGGAGGACGAGAAATAGACTGATCCTTAATAAAAGCAGAATCAGACAAATTAATAGACATGGTCAACTAGGCTAGATCCTCTAAACCTACTCTGGTACCACTTGTTGGATATGGATCAAAGCTTGGGGGGGTGAATAGGCTTATAAAGATGCTCGCGCAACCCACGAGAATCACGCGCAGTTAAAATCACAGTCAGATTAAATAATAGACAATCACAGATGCACAACAGATTTACCCTGGTTCGGTTGCACCCACGACCTACGTCCAGCTCCAAAAGCACTAACTCCACACTCACCTGGCTCTCAGTACCTGCACTCACCAAAGTGCCCAAACAATAACAATATTAGTAAAGCTCTCTCTTGGCTAGTCCCAACTAGCCAAGTCCCCAAACAAATAATAAAATAGTTCTACAAAGATCACAACGCCACAATCACAAATAAAATAAAGTTTAGAGTTTAGAATCACTCAGTTGTGACGGCATTGATGTCTCTGTCGTTTAGCGTGTGGTCAGTTCAATCTGACATGTAGTAGTCTCTGATGTCTAGATAGTCCTCCTCGGTAGATGATTGATAGTTGCAGCCCTTACTCTTGAGAACTGTAAAGATTTTACGGCTGCTGAAGAGAACTTTGAGAAGGAAGAATTCGGCAGGGAATTGAGAATTTCAGCACCCCTTGGTTCTTGTTAAATTTGTCCTACTGCTCTGCAATATGATTTTGCTCCCAGGGTCAAACACTTCGGCTCACTTGGGAATTTGCAATAGGGTTTGTATGGCTTGTTCTTTGGGACTTGGAAAAAAAACAACTCGGCCTGTAAAGAAATTTTGGGGTCAAGAAAAATTGATGCGGCTCAGTTATTGTGAGGGCTTGAGGAATTTTTGATTTTCCTTGCTCTTGGAGATTTGTGTGTTGAAGAAAGATTTGCAATGGAGAGCGTTAGTCAAACTTTTTGGCTGAGAGAATTGATGCTTGAGATGTTCAAGGAGCAAAAGAAAACTCAAATATTTCGGCCATTGTTGTAGATTACTGCTCTTGGGAATTGATGAGAATTAAATCTTCGGCTGCTCTCAAAGATTTCGTTGGAAAAAAACATCTCCCAAAAGAGGTTGTGGCTGCCTGAGGATTGGGCTCTTGGAGATTGGAGATTGCGTCAGCTCATTGGAATTGCAAGGAGACAATTAATTCGGCCTCCTGCTCTTAGGAAATTTCAATGCCCCTTCAAGATTTTTTGGCAGCTTTAGAAATTTTGAGGAGATGATGGCATGTTGTGCCACTGAGAATTATTTTTGATGAAGGGTCAAGAAAAAGTCGGCTGCCTTTGCTTTTTTTGAGGGTTTTAAGAACAACAAAAGGGTTTGGCCTTGTGAAGCTTTTGGGAATTGATTAATAAAAACAGCAGGCTCTTTCTCTTGGGGGATCTCTATTTGGCCAACACCCTAGCCTAGGTATTGTTGGTTGCTTATATAGGATGTCACCTTGGGTTGTACAATGAAGTGCAGCTAGGATGAATTCATTTTGGCAATAGGGACAGCTAGCCTACTATGACTTGTTCCAATTGGGCTAGGGCTAGAAGAGTTAGGCTAGAACAAGTTACGGCTAGGAGTAAATGACTAGGAGGCAGACATGTGGACTAGGAGATGAAATGGCTAAGAGGCTAGGCATGAGGAATGGTTAATGTGATCAAATCCCAAGTCCCCCTTAGAATCAATTGGCTCAATCTCCCTTATATTGGACCAAGTCAAATTGCTATATAAATAGCAATTTCTCCACCGCTTTGACTTATTCATCTCTTCAAGAATTTACCGCTTTGTCATTCCTGAAACACGCTTAGCACACAAGTTAAAGACTTCAAATGTATTTCTCATCTTCAAACTAGAATCCTAGATCATTGCTTCCAACACTTATTTGTTTACCTAATGGCGAGGGTTGGTTTCATCTTGAAGGGCACGTTATAGGTTTGCCTAAGGCCAAGTGTTAGGCTTTTCTTGAGGGCACTAAAAAGCTTGTCCATATATAATGCTTAGTTGATAGGCATTGCCAAGTTTTATGGGCATAGGGAGAAGTTTTTTTTGGATAACAATGTCGTTTTTACTGCCAAGTAGTTAAGAGTTACATCATAAAAGATGGTGCTCTCTAGTAGTTTTTCCTTTGGGTGTGAAAGGGAAGTTATAATCACCGCAAGTATACGGTGTCGTGTAGCCTACGGGTCGAACACAGGGAGGCAGTGGTTGAGTATCGATCGAGTGTGGATCTAATTAGCTATGCAAATGATATGAAAGATGAGGGAAATTATACTAAATATATCCAAAAAATGAAAATGCATGGGCTGACCATCCCCGTTATTGTAGATTAATTGTGAAGAATGATCTAACTTCTCAATCTTTTAAAATAAAACTGTGGGTGCATACTAAGTCTCGATCCTTACTCCCTCCATGCCTTATGGGATAGCTCGGATAAAAGTCTGGATCACTAATTAAAGCCCCGATATCTTGTCGGTAGACCTAATTCTGTGGCTCTAGAAATTTGGGTCTGATGTCTTGTCGATACCCAAATTATTTTAGAATCAATCCAGTATTTATAAGATTCAACCCAAAATCCCAATTTCTCTTTGGTGAATAGGGTTGCATAGAAAATCACTGATTAAATTGATGGCATGCACATCCGAGACTAAACCCTAGCAATACTGCAATAGATCGATCTTTGGGGCAATCACATCCACACAAATAACATACACTCAGATTAGCCCTAAGCAAGAAAACTCCTTAACAAGCATGCAGATAAACATCAAATAAATCATGGGAAAGCATGGCATGAAATAGCAAGAGAAAGGATTACGAACAATGCAAAATAGAAAAGAAATAAAAACACAATCTTTAATACAAAAGATGAACAATAAAAGTCTTACATATTCTCTAGAATAGCAGCCCCCAAGGGGGAAGAAAACCTAAAAAAGCCACCTACCATCGCTCACAAGAAACCCTTAAATACCTCCCAAAAACCCTAAGAAAATTCAGGTCTGAAATCTGGAAAAAGCGGGTGTACGACCATGCACGATTCGGCATGGCCGTGCAGAAATTTCAGCTTCGCTGCAGTATATTCTAGAAAATGTATA
Organism: Scilla litardierei; assembly: GCA_030789695.1. Classification (NCBI taxonomy): domain Eukaryota; kingdom Viridiplantae; phylum Streptophyta; class Magnoliopsida; order Asparagales; family Asparagaceae; genus Scilla; species Scilla litardierei. Next base: position 77,190,279 of record CM061140.1, read on the forward strand.
AAATCACACTGAACTCAGAAAATTACAAATAAATATGCGTTGGAATCATTAAAACATGCTCTACGGTTAAAAAATAGTTTGGGGAAGAAATAACTCGGTGATTCAGAGAAAAAATTCATTCTTTGCAGTACTATGGCTCTGTTGCTCTTAAGGATCACACGGCCGTGTTGCCAATCGGCATGGTCGTGTCGCCTTCAGCTACCAGTGGCTCCAGCTTCAACTCACATGGCCATGCAGGTTTCCACATGGCTGTGTTTACTGTCAGGCAGAAAAGTGCCTTCTGTATTTTTGTGGACATGGTCGTGCGTCGAATAGCACGGCCGTGCTGCTGTGGCTCCAATTCTTCTTATTAGGCTGATATGGTGGCATGGCCGTGCGTTGACACGCATGGTTATACTGACCTGTGTTTTTTCCCTTCTCTCCTAATCTTTTTCGCTTCTTCTTCCTTCTTCTCCCATCATCCTTTCTCATCGTTTTATGTGCTTTTCTTCCTGGAACACACAAAACATCTCCAAAGCATGAAATGAACGGAAATAAATGAAAAGTGGATAAAAGATGGGAAATATGAAAATGCATGGATGAGGAGATGCAAATATGCATAAAATACACACTCAAAAAATTCCCCCAAGCTAAACTCTTGTCCGTCCTCGAGCAAGACAAGACATGAAGAACTAAAAAGAATTGTTAAGAAGATCTAAAGATCAACTTCTCGAATTAATCACGCATGCAAGCCACATTTACAACAGGATCATAATTCAATCCTTGCATGCATATCTATATCAATTTTATATGGCATATGAATCACAAATAAGTTTATCTCCAACACGATTTCAAGTTTAACACACACACACACGTGAAAAAGACTTGGTCCATGAAGAACTCTCCTAATTTTCATAAACTAGTGAAGGTAAAGCCCAAAAGTGTATCTTTGGGCATTAACTCTCTCAGGTTGGCCATGCCAATCTAGTACATCCTAGGCCATGATGATTGATATGCTCAATGTGAATGTATACACGCATTTTTTTGCTTTTTTGTCTTCTCTTTCTATTTTTTTGATGGTGAACATGGTGATGGGTTTTGAGGGACCCTTAGGGCATTATTCCATGCCCATCCTACGTCGGACGAACGATAGAAGCATACAGAAAAGAAAGCAGCGGAAAATGTTAAACTATATAACGAGCAAGCCCTCAGGATTTCAAGATCCTAGCCAGGATCTCTATTATCTTGAGGTGGGTCTGACCACCCCAAGAAGATCTAAGCTACTGCAATATAATAAAGAAATGATTAATTAAACTACAGACCCGGAACCTTGCTTACTCCGGCAAGGTGTACCGAACCGCGTCCCGAGCCGCTCCTCAGATCGAGCTGAACCGCTTCCCAAACCACAACACGTCCCGAGGCGAGCAATCCCCTTGTCGCCAAGCCGACCACGTGCTGAAGAAAGTTTCACTTTGTTGGATCTCCTGGCACACCAAATACACTAGGGGTGAATAGTGTAAATCCCGACGATATTGTAAAATTAAAAGTTAATAAAAAATTGCAATAAGAGTGCGAAAAATTGAAAGATCACAATCCAAAAAATGCAAATGCAAACACAGAGATTTTTATCCTGGTTCGGATCCTTGTGATCATACGTCCAGTCCTCTACCCCATAGAGATTTGAATCCACTAAAACACTTGCTACCCGCAAGTAATCAACATACAAAGATGCCAACACTTCCCGTGTTGCAAACTAGTACAATCTCTTCAACAAGTGATTCACCAAATAAAATAGAAAAAGAGTATGAAACAATATCACCTACAACCTTGATAATATCAGAATTATAGCGCAAGGTTGGTGATGGAATCTCCAAGGTTCAAGATGTGAATTGGGGTAGAACACTCTTGGAAATTGGACTTCCTAAAGGGGCAGAATTTCTGCAGAGTTTCTCCTATGGAAATCTGAAAATCACACACTTTCTATAGATAGAAAGAAACCTTTAGAAAAGAGAAAGTGAGAGAATTTTCGTGTGTTTTAGGCAGGGGTCTGGGGATTTATAGTCCAAAAAGTTAGTTTTCGAACGTTGGACAACTGCCTAAATTTTCAAAAAAATCTGAGCCGTTTTTCCAAAAATTAGTCGACTAGTCAAAACTATTAGTCGACTAATAGTGCTACGAGGTCAGGAAATGGCTGTTGAAGTGTCCTTTGATACAATAACGGAAATAAACTTCGACAAACGGACAAAAACGGCTAGGAACTAACAAAGTGACGTTGGAAGGTAGTTTTTAACTGCCATTAAATAATAAAAAATTATTTAATAGAAATCAGTTATAATAACTAACGTTATAACTTTCTGAAAAAATTATCTGGCAGACAAGGAAAACTTTTTAGTCGACTAGGAACAAAATTTTGAGAAATTTTTCAGAAATTGATCCTGATGATTGAAAAATAGTTTTTGACCAAAAATAAAATTTTCATAAAAAATTTATTAGTCGACTAGGGAAAAATGCTGGTCTGCTATTTTTTCTGAAGTTGGGATTTTGAGGCTCAGTCCTAAAGAACTAAGATATGGTATTATCAAGGCTTTAACAATCTAAAGTTATGCAAGAATAAAAAGTAAAATTACATCATCTTTCTCGAGATATAAAAATTTATTGCTTGAGCTTCATCGTGCATTTTGATACTTTTTCTTGCAACGTAACTTTGATGATTGTCATATATTAAAGTTTGAGCTTGATAATCTGCAATCAAAGAGTTAGTATACACACATATATAAATTATTGTATCATCAAAAACTTTATTGGAAGAGAAACTTTATGTTTCCAACAGTCTCCCCCCCTTTTGATGATTACAATATATGTTAATATGAAATATATGTGTTTGTAATAAAATACTTATAATCGTAAAGCTCCCCCTGAATTTATGCTTGATAAACAGAACAATATTTTGCTAAATGTGAATGAGTGTGATACCAATTTAATATGAATTTAGCAAATGAATATTTATCATAAAAGTGTCTTGCAGTGAAAAGTTAACTATGTTGCCAAATGTGATAAACATGTCATATGTGTTAAACATATATATGCTTGATTTTTAATAATGTAAACATATTTTAAAAATGTACTAGTCATTACCCGTGTCCATAGGGCACGGTTTATTTAATGGCTGAGTTTTTTCCCCCACAAATATCAAGTTCCCCCAAATTTCATGTTTTCCCACAAAATTTCAAGTTTCCCCCCAAATTGAAGTTTCCCCCCAAAATTTAAGTCCCCCCAAAATTGTCATTGCCACCTAGGACAAACTTGCCACATAGGACAAAGCTTTGTCCTAGTAGGATAAGATTCAAAATCTTCAAAGGATAGGAAAACAATTGTTCGGAATGGGGGAGAATAAAAAGTGTAGGTGGGTGTCTCTTTTCCATGTCCAAATTTTCTTATCCAACTTCTCTTGATAACATCTCTCTTTATATAATAGATATCCAAATTCTCTTATCCAATTTCTCATGTCCAAATTCTCTTATCCAACTTCTCTTGATAACATCCCTCTTTTATATAATAGATATCCAAATTCTCTTATCAAATTTCTCATGTCCAAATTCTCTTTTCCAAATTCTCTTGATAACATCCCTCTTTTATATAATAGATATCCAAATTCTCTTATCAAATTTCTCATGTCCAAATTCTCTTTTCCAAATTCTCTTGATAACATCCCTCTTTTATATAATAAACTAGCAAATAACCCGTGCACACGTGCACGTGGACTGGAAAAAATTGGTCGGGAAGGGGGGAAGAATAAAAAGTGTGGATGTGTGTGTGGGGAGGGTCCAGGGGAAAAATGCAAAACCCGGGATTGTATGTGCAAAATTCCCCACCTCTTCTCTTATTTCTCAAAATCTCATCACAAAATTTCCCACCTCTTCTCTTATCTCTCAAAATCTCATCACTTATCCAATTTCTCTTGTCCAAATTATCTTATCTAATTACTCTTGACCAATTTCTCTTATCCAATTTCTCTTGATAACATCTCTATTTTATAGAATAGATATCCAAATTCTCTTATCCAAAATCTCATGTCCAAATTCTCTTATCCAACTTCTCTTGATAACATCCCTCTTTTATATAATAGATGTCTATACACTGCATTTCATATTTTTCTCCCCCTTCGAAATTATCAAAATGGGATGAATTTCTGCAAATTAGTGAATTAGTTAAGTAATGAAATGTTCTGGTCGATTAATCAGTGCAGAATTCTGAAAACAGGGAAGAATATGAACTAAAGCAAACTGAACTTCATTAATAAAAGACAAAGATAATGGTTTACATAGGATGCGCTAGGCAACAACCAACAACCAAATGCAATCGAACTGACAGAGTATTAACTGATTAGAAAACTAAAACAACTTAACAACAAATACCAACCATAACCACTGAAACACGACAACCAAACCAAACAACTAGAATGCAAATTACTACGATTAGTCGACTAACAGATTGTCCTAGTTGACTAATAAGCAAATGTTTCCAGAAATCGCTTAAAACGGTGGAGGAGGCCTAGGTGGTCGGTTAGAGGTTGATGGAGAATATGGTGCCAATTGAGTAAGAAGACTCATAATCTGGGCATGAGTCCCTTGTACGCTGTTAAAACTTGCATGCATGTCACTCCAAACTTGTGCAATGCTAGTCTCAAAACCATGCAAATGTTCTTGCATTCCCGCAAAACCGATATGCATATCATCTTGAAGATGATCAATTTGTTCTTGGAGGGAGAACCGAGATGAAAGAGGACGAACATTTTGAGGACATGTGAATCGTGCGACGATGAGGGTGTGCATCTCTTCTTCAACATATGGAATTGGATGAAGATCCATGCGACTTAAGATGGAGTGGTCCAAGCAAAATGGATTATAAACGGCTACTTCATCATCAAGAGGAACTTCAAAATGTTGAAGAATACGAGTGATCGTGCAAGGTAGGATGATGTAGTTTGAAACGGTTTCACTAAAGCTAACATGAGAGAGACGGACCAATCAACTTTTATGCCACACATGATGGCATTTAGAATGTGAAGGCGAGTTTCATCAATGGAATTGAAAGACCCAACCTTTGTAAGAAAGTTGTTAGTTATGATCTTAAGGAGAAGGCGAGGAGTTGGAAGTAAGTCCATGGCGATCATGCTGGAAGTTCGAAAATTTGGACTAAGTAAATCATGAGTGGGTTGATGATCCATGGGAAATCCGAGAGTTTGATCATTTGATCGAGGAAGGCCAAGACATTCGGCAAGAGTTCCAAAGGTGAGATGCATATATTTACCTTGAACTTTGGTGTCGAAATAGATGTTTCCGTCATCTTATAAACAACCATATTAGAGTAAAATTGTTTCACAAGGAGAGGATAATATGGAATGTCTTCACACCAAAGGTAGAAGAGAGAAACGGTATGTAGAAGATGATGGAGATTGAAGCTCTGAATTTTCGGATCACTAAAATCGATTTGTTGTTCGGGATAGAAAGGAGTGAATTCCATGGCAGCATATTTTGCGCGGGCTTCTTCGGCCGGAGTGAATCTATGAGAAGAACGAGAATTTGAAAAGGGAAACATTAGAGAAGAACAAAGAGTATTTAGGAGGAATTCATAGTCTCTTTCTCTGAAATGGAGAGGTTATTCAGAATAATGAGATTTGGTTTTTCTCATGAAGAAATGAAGATCCATGGAGTTTAAATAAGGATTTGAGGCGGAAAATTCGAAAGTTTAAATCATAAAAAACTGAAATAAAATCAATGGAAACTGCCCTTAACTGTTCCAGACGTTGAAGAACCGATTGATGTAGAAAACGGTGGAAGAAAACGGTCAAAATCGCAGTGTTTCTAAAAAACTGCAATTTTCTTGTCGACTAGTCGAAACGTCTAGTCGACTAATAGATCCGCAAGGAAATATTGTAATGGGAAGACGCGAAAATTGAGAATTATTTACCAATATACCTGGTCAAACAAGAGTACAAGAGGACCTGACTTCTATCCAAGGCATAAGGATATGGTGTACTTGGATAAAGACTAGACAAAGGACCTTTCCAATGCCTTGTACTTTGGTCTTAATAGAGGGAAAGTCAAAAGTTTTGAAAAATTTTGTTTTTAGTGGATTCAAAAACCAGTTTGACCGAACAGATCAGTTAAATTTTTAATAATTAATAGATTATATATATATATATTATACATTTGACAGTGTTTTTTGAATCTTAGGGCTGACTAGGACAAGATAAAAGATGGCTGAGATTTGATCTTGGAAGATCAATGGTTAAGATCAGTTGATGTAAAACATTTTGGGGGGAACAACTTTTATTTTTGAGAGAGAAAAAAAGGTGGGGTCAGCTGAAAAGAGAAAGTGTGAATTTGTGTGTTTTGTTTGGTTGTGTATACTTTAACGTGAGTTTCTTCAACCTCTTTCCAAAATTGCCATCACTCAAAATTTGTTTGTTTTGTGATGGGGTCAGCTGTAATGGTAAAGGGTCAATTTGTGAGTAATTACATAAATCAGTTTCTCTTCCCATAAGTTCCTCTTCCCAAAATCACCTGTAAAGGAAAACGCCTACCCCCCGACGCCTCGCCTTCCCCCCAATAGAAAATAACGCCTCGCCTTCCCCCCAATCTGCCATCCTCATCTCTCATCTTCATCTCTCATCACATTTTCTTCGACCTAGCAGGTAATGTTCTCAGTAAATCTCAATTTCTTCCCAGTTTCTTCAATCTGTTACTTTTTTGTCCTGAGATCTTCACAGTAATCTCGCGTACTCTCGCATGTAACCTTCTCATTTGGCAGGTAATCTCACAAACGCCTGCCCCCAAATGCCTGCCCCAAACGCCTGCCCCAAACCTCGACTGCCCCCAAACCTCGAGTCGCTGGTAATCTCTCAGTTTACTCCCTCTCCCCATTTTGCAGTAATCTCGAGTGCATTTTGCAGTAATCTCGCAGTTGATTTTTGTTGTTTGTAGTAATCTCGAGTGCCCTTTCAAATCTCGAGTGCCCTTTCAAAATTTCCCTTCTGCAAGCATAATCCAGTGAGGACAAACTGCAAACGACTGTTGCTTATGTGGTATTTGGCTAAGTTTGAGTTGTGTGTAATTAGTTTGCAATCCAATTTGTTGTTTGCAGCAATCCAATTTGTCTGTTATTTGCAAGTGTTGATGATTAGCTTAGGGGTTGGCTTGAGTTCTGTCACTTTTCAAATTTACAGTTTGTTATTTAGTTTGTTATTTACAGTTTGAGTTCTTTGGTATTTGGTATTTGGCTAAGTAAAACATTGTTAGTTTAGGGGTTGGTTATTTGGTATTGGGTGCAAGGTTAAATTTGCCTGTCAGTATGCAAAGAACAGTTGGGTCCAAGATTAAATAATGAAGTCACTTTTTGCAAGTTTTTTTTTGACCAAATCAAGTTTGTTGTTTGCAAGATTGTTATGTGCAAGAGTAGAACACAAAATCCACTTTGAGTTATGTGTAATTAGTTTGTTATTTGCAAGTGTTGATGATTAGCTTAGGGGTTACATTGTCAGCTTGAGTTCTCTCACTTTTTAAATTAACTGTTTGTTATATCTGTCACTTTTCATTAGTTTGTTATTTACAGTTTAACTAAGTAATACATTAGTTTGTTATTTATAGTTTGCGTTCTGTCACTTTTCAAATTTGCCTGTTAGTTATTTGTTATATACATTGTTGATTAACTATTGGGTGCAAGATTAAATTTGCATGTAAGTTTGCAAAGAAAAGTTGGGTGCAAGATTAAATGATGAAGTTTCTTTTTGCAAGTTTTTTGACCAAATCATGTTTGTTTCCAGAATGTTTGTTGTTTGCAATATTGATATGTGCAAGAGTAGAACACACTGGAATTTTTGTTATGTGCCACATTTTCAAGAATATCACGTTCACATGCACTCCCTTGGATCAGGTAACCCCATCTGCATTGGTTGCAGTAATCTCAAGAGCATTGTGGCATTTGATGACCCCATCTTCATTTCAACCTTCGCAGTAATCTCGCAGGTAACCCCCTCTTCCCAAAATTTTCTATTCTGTACTGTTAACATTGAGAATTTGAATTCTGTCGCGCCATAAGTGTTTTCTTAAAAACTGAATTGAAATAAGAAAGAAGAATATGCATAAAACAACTAAAATGTGCGTTAATAAACATGTATGAGGTTGGCACCAAAGCCGAAGAATATGCATACTAGAAAACTGTAAATGGAATAAGAAGGAAAATGTAGCAGACCTCTTTTTGTTCTATTTTATAATAAATTCTGAAATTGCCTCATCAAATCTTCAGAAAAAACATCAAGAGAGTTCAATGGCTCATTAACTTTAACTGGAGATTAATGTACACGGAGATTCATAACATCCGGCAATTGTCAATATCTGTCTACAAATGTATTCATGTGCTGTTGATGCAAAGCCCATTGAATTCATAGTTAGCAACAATGGCAGACTTTAAAATTTACTGATGTTCAGATTCCTGGAAGGCAGGAACAAACAAATTATTGAACAAGTTGCAGTAAGATGACCATCTGTTGTCCAACAGAACAAATAAATAGCTGGTTGGATAAGTGCATGTATTTAATACATCCCACGTCTGTAGTAATCACTAATTTGTGACATGTGTAGACATAATGACAGGTTCGGTGGATCGGAAACCAACAAGTTTATTATATATGATGTTTTCAGCTACTTGATGTCTTTCTTATGCTTAGAAATTGAGTTGCTTCTAAACCTAAGAGATTTAACATCCTAGTTGCAGAGCTACATGATGTTTTCTTTGATTTTTTATATGCTTCTAACCTCAATTACAACAAACTGAGAGGTTAAAGCTCATACAAGATGTTTTCCTTTGATGTATTAGCTATTTGAACGTCCAAACTGAAAAAAAATAATCTAATAGCCATGGAACACAAAAATCCTGTCATATAAATAAACCTATATTTCATATATGAGAACCTGTTAATAAATCATGTCATATAAATCAACTTTATGAGAACAGGTATTTCCAAGTGATGATTTCAAGTGATGTAGCTATATAAATCAACTTTATATGAAAACATTTATATGAGAACCTGTATTTATATCCTGTCATAAATCATTTGGATAAATGTTCCCATATGCATTATGTTCCCATAATCATTTGGTTATTTAGGCAGAAAAATTGATTTAGACTTACTATTCTGAATATGCACAAGCATGATTTTAAAAATGGATAAGAAACTTAATTGAAATAGTTGCAATCATTGTCAATGTTATTGTTGCTATTGTTATTTATTCAGCAAAATTGTTTCAAACTAACATTTCAAGAACATGCATAATCATGATTTTTAAATCAGAGAAGATTCACTTATATGATTTTTAAAATTCACTTATGACAGAAATTTGGCAATTCCGTAAGTTAATAGTAAAATTCACTTATTAAATTCACTTAGATGATGTTACCATAGCTAATGCATGCTAATTTGTTGTCTAATTTCTGTTGGCTAAAGTTCAGATTAGCATTATATGATTTAACCATTAGCCACTAATTTTTTACTGCTCATGAGATCAAAACTTGATCACCAGAACCTGGATTATCAAGGTGAAAGAGTTAGGCGCACAATCCAAAGATGAGACCTTTACTCGAGGAAAAGGGGATTATGATCAGATGGATTTTGAGGAGGAAGAATTCATATGTTCCAATGTTGATTGTTGTCTTCACGGTCCATATCAATTGTAAATTAGAATCTGCAGATATTTTTGGCATATACATCCACAGTACGCAAGTTTGATTTTCTTTTAGCTCCTGCCATGCTTGATTCTTCTCTTCTTTCTACTTTGTTTCTCTTTTTTGATTCTATTCTGTTCGCTTTTTTTGTTCTCCTTTTGCTTCAATTTAGTTCCCTGGCAGCACATGATCCTTGATTCTTTTATTCTGTTTGCAGTAGGTGAAGCACATTAAAAGATAACATGATCAATATTCATGTTATCTTTTTTAAAATAGAGTAGGATTTTAGTGTGCTTACTGGATAGTTTATTATTCGAACAAGCTGGGAAATGTGTGATTCACAATTTGCAACTTTCTGTAATGGCTAAGCTCAATTAAGAGTATGTTTTTGAGATAAATTCTCTCAGGTAATTATCCAAGTGCTATAAGTTTACATTTCCATTATCATTTAATGAATTTTTTTGACAACTTACAGGTTTTGGCACCAAACATGCCAGTCTGCTGGTACTCATGATCGATATATCAGAAGGTCCTGGATTTGGACACCATGCGGTATTAGGTGATAGTGTCAGCTAATGACGGATGAACGAGACGGGCAAGCCCAATGTCACTAATGACGGATGAACGAGACGGGCAAGCCCAATGTCACTGATCTTGCTGCGATAGTTGCGATCAAGGAGTATGTTTGTTGGCTCGATGTCTCGGGCTTTGTCTAGGGGGAAGAAATACATATTTTGCTCAACCTTAAGTGTATTGAGCTTTTGTGCTTGCAGAATAAATATTTAGTGAATGTGCATGTGAAAAATCTCAATCAAGGCATTTTCTTTGTGCTTTTGTTAGTGTCGTTATTGTTGGTCTTTTTGAATTGATGGACACATGTTGCTTTCTTCTTGAGTATGTTTGCACATTCATCTATCTCCTTCAATAACATTAAAATATCGGGTGGTGGGAGTTACAAGTTGAAAATAAGGGGTTTGCATATATTAAACAACCAATTACTAGAGCATGTACGTTCATTACAATTATGGAATGACCATCGACGTTCTTTTTACATGAAAGTTTACATATTTGCTATTCAAAATCAATTGCTTATAGTGCCATGCAAAATTTTCTTTAAAATTCATCTCACTGATCATAATTTACAAGTTGAAAATAGGGGTGTGCATATAGTAAACAACCAAGTACTAAAGCATGTAAGTTCATTACAATTATGAAATGACAATAACTGTTATGTTTACATGAAAGATTTCAGATTTGTTGTTTTACCTTTGCCCCCCCCCCAATTTTTTTGCTTTTTTCCTTTTGTCCGCAAAAAACCGCCAAAGGCGCCCGCTAGAATTTTTTGCACTTAATTGTTGTTATTTTAAATTTTGAAAGAGAATATTATATGTCCCAAAATTTTGGAGGAGAAAACAATTTTTTGGGGAATAAAAATTTTGCTGGGGAAATCTTAATTGAACCATTCCCGCGCTGAAGATGCCCACGCCGAATTTGTTGTTCCACGCCGACGACCTCCACGCCGAAGGTGCCCGTGCTGCTAATATTTTTACGCTAACTTATTGTTTTTTTAAATTTTGGCTGGGAAAATAATTTTCTGGGAAACAGATTTTGCGGGTGAAAATATTAATTGAACCGTGCCCGCGGGCACGGGTTATGACTAGTATATATATATATAACTGAACTATCAGAATATCTAGCGGGTTAGTCGACTAGAACTATCTGCTAGTCGACTAATAAAAATATAAACTAATTCTGAAAATTCCAGAAAAATTCTATTTTGATATTAACTTAATATATAATTATAATCTATAATCAAAATTCTGATTCACTAACTATACCAAGTTCTCTTCTAAGTTTTAGAAAATTCTCTTCTTTAAGAGGCTTAGTCAGGATATCGGTTATTTGATTCTTAGTATCTATACTTAAGAATAATATCACCTTTTTGGACATGATCATCCAAGCAATGGTGACGTATACCTATGTGCTTAGTACGTGCATGATCTACCGGATTTTTGGTTACATTTATAGCACTAGTGTTGTCACACATTTTTGGACATGTGTTATATTTAATGCCATAATCTAGTTTTGTTTGTTTCATCCATAAAATCTGTGCACATGCTAAACCAGCGGCATTGTATTCCGCTTCGGTAGTAGATAAAGAAACAGAATTTTGTTTCTTATAGAACCAAGATACTAATGCACAACCTAAAAAGTGACAAGTTCCACTTGTACTTTTACGATCAGTTTTGCAACCAGCAAAATCTGCATCACTATATGAAATTAAACAAATGATTTTGATTTTGGATAATATAAACCAAGAAGTTTGATGTTTCCAGTCATGTGTTTGGAACATTCACAATCTAGTATCCTTCTTTCTTTTATGGGTACCTGAAAGATAAACAATAAATATTGGTACCCTTTTTATATGGGTCCTTAGGATTAGTCCTTAGGAAACCAAACCCAAGAGGAATTTGGTTTCTTTAAATAATTTGGAGAAAGAGTAATATTTTTCAAAAAGTTAGAAACATATATATCCTTGTCATATAAACAAATGTCTTTGGGAACCCAAATATTTTGCATAATTGTTTTCTTAGAAGATGTAAGAAAATTGGTCTTCTGTGGAATATGAATAGTATCCTTTTTCATACTATTAGAAGAATCAATTTTCTTAGCATTAATAAATACACACATTTTCTTTTCTAAAATAACATTACCAAGAATATTAGATTTGGGAGTATTCTTATACCCCAAACCTTGTCTATGATTAGCAGGATGTTGTAATCTAAGTAAATCATCAATATTATTCTTTCCTTTATTAAACTTACTAATGTTAAAAGGCATATCATCATATTTCAATTTTAAAAAAGAAATATCTTTATCTAAAGTAGAAATATATGAAACCATATTATGATTCTCAGATATGAGAATCTCGTTTTCATGTATTAACTTAACATTTTGAGAAGATACTGAATCTTTCTCAATTTTAATACTATCTAATGAAGAAGATGAAGAGGTTAGTTTTTGATGAGTAAGAACTGATGCCTTATGTCGTGAATTCAATTTCTTGAATCTCATATATAAATCATTAATGGCTTCCAGTAATTATTCATTATTTAAAATTCTTACCTCTTTATCATCTTGTGCCATAAAGCACATATGTGCATTTTATTCATTAGATTGTTCGTTAACTTCTTCTTCTTTATCTGAAGATGATGAGTCTCATGTTGCTGCTAGTGCCTTCTTTCTCTTTTAGAACTTCTTATCCTTTCTGAAGTTGTTGAATGTCCTTTCTTTAGGCTTAAGAAGTGGACACTCCTTTTTCATGTGTACTGACCTGTTGCATTGAAAACACAAAGAAGCATCAGTAGTTTTAGGCTTAAAACTTTTAAACTTACCTCTTCGTAGAAACTTCTTGAAGTTTCTAGTTATTAGTGCCATGTCTTCATCATCCATGTCTGAATCATTGGTGTCTGATGAAGCGGTGAAGGCAAGAGTTTTCTTCTTTGTATCTGCTTGTTCTTTGCGATCTTGGAGTTGTACTTCATAGGCCATCAGGTTACCAACCAATCTTTCAACGGTGAGTGTTGAAAGGTCATTGGCTTCTTCTATGGCTATAGTCTTCTTCTCACATTCTGACGTTAAGGCAAGAATAATCTTCCGTACTTGTTCCGTTTGAGAATAGGTTTTAACAAGGGCTATTAAGGAGTTGACAATGTCGGTGAAACGAGTGATCATTTCTCCAATTGGTTCATTCTCCTTCATTTTGAATAACTCAAACCAGTGAACAAGAACAGAGATTTTAGTTTCCTTAATTTTATTAGTTCCTTCATGTGTTACCTGGAGTGTATGCAAGATGTCATATGCAGTTTTGGCCCGGGAGACACGGTTGAACTCATTCTTGTCCATAGCGCAGAATAGTGCATTCATTGCTTTAGAGTTGCGAGTTGCAGCAGATTTTTCATTTGTGGTCCATTGGGCATGTGAAGTTGTATGCTTCTCGTATTGAGTTTCCAACATGTTCCAAAGTTCATTGTCAATGCTTTGAAGATAAATCGTCATCCTTGTCTTCCAATAGGAGTAGTTGGAACCATTGAATAATAGAGGCCTTGTAGTAGAGTGCCATTCTGGAAATTGTGATGAAGATGTTGAAGTGTTCATCGAATAGGTGTAGGCCATCTAACCATATAGCTCCGATACCAAATGTTGGATCTCTTGGCACACCAAATACACTAGAGGGGGTGAATAGTTTAAATCACGACGATATTACAAAATTAAAAGTTAATAAAAAATTGCAATAAGAGTGCGGAAAATAGAAAGATCACAATCCAGAAAATGCAAATGTAAACACATAGATTTTTATTCTGGTTCGGTTCCTTGCGATCCTACGTCCAGTCCTCTACCCCATAGAGATTTGAATCCACTAAAACACTTGCTCCCCGCAATTAATCAACATACAAAGATGCCAACACTCCCCGTGTTGCAAATATGTACAATCTTTTCAACAAGAGATTCACCAAATAAAATAGAAAAAGAGTATGAAACAATATCACCTATAGCCTGGATAATATTGGAATTATAGCGCAAGGTTGGTGATGGAACCTCCAAGGTTCAAGATGTGAATTGTGGTAGAACACTCTTGCAAATTGGAATTCCTAAAGGGACCTTTAACAGCGCTTAAAAAAGGTCTTTAATAGCGCTTTACAAGCGCTGTCTATCTCGCCGCTGCTAAAGGGGGGCTGCTTTTAATAGCGCTTTACAAGCGATGTTAAAGGGGGGCCTTTAACAGCGCTTATTTGTGGAAGCGCTGTTAAAGGGGGGCCTTTAACATCGCTTGTTTGTGGAAGCGCTGTTAAAGGGGGGCCTTTAACAGCGCTTGTTACTGCAAGCGCTGTTAAAGGGGGGCCTTTAACAGCGCTTGTTTGTGCAAGCGCTGTTAAAGGGGGGCCTTTAACAGCGCTTGTTTGTGCAAGCGCTGTTAAAGGGGGGGCCTTTAACAGTGCTTCTTACTGCAAGCGCTGTTAAAGGGGGGGCCTTTAACAGCGCTTGTTTATGCAAGCGCTGTTAAAGGCCCCCCTTTAACAGCGCTTCCACAAACAAGCGATGTTAAAGGGGGGCCTTTAACAGCGCTTGTTTGTGCAAGCGCTGTTAAAGGCCCCCCTTTAACGACGCTTGTTTGTGCAAACGCTATTAAAGGGAGGCTTTTAACAACGCTTGTTTGTGCAATCGTTCAGTTGCAGTTGCAGAGTACAGCGATGTTTGAGGTCACAATTTGTGACAATATGCGCTTATAACCTAGATTACATACCATAAGCCAGGCCCCAAATTCAAATATTCTGCATAAAATCCAAAAGAAAAGAGAAAGATTCCAAACCGCAAAATTTTATTTAACCAAACATTTCTTCAATTTCTTACAATTGACCAAATGACACCGGAAAAAAAACCCCAATATCAATCTACAAACCCTACAACATTTTTATGGGTGTCTGGATTTAACACCGAAAAAACCTCATTCTGAGGTACCAATCGCTATATCCGTCCTATCTTAGCATCTATCATTCCATCTTAATACAAGCACATTCCAGAATTCATCCTAGTTACTAGAAAATATTGGCCCCCGCTCGACCACCAAGCAGTAAGTTACATGACTTCAGTGGTTCGGTTCTTGAGCCTATTTTCCAAGAAGATTGCATGCACGCCTGTTCGCACCTTTCACTCTGGAGTTCAGCTCATCTACATCATGTTGTAAATAGCTAGCCACTTCCTTGCCTACCTTCAAATCAGGAGAGCCCTGCACAAAGATATCATTAGAATTATGCCACATTTTAAGCAAGGAGGGTAAAATGTACCTAGCAATCAATGTAGCAAGGAGGGGAAAATGCCCTATTCATATAAACAGCAAAAATAGTTTGAAATGATAAAAATTTAGGGGATATACCTAGCAAATGCACTTGCAAAGTGTTTACATTCTCCGATCTCATGGGACATGCATTACAATTTGGCTTGGTTTTTGTACAGAAGACCTGCATGAAACCATCAAGTTATGTGCATTATTAATCAGGATATGAATATAATTTCATCCAGCCTCTGAAAGTCAAGATCAAACCTTTCCAAAAGTCATTTTGTTCCTTCTTGGTGAAAAGCACCGTGTTCAACTCTCACCTCGTTATGTAACTCCACACCCAGCCACACCCTCATCTCCTATTAAAATAATAAAGGTAATAGATAGATCAGTGGACGGCTTCATTCAGAAATCCTAGATTCACAAAATGGATCCGCAGACATGGAAATTTCAGTTTCATTGTGGAAATTTTGAAACAAAAGTGAAACTAAATCAATTGACTTAAATGAAAAGAAAATTTTCAAAAGTGATCCAAACAAATTCATCTATTGCGGTTAGATTATTTCTATATTCATTTTCCTTTTTCCTTATTATTTATTTATTCCTATTTTGGGAAGGGAAGTAAAATCGGTTCACCCAATTTTCAGGTGGCCTTATTTAGTTATGGGAAGGGAAGTAAAACCGAATGCCCGCTGCTGCTCCTGCAGAGCAACCCTCTCGTCGAGAGGAAGTGCATCCTCTTCTGCAAGTGAAACGCTGTTCCAGAATGCTTCAGCATGACGCTCGTCCTTCACTTCATATAACCTGGATTTCAAATGCACAGATTGTGAGATTACAGTGTATAAATCATTCTTCTGATGAAACAACTAAAAGCAGACAAGAACCAACAAAAGGTTCAGACAACATTACACTCAAGCAAGCAGCGCGCACACACAAATTATTCCTCAAGTAGAATGAGCTGATTTTCAAAAAAAGACACGAAGCATATCAGTTATAAAAAGCAATGAATCTGCTAAATTAGGCCGATACAATTTCTATATATTATTGTAAGGATAATGTGACATGTGACTCTTTACTCTTTCGAGAGATTGGTAACTTCTCTAAGTACTTTTTTCTTAAATTGTTTATAAATTAGAAAGATCATTTTAAAAAAGTAAATATGTACTATATATGTTTAAAAAAATTTCTTTAACACGCAAGGATCTAGACATCTGTCATAAAAGAAAAGAACATAGGATAGCAGAAGAAACGAACTCAGACAAATCAAAAATAGACAAAATAAACACCATAACAGCAGCCTCGGATTAGTCATCAATAAGCACCAAGACACCTGAACACAAAGGCATTAACATCTCTAGCTAAAGCAAAGAATAACCAGTAGCCGAAGGAGCTGCACTGGTCCAAATATCAAGGTGATATAAGAGGTTCAAGTTCCAGGAAGACCACCATCATGTTTAACGGGATTCCACCACCCCCCCCCCCCCCCCCCGCCAAAAAAAAATTGTCAGCTGAGCAAAAAGGGTAGATCTTGTTGTCAGTCCAAGGAATTTAGGCTGAATTATTATTAGTGTATTAAAAAGGTGTTGTTTTGATTTGGCAATTCTACCTCAGTGAAAACTCAAGCATGTAATACTTCTGCTTGTTGTCGACCATAACCCGGCCAGATGTGAATGACCAGTACATAGAATGCACACGTTAATTCCCAGACAACTTCCTCTTAAACAATAAGGATAAGAGCAATGTGTTGAAGCTGCATGTATATATGATTGAGCATAAGGAATATCAACAGAAAGTAATTCATAAAAGAGGCCTCAAAGATTCAAAAGAAGGCTTAGATTTCCTTCTTTAGCATGTGCTACATAATGTTACAACACAGATAATAGCTAGGAGTGGTTAATTGCATTAATTCAGTCCATGTTTTCATCAAATAGTATATCTACAGGAACAAAACAGCGGGTAAACTAAGTAGACATGAAAGCGAATGCATGTATACGCCATTACAGATACAAGCTTCACATCATGCACCGATGATGAACATAAGGAGCCAGTAAAAGACATGAAAGCGAATGCATTCATAAATTCTGTTAGCAGAAGAATATAGAAGATAAATGAACTTAAAAAGTTACTACATGAGGCATCTTAAAAGGGTGCGTTTGTGAAATTACCTTTGATGCATTCCCAACTAGTTCACTTTGAAGGATGAAAATTCTCTGTTCCGCATCATAGGATCCCTTCTGCAATGGACAAGATGGATAATCCCATTGATTAGGAACATCTGATATCATTAAAGATCATATACAGTGACTTAAACAAGAATCTCAACAGTCTATTTAGTATTTACACACTTCTATATTTTCTTTCCTAGCATCCCTTAACGTCATATCAGGTATCACATATTGGCAATATGTCACAGACACGAGAAACAAATAAGCTACCATATTTGTTCCAAAAGAGCAGGATAAAAAGAAAAAGGTTTCGCATACCAAGGTGTGTGGAGAGACAATATCTAGGTATCTGCCCCTAAAGTCATCCGATCCCCATTCTCCAACTTATGTGTGCATCCTTTAACGTTGTCTATGGAACCACCATAGATATTGATTCCAGGTACCAACTCCTCCATCTTTTCATTTCCACCAGCATGGTCCTTATTAAAACATAATCACTTCAAACTAAGATCTTATGACATGTTCAATACAATTATGAACTTCATGATATACCATTACAAATTACAATCACAACATTAGATATTTTAGTTAAATGTTACTAAAACTTGTAGAATGCAAGAGTATATCATGGTTGAAATTTAGAGAACACTCAATATGTACATCAAGACAGATAATGATAGACAGAAGAATGAAATATAAATGCACGCATGTGGAAATATGTAGAGTCAACCAAATTGGTTTAAGGACGTGTACATCACATTCAACGGTTTAGATAATGATTTCACACATGTATTCCCGTAGATGACTAGATATTATGATACAACCCATGTGTATTAGTGTTACAAGAATGTTGATATAAGCTTCAGGCTCTAGTAACATAGTTATAAGATTTCATAAATATGTGTTTTGCTTCATTCTACATTTAATGCACTTGAAGACAACGCATTTAATGCATTAATATACAAAATGGGTTAAATATTATTCCATATTTTAGAAGGGTAAACCATATGTACTAGAGTATGTGTGTCACTAAACATTTCTGAACTAAGATATTAGCTTGTTAAATTCCCTTAAATTTTAATTTTTTTTCTTTTTTACCCCTCCCCACATCTTCTTCCTCCCTTTAGTGTTGCTACTCTCTCCCCATTTTCTTTATATCCACTTTATCTCTTCTCATTTGCAACTTTGAGAGGAGCAACATGGTTGAGATAGGGTGAAAATGAAGAAAGGCGGAAAGCCAGGAGGAGAGAAAGTAGGGAGAGAGTGTAGGCGTGTAGCAACAGCAAAAGGAAGCAGGGATGGTTAAAATGAAAAAAATAAGACTTAGCATACTTCAAAAGTTCCCGTTAACTCAAGGTGTGTGTGTGTCTCTGTTAATATCATAATTAGGGGGTTTAGTGATACTCATGTGATACTTCAAAAGCAGGTTTTTTTTCGCATATCAGTCTCTCGTAAGTGCATATTAATTCCATGTAAGATTGCGGAACTAACATCTAAAATAAAAAAAGGTGATTGTGGAGCAGCTGTTCAGATAAAATTCCTGAGAGGCAAACTACTGCACCAGGCTTTGCAAAGGCAAGGATATTTTCTGCCAGGTCCATCAAATGATTAAGAAGAATATTTGCTATGACTATGTCAAAATTTTGTTTCATTGCAAGCAGTTCCAAGTTATCTGAGGTTTGCTTCTCTGGGGTCTTGTTGGTCTATTCATGTGTGTCAGGTGAGCAGATCTTGCTAGGAACCAAGTAAACCGATATCTTATTGGATTCTATCCCATTGAAAGAAATATTTTGACGAGCAGATGTCACCGCCTGGGGATCTATATCTATTCCAACAGAAAATGCAGCACCCATCTACATGAAAAAAAAGCTTATGGTGAGAATTCAGTTGTTTCAAAATTAGTCCAGAAGAGAGATAATTGTCGGCAATATATGAGACATACGAAAAGGCGAGGAATTCAAAAGGCAAGATCAATTCAATGTTAGAATAGTAGTTCCCAAAAAGGTATACAACTATAATAAAAATCAAATTCACGTCTCTAATCATTCTTGTCCTGCTGTGAACCGCCTTTCCGACATTTAAATTTCCAAATTAAACTATCAGACATGTTCACAATGTAGCTGTTATGGCTTCCAGACAACGAAGATGGATGTGACAATATTCCAATATTTATACTCGAGTACATAATGTACATTATTGGAAGTAACTATATACAAGAAATTTATATGAACTGTACAATTGAGGAATTTGAGGACTTTACAATAAACATGAATGCAGCAGTTAGTTTCCCCAAAGGAGCAGAAAGACGTATATGAAGGTATATACAGCGAGGCTTTTCAGTAAAAAGGCTAACATCCGATACCAGAATAGAGGTCGCGGAGAGCAGAGTACAAAGGCTGGGCAGCAATTGGTCTCTCCAGCATCCCCAAGAGAATTTCTGTAGTCGTTAGATGAGGATCCCCGTAGAAGCGTATATTAGTATCTGCTCGAGTACCAACAATGCTTCCCTCTAGGGAGACTCCAACAAATGCACCTGTTTCATATTTAATCAGGAACTCGGGAATGCAGGCCTTGCAATTGAATTCAAAAGGGTAGAGAAGTCGTATGTCCAGATAGGCACTGATCTGCAATGCCCATTCAAAAGGATCGAGTACCAACCACTTGTAAAGCAATATCTTCTTATCTGCATGGGTGTTTTTTGGGGCTGAGTTGTGTAACACTAACCTGAATTTTGGCCTGTTTTGGTTTCCACAAAACTACTTTGAAAGAATCGCTTGCTCTGAACTTTTGAAGTTAGAAAAACTATCATGAGCTTTATGTTATAAAACTAACTTAAACTTTGACCTGATTTTATAAACCCGTTTCATAACCATCTGAACGATGAAAAAACACGAAAATATCATGAAACTAAGCCACAACTTGAAATTATGCATAACTTCAGATTAGTTTTATAAAATTCAGCCTTTTTGTCTTTGAACTGAGGGTATCGAACTGAGGTTAAAGCCAAAATTTGAGTACAAAATGCAATGGATCATGAAGAACAGAAGGGGATCGGGTCACTACCTACTGTGATGAAGATTGGGCCCACTTGCTAGTGGCATTAGAGGATGAGGCGGGGTCGATGATGGTGATGACCAGATCGTTGCCGGTCGCAGATTGCTGCTCCGTCCATGGTTCCTCCTCTATGGTAATGAGTAGAAAATTAAGTTACTAAGTTTTCAATCGAGATTACTGCTCCGTCCAACGCAAAAATCGGATTCACACATAAATGCCATTCTCTCGTTCTAACGAATTTTTTTAATTCATGAAACTAAATTAAATTTAAAAAGGAAAGCGGAAAAAAAATGCGTACTCTGGTTCTCGTCGAAATCAAGGCTGAAGTCTTTGGCTCGTCGGCGGCAGCAGGCTAATCTCCTCCTCATTTTCCTTTTTTCTTCTAAAACTCATAAATAAATAAAAATGATGAGTGGAAGAACCAAATTAAGAAGAATATTCAAAAGAAATGCGATGAATTTTCAGTGACATTTGAAGTGCTCGCAGCTTTTGTAAAAAGAGAATTTTTTTTCTGGGGATAAAGTTCTAAAAAAGCTGCTTTCTTGCTTCCACGGCTCAAACCACAGAGAGAGACGAAAGGGGTTTTAAAAATTGAAAAAAAAATACGATTTTGAGTTCAAAGATAAGAAATTGAGATGCTTTCGATGGAGAAACGAAGACGAAAAGACCACCAAAATGCCGCATTTTGTCCCAAAAATCAACAAAATGCGAGCTAGAGATAAAGAAAGAACCTTTCGGTTGATTTGTAGACGGCCGTTGAGATTTCTGAAGCTCGTATCAGATCTGGACACAAATTCAAAAATGAAAGAGAGAACAGAGAGAGCGTAAAAAGGAGAGGGTTTTGAGCACTGACCGAAAAATGAGGGGTTTTGAGCACGAAGCAGCGGCGGCGGGAATTTTCAACGAAGCAGCGATAAGTTTCTCTAGGGGTTCTCGCACGAAGCAGCGGCGGCGGGAATTTTCAAAGAAGCAGCGATAAGTTTCTCTAGGGCTTCTCGCACAAAGCAGCGGCGGCGGGAATTTTCAACGAAGCATCGATAAGTTTCAACGAAGCAGCGATCAACGAACCGCGATAAGTTTCTCGCGATCAGCGATCAACGATCAACGACGCAGCGGCGGCGGGAAGTTTCTCGCGCGATCAACGAGCAGAGGCAGGGTTGCTCTAGGGCTTCTCGGGCTTGGGTTGGGCGAGTAAATTTTCTGTTAGAAATTAAGCAAACAGCGCGCGATTACAAAAGGGCTTCAGACGAAATTGCGAACCGCTGAGCGTAAATGTATAATACCTTTCACAGCGCTTGTTTCAAACAAGCACTGTTAAAGGAATGCCTTTAACAGCACTTGCAGATACAAGCGCTGTTAAAGGGTGGCCTTTATCAGCGCTTGTTTATGAAAGCGCTGTTAAAGGCCCCCTTTAACAGCGCTTGTTTGTGCAAGCGCTGTTAAAGGGGAGCCTTTAACAGCGCTTGCACAAACAAGCGCTGTTAAAGGGGGGCCTTTAACAGCGCTTCTTTCTACAAGCGCTGTGTATTATCTGTGCCTCTAATACATAGCGCATACAGAAAGAAGCGCTGTCTATTACCCGACCTTTAACAGCGCTTGTAGAAAGAAGCGCTGTCTATTCTCCGACCTTTAACAGTGCTTGCAAAAAGAAGCGATGTCTATTATATGTGCCTCTAATTAACAGCGCTTATAATTGGCAAGCGCTATTAAAGGTGTGCTATTAAAGGTCCTTTTTGTAGTAGTGACTTCTTGAAGTTTCTAGTTATTAGTGCCATGTCTTCATCATCCATGTCTGAATCATCGGTGTCTGATGAAGCGGTGAAGGCAAGAGTTTTCTTCTTTGTATCTGCTTGTTCTTTGCGATCTTGGAGTTGTACTTCATAGGCCATCAGGTTACCAACCAAGCTTTCAACGGTGAGTGTTGGAAGGTCATTGGCTTCTTCTATGGCTATAGTCTTCTTCTCACATTCTGACGTTAAGGCAAGAATAATCTAACGTACTTGTTCCGTTTGAGAATAGGTTTTGACAAGGGCTATTAAGGAGTTGACAATGTCGGTGAAACGAGCGATCATTTCTCCAATTGGTTCATTCTCCTTCATTTTGAATAACTCAAACCTGTGAACAAGAACAGAGATTTTAGTTTCCTTAATTTTATTAGTTCCTTCATGTGTTACCTGGAGTGTATGCAAGATGTCATATGCAGTTTTGGCCCGGGAGACACGGTTGAACTCATTCTTGTCCATAGCGCAGAATAGTGCATTCAATGCTTTAGAGTTGCGAGTTACAGCAGATTTTTCATTTGTGGTCTATTGGGCATGTGAAGTTGTATGCTTCTCGTATTGAGTTTCCAACATGTTCCAAAGTTCATTGTCAATGCTTTGAAGATAAATCGTCATCCTTGTCTTCCAATAGGAGTAGTTGGAACCATTGAATAATGGAGGCCTTGTAGTAGAGTGCCATTCTGGAAATTGTGATGAAGATGTTGAAGTGTTCATCGAATAGGTGTAGGCCATCTAACCATATAGCTCTGATACCAAATGTTGGATCTCTTGGCACACCAAATACACTAGAGGGGGTGAATAGTTTAAATCACGACGATATTGCAAAATTAAAAGTTAATAAAAAATTGCAATAAGAGTGCAGAAAATAGAAAGATCACAATCCAGAAAATGCAAATGTAAACACAGAGATTTTTATTCTGGTTCGGTTCCTTGCGATCCTACGTCCAGTCCTCTACCCCGTAGAGATTTGAATCCACTAAAACACTTGCTCCCCGCAATTAATCAACATACAAAGATGCCAACACTCCCCGTGTTGCAAATATGTACAATCTTTTCAACAAGAGATTCACCAAATAAAATAGAAAAAGAGTATGAAACAATATCACCTATAGCCTGGATAATATTGGAATTATAGCGCAAGGTTGGTGATGGAACCTCCAAGGTTCAAGATGTGAATTGTGGTAGAACACTCTTGCAAATTGGAATTCCTAAAGGGGCAGAATTTCTGCAGAGTTTCTCCTATGGAAATCTGAAAATCACACAATTTCTAGAGAGAGAAAGAAACCTTAAGAAAAGAGAAAGTGAGGGAATTTTTGTGTGTTTTAGGCAGGGGTCTGGGGGTCTATTTATAGTCCAAAAAGTCAGTTTTCGAACTTTGGACAACTGCCTAAATTTTCAAAAAAAATCTGAGTCGTTTTTCCAAAAATTAGTCGACTAGTCAAAATTATTAGCCGACTAATAGTGCTGCCAGGTCAGAAAATGGCCGTTGAAGTGCCCTTTGATAAAATAACAGAAATATAGTTACACAAACGGACAAAAATGGCTAGGAAATGACAAGTGACGTTGGAAGGTAGTTTCTAACTGCCATTAAATAATAAAAAATTATTTAATAGAAATCAGTTATAATAACTGACGTTATAACTTTCTGAAAAAAATTATCTGGCAGACTAGGAAAAATTTTTAGTCAACTAGGAACAAAATTTTGAGAAATTTTTCAGAAATTAATCCTTATGCTTGAAAAATAGTTTTTGACCAAAAATAAATTTTCCATAAAAAATTTATTAATCGACTAGGGAAAAATGCTGGTCTGCTAATTTTTCTGAACTTTGGATTTTGAGGCTGTGTCCTAAAGAACTAAGATAGGATATTATCAAGGCTTTAACAATCTAAAGTTATGCAAGAATAAAAAGTAAAATTACAACATCTTTCTCAAGATATAAAAATTTATTGCTTGAGCTTCATCGTGTATTTTGATACTTTTTCTTGCAACGTAACTTTGATGATTGTCATATGTGAAAGTTTGAGCTTGATAATCTGCATCCAAAGAGTTAGTATACACATATATATAAAAATGATTGTATCATCAAAAACTTTATTGGAAGGGAAACTTTATGTTTCCAACACACTTGAGTTGATCCTTCGCCAAGACTATGGATCGAATCCGAGCCCCTTCGTGGCTTTGCTAGAGCCTTTCAGGAGCAAGTGAGAAATATTAGCAGAAGAGAATATTTATTTTAAGCTTAGATCCGAGCGTGCTCTACACTTTTTGGGAGCTTCTCAGCTCTAGAGCTTGGGACGAGTTATTAGGAGTGGGCATGCCCCATATTTATATAGGCGACTGACCCCTCCCCTTTACACCACTTCCGATGTTGGACTAAAGGTTTTGGTGTTAAAGAATTCAAGTTAGTTTTCCTTTAAAAAGGCCAAACTTCTATGAATTTTAACTCCCTCACCATTGAACTTCACATTTGATACAACCTATCAAATCGAATAGCGTTGAACGGTGAAAGTGTAGGAAAAAACAGTGAGTTATTCCGAGTCCGTTTGACCTCTCAAACGTGTGTCCAAAGATCTGCCCAAAAGCAATTTTCACTGAACAATTCAGCTGTCACAAAAATCAGCCAATGGGTTCAAAAACCTATGAGGTGGGGCCCGCCATGTGGGCTCTACCTCCACATGCACATGCCCTGCCATGTCTGGGCGCGTGCCATGCGCAGCCCAGCCAGGGCGCATGCATGCAATTTTTGGCGCCCCATTAGGGGCGCCAGCTGATCTCTGCTCGGCCCATTGGGCCGTGCCTTTAGGCCATTAAAAGGGGCCTCCCCTTTGCATTTTAATCAGTCATTTGGGCTGACCTAAAATGGTTTGGGGCCTTTTCATTGGGATTCTATTTAAAAAAAATTTTAAATAGGCTAATTGGGTTTCTTTGGACTCCAATTTCGACACAGTTTGAACCTGCGTTTAGACTGAGATGATCCCGTCATCCAGGTAACCTTTTCAACACGTTTATTATATTAAATATGGCCTTAAAAATTTTATGACACATTTAACTCTCTTTGCAGCATATGCAAAATTTCCACATCTATTATATAAAATCATTTGCATCAAATACAAATGATCTGAGGGCATATATATCCCACTTGCACTTAGGATCTTTTATCCCGTATGCTGATGATAATTGCAAACTCTTTGCAGTATTTTATCCCTTTGCATATTCTTCCTAATTTTTACCTATTACTTGACGAAGGTCGCACTCTGTGTGAGACCCTACAGCCTGACCATAATACAGGTGGGGCTTGAAGCCCCAGACGGCAGTAACCGCGAGCAATAGGTGCCGTCCCTATTTCAGTATCATACTTATGTGGTTTACTCATTGACATGAGTATTGTCGGGACCACCCTAACTGTGTCCATGATGAATACCGCAGTTTTAGTATCTTCGTCAAAATTATGAGTTTAATTCAAGCCTAGGGTACGGTCAAACTATCAACTACAATAGCTCGAAGCTGGTTAGTCTCCATCGATCTTTAGTCAAATAATGTTGGACATCTTCCAACATACTCTGGCCAGAGTTTTCACTAAAGATCGAACTAACACTACGACAACTAACTCCCATTGACTGGGAGAGACAAATCCTTTCCTGGCCATTAATCTCCTCGCATGTTTCAAATGTCACCCAACCAAAGATCTTTCAACGGGGCTCACCCGAGGCTAGATCAGTGATCTAAGAAACACCGTTCACGCACATGTTCGTACAATGACCTCAAGTCAAAAGACCAACTTGCATATCATCACTAAGAGTTATCATTTGACAGATTGGTCAATCATAACCATATGATAACTCTTGTTGGGGTCGTTCAGTGAGCTCATTCTTCAATAAGCACCTATGTCTTGTCTTCGACTTCGCCAACTCAAATGATCATGTGATCATCGTCACCACTACACAGTGAAGACTAAGACACAATTGTCTATCCGATGTTTCGATATCCTTTTATCGAAAGATCTACGACCACGAACCTTTTTAGACTTATGCTACTAACGGTCAAGCACTTCTTCATGATCGAGATCCTCATCCTGATACATGTTTGACCTTGCATTATGTCTCATGACTTTACCAAAGTTTCTATTGATTACAACATTTCTATTAACTAATAGAAATACTTACCAAACAGCTTACTGTTATTTTGAAAAAGATGTCTGTATAGATACACATGGATGAATTTGCCTCGTGGGCATTCCCATCTCTCAATATCTCCCACTTGTACTTGGGCCCATTTATCACGGTATCTCATACCGCATTAACACATAAGTCTTTGCAGACTTCATGTAGTAGAGCCTTCGTGAGTGGATCTGCTAAAACGTCTACTGTATAGACTTAAGGGTTTTCTATGTTTATCTTAGTCCACATATTTGAATCTCATGCAAATAATTCACTCGGCCTCTTGGAATCCATAATTAATTTCTTGACTACATCACATCCAGCTCATCATACCTTTCGAGAATAATCCATAATAAGTTTTACTGGTCATTTAAACGTCTCATAATCACTTTTGATAAAGTGTCAACCTCTTTGACCACTTTGTCAAACCATATGTTCCGGCTCCTTGATGCCTCACATGCTTTTATTCTCTCCCACTGACCTTGAAAACTCTCTGGCCAATTCATATAAGTTCGTTCTTATAAATCACATTTAGAAAATAGACTATACCTAAATGCTCCAGTTTTCATGGTCATCATAAGCATTAACATCGAGTTCAGTCTTATTAGATCTGTACACATCTGCTGGTGAGACAGTTTCATCATAATCCGTTATAGGAGTTAGGATGATAACCGTTCTTAATCAACATAAGTTGTACTTGACTATTTTCTTTCTGCACCAATCTTCTGCCTTAAAGATTTACTTGCAGCCAATAAGAAACACTTTCTTTGGGCATGTAAAATGAAGTCCATACTTTATTTAGGTGCACTGACCTTTTATGATTACATCAAGCCATTTCTTAGAGTCACTATTCTGAATGGCATCTTGGAAGTTATCTAGGCCATCATCAACTATGATGTCTTACTTGACTTTTCGCCTCATGAGTCTCGAGTAATCATTTAACTTCCTAACGATTGATTTAATTAATATCTTATTGATAAGCTCCTTATAGAACCTTATCAAGAACCTAGGCATTACTATCTGGGACTTAACCAAGAGGGAGGATTATAACTCAGAGTCACTTGCCATGCATCGCACCATGTCTAACAAAATACGATTCATGCTCGCCAACCCACCGATATGTTAAGAGACTTGACCTAAGAGAAAATAACATTTTCTTTTAATTACGCAAGTAATTATTCGCCTATTCGATCTGATTGAATCAGTTCAAATACTTCTGTCATTTTGTTCTCTATTTTATCATACTAGTGTTTCCTCAAGAACGCGTGTCGTAATAAAATAGGAACAACTTATCCTGGCTAACTTAGACTTGGATCCGAGTACATCTGTATGTACGAAACTATGAGTTCAATAACGCATTCTCCCGCTGTCTTACAGAAGGAGTTTCAGCCATCATACCTTTGAGACAAGATTCACAAGTGTCAACAGACTTCATAATACGAGATGTCAGACCCCTCTTTATGTGACTTGTGAAGCTTAGTCTCTTTGGTATGGCTTAGTATATTTTTCCATGTAAGTTTTGATACTATCTTGCGTATATGTATATTAACATTTAATATATTATAGTTATACAAATTATTCACACAAAACATTGCTTCAGAAGCAAGGTGACGACATTCGTCAAAAATGTGTTAGACGTCCTTTATGCTCCAAGAAACAACAATTGCTCCATAAAAAATATTTAGACAATCTATTTCTTTTGTATAACGGTTATCCTGAAACCGTGACATCAAATATGTCACATTTTCAGTTCCTCCTACTTATGTCTTTACTAATGATAAATAAAACTAGCTTTCTCAATTGACTTTCCTTAGTGCCTTCTTCCTTTTCTAAATCTAATGTAGATATTATGCGTCTCAACAAAAATAATATCCATACAAATGTCTCATGTATCCAAACGCTTGCGCTTTGCAACCTTGAGTGTGCTCAATAAGTAGCTCGTCTCAAGATCCGGTTGGGATACATAGTCTTGCATCTTACAAGAACTCATCTTCGATTCAAACAATTTGATCGAAGTTTTGAAATTTGAGGATCGAAATCGTTTTCCATACAATCTTGAGTGTGCTCAACAAATCGTATGAAGAAACATGCTTTGAACATCAGTATGTTCAAGCTTCCCCTCATAGAGGTGAGTGACATGTAGCGTGCATTTATTTTGTTGGACCTAGAGCTTAATGAAATCATTGTCCTTAAGCATGTGCTTTAAGAAGGTCATTTAATGTCAATAAGAACATAGTTTAGTCTATCAATTAGAATTTGAGTTGATATTCCATTAACCAACTATATGGACCAGTTAACTTATTCTCTTCGAATATTATGTTTTTGATTCCATCGGTAAACATAGAATTATCCAAGTTTACCATATGTTCAATTTTAAATATAGATAGAATGGATTTTATCTAACTATATCCTCCGACTTTTTGCGATTGTTTTAAGCCATAATAATGACCGATTTAATTAAATTAAATTAATGGAAAAGAGATCCAACAACCCTAAGCCTCACAACCTTGAGTATGCTCAACAAATTGCTTGACTCTGCGATCGGTAGATGACTCTTCATCAATCATATTATATATGATTCTCTTATTGGTTTTTACCCCTACACACTTATGATCATGAGTGTGCTCATCAAAATCACAATGACTAGTCTAATATGACCCTTGTTTTCGTGTCTAGCTTAACTTACGTCGATGCTCGGTGTATTCACGACACGATGGTTTGGGTCAAGTCTATAATACATCTCATGTATTGAGAAGTTGGATTCCATAAAGGGCCTATGTCATAGCTTGAGTGTGCTCAACAACTATAGCAAAGAACCTATAGTTTTCAACCTCTAAAACAAGGAGGGCTACGGCTAATCTTGAAAAATATTTTTAACGTAATTGACTTAGATATAATCGACAATGTCATTATAATCATAAATCGCATCCTTGCGGTCCAACAGAACATGGTCAGGGAATTGACTAAGCTCGGATCACTTATCCCTAGTCTAGCTAGGGTGATCCAACAAACTTAGCTAAGCACATTGACCGGATCATGGTCCATTGAAGGAAACTTATTATTCATATGTGTCCCGTATGATTATTAATGGCTTCCTTAAAACTAATTAATCCTATCAACTAGTTGAATCCTAAAATTCGAAATTATTAGGACTGGTTAATAACTTTTATTAAGTCCTTATCAACTATAAGGAATGCTTTTTAAGGTGCTATCCTAATTGTGTATGAGGCATTTAAAACAATTTTAAATCATAACATGTCCTTTAAAAATTATCATATAATTTTCTTAAGGTTTTTAATGGCTAACCTAATAGTCCTTCTTGTATTATCACATAATCAACAAGAACATCATATAACCAAAAAAATACACTAACTTTATCGTATAAAATCAGCATGAATCTTATCAACTTAAATATCGCTTAATAAGTTTCTAACTATTTAACAATTATCAAATAATTATTAAACATGAACAACATATTAAAATTTATCCTATAAATAATAATATGCAACTTAAAATTTAACACTTAAATTATAGGTGTGATTTTAAAACATAAATTTTTTATCTATTAAAAATCAATAGTTTTATTAAAATTATCAAATAATTTTTTATTTCATAAACATTTGTTTTAAAATCATCAGATAAAATTAGCATGCTACTAAAAAATATTTTATCACATAAAAATTTTTTTAAAACATCTAATAACAAGTGGTCTCATTTTAACATTATCTCATAAAGTTAGAATAGCTTTTATATGATTTAAAAAGCATACTTGCATTTATAAATATTGGAGTCCTTAGATCAGAAGTAGACCTAAAGCTCCGATAGCAATGATGGGTTTTGAGGGACCATTAGCGCATTATTCTATGCCCGTCCTAGGTCGGACGAATGATAGAAGCAATCAGAAAAGAAAGTAACAGAAAACGTTTAATTATTTAACGAGTAAGCCCTAAGGATTTCAAGACCCTAGCCAGGATCTCTACTATCTTAAGGTGGGTCTGACCACCACAAGATAGATCTATGCTATTGCAATATAATAAATGAAATGCTTAATTAAACTACAGACCCGGAACCTTGCTTGCATCGGCAAGGTGTACTGAACCACGTCCCAAGCTGCTCCTCGTCCTGAGCTGAACTGCTTCCCAAACCGCACCGCGTCCCGAGACGAGCAATCCCCTTGTCGCCGAGCCAACTACGTGCCGAAGAAATTTTCACTTGAGTGAATCCTTTGCCAAGACTCCGGATCGAATCCGAGCCCCTTTGTGGCTTTGATAGAGCCCTTCAGAAGCAAGAAAGAAATATAGTGAGAACAGAATATTTATTTTAAACTTATATTCGAGCGTGCTCCAAACTTTTTGGGAGCTGCTCAGATCTAGAGCTTGGGACGAGTTATGAGTAGGGTGCAGGCCCCTATTTATATAAGTGGCTGACCTCTACCCTTTACTCACTTCCGATGTGGGACTAAAGGTTTTGGAGTTAAAGAATTCAAGTTAGTTTGCCTTAAATAAAAGGCCAAACTTCTATGAATTTTAAATCCCTCACCGTTGAGCTTCACATTTGATACAACCTATCAAATCGAAGAGCGATGAACCGTGAACGTGTCGGAATAAACGACGAGTCATTCCGAGTCTGTTTGACCTCTCAAACGTGTGTCCAAAGATCAGCCCAAAAGCAATTTTCATTGAACAATTCAGCCGTCACAAAAATCATCCAATGGGTTCAAAACCCTATGTGGTAGGGCCCACTATGTGGGCGCCACCTCCCCATGCACGTGCCCTGCCATGGCTGGGTGCGTGCCATTCGTGCGCCCACATCGGCACATGCATGAAATTTCTAGCGCCCCATTAGGGGCGCCAGCTGATCTCTGCCCGGCCGATTGGGCCGGGCTTTTAAAAGGGGCCTCCTCTTAATGGGCCGGGCTTTTAAAAGTGGCCTCCTCTTTGCATTTTAATCAGTCCTTTGGGCTGAACTAAAAGGGTTTGGGGCCTTTTCATTTGGCTTATATTTAAAACACTTTTAAATTGGCTTATTGGGCTTGTTTGGACTTGTAACGCCCCGCTTCCCAAAAGACACTGGAAGCGAGAGCGTTACGCGGTCCGCTTGAACTGGAGCGGTGAAGCTCGAGTTCAATAAGCGTCTGTGATAAAAACACAGAAAAAGGTCCTTGCATTGCGTATCAGAACAATCAGAACATTTCAAAAGTTAAAAAGCCACATCCAGAATTATTGAGTTCGTACACGAAATTAAACAACAAGCCACAGCAGGCTAAAGTAGCAACAAGAAATGAAACGTACACAACTACTGCAACGACTGAAAGTAAACTAAGAAAATCTAGAAGTGAAGGGGGGTCCTCTAGTCTCTCGCAGAAAGCGTCTCGGCGTCTACGGTGAACTCTGGCTCTCTAAGTCAGGCGTCACGAACGGATCCTCTGGGTACTCAAGCTCAGAATCTGACATACATCCACAAACATGAATGTATGTCATCAAGGGGTCTGCAAGGAAAGATTAGCAAACCAAGACAAGTATATGACAGATATGAATTTAGGAAGCATGTAATATTATAAAGAAATGACTGCAGCAATTTTTACATTTAACAATTACAGAGGAGAAAAAAAACAATCCTAGCATGCAGTTCTAGTCGAGGGCAAGTTTAAAATTAGAT
This sequence comes from Scilla litardierei, assembly GCA_030789695.1. Lineage (NCBI taxonomy): Eukaryota > Viridiplantae > Streptophyta > Magnoliopsida > Asparagales > Asparagaceae > Scilla > Scilla litardierei. Next base: position 77,222,636 of record CM061140.1, read on the forward strand.
TCTCAGAGTCTGTTAGCATTCCAATATTCACGATGACCAAGTTAGCGTTACAAAGACCATGTCAAGAATTCACATCTAATCTAGGGTTCTCGCCTTTAGGTCGTGATGAGAAGGTCGTTCCTCTCACGGGGGCTTACCGTGATTGACACTAACCCACCGCGTCGGGTGGTGTTCTTGAGGAGAGTACCTTTCATACGCCCAGTGGCCGCTCAACCCTAACCCCACCCAAAAGTTTTGCCGGAACACGAGCCGGCCTAGTCGACTCACACGACATCACGATATCACGATTTCGCCTTCGAGGCGCACGATTTCACGATGTCCATATAGTTAATCATGTCAGGACTCACTGAATTCCATTGTTATCAATATTAGTGTTTTATGGTGACAGTTCTGCAAAGCGGAAGCGGGTCGAACGACCGGTTCCGTAATTTCAATAATGACGATTTGTCATTTTCGTTCAACTTGCTACAGGAACAATTTCTTTTTCTAGTTGTTTAAATTGGGGATATATCGTATGACATACCGTTGGATCCCAGTTTTCGTCCTAGTCGTTATGGTGTCAGTTTTGTACGTCATTACACATCTAAATTTTGAGTTACACAGCAAAACATGAAGGCGGCGTAACCGTGCCGAAACTTCTAAAATTCATATAAAATCATATACTTGCCTGTTTGGGTGAATTTGGGTGTCCAGGGGATGGCAACGGGAGGCGCGGTATATCTGTATCAACGGACATTAAACATTAGGCTAGCTGCATTCAACTCATTGGAAGTATTATAATGATATACGGTTTATTAAGCTTAACCGACATGTCAAAACTAGCCTTGTTTATAATATTAATGCCATTGTACCAAGTTTATGTACTACCAATCATCAACAATACTGGACTAATTATTGTGACTTAACATTGCAACTGGGTTACAGATAGTGGCTGTTACACTAACTCTTCATTGTTAATAGTTACAACTAACTAATATCAACCTGTGTTTTAAAAATGTAAACTAACATGTAATAGGTACCTACTGTTTAACAGTTCACGTGCATATAAGTACTGTTATTATAAACTATTATATAACCAATAGCATCCTATCACCAACTTGCAGATCTTATATATAATAATAACACAACTAATATATGTTGTCTTGTAACATACTCATGCATCACATAATACAGGTTTATATCAACTCTATCCATGCCACGTACATCGTATTGCTATTAAAGGGACTTACTGGTTCGTTCAATCGTTTTGCGCTTGCATGCAGGTGCCATGGCGGCGTCGGACGGTGGCGGGTGAAGGATGGCACGGAGAAGATTGGACGGGGCGTTGGTCGGAGCCGTGGCAAGGCGGAGAGCTCTTGGGCTTGCAGCGGAGGTGGGCGATGATGAGGGCTCCGGTGGTCGTGTGTGGCGTCGATCGGTGTGGGTTGCCCGCGTCGGTGTAGGGTGGTCGACTTGCGAGGCGGTCTCGAGGCGTTGGTGTCGAGAGGAAAAAGGCCGACGGGCTTGGGAGTCGGAGCAGCGGTTGTGGGGGCGCCGTGCGTCAGGGCTGCGGGCTTCATGTTGGCGAGGGTGAGGGGTAGGCGACGGTGTAGGAAGCCGCCGACAGGGTGGTTTAGTCCGGTGGTTGTTGGGCGGTGCGGTGGCTCTGCAGGTGGAGGCTGGGGTCATCGCTGGTCAGAGAAGACACCGGGAGAGGCGTCGGAGTAGCGGGGAGGCGGAGGCTCTAGGGGTGGTTGACGGGAGAAGATAGAACGGCACGGGCTGCGAGTTATGGGAGGGAGGAGTTCAGCCCGGGGTTGTTGCCGTGAGCGTTGAGGTGGGAGGAGAAAAGAGGGAGGAGGAGAAGAAGCTGCGGGGAGGGGGACTGAGGCCGTGGAGATGGGGGATGAGGTCGTGGAGATGGAGGTCGCACCGGAGAAGAAGAAGTGTAGGGTGGCGGCTATGAGTAGGGCTAGGGGAAAGAAAACTAGACCTAGGGTTTATTTTATACCGGTTAGCTTTTTGTGTGATGGGGGTTAAAACGTACAGCATGGGACTAGCCCTAGGTCTAGGTCTTAGGGTTTGATATTATAGGAATGGAGTAGGGTGAGGTCTAGCTGTAGATGTCCTAGGATCTTATAAACTGTAGGTTAGCCTGGTGCTAAATTGTTAGCCTTGGGATTTAATAGGTTAGATGAGGATGTACTTGGGTTATAATACACGAGCTAGTAGGTGATGGGTGGGCATCACGTGGGTAAGCGTGGGTTTAGTTTTAGGCCTTGTTTTCTTTTTTTTTCTTTGTTCAAGCTGGGTGCGTGAGTTTTAGGGGGTATGGCTAATTAGGAGGTTAATTAGCAATAAGAAGTTAATAAGATTTAATACAATGAAAATAATATCCATTCAATTTGATTAATGTGTTTATAAAAGGAAAATCTCATTTGACTTTTCAAAACAATTTAAAAGATTTGAAATTGGGGATCAATTTGAAAGTTGTAATTTATTTAATGGGAGATACTAAAATGATAATAATAATAATAATAATGGTAACAACAATAATAATAAATTCACTAAGTGCCATCAGATAAAAGTACGAATAATTAACATGAAGAAATTTGCACGTGCGCGGGACAGATACGACTAATTACGGATTCGGGCAAAACAACTCAGCTGAGAAATACAGATAATAGCACTGATGAGGACCGGTCGTTACATCCTACCCACCTTAAAGAAAATTCCGCCCTCGGAATTCCTAACCATCACTGACCAGGGGACAGATTGGGGTAACGCTCTCTCGTCTCATCTCCTAATGCTTGCACACCATAAACAACCATCATGACATAACCAAATAGTATTCTAATATTCGTATCGACACTAAATGTGTTACCGTATATCTTATACACTCACACTCTATAATGATGTAGTATCACCTGTCACTTAGACATACCGCTACTGCAAAATACAACCATGCTTAGTCAATTAACATTCCAATTGTACAACCACTTTTACATACCGTATACCACCATATACACACATAATAATACAAATCTCTACACATATATACATGCACGTAATACATTACACCACACACAGATTTTATAAACCTTACTCATAGCGCTAGGGTCAACGTAATCTACCCACCTTAGGATCAAGTTCGTCCCCAGACTCCCTTAAATAGGCCGACGTATGAGTGAGCGGACTTAGACACTAAGGTCATTCTATCCCAGTCATACATACCTTATAATGAAACCAAATACATCCATATGCATATACTTACTCATATATCACCCACTTTCAAATACTTATACATACGTTCATTCTACACACATATACATGCTTACACTACTACATGCCTACCTCATATCTATATAGAACAGTTATATACACACACCGATATTCACAACCATGCTAATCTACATAGGTAAGTATACTATTTCATACATTCACATATACGTAGTCACAAACATACGGCTATGCATACCTCCTGGTATACACTTGCTCACACATCATCCTGTATGGGTAATATTATAGTCTTACTATGCATACAACACACTCATTCATACAATACATATATATATACACACCTGTAACTAACTACATATGTATATATGCACAAGTACACCGACATGCTATCACACAATAAACTGCACGCACAACTATGCGTACACCTATTAACATTGCACTTAACACGCATATCACTATACTAACATCCAATTACAAACATTAATAAATACAACTATGGTATATGTACCCCTAGTAACTGGCCAAAACTAAATCTAATATTCCTATAATGATATAGTCAATTACTCGCCTAAGTATAAACATCACACTTACTATTCTATACCCGCCTATATACATATATTTATATCACAAATTTCCGTACATGCACACATGGCCCAATAGTCAATCACACCGTATTAATACATTAAGGGTAAACACACTTATACATAAATGGTACTCAAAGATTCACACACACGGATCCACACCCATTATCTATACACATGTTCAACAACGACACTAAAATCAATGCTAATGGTCACACTATACTTATATTAAAGCTGACATAAGGAAAGATAAGCTCTAAGGTGATAACTAAGCAAGGTGCAGGAAAGAGGCAACGAGTTGATATTGTGATGGACGGTGCCGGAGGTGGTATGGATAAGCGAGTAGTTTGGTTGAGTGACACAAAATATCTAAGAATAATTAAATAATTAGGAAGATAAGGATATGTGAGGGATAAATAACATCGTTATAATTTATGTAGAATAGCGAGCATACGGTAGGAATTAAAACGTAAAATGTGATCAGTCAAATAATATGTGAAGAGTAATATGGGCATAGTGTCGTAGTGCTCGTTTTGCAAATGAAAAATAGGCTTGTAAAAGAAAACAGAAAATTTTCTTTTCTTAAAATATTTGAAGACAAGGATTATAAAACTAACACACCGGATTTTGAAGTTCTATTTAACTTAGGAAAGTATTTTGAAAGTATGTATCAATGACCGTTTCGAAATACATTAAGGAGGTGACATTGGAACTAGCGACTTAGGAATAAGATTTTTTTTAAAAAGTTCATTGCCCTAAGGAAAATAGAGTAGTTAGGTGAAATAGACGAGCGAAAGATGGATGTGAGGAAATCGTTATAAGATAGTAGTTAAAGATCGTATCAAAAGAGTTTCATAATCAAGATTGGGTTTAAGTCAACTGAAGTCTAGAGAATCTAAGTAAAAGTTGTCGAAGGGATTTTAAACTTAGCGAAGAATTCAATAGACGAAGTATCGAAACACCTTTTAGAAGGAGGGGTGCAAGGTTAAAGATGGCGGATCTGGAGAGTTAAAGTGAATCGAGGACGAGGGTCAGGTTCAACGATTGAAACGAAAGGACGACTAAGAAGCAACTCCGTGAATACGCTACGATGACTTTCTACGATCATTAATATGGGGGTAATGAATAGGGAAATAAGATCAGGAGGAAAATATTCATTGGGTCGACTAAGATTTAGCACTATGGTTCTACAACGAACTAGACTGTGTTAGGGAAAGTGGAGGTAAGGGTCCGGTGAGGGTCGAGATCGAGATCTTATCTATAAATCTGGAATACCTAACGCTTCGAAGTCTACTCCTTGCAGGCGTCTCGGGTTCAACTCGCACGGTGACGATCGCTATGTCCGGTTGGGCCCTAGATCCGATGAACTAAGCGACGACTAACGAAACTAATACGATCAGAGAATAGCTAGGGTGACTCCCAAGATGATACTGCTAAGTCGTGTCAAGGAAGTCTAACTGACGAGCAAGGTTGTCTAACTAACTATTCCTATTATCCTGGTATTGGTTTCCTATCGTGCTGAGGCAAGATATTCGAGTAATTTCGTGTATGAACTAGTTCTGGATGTTTTGGCTAATGAAAAGTGTTCTCATTGTTCTGAATTTCGCAGTTGCACGATCTGCATGGGCCACCACTAAAACCTGTAACGCCCCGCTTCCCAAAAGACACTGGAAGCGAGAGCGTTACGCGGTCCGCTTGAACTGGAGCGGTGAAGCTCGAGTTCAATAAGCGTCTGTGATAAAAACACAGAAAAAGGTCCTTGCATTGCGTATCAGAACAATCAGAACATTTCAAAAGTTAAAAAAAAAGCCACATCCAGAATTATAGAGTTCGTACACGAAATTAAACAACAAGCCACAGCAGGCTAAAGTAGCAACAAGAAATGAAACGTACACAACTACTGCAACGACTGAAAGTAAACTAAGAAAATCTAGAAGTGAAGGGGGGTCCTCTAGTCTCTCGCAGAAAGCGTCTCGGCGTCTACGGTGAACTCTGGCTCTCTAAGTCAGGCGTCACGAACGGATCCTCTGGGTACTCAAGCTCAGAATCTGACATACATCCACAAACATGAATGTATGTCAGCAAGGGGTCTGCAAGGAAAGATTAGCAAACCTAGACAAGTATATGACAGATATGAATTTAGGAAGCATGTAATATTATAAAGAAATGACTGCAGCAATTTTTACATTTAACAATTACAGAGCAGAAAAAAACAATCCTAGCATGCAGTTCTAGTCGAGGGCAAGTTTAAAATTAGATTCTCAGAGTCTGTTAGCATTCCAATATTCACGATGACCAAGTTAGCGTTACAATGACCATGTCAAGAATTCACATCTAATCTAGGGTTCTCGCCTTTAGGTCGTGATGAGAAGGTCGTTCCTCTCACGGGGGCTTACCGTGATTGACACTAACCCACCGCGTCGGGTGGTGTTCTTGAGGAGAGTACCTTTCATACGCCCAGTGGCCGCTCAACCCTAACCCCACCCAAAAGTTTTGCCGGAACACGAGCCGGCCTAGTCGACTCACACGACATCACGATATCACGATTTCGCCTACGAGGCGCACGATTTCACGATGTCCATATAGTTAATCATGTCAGGACTCACTGAATTCCATTGTTATCAATATTAGTGTTTTATGGTGACAGTTCTGCAACGCGGAAGCGGGTCGAACGACCGGTTCCGTAATTTCAATAATGACGATTTGTCATTTTCGTTCAACTTGCTACAGGAACAATTTCTTTCTCTAGTTGTTTAAATTGGGGATATATCGTATGACATACCGTTGGATCCCAGTTTTCGTCCTAGTCGTTATGGTGTCAGTTTTGTACGTCATTACACATCTAAATTTTGAGTTACACAGCAAAACATGAAGGCGGCGTAAACGTGCCGAAACTTCTAAAATTCATATAAAATCATATACTTGCCTGTTTGGGTGAATTTGGGTGTCCAGGGGATGGCAACAGGAGGCGCGATATATCTGTATCAACGGACATTAAACATTAGGCTAGCTGCATTCAACTCATTGGAAGTATTATAATGATATACGGTTTATTAAGCTTAACCGACATGTCAAAACTAGCCTTGTTTATAATATTAATGCCATTGTACCAAGTTTATGTACTACCAATCATCAACAATACTGGACTAATTATTGTGACTTAACATTGCAACTGGGTTACAGATAGTGGCTGTTACACTAACTCCTCATTGTTAATAGTTACAACTAACTAATATCAACCTGTGTTTTAAAAATGTAAACTAACATGTAATAGGTACTTACTGTTTAACAGTTCACGTGCATATAAGTACTGTTATTATAAACTATTATATAACCAATAGCATCCTATCACCAACTTGCAGATCTTATATATAATAATAACACAACTAATATATGTTGTCTTGTAACATACTCATGCATCACATAATACAGGTTTATATCAACTCTATCCATGCCATGTGCATCGTATTGCTATTAAAGGGACTTACTGGTTCGTTCAATCGTTTTGCGCTTGCATGCAGGTGCCATGGCGGCGTCAGACGGTGGCGGGTGAAGGATGGCACGGAGAAGATCAGACGGGGCGTTGGTCGGAGCCGTGGCAAGGCGGAGAGCTCTTGGGCTTGCAGCGGAGGTGGGCGATGATGAGGGCTCCGGTGGTCGTGTGTGGCGTCGATCGGTGTGGGTTGCCCGCATCGGTGTAGGGTGGTCGACTTGCGAGGCGGTCTCGAGGCGTTGGTGTCGAGAGGAAAAAGGCCGGCGGGCTTGGGAGTCGGAGCAGCGGTTGTGGGGGCGCCGTGCGTCAGGGCTGCGGGCTTCATGTTGGCGAGAGTGAGGGGTAGGCGACGGTGTAGGAAGCCGCCGACAGGGTGGTTGAGTCCGGTGGTTGTTGGGCGGTGCGGTGGCTCTGCAGGTGGAGGCTGGGGTCATCGCTGGTCAGAGAAGACACCGGGAGAGGCGTCGGAGTAGCGGGGAGGCGGAGGCTCTAGGGGTGGTTGACGGGAGAAGATAGAACGGCACGGGCTGTGAGTTATGGGAGGGAGGAGTTCAGCCCGGGGTTGTTGCCGTGAGCGTTGAGGTGGGAGGAGAAAAGAGGGAGGAGGAGAAGAAGCTGCGGGGAGGGGGACTGAGGCCGTGGAGATGGGGGATGAGGTCGTGGAGATGGAGGTCGCACCGGAGAAGAAGAAGTGTAGGGTGGCGGCTATGAGTAGGGCTAGGGGAAAGAAAACTAAACCTAGGGTTTATTTTATACCGGTTAGCTTTTTGTGTGATGGGGGTTAAAACGTACAGCATGGGACTAGCCCTAGGTCTAGGTCTTAGGGTTTGATATTATAGGAATGGAGTAGGGTGAGGGCTACCTGTAGATGTCCTAGGATCTTATAAACTGTAGGTTAGCCTGGTGCTAAATTGTTAGCCTTGGGATTTAATAGGTTAGATGAGGATGTACTTGGGTTATAATACACGAGCTAGTAGGTGATGGGTGGGCATCACGTGGGTAAGCGTGGGTTTAGTTTTAGGCCTTGTTTTCTTTTTTTTTCTTTGTTCAAGCTGGGTGCGTGAGTTTTAGGGGGTATGGCTAATTAGGAGGTTAATTAGCAATAAGAAGTTAATAAGATTTAATACAATGAAAATAATATCCATTCAATTTGATTAATGTGTTTATAAAAGGAAAATCTCATTTGACTTTTCAAAACAATTTAAAAGATTTGAAATTGGGGATCAATTTGAAAGTTGTAATTTATTTAATGGGAGATACTAAAATAATAATAATAATAATAATAATAATAATGGTAACAACAATAATAATAAATTCACTAAGTGCCATCAGATAAAAGTACGAATAATTAACATGAAGAAATTTGCACGTGCGCGGGACAGATACGACTAATTATGGATTCGGGCAAAACAACTCAGCTGAGAAATACAGATAATAGCACCGATGAGGACCGGTCGTTACAGGACTCCGATTTCGACGCAGTTTGAGCCTGCGTTTAGACCGGGATGATCCCGTCATCCAGGTAACCTTTTCAACGCGTTTATTATATTAAATATGGCCTTAAACATATTTAGACACATTTAAATCTCTTTACATCATATACAAAATTTCCACATCCATTATATAAAATCATTTGCATCAAATACAAATGATCTGAGGGCATACATCTCCCACTTGCACTCAGGATCATTTATCCTGAATGCAGAAGATAATTGCAAACTCTTTGCAGTAATTTATCCCTTTGCATATTCTCCCTAATTTCTACCTATTACTTGATGAAGGTCGTACTCTGTGTGAGACCCTACAGCCTGACCCTACTACAGGTGGGGCTTAAAGCCCCAGACGACAGTAAGCGTGAGCAGCATGTGCCGTCCATGTTTCAGTATCATACTTATGTGATTAACTCATTGACATGAGTATTGTCAGGACCACCCCGAATGTGTCCATGATCAATATCGCAATTTTAGTCTCTTCATCAAAACTTTGCCGTTTAATTCAAGCCTAGGGTACGTTCAAACTTCAACACAAATAGCTCGAAGCCGGTTAGTCTCCATCGATCTTTAATCAAATAATGTTGGACATCTTCCAACATACTCTGGCAAGATTTTTCACTAAAGATTGAACTAACACTACGACACTAACACCCATTGACCGGGAGAGATGAATCCTATTTTGGTTATTACTCTCCTCGCACGTTTCAAATGTCACCCAACCAAAGACCTTTCAAGGGGGCTCACCCGAGGATATATCAGTGATCTAAGTAACACTATTCATGCACAGGTTCGTAAAATGACCTCAAGTCAAAAGACCAACTTGCCTATCATCACTAAGAGTTATCATTGACAGATTGGTCAATCATAACCATATGATAACTTTTTTTGGGTCATTCGGTGAACTCATTCTCTAATGAGCACCTGTGTCTCTTCTTTGACTTCACCAAATCAAACGATCATTAGATCATCGTCACCACTGCACGGTGAAGACTAAGACTCAATGGTCTATCCGATGTTTCCATATCCTTTTCTTGAAACATCTACGACCACGAACCTTTTTAGAATTATGCTACTAGCGGTCAATCACTTCTCCATGATCGAGATCCTAATCTCGATTCATGTTTGACCTTGCATTAAGTCTCAGGATTTTACCTAAGTTTCCAACGATTACAACATTTCTATTAACTTGGATAAATACTTACAAAACAGCTTATTGTTATTTTAATCAAGATGTCTGTATAGATACACATGGATGAATTTGCCTCGAGGGCATACATATCTCTCTACACATGGGACCAAGGCGATTCATATAGTTGGATTTTAGCCAAGTACTCCCGACTCAGATGAATCATGGGCATTGGGTCAAGATGGAGCCCCTCGGACCTACTATCTCAAATCACTTATGGCCAATTATTCCTTTCTGTGCACTTCCCCAAATCTCAACTTTCGATGCGAATCTACAATGCTTCTTGAGGTACGGAGACCCGGCTACTTGGTGGGACTGGAAGAACGATGGACTTATTCTAAGCTCCCTTTCTTGTATACATTTTTTTGAAGCATGCCAATCATACATATCTAAGGAGAAAATGTACCATGTCCACGGTCAATTCCTATCAAACTTAGACTTACTCTACACGATTGAAGAAACATAAACTTGTGTAGTCCAATGGTTGAAATAAACAGACACTCTCGCCAATAGAAGATAAACAAAGACTAGTGTTTACTCACGTGAGAGGGTTAAAAGTGAGTTCGAGAGGGGAAAGTGAAGAAGTCATGCCATAAGGAAATCTCGAACATGCATAAAGAATATCGATCTAATCAAGCGCATATGTAAAATTACATGCGAGGAAAATTTTCATCGAGTGTTCATTTCTGCTCAAATTATGGGTAAAAAATAGAAAATAGTCTTTTGATTCCTCTATAATTGTGGATTGCTTTATTGTTAATTTCTGCTCAATTCTATTTCTATGTATGCTTATTCAATGAATTTGAGTGCATTTAAATGCATGGATAGTGAGTAGTCATCCGTCTAGGGCCATTGGTTGAACCCCACTGGATGCAGCCATGGATTGATGTTTCATTGATTATTTGTTCAATAAAGGAGGATGCGGAGTATGTTAGGATGATTAATATCAATTTAAATCGATTTTCCCCTTGGTGGGTAATTAGATTAATCGACGGTGGAAGCCAGGGTTAATACAGGGTTTTCGATCCCTACATTGATCGATACTATTGATGCGGCAGACGGAAGTCGGGTATCGGTTAGAGTCCTCTTAACATGACATAATTCATCCAATGCGTATCGATGTATCGACAGAAGTCAGCATCGATACGGGTTAGGTAGTCATGTCTAGTCCTGTCATGCACCATGGAAGTGGGGGCTAGGTATAACATAAGGGGATATCCTTTCATGTGCCACAGAAGTGGGGGGTTGGAGAATACCCTTAGGTTAGACAACCTCTCCTGAGTCCCTTGAATTCAACAATCGGTCAAATCCTAATTAATACTAGCTTTAATCAAATGGTTGAAATACCTAGGCCCTATAGCTTTTCTTTATTGATATCTCCTATTAGTTCACGTAATTCTCGACACAAACATGATCGCGTAGCTACCATACTTAGATAGAAACTGGTAATCAAGAACTGCCTTCCTGAGGACGACCCGTACAATGCTAAAACATCACAGTGCACTTGCGGTATAAATTAAGGAGTCCCGAAAAGTTTTCTGGCACGGTTACCAGGGAGGCACGGCTTGATATTAGTTTCAATATTTGTTGATATACTGCACATTTTCTCTTTATTTCATCTTCTTTGTCACATATTCACTTCTTCCTTTTTCTTATACTGTAGGTGAACACAGGTGTTTGCAATAATGCTAGCCACTAATACCGCTGTAGTTCTTGCGCGTAGAATGTGTAACCTGGCGCATCACATAGCCCAACTAAGGATGGGGGCATATTTGTTCACTCCATTAGCATCGGTGAGTTACAAAATGTGAAACGTGTATGGAAAATCATTAGGCCAGCATCAGTTCAATAGTTACCCATGCAGCCCACACACTTATACGTAACATCACGACTGGACATGCTATTCCATCCCTTTCTACCGAGTTTCTCAAGCATGCATAACTTCTATTTCTCCACAAATGTCGCCACTTGAGTTGCCCTTGGTAAGCAGTCTGGCTATAGAAGGCTTCAACATTGATGGACCATCCACCTCTTCTAAGCAACCCATTATCGAACATGAATCAATTACATGCCAAGAAGATGTACCACGAATCACGAGGACATGCTGCCGCATAAGCACATTCACGCCGTTATTTGAGAAAGCTTCCACTTAAGATATTTTAGCTGGACAAGAAATCTAGACCCATTATCATGATAAATTGATCCGATGGGACCATAAGGACGACATCCTATCTTGGAAGCAGCTTTGTGAGACCTTGGCATCCCATAACATTGAGCCTTTAGAGGAAGTGTCGCAAATTGTGGTAAATGAAAGTGAGGGCATCAAACCTCTTGAGGTAGAACTCAAACCACTTCCTCCTAATTTAAAGTATGTATTTTTAGGAAGATACTCCACTCACCTGGTTATTGTAAATGCCTCCTTAACCGACACTAAACTTGAAAGCCTTTTGACCGTCCTTAGACAACACAGAAGTGTCCTAGGGTACACTATATATGACAGAAAAGGACTTAGCACTGGCCAATACACACATATGATCCATCTCAAGGATGATAACACTACCTCCATTGAGCCTCAAAGGAGATTCAACCCTAACATGGAAGAGGTAGTTAAGAAGGAAGTTTTGAAACTTCTTGAAGCAGGGATAATCTACCCTATATCGAATAGTAAGTGGGTTAGTCCGGTGCAAGTGGTTCCAAAGAATGGGGGATGACAGTGGTGAAAAATGAAAAGATGAACTCATACCTACTAGAATAGTCACCGGGTGGTGAATGTGCATCAATTACAAAAAGCTCAACACGGCTACCCGTAAAGATCACTTCCCCCTCCCATTCATTGATCAAATGCTTGAGCGCTTAGCCAAGCATTCACATTTTTTCTTCCTAATGGGTATTCTAGATTATTCCAAATACACATGCATCTTGATGACCAAGAGAATACCACCTTTACATGTCCATATAGCACCTTCGCTTACCGGAGAATGCCGTTTGTATTATGTAATGCACCTGCCACATTTCAAAGGTGCATGACCGCCATATTCTTTGATTTAGTGAAGGATATTATGGAGTTATTTATGGACGATTTCTCCATCTATGGCACATGTTTTGACATGTGTTTAAGAAATCTAACTAGGGTATTGCAAAGATGCAAAAAGTGAACCTAGTCTAGAATTAGGAAAAATGCTATTTTATGGTGCAAGAAGGAGTAGTGCTAGGACACATTATATCTTCACGAGGAATTGAGGTGGATAAGTCCAAGACAGAGGTCATTGGGGGGTTACCAACCCCCACAAACATGAAAGGAACTAGGAGTTTCCTTGGTCGTGCGGGGTTTCCGCTGTTTCTTCAAGAACTTTTCCAAGATCGCATGACTACTTACAAAATTATAGGCCAAAGATGTCCCTTTTGTCTTCACTGACTGTTGGATCTCTTGGCACATCAAATACACTAGGGTAGGGGAGAATAGTGTATATCACGACGATATTGCAAAATTAAAAGTAAATAAAAAATTGCAATAAGAGTAAGGAAATAAATGAACACAATCCAAAGAATAACAAATGCAAACACAGAGATTTATCCTAGTTTGGATCCTTGTAATCCTATGTCCAGTCCTCTCCCCGTAGAGATTTGAATCCACTATAACACGTGCTCCCCGCAAGTAATCAACATACAAAGATGCCAACACTCCCCATGTTGCAAACTTGTACAATCTCTTTAACAAGAGAATCACCAAATAAAGTAAAGAAAGAGTATGAAACAATATCACCTATAGCCTTGACAATGTAGGAATTATGACGCAATGTTTGTGATGGATTCTCCAGGGTTATGGATGAGAATTGACTGTAGAACACACTTGGAAAATGGACTTCTAATTGAGGAAAAATTTCTGCAGAGGTTCCCCAAAGAAGTCTGAAAATCACTCACTTTCTAGAGAGAGAAAGTAAACTGAAGAAAAGAGAGTTTGTGTGAATTTTCGTGTTTTTTAGACAGGGGTCTGGGAGTCTATTTATAACTCAAAAAGGTAGTTTTTGAATGGTGGACAACTGCCTAATTTTGCAAAAAAAAATATGGGATACTTTTGTTTAATTAGTCGACTAATGATATGGATTGGTCGACTAATAGGGCTACCGACTAGATTTTGACTGTTGAGGTGTCCTTTCAGACAGTAACTTCCGAGAACCAAAAATAACTTCTGTAAACGGATATAAACTGTCAAAAACTAGCCGTTTTTGGCAGTTCTAACTTCCATTAATAAAATATACTATTTAAATTATAAATCATTTAAAATATCTGAGTCTTTAAAAATGACTGGTAGACTAACAAAGTCTGTTAGTCGACTAAAAATTTGATAATAAAAAATTTGTTTGAAAATGATCCTGGAGACTTTAAAATAGGTTTGGTAAAGTTTTAGGATTTAAATATTTTAATATTGAAATTAGTCTACTAGCACTAGGGATTGGTCGACTAATTGGATTTTTGACTTGAATTTTTAAAGACGGGTCCGAAACGACCAAGAGAGATCATCATCAAGTCTTTTACATTCTAAGTATATGCAAGAGAAAAAAATAAAGATTACATCACTTTTTACGAGATACAAGATACCATCGATGTGATTCGTCTTGTAGTGGATTCTTCTTGCAACTTGCATACTTGATGAATGTCTTAGTTGTTTGTGCTATAATATCGACATAGATAAAGTTAGTACATATAAAATAATATGTTTGTATCATCAAATCCATATGAGGAGTTGTTGTAGGGTCCTTGTCTACGAGGAAAACACTAGAAGGGGGGTTGAATAATGTTTATACAATTTAAAAAGATTGTTACTCCAAATTAAATTCCTAACCAACAATAAAGTGCGGAATGAAAATTAACCCTAAGATGAAACAATGCAAACACAGAGATATTTCAAGTGTTCGGATTAGCCAAGTCAAATCCCAACTTGTTCCCGGTAATCCTATGTCCCTTCCACCTGGATACAACCAGATACTCAAGTTAGAACTCTAACTTGAGGTTTCCTTAAAACCCACATGTAGCAACCCTACAAGTGAAATCGAAGTAGACTCGATTGTCCTTGACTCCCACAGCTTGGGAGCAAGAAAACTACTCTCACAACTCGAGAGTAAATCAAATAACAAAAGTTCTGAAATATTAAATAAACAACACATATAATAACATATGCCTTGAAGTAGAACTTGAAGTAGAACTTGAAGGAGAGTGTGATGTGTGTTGAATGACTCTCTTGAAAAGAGGAAAGCCCTTTCTTTTGACTGCATCAAATGCCTAGAAGATTTTTCTTTGGTTCTAGGTTGGAGTGCAAGAGATGTAAGATATGAATTCTAGGGCTTTTGGATTTTGAGAGCTTAGATCAATGAAGATTGAAAGCTTGAAAGGTTGAGCTGGTGAGTATCAAGTGAGTGTCACCTCTCAATGGAACAGTAGAGGCTGGCTTTATAGTTTTCTCAAACCCTTCAAACAGAATTCCCAAAAGCCCCTTTGAAATCCGTAAGAAAATGCTCAATGTATAGAATCTATGCAGCGACAGTCGACTGTTGAACAAAACACAGTCGACTGCTGCACTGTGTCAGAGGGTAGGTGAGAATTTAAACGGTAACTTACCATGTGGATAGTCGACTGATGAAGAGAAGACAGTCGACTGTTAATCCAACAGGCGACTGTAATACCTTCTACATGCGACTAGCCGCAATCTGGGTAAGTTGAGGACATCTCAGAAAAGTCTGGGAATACAGGACATGCAACTGATGAAGAGAAGACAGTCGACTGTAAATGCAACAGGCAACTGTAATTGCTTCTATAGGCGACTGTCACAAACCCTGACTTTTTCTAGAGAGTAGAGTCTTCAGAGAAGCTCAAAATAGACGCCTGTTGAAGCATTTACAGTCGACTGGTCCTTGGACAGGTGATTGTAAATACAACATCAGTCGACTGGTCAGATCAAACAGAGAATGATCTTGAGCTTAAGATAGACATGCGACGGATTAACAAATTACAGTCGACTGTCACTTGGACATGTGCTTGTGAAATGTACATCAGTCGTCCGATAGAGTTAAAGCTTAGAAGCCCAAGAATCAACTGATTAAGTATGTGCATAACATGCGACTGTAGCACAAAACACAGTCGACTGTTTTAAGATAGGCGACTGTAAATCGTTCAGCAGTCGACTCTTGAAATAACAACTTGCACATTCTTGATAGAAATGAATTGGAGTCTAAGGAAAGTTGATCAAATGATTTCCTAAGACTGAATTGAAGATGTGTGTGTGCTCCAACAAAGTTCTACTTCTAAGCTACATACTTGAAGAGAAAAAAGAAGATTACATTTGTATAACTCTCTCTTCTATCCAATGTATGAGTTTGAAGTCTTCTAGGAGCTTCATTCACAATCTTTGATCATCCAATCCACTTCTCTTACTTTCATTGATCTTTGAGTGTCATCCATTGCTAATTGATCTTCAAGATATGTTTAGGCAATGGATTAACTGCAAATAGGGGATTAGTCACAAGTATTTATATTTTCTCATCATTAACACCAAGTAGGGAGAAGTCCAATACTCAACATTCTCCCCCTTTTTTGATGATGACAAACAAACATAAACAAAAGGATAAATAACTATGCTTAAAGAAAACTTACTGCCCATACATAGATGCCAATCAAGTTAGTCAATATATAGCAGGGCATCAATGGATCAAATGATGCAAATGAGTAAGATATGCATGAATGGAATGATATGCTTGAATCCATGAGATCTAGGATTTTATAATCCACATTCATTGTATCTTACTCCCCCTGAATCTAAGGCAACTTCAAACTTAGATTCAAGGTATGAATTAGAATTCACTTAGCGCATAATTATGAATATGTTTATTTCTCTCCCCCTATGGCATTATCCAAAAGGTGGGAGTAGAATAACAACAACAATAGTGCTAAATAAGATCTAAAACAATCATAAAAGTCTAAAGATATATAAATAAAAAACTCATAAAACACATTAAAACTTAGTTAACTAAAGAAATGAGGGTCCAATATCAACATTAAGAGCAACATGTTAAAAATCATCTCAAATCACATCATATAAATGATATCGCAATAAGGAGAAAATTTCACAATATTCACACATATAAGATAAACAATGAGTCAATGTGTGAAACATAAAATGAAATAACAGCAATTTCATATATATATATATATAGTATAATAAAAAAGATGACGGCTCCTCCGTGCGATCCGGGCGACGGAACTTCGGGCGACGGAACTTCAGGAGGATGTGGTGGCAACGACGGTGGAGGAGGTGCAGATTTGAGGACCTCCGCTATGGGCGATACAGGCGATCAACTTAGGCGATTTGTAAGCGGGCCAGACCGTGGGCGAGATCCTTACCGATCTGCAGGAGGCTTCGGGCAAGATCCACCGGTTGTCGGTGGGAAGGCGACTACTGGGAACAACGGCAGGAGGGCGACATCGGACGGCGACTGTGAATTAGTGGACCGACGTAGACGGAAGAAGGCGATGTTCACGGGACTGGGAGGCATCGGGTGATCGTTCCCCAGGACAGGATCTACTAATAGCAGCGGACTCAGAGGATTTGGCTCCAACTTGCACTCAAAGAACTTGGTCCACCGGCCACCTGCACACAAGGTATTCGACAAAAGACCTCTGAGGCAAATGGCTGAAATTAAAGTTGTAACTTCGGGGGAGAAACAATCTTGGGCGGAGGTTCGCTCAAATATCAGGAGCTATGACTCTGATACTGGGATGTCTTTTGTGGCACCCCAGTCACTGGAGGATGGAACAGTAACGGCTTTCGTGGCAAAAAGTGCATTAGCTAGGGGTGCAACACAATGGAAGTCCACGATAGTGGGATATGTCCTGGGGGAGGTGCCATTCTATGGACAGATGTGTGCTTGGGTCAAAAGGCTCTGGAAACCTAAGAAGGGCCTAAGAATTTACAGTCGGGAGAATGGGTTCTTCTGTTTCAAATTCGAAGATGAAGGAGAGTGCGAGAGGATTTTGCACGGAGGGCCATGGATGTTTGATGGGAGGCTTGTGATACAGCAACGATGGAGTTCGGCACTCAAGCTGGAGCGTGATATCTTATCCTCTGTGCCTGTCTGGGTCCAGCTCCACGGAGTCCCACTAGGGATGTGGACCCTGGAAATTTTCAATTCCATAGCTTCTGTCATTGGGAAGCCGATTTGCTTGGATAAAATGACTGCTAAAAAGGAGCGCATTTCATATGCTCGATGTCTAGTTGAAGTCCATGCTGACAATCCAATCCCCCAATCTGTTTTGGTCTGCACTAAGGACGGACCCACAATTTCGATTGCGGTGAAAGTTGAGGGAGAACCACCGCGCTGCACTAAATGTAGATGCTTCGGTCATTCAACCAAACAGTGCCCGGATGTTAAGGAGCGCCCTTCAATCCAATCGAACAAAGCGCAAGCTGAGAATCCTAATATCCCCGCAATTGGTTCCACCATTGGAGCTGACACTCAGGTAACAGATCCTGTGAATGACAAACCTGGGTACTTGAGTGCACAAGGTTACAATATAGGTGAGGCGCAGGGCAACATTGTCAGGAATCCTGTCAGCTGTGTAGAGGAATATGAAATCACTTCATTGGCCAGTCGTGAGATACGGCAAGTTGAGGAGGCCGGTAACACTGACTGCCATATGATTGTGCAAACGGGTGATACTCCCTCCACTTTGAGCGTGGCTGGAGCTGGGAGGTCCCAACCCCAGTTGGGGGCTGGCGGTGGGCTTGAGTCCCAGTGCTCTACCCTAAGGGAGCATGGAGTCAGGGTTATCAGAGCCAACACGATGGATGAGGTATGGCCCCTGCCCAAGGGGAACTCATCGGTCCAGGCTACTGCTAGCGGACCAAATGCCAGGCCCTTTCCCCCACTTCTGGAGGTGGCAGATAATCCAGACATTGACATGCGGCCAGAGGGTATAGCGATGGATAATCCAGAATGGGATCTGGAAATGGAGGAGCTAGCGAAGAATACTGAGACTAGCAAGCCAACGAAGAAGAAACTGGACGCAATTCCTGTATCCTCCAGGAAGAGCATTCGGATCCAGGAGAACGCCCAAGGGAGGAAGAGCACCGTTACCCCATGACGGTATTATTATGGAATACCAGGGGTCTGAATAACATGGGGAGGCGTCGCGATTTGCGAAGCCTAATAAAGTAGCTAAGTCCCACTGTTTTGGTCCTAGTGGAGACAAAGCTCAGAGTTGGTTCAAACCTTGTGAAGCATATAATACCAAAAACATGGCTATCTTATAATAACTTTGATTCTTCTTCGGGAGGGCGTATATTAATAGGGTTTGACCCTTCTGTGTGGAGTGCCAGCCCTATGTCCTCCTCGGCTCAGCATATGTCATTGGCTTGCAACAATGTGGGGGGCTTCAAATGTATCATAACTGGAGTCTATGGCCGAAATACAATTATTGATAGGAAGGAGTTATGGAAGAGTCTGGAGGCGGACTGTCAGTTGACGAGTACTATACCCTGGCTTGTGTGGGGGATTTTAATAGTGTGCTATTTACCAGCGATAAGATTGGCGGGGGGAAACTGGATGAGTCCATTGTGCAGGATTTCTCTGACTGCATTAGCAAATGCGCACTCTGGGAATTGAAGAGTACGGGTAACAGGTTGAGTTGGTGTAATAACCGTGTTGGTGATGCCCGTATCTCTGCTCGACTCGATAGGGTTTTCGACAGTGCTGAATGGTTTAATATTCTCTATGAATCTTATATTGAGTACTTGGATGCTTCTTCAAGCGACCACTCTCCCATGGTGACCCATTTCCATTTTCAGGTACTATCTGAACCTAAACCATTCAAATCCTTTAACTTTTGGTCCTCATGCCCAGGTTATAAGGATGTTATATCTGCGAGCTGTACTGGATATATTGAGGGAACACCTATGTTCCGGCTTGTACAGAAACTCAGGAATCTCAAACCGGTTCTTCGTGAATGGGCATCGAGGTATCGACCAGACAAGGCAGTGGTTGTCTGTAGAAATAAGCTTGCTGAAATCAGAAACAATCCCAAGATCCACACTGATTCCGGCCTACAGAAAAGGGAAGCTATATTATTTAAAGAACTGGCCCAGGCACTAAAGCTGGAAGAGGACATGTTCAGGCAGAAAAGCAGACAAGATTGGCTTACTCTAGGTGATAGAAATACTAAGTTCTTTTATACCTCTATGAAAGCAAGAGACTGTCGCAACAACTTGAACCACCTGGTTAATAGGTAAGGGGGAAGGAACACTTTGTATACTGAATTGAAGGTGGATGCGCCTGCATTTTATAAGGAACTTTATAACCAGAACAATTACCGGAGTTCTTTTCCTAAGCTGACTCCCAAGCATATATTGACTGTGGAAGCCGCTGCTTGGCTTAGTAGAGGAGTCTCCAGTGATGAGATCAAGATGGCAGTGTTCCAAATTAGTTCAGACAAGGCCCCTGGCCCAGACAGGTTTAATAGTTTCTTCTTCCAGCATAATTGGGATATGATAGGAGAGGATGTCACAAGGGCGGTTAAATTCTTCTTCAGCTCCGGTTCCCTACTCAAGCAGTTAAACCACACCTTCCTAACCCTAGTGCCAAAGAATTCCAACGCTTCTGACCTGGCAGACTACAGGCCTATTGCATGCTGCAACGTCCTCTACAAATTCATTAGCAAAGTCATCTGCAACCGGTTAAAGGAGGTGGTGTATTAGCTAATTTCACCGAACCAGGCGGCCTTTCTCAAGGGGAGACTGCTGTCTGACTGCACACTGATTGCTAATGAACAGATCAGAGACTTCAATAACCCTATGGGGGGTAGAGCTTGCTTGAAGCTGGATCTGAAAAAGGCGTTTGATAGTGTGAATAGGAATTTCATTCTCTATTTTATGCAGCAGCTTGGATTCCTGAAGATTTTCATCTCTTGGATTAGAGAGTGCATAACATCCCCGACCTTCTCGGTAATGGTTAATGGTGCCCCTAGTGGATACTTTGGAAGTAATAGAGGGATACGTCAAGGGGACCCTTTATCCCCTAACCTCTTTGTTATCATAATGGAAACTTTCTCTATCCTGGTGGACAAATCAATCACTGACTGCAAAATCATCCCCATGAGGCGGACTGGTTCAATCTCCCATCTGTTATTTGCCGATGATCTCTTGGTGTTTTGTCGGGCCAATAAAACTTCCTTCATGGGTATCAAAAACCTGTTGGGGGAATTCGCCAATTACACAGGACTTCATGTCAACTGGGCTAAAAGTGCGGGCTTATTCAGTAAAGGGGCAAGACACAAAGATATCCTCTCGGACATTTTGGGAATCAGACCGGTATCCACCATCTCTACGTACCTGGGTTTGCCACTTTCGCTAAAATACCCAACTACCCCGAATTATAATAAACTGGTGGACAAATGCAAGAAGAAGATGAATGGCTGGGCATCCTCGGCCCTATCTATCTCTGGGCGCATCGAGCTCGTCAGGTCGGTAATCCAAGGTGTGGTTGCATTTGGGTTACACGTATTCCATATGCCCTCGAGTGTTCTCAGAACAATTTTGATGGCATGTAGAAGATTCATCTTGGGTTCCTCAAAGGCCTGGGCATGGGAGGATTTGTGCAAGCCGAAGAAGGAGGGCGGGGTAGGTATTCGGTTGCTAGGGGAACTCAATGATGCAGCGGGTATTGGCCTAGCCTGGAGATATGTAAACACAGAGAATATGTGGGCTGAATTTATGAAGAAGAAATATAGGCAGCAAGGGGGTTTCTTCTCGGCCAAACACAGTGTCATGGCTTCGAGCTCTTGGAAAAGAATTCTAAAATGCCGGCCGGTATTATCCAGGCTTATAATCCGAACAGTACGCAATGGGCAGACTACTGAATTCTGGCGCGATCTGTGGCTGGCTGGAGGCGCCCTTGGTGATAGCTACTATGTACCGCCTGGTGCAGAACATGCTACAGTGGCAGACTACTGGGAACATACCAGATGGAGCTCGGATGCTGCTTTAGACCTGCTGCGCCACCTCCTTCGCAATATCACTTTGAAACCAGGGGTAGATGGTTGGAAGTGGGTGCATGGAGGATCCTTCAGTTTCAAGCAAGCCTGGGAGGCGGTTCGCGATAAACGACCAATATTTGAGCTCTCTAAACTCGCCTGGTATCCTAATCACATCCCTAAGTGGTCATTGACGCTTATAAGAGCTTTGCAAGGGAAACTAATGACCAGGGACAAGTTAGCCAGATGGGGAACAACTAATCCGACATCCTCAGATTGTGTTCTATGAACGGGAAATGAGGAAGAAAATCTGGAGCATTTATTTTTTAAATGTACCTATACTAGTTACATTTTAAGGAGAGCTATGCTGAAGTTAAAAGCTTCTTGCCCCACTCCCCCAACCCTTCCAGAGGTGGGTAAGTTAATACTCACAAGGTTCCCGGGAAAGGGATGTTCGAGCATACTTGCTAGATCCTGCCTTGCTGGCTTGGTATGGCACATTTGGCGAGAGAGGAACAGAAGGATCTTTGAAGATGTGCAGAAAACTCAGGTATCCTTGTTTGAGGAGATAGCGGCTGATGTCCGGATTGCTGTCTTCAATCAAGACCCAACCTCTTCTGAAGAAAATGAAATTTTTAGTAACTGGGGTATCGATGACAAGGGTTAGACCTGGAATCAGTGTGGATCCCATTTTTGAGTGATGTGCTTTATGGCCTCTGATCTGGGTTGTTTGATTGGTGGTGGCCTTATTAGTAGGGAGTGACGGCACTTGTGCCCTATCCTCCCTCTAGTTTGAACACTACCAATTAATGACCCTATGGTATTGTACTGTATTATAATTGTTATAATCAATAAAACTAAACGCTTACTTTCCTCTATATATATATATATATATATATATATATATATATATATATATATATATATATATATATATATATATATATATATATAACTCCGGCGGATCTCGGATCCGGTCGTCGTCGGAACTTTGTTCCGATAGCCGCGTGGATTCTTCTCCGGCGGCACAGACCGGCGGATCTCATCTGCGGCAACGAGGAGCGCTGATCAAGCTATCAGGTCGACGAGGGTTTCAGGCATCTCATCAGGTCGACGAGGATCTCATCTCCGGCGGTCGACGAGGGTTTCAGGCGGCACTATCAGGTCGACGTCGGATCTCAGATCCATCTGCACCGGACGACGAGGGTTTCAGGCGTCGCTGATCAATCTATTCCGGCGGATCTCAGATCCGGTCGACGTCAGATCACTGTTCAGGTCGGAATCTGTTCCGGTCAGCGACAGTTATCAGGCATCGACGAGGGATCACCTACTCTCCGGCGGCTTCTTCGGCACCGGCCTGTGAGGGGTTCTGGTTCAGCGACGTTCGTGGGCTACAGTTCTGATCCCGGGCTTTCCGGCAGCTCTACCTCTGGGAAGTCAGTCATGGCTCCTCTGGTTCAGGTTGCTTCTCGGGATCAGCCTCCAGATCTTGCTTCGGGGTTTCCCCCCCCCCTCCGTCATGCTATGGGGAGATCTGATCCTTCATGTATCAACGCAGGCAACCCATATCATCGGTGTTCGTCGTACTGTCATCAAAGGATTAGAAATGCTACCTCTAAAACAGTACCTACTACTGATATTAATCAAATTGATAAAACTTTTGGCAAACCATCTGCTCATTTGAGGGTGGCAACATCGGGGCGTGAAGCATGGAGTTCCCTTTTTCTGTTGGACGTTCAGTTGAGCAACATAGCAAATGTGAATACGTCCCACCCCGAGAGATCACAACTTGTAAGGCTATCCCTTGGATCCCTAAAGAAGCAGTATCTGCTAATGTTGCAAAATGGAGTCGCACTCTTGCTGGTTATGTTGTGGGAGACAAACCATTTTACTCGCACCTCCGAGCATGTGTACAACGGTTGTGGCGGCCTAAAGGAAAGCTTCAGGTTCACTCCAGGGATAATGGATTTTTCTTCTTTGAATTTGAGTTAGAAGAAGATTGCAGCAGAGTTCTCCACGAAGGGCCTTGGATGTTTGATAAAAGGGTGATAGTACTGTGACGTTGGACGCCAGAACTAACAATGGATAGAGATCTTTTGTCCTCAATTCCAGTATGGGTGAGATTTCATGACCTTCCATTGAAATTTTGGTCTACAGAATGCATTAGTATTATTGCTAGCTCTGTAGGCAAGCCTTTATTTGTGGATAAGGCAACGGCTTCTGGAGAACGGTACTTTTATGCTAGATGTTTTGTGGAAGTTGAAGCGAAGACAAAATTACCTAGCACCATTGAGATTGCGGTGGAGGAGGAGGGAAATACGATCATTCGAATGGAGTACGAAAATTTGCCCCCAAATTGTTCAACGTGTGAATGTTTCGGACATTCCTTTGCCCAGTGTCCCTTCAAGAAGGTTTGGGTGGAAAAAACTAAACCATCTTCAAATGTGGTTGGTAATGTGTTGGTTCCTGAAGCCACATCAGGAGATCATTCAGCAACAGGTGAAGGTCAAATAGCTACAAAGAACCCAATAGAAGCTGATCACACTGCAGCAGTTGTTTCTGATATAGTTCCTTGTAATTTTGAGTATGGTGGTCCGTCTTCTGCGCGCCCAACGGAGAATGTCCGTATAGATGACCCTGACAATGTTGGTAATGAAGATGAGGCTGATGGAAACTATGAGGATGAGTGGATGGAGGAGTTTGATGGGGATGCTACTATGGAGAATCTGGAGTGGGAGGAGGAAATGCGCCACCTTGCATCATCATTGAAGTCAATTAAAAAGAAAAATATAGATCTCCCTCGACGGAAAAGTTTAAGAATTCCTAGGAATTCTAAATATTAGGTCTCAAACGCTGAGTTGAGCAGTTGGTTGTTTTCTTTAGAGTTTTTATGTTTTGGAGTTTTCTGTAATCCAATATTGTTATTGATGAGTTATATGAATAAAGTTGTTAACCCTTCATATATATATATATATATATATATATATATATATATATATATATATATATATAATAAAACTCCGACTGGTAGAGCTCGCTCGATGTCTGAGGTTGATCCCTTCTCTTTTAAGGCGGCCTGGGAAGGTGTTCGGATGCGGGGGAGGCCATTCCGCTTCTATAAGTTGGTTTGGTTTCCTTGTCATGTTCCGAAATGGGCCATCACGCTCTTGCGTGCGTTCAGGGGTAAGCTTCTAACAAAAGATCTTATCAGTAAATGGGGTCTTAACACATCAGTTAACTGTGTTCTTTGTTGTGGTGATTTCATGGAAGATTTGAACCATTTATTCTTCTCTTGCCCCTACACGGGTTACCTGCTCAAAAGGTGTATGCTAAAACTGAATGTCAAAGATCAGTTTGGCATCTCTTTGACTGATATTGGTGAGTATTTCTTGGAAAATTTTGGGGTTAAAGGAGTGCTGAGCAGAATAGCAAAAACGGCTCTTTCTTCTTTGGTGTGGCACATTTGGCATGAAAGAAATGGCAGGGTGTTCGAGGGGAAGAGCAGAGGAAGAGCTGATATTTTTGAGGCAATAGCTGCTGATGTCAGATTGGCTATGGTAGGCCAGGAGTCTTCCTCCTCCGAGGAGGCAACAGTTTTCGCTAATTGGGAGATTAGAGATTTGGGCTAATGAATTTTGTTTTGTTTTGATTGCATTCTTTGTATAGTATGCGGAGGGAGAGGAATCTCTAATTAAGAGTGACGGCGCTTGTGCCCTCTCCTCTTTTTATTGATTCCCCCTTCCTGCTCGCTGTATACTTTGTACGTTTCTCTTTTAATAAAGATCTACTAACTTTCCAAAAAAAAATAATAATAAAACAGGGATGTTATCATGGGTTATTGGATACGAGTTTTTGTATAAGAGAAAATGGTTATGAGAAATGGATAAGAGAAAATGGATAAGGGAATTTGGATATGTTTGTATAAGATTTTGTATCATGGGTTATTCGATAAGATTTTGTATTTGAGAAATTGCATATGAGAAATTGATATGAGATATTGGGTAAGGTTTGTATGTTAGTGGGAAATTTTGAAATTTGAAATTTGATGACATGTAACTCCAATCAAACTATACATTTGCAATTTGAAATTTGATTTTGAAATGAAAATTTTGGGGGGACACTCTGCTGCAAAACACCACTGCAAACCACGGCAACACCACTTCTCTGCACTATACATTTGAAATTTGATTTTGAAATGAAAATTTTGCCTGGACAAGGCAAGAGCATCAAATCACTTGCACTTCTCCTCAAATCAACGCAAGAGCTTCAAATCAAACACCATGGCAACAACACTTCAACTTCTGCAAGAACCACGGCAAGAACCACGGCAAGATCCTCAAACCGAGAGCCATGCACTTCAACTTCGGCAAGAATTACCACGATAAGAGCCAAAATCGAGAGCCTTGCATGCCATCCCCGTGCCCACACAGGATTATCTCTATGTTGAGCACCACAACGGCTTCCTCCTCCTCTCCTTCATCAATATTAATAGTGTAGTTGACTGAGCAATGGAAGCTACTCAATAAGAGCAATGGAAGCTACACAAATGGTATTGTTGACGTAGAAGATCATCCAATTGTAGGGATCAAAATTTGTTAGCAGAAAGAAATTTGATTCCTCCCCACATTAATTTTTCTCAGCTCGACTGATTCTTTGATGTTTTTGATGTTTTCTGCAGCAAGAAATTTGGCTTGATTTCTGCACACCAACTATTTGTACAAATGCTCAAATCAATTTAGGGAAACCTCAGGTCAAACATTTCTCTTATTTTGCTAATTCACTTGATGCTTCTTTTGATCATGTACACTCTTTGATGCTTCTTTTGGGTCAAATTCAGAGAAAACTCCGGTTGAGTAGGCAAACGATGCAGGTGAAGCTCCTAAAGCTGAGTTTCCACCAAGTACTCTCAAGGCAATATATTTTCAAAGGTGAAGCAATCAATCGTGAGGGTGAAGAAAGCAATCATAGGGAAGTCACCAAGTTGTGAAGAAAGCAATCTATATAAGGTAAAGATGAGGGGTACACATATATAGAAGGTAAAATAGTCATCAAGTTTTGAATTCATATATAATATTAATTTTAGAGTTGCCTAGAAATTGTGCACATCATATTTTCTTAAAATTTTAATAAAGGACATTTTATATCTGCATGTAAACACCAATATTATATCTTAATCCATGTTCAGTGTGAATACACTGTATGATGTTTCTAATTAGAAACATTTTCATGTCTTACAAGCATGGCACAGCAAATGGCTAGAGACCCTTATCTGCAAAAAAATTGTCTGGATGACTACAATTATGCACAACAAATGGCCAAATACCCTTATCTGCAATTGTTCGCAAACTGAGTATAACTGGTTCCTTTTAGAAAATCATGCTACAAAAGTTTCGTGAGGGGTTAAATTTCATTATAAATCCAAAGTAATAACAAGCAGAAGAAGTTAATAGTATTCACATAGAACAGTTATAAATGCACACAGTCTAGATGAAAGGTCAGAATCAAAGCTCAGCCATAGGGATTTAAATTCATCTTGCAAGCATGGCACAACATACATCCAAATTGAGAATGTTCAAATTTAAAATTAAATGTGTAACGTCAGTTTTGACGTATAGCATGTGCAAGTTTGAATGCTTGCCCAACTTAAAAGCACCTGTTAAGGTGTCATTTAAATGAATTAGAAGGGCACTACTGTCTGCAAAATACGTAAATAGACATAAGGGGGCTCAAGAATCTCATCCTAACCAAAGATGGAAACTTTTTGTAGTCTTTTTGAGATTAATTTCATTTGAAGCTCAAATGAATGCACTCGATGGTATTGACAAAGATATGCAACATATTTTTAATATATTATCCAACCACACAAAATAACAGTATGCAAGTTACTGAGTCTAAAAGGAAAATGAATATAATACCGCTTACAGGAATTTCTGTTCATCTCTAAGGCATGGTACGAGCCAAATAGCCAAATGGAAAGCCATTCCAATATGCTGTTAGTTATGACTATTTTCACTTCTATACCAACATCTACAAATTAAATATGTATATTATTTCATACCAAATTGATCTATATGTTGGGAAATTGAAAGCAGACTGAGATGACAGGAAATAAGAACACATTAAATAGTAAAAGAGACGCTGCTAGGCTGGGCACAAGAATAAGATTATGTTTATAGAATCTCTGTGAAAGAGCCAAATATAATCTTTGCAGCTTAAACTAGACCACTCAAGGCCTCCAAATGGAACAACAAAGAGTAATACATGGAAGGTACATTCCAAAACTTTTCACATAGAAAAGAATAACTGACATTGACATTAAAATCAGACAACATTTGCATAATAAAACATGCAACATGATTAATTCAACTCATGTTTCAATGTTAAAGAAATATAACTCACCTGTAAGTTGTGGCACCTATCGGGTGATGTCTTTCATGTCTTTCATGCATTCATGCTTAATACAATTATGTGGGTGATGTCTTCATGAGAAAATTCATTTGGACTTTATTATTGCCTTTGATATAGGATGCCAAGTTTAGAGACATAGAGAACATACTGATATTGTCTGGGGATCATCTATTCAAGATGGATTACATGGAATTTGTTCAGGTTTGATTTTAGTTTTCTAACATAGTTCCAACATTAATTAGCATCTTTCTTTATTCTGAAAATTATTTGGCTTATTTTACATTTGCACAGAAGCACATGGACTCAGGTGCTGATATATACGTCTCATGTGTGCCCGTGGATGACATGTTACTGTATTTAACATTGAACAAAAATTTTACCTCTGACATTTCTTCAAGTTTTTTCTTATTTTGTTTGTACATGTACATACTACATACACAAGTCAAAGTCAAGCAATTTTAAGTTATGTTGTAATATAATAACTAGGCATTGGTGCATTGCATACTATCTCTTTCTATTTGTTATCAGAGGAAGATATGAAGCAGGGATACATGTAGTGCAACCCCCAGTCTAATAAGCAGATACATTAATGCTTTATAATATATGTAGAAGACGATTTTTGTAATAATCAAAATGTTAAGTAGAAATTCACTAATCCAAGATGTAGTGGATTTCTTTGGAGATGCTGTGCAGGGTCTCAAACTCAAAAAATCTGACATATTCGTGATAAAAAAACAAAGAGTAGAATCATGAATTATCACCAGTACCGCAAAGAAGAGTACAAACGAAGATGCATTGAATATTTTTTGATCCTTTAGCATTCAGTATCACTGACATTAATATAATTAGTAGTTATAGCAATCATTTCCTTACCTATTTTCTGTTGTATCACTTATACAGTTTTTGGAGGCAATTCTGAAATTCTCAAACGAGCACACCCGAGGGGAAGATGGGGAAGCCCACCATCAGGTCAAACTTCGGAGGCAGGCAGAAATTGAAAGAGACTTTGGAGGCAGCACAATTTTGATATATTGGCATCTTTGTCCATTATAAATTTAGTTTTCACTTAAAATTTCAGTTTGAGGGATCTAACAGCATTAGCTAAAAATAGTTATTATAAACTTAGTTGTTTGCTCTTTGCTTTGTGTAATTTTGACGTGTTAGCATCTTTGGCCATTATAACTTTAGTTTTCACTTAAAATTTCAACTTGCACTTTGACATGTTGTTTGGATTAATAAATTTTGTTGTTTGTTGTTTCCTTTGCATATTCATTTTATTGTATATGCATTTTATTGACAGGTTCCGGTGTATATGCATTTTGTTGTTTGGATTACAATGGTGTCAGGTATGTGCATTTTTTCTTCTTTTAACACTGAAATAATCTTCCCATGTATATGTTTACTCATGTCACTATTTTTCAGGAGTACACTCCATGTTGGAAGACTATTTGTTATCAAAAGGTTTTACCCTTTTTAGAGTTCAACCTGGAAGCTTGCGAAATTTGGTGGAAAATTTCTGATTATCAATATCCTGGAAGCTAGAGATAACATGCATCCTGTAAGCTGGAGATAACATTGAAGATGAAGATAATGTGCATCCTTAAAGCTGGAGATAACATTGAAGCTGAAGATAATATGCATCCTGTAAGGTGGAGATAACATTGAAGCTGAAGATAATGTGCATTTTGTATTTGTGTATGGGTATTGTATCAGGTATGTGTTTGAAAGTTTGAGCATTTTCTTGCACTAGATGTATGTGCTCTTGAGGTATGTGCATTTTGCACTGGAAGTAATCAAGACATCTAATATTTGGTGTAATTGAAGCATGAAGCACGAACCATGAAGCATGAGACAACCTGGATACTTGGCTATAATGGGAATTTGTTGTCATTGTAACAACCTGAAGCTTGAAGCAACTTAGATTCTTTGGCTATTGTGGGA
Source organism: Scilla litardierei (assembly GCA_030789695.1). NCBI lineage: Eukaryota > Viridiplantae > Streptophyta > Magnoliopsida > Asparagales > Asparagaceae > Scilla > Scilla litardierei. Next base: position 77,252,975 of record CM061140.1, read on the forward strand.
GCCCGGAAGCTTGAAGCAACATGTAGCAACCTGGAAGTTTTAAGCAACCTGTAGCAACCTAGAAGCTGGGCTATATTGAGAATACGTTCTTGGATACTGGGCTATAATGGGAAGCTTAAAGCAACTTGGATAATTGGTGACATTGAAGCTTCACCCAATATGTTGAAGAATTTGTCATGTTTGATATTGGGAATTTTCTAAGAATTTGTTGTATATGTTGAACAATTTTGTAAGAGTCTGTTTAAGAAACTATTGAACAATCTATAGTAGAATTAGTTTGGAATCTATACATATTCTGTTTGGATTGTGTATTTTTTGTTTGCAACAATCAGATCTTATAATAGATATATATGAAACTATAGCTTGACATATGTACATCTTGATATAAGTCAATAGAACCACTTGGCAGCAACATAACATGTGTATTCATCTAGAACTAGCAACCCAACCAAGAATAAAATTTATATCCCTTCCAGTAGATAATTTTTATATCACATCTATAAAAAATTTATACATCACTTTACACATTTTCTTTTTCTCCAGTAATAAAATAGTCCAATATACAAGAAATCAAAAGTTTGAGATTCTGGTTTGTATACGTTCAGATTATTGGCAGTTTGACATTTTCAACTTCCATCTTGCTTTCCACACAAACATTGCTTTCAAAACAACTAAAACTTATGATAAATTTCCTACTTAAGTTAAAATTCCTCGCAGTTTGACATTACCAGCTTCCAGCTTGCTTTTTACGAATATATTACTTCCAGATAAAATAAACCTCATGTTAAATTTCCAGCATTGCTTCCAGCTTCCAGCGTCCAGCTTACATACAAACATTGCTATCAGACGGACAGTGCTTCCAACTTCCATACACAACAGCGTGCAATGTATTGCTCCCAACATTTGCTCTGTATCACTCCCACACAAAATCTTCCATGCACATATAGCTTGCAATGTTTTCAAGATGGATTTCAAGCTGCAAGACAACATGCTAAATAATAATTATTGCGCTTTAATTCTTACTATTCGTTTAAACTTAGGGGATTGCAGATTTTGAGAGAGAAATATTTTAAATGACATATGTCCTTAGGGGACATGTTAAATCTGGAGAGAACTAAATTTTGATGAGAATTAAATTTTTTTGGCAAAAACAAAATTCTATAGGAGGAGCTAAATTTTGGGGAAGTAAAATTATTGGCGGGGTGAAATAATAATTATTGCATTTTAATTTGTTGTTCATTTAAAATTAGGGGTTTCAAGATTTTGAGGGATAAATATTTTTAATGAACCGTGCACTTAAGGCAAGGCCTGCGTAGAATTTGTTGTTTTGTGTCGAAGGCGCCTGCAACAATTTTTTACACTATTTTATTGTTCCACGCCAAAGGCGCCCGTGCCGAATTTGTTCTTCTACGTCGAATTTGTTGTTCTGCGCTGAAGGCGCCCACACCAAATTTGTTGTTTTATGTCGAATGCGCATATGCCGAATTTGTTGTTCCGCACCGAAGGTGCCCACGCCGAAGGCACCTACGGCGCTAAATATTTTTACGCTAATTTGTTGTTCTCTTTAATTTTGGCCGTGGAAATAATTTTTTACGGAACAAAGATTTCGCGAGGGAAAATATTAAATGAACCGTGCCTGCGGGCACGGGTTATTTACTAGTCTATTCTATAAAAGAGAGCATATTTTGAATTTTGTCCCAGCAGGACAACATGACTAGGATATAGGGTTGATGACTTGGACAAAAGCTAAAAGCTGACTATGATAAAAGTTAAAAGCTGACTATGACAAAAAAATGAATGGTTGAGATTAAATCTTAGTGAAACAATTGGGGGGAATTTTTGTATTCTGGGGGAAAAGTTTGAAAATTTAAAGCTTTGAAATTTGTAGGTATCAGCGGACTGACATCCCTATCTCAAATACCGCGGGCGCCCAAAATTTGTGGCATCTCCATCTATGTCTCTTTATCCCTAACCCAAAACCCCACAGACTGACATCGCCATCCATGAGCGCAGGCAATTCATTGGGCATGTTGTTACTTCCTTCCTCATTTCGAAGAAGGAGAGGGAACTGCATCAAGAATAAGCGCAAGAGCAAGGAGCTCAGTAGCAAGAAGAGGAGAAGCATGAGGATAAGCCAGAAGAAGTTGATGGAGAGGAAGGTAAGGAGAAGAGTCGTCTACATAGTTTGTCTCAATTTCATTAAAACCCCATTTTCTTGATTGGGTTTCTGTTTTCTATGTTTTAATTTTATTTTTTATAGACCTCAGATTAAAGTCATGGTGCCTTATGTTGGCCTATTTCTCTCTGAAATTTTGATGGCTTCATCAATCAAGAAAGCCTCAGAGGTTGCAGCTCTATTGGGTCTAAAGCATCACCCTCAACGGCTTCATCAATCACGATGACTTTCAGCTGTTTTAGCTCAGCGGCCTCAGAGTTTTGTTCATCCAAATCAGTTGTTTTTGCAAGGGAAAAGCAGTTGGTTCAGGGTTCATGGTTCAGGGAAAAAATCTGACAAAAATTAGGTGAGCACATGTGGGTTTGGGGTTCATTTATATTGAGTTTGTCTGTTAATTTTTAGAAATTTATAACTGTGACAAATGAATAGCATGGCCGCTTTCTAAAGTATTTGTGTCTCTTAATTTTCGTTTGTGTTGCATGTGTTTGTTAATTTTCATGGTTCATTTGTGAATTTTTTGGTCCCTTGCAAAATGATTTCAGTCCTTGCCTTTCAGCTTAAAACATTTGTGTTGAGTGTGTCTGTTAATGTTTTCTGTTAATTGCAGGCTTGATCAATGTGCAACCTGTATAACTAACGATTTTTCTTATGTGAAAGCATTTAGAAACAACCAAAAGTACATTAAGAAATTCCATGCAGTAATCAATCTGTTTTATAATTTACTCCCTTATCATGGTAGAAAAGCTTATGACAAGGAGAGTTAGGCAGGCATGGAGGTTTTCAGCCCTGGTGACAAAATATGTACATTAGATAACCCATCAGTATTACAAAAAGAAAAGAAAATCATACTAGCTCGGGTAATCCTGTCATAGTAACATATATTTTCAAAACTAGATGAAGTGGAGCAATCAAATTGTTAGCAGCACCAATCAAGATTATAGGGAACGAATATAAGAAAACGTATACTTGATGTGGGATCATAATGTTCCCATGAAGAACGAATATTACTTACATGGAGACTAGAGACTTGGCCTCACTTGGACAAGAAACACATCTGGACGATGAATCTTGAAACAAAGGAATCTGTGATTTCAGTACGTAGGAATAATCAAATAAGCACAAAGATTAAACACAAGAATCAAGCAACAACAACCAAAACTTGGTACCGCAGTTCGGTGCGCACACCTACATCTGCGGGGCCACGCCCAGAAAATCAGAATACTCCACTAAAATAATCAATAAGTACAATCACTAATTATCACGATTCTATTAGGAGGAACAACCTCCCCCTCAATACAAACCGTGATGGGTGGTCCTTACACACCCATGGAGTATTCTCGGCAAGCTCCCCTTTCCCGCAAGCTCCCCTTGCACAATCGACTAGATCAACTCCGTTGATCCCCTACGTGCATAGCCGTCGGCCTCCTCCCGGAGTTCTTCTAAACTTTCGTCAAAAGTTGTTGTCGCTAACCGCCAATCTGTGCAACCCTTTCAATGCATCTCGCCCTCGATCATAGAGCGGTTAAGGAAGTTTTCTTCGATCAAATCTCAGAAGATTGGCCACCCACAAAATAACTGAACCAAGATCGGAAATGGTTCAGCCAAATATTCTAAAAAATGGCAACAACAATAAGTGGGCGAGATTCTCTCCAACCGATTCAATAACAAATTCGGAGAGATAGCAACTTCCAATTATATCTCCAACAAATCTTCAATTGCAGCAATATATACCAGAAAACTTAGAAGAATCTGAAAGGAGATATGAGGAATCCACCTTCAATAACTGCTGAAGACCGTCATTCGATTCCATCATTTTGACACAGCATGTTGGTCTTTATGTTGTATCCTAACGTTCAACATATCATCCAACATTGTCACCAGACGAGATCTCTCATACCATATTTGCAGATTAATACCTTCAACCACATCGTCAGCAAATCTTATGCGTACCAGCATCCAACAGAGTATCTGGAGAAGATCTAAATAATACTGCAAGATCTGAAACAATTCATTTAAAAAATCTTCAACCGCACATATCTTCAACCGCACATACCATTCAGTTATGAAACCAACCAGATTTTGTAACCACTATATCCAGGTAAATAACTTCCTTTTTAATGCAGAATATCCGTTAATATTTGTAGGATCACTTCGGGTAAGGAATCACATATTCAAGGAACCACCGAATCTATTTCGGGTAAAAAGATTAAAACAAATCTCATGCGGATATTTTGCCCAAAGAATAAGGATCTATTTCTGGTAAATAGAACCAATAAATCTCAGTAACTATTTCCTCCCATTAATTAAGGAACTAACCCGATTCCCAAATATTCTCAGCAAACCTCCACCAATTAAAGAACTAATTCGGGTAAGAAGGAATATAAAAATCTCTCCAAGATATAACATCAATCAATTCAGGATCCTCAACATTCTAGGCAGTAAATCAGATCTTAGATCACCACAACAGATCTGTAGACCAGAGCAGCATTTATGCACACGAATCAAAATTCCAGATCCCGAATATTGAACAGTATATTGAACGACATTATGTTCAACATTTACTGCTCAAACAGCCCAAAAACAATTCTGATTCTGTAAACTGAGCTCTCCAGCTATAGTGCCACTAATGCCAACAAATATCAGCAGAATTCAACCCTAACAATCTCCCCCTTTGGCATTATGTGGCACAACCCAATGCAAGCACCAATCATGCACACATTCTCCCCCTTTGAGCCACAATAATCCAAACCACATTCTCCCCCTTACTAGAACAACCCGAGTAGTGATCACCTCAGAAGAGACATCTAAAATTCAAAAAAAATATGTCCTCATTGAACTCTAATACTTTTCAGCTAGCCTCACATCTCCAAAAGAAAATTCAAAAGAAAAAAAACTCAACCGAGACACATCCAGAGGCTTCTCTGTCTCTCTTATTAGCAAATAAATCCTCAGGCACATCGAAATAAGAGGAATAACACTATTCCTCACATTTGACGGAAGGCTGTCCAAATGGAAGGATATCCAATGTAGAAGTCGAGCTCTGAGGAGTCGAAAAATAAATCGAGTCGAAGACATCGGCGGTGCTGACCGAGAGCCTTTGGAGATTTGCATGTCAAAATTTGGAGACATGGATGCGGTGGAAACGGTGAAGAAGTGGACAGAATTTGGTGAAGTCAGCCGGTGTATGTGAAAAGGCCGCGAAAGATGGAACGGCGGTGGATTGCTGTGAAGATCCAATGGTACCGATGGAGGAAGAACAGTGAGCAGAGCGGTGAGATAGCACTCTGATAATTCTGGATGAAGATTCATTAGACTTTGGCGCAGGCTGCTCACAGTGATTGTCGAGGAGAGATGTCGAGTCTGGTGTCATAACATCTGCAGCAACATTGTTATGTGTTGTATCTAATGTTACAACATTAGTCACAACATGAAGTGCTTTCTCTGAAGATGTAGTGTTCTTGCTGTATAATTCAGACTTTCTGACCCATTGCTTCTTCATCTTCATATCAGGGTGTCTAACATTTCTTCCTTCTGACCAATTTCGCATGCGACTGAATCAGTTTCTCTCAGTATGGCCTATGAACTTACAGTAAGCACATGCAGGACGACCACCTTTTACGCATCTAGTCCGCTTCTTCTTCTGACCATGCCCCTTGTGCTGACCCATTCTTTCAAGTTATTTGGTAACTTGACTTCTTCTTTCAGCAGACACATTATTGAAGGCTCCTCTATTGTATCCCACTCCGGTGCGATCTCCTGAAATCTTACCCATGTTTAAGATATCATCCAGCTTTGCTTTTCTAGAATTCCACTTCTCCAATGTGCATTCAGCTTTCTCTGCCCTGAGAAGAACATTTCTGAAGTTTCTTTCCAATTCTCTACAAGTTTCCTCAACTTTCAGACATGTGATTTTGACATCCTCTTTCTCTTTCTTCAGTCTTTCATTCTCCTCCTTCAGGACTTTGTTGATATTGCAGATTTGCATCCACTTCTCAAACATCATCTGATATGCTTTTCGAATATCATCGTCATGAACTTCCTCATCGCTATCAACTTCAGACTCAGATTCAGTGCAGGATGTTATACTAAATGTTGTACGTGATGTTGAACATAATGTTGCAACATTCTGTCTGACATTGGCTAGTTTGTTGTAATCATGTCCCTTCTTCTGATAGGCCGCGAGGGCAATGTAATTATTGATGATGTCCTCATTTTTAACACTTCCATCAGAATCATCTTCACTCTAGGTACTAGTCGAGGACATCCCTTTTTGCTTCTTCAAGGTGTTTGCACATTCAGCTTGTGTGTGCCCAAATCCTTCACATACTCTACACTGCATCCCTTTTCCTTTCTTTTTCCCTTTACTACTAATCTTCTTCAGCATTCCACTGATGTTTTTACACAGCGATGCAATATCGTCATCAAGTTCTGACTCAAAATCAGATTTAGATTCTTCACAAGCTTCTACCTTCAGTGCCACCCCTTTGTCCCGTTTGTTTTGCTTCAAATTCATTTCATAGGTCTGAAGTGATCCCATGAGTTCATCCAATCTCATATTAGATGTGTTCCTCACCTCTTCAATAACTGCAATCTTTGCCGAAAATTTGTCAGGTAAAGATTTCAGAGTTTTCTCTACTAACTTCTTTTGGGAGTACTTCTTCCCCAATTGAAATGCCTGATTTGCTATTTCACGTAATCTTCCATTAAATTCAGCCACAGATTCATCATTCATTCTAAGATTTTCAAATTGAGAGGCGCGTATTTGAAGTTTAGAAGCTCTTACAGTAGTTGTCCCTTCATGAATATTCTGCAGTATATCCCATGCTTCCTTTGCATACTCACACGTAGAGATTAACTTGAATTGCTCTTCGTCGACATCGGAAAAAATGGCATTAATTGCTTTAGAATTGCACAAGGCCGCATGTTCTTCAATCCGACTCCAGTCTCTTGCTGACTTGAGGTGTTCTTCGACATCTTCGTCAATTTCGGTTGGCGGTATCCAGTAAGTGTAGTTTGTACCAGTGAGCAAAGGAGGACGAACAACAGAGGCACCTTCTCGTGTAGCCATGATTCAAGTACTAAAATCCAAGATCACACCTTCTTTGAAAACAAAGATACACGGGTGACCTGCTCTGATACCAATTGTGATTTCAGTACGTAGGAATAATCAAATAAGCACAAAGATTAAACACAAGAATCAAGCAACGACAACCAAAACTTGGTAACACAGTTCGGTGCGCACACCTACATCGGCGGGGCCACGCCCAAAAAATCAGAATACTCCACTAAAATAATCAATGAGTACAATCACTAATTATCGTGATTCTATTAGGAGGAACAACCTCCCCCTCAATACAAACCGTGATGGGTGGTCTCTACCAACCCATGGAGTATTCTCGGCAAGATCCCCTTGCCCGCAAGCTCCCCTTGCCTGCAAGATCCTATTGCACAACCGACTAGATCAACTCCCTTGATCCCCTACGTACGTAGCCGTCAGCCGCCTCCTGAAGTTCTTCTAAACTTTCGTCAAAATTTGTTGTCGCTAACCGCCAATCTGCGCAACCCTTTCAATGCATCTCGCCCTTGATCATAGAGCGGTTAAGGAAGTTTTCTTCGATCAAATCTCAGAAGATTGTCCACCTACAAAATAACTGAACCAAGATCAGAAATGGTTCATCCAAATATTCTAAAAAATTGCAACAACAATAAGTGGGCGAGATTCTCTCCAACCGATTCTATAACAAATTCCGAAGATAGCAACTTCCAATTATATCTCCAACAGATCTTCAATTGCAGCAATATATACCAGAAACCTTAGAAGAATCTGAAAGGAGATATGAGGAATCCACCTTCAATAACCGCTGAAGACCGTCATTCGATTCCAGCCTTTTGACACAGCATGTTGGACTTTTGACACAGCATGTTGGACTTTATGTTGTATCGTAACGTTCGACATATCATCCAACATTGTCACCAGACGAGATCTCTCATACCATATTTACAGATTAATACCTTCAACCACATCGTCAGAAAATCTTATGCGTACCAGCATCCAACCGAGTATCTGGAGAAGATCTAAACAATACTGCAAGATCTGAAATAATTCATTTAAAAAATCATCAATCGCACATATCTTCAACCGCACATACCATTCAGTTATGAAACCAACCAGATTTTGTAACCACTATATCCAGGTAAATAACTTCCTTTTTAATGCAGAATATCCGTTAATATTTGTAGGATCACTTCGGGTAGGGAATCACATATTCAAGGAACCACCGAATCTATTTCGGGTAAAAAGATTAAAACAAATCTCATGCGGATATTTTGCCCAAAGAATAAGGATCTATTTCTGGTAAATAGAAACAATAAATCTCAGCAACTATTTCCTCCCATTAATTAAGGAACTAACCCGATTCCCAAATATTCTCAATAAACCTCCACCAATTAAGGAACTAATTCGGGTAAGAAGGAATATAAATATCTCTCCAAGATATTCCATCAATCAATTCAGGATCCCCAACATTCTAGGCAGTAAATCAGATCTTAGCTCACCACAACAGATCTATAGACCAGAGCAGCGTTTATGCACACGAATCAAAATTCCAGATCCCGAATGTTGAACATTATGTTGAACGACATTATGTTCAACATCACTGCTCAAACAGCCCAAAAACAATTCTGATTCTGTAAACTGAGCTCTCCAGCTATAGTGCCACTAATGCCAACAAATATCAGCAGAATTCAACCCTAACAGAATCAAACTAGAATAACAAACTGCGTGGCTGCCTTGCATATAAGTGCCTATACTTTTTATATCTTCGACAGTCCCTGTAACTCCACAGACCTTTGAAAAAACATAAAGCGAAGTGTTTAATAATGCTAGCACATAAAAGAGGCAAATAAACAACCAAAGGTAAAGAAAAGGAAGCATAAGGAAATGATGTTACACTCAGTAAGAAATATGAGGACACAAATAAAGTATTTGTCACAGTTATAAATTTCTGAAAGTATTTGCTGCCATGCTATTCATTTGTCTAAAGTTATAATTTTCATTTGTCTAAATCAATTATCTAAAGTTATAAATTGTCTAAAATTAAACTGTGACAAACGAATAGCATGGCCTCTTTCTTACTGTGAAATATGAGGACATAAACAACCAAAGGTAAAGAAAATGAATAACTGTGACAATTGAGTTGGGTTTGTCCAGTTTTCTTTAAGAGCAATATGAGGATCACTCCTTGTTTACGAAGCACAAAGTCACATGATATCATCTTAGAGGAAATGATGTTACTTTACCGTTCCGGGACTCAATATTCTGTTAACGAAAAGGAAGCTTGATGAAAATCGGAAGGCAGTGACTTAGCAGTTGACATAACTAGAAGAACATTTGAACATGTTGCAGTAGTATATGTAGAATGAGAACTTATCATTTGGGAAAGCACTCAAAAGTCAAAAGCATAGCCTATGTCATCATCTACTATTCTAATGTATAGTACCGTATTTGGTTAAGGACATTTACTGCAGCAGTTAGTTCTTAAAATGTTCAGTACCGTATTTGGTTAAACCTGAAATGTACATACAATTAGAAGCATGCTTCCTGCATGTAGCCATAATGATCAACAAATTGGTATCAGGAAATCTTTCTTTTGAATATGTATCCATAGGTCTTTACATTTTTTATTCATTCTTCAACCAGGACAGTGTTGTGCGACCTTGGAATGCCCGACGCTCATAACAAATTGTTGAATGTAAAATTTATAGACCATTAAAGGACACATCCTGCTACGTTTCAGGTAAATTGAGTTCATCAACATATAATAGACATAAGATAAATATGGTTCTGTATATATAAATTATAAGAATTGTAGATGAGTTCTTCCCACATATTACTTTATAACTTGATAATTTTATCACTGATATGATACCCAGTTCTGGGCTTTGTGGTTGTGCTTAAGATTAGAGATGCGTAACACTTTGTCCATTTAGCACATACGTCCATGATTTGGTTTAGAATTATATTGTTAGGCTCCATTTTTATTTTGTTAAAAACAATTTCTATCATTGTCATCATTTAATTACCTTACTGTTTTTTTGTTCTTCTACTATTTTTTGATAATTTGGGCTATCTCGCATAGACATGGTAACACCCTGATAGACATAACATGCCGACACAAAAGTTCTAATAGATACATAGTACACTTGTGTCCATTGTGTGGGTCCAATGCGACATGGTTTTATGATATGATTGTTCATGTTACATGGTTTTGGTCATAGCAACCAAACGGGAAGTCAAAACGGCTGAAATTCTGCAAGTGTTCCAAGTAGACATAGGAATATCTGCCTAAATGAATCGAGTGTTGAATGTTGGACTTCTCCATAATTTACTTTTATACCATGATGAATGTACCAAGATCAATGAATTTATTAACGCTTTTGTCATTTCATTATATTAACGTGTTCCATTATAGATATTCCAGTTGTGAAAAAATAAGTCATTGTTAGTGACATACAGCGTAGTCTAAAGGCCAATTGAGGAGATTCTAGTATAAAGGCCAATTGACTAATATATATGTTGATACACAATATGTTGACTAAAATTTTCTCCATTTCCATATTCCTTAATGTAGATTGTGAAACAAACAAACAAACAAATAGAACTAACTTAATGATGTTAAAATTGTTAAGGTGGGTTGTTTAAAACAAAAGCAAAACTGTCATTCGATTTCAGTCCTTAATGTACTTTTGGGTTCTTTTGATTTTAGTCCTTGCCTTTCATGTTTTTACAGTGTTTTGTTAACTTTCAGAACTTTCATGTTTTGGATTGACATTTTACCATTATTATGTGACAGACAACTTGCAAACAATTTGGTTAACTTTAAGAAATTGTTATAAATTTGGTTAACTTTCAGAAATCGTTGACAACATCAGCTTTGGTTAACTTTTAGAAATAACTTAGTTGTATATTTGATTAACACCTATATTAATTAATTAGTTGAATCTTTTATTAATAGAAATGCAATAATTTTGATGTAGGTTTTTGGACATGGATATCATTCGATTAAACATAGTCGCCAAACTGTGGATTTTTATAGGCCACAAACTGTTTGTAAAAATTTCTATATGACTGCATCGCAAGGACTGTGAGGGAGGTCGATGTCCTATCTCTATAGAGGGTGTATGTGACCATCGTCATCAGATATTATCCATTCGTTGCCCTCAATATCTATCTCAAGGTAACAACTATCAAATCTTTTGTGCTTTTCATGTTTGTTAAGTCTCCCAGAACCCTACTTAAATCCGAGGGAATTTTGTTAAATTTATTTTAGTAGTGACTTTGAGTAAAAGTATAGCTCTTAACGTTTGCATCAATCTGTTATGCTTGACTGATGGGATTAAGCTATAATATCACTTTTTTCTTCTTAAAAAAGGAAAGCCCAGATGCAAAATCATCTCCCTCTCTCTCTAAAATTTTGTTTGATATTGTGTTATTGTGCTAATTCAACGAAAATGCTCGCAAGTGAATATTTTATTCTCATTATTTTGATCATTTCAACTGTTTACATCATTAAGATAGTTAAATAGTTTCCAGTGACACTTATTGTGAAGAATAATTAATAGTCAACTTAAGCATATTCCAAATTTTGAAATATTAAAATAGCGATTTGTAGTCACTCTGTTGAATTAGGTAATACTGTTGTTTTGTCCTAAAAACTATGAATCCACACGATATTTGTTACAATGTCACATATTTCCCTCTATTAGGGTTCTTTTTAAAACTTAAAAAAAAATCATGTAGGTCCATCTCCTCTTTTATGTTTCCTGAGGACATTGGGTTAAATCCCATTTGTTTCACTCTAAACTTATGCCTTTCCACTTATTAAAGATTGACACTTAAAAATAGCAAGATGAAATAGTTTAATCTTTCTTCAAGTTTGATCATAGCTTCACTAATAAAAATGCTATTGTATTTTATTGTTTATGTTCTTGCTATTATTCGATTATTTTATCCTTTTAAAAATGCGGATTATGCATGTCTCTTCATGTCATTGTACATTAGCTTTCAGGTTCTGCTGTGAGAGAACATCTTCAGTTAATTATGTTGATATCCTAATTGTTTATTTATGTGTTTATCTTCATTTATGTAGTTGGTTAGTCTGCTTTTATGTGAGGCATGACACCTTTATGTTGCAATATTTTCATGCATGCAGTCAATTAAATATCTGGTGTATTACAGTATTTTACAAAGGTGCATTTTTTTCCAGCAAGGTGCAACACCATACTTTGGGTGCATTGTTGGTCGAGTCACAAATAGAATTAAAGATGGGAAGTTTACTCTAAATGGAGTGGAATATTATTTGCCCATCAACATACCCCATAACAGCCTCCATGGTAATATTTATGATCGTCTAGGCATTTCTCAAGTCTTGCATGTTCAATTTTCCATGTTTAATGCATTCAAAATCACATTATTTTGACTGTACGACTTTCTACAAATGTGCGTTGAACTGTTTGTGAAAATTCCTATACGTATTTGGATTGATAGTGTTTGTGGATTGTTAATTTATTACTGCTATAACAATTGAAAATTGAAATGGGGGGAACATTTTCAATTTTTAAAACCGCCCTCAACATTGCTGCATGCACGGTAACTGTAACTCCAAACTTAGTTCTCTTTAAATTTTTTGGGGAGATTTTCTTTGTTTTGAATTTTGAAATGAAATAAATCCTAACGTTTGTAGCTTTTCGTGTAATTGATGGGAAAGATGGCATTTTTTGTGCATATGCTCTTATAGTTGAATTGTTTTTGAATTGTTTTTTAACAGGAATTATTCACAAAAGCTACATCTTGCACATAACTATATAATGGTTGTTGGGTAATTTTGTTTTTTTATTCTCAGAACAAAATTTAAAATTTAAATTAACCTTTGTATGTGGACAATTTAAATCAACTGCATCTCTAAGTTGCATATAACGACGAAACGAATTTGTCTCTAACACCAACATGCAAGTTCATTACAACTTCATAAAATCCACATGTCAATTCATTAATAAATAGTCATTTATAAATGCGGCAATGATTAATTTTAAGTTCATAACTCCTTTAAATATGTCTCATTTTCAACTATTTACCTGAAAACATCGTGAGCAAAAAAAGAATGGACCAGTTAGTATTTTCTACCTTATATGCCCTGAAGTTCCTAGCTCTTATAATTAGATCATCCATCAGCTCATAGCTTTCTTTCAAAATATATCAAATGTTTAAGCAACACTTCAGCCACTAATCTATTATACATTTGACAACGGTTATTGAATCCGCGCCGACTACGACAAATAGGTTGATAGAAGGATGGTTTAGATTTAATCTCGGGAAATCAACGGTTGAGATGAAGCTTTGCTTGAAAAACAACCCCCTCATATATTAACTCAGCCTTTGATTTGTGGATCCAATTTAATTGTTGTGTGCGTGACTTGCTTCTTTATTCTCAAAATTGCTGCATGCATTGACCTGGGGGAGAGCAAGAGTGTTTGTATTGGGGGAGAGCAAGAGGAATTTGCAGACAGAGCGCTTCCCCAAAATCTGCATCTTGCTCTTCCCCAAAATATGAAGATAGCAGCAATGCTAATGTGTCTTCTCGCCGAAATAGGAAGAGAGCATTCTTCTCGCCAAAATAGAAAGAGAGTATAGAGCAGCAGCAAAGGATCACAGCCACCGTCTCCTTCCTCAACCTAACCTCTAGAGCATCAACCACTGATGTAACAATTTTTGGATCTCGCCAGATCTGATCTGATCTGAGCTTGCCTGATTTTTGTTTCGTTTTTTTGCCTGAAGATCCTGTACCTTGCTTTACAGGTGGTTTTTAAAGGTGCGGATTCTTACAGGTGCGGATTCGAATTTGCAGGTGCGAATTCTTACTTTGCATTTCTCAATAGTCCAGATTTTTTGGGGAACATAACAATTACGGATGCTGGAAATAATTTGTGTTTGGATTTTGATTCGCAGATTATAATATTTAGCAGGAACGGTTCATTTAGCAGGCACAGATTATAATATCCGCATCTGTAATTTGCGTTTGGATCTACTCTTTGTATTTTGAGTGGATTTTGCATCCGGTCAAATTTTGAGAAAATTTAAGAAAACACAACAATTTTCGCCGTAAAAATGTTGGGGAATTTGCTTTTCGCTTGTGTTTTCTTTTCAGGTGCGAATTGGAACTGCGGGTCAGCCTATGTTTTCTTTTCGCCTGAAGATCCTGAGAAACTGAGGTAAGTTGTGGAACTGTGGTTTGCTTAATTTTGGGGAACTACAGGTTTTCACTAAGTATAGCCTGTGTCCAGAAACTGGTTCTTCTTATTGAAATAGTATAGCCTATGAAATAGTATAGCCTGTGTTTTTTCTAAATATATACTTGGGATGCTTTGATGCAGAGTGTATAATGTCCAAAGAAGCTTAGAATAGAATTGTTCACTGCAAAGATGTTTGTAAAATTGGTCATGAAATTTTTTAAGAGTGTTGTTTGTATAATCAAAGAAAAAAACCATAGTCTTGCAAATCAAAGCAAATCAAAGCTAATTTCATTGATTTTGCACGAGACCTGTAAACAATTGCTTTACTAGGCTTTTCATGTTTTATAGCCATTTTAAGTAATGTTTGTATTCTGAATTTTGCCATTTCAACAACCAGAATTGGGAATGCCAATAGCTAAATGTGAATTGGTTCATTTCCAGCAACCAATTTGATAATACACATATGCCATTATATGTGCCTTGATTGTCTTCCCTTCAATCTATTTTCAGAACCAAAAAATTGAAGAAAAAATAGTTAAAAGGACTAACATTGAGAGATAACTCTATAGCACCCACACGTAGGAGGCAAATAACCAATCTGGATGCCTGCATTATGGCATCCAATGATTCATTAACATACATCCATGATTATCAAATGAACCTCCAGGTCAGGCAAAGCAAATGAAGCTGCAGATTGAAAATATGTCAACATTTAGTGTTAATTATGATGAAAACTGAGGGTGTTATTACTTTAAGTTGTGAAGGTTGAAGGTGATGCATTCATTCACTACAGGTTGTCAGGTCACTCGCATATGATATACAGTTGCGGATTGAAGCCTTTGTGTGTATATGTTTCTTACAGTTGCCGATTTCTTATAGGTGAAGATCCTGAGCCTTGATCAATTCTTCTCGCTATCAGGTACGAATTTCTCATATTTCTGAAGGTGGTTTTTAGATCCTGAGCCGTTCCCAACATGATGTGTATAATGTTTTATTTGTTATGTGTATGTGTGTATATGTTTATTGAATCATATATGATAATTGTATGTGTATTTGTTTATTTGCTAATTTATTTGATTATGAGACATATATGTTTCAATTATCAGCCATATTGAAATCAGAATGTTTAACTAGCATTAGAAAGTTGGACATATGAATCATTAGCTTACTGGATTTGCATATTGGAATTTGCATATTGTTGAACTGAAAAAAGGGTTTTTAGTGTTCTACTGGCAAACGCGTGATTCTTTATATATCGCGTTGACATAAACTCTGAAAGTCAACATGAGCACACTACTCACATAACCTCCTCAAATGCTCAATCAGAATGTTTTAATGTGAAACATAATCAGAAAACATGATGTAGTCTTAAAATACACGAAGTCCACAAAATGTTGTGTAACTAGAGATTGTTTTTGAGTAAGATATTTCATGTTCTTTCTCAAATGGAGGCAAATATTTCATATAGTGAGCCTCACTTTTCTGATTGTTTTTGAGTGAGATATTTTCTTGTTCTTTCTCAAAGGGAGGCAAATATTTCACATAGTGTGTATCACCTATCTGAAAATTACGAGACATAATCCAAACTGTCAGACTCATGTCATGGGCCCACTGTAGAACTCAAAGATATGATTATAGTACATGCAAACATAGCTACCACAACTCACCAAAACAATTAAACAATTCAAGAATGGAAAATTAATCACTGGAAATGGCTGAATGTAATAAATGGGCACAATAGAAAAATATTAATCCTGAAAGTTTGATGATGATCTCCCTCGGACAAAGGCCATGTCATAAAATATCAGAACTAATCTTCCAAAAAGAAAATATCACTTTCGACTCTACTGGAAGGACTAGATGAATATATAAAAGGGGTAAAGTATAACTCTAGAAACTTTGATTATGAAATTTTTACCATTTGAACCTTTCAATGAACCAAGGAACTATTGTCATTAGTCATTAAGCTATTTTAACCTAAAATGCTCTGAAATCATTACTATTTAGATGTTAATACTTTTGCAAAAGAGAACTGAAGAATCCACCAACCTTTCAGGGCCAAATGCCCAGACCCAAACGTAACTCAACTTTAGTTTGAAAATATGACACCAACTTTAGTCTGAAAATATGACATTAGCCTCAGCCTGGAAGTATGAATCATGTGATTTACATAACATAATGCTACACACTGAATCCTTAAAATGCTCCACGTTCTGAGAATATTATTTGAATTTTTTGCTAATGCATGTTGATTCCAAAACTGCATTTGATCCATTCTTAACTTCTACCACAGGGAAAGAACTCACAATGTCTGATGAAAAGATGGTCGATGCCAGAAGATGATAGCCTCCCTTGGGCGACGATAGCCTCCCTTGGGCGACAGTTGAAACCATTAATAACTCCAGACGACGTGGTTGAAACCAAAAGGACTGAAGTCAACAGAGGCTCGCCAAATCATGGAAGTGGGAGGAATAAGATGGGAAATGCCAATGATCAGAATAAGATGGCAAAAGAGATAGGCTTTGCTTTGTTTGATGATTAGGATGGTTTTTAAGTAGAGTCGAAGTGCAGATGCATCAGTTTCCTTTTATCTTCATGGATATCACTTTTGATGTGTTAAACGGCTTATGTCTAGTTTAAGTTTTTTGTTATATCACTTTGTGTTTTTGTGAAACTTTTGAAGGTATGTTTGTTACCAATAGGTATGTCATCTTTATTGTGAAAACTTTTTTTCCATGTGTTCCTTGCAGTGCATTCGAGGATTATTTTTTAGTGTTATCTTTCATTTTTATGTCTTTGTATTCTCACTGTAAGCTTTATGAAGGATCATTCCTCTGCTTTAAGGACAACGATAAAATGTGGTTGATATTTGGATGATTTCATGCATGTATTTAACACACAGAAAGCCAATTTAGCTTGATTCTTCAGTAACATGTCTATTCACTCGATATAAACCATCTCATCAGCACATGCCCCATATATTAGTTCCCAAACAATTGAGGAAGAAATGACTTAAAAAGAAGTTGCCTTCTCTTGAGTTTTTAGTTATGCATTAGGTATCTTTCAGGGTTTTAATAGTTCAAGGTAATCATTAAACACATTATATAGTCTTTCAAACTGGCTAAAAGATATGCAATAATTCAAAAGAAAGTTTTAAATCAATTCATTAAAAAAACAATTGTTAGGATTCAGGGGAACTTAATTAAATTCAATGTTGCTACTTCATATTTGTTTGAATTATGCGGTACCAATCACATCTTAATCATATATAGACATTTTAATTTTAATGTGCATGGAACCCGCGTCAAAGGCGCCCAAGCAATTTTAATTTTAAGATGAAAATAATTTCCCGTGCTAAAAACGCCCAAGCAATTTTTTACGCTAATTTGTTATTCCGAGCCGAAGGTACTTGCGCCGAATTTGTTGTTCCGCACCGAAGACGCCCGCCGAATTTGTTGTTCGACGCCTAAGACGCCCGTGCCGAATTTATTGTTCTGCGTCGAAGTTGTTGTTTCGTGCCAAAGGCGCTCACTAAATTTTTTTACGCGAATTTGTTATTCCGTGCTAATGGCGCCCGCTAAATTTTTTATGCGAATTTGTTGTTCACGCCGAAGGGGCCCAGACCGAATTTTGTGTTCCGTGTTGAAGGCACGTGCGTCGAATTTTTTGTTCCGTGCCAATGTCGCATGTGCCACTAAATATTTTTACGCTAATTTGTTGTTTCGCGCAATTTTACCTGTGGAAATAATTTTTTAGGAAACAAAGATTTCACGGGAAAAATCTTAAATGAACCGTGCCCGCGGGCACGGTTTATGACTAGTATATATATAAGACCAAAGTTACATGGGTACAAAATGTTCATCCAAAAAGTGATCAAAATACATACATCATCCATCCATTAACATATAGAAATCATCCCACACCAAAAGAGAGATACATACCGACACTCCAACCAAAATAACAAAAAAAAATCATATATTGAGAGTATATCCGACATCAGCAGCAGTTAACAGTAGTCAATCTGGATGACTGATGGGTCTGAAGGGTGACCAGACAGACGGAACATCACTCTGGCGGAGCGACGTGTAGGGTACACACGAGCCTTCCTATTCGATGATGACACACCAGCAGAAGGAGGCTCAACAAGATCAGAGACACTGGACTGAACAATAGTAGACAGAGGCATGAAGCCTAGAGAAGTGGGAATAGGTAGTATTCTCAGCCGGAGGAAACATGGCCTGGAGATCGGCCGGAATAGGGAAGCCGTGATGCAAGAACGACTTGTACTGAAGCTCTAGGAGAAGATATACCTTCTAATCCATGGAGGAAGCAAGCTTTTCGATCGAATAGACTCGGTCACAAAGCTGAGCGAGTAGAAAGTCTTCTAGCTGTACAGACGGATGAGGACAAGATTGCTGGTCAGTAGGCAGAGAAGAGGGTTCAATGACATTTGCTAAGGGAATAGGGTCACCAACCGAGATATCCTAGTACTCTCCCAAATATGGTGGCAAAGAGGGTTGCTGGTCAGCATGTGGAGGAGTGGGTTCAGCAAGAAAGATATCCAAAGTCTCACCTGACGACGGAGGACCAACAAGTACCATGAAGTACGATTGTTAGAAGCTAGGGTAAGCACGAGTTGATAAACGAAGGAGAGCGATACCTAAGACTTGACGACAGATGGAGGGAGAGTCAGTCGAACAAACAATCTGAAGATTGGAGGAGTGATCGTCGACAGGAGCTACAAAATGACGAGAAATCGACGAACGGTGGAGTTCGAAGGAACGAGAGAGTTTTCGATGGATGCGAGAGAAAACAAATGATCAAATCGATGGCTCTCGAAGATATACGGAGAGGTCCAAAGAATCTGGGCCGTTAGATCGAAAAATCGACGGCTTAAATCAAGTTATCAAACCGCCACAGCAGTTGACAGTCGACTGGTTGATAAGATAGAAATAAGCTTGGGTTAACATACAGTTGACTGTTAGGTAATTCACAGTCGCCTGTCGGAGAGACAGTCGACTGTTCCTTACACATCAGTCGACTGACAGAGAATAAAAAATATGACGATAAGTGGTTAAAAATAAATTTAGTAGTTTAGAAAAAGGATGATATATTGAGTTATCAAAATGGTAACAAGGTTTTAAAACTGAAATACGAAAGACTTGTGTTAGAAAATGGTTACTAGATAGTAACTAAAGATTACAACCAAGAAGGTTTCAAAACTAAGAATGAATTTTAACTCGACCGAAAAGCAAGAAATCTAAGTATATAATAAGGAGTTTTTAAAGAAGTTAAACTGAGCGAAGAATTTAGTAAGGAATATCGAAAATACTGTCAGAGAAATCAAGATTTGCAATAGGGAAGATTCGAAAAATTAACGATAATCGTCATGAAGCAATCACGTGAATCGAGGGTAAAGAATATGATCGCATGATGAATACGCCTAGAATATGACTCATGAAAGCTACGATGGAATTCTACGGTCGATAACACAGAAGTGTAATGATTAGGAAGTTGCTAGAAATGAGGGGTTCTAATTACCGGGCCGACTAAAGATTAGGAGGAACTTAGCACTAAGACTTTCTAATGAACTATACTATAATAGAGATCTCAGGGAAGGGTCCTTAGGGGATCAAGATTACGTTCTGCAGGGCCCGAATTTTGTTGAACCTAGGCGAACGACTAAAGAAACTCTAGAAATCTAATATGGTCTAATCTAGGTAAGAAACCACTAAGGAAATTCCTAAGATTATTATACCAATTCTTAGAAAAATGTCTAACTAAGAATCATGGATGTCTAACTAGCTAGCACGGTCGTCTAATTAAATCTTCCTATAGTCCAGGTCTAATGGATTTCCACTATTATACTGAGACAAGATGCTCGGGTAACATGTCTTCCAGCCATCTAAGACGAGAAAATGTTCAGAGTAGACTCAGATTTATGACTTGAATGTTCCGAATATTTCAATGGATATTTTATTATTACCGTTGTTTCGATATTTCACAGATGCAAAGAGGACCTACATGGGCCACCACTAAAACCTGTCACACACTGCTTCCTAAGTATGGAAGGCGAAACGTGAAGAGGTCCACTCAGACTTGGAGCTGTGAAGCTACAGTCTAATAAGCATCTGGTAATTTAATCCATTAGCAGGTTCTTTGCATTACGACGAAACAACAATAATAACAAGGAAAGGTAGACAATTAAAATTATCCAACATAAACATCAACAGATTTTATTCCGAACATACAGAGGAAGTCATAAAGAAATACAGAGTCAGAAAAGAAGGCCTAGGCATGGCCGAAACTAAAACAAGTAATGGTGCTACGCACCGAACAACCTAACAACATCTACTAGGAAAGTAAACAACAACCAAGAGGAAACCTCCAGCTGTGACTAAGGGTAGAACTCCGGTGTCCTCGAACTGGACGTCAGCAAACTATCGTCCTCGGCAACTAACTCAGGCTCAAAATCTGACATGTGACACCCAAAGAGAAAAGGGCACATGTCAGCAAAAATCTCCAAAGAGGGAAAGGAGACTTTCGTGCAAGGAAACGTAAAGTATAAAGAATGCAAATTAGCAGTTCTAAAATGGGAGGACATGGCATAATAATTCAATAAATGCAGCAGTTAAAATGAGATGACATAGCAGATTATTTCAATGAATGCAGCAATTGAAAAGAACATGATACTTGCAATGCATGACACGTCGTAGCGACAGCTACTAAACACTATTCACGATTTCACGATTAACTTGTATTCACGATATGCACAGGGTTTACGCCTTACAGCTGAAGTGGATGTACGTGCACACTTCTACGCTGAGTGGTCGATTAACCCTACACCTCTGTGTGTATATGGACTGGCTCCCATCTTTTAGATCACGAGCCAGGAAGTGTTTTTGGCATCGGGTTGTACCTGACAAGCAGGTGCCTAGCCTCAATCAATATGTAGGAGTCAAAATCCTACTCACCGCAGCTTACAATTTAAAATAGCGTGTGCTACACATTAATGATAAAGCAAGTTGATGCATGAAATGGCATGGCAAGATGCACGAACATGGCGATAAGCAGTTAAAAGTGCGTACAGTTAATTTGAAGGTAAACGTGACATGTAGCATGCAAAGATAGCAAGCGTGTCGGATCTAGCTTCGTTGTCAAGTTAGACCAAGTAGGGTGTCGGATCTAGTTTCGTTGTCTAACTAGATCAAGTACGGGCGTCTAGGCGACTATCATTGCACCGCCTAGTCTCTTTTACACAATTTCAGAAATTGGCCTAAACATGGCATAAACAAAAACTGGCAAGTTTCACTTGCCTGAAAGAGACATGCTGCAAGTCTCAGATCGATGAGTCCAGATACCTCCTAAGTGCTCAATCAATGCCCAACCTACAATCCAGTATTATTAATCTTCAATTAGTGAGTTACCAAAGCAATGAAATCACTGTTTTTATCTTGTTAACATGCGGGTGTGGGTTCCTACGGTTCAGGTATACCTTATCACGACACGAGAGCAACATTGACGTCGGGTAGCAACGTCAGGGGTTGGATTCCGGTAGCACGTCAGGGGTTGGATCGCCGGGTGTGGGTTCCTACGGTAGCACGACACGCGAACGGCGACGAGCAACACGAACACAAGTGGCAAAGGAAGGCCGTGCAATGGTTTAGGCCTAGGGGACAGCCGTGTGGATCTGGACGGCTGTCGAGGGGGTGCGCGGCAACGGCGCAACAAGCAAGGAAGAGGGAAACGGCAGATTTTGTGCGATGAACGGCAGTTTTTGTGTTGTAGGACGGCTCTTTGAGGGTTGCACGGCAACAAGGAGAGGGTAGGTGGTCGCCGGGGGGCTAGGGGGTCGGACTCTGGCGGTTAGGAGAGGAGGCCGACCGTGAAATGTACTGGGCATGGGTTTGAAGGGCTGTCGGGCTATCTTTTGCGTAGGAGGTTACGCGGGGTGGCTGAGGTGGTGTTCGGCCTACTGGGCACGGCCTGGGCTGTGTAGAGGATGGCCGGCGAAATGGAAGAGGGGGCCGCAGCCTGCTGTCGTGGAGGTGGCTGGAAGTTTTGTAAGTGAGGCCGGAACTAATGGGGGAGGCAGCTATGCTGGGCTCCAAGAGGAGAGAGAGGTGTTGCAGCTGATTTGTGGAGGAGGAGGGGGTGCGCAGGTGGAGGATGGCCGGAGCTAGGGCAAAGGTGGCCGGAGTTGCAAGGAGGGGCCGTGCGTGAGCTGATGAGAGGGTGGCGGTTGTCGATTGAAGAAAACCTAGGGTGAGATGCGGTTTTGTGTTTTAGGGAATGGGATGTGCTAAATGGGGTTGAAATGGGGTGTGTTTAGAGGTGATTGGAGAGAGAAAGAGGGTGCAATTAGTTTGTAATATAGATAGGGGAAAACAACATGTGATACGTATAGCCCTAAAGTTTGGATTGAATTAGATTTAATTAAGACTTGAATTAGGGATAAGCTTCGGTTTAATGATGAGCCAAAAGTGATTAGGAGAAAAGGTGGGTGTAGCGGTGTCTGATAATTATAAGAAAAATACTGAGACGACCGTGTCGAAGAGAGGGTCGAGACTGAGATGATCGGTAACGGGTTAGGGTAACGTAAAATGAAACTAAAAATAAAGAGATCAAACGTCGAAGTCTAAAGTTATGACACCCCTTCAAACAAAGCTAATTTGTGGGAGAACGAGCTATGAAATGACGTTCATGAAAAATTCCACAAATAAATACTCTCTCAGCGGGTCACAACGGCATATCACATCGCACATTTGGGAAACAAGAAGAGGCAACTAAAAATAAGCATACAAACGGAAAGTACGCACACGAAAAACGTACGATCGAAAACCGACGGTGACAATAAAATAAATGGGAGGGGTGACTGGAGAAAAAGAGAAATAGGGACAACATCAAGCATGAGCACCACCCTCTGGAGGTGGTGATGGGTCCCCCTGCTGTGGACCAAAAACCGTGACATTGGGCTGGGGCTCGACAACTGCGTCGGCCGAGAGGGCAGCAGAAGTGGAGGCGGGCTCAGCAGAAAGTGGGACAACAGCAGTCTCGATGGGTGTGGTCGTGGGTGCGTCGATGATTGGGGTGTTCGCTAAAGTAGCAACCGACTCTAAGGCAGAAGTGACAGGATCTATAGAAGCCTGCGAGTGTGAGGCACTGAGTGGTGCGACAGTGGAGACAGGGGCTGGCCTTGGGGGAGGGGCGTGGGTGACGTGTGTTTATATTTCATTTATTCACGCACGTCTTCTTTTGTGTTTTTCCGCTATTTTCCGCTGTATTATATTCGTTTTCTCGTGTTTTCTTGTTTTCTTTCACTTTTCCGTGTTTTTTGTATTTTGCAGGAGTATGTCGGCGTAGGGGACATATAACGATGATATCGTTAGTCTGCGAAGCAACGGGAGGAGTCACGCATGATCCAGGGGGTCAAACGACGAAGATAGCATCTTTCAGCCCCTCGCCCGACCGGTTGGTCACTTCCAACCGATCGGGTGATGCACGCGTGCACCACCCGGACACACGCTGGAGCGGGCAGAAAGTCAACCAGTCGGTTCACAGACCGGTTCAAACGTCCTAACTCTCTGGAATTTGATGATGAATGCCAATCGATCGGGTGACCTTCACCCGATCGGTTCATCTGTAGCCAATTCTCCGAAGCCAAGACACAGAGAGCTCAACCGACCGGTTCACCCGACGGCACGAAGATCCAACCGATCAGCTTCAACCCTCAACCGACTGTGCCATATGACCGGGTGAAATCCCGTGCTGAACTGCCGAAGAAACGAAGCAGGTCACCCGATCGGTTGACTTTTCAACCGATCGGGTGATATCGTATTCTATATATAGGACCCCTAGGTTTTTCAGAAATGGGAGTTATTATTTTTTGCTGTTTTTTCTCTCTCTTGACGGCTGTAATTTTTCAGATAATTGTAAGTTTTTCGAACTTTACCAAACTTTAATATAGTGTTATTAGTATTGCTCTTACTGCTTTTCTATCACTTGATCATATTTTTAACGGTCGATTTTGGTTGAGATCGCTTTTCAGTAAATATGTGTGAGTAGTTCACTAATCTGGGATTTTGGTGGAAACCCATTCGTGGGTTCTCCCCGATGCGTCCATAGGACTAGGAAATCGATAGGGATTAGGAATCTACCGGTTACACGGGGTGTTTTATTATCATCGGCAGGAAAAAGACCGTCTTTGACCGTTGGGCCAAGGGGGAATAAAGATGGCGGTTGACTCCCTAGCCAAAGCTCATGCCCTTAGCGTAGACGTCAAATCCTTGCGCGCGGGAGCGGCAGGATGAGACGTTGGGAGTTACCGTTGCGAGCTTAGTGCTCTCGGAGTCGGTCAGTGTTAATGGACATGGGAATGCCCACCGACCGAACCCGGGAAGTCCGGCGTATCATCCTGGGCATCGACCGGAATATCAGGCCCATGGGATGCTGGTACCACTCTTAGAGGCAACGTCTCACCATTAGACCCTAATTCCGATTGCTATCCTACCCGTAGGTCGTATCGGCGAGAATCGCACGATAGGGTGGAAACCGAAGTCCCGGGTTTTTCCCTTCATATTGTTTATCTCTCACATTCCATTTTCCGTGACAACCCATCATCCGATTCGGGCTAGCTCGCCCATGGGGTGAATCCTATCCTTCTTGACACGAGCACAACCACGCCTCCATGAGTTCGACCCCCAATCCACACTACAACACCGTGCGCTTGCGGTTATAAATATTTAAATCTCATGCCCCCAATTATATATTGCGCACACCCGTCACACGCAAAACGCGGGGGGCGTCAAGCTTTATGGCACCGTTGCCGGGGAGGCAACGTGCTTGTTATTTTAGGATTACATGAACCCTTGAGTCTAGCTCATATCCCCATCTCGCGATAATTTTCGCATTCTTCTTTTTCCATTTCTATTTTATTTCCTTATTTTTATTTTTATTTTTATTTTATATTTTATCTGTTTCTTTCCCACTTTTCGCTTCACGGGTGTTTGTTGTTTTTAATGCGCAGGAGTTCAAGAAGTCTCGACGACTTGATTCCCGTTGATCCGGAGATAAACGCCACCCTAAGGCGTCTTACCGCAGAGAAGCGAAGAAGAGAAGAGCCGGAAACCATGGGGGATAACACCCCACCTCACAAGTCCCTGCTGGAGTACTCGATGCCATCCATCGAGTCCACCTCCGCCATCCGTCCTCCTGCTATTATGGCACAAAGCATCGAGCTTAAGCCGTCTTTGGTGACGTGGATCCAGCAGGATCAATTCTCGAGGGCACCCATGGAGAGCCCCATCGAATATTTGGACTCCTTCTTGGAGAAATGTGACACCTTCCGGATAAATGGTGTCACAACTGAGGCGATCCGTCTAAAGTTATTCCCCTTCTCTCTGCGAGATAAGGCCAAGCTGTGGCTTAGGGGGAAGGACCCGAACACATTCAACACCTGGGAGAAGCTTTCAAATGCTTTCCTGACAAAGTTCTTTCCTCCGGGGAAGACCATGAAGCTGAGGAGTGAGATCTCCTCCTTCTCCCAGGCCAGCCACGAGTCTCTGCATGAAGCCTGGACCAGATACAAGGAAATGCAACGGAGATGTCCCCACCATGAGCTCCCCAAGTGGCAGATCATAAATCTGGTCTACAATGGGTTGAGGGACGATTTGTAATCTTCCATGGATGACGTGGCTGGAGGGTCCTTTATGTCAAGAAGTGAAGAAGATGCGGGATAGATTCTGAAAATATGGCATCAAATAATGAGCGGTTGTGTGACGAGAGAGCCACACCTAGATCTGGGGGTATCCACAGGGTCGAGGACGTCGACAAATTATCCAGTAAGTTTGACTTGCTGTCGACCCAGATCTCCGCATTGATGGTAGGAGCCGGTGGTGCCGGTACACAACACATTGTGGCGGTGGAAGCCGAAGTCTTTGGAGAATTCGATGGTGGTGACGTCTCACTACCGTTGGACCAAGCAAGCACACTATTTTACACTCCTACGGGGAATGCGCCTTTTCCACCACGAACCAACTCCAATCCGGCCTATTCTCCGAACAACCGAAACCACCCCAACCTTAGCTACCGGACACTGTATCAGCAGCCTCCGCCTCAGCAGCAGCAACAACAGATATATCAGCCGGCTAGGCCTCAGTAGCAGCAGTTCCAGCAGCAGTAGCCTCCATAACAATATCAGCAATATGCTCCCAGGAATCAGCAACCCGTTCAGCATCAGCAGCAATATGGCCAACAGAGGGCCATCTCTCCGGTTGAGTCCCTTTTGACTCAATATATATCCAACCAGGAGAAGATAAATCTGAAGCTGGAAATGGGACACCGGGCTCTCACGGACCAAGTAACCCAGCTGTGGTTACAAGTGGTGAACCTTTCAAGGTCACAAAACTTATTCCCGCCACAACCGGAGGTGAACCCGAGGGGAGCAAATCAGACCTTGGCACTCACGCACGAGCATGCGAACGTGTCCGCTATCGTCTTGAGGAGCGAAACACAAATCCCCACAAGAGTGCCCTCAAAGGAACCAGAAGCACCATTGGTTGTAGAGCGACCAATTGAAAAATTGAATGACGCCGGTGCTTCGTCATCAAAGCCAACAACTCCGGAGGGATTCCTGAAGAGGAGAAGAAAAAGGATGAGGAAGGGAACCTCAAAGTATCCAAGCCCATTGTGCCTTTTCCACAACGGTTAGCCCAAGCCAAGATAGACGAGAAGTATGGAAAATTCTTTGCCATGGTCAAGGATCTAAGCTTGCAAATCCCCTTCCTTGAAGCTATAGAGACGATACCCTCCTACGCGAAATTCCTAAAGGATTTGGTGACAAAGGGTTCTAGAAAGGAGAAGGTCGTTCTGACGGCAGAATGTAGTGCTCTTATCCAGCGAGCAAACCCTCCTAAGCTTAAAGACTCGGGGAGCTTCTCTATCCTTTACGCGATCGGGGAGGTAAAGATACATCATGCGCTCGTCGATCTTGGAGCGAGCATCAGTTTGATGCCCTCGTCGCTGTATAAGAGGATAGGAATGGGCGACTTGGAGCCCACCGGAATGACCCTACAGCTTGCAGACCGCTCGGTCAAATACCAGGTGGGGGTTGTAGACGACCTCCCTGTCAATGTTAGAGGGGTTCATGTGCATGTGTACTTCGTTGTCATGGACATGCATGAAGATGCAGACACCCCCATCATTCTTGGACGGCCTTTCATGGTCACTGTCGGCGTTCTGATAGATGTGAAAAATGGGAAGCTTTCCCTTAATGTCGGCAGCGAAAAAGTCGAGTTTGACTTGGGGTTGTCAATGAAGCACCCCGATCCTTCGGATGATCCAAGATGCAATGTGCTGGAGTTAGATGAAGAGAGAGCTGTCGAGGCGAGCTCCTGGGAAATTCTTTCAAGAAACCCCCCCGATGGCTTAGGGAACTTAGAAGAACCAGTCGGCCCAAAGAAGAATGATGCTGCTGGGATAACATGTGCGGCACACACGATCCCTCACAGATTCCCAAGGGCTCCTCCTACGAGGAGAAAAGGCAAAGAGCCCATGGGGCTCACCGGGGATGAGGTCCGGATCCTTAAACGAGCGGTGGTGGACGCCAATATGAGGGAGAAGCCCCCGGACCCCGTCAACAAAGGGAGAGTCGACGAACAAGTTTTCTTGTCGCCACCGACTATACCAAAAGCTACCAGCTGTGAAGCTGAAGCGATGCCAGACTTTGGGCATCACCCGTATCGCCCACCTTGAACATCATCTACGGGCGTCGAGCTAACGACATTAAACAAAAGCGCTTCATGGGAGGCAACCCTTGCTCTAAACCTTTGTTTCCAATTTTTAGGACTGTTTTTAACTTTATTTTATCTATTTTAGTAAATAAATCCAGCCGCAAGAACTTCCGTTGCGGGACTTAGGCCATTTGTGGACTTTTGCAGAGAACAAGGCCCCAACCGATCGGTTGATAACTCAACCGATCGGTTGATAAGTTAACAGATCGGTTGGGATGTATCAGCTGCTGGCCATATCAGTCACTCAACGAACCAATCGGGTGAAGGCATGTGAGACCGGTTGGCAGACCAGGTGAACTGTGGCTGAAGTCTCGGGAAATTTTCAGATTTTGTCAACCGATCGGGTGATGAGAAGCATGACCCGTTGATTGACCGGGTGAACAACACCAAACTCTCGGGAAAATTTGTGGAGCGGCCAACCGATCGGGTGAGTTATCAACCGACCGGTTCGCCTGTAGCGTCTCTTCAGCTGAAAATCTCGACCAATAAGTCAACCGATCTGGTGACAACTCACCCGATCGGTTGGACTTAAACCCTATAAATAAACCCCCGCCCCGACCGTTCATTTCCTCGCCCGATCTCGCAAAACCCACCGTCATTTCGTCTCCCCTGCTCTCCCAACGGCCAGAAAACCCTCTCCCATGACCTCCACCCCCCCTCTAGCCTCTCTCTCCACCTACCCCTTCCATCTCTCCATCGTTTTCTCTCTCTCTCTCCCCCCCCCCCATTTCGCCTCCTCAAGCCCTAATTCCACGATTCCCCCCGTTTTCGAATTTTCGTTGAAGAGAAGTGCCACGGCTCCATACTCCATCCGATTGCACGGTGTTGGGGTCAACTTCAAGCAAGGAACTCCAATCTCTGCTGGGTAACTTCGCTCCACTCCTCAAATTTTACTTTTTACCCTAGAATTTATACTTGCTTGATTGTTTGTGTGTGCGTGCTTTTATCATATTCTACACTCATTTGCATCACACTCACGCACCCACTATGGCCTGGGATCGTGATAAGGGGAAGAGTATCATGCAGGAGGAGGAACCGTCTCGAAAGAGACGCAAACAAACACGTCCTCCTCCAAATACACCATGTGCACTATCACTAGCCCCTCCCCCACCTGTTATCTCCCCTCCGGACCCAATGATGGGCCTGCATGGGTACCAATTTAGGAACCAAGAGCACAAAGACTTCTACCATAGACTTGATGCTCGGGGGCATCTGTCGACCAAGTTTTCCCATACCCAATTGCTTATCAATCTCGATGTCTTCATCGAGGTCGAGACTCTTTTCGCTAACTTAGGTTGGTTAGCCTTCCTGAACACCACCACGGTGTCTTACCCGTCCCTCACACTAGAATTTCTTTCCTCACTCGTTTGTGAGTCGGGGTCGACCGTCATTTTCCGGGTGCGTAACAAAACCATCTGCACCAACCTGAACATGATCAATAATATATTTGGTTTCCCCATCATTGGGGACGACGCTATCCGACACTACGGGTATCCACCCGAATTCGACGTCGATAACTTTTGGTTCCACCTCACCCTACTCCCTCACTATCCCCAAGGTAAGGCCAAGGCCTCCTCAATCATCCATCATATATTCCGTCTGGCCCATCGGATCATATCCTCCGCATTTTTCCCCAGGGATGAGTCAGGCACCGTGACCATCCCTGATCTTTTCATTCTATGGCCCACGACTTTCCCTTTCGTTCGAGACGATGATGGGATTAGCTTTAGGGCCCCTACTGTTCCTGTCCATGCTGGCGACTGGCTTATTTACAAGCTCCTCGAGATTAGTCGGGCCGGCAAGGGCAAGCTTTGCGGTGGGGGAATAATAACTGTCATTGCTTCTTGTCCCCAATTTAATATCCACATCCCCCGAGGTCTTCCTGTTGCCACATGACCCTCACATCTAGATCTTGATGTCTTGCGGCATATTCTTATGATTAAGCCCCGCCCTGATCATCGTTTCAATTTCAACTACGGCCACCCCCCAGCCCCCTACACCATTCTCCCCAATGCCGCTCGCATGACTATTGCTGTAGTGGGAGATTGGAATTTTCTGCCCGATCCCGAGTTTCTAGCGAGGTTGCGCCTTACTTTCTTTCCCCTGGACGCACACAGACCATCTTCCCCTGCCGCCCGCTTAGGCGAGCAGGATATCCCTGCGTCCCTGGGAGATATCGGGGCTGGCCCGAGTCACACCACCCGTGCTCCAGGCCCTATCACTGCCGAGGGTCTTTCTGCGACCATCTCCGGCCTTGTGTCCAGTGCCGGCATGACCACTGCCGCCGGCACTACTTCCACATCACTTCCCGGTACCACTTCCGCTTCACGTCAGTCTGCTTCTTTTGGTCGCCGCCAGGCCTCAGCTCGCCTTGCTCTCGAGGCCGAGGTCACTGCTCTCCGTGCTCTTGCCACGTGCTCTGTCCCCTCGGACCCATCACCATCCTCCTTTCTCACTCACCCACGTTTCCTCGCACTTGAGAGGAACGTGGCTGCCATCCTTCGCCTTCTCACTCACGTCCATGAACCACCACCACCCACACCACACCCCTCACCACCACCTTCACCCCCTCGGCGATCGTCTCCTCCCCCATCACATTCTTCCCCTCCACCATCCTACCCATCCCCACCTCCTTCACCCCCACCTAGGCGATCATCTCCCCCTCCCACATCTATTCCCATCCCCGTATCCACTTCTCCTCTCACGACCGCTTCTGTCGCCCCACACCACCTCCTCACTCCTCCACCGTCACTGCATATGTGCGCCGCAAGAAATTGCAGGTGCGCTCCAGATCTCTCCCACCGCCATCCACTACCGTCACCATCACGTCTTCTCTCCCCATTTCTATCCCTTCTACCACCGCCTTGATCGCCGTACTTCCACCACCACCCACCTCCACCGACACTCTACCCATCATTCACACCCCTACTGCACCTATTCCTCCACCTCTTTCCCCACTTCTCCGCACACCCCCCCGCCTCCCCCGACCACCCATCCACACCCTCTTCCGAGGAGGGTGAGGACTCCACATCTCTTGCTTTTTGATTTCATTTTGTTTTCTGACCTCCCCCTTGCTTATCTCTGCATATTCACGATCACATCTTATTGCTAGCATTGTCATGTCTAGCTTGGGGGAAGTCATTTTTTTCTGTGTGTCGTCGTGTGCTGTTTTCTGTGTGTGCTTGTTTTATCTATTGAGTCGTGCCATTTTTGTCTTCTTTTTTTTCTATTTTTATGTCGTGTCGTGTGATTTTCCTTTTTTACTTCTTTTCTTTTCTGTTTATATATCGCGCGGTGTGATTTTTCTTTATTTTCAGTTCCGTTTGTGTGTTTTTCTTGTCTGTGCGTATTCCCCTCCCGTATTTAATTCTTTTGTATTGAGGGCAATGCAAACTTCAGCTTGGGGGAGTCGCACTTTATGCGTCATTTGAGTCTTTTTTTTTCGTTGTTGAGTCCTTTTCATCGTGATTTTATTTTTCTTTTCTTCTTTTTCATCTCCTTCTCCTAGAGATGAACCCTATAATGAATTGCCACAAAATCACATACAACTAGCATGGCATCGATAATCACATTCACTAACCCTAGGAAGTCGAGTCCTCTTGCATTTCATGCATCGTGGGTCCACTTAGCCTTTTTTGTGAGTCGTGTGTCGTGCCTAGCTGTTTGGTGTGCTTCTACTTTGTGATTTTATTTTATATACCTGTCCAGGAATGACCCATATATTATCATGTTTCGATTTGAATATGCGGTATTTGCTTCTCCTATCTGCTTCTGCATGCATGAATATATATATCGTATGCTTTATTTCGCATATGTCGGGATTCCACAGTTAGGACTAGGATAACCCATTTAGCCTACTCTCTGATTAGTGAAAGAAAAGAAAAGAGAAAATTGTATAGCCAAAAAGCCAAAAAAATACATATATCCAAAACCCAAAAATATATATATGAGTGTGAATATTTTTCTACTTACCAAGAATAAAGGGAAGGCCAGAATTTCACCGAGCGTTCTACTCCACATCATCTCAACCCCCGTCGCTTTCGAAAACACTTGAAATAGGGAATTTCTAGCTATCATCTAGGTGATAGTGTAGTGATGTCTGAGCCCCTAGCTGTGGAGGCCATGACACATGATGCATTTCTATTCTCATACTCTTCTCTTGCATCCTTGAGCCATATATTCACCGCTTATTTCAAATCGAATCAATACTTGGGTCATTTCTTGGATTTGTGTATATGGAGCTTATTGCACAATGTAGATAGTGACACCGTTTGCTAGCACACGACCACACTCACTCGCGCTTCACAGCGTAGGCCCACGACACTTGTCTGGACTCGTATTCCTCGGTTTAGTGATGTGATTTGGCATTTGTTAGCTTGGTGTGTGTTTTTGATTTTGCTGGCTCTGACGGGCGATTTAGGATTTTTTTTGTTTTCTCCTTTCTTCTCTTCCTCTCTATTTTCTCCCTCCGAGCTCCTACTCTCACTCGTCTTCCTCGAGGACGAGGAAGGGTTCAGCTTGGGGGATTTTGATGTGCGTTTATATTTCATATATTCACGCACGTCTTCTTTTGTGTTTTTTCGCTATTTTCTGCCGTCTTGTATTCGTTTTCTCGTGTTTTCTTGTTTTCTTTCACTTTTCCGTGTTTTTTGTATTTTGCAGGAGTTTGCCGGTGTAGGGTGTAATGCCCTACAAGCTACTGCACAAGTACTAGAGGGGGGGTGAATAGTACTTTAAAATAATAAGGAGTATAATTCCAAATTAAATTGCAAACAACTACCAAATCAATTTGCGGAAGCTTAAATTGAATGACAACAACAAAATTAACAATGCAAACAAATGATGTTAATGGGTTCGGATCCACCCAAGTCTCCCCGACTTGTTCTTGGTGATCCTACGTCCCAACCACCCAGATCCCCTCCGGATACTTGAGTTAGAAACCCTAACTCAAGATTTCCACTATGAATATCTTGTGAAAAACCTTCACAAGATCAAATCATACAACAACGGCAATAGTGAATCCCACAACCCTGGATCACAACCTTCTCTCACAACCGAGAGAATCAACAAGCAATATAAATGAGTTATATTGAAATAAGCAAACTTACCACAAAATCCTATACCTTGAGTTTTTCTTACCCAATAGGTGAAATGAAGGATTTGAGGAAGATGAAGTCACCAAGACCTAGCACCAAGGAAATGACCAGCAATCGGTGCCTAGGAATGATTTGGAGACTTGGATCAAGCAATAGCTTGAAGATCTCACCAAGAACAAACTTCTCTCTAGATGGATTCTAGATCTAGAAATGAGAGAGAATGGGTTTCTTGTGAGGAAGAGAGCTTTAGATTTGAGTGAGAATGGCTATCTCTTTTGATCTCAATGAATCTCTGAATGGAAGCTCTAACCTATATAGAAATGACCTAGGTTTGTATTTATAGGGTCCCATAAAAACAACTTAGGTCATTCTCCAACGGATAGAAAACTGGGAGAATTAGTCGGTCAAAGAACAATCACTGACCGACTAGTTCATCAACTAGTCAGTCAGTCAAACAGCATGGACCGACTAAAAGAGGAACTGAGAAGAAAGAGAATTTCAGACCTAGAAATCTAGTCGGTCCAAGAAGACTTTCTGACCGACTAGTTTCATAACTAGTCGGTCAGTCAATGAACGTAGACCGACTAAGAGGCAAAATGAAATAGTCTGAATGCAATATGACTTAGTCGGTCCAAGAACAAAAGTTGACCGACTAGATTGTCAACTAGTCGGTCACCAAACGTTCTTCGACCGACTAACGATAAACAGTAGCTTAGGAGAATTTTAGCATGAACAGTAAGTCACAACTAGTCGGTCAAAGAAGCATCACTGATCGACTAGTTCACAAACTAGTCGGTCGGTGAGTCAACGTAGACCGACTAATCTGTAAACAGTAAAGTCCAAGAAATTAAGGAATCAAACTAGTCGGTCCAAGAAGAGTTGCTGACCGACTAGCTCACCATCTAGTCGGTCAGTACTTCTTCTTGTACCAACTAATATGCACAAACAAGTCCGAATCGAAGCGCGACGCTTCGAGGAAGTTAGAATGAACTTGTACTAAGATCCTAGAGCTACGATATGAGCGTTATGAAGATAGAAACGTAAGATATACTCAAGGCTTAACATTCTATATATCGAAGCGAAAAAGACTATAAATAAAACCTTAATAAACGGTCTTTGAGAGCTTCGATTGATTCTTCATAACTTCCAAAACGGCGCAAGAGCTTCAACGAAGCTTTAGGCATGAATACGAGCTTTGGGAAGAGTTGAGATGTCGCTTTGAATGTTCTCGTGAATTTGGCGACGATCTCCAAAACTGCGCTCACAAATTGTTAGTTCATGGATTATTTATGTTTGCTCATCATCAAAACCAAATCCGGGGAGTCCAATATTCAACATTCTCCCCCTTTTTGGTGATGACAAACCAACATAAATAATAATCAAAAATAATGATTCAAATGCAAAATACTTACTCCCCCTGCATTGATGACACGTTAATTCCAAAATGAATATATATGAATTGCATCAATCAGATGAGTAAGATAAATAAAGAGAATCGATTTTCGAAATATCGGATTTTGAAAATCCTTATGTGTATCTTAACTCCCCCTGAATCTAACATATCAAACTAGATTCTTGGAAATTGAGTTAAATTTTCATTTGCGCTATTTATTATCATTATCTCTCCCCCTTTGGCATTATCCTAAAAATGGGGGGGGGGGCATACAACGACAACAACTAGGAAATGGAAAATCCAACATCGGGAGTCGTAGACAATGACGATGGAACTAATTGACACCGAAGGAAAAGCGATAAAATCAAATCAAGGTGTGGCAAAAATTGTCCATTATCAAAAAGCGATAAAATCAAATCAAGGTGTGGCAAGAATTGTCCATTATCAAAAAGCGATAATCAAAATCATCAAAGATACCAAATAATTATTCATTTCTTGAATAATGAACCATACTCTCCAATATTCAATATTCTTGGTTAAATTTGTGCATGGAAAACAATTCTATACAATTATAGAATTTAAATCTATTTAACCAAGTTTGCATGCGTCGATCGACGAATCCACACATCATATGCATTGAACGAATATTAAATGTGCACGACGAATTAAGATAAAGAGAACGACGATGTATATATATAAATGATAACATCATGAGTACATCCCAAAAGATATCGATACATCAAATGCAACATACCCATCAAAAAGAAATACATCATCATCATCCACATCAAAATAAATACAACAGCATCATCCACATCAAAATATAACATCATCATCGACATCATCCAAAATACATCAAAATATCATAACCCTCATACTCTATCCTAACCCAAAATACTCTCATTAAGATATGTCATCCAAAGCGTAGTGGAGAGTCCTCGGAACAACGATCACGAGGGGGTGGCTGGATCTGCAATGTCCGTGGGTCCAGTCGACGGAGTGGACTCAGGCTCTGCAGGGATTAGAGGTGTCTCAACAGACGGGATCGTCGGGGCAGGAGTCGAGACATCAACGACGGGCTCGACGGCAGATGTGTCAACAGGAATATCAGCAGGCTCGGCAACAGGGTCAGCAGCAGGCTCAAAAGTCTGAAGTGCTGAAGAAGAAGGCTCTGGAGCACCGGAAGTGGTGCCATCTCCAGGAGCAGAAGAGGTAGCAGCAGCAGCAGCAGCCGTGGCCGTGGCCTCATCGCCACGAGCCAAGGAAGTGACAAGCTCGTCAATCTCCTCATCGTCCATCTCCTCGGCCTCAGAAACTGAAGGAGGAAGATCAATCCCCATCATCTGAGCCATACGGCAGACGACCTCCTCGGTACGAGCCAAACGCGACTCGTGCCGACGAAGAAGGCGTACGACATCGTCTAATGTGGCAGGAGGAGCGGGGGCTACAGCAGCTGAGGGAGTAGACTGGGAAGCAGATGCGGTAGACCTCTGCACATGACGACGCGCCGCTAGAGATTTCTTAACGGCCGTCGCGTTCAGAGGAGTACCCAAGGGACGCTCATCGTCAGGAGGGAGAGGGACTCGGAAATGACGAAACACAAGGGTCAGCAGACAAGGGTATGGAATATGCGCAGATTTATTGGTCTTGCGTATACACTCGAAAGAGTCCATCTTATCGAGTATCACGCGAGCCCAATTAATCTCGCACCCCAAGAAAAGAGCGTAGATCAATTTCAAGAACGGCTGGGATGGAAGAGAAGATGATCCATACTTAGGGAGAAGGCATGACTTCAAGATCAGGTTAAGGACACACGCATTCGGCTTGAAAGATTTCGATGGAACACCAATGAATGCGGAGGGGATAACCTGGAAGATATCTGAAAGAACTGACTGATCCAAGGAGGAAATATCATCGACGGAAATGTCCGAAGGAAGGAGACCGGATGACGAACAACGAAGAATCTCCCCCAAGATTTCTGCCGTGAGAACGATAGGAGTTCCCAAGACAGTAGTCTCAATGGAGTGGCTGGCATCGTACTGGCCTCGAACACGATTGGCATAGAAAAATTTCACAAGGCAAGGATATGGTTTAGGATTGGCCTTAAGATCGTATCGGAGATAATCAAGGAGACCACTATAGGAGAGAAGATCAGCAAGGCCGAGAAAATCAGAAAACTGAACGTAATGCTCTAACAACAGTGGACAGTGCTCTATACGGTTGTACGATGCGAGACACTGAGGGTCATCGCGGCACAACGATATGTCTACACCGCCAACTGGCATAGGAGCTTTACCCTTAGCCTTACGGGTCTTCGGAGGAGGAGTAGGTTCCCTAGGGCCAGACTCGTCCTCAGGCATGAACTCAGAGTCGGAATCTGGAGGAGTAGCAGGAGAGTGGGGAATGGGCTTTTTGGTCTTAGATTTTCTGGGTTTTACCGTCGCCGTCCTCTGCTTCTTCAGAGGAGGCGAAGACGGAGAAGCTTGGGTTGATTTGGCACGACGTTTAGGCTTAGGCGGATTCCTAGGGTCGGAAGGCCCTATATACATAGGAGAAGCCCCAGAAGAGGCGATAGGAATTCTCGTCTTTGCCATGGTCAAGGCACGACGAGTACAACCAAACGTCGGGAAGATCAAACACCCTAGCACAAACCCTAGAAGCCCTAGATTCCTACAGCAAACTCGAAATGAACAAGCTGCCCTAGAACCCTAGGAGAACTTTGAAACCCTAGGAGCTAGAACTTGAAATCAAGGAGAGCAACCCCTAGAATAGGAAATGAGACCTAGGAGGAGGGGGGTTTTACCTAGGAGGAGGAGACGACGTCGGTGGACGGTGGCGATGGCTGGAGAGATGGCCGGAAGTCGAAAGGTCTCGAGAGGGGAGAGGGTTTATCGGGCTGGAGGAGAGAGATGGATACCGACTAAAATGATTTTTAGTCGGACGAAATGAGATTAAGTCGGTTTGGAAATCGAAAATACGCATTTGCCCTAACCCACTTAGTCGGTCACAGTTCAAGCACTGACCGACTAGATTACGATCTAGTCGGTCGGTCAATGAGCTTGAACCGACTAAGTCGAAACAGAGGCAAACAGGGATTTTTAGGGCTAGAATTAGTCGGTCTCAGTATACTCACTGACCGACTAGTTTTCAATCTAGTCGGTCGGTAAGTGTACTGTGACCGACTAAAGAAAGAAAAAGATAAGATTAAGATTGAAGCTTGATCTAGTCGGTCTGAGTTTACTTGCTGACCGACTAGATGAGCATCTAGTCAGTTGACAAGTGAACTGAAACCGACTAGAAGAGTCCAAAAATTGATAATTGATTTCTCTTCATAAACCACTTGGATGAAACATCTTAACACTCTCATTAGTCATCTAAATTACCCCATAAAACGTCGAAATCTTAAATACGACATTGAAATACGAATTCGATCATAAATTCAAACATATCACATAAAATTCCCAAAAATTCAATAAATCTAGCATGAACGAAATATCGCAAAATATAATAGCATGCAAGATAATTGAATGAAATATGAATCCTATATCTCGGATTCACCCATAATCCCCAATTCTCGACGCAACCGCACAAAGGAGTCCTCCTTTAGGGGTTTCGTGAAAATATCGGTGATTTGCTTTTGGGTTTCAACGTACACTAAAATGATGTCCTTTTTAGCAACATGATCATCTAAGAAATGGTGTCGGACATCTATGTGTTTTGATCGGGAATGGTGCACCGGATTCTTTGAAAGACAGATAGCACTTTGGTTATCCACCATGATAGGGCTAGTATCACAGTGAATACCAAAATCCTTCAAAGTGTGTCTCATCCAAAGAACCTGGGCACAAGCGGCACCGGCGGCAATATATTCCGCCTCGGTGGTTGAAAGTGATACGGAATTTTGCTTCTTGGAAAACCAAGAGACAAGAGAATTTCCTAGAAAATGGCAAGTGCCACTAGTACTTTTCCTGTCGGATTTGCATCCCGCATAATCGGCATCACTGTATGAGACTAACTCATACGTGCTAGATTTCGGATAAAGTAATCCAAAATCTATAGTGTAACTTAGATAACGGAAAATACGTTTTACCGCTACTAAGTGAGACTCCTTAGGTTGAGACTGATAACGAGCACAAATGCATACGGCAAACATAATATCGGGCCTACTTGCGGTAAGATAAAGTAAACTACCTATCATACCTCGATATAGACGAATGTCTACATCCTTACCGCCCGTATCCTTGTCGAGATGCGTAGTCGTGCTCATTGGAGTCTTTTTCCCGGAAGCACTTTCCATTCCAAATCGCTTAAGCAACTCCACCGAATACTTCGTTTGGTGGATGAAGATTGCATCGTTCATTTGGCGAATTTGGAGACCTAAGAAATATTTGAGTTCGCCCATGTGGCTCATCTCAAATTGGTCCTTCATAACATTAGAAAACTCTTCGCAAAGAGTGAAGTTAGTAGCACCGAAAATAATATCATTAACATAAATTTGAACCAATAAAATATCATTATTCGCATGCTTAACAAAAAGTGTAGAATCGGCTTCGCCCATTTTAAAATTCAAATCCAAAAGAAAATTCTTTAGGCGATCATACCAAGCTCGAGGAGCTTGTCTCAAACCATAAAGAGCTTTCTTTAGTTTAAAAACATGATTTGGAAATTTTTCATTTATGAAGCCCGGAGGTTGAGAAACGTAAACTTCCTCAACAACATCTCCGTTTAAAAATGCACTTTTAACATCCATTTGAAATAACTTAAAATTTTTATGGCATGCATATGACAGTAAAAGTCTAATTGATTCTAATCTAGCTACCGGAGCGAAGGATTCTTCGAAATCGATACCTTCCTCTTGGCGATAGCCTTGAGCAACTAACCGAGCTTTGTTCCGGATGACCACTTGATTTTCGTCGGATTTGTTCTTAAAGATCCACTTTGTCCCTATGACGGTGTGGTTCTTCGATGGCAAAGGAACAAGCTCCCATACCTCATTCCTCTCGAATTGAATGAGTTCCTCCTCCATGGCAAGGATCCAAGTACTATCTTCGCATGCTTCAACTATATTCTTTGGCACTATTGATGAGACAAAGGCACTATTGGCGAAGTGGTGGACTTGAGATCTCGTCTTGACACTATCATGAATATTGCCAATGACTTGCTCATGGGGATGGTCGCGAACGGTATGAAGCCGCTTGGGAATACCTTGATCATTAGGCACATTCTCAACAACTTCATTAGTCGGGTTAGTCTCAATAGAATCAATTGAATCAATAGACTTAGAACTTTCAAACGAATCACATAAAACATCCATAGAATCATTATCATTTGAAATTCTAGAAGTAGTAAAATTCTCATTAAAAGAGACATGAAGTGATTCCTCGATCGTAGAGGATCTTTTGTTGTATATCCGGTAGGCTTTGCTACGTGAGGAATACCCAACAAATATCCCCTCATCCGATCTCGGATCAAACTTGTCCAAATTATCATATGTGCTTTTAATAAAACATTTTGCGTCGAAAACACGAAAATGTTTAACTTGAGGCAATCTCCAAACAACAATTCATAGCAAGTTTGTTTGGTGCCGGGCCTCAAAAGTATTCTATTAAACACATAACAAGCGGTGTGTACCGCTTCCGCCCAAAATTGATAACCAAGTTGACTATCTTCGAGCATAGTGCGAGCACACTCCACAAGCGTTCTATTCTTCCTCTCAACAACACCATTTTTAGGAGGTGCGCGAGGGAAAGAAAACGTGTGAGTAATTCCAAGATCATCACAAAAATTTGAGAAAGGCTCATTCTCAAATTCACCCCCATGATCACTACGAATAGTGACAATGGTGGTTCCGATGAGATTTTGTACTTTCTTCACAAATATTGTGATGTTTTCAAAAGCTTCATTTTTATTACTTAAGAAAAATACCCATGTAAATCTTGAATAATCATCAACGATGACTAGTCCATATCTTGCATTTCCTAAGGAAGCAACTCTAGTTGGCCCAAATAAATCTAGATGTAATAGCTCTAGTGGCCGTTTCGTAGAAATGCTTTTCTTAGGTTTAAATGAAGATTTAGGAAGCTTGCCACGTTGACAAGAATCACAAAAACTTTTCTTTTCAAAAACGAGTTTCGGAAAACCTTTAATGGAATTTAATTTCGAAAGCTTATAAAGTGTTCCAAAGTTCACATGTCCAAAGCGTCGATGCCATAAGTGTTGTTCACTTGTGTTGGCAACGAGACATTGTTCATATGACTTAGGAAGATCCAAAATATAAATATCTTTATGGCGTGTGCCGGAAAATAATAATTTATTATTATCATTTGAAATATGACACAATCCTTTCGCAAAACCAACTTTGTAACCTTTGTCACAAAGTTGGCTTATTGAAATAAGATTATGATTTAAACCATCAACTAGATAAACATCAATAATTAAGGGTTTAGAAGGGTTACCCACTTTACCAACACCGACGATTGTTCCGCTCTCATTGCCTCCAAATACGACGCGATTTCCATTTGCAATGGGAACCACTCCGGAGAGCAATTGAGCGTCACCCGTCATGTGTTTTGAACACCTGCTATCGAGTATCCAATTCCCTTTGGAGCTAAATTTAAATTTGATGCTCCTTTTCTTTTTCTTTTCCTTGAGTACCTAAAGATAGAAACTTTCATATCATGGTACCCAAGGTCATTGGGTCCTCAAAAGTTAGACCTTTGGAAGCCAAGTCCAATTGGACTTAGACTTCCCCACATAATTCCTACTATGCACAACATTCGAAAAATAAGCATTCATATATACTTGTTTTTCATCCATGCTTGTGTCCTTCGGGCTCCAAATAGTGAAGATTTTGGGAGCCCTCATCCTATTGGGTGCATGCATGCGACGTTGATTTCTACGTGATGCATGTTGTGGATAGGCATACGGGACATGATGGAATGGTGCACGACGAGAATTATTCATATGATGCGGTGGGTGAACATATGCATGTGTGGGAACACGTGCGTGAGGGTGTCTCACATGGTGTGCACGTGCCCGAGAATGTGTTGCATAAAAATCATCATATGTGTGAGATGGTGGAGTAGGACGTGTGTTCCTACGTGGCATGGTATTGGTGTACATATAAGCATGCCCCTTCTTTGGAGGTCCACCCGAAGTGGGTTTCTTTCCAAAAGAGGGTGTGGACGAGGTGGAAGCACCATTGGTAGATAAACTACCAATAGAGTGTTCGCTACCACTCGTAGAGTCACCGGAAGTTGGCCTAACAAAAGTAGTGGCCTCTTTGGATGGACATCCCATCGTATACCCCAAACCAATGTGGTGATTGGCCGAAAGTAAGTCACTTAGGATTTTATCCAAATGGTCCTTACCTTTGTTGAATTTGTTAATTCGGCCCAATGTGTTCTCATATTTCTCTTTGAGAGAACGCATAGAAGTATCCAAATTGGATACTTGCGATGTGAGCACAAAAACACGAGATTTAAGATTCTCGTTCTCAATACTCAAAGTCGAGTTTTGAGAAGTTAAATCCGCTATCCTATGTTCTTCCGGATCCTCGATGCTAACATGTTCAAGTTTAGATTTGAGATTAATAATCTCATTTCTTAACTCTTCAACAACGGTGTCGTTGTTGGTGATGATAGTCTTAGGCGAGGTTTGAATGCTAGCTAGGTCATCTTTTACTTTAGTATATCTATTTACTAATTTAGTGTATTTAGACCATAAATGAGAGTTAGCATCCCTAAGATCATCCATCGTTACCTCATCGCCTTCGTCGTCTCTATCATCGGAGGAGGAAGATCCTTGATCATGCTCCTCTCTTGCCATGAAGCACATGTGCGCTTGCTCCACTTTCTCATCATCCGATTCTCCGCTTGAGGAATCCTCGGAGTCGGTGAATGTTGCTCCGACAAGTCCCCTTTTGTACCCCTTTTTGTACTTCTTTGACTTGTCGAACTTCGGCGTCTTCCACTTCTCCTTTTTCTTGTTTTGAGGACAATCCGCTTTGATGTGTCTCGGCTTATTGCATTTAAAGCACAAAGGTGGAGAGGCGTTAGTAGAAGTAAACTTAGATTTTTGTTTGAAGTTACCCTTTCGGAAGAAGCGATTGAACTTCTTTGCCATGAGTGCAATGGATTCCATGTCCATTTCTTCTTCCGAGTCCTCATCATCGGTAGAGGTGGATGAAGCCGCCTTGAATGCAATCGCCTTTTTCTTAGGCGCATCTAGGTTCAAATAGGACTTCATCTTTTCTTGTAACTTCACCTTGCTATCTTTGCGTACCTCGTATGACATCAAAGTACCCATTAGTTGAACTACGGTATATTTGTTCATGTCATTACCTTCCTCGATGGCGAAGGTACGTTTTTCCCAAGAAGAAGGAAGTCCTTCAATAAGCTTTGAGCACTTCTCCTTTTGAGTGTAGGACTTGCCGAGGGCCTCTAACTCGTTTATTATGTCAACAAAGCGAGCGTAATATTCTTTCATCTTCTCGCCCTGTTGCATATGAAACATTTCGTAATCTTTGTTTACGACTACGAGTTTAGAGTCTCTTACCCTACTCGTCCCTTCATGAAGTATGAGGAGGGAGTTCCAAATTTGATATGCACTCTTACATGTGCATATCTTATTGAAATCCTCGGGCTCCAATGCGCATTGCAAGGCGTTCATTGCCTTGGCATTGCTTACCTCCGCGGCGACCTCCGCGGTAGTCCATTTCTCAAAGTCTTCTTCTTTGGGTTCGATGTATTCCTTCATTGTAGTCCTCCATAAGGATGCACTCCGGAGGAAGGTTTCCATCCGGCATTTCCAATACCCATAGTTGGTACCGTTGAAGAATGGAGGCCTCGTAGAGGAATGTCCTTCCATCACCGATGACGCTCCTTCACGGTTCCTGAAGGTGTCATAGTTGGAAGGTGGAGGCACGGTCTTGTTGTCGTTGGCAGACATAGCTAATTATCTGGCTCTGATACCAAATGTAATGCCCTACAAGCTACTGCACAAGTACTAGAGGGGGGGTGAATAGTACTTTAAAATAATAAGGAGTATAATTCCAAATTAAATTGCAAACAACTACCAAATCAATTTGCGGAAGCTTAAATTGAATGACAACAATAAAATTAACAATGCAAACAAATGCTGTTAATGGGTTTGGATCCACCCAAGTCTCCCCGACTTGTTCTTGGTGATCCTACGTCCCAACCACCCGGATCCCCTCCGGATACTTGAGTTAGAAACCCTAACTCAAGATTTCCACTATGAATATCTTGTGAAAAACCTTCACAAGATCAAATCATACAACAACGGCAATAGTGAATCCCACAACCCTGGATCACAACCTTCTCTCACAACCGAGAGAATCAACAAGCAATATAAATGAGTTATATTGAAATAAGCAAACTTACCACAAAATCCTATACCTTGAGTTTTTCTTACCCAATGGGTGAAATGAAGGATTTGAGGAAGATGAAGTCACCAAGACCTAGCACCAAGGAAATGACCAGCAATCGGTGCCTAGGAATGATTTGGAGACTTGGATCAAGCAATAGCTTGAAGATCTCACCAAGAACAAACTTCTCTCTAGATGGATTCTAGATCTAGAAATGAGAGAGAATGGGTTTCTTGTGAGGAAGAGAGCTTTAGATTTGAGTGAGAATGGCTATCTCTTTTGATCTCAATGAATCTCTGAATGGAAGCTCTAACCTAGATAGAAATGACCTAGGTTTGTATTTATAGGGTCCCATAAAAACAACTTAGGTCATTCTCCAACGGATAGAAAACTGGGAGAATTAGTCG
The DNA here is from genome assembly GCA_030789695.1 of Scilla litardierei. Taxonomy (NCBI): domain Eukaryota; kingdom Viridiplantae; phylum Streptophyta; class Magnoliopsida; order Asparagales; family Asparagaceae; genus Scilla; species Scilla litardierei. The sequence goes on from CM061140.1 coordinate 77,297,513, forward strand.
GTCAAAGAACAATCACTGACCGACTAGTTCATCAACTAGTCGGTCAGTCAAACAGCATGGACCGACTAAAAGAGGAACTGAGAAGAAAGAGAATTTCAGACCTAGAAATCTAGTCGGTCCAAGAAGACTTTCTGACCGACTAGTTTCACAACTAGTCGGTCAGTCAATAAACGTAGACCGACTAAGAGGCAAAATGAAATAGTCTGAATGCAATATGACTTAGTCGGTCCAAGAACAAAAGTTGACCGACTAGATTGTCAACTAGTCGGTCACCAAACGTTCTTAGACCGACTAACGATAAACAGTAGCTTAGGAGAATTTTAGCATGAACAGTAAGTCACAACTAGTCGGTCAAAGAAGCATCACTGACCGACTAGTTCACAAACTAGTCGGTCGGTGAGTCAACGTAGACCGACTAATCTGTAAACAGTAAAGTCCAAGAAATTAAGGAATCAAACTAGTCGGTCCAAGAAGAGTTGCTGACCGACTAGATCACCATCTAGTCGGTCAGTACTTCTTCTTGTACCAACTAATATGCACAAACAAGTCCGAATCGAAGCGCGACGCTTCGAGGAAGTTAGAATGAACTTGTACTAAGATCCTAGAGCTACGATATGAGCGTTATGAAGATAGAAACGTAAGATATACTCAAGGCTTAACATTCTATATATCGAAGCGAAAAAGACTATAAATAAAACCTTAATAAACGGTCTTTGAGAGCTTCGATTGATTCTTCATAACTTCCAAAACGGCGCAAGAGCTTCAACGAAGCTTTAGGCATGAATACGAGCTTTGGGAAGAGTTGAGATGTCGCTTTGAATGTTCTCGTGAATTTGGCGACGATCTCCAAAACTGCGCTCACAAATTGTTAGTTCATGGATTATTTATGTTTGCTCATCATCAAAACCAAATCCGGGGAGTCCAATATTCAACATAGGGGACATATAACGATGATATCGTGAGTCCCCAGAGCAACGGGAGGAGGCACGCATGATCCAGGGGGTCAAACGACGAAGATAGCATCTTTCAGCCCCTCACCCGACCGGTTGGTCACTTCCAACCGATCGGGTGATGCACGAGTGCACCACCCGGACACAAGCTAGAGCGGGCAGAAAGTCAACCGGTCGGTTCAGAGACCGGTTCAAACGTCCCAACTCTATGGAATTTGATGATGAATGCCAACCGATCAGGTGACCTTCACCCGATCGGTTCATCTGTAGCCAATTCTCCGAAGCCAAGACACGGAGAGCTCAACCGACCGGTTCACCCGACGGCACGAAGATCCAACCGATCAGCTTCAACCCTCAACAGACCGTGCCATATGACCGGGTGACGTCCCGTGCTGAACTGCCGAAGAAACGAAGCAGGTCACCCGATCGGTTGACTTTTCAACCGATCGGGTGATATTGTATTCTATATATATGACCCCTAGGTTTTCCTGAAACGGGAGTCGTTATTTTTTGCTGTTTTTTCCCTCTCTTGACGGCTGTAAAATTTCAGATATTTGTAAGTTTTCCGATCTTTACCAAACTTTAATATAGTGTTATTAGCATTGCTCTTACTGCTTTTCTATCGCTTGATCATGTTTTTAACGGTTGATTTTGGTTTAGGTCATTTTTTAGTAAATATGTGTGAGTAGTTCCCTAATCTGGGATTTTGGTGGAAACCCCTTCGTGGGTTCTCCCCGATGCGTCCATAGAACTAGGAAATCGATAGGGATTAGGAATCTACCGGTTACGCGAGGTGTTTTATTGTCATCGGCGGGAAAAAGACCGCCTTTGACCGTTGGGTGACCGGCGCCCCTCTTGAGTCGCGGCGGCGCGGTGTCGTTTACCGCAAGTTTCACGGTTAGTGTAGGGTGCGGGAATATCGAACTCAGGGAGTCGAGGTTGTGCTTGGGTCAGGTAGGACCTAAATCACCCCGAGGGGCGAGCTAGCCCGAATCGGTGACTGGTTGTCACGAAAGGAAATAAAAGGGTATGAATCAACAAGAAAGAAAACCCGGGACTTTGGTTTCCAACCCGACGAGAGACTCTCGCCGATACGGCCTACGGGTATGGGTAGCGATCGAGATTAGGGTCTAATGGTGAGACGTTACCTCTGAAAGTGGTACCGGCGTCCCATGGGCCCGATATTCCGGTCGGTGCCCAGGATGATACACCGGACTTCCCGGATTCGATCAGTGGGCACTCCCATGTCCATTAACACTGATCGATCCTGGGAGCACTAAGCCCGCAACGATATCTCCCAACGTCTCATCCTGCCGCTCCCGCGTGCTAGGATTCGGTGTCTACGCTAAAGGTGTGAGCTATGGCTAGGGAGTCAACCGCCAAGTTTATTCCCCCTTGGCCCAACGGTCAAAGGCGGTCTTTTTCCCGCCGATGACAATGAAACACCCCGCGTAACCGTTAGATTCCTACTCCCTATCGATTTCCTAACCTTATGGACGCATCGGGAAGAGCCCCCGAAGGGGTTTCCACCAAAATCCCAGATTTGGGAACTACTCACAAAAATTCATGAAAAAGCGATCTAAATGAAATTTAACCGTTGGAATCATAATCGGACAATTGCAATGCGGAAGTAATAGAGTAATAAAGACAATACTAAAATTTTAGAAAGATCTGAAAACTTACAAAAGAGTAACAATTACAGCCGTCACAAGGAGATAAAACAGTAGAAAAAATAACAGCTCTCGTTTCTGGAACCCTAGGGGTTCTATTTATAGACCTTCGCATCAACCGATCGGTTGACAAGTCAACCGATCGGTTGATCCGTTACAAATTAATAACAGAAAACGGCGAGCTTTCACCCGATCACATGAACCGGTCGGGTGAGTTCTTGAGTGACCGGTTGGATCTTGGAGCAGTCGGGTGAATCGATCGGTTCGACGTCCGTGTCTTCAGCTCTTCTTCTTCAGCTACAGATGAACCGATCGGGTGAGAGTCACCCGATCGGTTGACGTTTTGCTTCGAGAAAACAGAGAACAGTCCCCGCTGAACCGGTCTGCGAACCGGTCGGGTGGCTTCTTTGTGAGCTGCGGCAGAGACCGGGTGGTGCACGCGTGCATCACCCGATCGGTTGGAGATGACCAACCGACCGGGTGAGGGGCTGAAAGATGAATTCTTTGGCGTTCGACCCCCTGGATCACGCGTGACTTCTCCCGTTGCTCCGGGGACTTGGGATATCATCGTTAAACGTCCCCTACGTGGTCAATCCCCTGCAATCATGGAAAAACAAAGAAAAGTGAAAGAAAACGGGATAATACACGAAAAGGAATAAGAGACGGCGGAAAAACACGGAGAAACACAAAAGAAAACGTGCGTTAATATATGAAATATAAACGCACGTCGTTGGGCCAAGGGGGAATACACTTGGCAGTTGACTCCCTAGTCATAGCTCACGCCCTTAGCGTAGACGTCAAATCCTTGCGCGCGGGAGCGGCAGGATGAGACGTTGGGAGTTACCGTTGCGAGCTTAGAGCTCTCGGAGTCGGTTAGTGTTAATGGACATGGGAATGCCCACTGACCGAACCCGGGAAGTCCGGCGTATCATCCTGGACATCGACCGGAATATCGGGCCCATGGGACGCTGGTACCACTCTTATAGGCAACGTCTCACCATTAGACCCTAATTCCGATTGCTATCCTACCCGTAGGCAGTATCGGTGAGAATCGCACGATAGGGTGGAAACCGAAGTCCCAGGTTTTCCCTTCATATTGTTTATCACTCGCATTCCATTTTCTGTGACAACCCATCATCCAATTCGGGCTAGGTCGCCCATGGGGTGAATCCTATCCTTCTTGACACGAGCACAACCATGCCAGCCTGAGTTCGACCCCCAAGCCACACTACAACACAGTGCGCTTGCGGTTATAAATATTTAAATCTCACTCCCCCAATTATATCTTGCACACACCCGTCGTGTGCAAAACACGGGGGGCGTCAGTGGGCAAGGATCACAGGAGGTGGGCGACGTGTCCGCAGCAGGTCTAGAATCGAAGCGAGGTCCACCTCGACTCTTTGCTGGTGGGCAGTGGTCGAGCGGATGAAGTAGTCAAAATCTCACCTCAGGTAAGCAGTCTCAGTATCTACCGCTGACATTCACACGTCGGTGGTACGAGAGTCGAGGGGAGGACGGGAGCTGTGCGACAACACACTCGTAAAACGGCCACGTGGAGAGGATCCATGGTGCCTAGGCTAAAAGGTCGGAGAGGGTGGACTCGCAAGGATCTCGGCAGAGGTAGTGGGCAGTGTAGTGTGGCCAAGATCCGAAGTAGCGGTGGAAGCATCAGCAGCAGAGGCAGCAGAAAAAGGAGCCGTCGTCGACACAGAAGTGTGGACAGAAGTCACGACGCTCTCAGTGAGAATAGATGCAGTCGGTGTGGTGGTGGTGCCTGTGAGACGTGTTGTGGAACCTAAGGAGCTTGGCATTGAAGCTAGTAGGTACACTAGTGGGGGTAGGGTGCTGGCTGGGTCCTGCTCTGAAAAGTGTAAAGCAGTAGGCTCGGGAGCGGATGGGACTATCGTGCCCTCAGGTGCAGGCACAGAGGAGACAGCAGCGGGGGCCTCGGGGCAGAGGGTAGTGTCAGTCCCCGTGGTCTCTGTGGTGGTGGTGGTGGGTGGGTGTGGGTGCACCGAAAGGGGTGAAGACAGAGGTGCTCGACGGTGGGTGTGGGTGTGCTGGGAGTACGGCTAGTGGAAGGGGGAAACGTAGCCTGAGGAGTTGTACGAGGACAAAGAATCGCCCACGTATTCCTCCTCGATGGTGGGTGTCTGTGGGGCATTCTGCTAGCGGCGTGCGGGACGAGAAGATGAGGCCCCAGTGGTCTTCCTATTCGCCGATCGTGGTAGTGGTGGCTTCCTCGACCTAGTGCGGCAAGGAGGCATCGTGCGATCGAACACACGACGTACGTCAGAAAAAAGTAAAGAGAGTGTAGAGTGTACCGACGAGTGTCGCTATGAAATCAAAGTGGTCGTGCATGAGCTTGTCCGCAAATCCAAAGGATCCCCCAAGCTGCTCACGTCTGTGTCCTCCTTGGTAAGTGCAATCCACCTGAAATAGAGAGATAATAATATCAGAAGGAGCAAACATAGCGAGTAGGGGGAGATGGACGTGGGACAATGCAGGTGTAAGGGGGTGGATGTGGTTTGGGCAGTGAGGGGAGGGGAGGTGGTTGAAAGCGTCGCCGACGCGGGGCGGCGTCAGCGGCGCAGCTCCGGCGGTTGTCGGAGCTGGGGTTTGGGGGTGTTTGAAAGATAGAGATATAAAGAGAGAGATTAAGAGGGGGGAAGCGATGGTGGTGGTGACGGGGGCGGCAGTGGTCGTCGGGGATCTCACTCGAGTACGGTGAGGGAGAGAGAGCTCGGTGTAATTTTGGGGGGCGAATTAGAGTAGGGTTAGTAGATGAAATTGAGTCAGTTTAAAAGTAAATCGACTCGGTTCTGAGGTGGGCCCCACAGTAAATCACCCGCTACTTGGCCCGAGCATCCAGAGCTGCTCGGTCGAATAGAAATATTAAAAATAGATGAAAATTTAGGATCAGAATACCCCCTTAGCTGCTTGACCGAGTGGGGACTACTCGGGCCGCGTAGACAGAACACCAGTTTCTCCATTTCGCTGCACTTTTCTGCTTCTCGACCGAGTAGGTGTCTGCTCGAATGAGAAGGGCTACTCAGGTCGCATAGACAGAACGATGATTTCATCGCTTTTCCTACGCTCTTTGCTACTCGACCGAGTAGGGGTCTACTCAGTTGAGTCACCTGTAGCTCTTTTTCCCCAAGCTTGTTCTTCTATTGGCTGCTCTTCTCCTAGCTCCCTTGCCTTCAATACATCGTTTTGCACCCTCCCCTCAATGTTCAACCTATAGAATGAGGTATTCGTCAGACTTTTATAGTTTTGTAGTTTTTTATGGAATAGAAAAGCGTTTTTATTTTGTTTTTGAATAAGAAAAGAAAATAAAAAGTGAAAAGCAAGATCTAAGAGATAGAAGGTCGTGTTTCCTCCCAATAAGCGATCGTTTTAAGTCTTGAGCTCGACTCCCTCAAGTTCTTCAATGAATATTGGGCTCTTAAGAGATACGCGCGTCATGCTTGCCAACGATGGTGTGTGGCGGTATTTGGCGTGCCTCCTTTCTATGGTTCTCCTCAGCTATATGGTGGATGGCTTCCGGCTCTTGGTGGTGAAATGAATCGTCCAGAGGCTCCCCGTCTAGTATGCTTAAATAGGCGGCTACCGCCTTGTTGTAGATGGAGTCGCCATCATCATCAACGCTTGTCTTCACCGGGTCCTTCATAAACTCTTCAGTAGTGTACTCACCTATAGCATCATCCTCTAAGAGCTCTAGATAGCTCGCTCCTTCTTCTTGGACATTCTCTTTCATGGATTTTTGTAGCCGAAATTGAGCTTCGATAATGCCCACATTCATGGAGAGAGTACCTTCACGAACATCTATCAAGACACAGGCCGTCGCCATGAATGTACGACCAAGTATGAGTTGGAAACTCCCCTGTTTTGGTATATCCATTATAATGAAATCCACCGGCACACATAATCCGAGCATTATTTGTAGAATGAAATCTATAGCAATACCTACCGGATATGTAATTGAGTGGTCCACCAGTTGTAAAGACATGTTGGTAGGCTCTAACTTGCTTTCGATTTGTAGCCTCTTGAATATAGAGAGCGGCATCAAATTGATGCTCGCTCCCAAGTCAACCAATGTATGGCTAATATGTGTACCTCCATTAGAACATGGCATTGTAAAGCTTCCCGGATCCGGTAATTTCTTTGGGAGGTGGTTCTTAATGATAGAAGTCGAATCCTCCAAGAGTTTCACTTCTTCGTGTTTCTGCTTTCCCGTGATGAGGTCTTTCAAAAACTTCGCATATATAGGAATCTCCGATATAGCATCCATGAAGGGGATATTAAGTTGGATACCTTTTAGGAGCTCCATAAATTTAGCGTACCTTTTCTCCATTTTTGCCAAAGCTAGCCTTTGTGGATACGGTGGAGGGGGTCGGCTTACCTTATCATTGGCGGCATCCTTAGGAGTTCACTTGTTGGAAGTAGTTGTATCATCCTTCGGTGCCGGTGTGATTGTGGGCAAAGTTGAAGGCGAAGCCTCCCTCTCCCCATTCATAATAGGCTCATCGATAGCCTTTTCCTCATCGTTGCCAATAGGGAAATCTTCAGTTGTAGCTTGAATCATCGGTCCTTGGCTTTCCTTTCTTGTAACCGGCACCATTGTAATGTCGGTTATCCTACTTCCTCACATGGTGATGGCGACCATGGCATTTTCTTGAGCTCTTGGATTTGGCTCCGGTTTTGAAGGCAACCTTCCTTGATACTTCAGTATTTGGGACATCTGACCTTTTAGCTCTTCAAGTGATGTGTTGATGTTCTTGAATTGAGCGGCTGTGTCTTGATTGAACTTTATTTGTCTGCTCATAAACGATTCCAAGTTAGGACGTGGTGGCACCGGTGCATAATTTTGCTAAGGTGGGCGATTGAATTCGTAGTCCGACGGTCTATATGGCCCAGATGGCCTAAATCCATTCTGTTGCTGAGGTGGCGGTAGTCCTTGTTGTTGAGGAGGAGGATGTGGTGACCTCTGAAACTTTGGAGGTTGCAGCCCTCCATTTGGATTTTCATTGGACAATCCAGGGTGATTTCTCGTCACTGAATGTTGCTACTGATTGCGTCCATCTCCTTGTACATATTGTACTTGCTCAGACTGTAATTCGGCTCCGTCATATGGTTCTTCTTGGGGACGTAGCTTTGCTCTGCATATTCTTCTTGAGGATGATAAGCCGGAGCGCTAGTAGTTGTTGGAATAGAATCCAACAGTTGTTCGATCCTTGACACCTATTTGCAAAGAGTTTCAATATGAGTATCAATGTGGCTAACAACTTTTACCTCCGAAGTTTTGGTGATGACAGGGAGCTCCTCGCTCCATTGTTGGTTGTTCGCCGCCATGTGTTCAAGTAGGTCAATTGCTTCCTAAGGTGGTTTGTCTAGAAGGGCGCCTTGTAAGGCGGCATCAATAATCATCTTCGTACTTGGTTGCAACCCGTTGTAGAAGCTTTGGACTAGATCTTATGATGGGATTCCATGGTGTGGGCACTAATGCTGAAGGTCCTTGAACCTTTCACAGGCTTCATAAAGCAATTCTTGCAGCAGTTGCTTAAAGTTGGAGATAGCTCCTTTGATCCTCACCGTTTTGGACGGTTGGTAAAATTTGTCCACGAAAGCAAGCGCCAGTTGCTCCCAAGTAGTGAAGTGGTTGGATGGGTGGGCATGCAACCAATATGAAGCCTTATCCTTCAAAGTGAAGGGAAAGAACCTTAGCTTTATAACGTCGTCGCTCACATCCTTGGTCTTAAACGTATCACACTTTGCCAAAAAAGTGTCGATGTAATGGTTTGGGTTCTCGTGCGGATGCCCATGGAAGGGATCCTGCTGCATCAGATTTAGAAGCACTATCTTTATCTCAAAGGTACTTGCTGCCAGTTGAGGCCTCAGAATGGAAGAATTGTTCCCGTAGCTTGGTTTCATGTGATCCCGGATGGACCCGGTGCGAGGCGGAGTGGGGGTATTTTCTGCCATCGGATCAGAGGGTGTCTGACCCTTAGTTAAAGTCTGAGAGTTATTGTGGTCTTCTCAATTTCGGGATCAAATAGTAGTTCTTTACCAATAGTTCCGAAGCGAGTAATCATGCACAAAACAACTCAGAAAATACCGTGAGTAGCAATGTAATAATAAAAGAGAATAAAAAGGATGGAAAGATTGGAAATGGTAAGAGTTGCTAGCAAATTCTTCAAAATAAAAATAAACTGAGTAACACCATAACTGCCCTTGACAATGGCGCCAAAAACTTGATGCACCAGAACTTACACCTAAAAGCCTCTTGGCGGTGTCACGGTCGTCAGGCGTTGTATGGTTCCTAAGTGTCGATTCTGGGTTCTATCCGCAAGCGGACGTGTCAAATTATAGTATAAAAGATTGTCAAATTCCAGGGAGACAGTGACGGTGTATTGGGTCTCAGAATATTTCTAAATCTCAGAAAGAATTAGAAGTCGGTTGGAAGATTGTTGGTTGATGTTGTTGGTTCAATATAAGGAAACTAGGGCCTTAGGGATCACCGCTAGGACCATCGGAAGTCGATGTTAGGCTAGGGTTCCTACGTTGCATTGGTTTTATGGGGTTGGTCTCTCTGCTAATACCACTCTCGTGGATTAGAGCTTTGAGGTACTTTGGTGGCTCTCATTGATGCAATGACGGTATCTGTCAATTTAGTAATATAGTTCGTCGGTGGATCCCCTCAAGGCACGAGCCGGTCATGGTCACGAGTCTTGGTTGGATCCACTAACTTCCTAAGTAAATCCTTAGGATAATCCTTAATCTAATCAATTCCACAGACCGTGGACATGATCTCAGTAGGAGTTCTGAAAGGGATTTGGCTGGATCAACCAAAGTACTCCCTTTTTATTCCCAACACAACCTAAAAATCCCAGCTTTACATCTTTTTCCTAAGATCCTAGGGCTTGTTGGATCTCTTAGCACACCAAATACACTAAGGGGGGGTGAATAGTGTAAATCACGACAATATTGCAAAATTAAAAGTTAATAAAAAACTGCAATAAGAGTGCATAAAATAAAAGATCACAATCCAGAATAATTCAAACGCAAACACAGAGATTTTTATCCTGGTTCGGATCCTTGTGATCCTACGTCCAGTCATCTACCACGTAAAGATTTGAATCCACTAAAACACTTGCTCCTTGCAAGTAATCAACATACAAAGATGCCAACACTCCCCGTGTTGCAAACTTGTACAATCTCTTCAACAAGAGATTCACCAAATAAAATAAAGAAAGAGTATGAAACAATCACATATAGCCTTAATAATATCGGAATTAAACCGCAAGGTTGGTGATGGAATCTCCAAGGTTCAAGATGTGAATTGTGGTAGAACACACTTGGAAATTGGACTCCTAGAGGGGCAAAATTTCTGCAGAGGTTCCTGACCGGCGCCCCGTTTACGGTATGGGCACGGTGTCGTTTTACCGCAGTGCACGGTTAGTGTAGGGTGCGGGTTTATCGAACTCAGGGAGGTGGATGGCTTGAGTGGGTACTAGCCTCGCCTAGGTTGTGTGCTAGCTACGCGGATGATATGGTTGAAGTGTAGAAATATAGAGAAGAAATAAAAAGACACGAAATGAATCCCCGCTAACACGGGCTAGAGCACTCATGACACTTGGCATTTGACTTGACCAAGGGTGAGACATTGCCCCAAAAGGTGGTACCTAGCGTCCATGGCCCAATATTCCGGTCGGTGCCAAGCACGCTAGGCATACCCGGTTCCGGACGGTGGGCATTCCCATGTCCATTAACACCTTCCGCAACCGGGAGCATTAAGGCCACAATGATATCTCCCAACACTTCGTCCAAGCCGCTCCCGCGCGCGAGGACTCGATGTCAACGCTCGGGGCGTGAGCTATGGCTAGTGAGTCAACCGCCAAGTTTATTCCCCCTTGGCCCGACGGTCAGAGGCGGTCTTTCTCCCGCCAATGACAATGAAACACCCCCGCGTAACCCTAATGGCCAAATAGGTCAAATGTGATTTCTAGCAATACATCGAAGCGGATCTTGACAGGACAAGCACCGGACCCCAATCCCCAACACATCTAGTGTGTTGCCATACGAATTGGACCCAGATTGCTAGAAATCCCCATTGGCGTATTTCATCGAACATATGCCATGCAACCAAGTCAAATGAAACAACCAAGTATCAATCCTACCCTAACCCATATTAGGGTTCATCAATACTACTCCATGATGAAAAACATATAAACAAACAACACAAAAGACATACAAACATTCATCATGAAGCAAAAGAAATACAACACAAAAAATGGAGAACAAGAGAAAGAAATACTTATCTTGATTTTGAACCTCCAATCCAATACAAGACTTATTACAAGAGAAAACCTAATCTAACCTAATCTAAACTCACAAGAGAAAGGGGGAAAAGCCCAAGAAAAACTGAGAAGGATCTACCCCAAATCGTGCTCAAACTTGTATTTAAAACCCCTCAAAAAACCCTTAACAGTTCGGGTCCAAAACCCACTCAAAACTGTTAAAACAGGCCCACCCGATCGGGTGAAAACTCACCCGATCGGGTGGAATAAACAGAGAGCACGAAACTGCCGAAATTGACTTCAACCGATCGGTTGGACTCCCAACCGATCGGTTGAAGTGAAATTGCAGACAGCAGCCAATTTCAGCACATAGCTGCGCTCAGAAAATTCCAGAAAAATCTAGAAAAATCGGATTTGGGCATGCGACCTATCGTTGGAAAGCTAACGACGATGCCGATGCTAGAATAATAAGAGATCACCCAAAATCCTTCTAGAATGATAGTAGATCTTCAATGAATGAGTAGCGGTGTGCGAAAGGGGACGAAAAGGCCACCCGATCGGTTGAAATGTCAACCGATCAGGTGAGCAGCTTGTTGCTTCGGCCGTCGCCTTCGGGAGCTTCAACCAGGCGCAGAGGAGAGCGGGTGGCGTGACCGGGTCGTCGATCGGAGGAATCGGCTACAGATGAACCGATCGGATGAGATGTCACCCGATCGGTTGGAATTCAGCTCCAAATTCCCGAGAATTGGGACGTTTGAACCGGTCACTGAACCGACCGGGTGACTTCTTGGCCACTCCAACTTGTGTCCGGGTGGTGCACGCGTGCATCACCCGATCAGTTGGAAGTGACTAGCCGGTCGGGTGAGGGGCTGAAAGATGCGATCTTCGTCGTTTGACCCCCTGGATCACGTGTGACTCCTCCCGTTGCTCCGGGGACTCATGATATCGTCGTTTTATGTCCCAAATGCTGGAAAATTCCTGCAAAATACAAAAAACACGGAAAAGTGAAATAAAACAAGAAAACACGAGAAAACGAATAAAAGACGGCGGAAAATACGGAGAAACACGGAAGAAAACGTGCGCAAATATATGAAATATAAACGCACGTCAAAATCCCCCAAGCTGAACTCTTCCTCGTCCTCTAGGAAGACGAGTGAGAGTAGGAGCTCGGATGGAGAAAATAGAGAGAAAGAGAGAAAAAGAAAACTCTATATCCTAGATCGCCCGTCAGGGCCAACAAAGTCAAAAATGACACACCAAGCAAGCAAACACCAAATCACATCACTAAACTAAGGAATACGAGTCCAGACAAATGCCGTGGGCCCACGCGGTGAAGCGCGAGTGAGTGTGATCGTGTGTTAGCAGACGGTGTCACTATCTACATTGTGCAATAAAGCTCGATATACACAAATCCAGGAAACGACCCAAATACCGATTCGAATTTGAAATTACGGTGAATATTAGCTCAAGCATGCATGAGAAGAGTATAAGAATAGAAGCGTATCATGCATCGGGGACTCCACAACTAGGGTTAAGGAAATCACACCACTATAGCCGAGATACTAGCTAAAAAGTTCCCACGCCAAGTGTTTTCGAAAACGATGGGGGTTGAGATGATGTGGAGTAGAACACTCGGTGCAAATTCTCGCCTTCCCTTTATTCTCGGCAAGTAGGAAAAAATATTCACACGGGAATTTTTTTGGGTTTTGGGTATTTGTATATATATTTTTTGATTTTGGGCTATACAAAATTTTTCTTTTCTTTTCTTTTTGGGTTTTTCTTTTCTTTTCTCTTTTTTTTTGAATTTTTGGGTTTTTGGATATACACATGTGTACTCTCCCAAGTGGGAGAACGGTACACGACGAGGGGATTTGCACCAAGTAAAACAAAAGGGAAGTCGGAATTTAAACACTTGGGCAAAGGAAACTATTCTCGCTAAATAGAGTATGGGCTAAATGGGTTATCCTAGTCATTAATTGTGGAATCCCGACACATGCGAAATGAAGTACACGATATATATATATATATATAGCATGCAGAAGCAGACAAGGAAAATAAATACTGCATATTCAAATCGAAGCATGATAATCTAGGGGTCATTCCTGGACAGGTATATAATGTAAAATCACAAAGTAGAAGCACACCAAACAGCTAGGCATGACGCACGACTCACAAAAAGCTAAGTGGACCCGCGATGCATGAAATGCAAGAGGACTCGGCATCCTGAGGTTATATAATGTGATTATCGAAGCCGTGCAAGGTGTGCATGTGATTCTCGTGGCAATTCGTCATAGGGTTCATCTCTGGGAGAAAGAGATAAAAAGATGAAAAGAAAAAAAAGAAAAAAGAAAAACACGGAGAAAAACGACTCAAATAATGAAGAAAAAGAGACAAATGACTCACGAAGTGCGACTCCCCCAAGCTGAAACTTGCATTGTCCTCAATGCAATAGTAGTGAATACGGGATGGCAATGAAAATGTAGGGGAGTTACGCACCGACACAAAAAATGAAAAACACGAAAAATACACAAACGAAGCTGGAAAATAAAGAAAAAGAAACATACAGAATAAAAGATATAAAACGCAACGAAGGACTCAAAGACACAAACACACGACAACGACACACGAAAACATGCACACAAAAGTCGATTTCCCCCAAGCTGAACATGACAATGCTAGCAAAATGATATGATCAATGTGATGCAGAAATATGCTAGGGGAAAATCGGAAAAGAAAGAAATCAGAATGCAGGAGAGACAGTCTGCTCGTTCTCCTCGGAAGAGGATGTGGGGTGAAATGAAAGAAGGGCACGACATGAAGGGTTATTAAGATGCAAAAGCAAATCCTAGATACGCTCCCCTCGCTAATGAGAGGAGACGAGATTATTCAAATCTAAACTAGAAAGCGGTAAATTTTTACACTACTGGATTAGGATACACTTGAGCATAGGCGGATCCAAGATCTGAAGTGGGGCAGGTAGCTGCTCTAACTGCTCCTTCTGTGGCTCCGCTAGAAGCGCTGTGCCACGTGTGCCAATGGACCCAAGCAATGCACCTCCAAGCATCCCTCGTAGGTGTCCACCTGTGACCTGCAAAGGACGAGGTGCATTAGTCCATGGCAAGAAATTATTTCCCAAAATAAATGTATCCCAGAGATAGTTACCGACAAATGATGGTAAAATATATGAAATGTGGCGAACACTCCCTGATAATGGTATGCTATCCTCTGTGTTAGCGACGATCAAATCCTCACTCTCCATGTGAATTTGCTCTCCAGGTGGTGACACACCGCAGCATACCTCAAGGGAAGTAGATCTTGTGTCCTGCGAGAGATATGGTGTGTCAAAAATATATAAGTCTAAAGGAATAGGACGTGAAAAGCGAGACTTAAATGTGGAGTGAGAGTGAGTATGAAAATCTCCCTGAATAGGGGCAATATGATCAAGTAGATGCTCAGCCGTAGAAGAAGTGGAGTGTGACAGTAGAGGTAGATGTGGCTCGGGCTCCATGAAGTGGACGATCGTATCCAAGCCCTCATGCACGTCCTCCTCGATGATATGCTCATACTCAACCATCTGCCCGATGTCCTGAATGACATCCTCGTGGTTGACCAAAGACCAAGGAAGAAGCTGAGACAAAGATGGCTGTGGAGGTGGATGTAGAGCGGACCCCTCGTATGTGGTCATGGTGTCCTCGTCCTCACGCACATCCTCCTCGCCGATATGCATAATCTCTGTAAACTCCTCAGTGCTCTCATAGGACTCATGTGGGGTATCCAAATCAAGACAAGAAATCTCTCCCACAGATCCTAGATAAATCTCCCCATCCTCACTATCATCATCAAAAAATGCTTCGTCATCCAAGTGGTAGTGATGGAAAAATGGGGTATCGGCTTGAGATGTGTCTATGGTGGCCGATGGCATGGTGGTCTCAACCATGAAAGTGGGTATATCCTCTCCTTCATCCCCTCTCCTCGGTGTCGGCTCGGTGATTGGTACCATCAAGTTTTGTAATATTTGGCCTTGGTTAAACATGGCACTTTCAAGGAGAGACACAAGGCTTGATTCTTCTTGTGTTTGTGGAGGGGTATAAGGTTGAGGAAATGGATGGGAGGTGTTTGGGCTAAGGTTGTGGGAAAATGTTTGGCCTTGGAGTGGGGGGAGGCTCTCAAGCGTAAATGGGCAATCATAATACACGTGCCCCGCCATCCCACAAGTCTCACAAACCACAACTGGATAAGGATCGTATCTTCCCATCTGAGCATCAAAATTTGATCTCCACATGGTAATATCAAAGATACCTGGACAACAAAAATAAGAAAACTAGAGAGGAGTGTCAATAGTACAAGAGAAGAACAAAAAGATAATATAATGGTGGGGGAAAAATTTCTTGGTTATTGAATATTTTTTTTTAAAATAAAAAAAATAAAAAGAATTTTTTTGTGCGTTTTTATGCGTAGTCTAACGAACCAAAGCTAAGCTAATATCAAACCGAACACCTCCCCGGTAACGGCGCCAAAAACTTGATCGGCGCCCCGTTTACGGTATGGGCGCGGTGTCGTTTTACCGCAAGTGCACGGTTAGTGTAGGGTGCGGGTTTATCGAACTCAGGGAGGTGGATGGGTTGAGTGGGTACTAGCCTCGCCTAGGTTGTGTGCTAGCTACGCGGATGATATGGGTGAAGTGTAGAAATATAGAGAAGAAATAAAAAGACACGAAATGAATCCCCGCTAACATGGGCTAGAGCACTCATGACACTTGGCATTTGACTTGACCAAGGGTGAGACATTGCCCCAAAAGGTGGTACCTAGCGTCCATGGCCCAATATTCCGGTCGGTGCCAAGCACACTAGGCCTACCCGGTTCCGGACGGTGGGCATTCCCATGTCCATTAACACCTTCCGCAACCGGGAGCATTAAGGCCACAATGATATCTCCCAACACTTCGTCCAAGCCGCTCCCGCGTGCGGGGACTCGATGTCAACACTCGGGGCGTGAGCTATGGCTAGGGAGTCAACCGCCAAGTTTATTCCCCCTTGGCCCGACGGTTAGAGGCGGTCTTTCTCCCGCCAATGACAATGAAACACCCCCGCGTAACCCGAATGGCCAAATAGGTCTAATGTGATTTCTAGCAATACATCGAAGCGGATCTTGACAGGACAAGCACCGGAACCCAATCCCCAACACATCTAGTGTGTTGCCATATGAATTGGACCCAGATTGTTAGAAATCCCCATTGGCGCATTTCATCGAACACATGCCATGCAACCAAGTCAAATGAAACAACCAAGTATCAATCCTACCCTAACCCGTATTAGGGTTCATCAATACTACTCCATGATGAAAAACATGTAAACAAACAACACAAAAGACATACAAACATTCATCATGAAGCAAAAGAAATACAACACAAAAAATGGAGAACAAGAGAAAGAAATACTTATCTTGATTTTGAACCTCCAATCCAATACAAGATTTATTACAAGAGAAAACCTAATCTAACCTAATCTAAACTCACAAGAGAAAGGGGCAAAAAGCCCTAGAAAAACTGAGAAGGATCTCCCCCAAATCGTGCTCAAACTTGTATTTAAAACCCCTCAAAAACCCTTAACAGTTCGGGTCCAAAACCCACTCAAAACTGTTAAAACAGGCCCACCCGATCGGGTGAAAACTCACCCGATCGGGTGGAATAAACAGAGAGCACGAAACTGCCGAAATTGACTTCAACCGATCGGTTGGACTCCCAACCGATCGGTTGAAGTGAAATTTCAGACAGCAGCCAATTTAAGCACATAGCTGCGCTCAGAAAATTCCAGAAAAATCTAGAAAAATCGGATTTGGGCATGCGACCTATCGTTGGAAAGCTAACGACGATGCCGACGCTAGAAAAATAATAGAACACCCAAAATCCTTCTATAATGATAGTAGATCTTCAATGAATGAGTAGCGGTGTGCGAAAGGGGACGAAAAGGCCACCCGATCGGTTGAAATGTCAACCGATCGGGTGAGCAGCTTGTTGCTTCGGCCGTCGCCTTCGGGAGCTTCAACCGGGCGCAGAGGAGAGCGGGTGGCGTGACCGGGTCGTCAATCGGAGGAATCGGCTACAGATGAACCGATCGGGTGAGATGTCACCCGATCGGTTGGAATTCAGCTCCAAATTCCCGAGAATTGGGACGTTTGAACCGGTCACTGAACCGACCGGGTGACTTCTTGGCCGCTCCAACTTGTGTCCGGGTGGTGCACGCGTGCATCACCCGATCGGTTGGAAGTGACAAACCGGTAGGGTGAGGGGCTGAAAGATGCGATCTTCGTCGTTTGACCCCCTGGATCACGCGTGACTCCTCCCGTTGCTCCGGGGACTCATGATATCGTCGTTTTATGTCCCAAATGCTGGAAAATTCCTGCAAAATACAAAAAACACGGAAAAGTGAAAGAAAACAAGAAAACACAAGAAAACACAAGAAAACGAATAAAATACGGCGGAAAATAAGGAGAAACACGGAAGAAAACGTGCGCAAATATATGAAATATAAACACACGTCAGTTCCCCTATGGAAATCTGAAAATCACACACTTTCTAGAAAGAGAAAGAAATCTTAAGAAAAGAGAAAGTGAAAGAATTTTTGTGTGTTATATGCAGAGGTCTGGGGGTCTATTTATTGTCCAAAAAGTTAGTTTTCGAAAGTTGGACAACTGCCTAAATTTTCAAAAAAATATGAGCTGTTTTTCCAAAAAAAAAATTAGTCCACTAGTCAAAAGTATTAGTCGACTAATAGTGCTGCTAGGTCAGAAAATGGCTGTTGAAGTGTCCTTTGATAGAAAAACGGATATAAACTTCCATAAACTGCCAAAAATGGCTAGGAACTGATAAAGTGACGTTGGAAGATTGTTTATACCTGCCATTAAATAATTATAAAAATTATTTAATAGAAATCAATTATAATAACTGACGTTATAACTATATGAAAAACTATCTGGCAGACTAGGGAAATCTATTAGTCGACTAGGAAAAATTTTTTGAGAAAATTTCAGAATTTGACCCTTATGATTGGAAAATATATTTTGACCAAAAATTATTTTGTTTTTCTTAATAAAATAAGAAAAAGTCTATTAATCGACTAGGAGAAAGTGCTGGTCTACTAATTTTTCGGAAGTTTGGATTTTGAGGCTGAGTCCTAAAGAACTAAGATAGAGTATTATCAAGGCTTTAACAATATAAAGTTTTGCAAGAATAAAATATAAAATTACAATATCTTTCTCAAGATATAAGAATTCATTGCTTGAGCTTCATCGTACATTTTGATGCTTTTTCTTGCAATGTAACAATGATGATTTTCATATGTGAAAGTTTGAACTTGATAATCTGCATCCAAAGAGTTAGTATACACAAATATATATAAATGATTGTATCATCAAAAACTTTATGGGAAGAAAAACTTTATGTTTCCAACATTCTCCCCTTTTTGATGGTTACAATATATCTTAAGATAATATGAAATATATGTGTTTTTAACAAAATACTTGTAATTGTAAAACTCCCCCGGAATATATACCTGATGGACTGAATAATCAATTTGTAATTGTGTAATACTTCAATATCAATTAGCAAATGTATATGTGTGCATATTTAATAATGTTTATATATGTCAATGTTTAATGTTCATATATGTCATTTCATATGTCATTTCAGATTTTTCTCCCCCTTTGAAATTATCAAAAATGGGATAAATTTCAGAAAAATAGTAAAATAGTCTACTAATAAAATGTCCTGGTCAACTAATCCGTGCAGAATTCTAAGAACAGGGAAACTAAACAAACTGAAATTTCATTACTACATCATAAGTAGTACATGTATATGTTCATAAATAGGATACCGAGTATGGATGAAAACAAAATACACCAACCAAAAGCAACCTATGTCATACTGACACCGTACATACTCACATGTCGACAAAACAATCAAACAGCACCATAACTAAAGCGCCAATCCATATAACTGAAAATAACAACCACATAGTACTACGATTAGTCGACTAACTAATAGTCCTAGTCAACTAATTAGCGAAATTTTCCTGAAATCGCTTAAAACGGTAGAGGAGGCCTAGGTGCCAATTGTGCAAGGAGACTCATAATCTGGGCTTGAGTCCCGTGTATGCTGTTAAAGCTTGCATGCATGTCATTCCTAACGTGTGCAATAATAGTCACAAAACCATGCATATGTTCTTGAACTCCCGCAAAACCAGTATGTATATCATCTTGAAGCTGATCAATTTGTTCTTGGAGGGAGAACTGAGAGGAATGAGGGCGAACATTTGGGGACATGGGAATCGTGCGATGATGAGGGTGTGAATCGATCGGGTGCTCCTCTTCAACATATGGAATTGGATGAAGGTCCAAGTGACTCAAGATGGAGTGATCAAAGCAAAGTGGATTACAAACGGCCACTTCATCATCAAAAGGAACTTCAAAATGTTGAAGAATACGAGTGATCGTGCAAGGTAAGATGATGTAGTTTGAAACGAGTTTCACTAAGGCTAACATGAAAGAGACGGACCAATCAACTTGTATGCCACGCATGATGGCATCGAGAATGCGAAGGCGAGTTTCATCAATGAAATTGAAGGACCCAACCTTTGGAAGAAGGTTGTAAGTTATGATCTTGAGGAGAAGGCGAGGAGTTGGATGTAAGTCCATGGCGATCATGGTGGAAGGTCGAAAATTTGGACTAAGTAAATCAAGAGTGGGTTGATGATCCATGGGAAATCCGAGAGTTTGATCATTTGATCGAGGAAAGCCAAGACGTTCGGCAAGAGTTCCAAAGGTAAGATGCATATCTATACCTTAAACTTTTGTGTCGAAATAGATGTTTTCGTCATCTTGATAAACAACCATATTAGATTAAAATTGTATCACAAGGAGAGGATAATATAGAATGTCTTCACACCAAAGGTGGAAGAGAGAAACGGTATGTAGAAGATGATGGCGATTGAAGTTCTGAATTGTCGGATCACTAAAATCAATTGATTTTTCGGGATAGAAAGGAGTGAATTCCATGGCGGCATATTTTGCGCGGGCTTCTTCGGCCTAAGTGAATCTATGAGAAGAACGATGATTTGAAAAGGGAAACATTAGAGAAGAACGAAGAGTACGTATGAGGAATTCGTAGTCTCTTTCTCTGAAATGGAGAGGTTATTCAGAATGATGAGATTTCGTTTTTCTTATGAAGAAATGAAGATCCATGGAGTTTAAATAAGGATTTGAGGAGGAAAATTCGAAAGTTTGAATCATCAAAAACTAAAAGAAAATCAATGGAAACTGCCCTTAGCTGTTCTAGATGTTGAAGAACTGATTGGTGTAGAAAACGGTGGAAGAAAACGGTCAAAATCACAGTTCTGCATAAAACTGTAATTTTCTGGTCGACTAGTCAAAACGTCTAGTCGACTAATCGTTCCGCAGAAAATATTATAAAGTGAGGACACGAAAAAGTGAAGATCTTTAATTAATATAGTCGGTCAAAATAAAGGACCTGACATCTGTCCAAGGGTTAGAGTAGGTTGTACTTGAGTTTGACTAAACAAAAACACTTTCCAATGATGTGTACTTGACAAGTTGTATTTCCAAGGTGCTTTTGAAAATAAGAGGGAAAACAAAAGGTAAGGTTATTTTGTTTTTGAAAAACTATTTTTGACCGACCAGGTCAAATTAAATATATTAATAGGATAATAAATAGAATATATATTTATATTAATGAGATATAGAAATATCTAGTGGGTTAGTCGACCAGAACTATTTGCTAGTCGACTAATAAAAATATAAAATAATTCTGAAAATTCCAGAAAAATTCTATATTGATATTAACATAATATATAACTATAATCTATAATCAAAATTTCAATTCACTAACTATACCAAGTTCTCTTCTAAGTTTTAGAAAAGTCTCTTCTTTAAGAGGCTTAGGCAGGATATCGGCTATTTGATTCTTAATATCTATATACTTAAGAATAATATCACCTTTTTGGACATGATCATCCAAGAAATGATGACGAATATATATGTGCTTAGTACGTGCATGATGTACCAGATTTTTGGATAAATTTATAGTACTAGTGTTGTCACACATTATTGGACATGTGTTACATTTAATGCCCTAATTTAGTATAGTTTGTTTCATCCATAAAATCTGTGCACATGCTAAACCAGTGGAAATGTATTCCGCTTCAGTAGTAGATAAAGAAACAGAATTTTGTTTCTTACTGAACCAAGATTAATGTGTAACCTAAAAAGTGACAAGTTCCACTTGTACTTTTACGATCAGTTTTGTAACTAGCAAAATCTGCATCACTGTATGAAACTAAATCAAATGAATTTGATTTTGGATAATATAAACCAAAATCAGATGTATGTTTGATATACCTAATTATCATTTTGACAGCAGTTAAATGTGATAACTTAAGATCAGACTGATACCTAGCACATATACAAACAAAAAACATAATATCTGGTCTACTTGCGGTAAGATAAAGTAATGATCCAATCATACCTCGATATAATGTTTGATCAACACTCTTGCCATTTGGATCTTTATCAAGATTTGAAGATGTACTCATGGGAGTATGCTTTTCTACAGAATTCTCTAATCCAAATCTTTTGATGAGTTCCTTTGTATATTTACTATGGTGTATAAATATACCTTCCTTCATTTGCTTCATTTGAAGTCCAAGAAAGTAGGTTAATTCACCCATATGACTCATCTCAAATTCATTCTGCATTTCTTTAGAAAATTCTTGACAAAGAGAATCATTAATAGAACCAAAATTATATCATCTTCTTGACAAAGAGAATCATTAGTAGAACCAAAAATTATATCATCAACATATATTTGTATAATGATAACATCAGAATTTATATGTTTGGTAAATAAAGTAGAAGCTATCTTTCCAATAGAATTACCAGATTTTAACAGAAAGTTCTTCAATCGTTTATACCAAGCACGAGGTGCTTGTTTTAATCCATATAATGCTTTCTTCAACTTGAAAACAAGATTATCCAAACTTTCATGTTGAAATCCAGGCGGTTGTTCTACATAGACTTCTTCTTTTATAATACCATTAAGAAATGCGCTTTTAACATCCATTTGATATAACTTAAAGTCCTTGTAACATGCATATGCTTAAAGCATTCTAATAGATTTTAATCTTGATACAGGAGCATAGGTTTCATCATAATCTATGCCTTCTTCCTGATTATAACCGTGTGCAACTAATCTAGCCTTATTTCTAACTACTTGACCAGATTCATCCAATTTATTCTTAAATACCCACTTTGTTCCAATAATGGGATGATCTGAAGGTCTAGGTATTAATTCCCATACATTATTCCAGAAGAATTCTAATTCCCATACAATCACAAATGCACATTTATTATCATTTAAAGAAGCTATTCTAGAAGGACCAAATAAATCTAAATGCAAAAGTTCAAGTGGTCTTTTTATAGAGATATCATCTTTAAATTTAAAAGAGGATTTATGCATTTTACATTATTGACATGCATCACAAAATTGTGTACGAGTAAAAGATATATTACGCATTCCAGAAACTAACTTTTGTTTTGAAATACGTGCTAAGTGCTTAAAGTTAGCATGTCCAAAACATTTATGCCATAATAATGTGTTATCTGTGGATGCTAGTAAACAATGATCGTTTGAAGATACTTTCATGCATAATATATATATTATTCTTACGACTACCCTGAAATAAAATATTAGTCATATTAAGATCAAATATAATGCATGCATTCTTTTCAAAAACAATTTTAAATTCTTTATCGCATAATTGAGAAATGGATAAGCGATTACGTTTCAAACCGTCAATGAGGAGCACGTTTTCGATGATTGGCTTAGTTGGATCACCAACTGTTCCAATGCCAATAACTTACCTTTGTTGTTATCACCAAAAATAATGGTGCCACCATCTTTGAATTGAACGGTTGATAATAGTTTGATGTTTCCGATCATGTGTTTAGAACATCCACTATCTAGTATCCATATTTCTTTTATGGGTACCTGAAAGATAAATAATAAATATTGTTACCCTTTTATATGGGTCCTTAGGATTAGTCCTTAGGAAACCAAACCCAAGTGGAATTTGGTTTCTTCAAATAATTTGGTGAAAGAATAACATTTTGCATAAAATTAGAAATATATAAATCCTTATCATATAAACAAATGTCTTTGGGAACCCAAATATTATGCATAATTGTTTTCTGAGAAAATGTAAGAAAATTAGTCTTCTTTGGAATATGAATAGTATCCTTTTTCATATTATTAGAAGAGTCAATTTTCTTAGTATTAATAAATACATGCTTCTTCTTTTCTAAGATAATATTACCAAGAATATTGGATTTGGGAGTATTCTTATACCCCAAACCTTGTCTATGATTAGCAGGATGTTGTAATCTAAGTAAATCATCTATATTATTCTTTTCTTTATTAAATTTATTAATATTAGAAGACATATTATCATATTTCAACTTTAGAGATGAAATATCATTGTCTAAAATAGAAATGCGTGAAATCATATTATGATTCTCAGATTTGAGAATCTTATTTTCATGAAGTAGTTTTTCATTTTGAGAAGATAATGTTTAATTCTCAATTTTTAGATTATCTAATGAAGAAGAATGAGAAAGAACTAATGCCTTATGTTGAGAATTCAATTTCTTGAATCTCGTATATAATTCATTAAAAGCATTAAGTAATTCTTTATTATCTAATCTACTTAACTCATTATCACTTTGTGCCATAAAGCACATATGTGCATTTTCTTCACTAGATTTGTCGTTGACTTCTTCTTCATCTGAAGATGAAGAGTCCCATGTTGCTGCTAATGCCTTCTTTTTATTTTCGAACTTCTTATCCTTTCTGAAGTTGCTAAATGTCATTAATTTAGGCTTAAGAAGTGGACCTTTTTCATGTGTCCGGGCCTATTACGTTGAAAACACAAAGAAGCATCAGTAGTTTTAGGCTTAAAACTTTTAAACTTACCTCTTCTTAGAAGCTTCTTAAAGTTTCTAGTTATTAGTCATGTCTTCATCATCCATGTCTGAACTATCGGTGTCTGATGAAGCGACGAATGCAAGAGTTTTCTTCTTTGTATCTGCTTGTTCTTTACGATCTTGGAGGTGTAATTCATAGGCAATCAGTTTACCAACCAAGATTTCAACAGTGAGAGTTGATAAGTCATTGGCTTCTTCTATGGTTGTAGTCTTCTTCTCCCATTCTGATGTTAAGGCACGAAGAATCTTTCTTACTTGTTCTGTTTGAGCATAGGTCTTGCCAAGTGCTATTAAGGAGTTGACAATGTCTGTGAAACGAGTGATCGTTTCTCCAATTGGTTCATTCTCCTTCATTCTGAATAACTCAAACCTGTAAACAAGAACAGAGATTTTAGTTTCCTTAACTTTATTAGTTTCTTCATTTGTTACCTGAAGTGTATGCCAAATGTCATATGCTGTTTTGGCCTGGGTGACACGGTTGAACTTATTCTTGTTCATTGCGCAGAATAGTGCACTCATTGCTTTAGAGTTGCAGGTTGTAGCAGATTTGTCATTAGTGGTCCATTGGGCATATGGAGTTACATGCTTCTTGTATTGAGTTTCCAACATATTTCAAAGTTCATAGTCGATGCTTTGAAGATAGATCGCCACTATTGTCTTCCAATAGGAGTAGTTGGAACCATTGAATAGTAGAGGCCTTTTAGTAGAGTGCCCTTCTAGAAATTGTGATGAAGACGTTGAAGTGTTCGTCGGATAGGTGTAGGCCATCTGAACCATGTAGCTCTGATACTAAATATTGGATCTCCTGGCACACCAAATACACTAGAGGGGGGTGAATAGTGTAAATCACGAAGATATTGCAAAATCAAAAGTTAATAAAAAATTGCAATAATAGTGCGGAAATAAAAGATCACAATCCAGAATAATTCAAATGCAAACACGGAGATCTTTATCCTGGTTCAGATCCTTGTGATCCTACGTCCAGTCCTCTTCCCCGTAGAGATTTGAATCCACTAAAACACTTGCTCCCCGCAAGTAATCAACATACAAAGATGCCAACACTTCCCGTGTTGCAAACTTGTACAATCTCTTCAACAAGATATTCACCAAATAAAATAAAGAAAGAGTATGAAACAATATCACCTATATCCTTGATAATATTGGAATTAAAGCGCAAGGTTGGTGATGGAATCTCCAAGGTTCAAGATGTGAATTGTGGTAGAACACTCTTGGAAATTGGACTTCCTAAAGTGGTAGAATTTCTGCAGAGGTTCCCTTATGGAAATCTGAAAATCACGCACTTTCTAGAGAGAGAGAAATCTTAAGAAAAGATAAAGTGAAAGAATTTTCGTGTGTTTTAGGCAGAGGTCTGGGGGTCTATTTATAGTCCAAAAATTTAGTTTTTGAACATTGGACAACTGCCTAAATTTTCAAAAAAATCTGAGCCATTTTTACAAAAATTAGTCGACTAGTCAAAATTATTAGTCGACTAATAGTGCTGCCAGGTCAGAAAATGGCTGTTGAAGTGTCTTTTGATATTAAAACGGATATAAACTTCCATAAACTACCAAAAAAGGCTAGGAACTGACAAAGTGACGTTGGACGATAGTTTATAACTGCCATTAAATAATTATAAAAATTATTTAATAGAAATCAGTTATAATAACTGACGTTATAACTATAAGAAAAACTGTCTGGCAGACTAGGGAAATCTATTAGTCGACTAGGAACAAAATTTTGAGAAAATTTCAGAATTTGATCCTTTTGATTGGAAAGTATATTTTGACCAAAAATTATTTTGTTTTTCTTAATAAAATAAGAAAAAGTCTATCAGTCGACTAGGAGAAAGTGCTGGTCTGCTAATTTTTCTGAAGTTTGGATTTTGAGGCTGAGTCCTAAAGAACTAAGATAGAGTATTATCAAGGCTTTAACAATCTAAAGTTTTGCAAGAATAAAAGATAAAATTACATCGTATTTCTCAAGATATAAGAATTCATTGCTTGGGCTTCATCCTGCATTCTGATGCTTTTTCTTGCAACGTAACAACGATGTTGTCATATGTGAAAATTTGAGCTTGATAATCTACATCCAAAGAGTTAGTATACACAAATATATATAAATGATTGTATCATCAAAAACTTTATGGGAAGAAAAACTTTATGTTTTCAACAGGGCTAACCCATTAGCCCTAGATAAGACTACTCCGACATAGCAAATAGAACAAAGAAAGATGCGATTTTTAAATAGGAATTCATAATAGCAATAAAGAAAGTAAGAAAGTTCAGATTTTTACGCACCGAAAGAAAGTAGCACAATAGACAATAATAAGAAAGTCCAGATCCCAAGATTCCATGCAATAACTCCATGTCTGAAATAGACAATAATAAAACTATCGTCTTTACTTCGTCGGTACATTATCTCCAAAAGCTAGATCTAAAACTTTCAATTCAACTAAAACTTAAACTAAAACTCGACGTCTGGAAAAATTCTGGAAAAAAATTTTAAATACATAGGGGATGGACCCCACAAGAAAAACTCAAAATCTGGAAGTTTGGGGCCCACTTGTCGCTGGCTGTGTCGGCTGTTTGACCGAGTAGGCGGCTGCTCGGTCAAGCAGACACCTTGGTGTTGACCTTAATATTGCACTGCTTGGAACGGGTACGGCCTACTCGGTCGAGTATCCCGCGTGCTCGATCGAGTCGTCAGTGGATCTGAGCTTCTCCTCAAATTGTCGTTCTGTCTGCTCGGGTCAAGTAGGTCCTACTCGGTCGAGTCGTCAGGAAGCCTGGATTCTTCGTCTAAAACCTTGCTCTGCCTGCTCGGGTCGAGTAGGTCTTACTCGGTCGAGTCGGATGTCTAATGGTGGAAGCTCGAAGTTAGGTTGACTCGGGTCGAGTCACCTCTCTGCTCGATCGAGTGGCTTGTGCACATCTACTGGCTGAATCCATGTGGCAGCTCGACCGAGTAGTAGAATGCTGCTCAGGTCGAGTCGCCTGGGAAAGTGGCTTGGGCCTTGGCTTTTGCTTTTTTCTCTCGCTCGCTCGCTCCTCCCCTCCTCCTACCTACTTCCAAACCTCGGCGAACTGCTGCAGAGCCTTACCTATGACGTCCTGGACGTGCTGGATGCGTACGCATCCCAAATCAGCTCCAAATCAGCTCCAAAATCCCTGCAAGTACAAAAAGCTATACGAGACTCGAATATGGCGTTAGAAGCACATATATGTATGAAAATAAGGAATTTGGATGCATATATGACATTGAATGAGATGAAATGATGCTATAGAAAGATGGAAAATATGGACACATCAGGTACCCGGGTCTCACCTGAATCTCCCTCTAGAAGAGTTCCCTGCTCCAGCTTAGGAATATGGGTCTCACCAAGCAAATGACCCACGTCCGAAGGCCCAGGCCGCTCCACGGCTTCAGTCGACCCATATGGCTCCGGGTCACTAAGGGGAAGTCTCTGCCTTTTCTTATTTCCCTCAACAGCAACCACCTCAAATTCGGTGGGGGGCTTCTCTTTTTTCTTCTGCTAAAGACGAGCTAGCTGAGTAGCCCCATTAGCAACAATGGATCATTCCTCAGAAGATCGAGCCGTTTCTTGTTTCGTAGAAGGCACTCGAGGAGATAACATGCTCTTCTAAGCCTCTTGATAGATGCCTCGACCCCTTCCCTTAGCATAGGATCCACCCGGTACTCCAGACCAACCATGCCTACAGAGGAAAAACATATTAAGGCAGAGAACGAAGATCGAACAGTTGATGGGCACGATTGAATTGAGCTTTCATCCATACGGTCCAACGCAGCACCAAGTTGGACCACAACCACTTCGTCTTCCATACATTCTCTGGCAAGCTCAATAATGCGTCAGCAGCTTCCTTCTCCACTCCATACAAAGGCTTGTCCTCGGCTAGACCTAAGTCAAGGATACTCCATTCTGTGCAAAAGCTCACCTCGCCTTGAAAGACCACAAACACGAACTCCTCTTTCCAATTGAAATATGAGGAAGAGAGGTCATCAAATAGCTTCCTACCTCGACGGGCCGTTACCATGTACCAGCCCAGAGTCTTGAAAGGATGAATTGAGAAGAATTAATTGAAAAATCCAAGCGACGGTTTAATTCTCTTCATCATGCACAGAGTAATGAAGCCCACCAATGCACCTATGGTGTTTGTGTAGGATCCTGTCAAAACAACGTTAGGATCGATAAATGAAGTTGAGACTTACGCTTGCGTATGCGGCACGGTAATCTCGGAACTTCGACATCGGATTCGCCACAACGGTCGATACTTCGTCACGGAGGATCGAAGTAGAGTTTCACCGCCTAAATCTCTAACTAGAAGAGGATTTTAATGGAAGGGAGAAGAAGAACATAAGGATGCCTTATGCAAACTTATGGCATGGAAAGTGTGATTGAATGCCTTACCCTTGGGTCCTATTTATAGGCTTTAGGGGTGGTTATTGTAGGAAATAACCAATTATAAGCTTATTAGCCTATATTAGCACATTCATTTATCTTCTTCTTTATCCACTTATCAAGTGCCATTTTGCACTTATAAAGTGGCTTTTTCCACTTATCGACTGGCTTTTTCCACTTATCGAGTGGTCCTTTTCACACGAGAAAAGGTTCCCTTCACGCACGCCTTCGTGCACGTGACATCTGAGGTCTGTATACCCTCATACATCCCCTCATGGGTGTATTTATGTCGTCCATATCCAACATTTCCCACTCACACTTGAGGGGATTGTAAGGAAACTTATTTTCCTCTAACTCTTCTGTTTGTCATACCGAGAAATAGGCCGTGTGGCCGTCATGCGCATAGAGTCCGCTGTTGTGCACTTGTTATAGATGCACAACACTCCTCGAGGTGCAAAGTTGAGTAGATCAACGCATGCTTTACCCTAGATTATTTCTTCACATTTCTTATACTTTATATTCAACAATTGAACCCCATCTGGATTGCAATTGGCAGGCCAGCTTTGAATCTTTAAAGTCCAAATATGAATGCGAAATAAATCTTCCTCTTCTTTCGATCCTTTCGATCTTGACTTGACTTGCTTTTCTAACATGCCCTGCCGGACCGAATTAACCATAGTCCATAAGTAACATGCTAAGATAGCAATCACCCGGTCAAATCTAAAGGAACCAATTAGATTCCATAAGGGTAATGAGTTAAGACCCATGTGGTCTTTGGGTCTCACATAATAGTAAACTTATTTACTATTCTAACCCAATGGTCAAAAATGCATACGTAGTATGAATACGTATTACAACATCGCTCCTTTCCCAGGGAGTGTATGTCTCAATGATGTTGTAAGGATGATGATCAGACACCACAATGTCTGACTTTGAGTCCCTTTTTCTACTCAAATAATCCTTTGGACTCACATCCCGCATTTAGACAGATAGGATTTCAAAATCCTCTTAGATCTTCAGTAAGCATCCATATGATGCAGATCTTTCATGCGACCATTTTGTTTAAGTCATGACTCTAAATCATCCGTATGATGATTTTGACTTCAAACAGGTCTCATCTCTATTCTATCCGTCTGATAGAATAAGGCGGTTGCTCATGTGAGAGAGCCAACCTCAATCTGTCCGACATACTAGAAAGTATAGCTGAGATTTCAAAAAATGTACACAAACATTTCTCAAGAAATTCATATGCAATGTTTGAAAAAAAGAACTTATTCTTTTATTAAATTTGATCATTTACAGACATGGGAATTTATATTGGTACAACTCATCTCTTATGCAATCCTTGAGATGATAAGTGTTTGTAAAACACATCTCTGGGGATCGCTTTCATAAGCGGATCCTCTATCATCTCATGCGTAGATATGTACCTTATGCTACCTTCTTGGTTTTATCATAGTCTTTTGCAAATTCGTACGGATATCAATGTGTTTGATCTTACAAGACACATTATCCTCTTAACCTCTTTCTAGTGTACTTGCACTGGATTGGATTGGTAACGGCTTACCATTTCCAACGGCAAAACAGATGTCTGGTCTCGTACACACCATAGCATACATAAGACTATCAACTGCACTGGAATATGGAAATTTTTCCATAATTTCCTTATCCTTTTGTTTCTTTGGACACGATTCCAGATATAAATTATCGCATATGCTTATATGAATATCAATGGACTTGCAGTCCTGCATATCAAAGCGTTCTAGAACCTTCTTTATATAAGTCTCCTGAGAGATAAAGAAGTTTCTTCGAACGATTCCTTGAAATCTTAACTCCAAGGATATATGCGGCTTCTCCCATGTCTTTCATCTCAAAAATTGATGAAAGCCAAGCCTTGATATCCATCACAAAGCCCTTGTCATTTCTGGCTATTAAAATGTCATCTACATATAGAGACATAATAACGTACTTGCTCTTAATCCTCTTGATATATACGCAGTTATCTTCATCAAGCATGGAAAAACCATTTGATAAGACAACTTCTTGAAATCGTATATACCATTGCCTCGAGGATTGTTTAAGACCATATATGGATTTATGAAGTTTACAAACCTTATGTTCGTTTCCTTCTTTTACAAACCCTGTTGGTTGTTCCATATAGATCTCCTCGTCCAATTCTCCATTGAGAAAGGAAGTCTTTACATCCATCTGATGTAATTCGAGGTCTAAGAAAGCTACCATTGCCAGAATTAGGCGAATCGAGGTAAAACGCACAACAAGAGAGAAGGTCTCTTCGTAGTATATCCCTTCTTGTTGTGTAAAACCTTTCGCGACAAGGCGAGCTTTATATCTGTCAATAGAGCCATCAGCCTTATGCTTGATCTTGAGAACCCATTTGTTCCCAATAGCTCTACGTCCTCTGGGTAAGTTAACTAAGTCCCAGACTTGGTTACCTTTCATGGATTCTAACTCCTCTTGCATCGCTTCCATCCATTTTTCTTTAGCAGGGCAAGATACGGCCAGTTTGAAAGTAGCAGGCTCGTCATCTTCTTGTAGTAAAGTCATAAAGGTTTGCGGAAATTCATCCTCAAATCATAGATGAGCCAACCTTGTACGACTACTACGTCGTATTTGAGATTCTTCAAGTCCTTGTTGACTCGAATTTAGATCAATTCTAATATCACTCCCACTTGGAACATTATTCCCGTATGGAATAGGATAATCGTCATTCGTATAATCTATTGGTGAAGGTTGAAACGTATTTTCGTTTTCACCAAGAATTCTCCCACTCGAATGAGGTAATCCTTCTTGATCATAAATCTCAAATAGAGATAAGTCCTGACTTATCTCGCCATGTCTTGGAAACTCGTTTTCCAAGAAAGTGACATCCCTCGGCCAAACTCAATTAGCCCACCATTGTCTTCCTGACTAACAAAAAACTTAACCTTTGGAGTTTTCTGCGTATCGTATAAATATACATTTCCTTCCCCTTGGCTCACGTTTGCCATACTTATGGGAGGAAATATGTGCGTAGGATGCACAACCCAAAGGTTTCAAAATATTTAAGTCAGGAGACCTTTGGTTCCACTACTCATAAGGAGTGGAGCTAACTGATTTCGAGGGTACGCGGTTTAAAATGAAAGCGGCCGTCAATAATGCATCACCCCAAAAGGTGATTGGCAAGTTAGCTTGCGCCATCATTGAACGGACCATTTCCATTAAAGTCTTATTTCTCCTTTCTGCAACACCGTTTTGTTGAGGAGTATAAGGCATAGTTACCTGATGTACTATGCCTTTTTCATCACAAAGTTCCTTAAAACTTGTTGATTGATATTCACCACCCCTATCGGTTCGCAAGACCTTAATCTTACGATCTAATTGATTCTCCACTAAACTCATATAGTTTTTAAAGCAAGCCAATGCTTCACTTTTGTGGCTTATCAAATAGATATGTCCGAATTGGGTGAAATCATCAATAAAAGTGATGAAATAGGACTTCCCGCGTCTTGTCTTGACATTCATCGGACCACATATGTCCGAATGGATAAGCTGTAATGGAACCTCGGCCTTTGTGCCGGTTCCAAACGGCTAGCGACAAGATTTCCCCACTAGGCAATGTTCGCAGGTCGAGATTTCAACCTTTGAAACATTGGATAGAAGGCCACGTTTGGCAAGTCTATCCATACGCGTTGGTCCAATATGACCAAGCCTTGCGTGCCAACAAATCACATCAGACTCATAAGTCTTAAAATTTGTAATAAGGAAATTTTCATTACACGAGGAATCATACATTGTACTCATTACAATAAATCCTTTAAATACAAACCCAGTACCAATAAAGGAATTATTACAAAACAAGTCCACAGTACAATTTTGAAAGAACCAGCTATAACCAAGATCCATCAACACGACCACAGATATAATATTCCTTCGAATATCTGGAGCGAAGAGGACATCATGAAGTAGGAGAGTGCGGCTGTTGTCCATGACTAGCTTGCAAGTCTGATCACTCCACATTTTACACCTTTTTTCCGCATGTTTGCATACCATTTAGATCGCTCAAATCACGTTTTTCACGATATATCGACAATATTGCGATACTTTTCACGATTTGTTGTTTTTGTCGTATTTCAGGAGATTTGGAGCGATTTGGAGTGATTCCGAGATACACCTACTCCGGAGTGTCACCGAAGACTTCCCTGAGGGGTATTTTCAGATTGGAGAGGAGCGGAAGAAGAAAGAACGTCGTAGGAGCGACGAGGAGGCAAAAACACTCAGAATGGGCATTTTCAATGTCTCACTCGGCCGAGTGAAGGAGTCACTCGGCCGACCAGCGAGACCCCGCTCGGCCGGCCAGATCGGACATGCTCCAAGTGTGCACTCGGTCGAGCATCAGAAGCCGCCTCGGTCGAGTGACGTATCCCGTCCGCCCGAGTGGCACTCAGACGACGCCCCTCAAAAAGAGCCAACTTACTGTTTTTCGTCAGTCTGAGCATCAGAAGACCCACTCGGCCGAGTGGCAATTGCCGACCGCCCGAGTGAAGATAAGCCCATCGGCTGAGTGACGACAACTCACTCGGCCGAGTGACGCCCGAAGTGAAGACCCCAAGACCCTGGACTTACTGTAAATTCTCAGGGTCTCTCACTCGGCCGAGCGACTTTTGTCACTCGGCCGAGTGAGCAGCGCTGCCTGTAGCGGAAATCATGATTTTGGAGCTACGCAGGGGCAGTTTGGTCACGAATTTTTGGGCAGTTTTGGGGGGGTATTTAACCCCAGATTTTAACCTAGTTTAGGGAGCTTTTTCCTTGCTTTTGGCAGCCCTTTTAGATTAGACTTGTTAGAGTTTAATTTTTGTGATTGGAGAGGAGAGAAAAGGGTTATTTTGTTGGATTCTTGGAGAACTATATTGGTTTGTCTCCCTCTTCATTAAAAATCCTATTTTTATTGTTATTTTGAATATTGCCATGAATTCTATTGCTATTTCAATTGATTATTCTTCCATTTGTGATATGATTTGTGAGTTGTCTTTACGTCTCAGGGCGTGGGGATGAACCCTACGAGCCCAATTTCTGATTTTTTATGATTTGGTAGAACTATTGCTAGAATTGCTATTAGGGTTAGTTTGGGATCGATATATTACGGATGGCTAGGAGTTCATATCGATTGGGATTTGCAAGAGATTGGATCCCAATTCGATAGGAAACCCTAGAAATCCGAATTGGATTGAAATTGAGTTTCCGTAGTATAGGTTTGCAAGAGATTGGACCGATACTAGGGTTCTCGGTTGCAATTCCATACCGATACCCGTTTGCAAGAGAATGGACTGGTAGGAACTATCCCAACCTAGGTCGTACCCCGAGTTTGCACGAGAGTGGGCTCGGGATGCGATTGAACAATGATGTTGATCCTAATGCTAGCTTGCCCAGGCTAGGGTTTGCAAGAGATTGGACCCGAACCTAGGTTCGCTATAGACCGGCAATAGCGCGAGAGCGTGAGCCAGGTTTTACATTCAGTTGCAACTAGTTCACCTGAAATTCTACCCTAGAAATCGTGATACTAATGAATCACATTGACGAGATACGGTGAGTAGCGAGGATTCCCTATTCCCTAGGCGTCTTTATTTGATTTTATATCTCTTTACATTATTTGACGATTGTGACAACATCGCCGAAAGGCAAATTCCTACTCTTCTGTCCCTATAGCCAGGTTGTTCGGAGAAGGCACTGTCATACGTCCTCCCTGTGTTCGATACCCGCTCGTCGCTACACCGTGCGCTTGCGGTAAAACTACACGGTCGCTCTTTAGGTTGTACGCCCGGGCGCGATCAAGTTTTTGGCGCCGTTGCCGGGGAGGAGATTGTGTTTGATCCTACCACCATAGCTATTTCTTTATTTTTGTTTTATTTCTTTATTTTTATCTAACCCTTCCATTGTGCTAATCACTTATTTGAAACTTTGTTTTCCCGTGCATGTACATGAGATCCACAGCGGACCCCATCGATATATTGTTTGATCCTGAGATCGAGCATACATTGCGGAGAATCAGAGCGGAGAGGAGACCCGATACGGAAGGGAGGTTTATGAATGTCCGGGAGACGCCTGAAGAGTTAGCGGCAAGAATGGCGAGGATTATTTCCATTCGAGATAGGCTCCGGCCTAAGACTTCCTTCACGACCTCGTCCATAGCCGTGCCGGAGTTGGAGGCCGACAAGAATTTTGAGTTGAAGACCGGGCTTGTGGTTCTGATGCAGCAGGATCCATTTCATAGGAACGCTCATGAAAATCCCCACTACCACATCCAGCTCTTCCTATCAAAGTGCGCCACCTTCCAGATGACG
Organism: Scilla litardierei; assembly: GCA_030789695.1. Classification (NCBI taxonomy): domain Eukaryota; kingdom Viridiplantae; phylum Streptophyta; class Magnoliopsida; order Asparagales; family Asparagaceae; genus Scilla; species Scilla litardierei. Next base: position 77,332,238 of record CM061140.1, read on the forward strand.
GGCGTTACCCTAGATGCCATCAGACTGCGCCTCTTCCCCTTCACATTAAAGGATAAAGCTCTTTATTGGTTGAGGACGCAAGCTGAAGGAGTCTTTACCACATGGGATAAGTTGGCGAGCGCGTTTATCGACAAGTTCTATCCGCCCTCCAAGACGGTAAAGATTAGGAGTGCTCTCATGTCCTTCAAGCAATGACCTCAAGAGACACTCTACGAGGCTTGGGATCGCTTCAAAGACCTGTAGCATCAGTGCCCCCACCATAGCATTGAAGATTGGGAGCTAGTCCATAGCTTATACAATGGTCTCCAACCGGGGACCAAGCAGATTATTGATGCCGCGGCAAATTGGGCCATCCTATCGAAGACTCCCGACGAAGCTACGGCCTTAATTGAGGAGATGGCCTCGAACAATCAACAATGAGGCGACGAGCGAGGACACTCTTCGTCCTCCTTGAAGCCATCTAGCATCTATGAGGCCAAGGCCGTAGCGGAGCTGACCAACAAGTTCGATTCTCTCCACAAGGTAGTGGAGAGACTGGAGAAGTATATTACGGAGCCCCAAGGAACCCCTTCCACATCCGCACCAACAAATCAAATGTGTGATTGGCAAGACCAAACCCAAGCTATGTATTTGGGAGGAGAACAAGGAGAGGGATCTTTGGAGCAAGTTCAATACGTCGCGGGGAACCAAGGATATTGGGCCAATCCGGCCACTAGAAACATCCCGGTTTCTCCTATGCCAACAATGAAGGAGCATTGAACCCCCCGCAATAACTACCTCATCAATCTCGACAACAACAACAACAACATTATCCACCGAGGGGGCCTCTGCAACAAAATTTCCCACCAAAGCAACAAGGTGGACCCTATAGGCCACCCGGATACAATCAAGGGTGGAGAAATCCAAACCCTCCACAAGCTCAACAGCGTTCTGACTTTGCAGCTAGAGTGGGGGAGTTCATGGCCGAGCAGAAGAAGACTAACGCTTCCTTGAAGGCGAGCCAAGATTCCCTTGCAACCGTTGTAGGCCAAATCTCGGAGCAACTTGCGTTGCTAAATCGAAATAGTCAACAGTTGCCGGCTCAACCCGAGCAAAATCCACGGGGCACCACCGGGCATATCAACGCCGTGGTTGTAGCTACTACGAGAGGCGAGAAGGACACCACCCCTGTCATGATTCCTACCGAGGAGCCCGTGGTGAAGAGAGTAGAGCCAAGTGAGCCGGTCATTGAAGTTGAGAGGGAGAAAGAGCCGCAAGGGAAAGAAAAGTCCAGGGCGGAGCAATTTATTGAAGAGAGGCGTTTTATTCCACCGATCCCATTCCCTCAGAGGCTTGCTAGAGCAAAGATGGAGAAGCGACTACCAAGTTTCTCGAGTATTTGAGAGGGGTAAGCCTCAATATCCCCTTCCTCGACGCTATCGTGGAAATCCCGACATACGCCAAGTTCCTAAAAGATTTGATTACGGGAAGAAAAAGAAAGGAGAAAATCATGCTCGCTGAGGAGGGGTCTTGGTTCACCAAGAGAGAGAAGGAGCCCGCCAAATTCAAAGACCCGGGGAGTTTCCGAATTCCTTGCACCTTAGGCGGCGTCCCTCTACAAAAGGCGTTAGTGGACTTAGGGGCTAGTGTTAGCCTCATGCCTCTCTCTATGTTCCGAAGACTAAACACCGGCACAGAATTGAAACCTACTGACATGCGGATACAACTAGCAGTTGGTCGGATCACAAGGCCGGTAGGGATCGCAGAGGACATCCCGTTACAAGTCCCGGGGGCATATGTTTGCCATGCGACTTCGTGATCATGGATGTCAAGGAGGAGGGAGATACGTCGCTAATACTTGGGCGCCCGTTCCTCGCCACCGCCGGTGTCATTGTGGACGTACGAGAAGGGACGCTAACATTGAACGTCAGCAACATCGAGGTGGAGCTTCATATACCCAAGGCAATGAAACACATGCCTTATTATGAGGAGCTGGACTATATGGACCTCCTTGACGAGGTCATTGAGGAGGCGATCCCCCTTTCCATCGGCGCTCTATCCAAGGATGACTTTGAGGAAGGGCCGGACTTGGGCCAAGAAGAAAAGATGGAGCATTCCCCTGACCTCTCCATAGAAATTGATGAAGGCGACGCTGATGTCGCGAGAATAAGAGAGCTCTGCAAGCTCTCGAAGATGAAGACTCCAAAGAAAGCCCCACCGATACGAAAATCGGTGTCACCGGTGAAGCCGAGGCCCGGAGCAAGCACTAGCTTGGGGGAGCCACCCCCCAACACTACCCGAGGCGAAGGAGCACTGAGGAAGAACACACCGCCCCAACATCCAAATTTAAGCGTTCTTCCCAATAAATTCGACGGGTGCATCTCATATGCACCCAATATCCCGCATTAAATTGAAAATCAAAGGGGGTCGAGCTCAAGACCTTAAACGAGCGCTTGTCGGGAGGCAACCCGACGGTTCTCGCTTTATTTTTACTTTTCCCTTTATTTTTGTTTTTGAAATTATTAGTTTTTTGAGTTGTTCGCCTAAAAATTTCGTGATAACGGGTCCTATTTTTATTTGACAGGATAGGAGAACGGGGTACCTATCATTAGGAGGACAAACAAGCAACGAGGAGCGCTCCAGGAATGCGCTCGATGCTTAGGAGGAGGATGAAATCGACTGGAGGAAGAAAAACAGAGTTTAGAGCCCAAACGAAGCCAAACAGCAGAAAACAGGACTCACTCGGCCGAGTATACTAGTCACTCGGCCGAGCACATAAGCTCGTCCGCCCGAGCGGCACACGAACGAGGGAAGTCTGATGTACCCAACTCTCTGTTTCTTTTCTTGATTTCAGTGTAATTGCCACTCGGCCGAGTATAAATCTTCACTCGGCCGAGTGAAACTGATACGCTCCTAGGGCGAGTATTGCCTAGTAGCTTGAGCCACTCGGCCGAATGGACTTTTTCCACTCGACCGAGGGTGGCAAGGCCACTCGGCCGAGTCGTAAGCGGGGAGGAATTTTCAAAAATATTTCCGTTACTATCACTCGGCCGAGTGATACTTCCACTCGGCCGAGTTGTAACCTTTTCTTTATAAGAGGCACGAGCTCGGCGCGGAATTCGATGCGACACAACTTCTCGTTCGCCCAAACCCGCGCCCCCTCTTCTCTCCCGAACGCTTCCACTCACCCGATCTGAGTCTCCCCGCCACCGCACTCGGCCACCCACCTCCGACCGACGCCGCCGCTCCTCCGCCTGAGTCGCCGCCGGCGATCCCACCGCTGGCCGAGCTCCGGTAACGCGATTTTGCCCTATTTTCTCCTATTTTGTGTATTTTTCAACGATCCGTGTGTTTAACGAACCCCTAGACCAAATTAAATTCGATTTCTATCTATTATACCCCTAACCCCCCATACGTTTTGAATATTACTCGCTGATATCTTCGTTTGATGCGCAGGTTATATTGGGGAGCTTAGGGGAGCCCAGGGGAGCTTCCGGGGAGGGATTTTGGCTTCGTGGAGGCGTCGTCTTCGCACGCATCCACTTCTTTGCTCTCACGGCGTGTCACGGTACACTCGTTCCATTTATTTTTGCACGCCGTATTTTTACTACTTTTGGTGAGCACCTGGGGCCCACATGCCACCCCGGACACGGCCACGCACCAGGAGAGCTTCCGCCAAGCGGAAGCGGTCGGATGAACCCGGCCCCTCCCACGAGGTGGAGGACTCTCCTCCGCCTACACCACCACACCCCGCACACCCCGCACAGCCTGCAGACCCCGCACACCCCGCACAGCCTGCAGAGCCCGTTCACCCCGCTCAGCCACTCCCTGCCGACCCACTGCCACCACCGGCTCCACTTGTCGGGCCGCTGGGGATTACGTTCCGGGACGACGCACACCGCGTCGTTTTCGAGCGCATTTCCCAGCGCTCGATTGTACCCTCCAGGTTCGTACACCTTGCAAACCTAGGACGCCTGGGGTACTTGAGGGGATGCTCACGTTGTATGACAACGTGGGTTGGCGAGATTTTTTCCAAGTGTCGGCGGACACCTTCGTCCGTTCGACACTTGAGGTTCTGAGTTCTATAGCCCGGACCGACGAGGGATGCTCGTTTAGGTTTATGGACCGAGAGTGCCAGGTCACTCTCGGTATGATGAGAGCATTCCTTTCGTGGCCCGATGTCCCCGGGGCTGACCGTGGTTATGCCCCCACTCACATTCCCCCACCTTCCTTCAATTCCCACGCTTTCTGGGCCTGAATCACGGGTTTACCAGCTGCCTTTGACCCTAGTAGGGCCAAGCCCTCGGCCATCGTCCACCCCTGCCTCCGCATAACTCAGCGCCTTATGGCAACTACCTTTTTGGCGAGGTATGAGCCTGGGACGATGTCCACGCCTGAGCTTTATATGCTCTATGCGATGACGCGCCCCAGAGCTCTAGCTAGGGAGAGTGACGAGTTGGTCCCCGTCGTCGTGATTGATATCGCGAGCTGGTTTATGGACCGCATCATCGTATCGGTGAGCGCTCGCTCACCGATATGTTGCGGCGGTCTGATCACCCTGCTCGCCCTGATGACCGGCGAGGACCTTCCGGCTGACCTGCGACGAGCCCCGGGCCCCACTTCACTGTCCATAGACGTCATGGCCCGGATGAAGATGCTACGTCTGCACGGTCAGTGGCACTGGGTTTGGTTGCACGGTCCCTACGGTGCTGATTACATGATCCTTCAGAGCCCAGCTCGGACACAGATAGCACCAGAACAGGTGGACTGGCTTCTGGCGATGGATCTCCTGATCCCCGCCGCCTATGTTCTTGAGGCCAAAGAGGCTGAGCAGGACCACGCTGCACCCGCTGCACCCGCTGACCCCGTGGCCCCTCAGCAGCCTGATATTTCTGCTGCTCCCGACACCTCTGTCCACACTTCTGCCGATGTCGGGAGTACACTCGCTGAGACCACCTCCACTACCTCCACGCCCACCACCACTCCCACCACAGCTGGCCCTCTGTCCGTTGAGCCCATTTACTCCGCCCTACCCGAGCGCCCACCTACTATTGTTGAGAGCGGAGAGACCTCTTTCGTCACCATCATGGAGATCGTGGTTGTCACCTCTGTATCCACCGCAGCCGTACTTTCTGAGAGTGTCGTGACGTCTGTTCCCATGTCTGTGTCACTGACCTCTCTTACCGCCTCGTCGCCACTTTTATACTCCACTTCCGATGCTGCTGCTTCCACCTCACACTAGCCTGAGCCCCAGCCTCGCACTGAGGCTAGGCCCACACTTGCGAGCACAACACCCTTCCTCCACATGCCTGCTGAGCCCATCCACTACACCACCTGAGTTCGCCAGCCCCGTCCCGCACAGCACAGACTCGTGCGTCCCTCTGCACCACCTCCCCTCGACACTGTACTTCAGAGCATTCGTGCTCTTGAGGGGGCGGTGAGTGGCCTTAGAGGTGACCTCAGGACCATGTCCGCCACCGTCACAGCTATGGTCAACCGCTTCGACCTACTTCCGGGCATTCACTATTGCCTCACCCAGATTCTCGATCGGCTTCCTCGTGCACCCACACCCACCCAGCAGGTACCCACCCCCACTCCTACACACACCCAGCCTGCTTCCACACCCGCACCCACACCCACCCAGCAGACTGTTCCCCAGCCACCACCTCCTCCTCCTCCGCCTCAGGACGGAGACGACGCAGCCCCACCCTCTTAGGCACCCTTGATGCCATTGATCTTTTTTTTGACGTCATGCTGCCCGTCTCTGCTTGGTCCTGATGATTTTTACCCCCCCCCCCCTCCCCTCTCTGTTTTGGGTCCACATTTTGATCATATCTTTCTATATCATTTTTGGGAGAAAGGGAGAGATTTTTGGTATCACACTCTTATATCTGATTCACTCCTATATCTGCATGCATCATGTCTGCATCATATTTTTCATTTCGTTATTTTTTATTTCTTTTTCTTCATGCATGCATCCTCATCTACCCCTCACATTACACGTCACTCGGTGTGCCACACTTCGCACATTGAGGACACTGTGCACTTTAGCTTGGGGGAGTGAGTCTCACGCTTTTCCATTTACCACCTTTATTTTTAGTTTTTTCACGCCATTTTCCGCATTTGCACTCATTTTCACCACTTTTTCTTTTTTTACCATGCATCACGTTTTTCTTATTTTCTTCGTGTGCCGCATTGTAAATAGTTTTATTTTTCCCTCTTTATCATTATTTCTTTTCATCTCATGCTAGAGATGATTTTTCTGTGATGATGATGACGTGGAGTTAGCTTTCTCTATATGCATGCTATATTTGTCGTGTCTTAGCTTTTATTTCTGATATCATATGCTGTGATCTACCTTGCATTTAGAGATAGTAACCCACACTTTCTCCATATGAAAATAGATGAAATTTTATTATTAGCTGAGTCTGAATATTCATATGTATGTTATCGCAGAAAATACACCAAGATTCACGCATTGAATGCTTATATCTGGAGTACCGTTTCCTTTTCCTATATCACTTCTATTTGCATGACTTGAACACTTCACTTCAGGATGATTGAATGATGTTAGCTATGATAAATCTGGATTAGTTAGCTTTTTTGTGATCGAAACCGAGTAGATTAGATTACCCTGCTGAAGTTGTCGTGCACGTCTTATAGAGTGAACTGAGAGACATATTCATTTCTTTCTCCACATATCTTGAACATTAATTCTCTATTTTAAAATCATTGGTGAATCTCCCCTTAGCGATTCTAGTATTTGGCATTTCCCCCGACATTAAATTCCTAGCTCCAAACTTCCCAAAACCAAAAAGGAAAAAGAAAAATTCTTGTATATCCTTCTTTCTCTTTGATTTGGGATCATTGTGTATATATGCTATTGAAAAAAAAATAGAAAAAAGAAAAGAAAAAAGAAAAGAAAAGAGAAAAGAATCTCAATAAACGATCCCATCTCATACGCTTTCTCTCTTTCTTCCCCCTCTTTTTGTTTCTATTTTTATTACTTTTGGAGCTTCATAAAAATGGGGATGTAAATATTTTTTTTATGCCACCACGCCTATAGATGAGCTTGGGGGAGGGAATCTAATGATGTGTGAGAGAGTGACTACTTGACGGTGCACGACAACCTAGGCTAAGTAATATTCTATACTCGGTGAGATTGTTTTAGCTTCACGAAATCCAGAAATCTACGCCTAGCATTCATCTCATGAAATCCACGATTTTCTATTCCTTTCTATTCTATTGCGTGATATTCTTATACTCCTCATAGAAAGCATTCAATTGAAAAGTGTGTGATCTGTGATATTGTATACCGCTTTAGATGATTCAGACAATGTTAATTTTAGAATTATTCCGTTTTTCATGCTATATCAATATTCTTGGGTTTTCTATCTCTATTTGCACCATTATACTATGAAATCGAAATAAAAGTCTTTGACATGTGTTTTACATTCGGTGCACGCTATATGAGTAAGCAAAACCCACGTCCTGAGAAAAATGATTTAGCAGCTTCCCTCTTTGCTTTCTTCTTTCTTCTTCTTTTTTCGTTTTCCGTTTTTTCCATCGTTTTCATTTTCTAAATTCACCGGGTTCGCCTTTTACTTATCTTCCTCGAGGACGAGTAAGAGGTAAGCTTGGGAGATTTTGATCACTCCACATTTTACACCTTTTTCCCGCATGTTTGCATGCCATTTAGATCGCTCAAATCACGTTTTTCACGATATATCGACAATATTGCGATAATTTTCACGATTTGTTGTTTTTGTCGTATTTCAGGAGATTTGGAGCGATTTGGAGTGATTCTGAGATACACCTACTCCGGAGTGTCACCGAAGACTTCCCTGAGGGGTATTTTCAGATTGGAGAGGAGCGGAAGAAGAAAGAACGTCGTAGGAGCGACGAGGAGGTAAAAACACTCAGAATGGGCATTTTCAGTGTCTCACTCGGCCGAGTGAAGGAGTCACTTGGCCGACCAGCGAGACCCCGCTCGGCCAGCCAGATCGGACACGCTCCAAGTGTGCACTCGACCGAGCATCAGAAGCCGCCTCGGACGAGTGACGTATCCCGTCCGCCCGAGTGGCACTCAGACGACGCCCCTCAAAAAGAGCCAACTTACTGTTTTTCGTCAGTCTGAGCATCAGAAGACCCACTCGGCCGAGTGGCAATTGTCGACCGCCCGAGTGAAGATAAGCCCATCGGCCGAGTGACGACAACTCACTCGGCCGAGTGACGCCCGAAGTGAAGACCCCAAGACCCCAGACTTACTGTAAATTCTCAGGGTCTCTCACTCGGCTGAGCGACTTTTGTCACTCGGCCGAGTGAGCAGCGCTGCCTGTAGCGGAAATCACGATTTTGGAGCTACGCAGGGGCAGTTTGGTCACGAATTTTTGGGCAGTTTTGGGGGGTATTTAACCCCAGATTTTAACCTAGTTTAGGGAGCTTTTTCCTTGCTTTTGGCAGCCTTTTTAGATTAGACTTTTTAGATTTTAATTTTTGTGATTGGAGAGGAGACAAAAGGGTTATTTTGTTGGATTCTTGGAGAACTATATTGGTTTGTCTCCCTCTTCATTAAAAATCCTATTTTTATTGTTATTTTGAATATTGCCATGAATTCTATTGCTATTTCAATTGATTATTCTTCCATTTGTGATATGATTTGTGAGTAGTCTTTACGTCTCAGGGCGTGGGGATGAACCCTACGAGCCCAATTTCCGATTTTTGATGATTTGGTAGAACTATTGCTAGAATTGCTATTAGGGTTAGTTTGGGATCGATTACGGATGGCTAGGAGTTCATATCGATTGGGATTTGCAAGAGATTGGATCCCAATTCGATAGGAAACCCTAGAAATCCGAATTGGATTGAAATTGAGTTTCCGTAGTATCGGTTTGCAAGAGATTGGACCGATACTAGGGTTCTCGGTTGCAATTCCATACCGATACCCATTTGCAAGAGATTGGACGGGTAGGAACTATCCCAACCTAGGTCGTACCCCGAGTTTGCACGAGAGTGGGCTCGGGATGCGATTGAACAATGATGTTGATCCTAATGCTAGCTTGCCCAGGCTAGGGTTTGCAAGAGATTGGACCCGAACCTAGGTTCGCTATAGACCGGTAATAGCGCGAGAGCGTGAGCCAGGTTTTACATTCAGTTGCAACTAGTTCACCTGAAATTCTACCCCAGCAATCGTGATACCAATGAATCACATTGACGAGATACGGTGAGTAGCGGGGATTCCCTATTCCCTTGGCGTCTTTATTTGATTTTATATCTCTTTACATTATTTGACGATTATGACAACATCGCCGAAAGGCAAATTCCTACTCTTCTGTCCCTATAGCCCGGTTGTTCGGATAAGGCACTGTCATACGACCTCCCTGTGTTCGATACCCGCTCGCCGCTACACCGTGCGCTTGCGGTAAAACTACACGGTCGCTCTTTAGGTTGTACGCCCGGGCGCGATCAAAGTCCCAACGCCTTTCACTTCAACACGTGTGTTGTTTCCTACATAGATCCACTTCGTTCCTTGGGGTATCCGGTGATACTCCACGAAGGACCGTCTGTCCCTTGCTATGTGGTCGGTGGCACCTGAATCAATTATCCAAAATGGATTAGATTCCACAAGAAATATTGAACTAGAAACACATATGTAAATAGTATTACAAGTTACCTCGTCACTTCCACTCGTACACGAACGAGCATAGTGACCGAACTTGTTGCACTTGAATCACTTGATCCTCTTCAAGTCTTTCTTCTTGTGCCATTTCTTGTGCCCACTCTTATGTTTGGGTTTCTTGGTAGACTCAGGTTGCTTATTACGTTCATTAGTAGAATTCGAACGATCTTTCTGTTTCTTTCCCCCGTGTGAGGAACTAGCAACCATGTGCACTTCTGCACTAGGCTTGGCAGCCGCAAGCTGCTCTTCCTCTAATTCGAGGTGCTTAGAAACATCGCTGAAGGTCTTGATGCTCTCATTGTGAGTGAGATGCATCTTCATTTGGTCCCACCCATTTGGTAGGAAACGTATGACTGCTTGGATTTGTTGCTCATCAGTGAGCACATGACATGCGTCCTTTAACTCTGAGATTTGATTTGCCATGTGTCGTAGATGTTTCCCCATGGAATGATCTGGACGTTTCTTGTATGAATCAAATCTTATAGTTAAGGCGTGAAGTTTTGACACCGATGTGCCACCAAACTTCTCCTCTAGCTTGGACCATAGGTCCATGGCTAGGTCATGTTCTCGGAAGATGCGCATTATGTCATCAGCCATACTGCTCAATAACGTAATGCGCGCTATCTTATTCTTCCGAGGCCAAGCATCAAAAGCTTCCTTGTCTCGTCTGTGTTGGGCCGTAGTGCCCAACTCGGGTTCAATCATAAAGTTCTTTAGAGTTTTGAGCACTTCTTGCTCCTCCAGAACGTATTGTATCTTAATGGACCAAAGTTTGTAATTATCGCTGTTGAGTTTTTCACCTCTGTTTAACTCAGCGACGATATTCTTTGAAGCGGAAGACATTTTACTTTTAAAATGCTGCAAAAAGACACAAAACCGAAGGTTTGATCAAAAACATTGCATTGAAAAATTATTAAAATATAATTCCCATTTGAAGTGATAATAGAATATCCCATTTGGATAGTTCTAATTTCAACTCCCACTTGGAACGACAGTTATAATTTGATAAGTTACTTTCGAAAAATACTGAAGATGTTACCCTAGAATCGGAAAGGTCACTACGTTTCCAATCACCATCTAGAGTAACTTTCAGTATTTCCCCATCACTTTATCAAATAAAAGTACTCTTATAGTACTTTGCAGCGGAAAAGCGTTTTTGAAAACGTATTTTTCAAAACAATAGAAAACGTATTTTTCAAAAAATGTATATTTCAACTTAGTACCCTTATGATACTAGTGAAATATCTGGCACTTCATGCCATTTGCCGGGATGAGTCGTAGTCGTGCCAAGGTCGGATCCCCCTTTTGGGGATTTTTCTGCAAACTATCGTCGCCGGCTCCCGTATGGATCCAGGCGTTTCCCCCTTATTGGAGAATTTTGCCGCAGATGACTGCCGTCGGCCCCGTATGAGCTAGGCTAGTAGGTTGCCGGGGCCGAAACCATTGTCAAGGCCTCTGGCTAAATTGGTCGACCAATAACCCTGAATTGGTCGACCAATACTGACCAATCAGTTATTTGGCACCCCCTTGGCCAGGGCCTCTGCCCTGGCCGGGGCTGGCCAAGGGCCGGCCAAGAGCCTCTGCCCTGGCCGGCCAGGGGCCCTGGCCCCTCGGCCAGGGCCTCTGCCCTGGCCGAGGCCGGCCAGGGCCGGCCAGGGCCTGGCCCTGGCCACTGCCAGGGCCGGCCAGGCCGGCCCCTGGCCTTGGCCGAGGCCGGCCAGGGCCCCCTGGCCCTGGCCTGGTCTCGGCCAGGCCAGGCCATGGCCTATTGGCCTAGGCCGGCCATGGCCCTTTGGCCATGGCCGGTCTCCCCCCTTGTATGGGGTGGCCACACACCCCCCGCCGGAGGGGTGGCCGTGGTGGTTATTGGCAGTAGCCAACCTCCTCCGCATGGGAAGGGGGGTGTGTTGCCTTTATAGCACATTTGGCCATGGTGATCATGCACCAAAAGTCATCTTCTCCGATGTAGATAACTACCATCATCTTCCTCGATGAAGCACCCGTTCGTCGATGAAGCACCCGTTCGTCGATGAAGCACCCGTTCGTCGAGAAAGTAGTTATTTTCTAATGGCAGTGTGCCAAAAATGAAAAATAACACACTTTAAAGTTCGTAAACTACGCGCTCCACAAGAAGAGAGTTCACATTCCCTGTGAATGGAGACTCAGCATCCATGAAGAGGGCGAGCTTGACGATATGAATGGTCGGTTCTTCCCGTCATGGAGAGTTCCTACCATATCTGTAATGGTAGGAGACCCCAACGTGAAAAGAACAATCGCTGCGTTCTCTCCGTCACGAAGCGTTCCTACCATATCCGTAATGGTAGGATACCCATTCGTGAAAAAGACAACGCCTCGTTCATCGGTTCGACGTGGTGGTGGTTTTGACCGGGGCGAACCCGTATGGCTCTGATACCAATGTAGGATCCTGTCAAAACAACGTTAGGATCGATAAATGAAGTTGAGACTTATGCTTGCGTATGCGGCACGGTAATCTCGGAACTTCGCCCTCGGATTCGCCACAACGGTCGATACTTCGTCACGGAGGATCGAAGCAGAGTTTCACCGCCTAAATCTCTAACTAGAAGAGGATTTTAATGGAAGGGAGAAGAAGAACATAAGGATGCCTTATGCAAACTTATGGCATGGAAAGTGTGATTGAAGGCCTTACCCTTGGGTCCTATTTATAGGCTTTAGGGGTGGTTATTGTAGGAAATAACCAATTATAAGCTTATTAGCCTATATTAGCACATTCATTTATCTTCTTCTTTATCCACTTATCAAGTGCCATTTTGCACTTATAAAGTGGCTTTTTCCACTTATCGAGTGGCTTTTTCCACTTATCGAGTGGTCCTTTTCACACGAGAAAAGGTTCCCTTCACGCACGCCTTCATGCACGCGACATCTGAGGTCCGTATACCCTCATACATCCCCTCATGGGTGTATTTATGTCGTCCATATCCAACAGTTTGGCATCAGCCGGCAAAGAGAAAGGTCGTGGTGCTCAAAAAGTAGTGCATGAAAGGATGCATGGGGTATCGGAGGCTTCGTTGGAAGGCTTTGACATAAACCCCAAATTCCCTATCGCCAGGACGATGAATCCTTCATCCCTCCCCGGCGACCGGATCCGATAGCCGAGCTAGACATATTTTCTTAGAAGATCGGGGACCTGATCGCTCCAACTGTGGATCTTAGATTGGCGATCAAACCAGTCTCCATAGCACTCACTTTGTCCTTTTGCATGACACTAACCAAACTCCTTCCAGAAGCAGGGATGGATGATGAAGCCATTTTTCAAAAGGAGGAAATCTGAATCAAGAACGATGAAGACGATATCTTCAAATTTCCACTCTGGGAATGTCTTCTATCAACTAAATGACATCAGCATGATGAGACATGTGTCAAAGATCCATGGCTCTAAGCATTATGGATTTCAAACCGATGAATCATCTAAATCAGTAAAGTGGTCGTTTTGGTGCCTAAAACTTGAGTATTAATTCCTCGACTGACGTGCCCCATTAATTTGATGTAACATTGCTTAGCCCCAACAGGCAGACTCTCTGAGGTCATGCGACATGGGCCATTTTTGAATCATCGGGCCGTCACTCGAGATGACTCATCCGATGAGTGACTACGGCCTGTAGAGCCCACGATAGAAGCCTGACACTAACTCGGTCAAGGCCCCCAGCCAGTTGCCCATTGAACTCCAACCAATTGAATATGGGATTGAAGGCAAGCTCATAAATAGTGGGAACGTGGGCTACGGTTACCCCAATTAAAGGGAGGATATCATGGCAGTATAATTGGTGACCATTATCCCTCCAACTTCACTAAAAGGACCCAGGAGGTCTATAAATAGAGGAGGTTCCAACTCCCAATGTACGAGATCTAATATCTAGACTCTACATTTTCATCTTACATTTCATCCACAAAAGAGCTTGAGGCGTTAGATCTGAGACAAACCTCTGTGGGTCGACCTCAGGTGCTCCAAGCTACATCCCTCTCTTAAGTTTCATTCTTACTTAAGCATCGTAGGGGATTTGGGTCGGGACCCAGATCCGACCCCCTTGACGCTTCATTGTGGTACAGATTACCGAGTCTCGATCTTCCGTGAGGGTCGCTCCTGAGCTTCTCTGCCTCGACCGATCAACATACGAACCGCTCGAGGGTTGATCGAGCATCGCAAATCAAGTACCATTCATCAACGACCTTGGCCCTTCTAACCTAGGGTCCCACTCAACCGGCTGACGAGGCTCCGACTCAGCAGGAAGGGGTCTACGTCAGCACATCAATTGTTTTGGTCATTTTTGGCCTTAACATATACATATTCAAAATGAGATATGAAGATGATCAAATGAGCTCAAAATAACTTATAACATATGAAAATGAGCTCCTAAATTTTTGATTCACACATAATCCCTAATTCTCCATGCAACCTCATAAATGAATCTATTTAGAGTCTTTATGAAGATGTAGGCAATTTGTTTTTGGTTTTCAATGTACTCTAAGATGATGTCCTTCTTAGCTACATGATAATTAATAAAATGGTGTCTCACATCTATGTGTTTGGTACAGGAGTGATGTATCGAATTTTTGGAGAGACATATTGCACTTTGGTTATCAACCATGATATGACAAGTATCACAATTGATACCATAGTCTTTGAGAGTGTGTCTCTTCCAAGGAACTTATGCACATGCAAGAACCACGTCAATATATTCCACTTCGGTCGTGGACAATGATATAGAGTATTGCTTCATGGAAAACCAAGAGACAAGGGATTTTCCTAGAAAATGTCAAGTGCCACTAGTACTCTGCCTATCGGATTTGCATCCAGCAAAATCAGCATCATTATATGAGACTAGCTCATATATGCTAGACTTAGAGTAAAGTAACACATAATCTAGTGTTTTATTGAGGTAAATAAAAAATTCATTTAACCGCAATCAAGTGTGATTTCTTAGGTCTAGCTTGATATCTAGCACAAAAACAAACTGAAAACATGATATCGGGCCTACTTGCAGTTAAATAAAGTAGACTACCTATCATACCTCGATATAGACGACTGTCTACATCTTTTTCATTTCCGTCTTTGTGAATATGAGTGGTTGTACTCATGAGAGTCCTTTTGCTTGAAGAAAATTCCATCCTGAATAGCTTGATAAGTCACCGGTGTACTTGGTTTAGTGTATGAAAATCGCATCTTTCATTTGTCAATTTTGAAGACCTAAAAAATAGTTGAGCTCACCTATGTAGCTCATCTCAAATTCTTCCTTCATAGATTTAGAAAATTCTTGACAAAGATCATAGTTAGTAGATCCAAATCTGATATCATCTACATAAACTTGAATAAGGAGGATGTCATTTTGATAATATTTAGGAACAAAGTAGAATCAACTTCAACCATTTTAAAACCTAAATTCAAAAAAAAAGGTTTTGAGTCAATCATACCAAGCTTTAGGAGCTTGTCTCAACCCATACAAAGCTTTCTTAAGTTTGAAAACGTGGTTAGGAAATTTTTCATGAATAAAACTGGGAGGTTGAGAAACATAAACTTCTTCACTAGCAAAAACAATTTAAAACGCACTTTTTACATCCATGTGATAAATTTTAAAATTCTTATGGGATGCAAAAGATAAAACAACCTAATAGCTTCTAATCTAGCTACGGGGGCAAAGGATTCTTCGAAATCAATACATTCCTCTTGCTGGTAGCCATGAGCTATTAACCTTGCTTTGTTCCTTGTGATGACCTTATTTTTGTCCGTTTTATTCTTGAATATCCATTTGGTCCCAATGACTTGGCAACTACTTGGAAGATGGACGAGCTCCCCATTCCTTTCAAATTGCATGAGCTCCCCTTTAATTGCTACTATCCAAGAGCTATCTTCAAATGTTCTTTGGCTCAATGGTTGAGACAAAGGCACAATAAGGGAACTCACCAATCCTTAACCTTGTTCGAACACCCACTCCAATATCTCCAATTATTTGGTCTTATGGGTGGTCATGAACGGTTGGATAAGCTTTGGGAATACCTGGATCACTTGGAACAATCTCAACATTTTCATTAGTATTGTTAGTCTCAATAATAGTATCATCAATTTTAACATTACTAATTGAATCACATAAAACATCTACACTATCAACAACAACATGAGGAACATTAAAATCTTCATAAAATGAAACGTGTAGTGATTCCTCAATCGTTGAAGAAGTATCTGGTAGACTTTGCTACATGTGGAATATCCAACAAATATTCCTTCTTCGGATCTTGGCTCAAATTTGTCTAAATTACAAAACATGTTCTTTATAAAACAGTTTGAACCATAAACTCGAAAATAGTTAACTTGAGGCTTTTTATCATAAAATATTTCAAAACAATTTTTGTTCGTTCGAGGCCTTACTAGGATCCTATTGAGCACGTAACATTTCGGGTGCACTGCCTCCGCCCAAAATTGAAGTCCAAGATGATTATCATAGATCATGGTGTGTGCACACTCAATAAGAGTCCTATTCTTTCTCTCAACTGTAGGAAGATATATGCCCATAAGGCAATTTATCTTGATTATACGTCTTGTTCATACCGTATATGGTACGTATTATTCTAAGTATAAAAACATTTTTATTAATATACTTAGATAATATCCATAGACTTATAGTTAGGTCCTTACATATCTAGATGAGATCTCGATTATGAGTAAGTAAGTGACCGAATAGAAACGTAAGTCTTAAACGGTTCGTGATCATAGATGTGTCGAGAACTGGATATCGACACATCGGATAGATCACTGTGTCTTCGTCTTACCTTCGGGTAATGATGATCTCATAGTCATTCGACTTGGCGAAGTCGGAGACGAGACACAGGTGCTCATTAGAGAATGAGTTCACTGAACGACCAAGTTAGAGTTATTAAATGGTTAACTTTAATGATCTGTCTTTAATAACTCTAGGGTGATGATAGGTTAGTTGATCCTTAAGACCTGAAGTCATCTGTACCAACCTATGAGCGAACGGTGTAGCTTAGACCCATGATCTAGCTTCAAGGACCAGTCCTGATGAAAGATCTTAGGTTGGGTTGCACCTGAAGCTCTCAAGGTGAGTAAATGACTAAGATGGGATTCGTCACTTCCATTAAAGGGAAGTTAGTCACTACTACAAAAAGGACCTTTAATAGCACACCTTTAATAGCACTTGCCAATTATAAGCGCTGTTAATTAGAGGCACATATAATAGACAGCGCTTCTTTTTGCAAGCGCTGTTAAAGGTCGGAGAATAGACAGCGCTTCTTTATGCAAGCGCTGTTAAAGGTCGGAGAATAGACAGCGCTTCTTTCTGCAAGCGATGTGTATTAGAGACACAGATAATAGACAGCGCTTCTTTCTATAAGCGCTGTTAAAGGTACAAATAGACAACGCTTCTTTAGAACAAGTGCTGTTAAAGGTCCATCATAGACATCGCTTGTTTAATACAAGCGCTGTTAAAGGCCACCCTTTAACAGCGCTTGCACAAGCAAGCGCTGTTAAAGGGGGACCTTTAACAGCGCTTGTTTGTACAAGCGCTATTAAAGGCCACCCTTTAACAGCGCTTGCAAAAAGAAGCGCTGTTAAAGGCCACCCTTTAACAGCGCTTGTTTGTGCAAGCACTGTTAAAGGGTGGCCTTTAACAGAGCTTGCACAAACAAGCGCTGTTAAAGGTATTCACACGCAGTATGTTTTCTACGAGAAAAATCACGCGCCCAGCGGTTCGTTGCTTTGCTTTTTTACTGTGTATCAAACTTAATTCGTATGCGGTTTGCTTTTTAGAAGAAGTTAGAAGCCTGAGAAGCCCTAACCCCGCCGCTGCTCGTTGATCGAGCGAGAAACTTCGTGTGCCGCCGCCGCTGCTTCGTCGAAAATTCCCGCCGTTGCTTCGTGCGCTCGAGAAGCCCTATTCCCTCGTCGAAAATAATCTATTGATATGACCCTCTGTAACCTTCGACGGCCGGCAATGGAAGAATCAAGGAGGGGGAAAATTCTAACGGGGTGAATTTTTTATGCCCTCCATGATCAACTTGACGGTCTCCATCTGCAGGTCCATCTTCAGCAGATGGTGCCTCATCCCCTCCACCTTCCTCCTCTTCAGCTTCGCCTCCAACCCCCTCGCCCTCGTCGTCTCCATCGTCCCCACCGCCTCCTCCGCCGCCATGTTCCCCGTCCCCTCCACCGCCTCCATCAGCATCGGGCAGTACTTCCTCAGCACCCTCACCCTGTTCTTCATCGGCCCCCTCGCCCTCTCCCCCACCTCCCTCCCGTCCCCGCCGCCGTCCCCCCCGCCGCCGCCGCTCCCCCACACCCTCCTCGACAAGTCGTAGACGAGCTCGTCGTGGGGCTTGGAGAACCTGGGGGCCTCCCCGTGCCTTGCCCGCGTGCTGGCGAACCTGTACCGCTTCCTCATCCTCCGTATCTTGTCCACGAGCTGCGAGTTGTTGACGTCGATGGTGAGGGACTGGGTGACGGCGGCGTGGAAGTCTGCGACGCCGGTGGCGGTCATTGGGTATATGTTTCCTATGAAAAAGAAGTACTTATTGGAGAGAAGATCATTGTTTTCATGCTATCAGTTTCTTCTGAACTGTCCCCATTTTATGCAAGAGTACTTAGATGTAATGCATTTTACTACGATTTTAAAAATAATTTGAATATACATAGACTTATTCATGGTGTCACATTTTGATTTTTTATACACAAAAATACTTAAATTAAGAAAACCTACCTTCAAAAGAATTTATGGAAATTATGCATGCACTTCCCTACTTATATGTTACCCTACTTTTCAAACTTAACTCATACCTGATAGAATGGTTCTTGATGTTTATCAACTGTATTAGATTTCATTAGCTTTACACTATATTGAACTCTCACATGATGTAAAGCTTTCTATATCTTCACATTTCTTGTTTTAGGTTGGTGATGGGTTGGTTAAAGTTCACAGAAGCTGGCAGGGAAACCTACTGCATACGGAATCCCAACACTGTAAGCTTTTCAGCTTGCTTATTATATTTCTTTGCTAATTATGTTGACTAAGTTTTTCATAAATCTCATTAATTTTTCAGGCATATTCTATTCCTGTATGCATAGAAGAAGTTGAAGGTACTTGGATGGTTAAGAGATAACCATATGAATAACTTAATTTTCTTTTTTATGCGAGGATGATTCCTAATCTGTTGTGTAATGTCTATTACTCTTTGACATGTAACGAATAACAAATACAACATCCTAATTTGAACAAATACATCATCTTAACTATCTATTATACATTTGAGGGAGATTGATGGGACATTTGTCCGATGTGGCATCCAAAGAGGGGTGCCACTTGGGATGCCACATCATCCCCCAAAAGAACCCTAAAACAAAAAAAACCCAAAACCCCACCTCAACCCCCCCAAAACACACCCAAACCTAAAACATCCAAAAACTTACCCCCGATAAAAAAACCCAAAAACCCCAAGACAATTCCAACACTCACACCCACTCTTCCCATTTCACCCATTTTTGCAACCACCGAAACACCCGTATGGATCCCACGTCTTGAGCGTGTGGGTTGGTTTTTTGGGTGCCGATACACTTTGTGCACGGGTTATTTCTAGTTAAAATATAAAGATGTCGGATAAGTTTCATATTCACTTACTGATTCGTATCATTTGTGTTGATAATGATCTCATATTACAATTCGTATCATTTGCCCCACAGAAGTGCATACTGCCATAAATAGTCGTACACCCAGAAAACACACTTGATAGTTCAAGGCTATGTTCCCTATTTGGAGCAGTTGTCCGTGGCTATTACTACTTGGATCTGAGCCTACACTTCTCTGTCACGTTTTATTCAGAAACTTCAGTTTTTGAATGCTGAATAGATTCCACCGAATTGTCCTTGACATGTGAGTAAAAGCAGCTTTCATCCTGCCTGGTTCCCATCAATGGGATTGACCTCTGTATCCCTCTTGTAAAAGGAGGCAAAACATCCAGTCAATCAATACTCAGGTTGCCTTGTTCTACAGGGTTTATGTAAGTACAACATAGTACTTGATGCCTTCTGTTTCTGCTTCATAGCTCCGATCACTTTACATTTGTTATGCCATTCTCTAGTGGGAACTTGTAACCCTTGCATGCAGGACTTCGAAAGTTTATGATACATCCTGTGACCCTAACCATATGCAGTGCAACCTTTGGCATGTGCCTTCAAGATGGTCTCCTCAAGTCACATCTGTTCACAGTTTGTGCCATGAAGCAATCAGTAAACCTGATTTTCCTTCCAGCCTTAGTTGTGTTGGGAAAGATAAAGTATGCATTTCAGCACTAGGAAGACTAGTTTCAGCATAGCAGCCCTCACAGAAGCCCAGAAGATGCAAAAAACCAACGACCCTAACCTTATGTACCTAAGATGAAAAATTCAATGATACCGTGCTTAGCTAGATCATGATCCATCAAACAACCTTCTACATCAGTCTATAGCCGTGGAATCCTTCACTTCAGCAATATCTAATTCTTTAATTCTTTTTCAGTTCCAGAAATACATTACTCTATTCCATAATTTTATCTAATAGGTTTATGCTAAATTCAACATTACCTTGAAATATTATCTCAAGTTTGTTTTCAGAGAGTGCAGAGAAAGCTCGTAATTAGGAACTTCTATGTCAACTTGTTCTTATAGGTGTTGTGAGTGTGGCCCGATACATACTTGTTGTGGAGAAGGAAACAGGTACAACATATGTTCTGAACTTTGTTTCCGACTTTGTTTGACCATAAATATGGTTTTTTTGATGAACTTTAATTTTAAGTGCAACTTTTTTCAGTGTTCCAGCGGTTAGCAAATGACAAATTCTGTGACAAAAACCACTGCATAGTAATTACGGTGAGAGGACGCTAGGTCTGGACATCAATTTTCTTACTGTTATCAACTGTAATATATTGCTGACATTTGTTATTTCAGGGAAGAGGCTATCCAGATGTTCCCACAAGAAGTTACGCTCACAAGCTGGTTTTCTCCATCCTGTTTCTTAATTTCAGCATGAAAACTAGTATTCGGCTTTAATTATTTCTTTGCTGATTTTTTAACACATGTTCCATCAGGTTTTTGTGTCATCTCGTTCAACAACTGCAATTGCCTGTCTTTTGCTTGGTAGATTCAGATCCATATGTATATATTCAATCTTGTCTTTAAACAATATTAAGGAGTCACGTCCAATACGGATGCAGCTCAGCTTGCTGAGACATTTGCCGAAAAGAAATGCTCAACAAAGGTGCCAGACAATGGACATTATATCGTTCTACAGAAAAATATTTGTGACATATGGCTCTTGTTTATATTGACTTGTTTTTTGTTTTTTATTAGATTATTGGTGTGCCAGTAACAGTTTCTGGTTATATCATATGGCATATGGTTCAGTTTGCATCTAATGTTGGTTCTTTTCACTCTCCAGGTGAATTCTCAGCTCGTCAGCAACATATGGACTGATGCCCTATCTGCTGAAAAGGTACATACTTGTATGCTAACAAGTACTTAGCTTTCTAGCTGTTGGAGAGTCGAGCGTCTGATTAATGTTTTGAGCATTTCATTCTACGTCTTTCAGTATTACTATTTCCTTCGTCTCATGGGAAGAAGGGCTTCTCACGTTACCTTGGAATGCGCCCTTCAGTCTCATCCGAACATGGTTAAGATTCCTTAGCTTCATTCTATAGGTCTTGTTTTACTTTCTGATAGGAAAACACTAACGTAGACTTTATTTAGGTTATCCTAAGTGAGGAAGTCACTTCCTCAAAGCTTACCCTTTTTGACATAACGAAACGCATCTGTGATGCGGTTCAAGCCAGGGCCGAACAAGGTACAACTCTCCCTTTAACCTATAGATAGTTAAAATGACACATGGTTTTACAATATCTATTAACTTATCGATAAATTCATTATTCGTTATATGCCCTGAGTCTGTATATTGGCCATGATTTCCATGATATGCTGCTAACTTCTTGTACCTCCTATTTTTCTGAGGTGTTCAACCAATCCTATGTGCAAGAGATATTTCACATTTCCGAAATTAGAGAAATTGAACTCATGTTCTTTCTATGTCGATATGCACTGAATTTTGGGGTTCGTGGCATAAAAGAGTCCTTATGTGTGCAAATGTAACAAAATTTAACTATAGAGAACATGTTGTGAACTGCCTTTGTTGCTGATAATGAAAGTCCTCACATGATCATCATCATCACTTGCCATTATCATGATGGTCCACATCATGTGAATTAACATTAGCTGGATTTGTTTTTCAGATAAATACCATGGAGTAATTCTGTTGCTTGAGGGTCTCATTGAAAGCATCCCTGAAGTATATGCCCTTTTGCAGGTAATTACTACTTTTGTATGATAAAAATAAATATCAAATCTTTTTTCTTGGATTTCATGTTCAAGTTATACAATGACGATCAATGTAATGATCTTCTTTTTTAAGTTGACATCTAATAATCATCATGTAAGAGATAATGCATGTTGTAATAAAAGAAAAATGATCTTCAGTAACATGGCCATTTATATGTATGTACTAGTAGCTTGAATATGCTTGAAGATAATAAAGTTTCTCTTAATTTGGTATAGTCTGAGGTGACAATTGACTCTTTCAGGAAATACACGTTCTCCTTATGAATGGAGTGACTGCCGACAACATTTCAACACATTTATCTCCTTGGGCATCTGCTCTTTTTGAGTCTATGCCATCATTCATCAAGAAACAGGTATATATATTGCATTACTTTATATACGCGATGTCATACCATGTGCAAGTATCGTCAGAATGATCGTGCTCTTAGGAGTTTAAGTTTGCATATCGAAATCCACACTCATAAGGCTATAAATACAGGTTATAGTGTATAAGATCACATTTATAGCTATTTTCGTACTGATTTGAAGCATATAGGTTATAGTGTATAAGATTATGTATTGCAGCTATTTTCTTTTTGCTCCATTATATGATTATTAGTAAGCAAACCAAACTAAAGTAGACCGATATTCTTAATATATATATATCTTCATGATGCAGCTCCTCCTTTTCCCAGACTCGGATGAATCTGCCCAACTGTCACAGGTAAAGAACATGTTTATCTTGTTTGGCTAAAGACACTTCCATTTCAATCGTCTATTCAGGATAACTAACCACTGTTCTTTTTTTCTGGGACAGATTGAAACTGAGAAACTTCTAGCACAGCTAGTGGAGACAGAGATGGACATACAATTCATAATAATGCAGAGATACTGTTCGCTTGCAAGGTAAAAGGGAAGTCCAGATGTTTGCTTATATTTATTATTACAACTACTAATTCGAGTCTTGAAAAATTAAATTTTGGCCGCAGGCTGCTTCCAGGAAAACATATAATTCCATCGCAGAAGCACGGAAGGATAAGTAGTGATGCTGGTTCCAGCCGAAGCATCCTGGCACGAGGATGATACCGTTGTTGTATGATTTGAGGATGGTTCAAGTGTTTCGAGTTGAAACATCAACTGGCCGTTGACGTTCATCCATATGTGGTGCAACATATATCACTATGTGCAATGTATTCGCCTTTTTCTGTAAACTCAAGACTCCAGATGCCCCCTTTTCCGTAGCATGGATAAAGGCATCATTGATGTTTATCTAATCATGTTCCTAAACATTACAAGGGAGCATGAGTGGTTTGTTACAGGCAAGAATGCTCCAACAGTGAGAAGGTCATGCATGTATGTTGAATTAATGAATACAATATATTAAGTTTCCGAAATCAATACACATGATTACTTACATCTGGTTTGCAGTTAGCTTCTAACAGTTCAAAATGTCTCCGCTATACATAAACACCAATGATTGTTATGTTAGGTCTCATCATCAGGCATAAGTCTCATCATCAGGCATTAAATACCTACACAAACAAGCGCTGTTAAAGGGGGGCCTTTAACAGCGCTTGCACAAACAAGCGCTGTTAAAGGGGAGCCTTTAACAGCGCTTGCCCAAACAAGCGCTGTTAAAGGGGTGCCTTTAACAGCGCTTGCACTAAAGAAGCGCTGTTAAAGGCCCCCCTTTAACAGCGCTTGCACAAACAAGCGCTGTTAAAGGGGGGCCTTTAACAGCGCTTGCACAAACAAGCGCTGTTAAAGGGGGGCCTTTAACAGCGCTTGCTCTAAAGAAGCGCTGTTAAAGGCACCCCTTTAACAGCGCTTGCACTAACAAGCGCTGTTAAAGGCCCCCCTTTAACAGCGCTTGCACAAACAAGCGCTGTTAAAGGCCCCCTTTAACAGCGCTTTTAAAGCGCTATTAAAACCAGCCCCCCTATAGCAGCGGCGAGATAGACAGCGCTTGTAAAGCGCTATTAAAGGCCTTATTTAAGCGCTGTTAAAGGTACATTTTGTAGTAGTGAGTGTTATAGGTTCAGTACGGTCTTTATGTTAATCCTCGGCAGGGGTACGTTGCAAGTAGTACAACGTGTATACAATAAAGACCGCCGTATACTGACCAATGTTGTCTAAATAGGGTTGACAGAAAACCATACCCTAGGCCAACAATAAACACAGTCTTGACGAAGGGATTTTAGCTAACGGAATTCATCACTGACACAGCCAATGCAAACCCTATGATACTTTTGTAAAAGGGTCGATCACGTTATGATGACTCTGAAACAGGGACGACAGCTACTGCTCGTAGTGACCGTCGTCTAGGGGTTTCGAGCCCCAACCTGTAGTAAGGTCAGGCTGTAGGGTCTCACACCGAGGAGTGCTCGTGTCTTAGTAATAGGAATATAGAATAGAGAGAAATGTCATTTGATGATATTCATAAGTTAAGTTGTGAAAGTTAGTCGCATTAGCAATAGGGACACAACGTTGCATTCAGTGTTCTAAAAATCGGCCTGGGCGGCCGCCTAGGCGGCGCCTAGGCGCTAGGCGGCCAGTAAACGCCCCGATTATGGCCTGGGCGGTCAAACTGGGCGTTTTTGGGATTAATCTACCGCCTAAGCGTTCTGGGCGGTGTCCGGGCGCTCTGGGCGGTTCCTGGTCGGTTCCTAGGCGGTTTTTGGGCGGTTTCTGGGCGTTTTTGGTAAATGGCTTAATTGCACAAGAGTATCTTTTAAATTTTATTTTGTTGCACACAAATACTCTAAAGTAGGTAAACTGGATTTGAGATATTTGATGTATTTTAAATAATATTTATCTTTATCTTTATATATAAACATAAATATATTATATAAAAATAAATAAAATAATTAAAAACTGCAAATCCGCCTAGGCCGATTAATCCCCGATTAATCCCCGATTAATGCTCTGGGCGCTGGGCGCTAGCAATCCGAACGCCTAGCGCCTAGCGTTTTTTACAACCTTGGTTGCATTAGATGCTAACTTTGACTAAACGTGTTGTAAATTAGTTACGACGAATTTAGTAGGAACAAACATGTTGGAAAGGGTTACCTGAATGACGGGATCGTCCCGGTCTAAACACAGGTTCAAACCGTGTCCAAATCGGAGCTCAAACGAGCCCAGAAACGCAGAAAGAGTTCAAGGGGAAGTGGGTTAGACCCACTGGGCCAAAAGGCCCATGTGCAAAGGCAAACGGGCGACGCCCGCTGGCTGCAACGGGCGCACGCCCGTTGCACAGCGGGCGTGGCCCGCTGCAGCAGCGGGCGTGGCCCGCTGTGTGCAGCGGGCGGGCGCCCGCTGCATCAGCGGGCGTGGCGGGCCAGCGCCCACTGATGCACCGGGCACGGCCCGCTGCACGCAGCGGGCCAGCGCCCGCTGCAAGCGGGCGCGGCCCGCTGCGACAGCGGGCGGGCGGCCCACCCTTGCTCCCTTGGGCGGGCGCGCCCGCTAAGCCTAGCGGGCGCGCCCGCAACTTAAGTCAAAATTAGGGTTTTTTGAAACACTAATGACAGCTACGAATTTTGTGAAAATTGCTATACTTTGAGCAATTGTTTGAGGGGTCAAACGAAGTCGAAATTCGTCACCGTCAGTTCCTACGCGATCACCACTCCAAGCTTTTTTGATTGATAGCTTGTTTGGTGTCTGAAGTTTAGTATGCGAGGAGAATTAATTCGTTAAAGTTTGACTTTGTGAAAGGCTAACTTTAAAGTTGAAATTAAGCCAAATGGCTTAATTGAATTTTTCTTCATGGGAATTGTCCCACATTGCCCACAACGAGAAGTTGAGTGCTCACTCCCTATATAAATAGGGGTGCACTCTCCTCGTTGAAAAACACACCAGTCAACGATCGAGTGGCTCCAGATTTTTAGAGCAGGCTCGATCGGCGACTAAATCTCTCTCTCTAATTTTCCTATTCTCCGGAGTAGTCCTAGCACGACTACGAAGGGGGTTTGGATCTGATCCGGACGTCTAAGACGCGGGTTTCTTCTCAAGTGAAACTTTCTACCGCGTGTGATCGGCTCGGAGGCGAAAGCAGCTCGGGCGGATCGGTGCGAGGGTGCGAGGCGGCTCAGGAAGATCGGGTCAACGCGGCTTGACTACGAGGAGCTTCTCAAGACGGTGCGGAACATCTTGCCTGCTCCAGGGCCAAGATTCCGGGTATGTGTTTAAGCATTTTTCTAGTGTAGTTTTTAATTAGTCGCTTAGTGTAGATCCTTCTTGGGGTGGTCAGACCCACTCCAAGTCGGCATAGATCGGGCTAGGTTCTGGCTCCCCAGAGCCTAGCTAAATAGTTTAGCTAGTGTAGAAATTTTGATTTCTGGTTTTTCCGCTGCGCTTTTGTGCCTCCGTGGTCCGTCCGACTTAGGACGGATACGGATCCGAGCTCTGGGGGTCCGCCAAAACCCCAACAGTGGTATCAGAGCCACGGTTATGCTATAGATCTACAATAGCGATTTTTTAATCGTTAAAAATGCTTAGCTTTCATGTACAAACTATGTTGCTTAATGTTAAATAGTTTTAAAAATTGTTTCGTGTTTTTTAAAAATTGTTTATGCAAAACGGAAATTTTATTTTGGACTATTTACTTTATGCGATAAATTTTAAATAGGTATACAACATTTAAATACTGTATAAAATTTTTTTTTATGAGATATGAAAAATTTTAAAGAGTATTTAAAGTTTATGTAAACTTTATAGAAAAATTTTATTTTTGAAATTTAAGAATTTTTCTTTAGTTACATAAAAGTTATAGATCTTTAAAACTTTATTTGAAAGCTTCTAAAAGGTTTCTAAAAGTATGAAAAGAGTTTTAAATTTTTTTTTAATATATGTTAGTAATAGAAATGTTTTTATTTCATGAGATGAAACATAAATTAATTTCTTATTATTTCATAGATGTTTCTAAAATTTTTATGTGATATTTTAATTTTAGAAATAAGATTAAAAATTTTAAGAGCCTAGGTTTAAAATTATTAGATAATTTTGTACGACCTAGTTTTATGCGATAAAAATTTTATGAAGACTTTAAAATTTTAATCTTTAATTTTAAGTGTTAAAATTTAGATTTGCATGTTTGTATTATATAGATAATTTTTAAACTTGCAAATACATTTTATATGTCACTAAAAATGAAACTTTCTTTTATGCGGATAAAGTTAGTTGCTTCATTTCTTGTTGAATAATGTATTCACAAACCTTGTTAGGTTAGCCATTAAAACATGATAGTGACATGCTATGTTTGATAAAACAAAACAACATCGAACCTAATACCAGATTAGGGTAGTCCTTTTGTTTCATAAATCATTTCATTAAAACGTTCAATTAAATGATTTTCATAAAAAGACAATGTTGAATTGTTTTATTAAAATCCTAATTAGATTGGGGTAGCAAGTTGAACGTAGAACCTTATAGTTGATAAGGACTTAATAAAAGCTGTTCAACCAATCTGAAAAATTTTGAATTTTAGGATCCACTAGTTGATAAGGATTAACTAGTTCTCTAAATTAAAATCCATTTAGTTGTTTGGAAAACATAAGATTGATGACAACTCCTTCAATGGATCATGATGTCGGTCAATGTGCTTGGCTAAAGTTTTTGGACCAACCTAGCTAGACTGGGTAACAAGTGGTCCTGGCTTAGTCAATTCCCTGGCCGCGTCCGCTGGACCGCAAGGAGTTGATTCATGACTATGTAAGTCCATCGACTATACCTAAGTCAATACGATAATAATCTTGTTCAAGATAAATCGTAGCCCTCCTTGTTTTAGGAGTTGGCAACTGTAAGAAACATGTTCCGGTTGTTGAGCTACACTCAAGCCGTGACATGTCAATCTTATAGAAACCGATTTCTTGATTGACATCTTAACCTGACTGAAACCGTTGTCTCATCCCTCGAGCTTCGGCGTAAGTCTAACCAAGAATGTAGTCTAAGACCTGACCCTAACCGGCGCGTCGTGCATACACCGAGCAAAGGGGCAAGTCAGGCTAGACACGAAAACAAGGGTCCGACTAGGCTAGCCATTGTGATCCGGTTGAGCACACACATGATCACAAATGACTAGGGGTAAAATCGATAGGGAATCATAGATAATATGATTGACGACAAGTTCGTCTACCGACTGCAGAGTCGGACAACTTGTTGAGATACACTCAAGGTTGTCAGACTCAGGGTAGTCGGATCCCTCTCTCACAAATGTTATTTTATAATAAATTGTTTATTATTATGTCTTTAAATAAATTTAGTGTGAGAATATAGTTTTATTAAAACCATTAAAACTATACTACGAACATATACTAACTAAAGTATCTATAAAATGCAGAATGGACTCAGGTCTAAAATACATGGTAGAAAAGAACGTGCTGGATGGAACCAACTACAAAGACTGGCTTAGGAACATTAAGTTGGTCCTTTCCCTAGCTGGGATTGGATACATATTGTTCGAGGACGCTCCGGATAAGCCCGATGAGGATTCGACCCACGAAGAGAAAGAAGCCTTCAAGTTGTACCAGAGGGATGCAGAGAAGGCAAGATGCCTTACTCTAGCTTCAATGACCAACGAACTACAAAGGAAGCATGAACATATGGATGTTCAGAGCATACTCCTTAATGCACAAGAGTTGTATGGCAAGCGATCCAGAGCTGCCAAGTTCGAAGCTACTAGCAACCTCTGGGGCACGAAGATGACGACAGGACCCGTACAAGATCATGTTATCAAGATGATCGGGTACGTAGAGAACGCCGCCCAGTTAGGATTTGTCCTGGACAATGAGATGTCCACAGACATTATCCTAAATTCTTTAACTCCCGAGTTCAAGCCCTTTATAACTGGCTTTATAATGAACAGCCTTGAGACGGATCTTCCTGGTCTCCTCAATATGCTCCAGCAATTTGAGGAGATTGAGAAGAAGCCGACTGCACTGGTTGTTGGCTCTGCTACTTCTGACCAGCCGAAAGGCAAAGGAAAGAAGAGGCAGGTCCCACAACCTGCGAAGGCTAAGAATGGGGAGAAGAAGAACAAAGGGGCCCCGTCGAAATCTGAGTGCTTCCATTGCCACAAGATTGGCCACTGGAAGAGGAACTGCAAGATCTATCTTGCAGAGAAGAAGAAGGGGCATACTGATGCCTCTACCTCAGGTACAAATTAAAATTCAATTAAATGCAATTATTTACATTCATATAGTATGAGATACTTATAGACATCTGTGTACTGTATACAGGTGGCTGATAAGAACCGGAGATTGGAGAAGTACGGAGATCGGTCGGCAATCAAAGCAACAGTTGCTGCTGGGACCGCTCAAAGACTTCTGGAGACAATGATCGTGATGGAGATGATATTTTTCTTATTTGAATAAAATGTATCATCTTTAAGGATCGAAAACAATGAATGAGTGCTTAGCACTCAAGGTTTATTTTATATAAACAAATTAAGGTTCTTTTAATGAACCCGTTGTTTTGAAATGGATGTCTCGTTTGTTGCAATTGAAATTGAATTGGCTTAAATTCTGTGGATGTGGCTTTTCTGTGATGGTTGCGTATATTTTCGAATAATGGTGTATAGCTTCGATAATATTGATTTTGGAGCTGACTAAATGTTAGAAGTCAATCAGTAGTTAAATGTAGGTTCCAGGGGGCGTATAAATTGTGTGCGATCACAATAATACGCATATCAAGATTAATTCTTGATTATCTGCATTTAGTTATTAAAAGAGTTAATACTAAATGTGGTTAAAGGAATAAGTACAGTGTAGTACGTTTTGATTGAACGAGTCAATGTCAAGATTCCTTAAAACGATCTTGACTTGACTCATTCGTCAAACCGAATCTGACACTTGTACATTCCATCTGAGGCACTTACCAAAAGGTTACATTTTGCACACAAATCTAAATATGATTTAGATATTATGCTGAAGAAATTTGACCAGGTAATTCTTAAAGTCAGTGGGAGCGAGCTCATATACTTAGTTCCGTTTTTCGGACTAAGTAAAAAGGATTTTTCACTTTAATGAATCTTCTATATAAATCATTAAGTCAAAATTGTTTTGATTTAATAGTATATATATAGAGACTTAGGGTGTCAAATATGTACTTGACATATTGACACAATAAAGTGGAGTGAGCTAGAACTGACTTACGGAAATGTTAGACCCCACATCTAAATCGTATAAGCTAACTGTTAGCTATACGAAGTTAGAAAAATTGATCCAGATCATTTTTCCAAAGGATCAACCCTGTGTGATCAAGAGATGTAATTTCAATCCATTAAAATTCGTTGTAGATACTTATTAGTAGAACCATTCTTAGGTTTGCCATATCAAATGTCAAAGTGACTGATATGCTATAACGGTATAAGATACCGAGATAAATAGCCTAAGTGCAAGTGGGAGATGTAGGAAGATATATGCCCATAAGGCAATTTATCTTGATTATACGTCTTGTTCATACCGTATATGGTACGTATTATTCTAAGTATAAAAACATTTGTATTAATATACTTAGATAATATCCATAGACTTATAGTTAGGTCCTTACATATCTAGATGAGATCTCGATTATGAGTAAGTAAGTGACCGAATAGAAACGTAAGTCTTAAACGGTTCGTGATCATATATGTGTCGAGAACTGGATATCGACACATCGGATAGATCACTATGTCTTCGTCTTACCTTTGGGTAATGATGATCTCATAGTCATTCGACTTGGCGAAGTCGGAGACAAGACACAGGTGCTCATTAGAGAATGAGTTCACTGAACGACCAAGTTAGAGTTATTAAATGGTTAACTTTAATGATCTGTCTTTAATAACTCTAGGGTGATGATAGGTTAGTTGATCCTTAAGACCTGAAGTCATCTGTACCAACCTATGAGCGAACGGTGTAGCTTAGACCCATGATCTAGCTTCGAGGACCAGTCCTGATGAAAGATCGTATGTTGGGTTGCACCTGAAGCTCTCAAGGTGAGTAAATGACTAAGATGGGATTCGTCACTTCCATTAAAGGGAAGTTAGTGTTATAGGTTCAGTACGGTCTTTATGTTAATCCTCGGCAGGGGTACGTTGCAAGTAGTACAACGTGTATACAATAAAGACCTCCGTATACTGACCAATGTTGTCTAAATAGGGTTGACAGAAAACCATACCCTAGGCCAACAATAAACACAGTCTTGACGAAGGGATTTTAGCTAACGGAATTCATCACTGACACATCCAATGCAAACCCTATGATACTTTTGTCAAAGGGTCGATCACGTTATGATGACTCTGAAACAGGGACGACAGCTACTGCTCGTAGTGACAGTTGTCTAGGGGTTTCGAGCCCCAACCAGTAGTAAGGTCAGGCTGTAGGGTCTCACACCGAGGAGTGCTCGTGTCTTAGTAATAGGAATATAGAATAGAGAGAAATGTCATTTGATGATATTCACAAGTTAAGTTGTGAAAGTTAGTCGCATTAGCAATAGGGACACAACATTGCATTAGATGCTAACTTTGACTAAACGTGTTGTAAATTAGTTACGACGAATTTAGTAGGAACAAACTTGTTGGAAAGGGTTACCTGAATGACGGGATCGTCCCGGTCTAAACACAGGTTCAAACCGCGTCCAAATCGGAGCTCAAACGAGCACAGAAACACAGAAAGAGTTCAAGGGGAAGTGGTTTAGACCCACTGGGCCAAAAGGCCCATGTGCAAAGGCAAACGGGCGACGCCCGCTGGCTGCAACGGGCGCACGCCCGTTGCACAGCGGGCGTGGCCCGCTGCAGCAGCGGGCGTGGCCCGCTGTGTGCAGCGGGCGGGCGCCCGCTGCAAGCGGGCGCAGCCCGCTGTTGCAGCGGGCCCGCGCCCGCCCGCAGCGGCAGCGGGCGAGCGGCCCGCCCTTGCTCCCTTGGGAGGGCGCGCCCGCTAAGCCTAGCGGGCGCACCCGCAACTTAAGTCAAAATTAGGGTTTTTTGAAACCCTAATGACGGCTATGAATTTTGTGAAAATTGCTATACTTTGGGCAATTGTTTGAGGGGTCAAACGAAGTCGAAATTCGTCACCGTCAGTTCCTACGCGATCACCACTCCAAGATTTTCTGATTGATAGCATGTTTGGTGTCTGAAGTTTAGTATGCGAGGAGAATTAATTCGTTAAAGTTTGACTTTGTGAAAGGCTAACTTTAAAGTTGAAATTAAGCCAAATGGCTTAATTGAATTTTTCTTCATGGGAATTGTCCCACATTGCCCACAACGAGAAGTTGAGTGCTCACTCCCTATATAAATAGGGGTGCACTCTCCTCGTTGAAAAACACACCAGTCAACGATTGAGTGGCTCCAGATTTTTAGAGCAGGCTCGATCGGCGACTAAATCTCTCTCTCTAATTTTCCTATTCTCCGGAGTAGTCCTAGCACGACTACGAAGGGGGTTTGGATCTGATCCGGACGTCTTAGACGCGGGTTTCTTCTCAAGTGAAACTTTCTACCGCATGTGATCGGCTCGGAGGCGAAAGCAGCTCGGGCGGATCGGTGCGAGGGTGTGGGCGGCTCAGGAAGATCGGGTCAACGCGGCTCGACTACGAGGAGCTTCTCAAGACGGTGCGGAACATATTGCCTGCTCCAGGGCCAAGATTCTGGGTATGTGTTTAAGCATTTTTCTAGTGTAGTTTTTAATTAGTCGGTTAGTGTAGATCCTTCTTGGGGTGGTCAGACCCACTCCAAGTCGGCATAGATCGGGCTAGGTTCTGGCTCCCCAGAGCCTAGCTAAATAGTTTAGCTAGTGTAGAAATTTTGATTTCTGGTTTTTCCGCTGCGCTTTTGTGCCTCCGTGGTCCGTCCGACTTAGGACGGATACGGATCCGAGCTCTGGGGGTCCGCCAAAACCCCAACATCAACAACATCATTTTATGGTGGTGCACGAGGAAAAGAAAAGTTGTGAGTAATCCCGTTGTCATCACAAAACTTAGAGAAAAGTTCATTATCAAATTCCACTCCATGATCCCTACGAATAGTGATAATGGTGGTTCCTAAGAGATTTTGAATTTTCTTGGCAATTTTGGTAGACGAATCAAAGGCTTCATTTTTATTAATTAAAAATCTATATTACATTTGACAACTTTTTTTGAATCCTAGGGCTGACTAGGACAAGCTTACTAGGACAAATAGGTTGATAGAAGGATGGTTGAGATTTAGTCTTGGGAAATCAACGATTGAGATAAGAGTTTGTGAAAATTTTGGGAGAGAAAACTTTTGTATTTTGGGAGGAACTTTTTGGAGAAATAAATTTTCATTTACTTTAGTGAAATTCGAGATCTTTGAATTTAAGAGGCCTTGGAAGTTGAACAGCCATGCGTTTATGTGATTTAATTTACAATATTTATAACAAAAATAAGGAAAAGTTATATTATCAATGAATTATACATTGCCTAGTCAAATCATCCTCGCCAGCAAATTTTTTATGCCAGCTAATTTTTTACGCTAATTTGTTGTACTGTGCCGAAGGAGCCAGCGCTATATTTGTTGTCTATGCTAATTTATTGTTCCGCGCCGAAGGCACCCGCGCCGAATTTGTTGTTCCATGTCGAAGTCACATGCACCGAATTTGTTGTTCCACGCCGAATGCGTCCATGTTGCTAAATATTTTTACGCGAATTTGTTATTCTTTTAAATTTTGGCTCTGAAAATAATTTTTTGGGGAACAAAGATTTCGTCGGGGGAAATCTTAAGCGAACCGTGCTCACAAGAACGAGTTATGACTAGTGATACCCATGTAAATCTAGAAAAGTCATCTACAATGACTAATCCATAATGAGCATTTCCCAAAGAAGCTACTCTAGTAGGCCCAAATAAATCTAAATAAAGTAATTCTAGGGGCCTCTTAGAATTTTTACCATCATTATGTTTAAATGAAGATTTACAGAGTTTATCCCGTTGACATGAATCACAAAAGCTTTTCTTACTGAAAGATCTTTTCGAAAAACCTTTAACTAAATCAGGCTTAGTTAATTTATAAATATGCTTAAAATAAACATGCCCAAAACGGCGATGCCATAGTAATTGTTCATTAGAATAAGCAACTAGGCAATGTTCTATAGTATGAGGCATACTTAAAATATACATGTTTTTATGCCTAATGCCGGAAAATAAAACATGTGAATCATTATCAACTATAGTACATAACCATTCTTCAAAGTTAACCTTGTAACCTTTGTCACAAAGTTGACTAATAGAGATGAGGTTATGAAATAATCCTTCTACTAATTAGACATTTTCAATTACAGGTTTGGATGGGTTACCGACTTTGCCTACTCTAATGATGGTTCCTTTTTGATCTCCTCTAAAGGTGACCATTGCACCGTCTTTGATGCGGATTACTTTGGAGAGCAAAGAAGGATCTCTCATCATGTGTTTGGAGCATCTGTAATGCCCTACAAGCTACTGCACAAGTACTAGAGGGGGGGTGAATAGTACTTTAAAAATAACAAGGAGTATAATTCCTAATTATAATGCAAACAACTACCAAATCAATTTGCGGAAGCTTAAATTGAATGACAACACAAAATTAACAACGCTAACAAGAGATGTTACTGGGTTCGGATCCACCCAAGTCTTCCCGACTTGTATCCGGTGATCCTACGTCCCAACCACCCGGATCCCCTCCGGATACTTGAGTTAGAAACCCTAACTCAAGATTTCCACTATGAAATACTTGTGAAAAACCTCCACAAGTCAAATCATACAAAATGTAACTTGTGACTCCCACAACTCGGGATCACAACCACACTCTCACAACCGAGAGTGAATCTTACAAATCAAATATGAAATGAAATAATAAAACTTCTTACCGAACAAAATACCTATGCCTTGAGTATTGCTTACGAATTAGGGTAAGGATGATTTTGAGGAAGAAGTGGCACCAAACCCTAGCTCCAAGATGTAGAACAGCGATGGAGAGCTTTGGGGATGTTGGTGACCTAGAATCAAGCACTTGGCTTGGAAGGCTTCACACTCAATGAATCTCTCTTTGGAAGTAAGAGTTAGGAGAGATTAATGAATGGAGGGAATGAGCTTTGAATGAGCTTGGATTGATTTCTCTTGAACTCTAAACTTGCATAAATATCAGCCTTGGCAGCAATGAATGCAGCCCAACAAGTATTTATAGGAATGAAGAGAGAGAGAGAGAAAAACGTTTCAATTAGGGCTCCAACGGCTCTTTTCTGAACCCAACTAGTCGGTCAAAGAACAATCACCGACCGACTAGTTCATCAACTAGTCGGTCGGTCAATTAACGTAAACCGACTAATGGGTGAACAGAGAAAAGATCAAAGCACAGACACATGGAACTAGTCGGTCTAAGAAGAGTCACTGACCGACTAGTTTCACAACTAGTCGGTCGGTTACTCAACGTGGACCGACTAACAGATAAAACTGAAGTCTGAGAAGAAATAGACTTAGTCGGTCCAAGAACAAATGTTGACCGACTAATTCACCAACTAGTCGGTCACCAAATGAACATAGACCGACTAACAATAAACAGTAAGTATGGTGAAAAATTTGGCATATACAGTAAACAAAACTAGTCTGTCTAAGAAGAAAAGTTGACCGACTAGTTCATCAACTAGTCGGTCGATCAATGAGCACAGACCGACTAATGATAAACAGTAGCTCAAGCTCAAATGTGCATGAAAAAGGAAAGCTCAACTAGTCGGTCACAGAAGCATCACTGACCGACTAGTTCACAAACTAGTCGGTCGGTGAGTCAACTTAGACCGACTAACTGTAAACAGTAAAGAGCTATGATTTAACTGAGAAGAACTAGTCGGTCCAAGAAGCTTGGCCGACCGACTAGATCACCATCTAGTCGGTCAGTTCTTCTTCTTGAACCAACTAACATGCACAAGAAGTCCCGAATCGAAGCGCGAAGCTTCGGGAAGAATTGTATGGACTTCTACTAAGATCCTAGAGCTAAGATATGAGCGTTATGAAGATTTAAAACGTAAGACCTACTCAAGGCTTAACATTCTACGAAAGAAGCTTAAAGACTATAAATTAAACTTGACGATACCGTCTACAAAAGCTTCAATCGAATCTTCATGACTTCTAAATAGGTCCATAAGCTTCAACGAAGCTTTAGGCATACGATCACGTGCTTTGAGAAGTCTTGAGACGTCGTAATTGTTATTCATGTGAATTTGGCGACGATC
The DNA here is from genome assembly GCA_030789695.1 of Scilla litardierei. Taxonomy (NCBI): domain Eukaryota; kingdom Viridiplantae; phylum Streptophyta; class Magnoliopsida; order Asparagales; family Asparagaceae; genus Scilla; species Scilla litardierei. The sequence continues at coordinate 77,368,465 of CM061140.1, forward strand.
TCCATAACTGCGCTCACAAAGTGTTAGTTCATATTATATTTATGTTTGTTCATCATCCAAAACCAAATCCGGGGAGTCCAATATCCAACATTCTCCCCCTTTTTGGTGATGACAAACCATCATAAATAATAATCAAAAATAATAATTCAAATGAAATTTACTTACTCCCCCTGCATTGATGACACGTTAATTCCAATTTAAACAAAAATAATACGCATCAAGCAGACGAGTGAAGTATATTAAATGAGAATCGATTGTTGAATTATTGAAATACCAAATGTAGGTTATTGAAATATCGGATTTGAAAATCCATTTATATATCTTAACTCCCCCTGAATCTAACACACCAATTTAGATTCTTGGAGAAATGCTTTAAATTTTAATTTGGCACATCGTTATTATTATATCTCTCCCCCTTTGGCATAAGCAAAAAGAGCGGGAGGATAACAACGACAACAATGGCCTCAAATTAAAAGCACGGGAGTCGAAGAATACGACGACGGCTCAAGTGACACCAAATAGAAAAATACGAGTAGAATCAAGGCGTGTCAATGAAACCAAAGTCGGAAAATCGTAAAACGAGATCATCAAAACTCAAATCTTTTTAACGGATTGAGTTATGGAATATACTCTCCAATATCAACATTTCTTGGTTAATTTAGTGCATGGAAAACAATTCTATGTTTCCATAGAAGAAATTTCTATTAAACCAAGTTAATATCGTCGAGCGACGAATTCACACATCAGAGACATTTAAAAATTAGAATTTGCACAATATAATGAAATGTCAACAGCGACACATATATATATATATGAAATGAAGCAAAGTACATCACCGACATACAAAAAAACATCATCATATGACAAAATATCGGAGTGTCAACAAAAATACATCATCACATATATCAAAATGACATCAAAAAGATCCAAAAGACACAGCCACCCACACTATCCTACCCACCATCTCTCTCAACATGATATATCATCCAATGAGTATCAGGAGAGGCCTCGGAGAAACTCAAGAGGCAGTAGGAGGACCGGAAGCAACTGCAGGCTCAGCAGGAGCAGAAGAGGTGACAGGATCAGCAGAGACGTCCGGAAGATCAGCAGGAGGAACGGCTGAAGTGGCAACCTCTGAAGCAGCAACCGTAGTGGCCTCGGGAGCACCAGTCGGAGTATCCACCACAGGAGTAGCGGCAACAGGTGTGCTCTCGGGGGCACCAGCAGAAGAAGCAGCAACAGCATCACCGGAAGTGGAAGCACCAGCAGCAGTGCCCTCGGGGGCACGAGTCGAAGCACGACAGAGCTCCTCAACGTCCTCCTCAGCCATGTCAGTTAACTCCTCATCCTCAGAAACTGATGGAGGAACATCAACACCCAGCAGACGAGCCATACGGCAGACTACCTCCTCGGTACGAGCCAAGCGAGACTCGTGACGACGAAGCAACCGTACGACCTCATCCAGGGTGGCAGAGGGAGCAGTAGAGGCACTGGCATAGGCAGGGGCAGACGCTGAAGGTGTTGTCCTCTGAACGTGACGAAGAGCCGCAAGAGATTTCTTGACGGCCGTCGCATTCAGGGGAGGACCAAGGGGACGCTCATCGTCACGAGGCAACGTGACACGAAAATGACGAAAGACGAGGGTCAACATGCAAGGAAATGGGATATGAGCCGATTTATTGGACTTTCGAATACACTCGAAAGATTTAATCTTATCGAGTATAATTCGAGCCCAATTAATCGAGCTCCCCATGAAGATCGCATAGATAAGCTTCAAAAATGGCTGGGATGGTAAAGATGAGGAGCCGTACTTGGGAAGCAAGCACGACTTCAGAATCAGATTGAGGACCCACGCATTAGGCTTGAATGATTTAGATGGCACGCCAATCATGGCAGGAGGGATCTGATGGAAAATCTATGAAAGGATGGTCTGATCAAGAGAAGAAATGTCATCTACCGAGATATCAGAGGGAAGAAGGCCAGACGAAGAGATACCCAAAATCTCTCCTAAGATTTCCGCAGTGAGGACTATAGGAGTCCCCAAAACGGTCGTCTCAACAGAGTGGGTCTGATCGTACTGACCCCGGATCCTATTCGCATAGAAAAGCTTAACTAATCTAGGGTAGGGGTGAGGATTCGCCTTCGGGTCATATCAAAGGTAATCGAGAAGACCCGACGACGACAGAAGATCAGCTAACCCTATAAAGTCGCTAAACTGGACGAAATGCTCCAAAAGCAGCGGGCAATGTTCGATACGATTATACGCCGCGAGACACAAAGGGTCATCACGACATAAGGAAATATCGACACCGCCCACCGGCATCGGACCCTTTCCCTTAGGCTTACGGGTAGACGTACGAGGGTGGGTGCTAGACTCGGGATGAGTAGGAGGAGTGGGTTCCCTATGAGTCTCGGTCTCGGGGTTATACTCCGTATCGGAATCGGTAGGAGTATGGAACGTAGAGGCAGAGGCAAGAATTTTGGCCTTAGGCTTAGGCTTGGGTTTGGGTTGACCTCTAGGTTTAGCGGTCATCGTCCTCTTCTTCTTGAGAGGAGGCGAAGACGACGAAGGAAGGGTGGTCTTGGCTCTACGCTTCGGAGGGGTTGGAAGCTCGGGATCCGAAGGGTTTTGCTCTACGGTCATCGGCGAGGGGCTAGACGGAGTGATCGGGATACGTGTTCGAGCCATAATCTCGGCACAACACGACACACGAGATTGGAAAGAAGAGATCCTAGCCGAAATTAGAAAACCCTAATCGAAACCCTAGGAAATGGAATCAACTGGAAAACCTAACCCTAGAGCTGAAACCGAACCCTAGAAAGGAGAGGGAGGAAGAGAGGATACCCTAGGTCGGAGATCGGCGGACGGCGACGGCTGGAATGGTCGGAAAGTGGCCGGAAGACGAAGGGTCTCGAGGGAGGTCGGGGTTTTGAGCGGAGAGAGAAGAGATTTCGATCGATTAGAATGAAAATCGATCGACTAAACTGAGTTTAAGTCGGTCGATTTCGCAAAAGACCAAACAGCCCCTGGCACAACTAATCGGTCACAATTCAAGCACTGACCGACTAGATCATGATCTAGTCGGTCGGTCAATGAGCTTGAACCGACTAGTTGCAAACAGTGGCTGAATCCAAGATTAACTGACAAGAATTAGTCGGTCTGTGTTCATTTACTGACCGACTAGATCTCAATCTAGTCGGTCGGTCACTGAACATGAACCAACTAAAGAGTTTAAGATGGAAAGGAAACTCAATAAGCTTGAGTTAGTCGGTCTAAGTGCTTCTACTAACCGACTAGATGAACATCTAGTCGGTTGGTGGTTGAACTGATACCGACTAACAGAGTCCAAAAAATGATAATCAAGTTCTCTCCTCAAAACACTTGGACGATATATCTCAAAACTCTCAATAATCATCTAAACTACCCCATTAAACATCGAAAACTTAAAATTTGACGATTACGCACAAATCAAACGAAAAATCAAAAATATCACATAAATTTCCGAAAAATCCAATAATTCTAGCATGGATGAGATATTGCCAAATATAATAGCATGCAAAATTATTGAATGAAACATGAATCCTATATCTCGGATTCACCCATAATCCCCAATTCTCGACGTAACCGCACAAAGGAGTCCTCCTTTAGGGGTTTCGTGAAAATATCGGCGATTTGCTTTTGGGTTTCAACGTACATTAAAATGATGTCCTTTTTAGCAACATGATCATCTACAAAATGGTGTCGGACATCTATGTGTTTCGAACGGGAATGGTGTACCGGGTTCTTGGAAAGACATATTGCACTTTGGTTGTCAACCATGATAGGGCAAGTATCACAATTAATACCAAAGTCTTTAAGTGTGTGTCTCATCCAAAGAACTTGAGCACACGCGGCACCGGCGGCAATATATTCCGCCTCGGTGGTTGAAAGTGATACGGAATTTTGCTTCTTGGAAAACCAAGAGACAAGGGAATTTCCTATAAAATGGCAAGTGCCACTAGTACTTTTCCTGTCGGATTTGCATCCCGCATAATCGGCATCACTATATGAGATTAACTCATATGTGCTAGATTTCGGATAAAGTAATCCAAAATCTAAAGTGTAACTTAGATAGCGAAAAATACGCTTTACCGCTACTAAGTGAGATTCCTTAGGTTGAGATTGATAACGAGCACATACGCATACAGCGAACATAATATCGGGCCTACTTGCGGTAAGATAAAGAAAACTACCTATCATACCTCGATATAGACGAATGTCTACATCCTTACCGCCCGTATCTTTATCGAGATGCGTTGTCGTGCTCATTGGAGTCTTTTTCCCGGAAGCACTCTCCATTCCAAATCGCTTTAGCAACTCCACCATATACTTCGTTTGGTGGATGAAGATTGCATCGTTCATTTGGCGAATTTGGAGACCTAAGAAATACTTGAGCTCACCCATGTGGCTCATCTCAAATTGTTCCTTCATAACATTCGAAAACTCTTCGTAAAGAGCAAAGTTAGTAGCACCGAAAATGATATCATCAACATATATTTGAACTAAAATTATATCATTATTCGCATGCTTAACAAAAAGTGTAGAATCGGCTTCTCCCATTTTAAAATTTAAATCCAACAGAAAATTCTTTAGGCGATCATACCAAGCTCGAGGAGCTTGTCTTAAGCCGTAAAGCGCTTTCTTTAGTTTAAAAACATGATTTGGAAATTTTTCATTTATGAAGCCCGGAGGTTGAGAAACGTAAACTTCCTCAACGACATCTCCGTTTAAAAATGCACTTTTAACATCCATTTGAAATAATTTAAAATCCTTATGGCATGCAAAAGACAATAATAATCTAATTGATTCTAATCTAGCTACCGGAGCGAAGGATTCTTCGAAATCAATACCTTCCTCTTGTCGATAGCCTTGAGCAACTAACCGAGCTTTGTTCCGGACGACGACTTGGTTTTCGTCGGTTTTGTTCTTGAAGATCCACTTTGTCCCTATGACGGTGTGGTTCTTCGATGGCAATGGAACAAGCTCCCAAACTTCATTTCTCTCGAATTGAATGAGCTCCTCCTCCATGGCTAAGATCCAAGCGCTATCTTCGCATGCTTCATTAATATTCTTTGGCTCTATCGAGGAGGCAAAGGCACAATGAGCGAAGTAGTTCACTTGCGATCTCGTCTTGACACTATCATGGATATTGCCAATGACTTGCTCATGAGGATAGTCACGAACGGTATGAAGCCGTTTGGGAATACCTTGATCACTAGGAACATTCTCAACAACTTCATTAGTTGGGTTAGTCTCAATAGAATCATTAGAATCATTAGACTTAGAATTATCAAGTGAATCACATAAAACATCCATAGAATCATTTTCATTTGAAATTCTAGTTGGAACAAATCCTTCATTAAATGATACATGAAGCGACTCCTCGATCGTTGAGGTTCGTTTGTTGAATATCCGGTAGGCTTTGCTACGCGAAGAATATCCAACAAAAATCCCCTCATCGGATCTTGGATCGAATTTGTCCAAATTACCATACGTGTTCTTAATAAAACATTTCGAACCAAAAACACGAAAATGTTTAACTTGAGGCAACCTACCAAACAACAATTCATAACAAGTTTGTTTAGTGCCGGGCCTCAAAAGTATTCTATTAAACACATAGCAAGCGGTGTGTACCGCTTCCGCCCAAAATTGATGGCTAAGTTGGCTATCATCAAGCATAGTGCGAGAACACTCCACTAGCGTCCTATTCTTTCTCTCAACTACACCATTTTGAGGAGGTGCACGAGGGAAAGAGAAGGTGTGAGTAATACCAACTTCATCACAAAATGTCTCAAAAGACTCATTCTCAAATTCACCTCCATGATCACTACGAATAGTGACAATGGTGGTTCCTAAGAGATTTTGTACTTTCTTAACAAAAATTGTGAAGTTTTCAAAAGCTTCATTTTTATTACATAATGAAAATACCCATGTAAATCTCGAATAGTCATCTACGATGACAAGTCCATATCTAGCATTTCCTAATGAAGCAACTCTAGTTGGCCCAAATAAATCTAGATGTAATAGCTCTAGTGGCCGTTTAGTAGAAATGCTTTTCTTAGGTTTAAATGAAGATTTAGGAAGCTTGCTACGTTGACAACAATCACAAAAACTTTTCTTTTCAAAAACAAGCTTCGGAAAACCTTTAATGGAATTTAATTTTGAAAGCTTATAAAGTGTTCCAAAGTTCACATGTCCAAAGCGTCGATGCCATAAGTGTTGTTCACTTGTGTTGGCAACGAGGCATTGTTCATATGACTTAGGAAGATCCAAAATATAAATGTCTTTATGACGAGTTCCGGAAAATAATAATTTATCATTATCTTTTCTTAAAATATGACACAATCCTTTCGCAAAGCTAACTTTGTCACCTTTGTCACAAAGTTGGCTAATTGAAATAAGACTGTGATTTAAACCACTAACAAGATAAACATCACTAATTAGGGGTTTAGAAGGGTTACCCACTTTACCAACACCTATGATGGTTCCGCTCTCGTTGCCTCCAAATACGACGCGGTTTCCATTTGCTATGGGAACCACTCCGGAGAGCAAACTAGCGTCACCCGTCATGTGTTTTGAACACCCGCTATCGAGTATCCAATTTCCCTTGGAGCTAAATTTAAATTTGTTGCTCCTTTCCTTTTTCTTTTCCTTGAGTACCTAAAGATAGAGAATTTCATATCATGGTACCCAAGGTCATTGGGTCCAAAAGATTAGACCTTTGGAAGCCAAGTCCAATTGGACTTAGACTTCCCCACATAATTTCTACTATGCACAACATCCGAAAAATAAGCATTCATATACATTTGTTTTTCGTCCATGCTTGTGTCCTTTGGGCTCCAAATTGTGAAAATCTTGGGAGCCTTCATCCTATTGGGTGCATGCATTCGACGTTGATGTCTATGTGATGCATGTTGTGGATAGGCATACGGAACATGATGGAATGGTGCACGATGAGAATTATTCATATGATGTTGTGGGTGAACATATGCATGTGAGGGAACACGTGCATGAGGGTGTCTCACATTGTGTGCACGTGCCCGAGAATGTGTTGCATAGAAATCATCATATGTGTGAGCCGGTGGAGTAGGACGTGTGTTCCTACGTGGCATGGTATTGGTGTACATATAAGCATGCCCCTTCTTTGGAGGTCCACCCAAAGTGGGTTTCTTTCCAAAAGAAGGCGTGGACGAGGTGGAAGCACCATTGGTAGATGAACTACCAATAGAGTGTTTGCTACCACTCGTAGAGTCACCGGAAGTTGGCCTAACAAAAGTAGTGGCCGATTTGGATGGACATCCCATCGTATACCCCAAACCAATGTGGTGATTGGCCGGGAGTAAGTCACTTAGGATTTTATCCAAATGGTCCTTACCCTTATTGAATCTATTGATTCGGCCTAATGTGTTCTCATATTTCTCTTTGAGAGAACGCATAGAAGTATCTAGAGTAGATACTTGCGATGTGAGCACATAAACACGAGATTTAAGATTCTCGTTCTCAATACTCAAAGTCGAGTTTTGAGAAGTTAAATCCGCTATCCTATGTTCTTCCGGATCATCTATGCTAACATGTTCAAGTTTAGATTTGAGATCAATAATCTCATTTCTCAACTCTTCAACAACGGTGTCGTTGTTGGTGATGACAGTCTTAGGCGAGGTTTGAATGCTAGCTAGGTCATCTTTTACCTTAGTATATCTATTTACTAATTTAGTGTATTTTGACCATAATTGAGAATTAGCATTCCTAAGTTCATCCATAGTTACCTCATCGTTGCCTTCGTCATCACTATCATCGGAAGAGGAGGATCCTTGATCACGCTCCTCTCTCGCCATGAAGCACATGTGCGCTTGCTCCACGTGCTCATCGTCCGACTCTCCACTTGAAGAATCATCGGAGTCGGTGAAGGTAGCTCCGACAAGTCCTTTCTTGTACCCCTTTTTGTATTTCTTGGACTTATCGAATTTTGGCGCCTTCCACTTCTCCTTGTGCTTATTGAGAGGACACTCCGCTTTCATGTGTCCCGGCTTATTACACTTGAAACACAAAGGAGAGGAAGAGGCGTTAGTAGAACCAAATTTTGCTTTGTTCTTGAAGTTACCTTTTCGGAAGAAACGGTTGAACTTCTTGTCCATGAGTGCCATGGACTCCAAGTCCAATTCGTTTTCCGATTCTTCATCATCGGAAGATGTGGATGAAGCCGCCTTGAATGCAATCGCCTTTTTCTTAGGCGCATCTAGGTTCAAATATGACTTCATCTTTTCTTGTAGCTTCACCTTGCTATCTTTCCGTACCTCGTATGACATCAAAGTACCCATTAGTTGAACTACGATATATTTGTTCATGTCATTACCTTCCTCGATGGCGAAGGTACGTTTTTCCCAAGAAGAGGGAAGTCCTTCAATAAGCTTTAAGCACTTCTCCTTTTGAGTGTAAATCTTGCCGAGGGCCTCTAACTCGTTTATTATGTCAACGAAACGAGCGTAATATTCTTTCATCTTCTCGCCCTGTTGCATATGAAACATTTCGTAATTTTTGGTTACGACTACGAGTTTAGAGTCTCTTACCCTACTCGTCCCTTCATGTAGAATGAGGAGGGAGTTCCAAATTTGATATGCACTCTTACATGTGCATATCTTATTGAAATCCTCAGGCTCCAATGCGCATTGCAAGGCGTTCATTGCCTTGGCATTGCTTACCTCCGCGGCGACCTCCGCGGTAGTCCATTTCTCAAAATCTTCTTCTTTGGGCTCGATGTACTCCTTCATTGTAGTCCTCCATAAAGATGCACTTCGGAGGAAGGTTTCCATCCGACATTTCCAGTACCCGTAGTTGGTACCGTTGAAGAATGGAGGCCTTGTAGAGGAATGTCCTTCCATCACCGATGACGCTCCTTCACGGTTCCTGAAGGTGTCATAGTTGGAAGGTGGAGGCACGGTCTTGTTGTCGTTGGCAGACATAGCTGAGTATCTGGCTCTGATACCAAATGTAATGTCCTACAAGCTACTGCACAAGTACTAGAGGGGGGTGAATAGTACTTTAAAAATAACAAGGAGTATAATTCCTAATTATAATGCAAACAACTACCAAATCAATTTGCGGAAGCTTAAATTGAATGACAACACAAAATTAACAACGCTAACAAGAGATGTTACTGGGTTCGGATCCACCCAAGTCTCCCCGACTTGTATCCGGTGATCCTACGTCCCAACCACCCGGATCCCCTCCGGATACTTGAGTTAGAAACCCTAACTCAAGATTTCCACTATGAAATACTTGTGAAAAACCTCCACAAGTCAAATCATACAAAATGTAACTTGTGACTCCCACAACCCGGGATCACAACCACACTCTCACAACCGAGAGTGAATCTTACAAATCAAATATGAAATGAAATAATAAAACTTCTTACCGAACAAAATACCTATGCCTTGAGTATTGCTTACGAATTAGGGCAAGGATGATTTTGAGGAAGAAGTGGCACCAAACCCTAGCTCCAAGATGTAGAACAGCGATGGAGAGCTTTGGGGATGTTGGTGACCTAGAATCAAGCACTTGGCTTGGAAGGCTTCACACTCAATGAATCTCTCTTTGGAAGTAAGAGTTAGGAGAGATTAATGAATGGAGGGAATGAGCTTTGAATGAGCTTGGATTGATTTCTCTTGAACTCTAAACTTGCATAAATATCAGCCTTGGCAGCAATGAATGCAGCCCAACAAGTATTTATAGGAATGAAGAGAGAGAGAGAGAGAAAAACGTTTCAATTAGGGCTCCAACGGCTCTTTTCTGAACCCAACTAGTCGGTCAAAGAACAATCACCGACCGACTAGTTCATCAACTAGTCGGTCGGTCAATTAACGTAAACCGACTAATGGGTGAACAGAGAAAAGATCAAAGCACAGACACATGGAACTAGTCGGTCTAAGAAGATTCACTGACCGACTAGTTTCACAACTAGTCGGTCGGTTACTCAACGTGGACCGACTAACAGATAAAACTGAAGTCTGAGAAGAAATAGACTTAGTCGGTCCAAGAACAAATGTTGACCGACTAATTCACCAACTAGTCGGTCACCAAATGAACATAGACCGACTAACAATAAACAGTAAGTATGGTGAAAAATTTGGCATATACTGTAAACAAAACTAGTCGGTCTAAGAAGAAAAGTTGACCGACTAGTTCATCAACTAGTCGGTCGATCAATGAGCACAGACCGACTAATGATAAACAGTAGCTCAAGCTCAAATGTGCATGAAAAAGGAAAGCTCAACTAGTCGGTCACAGAAGCATCACTGACCGACTAGTTCACAAACTAGTCGGTCGGTGAGTCAACTTAGACCGACTAACTGTAAACAGTAAAGAGCTATGATTTAACTGAGAAGAACTAGTCGGTCCAAGAAGCTTGGCCGACCGACTAGATCACCATCTAGTCGGTCAGTTCTTCTTCTTGAACCAACTAACATGCACAAGAAGTCCCGAATCGAAGCGCGAAGCTTCGGGAAGAATTGTATGGACTTCTACTAAGATCCTAGAGCTAAGATATGAGCGTTATGAAGATTTAAAACGTAAGACCTACTCAAGGCTTAACATTCTACGAAAGAAGCTTAAAGACTATAAATTAAACTTGACGATACCGTCTACAAAAGCTTCAATCGAATCTTCATGACTTCTAAATAGGTCCATAAGCTTCAACGAAGCTTTAGGCATACGATCACGTGCTTTGAGAAGTCTTGAGACGTCGTAATTGTTATTCATGTGAATTTGGCGACGATCTCCATAACTGCGCTCACAAAGTGTTAGTTCATATTATATTTATGTTTGTTCATCATCCAAAACCAAATCCGGGGAGTCCAATATCCAACAGCATCCGCTATCGAGTATCCATCCTTTTATTTTAGAGCTAATATTGCTTTTCTTGCTCTTTTCCTTTTCCTTGGGTACCTACATATTATACCATAAACTCATGGTACCTAAGCTTGTTGGGTCCAATAGGATTAGCCCTTTGGAAACTAAGTCTAAGTGGACTTTGGCTTCCCAACATATTTGTCACAATTAATAACATCTTTAAAATATGATTTCATATAAACATTCCTATCATGAATGCTAGTGCCCTTGGGACCCCAAATGTATGTTTTGGGGGTCCTCGTCCTAGTTGCATGCACATTAGGTTGAGGTCTACGTGGTGCATGATGTTTAGGAGCATGAGGTCTAGCATATGATAGAAGAGGAAGATATGCATGAGACATATAAGGATTATATGCAAAATAAGGAGTATGCATATTATATGGTGCATATGGACCATACATATGCTGTGGTGGATATGGATGATGTGTATGAGCATATGAATGTGTAGGAGCACGTGCATGTGTATTTCTCATGTGTAGGTTTGCACGTGTATGTGTGTGTGGAGCATAAAACTCATCATATGTGTTCATAAGTGTAGTAGGAGTGTTCCTACGTCGGTGAGTGCTAGTGTAAATAAAAGCATGACACTTCTTTTGATTTCTACCCTTGCTGTGTTTCATAGCAAAAGATGGGTTTTAGGGAGTAGTAACTGTTGAGTATTGGACTTCTCCCTACTTGGTGTTAATGATGAGCAAACATAAATACTTGTGACTAATCCCCTATTTTACAGTTAATCCATTGCCTAAGCTAATTATGAAGATCTACTAGCAATGGATGACTCACAAACTTCATTGAAGGCAAATTACATGGATTGGATGATCGTAGATGATGATTGAAGCTCCGTGAAGACTTCAAGCTCATACGATGGAAAGAAGAGATTATTCGTCAATGTAATTTTTCTTTTATCTCTTCTAGTATGTAGCTTAGAAGTAGAACTTTGATGGAGCACTCACACACATCTACATTCTGTCATAGGACTTCATTAGATTTATTGTCTTTTGACTCCAATTCATTTCTCTATTGGTTGTGCAAGGATTGTATATAACAGTCGACAGTTTAACCGTTTACAGTCACATGTCTCAAAAACAGTCGACTGTGTGTTGTTCTACAGTCGCCTGTTATGCACAGACTTTTACAATATAGTTTTGGGCCTTCTCTGTTTATTTCGCACAGGCCACTGATGAATGATTCACAGGCGCCTGTCCTAGTGACAGTCGACTGTGCTTTGTGAATCGGTCCCCTGTCTATCCTTTACCCAAACACTGTTTGATCTGACTTTTACGGCCAGTCGACTAATGATGTATATACAGTCGACTGTCTCTTGGATCAGTCGACTATCTATGCTGCAACAGTCGCCTGTCTGTGATTCGTTTCTTTGACTCAGCTCTCTGGAAATTTCTCAGGCTTTTGACAGTCGTCTGTTTAAGGATTTATAGTCGCCTGTTCTGATTAACAGTCGAATGTGTTCCTTGCATCAGTCATATGTCCTGTTTCTTGTGAGATTTCCAGTATTATTCAAACTTACCCATCTCTCGGCCAGTCGCCTGTAGAAGGAATTACAGTCGCCTGTTGGTTTAACAGTCGACTGTCTTTGCTTCATCAGTCGACTGTCCACGTGGTAAGTTACCTTTATGAATTCTCACCTACTGTTGCTAACTATGCAACAGTCGACTTTGGATTGTTCAACAGTCGACTGTCACGAGTTCAGATTCTATCCGTTGAGATTTTTCTCATGGATTCCAATTGGGTTTTTGCCAAAACTGTTTTATGGATTTGAGAAAGCTATAAGTAGAGCTTCTACTGTTCCATTGGAAGGTTACTCATTCATTGAAAAATCTCTCAAGCTTTCATTTTCCAATATCAAAGCTCTCAAAATCCAAAGCTCTAAGTATTTCCAAATCATGTTCTCTTGCTCTCCAACCTAGAACCAAAGAGTGATCATCTAGGCAATTGGTGCAGTCAAGAGAAAGTGCTTCTCCTCTCTTCAAAGAGAGTTTTTCAACACACATCATACTCCTCCATCAAGTTCTACTTCAAGGCATAGGTGATTGTAAGTGTTGTTTCATTATTTCATAACTTTCGTTATTTGAGTTTTACTCTCGGTTGTGAGAGTGGTTTGCTTGCTCCCAAGTTATGGGAGTCAAGGACATCGATTGTATTCGATTGCACTTGTAGGGTTACTACAAGTGGGTTTTAAGGAAACCTCAAGTTAGGGTTCTAACTTGAGTATCTGGTGGTATCCGGGTGGAAGGGACGTAGGATTACCGGGAACAAGTCGGTAGTTGACTTGGGTAATCCGAACCATAGAAACATATTTGTGTTTGCAATTGTTTCTTATTTGGGTTTAATTCTATTTTCGCATTTTTTGTTGGATTGCATTTTATTTGGCGTAAATTCCTTTTAAATTTGCATAAACAATATTCAACCCCCCTCCCTTCTAGTGTTTTCCCCATAGACAGGGTCCCCTACAATTGGTATCGGAGCGCAAGGTTACATTTATGGCATCCAACAACAACAACGTTCCACCACCGCCTTCATACAACAATCACGATTGTGATGAAGCGTCCACACTTTTTGAAGGTCAATCTACGGTGCGCCCTCCGTGTTTCAATGGTACAAACTTTAGCTATAGGAAATGCAGGATGGAGACGTTCCATAGGAGTGCTTCTCTTTGGAGAACCCTCCACAAGGAATACGTCGAGCCCACTGAAGTAGATTTCAACAAATGGACGTCTTCCAAGAAAACTACCGAGGTCAACAATGCTAATGCAATAAATGCTCTTCATTGTGCATTGGACCCGAATGAGTTCAACAAGATATGCACATGTAACAGTGCATATCAAATTTGGAACCATCTCATCGTTACCCACGAGGGAACGAATAAGGTAAACTTTCAAAGTTATATGTTGTCGTGCAAAACTTCGATTTATTTCATATGCAGGATAATGAAAGCGTTGCATCGATGTACGGACGTTTTACCGGCATCATCAATGAATTGGAAGCCCTTGGCCAAATATATTCTGAACCGGATAAGGTAAGGAAGATCATCATGGGAATGACCTCCAAATGGGAAAGAAGAGCGATCGCCATCGAAGAGGTCAATGACTTGAAGAACTACACCGTGATTGATTGCGCCCCGGTATGCACACGCAACCGGTACAAACGACTCATAGTCTTACCGCAAGCGCACGGTGTAGCGGCGAGCGGGTATCGAACACGAGGATGACAAATGACGGTGTCTTCTTCAATCCACCTGGCTATAAGAACAGTCGAGAAATGTTCGCAATAAAGCGGTCACAGTCGTTCAATTGTATAAAGGAAATATCAAATTAATAAAGACGCCTAGGGGTAGGGAATCCCCGCTATAAACCATATCTCGTCATTGTGATTCGTGGGTTTCACAATTGCTAGACTTGAAATTCAGGTGAACTAGTTGCAACTAAATGTAGAACCAAGCTCACGCTCTCGTGCTATTGCCGGTCTATAGAAAACCTAGGGTTGGGTCCAATCTCATGCAAACCCTAACCTAGGCAAGCTAGCGTGAAGAACAACATCATCGTTCAATCGTATCTCGAGCCCACTCTCGTGCAAACTCGAGCTACGACCTAGGTTGGGATAGTTCCTACCCGTCCAATCTCTTGCAAACGGGTATTGGTATAGAATTGCAATCGAAAACCCTAGTTTCGGTCCAATCTCTTGCAAACCGATTCCAGAGAAATCCAATTGTAACCCGATTCGAATTTCTAGGGCTTCCTATCGAATTGGGATCCAATCTCTTGCAAATCCCAATCGGTATGAATCCATAGCTATTTGTATTAAATCAATCCCAAACTAACCCTAATCAATTCTAGCAATAATTTCACCAATTCATCACAAATTAGAAATAGGGTTCGTAGGGTTCATACCTATGCCCTAAGACGATAGAACTACTCACAATTCATAATGCAATTCATTAAAAATTCAATAATAAAAACAATAGAATTCATTGCAATAGACAATATATCAATAAAAATGAGGTTTTTGAAAGAGAGAGAGAGACAAACCAATGAAGTTTCAATACCATCCAATAAAATAGCACTTTTATCTCCCTCCAAAAAAGCTCAATCTAATCTCCTAAAAAGTAATCTAGAAAGGCTGCAAAAAGTTCTGAAAAAGCTCTCTAAACTAGGTTAAAAACTGGGGTTAATACCCTCCAAAATTGCCCAAAAAACTGTGACAAAATTGCCCCTGCGCAGCCTGAAAATCGCAATTTACGCTACAGGCAGCGCGGCTCACTCGGCCGAGTGACAAATGTCATTCGGCCGAGTGAGAAACCCTGACGGATTCCAGTAACTTCGGACTTTTGGGGGTCGGCTCCTCGGGAGTCACTCGGCCGAGTGACTTTCTTTGCTTCGGCCGAGGGGACTTCTTCACTCGGCCGAGTTGGAACTCGGGATTGCACTGACGGATTACAGTAAGTCTGGGATTTTTGCTTGCCGTCGTCTTGATGCCACTCGGGCGAATGGTGTCTCCGTGGTTCGGCCGAGTGGGCTGGCGACGGTCGGCCGAGTGCACGCTGATACTCAGTCTGTTGCGTGTCCGATCTGGCCGGCCGAGCGGGCTGTCGGTGGTCGACCGAGTGACTCCTTCACTCGGTCGAGTGACATGCTGAAAATGCCACTACACGATGTACCAACTGGTATATTGTAATAGGTGCGTGTTTTTCTTCTTTTTTGCGTTTACTTTTTTTATGTTGATTGTGTTGCGTGTTTTATAAAGGAAATCATTAACTTTGTTTGTTGACTCAATGATTCTTGATAATTTTACGGAGTGATTGTCTTCTTAATAAGCATACCAAGTGGGTATAAGAGCACAACAATTGATATCAAAGCATAACAACAGTACATCCCATTATCATATTATGGCAACATTACAAACAAAAGACATATAATGACTTTCTACTTTGATTAATAAACTCTTGAAAGTAAATTGGCAATTCAGAAGTTCTACATCAACATTTTGTTTTATTCGACTATCTTTCTGATGCACTAGCAAGGGAAATCAGATGCAACCGCATAGGGAAATTTGTAAAATATGATTTATGCGGTGGTATTCTGTAATTTACAGAGTTGATGGTAATATTGCGAGAAAACTGAAAAACATAAAACTGTTATAAACGGGCTTCTTGGTGGGCCTACCCGTTAGTGGGTATCCACCCATTATGTAACCCTATCACTATAAATATAGGGCTATGGTCTCCATAGCCGTCAAGTTTACAACACGTTATCAGCATGCTCAAAGCTAAGCCGAACCCCTGCCGACGGACGGACGCGACGGACGGACGCGACGCGAACGGGCTTCCTTCACCGAACGTCGCTAGATCCGGAGGGTAGGATCTAAAGGTAACTTTCTCCCTAGATCTAAATTTGCATATGCGCATATGTGGCGATTCAATTTTTTTGGATCAATCGATCAACAATATACCGTTTTTATTGATAAAAATCACCCCTTTTTCAATAAAAACGTATTTTTGGAAGAAAAAAATTGGGTTTTCCACTAAAAATCGGATTTTTACCAGTTGTTTTTCTCCAAAAAACACACAAACCCTAAATAGGGTTCACCCACGCCCCCCCCCCCCCCCCCCCCCCCGTCGCCGGCAGCGGCAGGGCCTTCCCGCCGTCGCTACGGCGGCGGGAACCCACCCGCCAATGCAGGCGGGGGTTTCCCCGCCGCCTGCAGCGGCGGGCCACACCCGCCAATGCAGGCGGGGGTTTCCCCGCCGCCTGCAGCGGCGGGCCACCCCCGCCGCCGCTGGCGGCGGGCCGCCCCCGCCGCCGCCGGCGGGGGCAACCCCCGCCGCCGCAGACGGGGGCTCCCCGCCGCCTGCAGCGGCGGGGCACCCCCGCCGCGGCATGCGGGGGCAACCCCCGCCGCCGCCGGCGGGGGGGGCAACCCCCGCCGCCGGCGGGGGCTCCCCGCCGCCTGCAGCGGCGGGGCACCCCGCCGCGGCATGCGGGGGCAACCCCCGCCGCCGCCGGCGGGGGCGATCCCCGCCGCCGCAGGCGGGGGCGATCCCCGCCGCCTGCAGCGGCGGCCCCCCCTCCCCACCGCCTGCTGCGGCGAACGGGTCCGCCCGCCAGTAGCGGGTACGGGCCCGGCGTGCGTACCCCAAAACCCTAACTAAGGGTTCTGACCCAGAAATTTTTTTTTCGAATTTTCAAAAAAATTTCAGATTTAATTGCGATCCTTTTTCGTTATAATTAGGACCAAATTGCATGTGATTTTTACTCATCGCAATTATATTTGGATTTATGATTTTCTTTAAAAAAAACGTTTAGAAATTAAGAAGATCCTGCGACCGCTCTGCCGTTAGTCAACTAACCTAACGGTGCATGACGTTGCCTAGTGGTCCAATAATTTTTAAACGTTAGATTTCATTTTCCATTATAAACTGCATGTGCTGAATAAATAAATTGCCTGTGATGTATAAACTGCCTGTGATGATGCCTGCTGCATTATAACTGCCTGCGACGAATGATTAATATTTGCTGTGGTTTTGGATCGGCTAGTGATCACCATTTTACTTTTCATGCATTATTTTCTTTTTGAGAGAAATATGTAGTGAGGATAATTTTGTAAAATTACAAGCCCGGCGGACGCCTCAAGAAGATGAAGGACTATTCCAGAAGAATAGGGGCCCCACGGGGGTTCCCGAGTTGTACTTTCTTTCTTTTTGGGATTGTAATGGACTGTAATTAATTATGGTGATTAGCCGATCCACGCAGCAAATATTTATGTCTGATGTGCTTGATTATTTATTTTTCTGCAAAATATCTAATTAATGCTATCTTTTTACATGCTAGAGTGATAAATGGCCAAAATTGCGAGCGTCGATTTCGACGTTTTGGATGCTTCAGGAAAGAATTACTTAAGCTAGCAGCTGGATATAAAATTCCATCTGCGAGCACAGGGATTGAGTCATGCCATCGCCTTAGGCGATAAGGTTTCTGATATAGATAAAGCGAAAGCAATTATCTATATCAGACGCCATATCGATCGGAACCTGAAGGCGGTGGAAGACTCGTATGAGTTGTGGACCGCCCTCGAGGACAGGTATAAACATCAAAGGGATGTTATCCTATCTCGAGCGCGATATGAATGGGAGAACCTCCGTCTCCAAGACTTCAAGTCTATTGCCGAGTACAACTCGGCACTTTTTAGCATCACCTCACGCCTGAAGTTGTGTGGTGAAAAGGTGACGGAGGAACGCATGTTAGAGAAGACGTATACATCATTCCATAAGAAGGATGTCATACTGATGCAACAGTATCGTGAACTAAAGTTCACAAAATACTCTGAGCTTCTCTCATGCCTTCTGATGGCAGAGCAGAATCGTGATCTCCTTCTGGCCACCCACAACTCACGCCCTACCGGCACTGCTCCTGCGCCTGAAGCGCACCACAGCTCCTTCCAGAAGAAAAGGGGCAACTTCAAAGGCAAACCCCAGAAGGGCAAGACCATGAAGAAGCAGGCTCGAGGACCCCCTCCAAGAAACAACCAAGAGGGAAAGAAGAAAAATGTGTGGAAAAGAAAAAATGACGGCCAGACTTCTGCCCCCAGAAAGGACTGGGAAGATAAATGCCACAGGTGTGGCATGACTGTACACTGGTCCAGAAATTGTCGTACTCCACGCCACCTTCAGGAGTTGTACAAAGCGAGCCAGAAGCAAGCTGAGACAAACCTGGCGGTTCAAGAAAACCTGGCACCAATCAGGTTCATCGCTGAGGACTTCTCCAACGATGACCTGCTCGATTGAGGACATTTATCTACTTTATATGCATTGTAGTTTTTCCTTTTGAGAAACAATTTATCTGCTTATCTCTGGCATGTTTAAGTACTTTTCAGACATCAACTTAATTTTCGTAGTATATTCCTTTGTGTTTTTGCCTTATACTGCGACATTTTTCTTTTAAAATAGATGGACTTTAAATGCCTAGTGGACAGTGCCTCTACGCACACGATCCTCCAAGACATCTGCTTTTTTCAAAGCATTAATAAATACGATGGCACCGTAAATACGATTTCTGGTCCATCAAGTATCTTTGAAGGATCAGGGGAAGCACATTTTATGCTCCCCAATAGTACAAAACTACTTATAAAAGATGCCCTTCTCTCCCCTAGCTCGCATAGAAACCTGTTAAGCTTTAAAGCTTAAACGGATACCACCTAGAAACGGTGAGCAAAGGAAACAGTGAATACCTTGATGTAACTTTTCATAAAAATGGTGCTAAAAACATCGTCGAACGTTTTGAGGGACTCCCGTCGGGCCTCTACCACACAAGGATCAGAGCAATGGAAGCAAACACATTGGAGCACCAGAAGTGCCAAAACCAACCAGAATTCAAACTCTGGCACGATAGACTAGGACACCCTGGAAGGAATATGATGCGTCGCATCATATCCCAATCACGTGGAATTAATCCGAAAAGCCTGACGCTACTTCGGAAGGGTGCAAATCCTTGTCCCCCTTGTTACAAAGGGAAATTGATTACGAGACCATCCACCTTGAAGGTAGACTCTGAGTCTCCAAGCTTCCTAGAGAGAATACATGGTGACATTTACGGGCCTATTCACCCTGCAATTGGACCATTTCGGTACTACATGGTACTAATCGACGCATCTTCAAAATGGTCGTATGTGTGCCTCTTGTCCACCCGCAACGTAGCCTTTGCAAAGCTACTTGCACAAATTATAAAATTGCGGGGACATTTCCCAGACAACCAGATCAAGAAATTGCGTCTGGACAATGCTGGGGAATTCACCTCACAAGTCTTCCTAGACTACTGCCAAGCAACCGGCATAGAAGTTGAACATCCTGTAGCTCATGTTCACACCCAGAACGGGTTAGCCGAATCTCTCATAAAGAGACTACAATGGATCGCTAGACCATTGTTAATGCAATGCCAGTTGCCGGTATGTGCATGGGGACATGCCATACTGCACGCTGCATCGCTGATAAGATTACGACCGTCAGGTAGTCAATCTTATTCTCCGATGCAACTTGCATATGGGAACCCGTCCGATATCTCTCACTTGAGGATATTCGGATGTGCTGTCTATGTCCCCATAGCACCACCGCAGAAAACCAAGATGGGTCCTCAACGGCGTCTTGGTATCTATATTGGTTTCGACTCACCATCGATCATTAGATACCTCGAACCCCTTACAGGGGATGCCTTTAAAGCGTGTCTAGCAGATTGTGAGTTTGATGAAAGCATTTTTCCAAAACTAGGCATTAACACACAGAAGACAGAAGCTTCAAAGACCATTACATGGGACACAAAGACCTTATCCCATTTTGATCCGCGCACAAATCAATGTGAAGAAGAGATCCTGAAGATCCTTCAAATTCAGAACACAGTTCACATTTTACCGGATAAATTCACTGACAACCAGAAGATTGTCAGATCACACGTCCCTGCTGCAAATACGCCAGCTAGGATTGACATACCCAAAGATGGATGCAATCCACCTGCAGCAGAAGCGGCCGTACCTCAACAAAAAAGAGGACGACCCCCAGGCTCCAAAGATAAGAATCCTCGAAAGAGGAAAAATCCTGGAGCAACAATAACGATACCACCACAGGATGCTGAGCTCAGCCCAGCTACCTCTCCACTCCTAACAACCCCTGAAGAGGAAAATATAGGAGAAATTTCATTAAACTATGTACGTACCGGGGAGGTACTGGACAGAAAAAGCACAATCATCGATGATAACTTCGCGCTCATTATTGCCACTCACGTCACTGAATACGACGATGAGAACGATCCACGCTCTCTAGCAAAATGTAAACGCAGAGAGGATTGGCCAAAGTGGAACGAGGCAATAGGAGTAGAGCTGGACTCACTCTCGAAGCGCAAAGTTTTTGGACCTGTAGTCCTAACACCAAAAGGTGTTAAACCTGTGGGATATAAATGGGTATTCGTGAGAAAAAGAAACGAGAATTATGAGATCGTGCGCTATAAAGCGCGCCTTGTTGCACAAGGTTTTTCCCAACGACCAGGAATAGACTATAACGATACCTATTCCCCGGTCATGGACGCGATCACTTTCCGTTTCATTATCGGCCTATCCACGAAGGAAGGTCTGGATATGCAGCTCATGGACGTTGTGACTGCATACCTATACGGAAATATAGATAAGGACATCTATATGAAAATCCCAGACGGATACAAACTACCGTCAAAAATGACAGAAAGACCTCGGGACGTCTATTCCGTCAAACTCCAGAGATCACTGTATGGTCTCAAACAGTCAGGTAGAATGTGGTACAACAGACTGAGTGAATTCCTAGTGCAACAAGGATTCACAACAAATGAAGTCTGCCCTTGCATCTTCATACGAGCAAAGGGAACACGATTCATAATTATCGCCGTCTACGTAGACGACTTGAACATCATCGGATCTCCCGCAGAGATAGATGAGATATCCAAAAGTCTCACACAGACTTTTGAGATGAAAGACCTCGGTAAAACGAAGTTTTGCCTAGGACTACAAATTGAACATTTAAGCGGAGGAATCATGTTGCACCAATCGACATATACAAAGAACGTGCTGAAGAACTTTCTTATGGACAAATGTCATCCTCTTAGCACACCAATGGTCGTCAGATCATTGGATGTTGAAACAGACCCCTTCCGACCGCTGGAAGAGGGGGAGGAAACACTGGGTCCTGAAGTACCGTACTTAAGTGCAATTGGAGCACTCCTATACCTGGCAAACTGCACGCGTCCCGATATAGCGTTCGCAGTAAATCTACTAGCTAGATACAGTTCAGCGCCCTCAAAGCGCCACTGGAACGGAGTGAAACAACTTCTGCGCTACCTCCAAGGGTCTGTAGACATGGGACTATACTTCAAGAAAGGTGTATCCACCGACCTGGTCGGTTACGCAGATGCGGGATACAGGTCCGACCCACATACCGCAAAGTCCCAGACCGGTTTCGTATTCACATACGGTGGGACGGCCATCTCATGGAGATCCGTGAAGCAGACATCCACAGCGACCTCATCCAACCACTCCGAGCTCATCGCGATCCACGAAGCTAGCAGAGAATGCTTCTAGCTTCGATCAGTCATCAACCACATCCTCAAGACCACCGGCCTGAAGACGGGAGATCTTGGGCTTACCACCATGTACGAAGACAATGCTGCCTGCATCGCTCAACTACGAGGTGGCTACATCAAAGGTGACAGGACGAAGCACATTTCCCCCAAGCTCTTCTGGACGCATGAACAGCAAGTGGACAACCAGATCGACATCCAGCAGATCCAGTCCTGCAACAACCTGGCTGACCTATTCACTAAAGCTTTGCCTCGCAGTACCTTTAGAAAACTTGTACTAGGAATTGGGATGAGACAGCTGAGAGATGTACAAGCCTGAAGCTTGTACTTATCAGGGGGAGTTAACATAGTGCTGTACTCTTTTTCCTTGGCTGTTGGTTTTTCCCACTGGGTTTTCCACAGTCAAAGGTTTTAACGAGGCAGCCACATTAACTCAGGATCCAGAAGTATCCACCACTGATGTTATCCATCGATCAGGGGAAGTTACAGAGACTTGTACTCTTTTCCCTTAGCCACTGGTTTTTCTCACTAGGTTTTCCTTGGCAAAGGTTTTAATGAGGCAAGCACTCTTAAACTTAGAGATCCAGAAGTATCTCCAACCCCATGATCAAATAAGCTTCATGAACCCTGGAGCGTTCACCATGGCTTACAACAATGGATGGATAAGGGGAAGTGTTATAAACGGGCTTCTTGGTGGGCCTACCCGTTAGTGGGTATCCACCCATTATGTAACCCTATCACTATAAATATAGGGCTATGGTCTCCATAGCCGCCAAGTTTACAACAAAAACAAGTTTTGTAAAAATTAGCCCAAAAAAAGCTACAAGTACAACTCGATTCACCGTAAACTTATATTTGGAAACTTTAGGGGTTGATTAGGTTCTTGTAGTTACTGATAAAGCATTGCAACGTAAAAAAATCCTGATTCGCCACATAAATTATTCCAGGCAAAGTAACAAATCTTTCTTTATTAAAAACTGAAACACAGAAATGGGCACTAGTGGAATACACACATCTTTCCTACTCTCCGTCGACAAGTGTTTCAGCGTTTGAGATAAACTCGAACCCGTAAGTGCTTAACGATCAACACAAAGGAGACGTATCTCAGTGAAAAGCTTCAGCATTATGGAAAGATTAAACAAAACATAAAGAGTGAAAATGAAAGAATGAGGTCACGGCTCTGAGTTTGCTGGGTCTTTCTATGACAGCTGCATGTAAGGCATAATTGCACACACCTCACTATCCGGCTCAAATCATTCCCATACTTGATGAGAAAATTGATCAATATTTAATCTGTACTGTTAAAATCAATTATAGCACAATAATATCTACTCTATGCTAATTTGCAACATGTTAACATCAGAAGGGAGGTAGGCCAACCTCATACACTAGCACCTTCCACTTCCATGGGACACGCAGTGGTTAGGCGACAGCACAATAACACAGGTTATTGAACTACTGAGCATAAAGACATGGATAACCACATATTTGTTCATTCACTTCGATATGGATAGGCATCGATAAGTGATCCAGGCAAGATGCAATGGTTGCTCCCGAAGAGAAGCTTCTACCTTTACCGTTTTAACTTTATGATGATAGAACCTGCTTCTAGTGACTAATGTTTTTCAATTATGATGGCCGCTTTAGAACTCTGCCGATTTGGAACTTCAAAAAATTATCTGCCAGAGATACATTACAAGAATAAAGATGTAGAACACTTTGAGTGAAACTTTTTATTGCAATAAATTATGGCATATAGATGACTATTAAAGCAACAGAATTTTCGTAGTGGGTAGAATTAGCTATCACTTCTTTCCTCTTGCATATATTCGACCTAGTTTATAAATCATAGATTAAACGGCTGCTGAAACTGTAGATACCTTAGCTGGACTAGGGCCCACCCGTCGTGCGGCCCGGGAGGCCTTAACGGATGGGACCCGTCGCGGCTCCCTCCACCAGTGACCACTTAACTTCGACTTGGGAACCCTCCCGACCAGGCCTCGGCACAGTTTAGCAAGGACGATCGCCTACAGATCATCATCCTTAGCTCTTCCAGAAACCCAATCCCTTAAGTCGGCTCATTGAACATCATTACTATGCAGGGACGACCTCAGCGAGGTCGGCTCCCTCACCCACGTGGCCCGAACAACCAACACATCAGCATCGGTATTGATACGTATATTTTACGAAGGCCCAACAACCTAGGCCCAAAAGCACAGCCCACTGAACGAAGCCCGAAAGATACGAGCCTGGATGCCCGACCGCCGATCGGAAGCCCATCTGCGCGATCGGGCCCGCCCAACAAAGCCTCGTAGAGGGCCCCCAAATATCGATCCGACCCGGCCCCGATAGCGCACGAATCACTCACCCACTCCAGCAATAACCGTTCCCCGATCCCGTTACCACTTAATGGCTGTTATGGGGAGGCGCTGGGATGGCGCAAGGAGCGGCGACCGGGGGGCGGATTGAGGGGGCACGATCGAGGGCGGACGAGCGACGTGGGACGGGGGTAATCACGGCAGGAGGTTTATAAAAGGGCTAGGAAGACGCCAAGACAAGGGACCGCTTCTCAGGTATCTAAAACCTAAGGTACTCCATCAACGACCTAGTTCCCCCATTACATCTCCTTCCTCCCCCGCTCGCGCCGTGAGACGCCGTTCCGATCTCCTCACGAGTCGAACCGTCTCCGCCGGGCCTCCTCTTTCAGATCTCTGTCTGACTTAGGCATCAGAGGGGATTTGGCCGGAACCAAGTTCCAGCCCCCTGACGAGCGTTCTCGTCTACGCAGGAGGACAGCTGATCCACGGGCCGAGGCTTCCCCTCCGCCCCTCGTCGATCACGCAACCAGCTGGACGATCGAGGCTACCCCTCGTCGTCCGACCGCCGAGGCCGAGCACGTCCGACCGAGGCCGAGCGTCTCAACCCGGGCCGAGGCTTCCCCTCGCCCTACCAACGACCGAGGACCCCGATTCGGCCCAGTCGACGTGCTTACGTCGTCTGCAGCTCCGACTCGCGCCTCATCTGCACCAACTCGACACACCCGAGGGACCCAAGCGGGCCCCTTGACCACGTTGACCGGGTTGTCCACGGTCAACGCATTTGTAGTGAGAAAACACTCTGAAACATCTGGCGCCGTCTGTGGGAACGAACTATCCCACGAAGAAACAAACTGCACCTGCAATGGCACGAGCCAACAATGGAAAGAGACGCATGCCCCCCATCCCGGAGGAGGGGAATGGCGCACTCAACAGCAACCTTGAAGACACACCGGACAGCAATCACCCCGCCCCTTCAACCGAAGAGATCGGCGGGTCGTAACTGGCCACGCAGGGACAGCTCCGTGCCCTGGCCCAGGAGACCAACGCGAGCATCCAGACGTTGGTCGCGACGGTACAGCAGCTCGTCGGCCCCGCGCCAGCCAACGGGGGCACGTTGGGCGATGGCCATCGCTGGGCGGGGGGTCCCCCGCTCTTGCGGTCCGCTGTGGTCGACGACCACGGAACCCAAAAACCGAACGCGGAGCGTCGGTTCACGTTGTCCGGCTCCCGTCAGGCGAGATCACGCGCCTCCTCCCCTTATCGTGAAAGGAGCCGAAGAGAAACCGAAGGCACGGAGGACGAATCGGTGACCGCGTCGTCTCGTCGGCCATGGTCATCCCACTGCAGGAGAAGCGATCGACACCACTCGAGAGACCGATCACGGCGGAGCGGGAGCTCCCGTCGGAGGAGCCGGGAACGCCGGGTCAGCCCGACCCCCAGTGTGGCGAGGGCCGTGGAGCCAGCCCCGCCGGCGCCTGTGCCCCTTCCACCACCGAACGAACTAGAGGCAGGCGGGTGTCGAACCCCCGGGGGCATCCACGGAGACCGATGTCCCCTATCGCGGAGAATAACCGACGCGCGGGTCCCCTCTCGATTCAAGATCCCGGCACTGGGGAAGTATGACGGGATAGGAGACCCGGGAAACCATGTGATAGACTACGAGGGGGACATGTCCTTCTAAGGAGCCGATGACGACCTGCTCTGCCGGGGCTTCTATTTGACTCTCAGAGGAGCGGCGAGGACCTGGTACCGCAGCCTACCCAGCCGCTCCATCGACAGCTTCGAGGAACTCACCCAGCTGTTCTGCAAACAGTTCATGGCGGGGAGGCAGATAAAGCCTGATGCTGAGCATCTGTTCAACATAGTGCAGGGCCCAGCCGAGCCGCTCTGACAGTTCATGCGCCGCTTCAACGCGGAAAGGCTGAACGTGAACAGCCCTCCCGACCTTGTGGTCCAAACGGCCCTTAAGAAAGGGCTGCGCCATAGAGGCCTTAAGAAATCTCTGCACAATGATCCCCCGAAGGACCTCCCCGGGATCATGGCGAGGGTCGAGCGCTTCATGTTGACCGAGGAGGCCTTGGCCACTGAGGCAGGAAAGGCCACTCGAGGGACCAAGCGCGACGACAGCGGACGAGGCAGCCTCGAAGGGTACCGGACCTAGAAGAGGCCGAGAAACAGGCAGCGTGGAGAAGGTACGAGGGACGCCACCCCAGACGCCATCCTCGCTCAAGTACAGAAGGAAGAGCGCGTCGATCGCCCCCCACCGAAGGCAAAAAGAGGTGGGAAGAATGGGGAGAAGTACTGCAAGTACCACAAGGACAATGGCCACGACACTGAAGACTGCTGGCACTTAAAGAAGGACATTGAGAAGCTGATGAGCCGGGGGCACGCCAGGAGCTTAGCCGACGAGCCGGCCCACGGAGAAGGGACCTCCATGCAGCCGGACAAGGGGAAGAAGATCAACACCATCCAAGGACCCCTGCGCATCATAGAGTGAGCGGGCGAGGTCTCTCCCCCCAGTCGTAGCCTAGTCCGAGGGGATTATCTAGATTTACATCCCTCTGTCTAGCTTCATTTCCTTTTTCCTTTCATCCAAATGTACTAGTACGATAGGACTCTTAAGAGTACAATCGCATTCCCTTTTGTCTTTTCTTAATCTTCGATGGAATCAACATTTCACTAAGGGTGCAAAAGAATGAAGACCACCGCCTCGCTGGAGGGGAGGCGCTCATAAGTCTGGGGGCAATTCCCCCCGACAGCGCGGACACCGACCGGTCTTGAGCCGAGGAGCGTCGCCCTCGCCGACCAACTCCTGCGCTCATAAGTCTGGAGGCAATTCCCCCGGCCAGTGCGGACGCCGACCGGTCCTAAGCCGAGGAGCCTTACCCTCGCCGACCAACTCCTGCTTTTGCGCTCGTAAGTCTGGGGGCAACTCCCCCAGCCGGCGCGGACGCCGACTGGTCCTAAGCCGAGGAGCTTTGCCCTCGCCGACCAACTCCCGCGCACGTAAGTCTGGGGGCAACTCCCCCAGCCGGCGCGGACGCCGACCGGTCCTTAGCCGAGGAGCTTTGCCCTCGCCGACCAACTCCCGCGCACGTAAGTCTGGGGGCAATTCCCCCAGCCAGCGCGGATGCCGATCGGTCCTAAGTCGAGGAGTTTTGCCCTCGCCGACCGACTCCTGCGCTTGTAAGTCTGGGGGCAACTCCCCCAGCCGGCGCGGACGCCGACCGGTCCTAAGCTGAGGAGCTTTGCCCTCGCCGACCGACTCCTGCGCTCATAAGACTGGGGGCAATTCCCCCAGCCAGCGCGGACGCCGACCGGTCCTAAGCCGAGTAGCTTCGCCCTCGCCGACCGGCTCCATCACTCATAAATCAGGAGGCAATCCCCCAGCCAGCTCGGGCGTCAACCGCTCCTAGGCCGAGGACGAAGCAACAAAGCAAAATACGCGAGAAGTTCAAGTAAGTCAATTTCGTTTATAACAGTTAACCAAGGTACAAAAGGGTGTTTTATTTACAGGGAATCGAAGTAAAGAGACCTCTCTACAAATAATCCGCTCTCGACGGACAACAAAGTTCGTCACCTACAGAAACTAGGGCAACATCGGCAGAGCAGAACCCGTCGACCAAGGACCCAAAGCTGCTGGCTTGAGCGAACATCCGTGCAACCAGCAATTGTTAGTTCTGAAGCAGGGAGCCGGTGGCGAAGCCGAAGGAGACAGCGGGGTCAGGGATCCATCTCAAGTAGACTGGCCCAAAGCGAAGCGAATGCTAAAAAATTTGAGGATAAAAACAAGGGTGGCAGGCCGGGGAAGGATGACTAAGGGGCCCGAGACCGGGAGGACGCATCCCCAGGCACCTCCCCCTGTTCGGAGCGAGAGGGATCGACCGACGGAGGGGCTTGCCGAACGCGCTCCGCACATTCCCGGAAGGAAGACTGGACGACTTCGACGATCCGAGGGGCGATGAGGTCTTGATACGTACCGAAGGCCTCCCTGAGAACCTCGAAGATCCTCTCCCCCAGGGTCCCGACGACGCCTCTCTCCACCTCCTCCGCGAGCCGCGCCACCTGACGCCGATCCGACAGTTCCCTCCGAAGCAACTCCCTCTCCAGGCGGAATGACTCCGACGCTTCCTCAGCCGACTGCCGAGCGTCCTCCAACTTTCCCTGAAGGTCACCCACTCGTCCCTCCAGCTCGGCCACGCGGAGCTTGAGATGCCGGGACTCCATCTGGGCCTCCGCCATAGCCACCTCCGCCGCCCCGGCTCGCTCGTGGGCCCTCACGGAGGACTCCTCCAGCTCCCTCAAGTGGATGGCTCGCCGCTGCGACTCCACGGCGAGCATTGAACCCTGGAAGACGAGACATGAGCTAAGAAGAGAGTGAAGGAAAAGAAAGGACGGCAAGATAGCCGAACTTGTTGAAGGATCCAGACCAAGGAGTCCGACACCTTGTCGACGGGAATCCTCTCGAGGAGGCTGCGGTCCCGGGGGAGGACGGAGCCCTCGGCCACCTGCTGGGCCAGGGCTTGGTCGACAAACACCGAACTCCCGGGGGTGACATCGAGGGAAGCCATATGGCTCGCCAACAGGGTTCCGATTCCCGGCGACGGAAGCGAGGACGCTGCGACGGGGGTGGTTGTCAGAGCCACCGGAAGATCCCTGGTGGTAGCCGCAGGAAGCACGGAACACGCCGGGCTGGAGGGTTCCACATCTTCCTTCCTCTTCTTCCCTCCGTGAGGCTCCACGAGCGACGAAGGGGAGCGCTTCCGCCTTGCCCCATCTCCACTCTCGAGGACGGGAGGGGGCACGCCAAGGGCAGGAGGGACTGCACCGGACCCGTCGTTACCCCCTGCCTCTTGGGCTGACGGGGCGGGTCCGGCCCTTACGACGCCCCCGGGGAGGAGATCGCCAGAAGAAGAGGTGGGAGGCACGGCCACCACCTTGCCCACGGAGGGCTCGGCTCGGCGCACCTCCTCCTTAACGGTCCGTCGAGGCGCCCTTCCGGAGGTACTGCCTCGGCTCCGAGCGGCTCCACGACGGATCAGCTCATCGACGTCATGGACGAACTCGCGGCCAGCCATCCCTGCAAGGGAAACCGAAATCAGGATGAGTCACAGGGCGATTCAAGACTGAAAAAGCGACCTACCCGGAGACCACAAGACGGCCTTCAGGAGTAGGTCGTCCAACAAAGACCAGATGGACTTCGATTCCAAGGGGAGGGTCGACAGCAGCGCGGCAGCTGCCTGATCAATGTCAGAGAGGGCTAGCGGCGGGCGAGGCTGGACAGACCCGCCCCAACTTGTCAAAATCTGGGCATCCTCCAGGAAGACCACAAAGACATAATCCGAACTCCAATCCCCCGACCAGCAGGGTAGCCCGATCAGGCATTCCCTCCTCGAGCGGGCTCGGAGTTGCAGCCATGACCCCGGGCCGACCGTCTGGATCTGATAAAAGTGGAAGAGAAGGGGGAGAGACGGCTCCAGACCGCGGGTACAGCAGAGCGTCACGAAGCCCGTCGGTACCGCAATCGAACAAGGGGTGAACTGGCAAAGGGGCACCATGAGATATTCCATGACCTGGATGAAGAAGGGATTGAGCGGGAAACGAAGACCCAGGCAGAACATCTCGACGTAGACGCCGACCTCATTGCTCCTCGGAAGGCAAATCCGCTCGTCGATGAATGGAACCGGACATCGTACGGATAGCAGAAATACGTTTCCCGGATCTCCGTGGCCACTGAAGGAGGAGTCCCCGACGGCGTTCGGAGGATAACCGGGGGGACGTTAAGCCGCATGGCAGCCGATGCCACATCATCGACGGCAAAGTCAGGGAAGAGCTTCCCCTTCCCCTTATCTCGAAGGGGACGACTCTCAGAGGAGGAACCAGATTCCACAAGTCGGGGCCCGCCCTGCTTGGACTCCAAAGGATCCCTCGCCCCTTGGCCAGAACCGCCTATCCTAAGAGCAGCCATAATACGAAAGCGAGAAAGGAATTACCTTTTAACTAGTTTGGAGGAGACAAGGAAGCGAAGGCGACGGGAAACCCCGAGTTATGGAAAGCCTAGAACAGTGGGAAGAGCAAGAGAGAAGTGTAGATCAACGCAGCTGGGGATCTTATATACCGGACACAGGGGCGAATTCGAAGCGCCTGACAGGAACGCGTGGCAGGCCTCGAAGAACCGACGGCGTTTTGAAATCGGCGCCAAGGGAAGTCCAATCGATCCGCCTCATCATGACCTACATTTATGACCACGCCTCGACTGAAGCGCCACTCGGAACCCCAGGAGACACATCGGTTGAACCAAGCTAGCCAAGGCCGATCGGCCCCACCGATGGGGGCAATTGATACATATATTTTACGAAGGCCCAACAACCTAGGCCCAAAAGCACAGCCCACCGAACGAAGCCCGAAAGATACAAGCCTGGATGCCCGACCGCCGATCGGAAGCCCATCTGCGCGATTGGGCCCGCCCAACAAAGCCTCGTAGAGGGCCCCCAATTATCGATCCGACCCGGCCCCGATAGCGCACGAATCACTCACCCACTCCAGCAATAACCGTTCCCCCGATCCCGTTACCACTTAATGGCTGTTATGGGGAGGTGCTGGGATGGCGCAAGGAGCGGCGACCGGGGGGCGGATTGAAGGGGCACGATCGAGGGCGGACGAGCGATGTGGGACGGGGGTAATCACGGCAGGAGGTCTATAAAAGGGCTAGGAAGACGCCAAGACAAGGGACCGCTTCTCAGGTATCTAAAACCTAAGGTACTCCATCAACGACCTAGTTCCCCCATTACATCTCCTTCCTCCCCCGCTCGCGTCGTGAGACGCCGTTCCGATCTCCTCACGAGTCGAACCGTCTCCACCGGGCCTCCTCTTTCAGATCTCTGTCTGACTTAGGCATCGGAGGGGATTTGGCCGGAACCAAGGTCCGGCCCCCTGACGAGCGTTCTCGTCTATGCAGGAGGACAGCTGATCCACGGGCCGAGGCTTCCCCTCCGCCCCTCGCCGATCACGCAACCAGCTGGACGATCGAGGCTACCCCTCGTCGTCCGACCGCCGAGGTCGAGCACGTCCGACCGAGGCCGAGCGTCTCAACCCGGGCCGAGGCTTCCCCTCGCCCTACCAATGACCGAGGACCCCGATTCAGCCCAGCCGACGCGCTCCACGTCGTCTGCAGCTCCGACTCGTGCCTCATCTGCACCAACTCGACACACCCGAGGGACCCAAGCGGGCCCCTTGACCACGTTGACCGGGTTGTCCACGGTCAACGCATTTGTAGTGAGAAAACACTCTGAAACAGGTATGATCTCAGGCAGATGAGACACGTCTTCTCCAGGCCCTTGTCAGTATTATTACCAGCATTCAATGTCAACTCGGCGCATACCAGATAAACAGTTCTATCAAGAGGCACGCTGACGACAGGCACACTAAACAAGGCGATGCATTTATGGCAAGCGGCCGTTATCCATATTATTGTCACGCCCCGCTTCCTAAAAACGTGGAGGCGAAGCGTGAGAAGGTCCGCTCAGACTTGAAGCTACAAAGCTGCAAGTCCGATAAGCGTCAATCACTTTTAAACTGCAGGTCCTTGCAACGCGAAACGAAACAAAGATAATAATAACGAAAGAGACAAAAAGAACATCTCAGAATATCCATAATAATAAATCTCAACATCGCAGAAAAAGCCGCCAGGCTAAAATAAAAGAGTCTAAAAGAGGCCCAGCATGGCCAACAAAAGTACAAAGTACGGAAACAAAGAAATGGTGCAAGCACCGGCAACTAACAGCAACTAAAGCAAAAGTAGCTCCACAGTCACTAAGACTGGTCTCCGGTGTCCACCAAAACCCTCCTGGGCAATCATGGACTCAGACTCAGCGTCAGCAACACATCACGTACTCAGCAACGACTGTCTCTGGCTCAGGGTCTAACATGTGACACCCAAAAGAGTAAGGGGCACATGTCAGCAAGTCTACAAGAGACTTGTGCAAGTGAAACTGAAAGTAAAGCAACCTAGCAGTTCTAGCATGATGCAAATGACATGGCAGTTAAAGTATGAGTGCAACAGGTAAAGTAAGGTAAAGCAAAGTACGAGCATGGCATGACATTCACAAGACAAGTACAAGACAAGAAAAGTAAGCACCTCGTGCACAGAGTTCACGCCTTACAGCTAAAGAGGCTGTACGGGCACACTTTTACGCTGAGTGGTCGCTCAACCCTACCCATCCACGTGTGTCGAGCCAGGGCCTTACCCCCGAACTTGGAATGCTCGCTTCTGGACCACGAGCCAGGAAGTGTGTAAACAAGTATGGCGTAGGGGTGCACCTAGCCGGACAAGTAGTACGAGGACAAGTATTGTAGCGTGTGCTACGATGCAACAATCAATGCATGGATGACATGGCATGGCAAGTAGTAAAGCGTACAAGTAAGAAAAGTAAACGTGACAGTTTAGCATGCATGAATGATAAGTTTAATGGTTGGATCTAGCTTCGTTGTCAAGCTAGATCATTTAGGTGACGGATCTAGTTTCGTTGTCAAACTAGATCAAGTAGGCGTCTAGCCAGCTATCATTTCACTGACTAGTCTCTTTTACGCTAAAAGTAAGGAAGTGGCCTAAAAACATGGCCCTACACAAGAGTTGGCAAGTTTCACTTGCCTGCAATTATCACGTCAAGAAAACACCGTCCAACGAGTCCAAGGTCACGATTCCTACGTGCACAAGTCCACCGGCCTACATCCGTTTTATTAATCTTGATTAGTGAATTCTAAAACATTTAAAATACTTTAAAAATACTGATTTTAGTCTTGATTAGCATGCAATTGGGTTTGGGGTCCTAGGGGTGCAAAACGTTACCTCAACACGACGCGAAAGCTACACCGGCGTCGGGTAGCGACGCCGGGGGTTGGAATAATAAGATCGCGCTCCAAGTCCAGATTCCAATTAGTTTCCTCGCTGGAAATTCAGAGCAATCAACCCGGGGCGACGATTCCAGATTCCCAAGCTAGCACGTGCGACGACGGGCTACGACGTGCGACGACGTCGTACGCGACGAATCCTCGAAGAGCAAGCACCTTGGTGGGGCCCACAGTAGTCCTAGGGACCTTTGTGGGACCCACAATACCTCTGGAGAACTTGGGGGGGCCCACGGAGGTAAGTGGTGCGACGGTTGCGGGGTTGCGACGTATGGCCGTCGGTCGTACACAGCCAATGCGGGGAGATCCGTCGGTCGTGCGCTGTGAATGCGGGGGCTGCGACGTTGGGGTGTGCAGCAGCTGCGGCGTTGCTTGGGTGCGGGGTTTTCCTTCGGTCAGGTCGATGGGGAGCTTCGGTCGTGCGCTTGGATGCGGGCGGGACAGCGTTGCAACGTTGCAACGCTTGCAACGTCGGTCAATGCGGAGCGGCGGGTCGGTCGTGCGGGCTGCGGAGCGGGGCGACAAGTGGCAACGGATGCGGAGCGCTTGTGCGGAGCGGGGCCTCGGTCAGACCGAGGGCTCCTCTCGGTCAAGCGGGGGAACGGGTCGAGGTTGCTGCAGCGGTGCGGACAGCGATGGATGCGGGGCTTGCCCTCGGTCGGAGCGGGAGATTGCGGGGGGGTTTTCTCGGTCGTGCGGGGAGCTGAACGTCGCAACGTTGCGACGATTCGTCGCAACGTCCAAAATGAGTTTGGAAGAGGCTAGGGCTAATTTCTTTGGAAAATAGGTCTTGCTAGTGGTTGCTTATATAGTATAGATGGGTTGACTTGGTCTAGGGCTAAATCTAATAGGATTAGAAGTTTAAAAAGATTTAAAATTCAAATCTAACCAACTCCTTCTCACCCAAGGATTTGACTTCGTCCAAATGAGCTGGAAATGGGCTCAAAAATTCTTTAAAACGTTTAAAACTCAAATAAATTTTATTTGGCCGAAATTAATTTAAAATAAATTATTAAAAATATTATAAAACTTGTAAAAATTATAAAAGTGGTTAAATGAACTACAAAAATTATAAAATAAATATCGGGGTGATCGTGGCGACGAATGTGAGCTAACTAAGAAGACGGATCTCAGTTTCGACGTCGGATGACAGAACTAAAAATAGAAACGTCTCCCGTCAAGAGTGAGAATCGTCACGTCTCATCGAGTAAGATCAAATTGTGGAAAAACGACTCGAGAACGTCGTTCCAATATAGTGCCACCATTTAATACTCTCAGAGACGTTCACGACGGCATATCACACAAAAGTGTTCACAAACAAATAAAGTCTAAAGCAAACACGTGCACGGCCAAAAGCACGTGCACGAACAACGTACGACGAAAAGTGGTCATTACATCCTCCCCACCTTAGAATAAAGTCCGTCCTCGGACTTTCTAATATAGCTAGTCGCTCTAGTAACTACCCTAAATCAAGTCACATTATATTTCAAACCAAGTATAGTCATTACAAATGCTCATATATGCACTAGGTAGTCAAACATTATTACTACCAATACGTATATATATATATATACATTCACGTACGTATACACTTATACCTATTATAGTCAGTCAGACTCATACACGTATTTCAATCATATATATAAGCATGCATCCCTTATATAGCTACTACCTACCTAATCACAAAACAATATTTCAGATACTTATATAATGATAGTTTCACGCTTTAGCCAATACAATCATCGCTCTACCTATATGTAGCTACCTATGCACAAACATCAAGGGTATACTACCCTCTAATATTCATCCAATACCAAGCATCTCAACACATATAGTCACACCATACCATTATTAAATCAAGTTCACTATATCTAATATACATTCACCACTACTATAATTTCACAATATATAGTCATTCAATACATGCAAATAGTTCACCATATATTCACATCACGTACGGTCCTATAACTATATTTATGACACGCCACATATACCATAGTCATCAATACCTATAACTAAGCACATACTTACCCGTGCATGGTGCACACCCATACACGCTAACATTTCATTTACATACACCAATCATGCCATTGTATAACTAGCACACAAACACACCTAATTTAGCTAGTACACATACGTTCACATAACAAGTCCTTAGTAAATAACTATACCACAAGACCAGCACCTATAACTATATACTGGCGTAGCGACCCACAATCATGTGCGTAGCACAACCAGGCACAAACACTCCTATCACTATACATACATCAAACATCGCTATATTCAAACTACAAACATACATTCAATATACTTAGAGTTTACCCACTCAAGCTTGAGTGAGACTCAATACACATATCAGGATATTCTATATACGTAACACGACATTCATACCTATACCAATATCACTCCAATATTTATATATATGCCTACCACTACAACCATATACATACCATAGTCAATCACACTTAATATTAGTCCGGTAATACTTATATAGTTCAATCATTTTATACACCATAATAATAGTAATACAGACATCAGCACACATATATTTATAATACCCACCCTAGCACAAACATTCACCGTATAGTCATACATATGTAACATATATTCACACCCTAGCCTACTACCTATAATTAGTACACCAACACCTATGTACATACATAATTAAGATGTACAATAGTCGTGTATACCTCACGGTATGCACGCATGCAACATCCCGCAAAAGCAAGCAATACCAATCAAAATTATAATCCTACCACTATATGTATAACACATATATACTCAGGTAACAAAACATAACTACTTACGTCTAAACACTATATATACATCTACCTACGAGCACATACTCATGCGTAATAATATATGGGTCACTCAATAGGCCTACTTACTTATCTATATGTACACCTATTATCGTCACACCTATCATATATATAGCTTACCAATCATTTTATTTCAACCATCACAAGTATCTCTTGCTACATACACAACTTAGATATTTCAACGCTAACTTTTATATACATAGGCATCCATAGTATAGTATAGCTAACCACACCCAAATCTATAAATACTAACACATAAACAACTTCCTACTATCACAAATAACCCCGAATTTATATATATGTATACCACACACTAGACAAGCATCAATATATTATGGGAATTCTCATTTAAGCCCACATACACAACTTAGGTACGTGCACCACGACAACCTCTCAAGGGTCCAAGGGTCTACTAACAACTAAGAATTGACACAGACATTGACGGACCCTAAGGCTTAAGCAATAAAGAGGGATCGAGGGCGTGACGAGGGAGGGATCGTTAAGCACGAGTTCAGATAGGGCGAATACAAGAAGACAGCTTGGTTGGACGAACATTGGCTTAATGGTGATGTTTAGGTTGAGGGAAAAGGAGGTGTAGTGATGCTTGAATAGGGTACAGAAAAGCAACTAGGATAAGTAGCATAAGCTAAAATACGCAAAATTGAAAACGGTTGTACTTTAAAATCCTCGTCTGAGAAGAAATGTTTGGGGATCGATAAAACGAGTTGTTCAAAAATAAATCTGAGTCGAATATTCAAAATAATAGAAAATGGCCTATTGGTTTTAAAAATCATTTTGAAAGGAAGTAAAATCATTTACGCGAATATTTAGGACATGGTTTAGAAAATTCTATCAGTCAGTAATTTAAAATGTTGTCCAAAAAATTTTGGAAAGTCAAGAATGAAATCAAGTAACGGAAAGGTTTAAACTCATGTTAAATGCTTTCAAAACTTTGGGCTATGGAAAATTGAAGATAATCAATTTGAAACTACTTTTAGAAAACCAAGGTTTACCGAAAATGAAAAACTGATTTACACAAGGTTCTTAATATACGAGCACAACAAGTCTGGCACGGTTATAAAAATAGTTGAAATTCAATTTGGTTTAGAATTTTTCTAAAAGCGTGTATGGTGAGCGGAAAGAAAATGGTAGTAGCTTAGCATAAGAATTATCAGGATCGAATAGCAAATCTTTAAAATCAAATCAGGGAGGGTCTAGAGCAGGAAGAGGTTATGAAAATAGTAATTTTGCAAAAATCTGAAATAGTGAGAACGACGAGCAAAAACCAACTTGCGGAAATCTGAAATTCCATGTGACTTGAAAAGTATATTAAAAGTAAACACGAAGTATTATCCAAATGGCATAAATAAGAGGGAAAATTATAAATCGAACTGAGCAAAATAAAAGTACGGTTCAGAATAAAATTAATATATGAAAAGACGACATGAGTACGAAAACATAGGCTGGGAAAATGCTATAAACTAGCATTCAGAAATTCCGACAACGTTTTTAAAAATTTAAATCAACGAAGGGGGATGAAGTATAAGTATACATGCATTGAGATTTGGTTCAAAATTAGACTTCGGAAAGGAGGAAGTCGAAAAATACTTTCAAGAGTTTCAAAGTTCATATTGGAGAGGTTCGAAAATGGACGACGATCGTCATGAGGCGATCTCGTGAATCGAGGCAAGGAAATTGGTCGGATGATCAAATCGTACATATACCTAGGATATGGATCAGAAGAGTCTACGGGGAACTCATACGGTCGACCATCTAAAGATTAAAAACTAAGCTCTAAGACTTCTAAAGGTTATACGGTAAAGAAATGCGTTCAGCTTGGTCCGAAATCGATGAACCCGAAGCGAACGCCCGAAGGAAAATTTTAGAGGTCTAACATGGTCAGGGTTAGGCAATAACCACTAAGGTAACTCCTACGACGATTAGATCAATTGCTAAAAGGGAATCTAACTACAGTCAGGGCCTCTAACTAGCAAGCACAGACGTCGAACTAAGCCTTCTTATCACCTAGTGTCCTAAGAAAGCGACTAGACTCGGGGCTTTATAACTCGGATGTTGTAATTTATTTAATGGACATTCCGTTATTATCGTTGTTCCGTTAATTCGCAATTGCAAGACTGGACCTGCATGGGCCACCAACAAAACCTGTCACGCCCCGCTTCCCAAAAACGTGGAGGCGAAGCGTGAGAAGGTCCGCTCAGACTTGAAGCTACAAAGCTGCAAGTCTGATAAGCGTCAATCACTTTTAAACTGCATGTCCTTGCAACGCGAAACGAAACAAAGATAATAATAACGAAAGAGACAAAAAGAACATCTCAGAATATCCATAATAATAAATCTCAACATCGCAGAAAAAGCCACCAGGCTAAAATAAAAGAGTCTAAAAGAGGCCCAGCATGGCCAACAAAAGTACAAAGTACGGAAACAAAGAAATGGTGCAAGAACCGGCAACTAACAGCAACTAAAGCAAAAGTAGCTCCACAGTCACTAAGACTGGTCTCCGGTGTCCACCAAAACCCTCCTGGGCAATCATGGACTCAGACTCAGCGTCAGCAACACATCACGTACTCAGCAACGACTGTCTCTGGCTCAGGGTCTAACATGTGACACCCAAAAGAGCAAGGGGCACATGTCAGCAAGTCTACAAGAGACTTGTGCAAGTGAAACTGAAAGTAAAGCAACCTAGCAGTTCTAGCATGATGCAAATGACATGGCAGTTAAAGTATGAGTGCAACAGGTAAAGTAAGGTAAAGCAAAGTACGAGCATGGCATGAAATTCACAAGACAAGTACAAGACAAGAAAAGTAAGCACCTCGTGCACAGAGTTCACGCCTTACAGCTAAAGAGGCTGTACGGGCACACTTTTACGCTGAGTGGTCGCTCAACCCTACCCCTCCACGTGTGTCGAGCCAGGGCCTTACCCCCGAACTTGGAATGCTCGCTTCTGGACCACGAGCCAGGAAGTGTGTAAACAAGTATGGCGTAGGGGTGCACCTAGCCGGACAAGTAGTACGAGGACAAGTATTGTAGCGTGTGCTACGATGCAACAATCAATGCATGGATGACATGGCATGGCAAGTAGTAAAGCGTACAAGTAAGAAAAGTAAACGTGACAGTTTAGCATGCATGAATGACAAGTTTAATGGTTGGATCTAGCTTCGTTGTCAAGCTAGATCATTTAGGTGACGGATCTAGTTTCGTTGTCAAACTAGATCAAGTAGGCGTCTAGCCAGCTATCATTTCACTGACTAGTCTCTTTTACGCTAAAAGTAAGGAAGTGGCCTAAAAACATGGCCCTACACAAGAGTTGGCAAGTTTCACTTGCCTGCAATTATCACGTCAAGAAAACACCGTCCAACGAGTCCAAGGTCACGATTCCTACGTGCACAAGTCCACCGGCCTACATCCGTTTTATTAATCTTGATTAGTGAATTCTAAAACATTTAAAATACTTTAAAAATACTGATTTTAGTCTTGATTAGCATGCAATTGGGTTTGGGGTCCTAGGGGTGCAAAACGTTACCTCAACACGACGCGAAAGCTACACCGGCGTCGGGTAGCGACGCCGGGGGTTGGAATAATAAGATCGCGCTCCAAGTCCAGATTCCAATTAGTTTCCTCGCTGGAAATTCAGAGCAATCAACCCGGGGCGACGATTCCAGATTCTCAAGCTAGCACGTGCGACGACGGGCTACGACGTGCGACGACGTCGTACGCGACGAATCCTCGAAGAGCAAGCACCTTGGTGGGGCCCACAGTAGTCCTAGGGACCTTTGGGGGACCCACAATACCTCTGGAGAACTTGGGGGGGCCCACGGAGGTAAGTGGTGCGACGGTTGCGGGGTTGCGACGTATGTCCGTCGGTCGTACACAGCCAATGCGGGGAGATCCGTCGGTCGTGCGCTGTGAATGCGGGGGCTGCGACGTTGGGGTGTGCAGCAGCTGCGGCGTTGCTTGGGTGCGGGGTTTTCCTTCGGTCAGGTCGATGGGGAGCTTCGGTCGTGCGCTTGGATGCGGGCGGGACAGCGTTGCAACGTTGCAACGCTTGCAACGTCGGTCAATGCGGAGCGGCGGGTCGGTCGTGCGGGCTGCGGAGCGGGGCGACAAGTGGCAACGGATGCGGAGCGCTTGTGCGGAGCGGGGCCTCGGTCAGACCGAGGGCTCCTCTCGGTCAAGCGGGGGAACGGGGCGGGGGTTGCTGCAGCGGTGCGGACAGCGATGGATGCGGGGCTTGCCCTCGGTCGGAGCGGGAGATTGCGGGGGGGGGGGGGTTTTCTCGGTCGTGCGGGGAGCTGAACGTCGCAACGTTGCGACGATTCGTCGCAACGTCCAAAATGAGTTTGGAAGAGGCTAGTGCTAATTTCTTTGGAAAATAGGTCTTGCTAGGGGTTGCTTATATAGTATAGATGGGTTGACTTGGTCTAGGGCTAAATCTAATATGATTAGAAGTTTAAAAAGATTTAAAATTCAAATCTAACCAACTCCTTCTCACCCAAGGATTTGACTTGGTCCAAATGAGCTGGAAATTGGCTCAAAAATTCTTTAAAACGTTTAAAACTCAAATAAATTTTATTTGGCCGAAATTAATTTAAAATAAATTATTAAAAATATTATAAAACTTGTAAAAATTATAAAAGTGGTCAAATGAACTACAAAAATTATAAAATAAATATCGGGGTGATCGTGGCGACGAATGTGAGCTAACTAAGAAGACGGATCTCAGTTTCGACGTCGGACGACGGAACTAAAAATAGAAACGTCTCCCGTCAAGAGTGAGAATCGTCACGTCTCATCGAGTAAGATCAAATTGTGGAAAAACGACTCGAGAACGTCGTTCCAATATAGTGCCACCATTTAATACTCTCAGAGACGTTCACGACGGCATATCACACAAAAGTGTTCACAAACAAATAAAGTCTAAAGCAAACACGTGCACGGCCAAAAGCACGTGCACGAACAACGTACGACGAAAAGTGGTCGTTACAATTATATTCTCAGCCGTTAATAAGTTGGTGGTAGAGGAGAACGGGGGTCCATCCAATTTGGCATAATGGCACTCTAATCTTATAAATCCCAACCAGCACCCCCTTCATCAAGAAAAGGATAAGAAAATCTCAAACTCATAAGCTCAAAAACCCTAGCGGCGGCTACACACAACTATGCTCCATACTTTCTCTGCTTGATACTGAATTAAGTATCGAATTCTGATCGGATGGCCACTCCAGCTGTTTCCTCTGACATTTTTTTCTTTGTTCCAGGATGTGGCAAAGGAGCTTCTCCCGGAACGATAAAACAGACATTTCTAGGCTCTCTGTTGCATGAATGGTCGTACCAGCAACCATGCCTGAGCTCCGCAACATAATAGGTATCAAAAGCTAGCATTATAGGAAGGTCCTTGTGACAACTATTGTCCCACAGGCTCTCATCACAGTACTCTCTTGAGTAATTCTATCATCTACTTCATCTTGCACCATGGCAAAGACTATAAGGATCGCAAGTGGCAAGCCCAACAGTATAGCTGGAGTCCATCCTACGGAGAGCAACCAGCCTGTTGTCGGCCCTCCTCTACAACCTATAGCTTCCGTAGCGATCGTCTACCAGGCTCTCATAGTGGAGCTCCATGAGATTGCAAGGTCAAAAGAACTGAAGTGCTAAAGGACATGTACCTAAAATTGCTCCAGACCAAGTTCAATGCTCTGGCAACTTCCAACCATAGCATGCATCCTCTTAATAAGTAACGCATAGGAGATGCGAACTGGAGGGAGATGCACGTCTCTAACAGCACAAGTGGATCAAGGAGCATTAACCAGTTGCATCGCAATAGCAAGTGGTAGGCTATCATCAGTCTGTAATGCCCTGCTAAGCTACTGCACAAGTACTAGAGGGGTGGTGAATAGTACTTTAAAATAATTAAGAGGCTAATTCCTAATTACTTGCAAAATCTACCAAACAATGCGGAAAATGCGGAAATGTAAATGTTAGACAACAAAGAAACAATCACAAACAACGATATTACTGGGTTCGGATCCACCCAAGTCTCCCGGACTTGTTCCCGGTGATCCTACGTCCCAACCACCCGGATCCTCTCCGGATACTTGACTTAGAAACCCTAACTCAAGATTTCCACTATGAAATACTTGTGAAAAAAACCTTCACAAGTCAAATCATACACAAAGTAATTTGTGACTCCCACAACCCGGGATCACAACCACACTCTCACAACCGAGAGTGAAACTTACAATATGAAAGTAAATGAAATAGAAACTTCTTACCGACAAAATACATATGCCTAGAGTAATGCTTACGAATTAGGGCAAAGATGATTTTGAGGAAGAAGAAGTGGCACCAAACCCTAGCTCCAAGATGTAGATCAGCAATGGAGAGCTATGGGGATGTTGGTGACCAAGAATTAAGCACTTGGCTTGGAAGGCTTCACACTCAATGAATCTTTCTTTGGAAGTAAGAGTGAGGAGAGATTATTGAATGGAATGAAAGAGCTTTGAATGAGCTTGGAATGATTTCTCTTGATCTCTAAACTTGCAATAATATCAGCCTTGACTGCAATGAATGCAACCCATCAAGTATTTATAGGAGAGAGGAGAGAGAGAAAGAAATTCGAGTCATTAAATGCTCCAACGGCTCTTTTCTGAACTCAACTAGTCGGTCAAAGAACAACCACGGACCGAATAGTTCATCAACTAGTCGGTCGGTCAATTAACGTATACCGACTAATGGAAGAACAGCCAAAAGGTTAAAGCACAGACAAAAGGAACTAGTCGGTCCAAGAAGAGTAGCTGACCGACTAGTTTCACAACTAGTCGGTCGGTTACTCAACTGAGACCGACTAACAGATAAAACTGAAGTCTGAGCACAAATTGACTTAGTCGGTCCAAGAACAAATGTTGACCGACTAGTT
The DNA here is from genome assembly GCA_030789695.1 of Scilla litardierei. Lineage (NCBI taxonomy): Eukaryota > Viridiplantae > Streptophyta > Magnoliopsida > Asparagales > Asparagaceae > Scilla > Scilla litardierei. The sequence goes on from CM061140.1 coordinate 77,411,490, forward strand.
CATCAACTAGTCGGTCACCAAATGTGCATAGACCGACTAACGATAAACAGTAAGTTAGGTGAAAATTGGCATGTATAGTAAAAATAAACTAGTCGGTCCAAGAAGGAAAGTTGACCGACTAGTTCATCAACTAGTCGGTCGCAAAATGAGCATAGACCGACTAAAGATAAACAGTAGCACAGGCTCAAAATTACATGTACAGGGAAAGCTCAACTAGTCGGTCACAGTAGCATCACTGACCGACTAGTTCACAAACTAGTCGGTCGGTGAGTCAACGTAGACCGACTAACTGTAAACAGTAAAGAGCTTGGAAATAACTGACTGAAACTAGTCGGTCCGAGATGCTTTGCCGACCGACTAGATCACCATCTAGTCGGTCAGTTCTTCTTCTTGAACAAACTAACATGCACAAGAAGTCCCGAATCGAAGAGCGATGCTTCGGGAAATATTGTATGGACTTCAACTAAGATCCTAGAGCTAAGATATGAGCGTTATGAAGATTTAAACCGTAAGACCTACTCAAGGCTTAACATTCTACGAAAGAAGCTTAAAGACTATAAATAAAACTTGACGATACCGTCTTCAATAGCTTCAGTCGAATCTTCATGACTTCTAAATTGGTCCATAAGCTTCAATGAAGCTTTAGGCATACGATCACGCGCTTTGAGAAGTCTTGAGACATCGTAATTGATATTCATATGAATTTGGCGACGATCTCCATAACTGCGCTCACAAAGTGTTAGTTCACGATATATTTATGTTTGTTCATCATCCAAAACCAAAACCGGGGAGTCCAATATCCAACATTCTCCCCTTTTTTGGTGATGACAAACCAACATAAATAATAATCAAAAATAATAATTCAAATGTAATTTACTTACTCCCCCTGCATTGATGACACGTTAATTCCAAATTAAACAATAATAATACGCATCAAGCAGACGAGTGATGTATATAAAAGAGAATCGATTATTGAAATTTCGAATTCCAAAAGTTGGTTATTGAAATATCGGATTTGAAAATCCATTTATATATCTTAACTCCCCCTGAATCAAACATATCAAATTAGATTCTTGGAATAATGCTTTAAATTATCATTTAGCACATCGTCATTATTATATCTCTCCCCCTTTGGCATTAGCAAAAAGAGCGGGAGGAGATCAACGACAACAACAATGGCTTCAAATAAAAGCACGGGAGTCATAGAATACGACGACGGTTCAAGTGACACCAAAGAAAAATACAAATAAAATCAAGGCGTGTCAATGATACCATAGTCGAAAATCGTGAAACGAAATCATCAAAACTCAAATCAATTTGACGGATTGAGTTATGGAATATACTCTCCAATATCAACATTCTTGGTTAATGTAGTGCATGGAAAACAATTCTATGTTTCCATAGAAGAAATTTCTATTAAACCAAGTCATTTTCGTCGAGCGACGAAATCAAACATCAGAGACATAAAAACATATATAATGTGCACAATAGAATGAAATGTCAACTGCGATGTATATATATAAATATGAACCATGATACAACAAAATCATACATCGTCAACATACAAAACATCGATCCAACGATCGGGGCACAAAATACAGCAGCATATCACACAGATATCGGAGTGACACAAAACATACAACATCATCAAAATACATCAAGATACATCATCAAAATGATCCAAAAAAATAGCCACCCTCACTATCCTACCCAACATCTCTCACAACTAGATATGTCATCCAATGTGTATCGGGAGAGGCCTCAAAGAAGCTCAAGAGGCAGCGGGAGGATCAGAAGCAACTGCCGGCTCGGAGGTGGTAACTGGATCAGCTGGAATGTCAACGGGAGCGACGGCAGAAGTCTCAGGCACGGCAGAAGAGACGCACTCTGGAGCAGCAACGGTAGTGGCCTCGGGAGCACCAGTCGGAGCATCCACCACAGAAACGGTGGCAACAGGCGTGCTCACAGGGTCACCATCAGAAGAGGCAACAGCAGCACCAGATGTCGTACCCTCAGAGGCACCAGCAGCAGCAGCACGAGCAAGCTCCTCAAGATCCTCCTCATCTAACTCATCCTCGTCAGAGAAAGACGGAGGGATCTCAATACCATGGTGTCGAGCGATACGGCAGAGAATCTCCTCAAAACGAGCCTGACGAGACTCCAAACGACGGATCGAACGAACGACATCGGCAAGAGTGGTAGAGGGAGCAGCAGTGGTAGACGCTGAAGCAGAAGGGGTCGACCTCTGAACGTGACAGAGTGCCGCAAGAGATTTCTTGACGGCCGTCGCGTTCAAGGGGGGACCGAGAGGACGCTCGTCGTCACGAGGCAATGTGACATGAAAGTGGCGAAAAACGAGGGTCAGGAGGCACAGGAAAGGAATATGAGCCGACTTCGTGGACTTACAAATACACTCGAAAGAGTCCATCTTATCGAGTATAATGCGAGCCCAGTTAATCGAGCTCCCCATGAAAATAGCATATATCAACTTCAAGAAAGGCTGGGACGGTAGAGAGGAGGAGCCGTGCTTGGGAAGCAAGCACGACTTCAGAATCAAATTGAGGACCCAGGCATTAGGCTTGAAGGATTTGGAGGGCACACCAATCATGGCGAGAGGAATCTGGTGGAAAATCTGAGAGAGGACGAGCTGATCAAGAGAGGTGATATCATCAACAGAAATGTCTGAGGGGAGGAGGCTAGACGAGGAGATACCCAAAATCTCTCCTAAGATTTCTGCTGTGAGGACTATAGGAGTCCCCAAAACAGTCGTCTCAACAGAGTGGGTCGCATCGTACTGACCCCGGATCCTATTGGCATAGAAAAGTTTTACTAGGCGAGGGTAGGGGTGAGGGTTCGCCTTCGGGTCATATCGAAGGTAATCGAGAAGACCGGAGGACGAAAGAAGATCGACGAGGCCTAGGAAGTCACTAAGCTGGACGAAATGCTCCAGAAGCAGTGGGCAGTGTTCAATACGGTTGTAAGCCGCGAGACACAAAGGGTCGTCGCGACACAACGAGATATCGACACCGCCTACCGGCATCGGAGCCTTTCCCTTAGGCTTACGGGTAGATGTACGAGGTCGGGAGCTCGACTCAGGATGGGTTGGAGGAGTGGGTTCCTTACGAGTCTCAGGCTTGGGTATGAACTCGGTATCAGAATCGGTAGGAGTATGGAAAGAGGAGGGAGACGCAAGTTGCTTAGGCTTGGGCTTAGGCTTGGCTTGAGCACGGGGTTCGCTTTCGTCGTCCTCTTACGCTTAAGAGGAGGCGAAGAAAAAGAGGGTTCGGTAGGCTTCGAACGGCGTTTCGGAGGAGGGGGGTCCGAGGGTGGCGAATCGACGGTCATGGGTGAAGGGCCAGAGGGAGTGATCGGGATACGTGTACGAGCCATAAGCACGGCACGACATGACGCAAGAGAGCGAATCGAAGAAACCCTAAACACAACCCTAGAAATCGAAAACAAGTGAAACCCTAACCCTAAGATCTAGAAACTGAACCCTAGAGCTAGGAGAAGGAGGAGAGATCACCTAGGAGGAGAGGGCGACGGTCAGCGACGGCGGGGATGGTCGGAAAACGACCGGGCACGACTGAGAGGGAGGAGGGAAGTCGAAGGGTCGGGGGGGTTTGGCTAGAGAGAGGGATTTTCGATCGACTAAAAGAGATAATAGTCGGTCGAGATGACTAAATAAGTCGATTAGAAGACAAAAGACGTAATTGCCCCCGTCACAACTAGTCGGTCACAGTTCAAGCACTGACCGACTAGATCACGATCTAGTTGGTCGGTCAATGAGCTTGAACCGACTAGTTGCAAACAGTGGCAGAACCCAATTTAACTGACAAGAATTAGTCGGTCTAAGCTCATCCACTGACTGACTAGATCTTAATCTAGTCGGTCGGCCAATGAACTTGGACCGACTAAGAGAGTCCAAAAATTTTAGAATTTGAAAATTTGATTTCTCTCCTAATCACACTAGGATGAAACATCAACATACTCTCATTAATCATTATACTACCCCATTAAACATCGAAAATCTGAAATTTGACGAGTACGCACAAATCGAGCGAAAATTCCGAAAATTCAACTAAAATCCAGAAAATTTCATTACATCAAGCATGAGCAAATATAACGAATAGAATAGCATGCAAGAATATTGAATAAAAATGAATCCTATATCTCGGATTCACTCATAATCCCCAATTCTCGACGTAACCGCACAAAGGAGTCCTCCTTTAGGGGTTTCGTGAAAATATCGGCGATTTGCTTCTGGGTTTCAACGTACACTAATATGATGTCCTTTTTAGCAACATGATCATCTAAGAAATGGTGTCGGACATCTATGTGTTTCGAACGGAAATGGTGTACCGGGTTCTTGGAAAGACATATTGCCCTTTGGTTGTCCATCATGATAGGGCAAGTATCACAGTTTATACCAAAGTCTTTAAGTGTGTGTCTCATCCAAAGAACTTGAGCACACGCGGCACCGGCCGCAATGTATTCCGCCTCGGTGGTTGAAAGTGATACGGAATTCTGCTTCTTGGAAAACCAAGAGACAAGAGAATTTCCTATAAAATGGCAAGTGCCACTAGTACTTTTCCTGTCGGATTTGCATCCCGCATAATCGGCATCACTATATGAGATTAACTCATTTGTGCTAGATTTTGGATAAAATAATCCAAAATCAAGTGTATAACTTAAATAACGGAAAATACGTTTTACCGCTACTAAGTGAGACTCCTTAGGTTGAGACTGATAACGAGCACATACGCATACGGTAAATATAATATCGGGCCTACTTGCGGTAAGATAAAGTAAACTACCTATCATACCTCGATATAGACGATTGTCTACATCCTTACCGCACGTATCCTTATCAAGATGCGTAGTCGTGCTCATTGGATTCTTCTTTCTGGAGGCATTCTCCATTCCAAATCGCTTTAGCAACTCCACCGTAAACTTTGTTTGGTGGATGAAGATTGCATCGTCCATTTGGCGAATTTGGAGACCTAAGAAATATTTGAGCTTACCAATGTGGCTCATCTCAAATTGATCCTTCATCACATTAGAAAACTCTTCGCAAAGAGCAAAGTTAGTAGCACCGAAAATGATATCATCAACATATATTTGAACTAAAATTATATCATTATTCGAATACTTAACAAATAATGTGGAATCAACTTCTCCCATTTTAAAACCCAAATCCAAAAGAAAATTCTTTAAACGATCATACCAAGCTCGAGGAGCTTGTCTCAAACCGTAAAGTGCTTTCTTAAGTTTAAAAACATGATTTGGAAATTTTTCATTAATAAAACCCGGAGGTTGAGAAACGTAAACTTCCTCAACAACATCTCCATTTAAAAATGCACTTTTAACATCCATATGAAATAATTTAAAATCCTTATGACATGCAAAAGACAATAATAATCTAATTGATTCTAATTTAGCTACCGGAGTGAAGGCTTCTTCGAAATCAATACCTTCCTCTTGACGGTAGCCTTGAGCAACTAACCGAGCTTTGTTCCGGTCGACGACTTGGTTTTCGTCGGTTTTGTTCTTGAAGATCCACTTTGTCCCTATGACGGTGTGGTTCTTCGATGGCAATGGAACAAGCTCCCAAACTTCATTCCTCTCGAATTGAATGAGTTCCTCCTCCATGTCTAAGATCCAAGCGCTATCTTCGCATGCTTCATTAACATTCTTTGGATCTTTCGAGGAGGCAAAGGCACAATGAGCGAAGTAGTTCACTTGCGATCTCGTCTTGACACTATCATGGATATTGCCAATGACTTGCTCATGAGGATGGTCACGAACGGTATGAAGCCGTTTGGGAATACCTTGATCACTAGGAACATTCTCAACAACTTCATTAGACGGGTTAGTCTCAATAGAATCAATAGAATCAATAGAATCATTAGAGTTAGAATTACCAATTGAATCACATAAGACATCCATAGAGTCATCATCATTGGTAATTCTAGTTGGAACAAATCCTTCATTAAATGACACATGAAGCGATTCCTCGATCGTTGAGGTTCGTTTGTTGAATATCCGATAGGCTTTGCTACGCGAAGAATATCCAATAAAAATCTCCTCATCGGATCTTGGATCGAATTTGTCCAAACTACCATACGTGTTCTTGATAAAACATTTTTAACCAAAAACACGAAAATGTTTAACTTGAGGCAACCTACCAAACAACAATTTATAACAAGTTTGTTTAGTGCCGGGCCTCAAAAGTATTCTATTAAACACATAGCAAGCGGTATGTACCGCTTTCGCCCAAAATTGATGGCCAATTTGGCTATCATCAAGCATAGTGCGAGCACACTCCACTAGCGTCCTATTCTTTCTCTCAACAACACCATTTTGAGGAGGTGCGTGAGGGAATGAAAAGGTGTGTGTAATATCAACTTCATCACAAAATGTCTCAAAAGACTCATTCTCAAATTCACCTCCATGATCACTACGAATAGTGACAATGGTGGTTCCAAAGAGATTTTGTACTTTCTTAACAAAAATTGTGAAGTTTTCAAAAGCTTCATTTTTATTACACAATGAAAATACCCAAGTAAACCTAGAAAAGTCATCAACGATGACAAGTCCATATCTAGCATTACCTAATGAAGCAACTCTAGTTGGCCCAAATAAATCTAGATGTAATAGCTCTAGAGGCCGCTTAGAAGAAATGCTTTTCTTAGGTTTAAATGAAGATTTTGGAAGCTTGCCTCGTTGACACTAGTCACAAAAGCTTTTCTTTTGAAAGACAAGCTTAGGGAAGCCTCTAATAGAATTTAAATTGGAAAGCTTAAAAAGTGTTCCAAAGTTCACATGACCAAAACGTCGATGCCATACGTGTTGTTCACTTGTGTTGGCAATAAGACATTGTTCATGTGATCTTGGAAGATCTAGGATATATATATCCTTATGGTTTGTGCTGGAAAACAATAATTCATTATTATCGTTTCTTAAAATATGGCACATTCCTTTCGCAAAGTTAACTTTGTAACCTTTGTCACAAGTTGACTTATTGAAATGAGATTGTGGTTTAATCCTTTAACAAGGTAAACATCACATATACTGGGTTTAGAAGGATTGCCCACTTTACCAACACCTATGATGGTTCCGCTCTCGTTGCCTCCAAATACGATGCGGTTTCCATTTGCAATGGGAACCACTCCGGAGAGCAATTAAGCGTCACCCGTCATGTGTTTTGAACACCCGCTATCGAGTATCCAATTCCCCTTTGAGCTAAATTTAAATTTGTTGCTCCTTTTCTTTTTCTTTTCCTTGAGTACCTAAATATAGAAAATTTCATATCATGGTACCCAAGGTCATTGGGTCCAAAAGATTAGACCTTTGGAAGCCAAGTCCAATTGGACTTAGACTTCCCCACATAATTTCTACTATGCACAACATCCGAAAAATAAGCATTCATGTAAACTTGTTTTTCATCCATGCTTGTGTCCTTTGGGCTCCAAATAGTGAAAATCTTGGGAGCCCTCATCCTATTGGGTGCATGCATGCGACGTTGATTTCTACGTGATGCATGTTGTGGATAGGCATAAGGAATATGATGGAATGATGCATGTGGATAATTATTCATCCGATGATGTGGGTGAACATATGCATGTGGAGGAACACGTGCATGAGGGTGTCTCACATGGTGTGCACGTGCCCGTGAACGTGTAGCATAGAAATCATCATATGTGTGAGCCGGTGGAGTATGACGTGTGTTCCTACGTGGCATAGTATTGGTGTACATATAAGCATGCCCCTTCTTTGGAGGTCCACCCAAAGTGGGTTTCTTTCCGAAAGAGGGTGTGGACGAGGTGGAAGCACCATTGGTAGATGAACTACCTATAGAGTGTTTGCTACCACTCATTGAGTCACCGGAAGTTGGCCTAACAAAAGTAGTGGCCGATTTGGATGAACTTCCCATCGTATACCCCAAGCCAATGTGGTGATTGGCCGGAAGTAAGTCACTTAGGATTTTATCCAAATGGTCCTTACCCTTATTGAATTTATTAATTCGGCCTAATGTGTTCTCATATTTCTCGGTGTGAGAATGCATAGAAGCATCCAAAGTGGATACTTGCGATGTGAGCACATAAACACGAGATTTTAAATTCTCATTCTTAATACTCAAAGTCGAGTTTTGAGAAGTCAAATCTGCTATCTTGTGTTCCTCCGGATCTTCAATGCTAACATGTTCAAGTTGAGTCTTGAGATTAACAATCTCGTTCTTCAACCCTTCAACAACGGTGTCATTGTTGGTGATGATAGTTTTAGGCGAGGTTTGAATGCTAGCCAAGTCATCTTTTACTTTAGTATACCTATTTGCTAATTTAGTATACTTAGACCACAATTGAGAATTAGCATTCCTAAGGTCATCCATAGTTACCTCATCGCCTTCGTTGTCGCTATCATCGGAAGAGGAAGATCCTTGATCATGCTCCTATCTTGCCATGAAGCACATGTGTGCTTGCTCCACTTGCTCATCGTCTGACTCTCCGCTTGAGGAATCCTCGGAGTCGGTGAATGTTGCCCCTGTTGGAAGCAACGATCTAGGATCTTAGTTTGATGATGACAAACGTGTCAGTATATCTAATGTGTGTGCTCAGTGTGTTTCAGGCTTGGCGAAACAATATACTTTCGATATTGGGCGGAAGTGCTATTCGTATAGCACATTGGTAGAGATGGAGTGTGTGCACAAAGAAGTTTGACTGGGTCAATGGAGAGAAAAGTGGACTTAGTCAAGTCATGAGAAGAGATGTGGACCAAGTCAAATTGAGTTAGGAGATTGGTTTGATTCAAATCAATTTGATTTTCGATCAAATCAATTAGATGTATTTGTGCCTATCCTTCTCCTATTCAAATACCAAATAGATCGATTCAAATCCTATATCTTTTCCTATTCCAATCTCATCCAATTTGAATTGCAAATCAAATCTCTTATTAATTGGGTCAAATCCCTAAGCGGTTGGCACAATCCTATTACCATTGTCCTATAAATACCCATCTTCTAGGGTTGAAGCAAAAAGCGCGGCCAAAAACACGCGGAAGGATTTTTTTGGGCCGTAACTTGGTTTTCTCAACTTTTGTTTAATTGTTTAATTAACTAATCTTACTTGCAGGCCAAAAGAAAATTATAAGAAGAGCAAGCTCCCAAGTGCCGCATCATTGTTATTTGTTTTGATTGGTGGCCGAGTTTTTAGGCTATCATTTTTGTTTGGTGCCACATCCCCCAAAGAGCACAGGGCTTGGTGATTGGTGCCATATTTTTTTTTAATTTCACAGGGTGCATGATCAACTCAAGAAGGGACCAATCAAAAGGGCTTCTTCATCAAATTCACAGGGTACCAAGAACGGACGCATGCATGATTTTATTTGAGGAGGTGCTAAATTCTAGAGGTGGCCGAAAAATCTTGCTATAAACTCCCCTTCACAGATTCCATTGAAAAGACTCCAAAAACAATTTCCAAGAGCCCAGTTCTCAGCCGCACAATATTTAGACGGAGAGAGAACACATGCCGAAGGTATCATACAAGAAGTAGCAGTCTATCAAAGGGGCGACGTTTTTTTTGGCACCTCAATTCAAGAGAGCCCGTGCAAGAATTGAGAGCCTGTGCATTGTTTTTTTTGGAAAACAAACTACAGAATCCCTTATCATTAAGGAGCAAAGCTAAGTTTTTCTAAAACTAAATATTATCATCTCTGCATTGCTTTTATATACAAGGGCTCTTCTAATCATTCTTATTTGTTTTGACAGGCCACACTCCCTTAGTAACGTGAGTGGAGATATTCATTGTAGAATTCATTGAAGAACATACAAATATCAAGTTGGGTATTGGAAAATATCCCAGTACAATTTTGGTCAAACAGACAAAGGAGGGGCCGGTTTGTTTTCTTTTGCTGTGCTCAAAGGCAATCAAGGGAGCCGGCCTTTGAATACTCCAAGAGTTTTTTTTTAAATGAAGTTTTGATCCTTTGACTTGATTTCTTGACTGTGCTTTGAATCTAAAACCCCCACTCACGTGAGTGCTTGGACATGCAGGTTTCATGATTAAAAAAGGGGAATCATCAAATAAAAAGCAGACGCAAGCATCTCATGAATAATAAGGCCGCACACAAGTTTCACAAAGAGAGGGCCGAATTATTTCAAGTGCACAGCTGCACACAATCGAGAAGGATATTTTTTTTTTGCAGAGAACCGAAATATCAGAGAAAGATTCTGTGAATCAAAGATATGAGAGCTTAGCCGAAATCTTCTAGTATCATCAAGCTAGGCCATCTTCGAGGAGAGTGCCGCAACTTGAGTTGCCGTTGCCGAGACTTGTACATCCTATCAGACTTGTTCTGACCAGCGCTGATTGACGAAGACATCGCCGCTACACGAACTGAGCCTTCTAAACTCTGTTCTTTATTATTTCGTGTAGTTGTTGTGTTAGATCTTCGTAGGGGAAACTTTACCTATTTTCGGGGACTATTTTGGGACTTGTCTAGTTGGGACTAGACAAGTGGGACCCAGCTAGTTTGGAACTAGCTGGTAGAAAGCTTTGCTAGGATTGATAGTGAGAGGAAACACTGTGTGTGGGGTACTGAGAGTCTGGCGAGTGTAGGGACGTAGAGGGTGCTCTGAGCGTGCTCTAACTTGTGACTTTGTACCTATTGCACTATTCAATCTAGTATTAGTTTTGGGGGCTGGAGTAGGTCGTTGGGACGACCGAACCAGGGTAAATCTGCTGTGTACTCTGTGTCTGCTTTCTATTACTCTGGTTGTGCTTTTAACTGCGTGTGATTTCTCGTGGGTTGCACGAGAATTTTTTATTAGCCTATTCACCCCCCCTAGGCTAGGATCCAGATCCAACAGCCCCGACAAGCCCCTTTTTGTTCCCTTTCTTGTACTTCTTGGACTTGTCGTACTTTGGCGCCTTCCACTTCTCCTTTTGCTTGTTTAGAGGACACTCCGCTTTCATGTGTCCTGGCTTGTTGCATTTAAAGCACAAAGAAGAAGAGGAGTTAGATGAATTGAACTTCGATTTGTTTTTGAAGTTACCTTTCCGGAAGAACCGGTTGAACTTCTTGGCCATGAGTGCCATGGACTCCAAGTCCAACTCGTTTTCCGAGTTCTCATCATCGGTTGATGTGGAAGTAGATGGAGCGGCCTTGAAAGCAATAGCTTTCTTCTTTGGCTCTTCTTGTTGTCGGTAAGACTTCATCTTTTCCTGCAACTTCAACTTTCTATCCTTGCGTACCTCATAAGACATCAAGGTACCCATTAGTTGAACAACGGTATATTTGTTCATATCGTTACCTTCCTCGATGGCGAATGTGCGCTTTTCCCAACTAGAAGGAAGTCCTTCTATAAGCTTCGAACATTTCTCCTTTTGGGTGTAGGATTTGCCGAGAGCCTCTAACTCGTTTATGATGTCGACGAAGCGAGCATAATACTCCTTCATCTTCTCACCCTGTAGCATATGAAACATCTCGTAATATTTATTAACTACAACGAGTTTAGAGTTTCTTACCCTACTCGTCCCTTCATGTAATATGAGGAGGGAGTTCCATATTTGATATGCACTCTTACATGTGCATATCTTGTTGAAATCCTCGGGCTCCAAAGCACATTGCAAGGCGTTCATTGCCTTGGCATTGCTCACCTCCGCGGCGACCCCCGCGGGAGTCCATTTCTCGAAATCTTCTTCGGTTGGCTCGACATATTCCTTCATCGTGGTCCTCCATAGTGATGCACTCCGGAGGAAGGTTTCCATCCGGCATTTCCAGTACCCATAGTTGGTACCGTTGAAGAATGGAGGCCTCGTTGAGGAATGTCCTTCCATTACCGAAGATGCTCCTTCACGGTTCTTGAAGGTGCTATAGTCTGAAGGTGGACGAACGGTCTTGTTGTCTTTGGCAGACATAGCTATAGACTCGGCTCTGATACCAAATGTAATGCCATGCTAAGCTACTGCACAAGTACTAGAGGGGGGGTGAATAGTACATTAAAATAATTAAGAGGCTAATTCCTAATTACTTGCAAACTCTACCAAACAATGCGGAAAATGCGGAAATGTAAATGTTAGACAACAAAGAAACAATCTCAAACAACGATATTACTGGGTTCGGATCTACCCAAGTCTCCCCGACTTGTTCCCGGTGATCCTACGTCCCAACCACCCGGATCCCCTCCGGATACTTGAGTTAGAAACCCTAACTCAAGATTTCTACGATGAAATACTTGTGAAAAAAAACCTTCACAAGTCAAACCATACACAAAGTAATTTGTGACTCCCACAACCCGGGATCACAACCACACTCTCACAACCGAGAGTGAAACTTACAATATGAAAGTAAATGAAATAGAAACTTCTTACCGACAAAATACCTATGCCTTGAGTAATGCTTACGAATTAGGGCAAGGATGATTTTGAGGAAGAAGAAGTGGCACCAAACCCTAGCTCCAAGATGTAGATCAGCGATGGAGAGCTATGGGGATGTTGGTGACCTAGAATCAAGCACTTGGCTTGGAAGGCTTCACACTCAATGAATCTCTCTTTGGAAGTAAGAGTGAGGAGAGATTATTGAATGGAATGAAAGAGCTTTAAATGAGCTTGGAATGATTTCTCTTGATCTCTAAACTTGCAATAATATCAGCCTTGACTGCAATGAATGCAGCCCATCAAGTATTTATAGGAGAGAGGAGTGATAGAAAGAAATTCGAGTCATTAAATGCTCCAACGACTCTTTTCTGAACTCAACTAGTCGGTCAAAGAACAACCACCGACCGACTAGTTCATCAACTAGTCGGTCGGTCAATTAACGTATACCGACTAATGGAAGAACAGCCAAAAGGTTGAAGCACAGACAAAAGGAACTAGTCGGTCCAAAAAGAGTAGCTGACCGACTAGTTTCACAACTAGTCAGTCGGTTACTCAACTGAGACCGACTAACAGATAAAACTGAAGTCTGAGCACAAATTGACTTAGTCGGTCCAAGAACAAATGTTGACCGACTAGTTCATCAACTAGTCGATCGCCAAATGTGCATAAACCGACTAACGATAAACAGTAAGTTAGGTGAAAATTGGCATGTATAGTAAAACTAAACTAGTCGGTCCAAGAAGGAAAGTTGACCGACTAGTTCATCAACTAGTCGGTCGCAAAATGAGCATAGACCGACTAAAGATAAACAGTAGCACAGGCTCAAAATTGCATGTACAGGGAAAGCTTAACTAGTCGGTCACAGTAGCATCACTGACCGACTTGTTCACAAACTAGTCGGTCAGTGAGTCAACGTAGACCGACTAACTGTAAACAGTAAAGAGCTTGGAAATGACTGACTGAAACTAGTCGGTCCGAGAAGCTTTGCCAACCGACTAGATCACCATTTAGTCGGTCAGTTCTTCTTCTTGAGCCAACTAACATGTACAAGAAGTCCCGAATCGAAGCGCGATGCTTCGGGAAAGATTGTATGGACTTCAACTAAGATCCTAGAGCTAAGATATGAGTGTTATGAAGATTTAAACCATAAGACCTACTCAAGAAGCTTAAAGACTATAAATAAAACTTGACGATACCGTCTTCAATAGCTTCAGTCGAATCTTCATGACTTCTAAATTTGTCCATAAGCTTCAATGAAGCTTTAGGCATACGATCACGCGCTTTGAGAAGTCTTGAGACGTCGTAATTGATATTCATATGAATTTGGCGACGATCTCCATAACTGCGCTCACAAAGTGTTAGTTCACGATATATTTATGTTTGTTCATCATCCAAAACCAAAACCGGGGAGTCCAATATCCAACACAGTCGACTGGCAAAAAGTCCTTTACCCATTTCGATCGAAGACAAGTGTTCCAATCAGCAGGTAAAAAGGGCCATTCGACCGACCTCTAAAAGAAGCTTGTTGAAAGGCAAGCATCTCAGGCTCCCTCTGTGGCAGTTGAGACAAACGACCTATGGTGATGGCTCGACCAGCTCCAGGGAGGAAACATTGACCCTTTCAAGGACACAAGCTTCCTCACCGCTTCACCTCTCACCCTTGCCATCCTCAACATACCATACCCACAAGAAGTACAAGCCTCCTCATATGAGCGATGTCTTGAGGTATGTTGGTTTCAATGACCCAGACAAGCATTTGGAGACATATACGGAGTATACATAGTCGAAAGCTACTCTCCAGATCTTATGTTGTAACGACCACTTTTCGTCGTACGTTGTTCGTGCACGTGCTTTGGCCGTGCACGTGTTTGTTTTAGACGTTGTTCGTCTGTGAACACTTTAGTGTGATATGTCGTTGTGAACGTCTCTGAGGGTATTAAATGGTGGCACTAATTTGGAACGACGTTTCTCGAGTCGTTTTCCCACAATTTAAACTTACTCGATGAGACGTGACGATTCTCACTCTTGACGGGAGACGTTTCTATTTTTAGTTTCGTCGTCCGACGTCGAATTTGAGATCCGTCTTCTTAGTTAGCTCACATTCGTCGCCATGAACACCACGATATTTATTTTATAATTTTTGGAGGTTATTTGACCACTTTTAGATTTTTAACAAGGTTTATAATATTTTTAATAATTTATTTTTAAATTAATTTCGGCCAAATAAAATTTATTTGAGTTTTAAACGTTTTAAGAAATTTTTGAGCCAATTTTCAGCTCATTTGGACCAAGTCAAACCCTTGGATGAGTTGGAGTAATTGAATTTCAAATTTTAAATCTTTTTAATATTCTAATCCTATTAGATTTAGCCCTAGACCAAGTCAACCCATCTATACTATATAAGCAACCCCGCATCCGTCGCACCGCTTGCCACCGTGGGCCCCCCCCCCAAGTTCTCCAGAGTTATTGTGGGTCCCCTAAAGGCCCCTAGGACTACTGTGGGCCCCACCTAGGTGCTTGCTCTTCGAGGATCCGTCGCGTACGACGTCGTCGCACGTCGTAGCCCGTCGTCGCACGTGCTAGCTTTGGAATCTGGAACCGTCGCCCCGGTTGAAGCTCTGAAATTTCCAGCGAGGAAACTATATTGGAATCAGGACTTGGAGCGCGTTCTATTATTCCAACCCCCGGCGTCGCTACCCGACGCCGGTGTAGCTTTCGCGTCGTGTTGAGGTAACGCTTTGCACCCCTAGGACCCCCAACCCAATGCATGCTAATCAAGACTAAAATCAGTATTTTCAAAGTATTTTAAATGTTTTAAATTCACTAATGAAGATTAATAATATGGACTTTAGGCTGGTGGACTTGTGCACGTAGAATAATGGTGATTTTTGGACTCATTGGACGGTGTGCTCAAATGTCGTACTTGCAGGCAAGTGAAACTTGCCAACTCTTGTGTAGGGCCATGTTTTAGGCCACTTCCTTGCTTTTAGCGTAAAAGAGACTAGTCAGTGAAATGATAGCTGGCTAGACGCCTACTTGATCTAGTTTGACAACGAAACTAGATCCGTCACCTAAATGATCTAGCTTGACAACGAAGCTAGATCCAACCCTTAAACTTGTCATTCATGCATGCTAAACTGTCACGTTTACTTTTCTTACTTGTACGCTTTACTACTTGCCATGCCATGTCATCCATGCATTGAATGTTGCATCGTAGCACACGCTACAATACTTGTCCTTGTACTACTTGTCCGGCTAGGTGCACCCCTACGCCATACTTGTTTACACACTTCCTGGCTCGTGGTCCAGAAGCGAGCATTCCGTGTTCGGGGGTAAGGCCCTGGCTCGATACACGTGGAGGGGTAGGGATAAACGGTTACTTGAGCTTAGGAGTGGCCTGATCCGCCCTCTAGACAAAGGACGGAATCTCTGTGCACGAGGTGCTTACTTTCCTTGTCTTGTACTTGTCTTGTAAATGCCATGCCATGCTCGTACTGTACTTTACTTTATTTTACCTGTTGCACTCATACTTTAAACTGCCATGTCATCGCATTCATGCTAGAACTGCTAGGTTGTCCACTTTACTTTCAGTTTCCTTGCACAAGTCTCTTGTAGACTTGCTGACATGTGCCCCTTGCTCTTTTGGGTGTCACATGTTAGATCTGAGCCAGAGATCGTTGCTGAGTACGTGATGTGTTGCTGACGCTGAGTCTGAGTCCATGATTGCCCAGGAGGATTTTGGTGGACACCGGTGACCATTCTTTGAGTCTTGTTGAGCTTTATTTTGTTTTAGGCCTTTTGTTAGCTGTTGGTGCGTAGCACCGTTGTTTTGTACTTTGTACTTTTGTTGGCCATGTTTGGTCCTATAGTCTCTTTTCTTTTAGCCTGGTGGCTTTTCTGCGATGTTGGAAACTTATTTTATGGATATTCTGAGATGTTTCTTTTGTCTCATTTCATTATTATTATCTTTGTTTCGTTCGCGTTGCAAGGACCTGTAGTTTTAAATTTGATCGACGCTTATCGGACTTGCAGCTTTGCAGCTTCAAGTCTGAGCGGACCTTCTCACGCTTCGCCTCCATATTTTTGGGAAGCGGGGCGTGACATGTTTTGTTGGTGGCCCATGCAGGTCCTATCTTGCAATTGCGAATTAACGGAATAACGATAATAACGGAATATCCATTAAATAAATTGCAACATCCGAGTAATAAGCCTTGAGTCTAGTCGTTTCCCTACGACACTAGGTGATGAGAAGACTTAGTTAGACGTCCGTGCTTGCTATTTAGAGGCCCCTGATTGATAGTTAGACCCCCTTCTAGCAATTGATCGCCGTAGGAGTTACCTTAGTGGCCCTTGCCTAACCCTGACCATATTAGACTTCTAGATTTTCCTTCGGTCGTTCGCTTTTGGGTTCAACGATTTCGGACCAAGCTGAACGCATTTCTTTACCGTCTAACCTTTAGAAGTCTTAGCGCCTAGTTCCTAATCTTTAGTTGGTCGACCGTAGGACTTTCCGTGGACTTTCCTGATTCATAACCTAGGCGTATGAATGTTTTGATCATCCGACCAATTTCCTTACCTCGATTCACGAGATCGCCTCATGACGATCATCGCCAATTTTCAAATCTCTCCGTTACAAGTTTTGAAATCTTCTGAAGGTATTTCTCGGATTCCTTTTTCCCTAAGTTTAAATTTGCTCAATTATTTTCTCACATTTCATACTCCTTCGTTGATTTAAATTCTTAAAACTTTTGGCGGAAATTTTTGAACTCTAGCTTATAATATTTTTCCAGCCTATGTTTTTCGTACCTATGCAAATGTGTCGTTCCTTCATATAATAATTTTATTCGGAACCGTATTTTTATTTTGCTCAGTTCGATTTATAATTTTCCCTCTTATTGATGCCATTTGAATAATACATCGTGTTTACTTTTAATATACTTTTCATGTCACATGGAATTTCTGATTTCAGCAAGTTGGTTTTTGCTCGTCGTTCTCACTATTTCAGATTTTTGCAAAATTACTATTTTCATAACCTCTTCCTGCTTTAGACCCTCCCTGATTTGATTTTAAAGATTTGCTATTCGATCTTGATAATTCTTATGCTCAGTCATTATTATTATTTTTCCGTGCACCATACATACTTTCAATTATTTTTATATCCGTACTAGACTTGTTGTGCTCGTATATTAAGAACCTTGTGTAAATCAGTTTTTCATTTTTGGCAAACCCTGGTTCTCAAAAAAAAAAGTGGTTTCAATGTTGGTTATTTTAAATTTTCCATAGCCTAAAAGTTTTGAAAGCATTTAATATGAGTTTAAATTCTTCCGTTACTTGATTTCATTCTTGACTTTCCAAAACTTTTTGACAACATTATATTAAATTACCGACGGATAGAATTTTCCAAACCATGTCTTTAATATTCGCGTAAATGATTTTACTTCCTTTTAAAAGGATTTTTAAAACCAATAGGCCATTTTCTATTATTTTGAATATTCGACTCAGATTTATTTTGAACAACTCGTTTTATCGATCCCCAAACATTTCTTCTCAGATGAGGATTTTAAAGTACAACCGTTTTCAATTTTGCGTATTTTAGCTTATGCTATTTATCCTAGTTGCTTTTCTGTACTCTATTCAAGCATCACTACACCTCCTTTTCCCTCAACCTAAACATCACCATTGAGCCAATGTTCGTCCAACCAAGCTGTCTTCTTGTACTCGTCCTATCTGAACTCGTGCTTAACGATCCTTCCCTCGTCACGCTCTCGACCTCTCTTTATTGCTTAGGCCTTAGGGTCCTTCAATGTCTGGTCAACTCTTAGTTGTTAGTAGACCCTTGGACCCTTATGAAGTTGTGGTGTGTTAGTAATTATTGATTTTTGTGGATAGCTATACTATACTAGGGATGCCTGTGTATATAAGAGTTAGCGTTGAAATGTCTAAGTTGTGTATGTAGTAAGAGATACTTATAATGGTTGAAATAAAATGATTTGTAAAGCTATGTGTGTTCTAGGTGTGATGATAATAAGTGTACGTATAGTTAAGTAAGTAGGCCTATTGAGTGACCCATATATATTAGCATGTATGAGCGTGTGCTCGTATGTGGGTATGCATTGTGTTTAGACATAAGTAGTTATGTTTTGATGCCTGAGTATATAGGTGATATACATATGGTAGTAGGAGTATAATTTTGATTGGTATTGTTTGCTTTTCGGGATGTTGCATGCGTGCATACCGTGAGGTATACACGACTATTGCACATCTTAATTATGTATGTGTGGATGTGTTAGTATACTAATTATAGGTAGTAGGCTATGGTGTGAATATATACATTATTTATGTGTGACTATACGGTGAATGTTTGTACTAGAGAGGGTATTATAAATATGTGGGTGCTGATGTCGGTAATGTTATTATTATGGTATATAAATTGATTTAACTATGTGGGTGTTATCTGACTAAATATTAAGTGTGATTGACCTATGGAATGTATATGGTTGTATTGGTAGATGCATATATATATATATATATAATGGAGTGGTATTGGTATATGTACGAATGCCGTGTTACGTATATAGAATATTCTGATATGTGTATTGAGTCTCACTTGGGCTTGAGTGGGTAAACTCTAAGTATATTGAATGTATGGTTGTAGTTTGAATATAGCAATGCTTGATGTATGTATAGTGATAGAAGTGTTTGTGTCTGGTTGAGTTACGCACATGACTGTGGGTTGCTACACCAGTATATAGATATAGGTGCTAGTCTTGTGGTATAGTTATTTACTAAGGACTTGTTATGTGAACATATGTGTACTAGCTAAAACTAGGTGTGTATGTGTGCTAGTTATATAATGGTATGATTGGCGTATGAAAATGGAAGGTTAGCGTGTATGGGAGTGCACCATGCACGGGTAAGTATGTGTTTAGTTATAGGTATGGATGACTATGGTATATGTGGCGTGTCGTAAATATAGTTATAGGACCGTACGTGATGTGAATATTTGGTGAACTATTTGCATGTATTTGAATGACTATATATCGTGAAACTATAGTGGTGGTGAATATATATATATATATAGTAAAATTTGACTTAATAATGGTATGGTGTGACTATATGTGTTGAGATGTTTGATATTGGATGAATATCAGAGGGTAGTATACCCTTGATGTTTGTGCATAGGTAGCTACCTATAGGTAGAGCAATGATTGTATTTGACAAGTGTGAGATCATACCTATATAAGTATCTGAACTATTGTTTTGTGAGTAACAGTTATATAAGGGATGTATGTTTATAATACCTGATTGAAATACATGTATGAAGTTGACGGACTATAATAGGTATTAATGTATAACGTACGTGAATGTATATATATACGTGTTAGTAGTGTTAATGTTTGACTACCTAGTGCATATATAAGCACTTGTAATGACTATACCTGGTTGAATTATTATATGACTTGATTGGGGTAGTTACTAGAGCGACTAGCTATACTAGAAAGTCCGAGGACGGACTTTATTCTAAGGTGGGGAGGATATAACGACCACTTTTCGTCGTACGTTGTTCGTGCACGTGCTTTGGCCGTGCACGTGTTTGTTTTAGACGTTGTTCGTCTGTGAACACTTTAGTGTGATATGTCGTTGTGAACGTCTCTGAGGGTATTAAATGGTGGCACTAATTTGGAACGACGTTTCTCGAGTCGTTTTCCCACAATTTAAACTTACTCGATGAGACGTGACGATTCTCACTCTTGACGGGAGACGTTTCTATTTTTAGTTTCGTCGTCCGACGTCGAATTTGAGATCCGTCTTCTTAGTTAGCTCACATTCGTCGCCACGAACACCACGATATTTATTTTATAATTTTTGGAGGTTATTTGACCACTTTTAGATTTTTAACAAGGTTTATAATATTTTTAATAATTTATTTTTAAATTAATTTCGGCCAAATAAAATTTATTTGAGTTTTAAACGTTTTAAGGAATTTTTGAGCCAATTTTCAGCTCATTTGGACCAAGTCAAACCCTTGGATGAGTTGGAGTAATTGAATTTCAAATTTTAAATCTTTTTAATATTCTAATCCTATTAGATTTAGCCCTAAACCAAGTCAACCCATCTATACTATATAAGCAACCCCGCATCCGTCGCACCGCTTGCCACCGTGGGCCCCCCAAGTTCTCCAGAGTTATTGTGGGTCCCCCAAAGGCCCCTAGGACTACTGTGGGCCCCACCTAGGTGCTTGCTCTTCGAGGATCCGTCGCGTACGACGTCGTCGCACGTCGTAGCCCGTCGTCGCACGTGCTAGCTTTGGAATCTGGAACCGTCGCCCCGGTTGAAGCTCTGAAATTTCCAGCGAGGAAACTATATTGGAATCAGGACTTGGAGCGCGTTCTATTATTCCAACCCCCGGCGTCGCTACCCGACGCCGGTGTAGCTTTCGCGTCGTGTTGAGGTAACGCTTTGCACCCCTAGGACCCCCAACCCAATGCATGCTAATCAAGACTAAAATCAGTATTTTCAAAGTATTTTAAATGTTTTAAATTCACTAATGAAGATTAATAATATGGACTTTAGGCCGGTGGACTTGTGCACGTAGAATAATGGTGATTTTTGGACTCATTGGACGGTGTGCTCAGATGTCGTACTTGCAGGCAAGTGAAACTTGCCAACTCTTGTGTAGGGCCATGTTTTAGGCCACTTCCTTGCTTTTAGCGTAAAAGAGACTAGTCAGTGAAATGATAGCTGGCTAGACGCCTACTTGATCTAGTTTGACAACGAAACTAGATCCGTCACCTAAATGATCTAGCTTGACAACGAAGCTAGATCCAACCCTTAAACTTGTCATTCATGCATGCTAAACTGTCACGTTTACTTTTCTTACTTGTACGCTTTACTACTTGCCATGCCATGTCATCCATGCATTGAATGTTGCATCGTAGCACACGCTACAATACTTGTCCTCGTACTACTTGTCCAGCTAGGTGCACCCCTACGCCATACTTGTTTACACACTTCCTGGCTCGTGGTCCAGAAGCGAGCATTCCGTGTTCGGGGGTAAGGCCCTGGCTCGATACACGTGGAGGGGTAGGGATAAACGGTTACTTGAGCTTAGGAGTGGCCTGATCCGCCCTCTAGACAAAGGACGGAATCTCTGTGCACGAGGTGCTTACTTTCCTTGTCTTGTACTTGTCTTGTAAATGCCATGCCATGCTCGTACTGTACTTTACTTTATTTTACCTGTTGCACTCATACTTTAAACTGCCATGTCATCGCATTCATGCTAGAACTGCTAGGTTGTCCACTTTACTTTCAGTTTCCTTGCACAAGTCTCTTGTAGACTTGCTGACATGTGCCCCTTGCTCTTTTGGGTGTCACATGTTAGATCTGAGCTAGAGATCGTTGCTGAGTACGTGATGTGTTGCTGACGCTGAGTCTGAGTCCATGATTGCCCAGGAGGATTTTGGTGGACACCGGTGACCATTCTTTGAGTCTTGTTGAGCTTTATTTTGTTTTAGGCCTTTTGTTAGCTGTTGGTGCGTAGCACCGTTGTTTTGTACTTTGTACTTTTGTTGGCCATGTTTGGGCCTATAGTCTCTTTTCTTTTAGCCTGGTGGCTTTTCTGCGATGTTGGAAACTTATTTTATGGATATTCTGAGATGTTTCTTTTGTCTCATTTCATTATTATTATCTTTGTTTCGTTCGCGTTGCAAGGACCTGCAGTTTTAAATTTGATCGACGCTTATCGGACTTGCAGCTTTGCAGCTTCAAGTCTGAGCGGACCTTCTCACGCTTCGCCTCCATATTTTTGGGAAGCGGGGCGTGACATATGTGCAAGGCTTTTCTGAAATGCCTGGCTGGGGTAGCCTGACAATTATTTAAGAACCTTCCAAGGGAGTCGGTCACCTCTATTGTCGACCTCCAAAAGAAGATAATTTCCCACTTTGTTGCCCTTAAGGTGTAATGAGGTATCCCGAGTCTCTGGCTTCCATCAAGCAGGGGCTCGATGAGTCCCACCAAGCCTTCCTTGCTCGTTTCACTAGAGCTTATTTGGCGATTGACATCTGCCCTGACGACATCACCAAGATGTCAATCCAGGCAGGCTTTGGCAACGAGTCTAGCCAGAACTTTGAGATATGCAAGAAAACATCTTCGAAATTTGCTCGCCTGGTGAGCCGGGTCAAGAAATACATAGCCGCCGAGGAGGTCTGCAGGCGATCAACAGCCAACTATGGGTTCCTTTGCAAGCGGGTAGACGACCCTGACCAGGCTCTTCCTAGCAAGCATCTTACGTCTAACAGGTGATTTGATCGAGCTGAGCACCATTGAGGTGGCGATGAATGACTCAGGTTCCCCAAGGTGCTGGTCAACACTACTCTGTCGGCCACACCATCAAAAATACTAGCAAGAGCAGTAATGGGGTTCGATCCTAAATGACATCTGCAAGATAACCCTAAGGTGTACATGTCCCAATACTATAACTTCCACAATGGGTTTGGCCATGTCACTGACGAGTACCAGATCCTTATGGATCAAATTGAGTGCATCATCTATAGGGAGCGACTTCAAGTGTTCAAAGCTCCAGAGATAGAGGGCCGACCTAAAGGTCCCTAGAACCAGAACAAAGGTGTCGCCGGCCTGTCTATGTCATTGACATGATCATTGGGTCTGTCACTCTGGTGGGTTGCAACCTAGCACAATTATCCAATGTGCCCAGAAGAACTGTGCTCACATGGCATGTAACCTTTCGACGGACCTCGAGATTGGTGTTGCAAATCAAGCCTTAAAGTGACTCAGTCTCCTCGAGGAGCACCTTATCTTCACAGAGGATGAGGCCATATAGATATGCCAGCCTTATAATGATTCCATTGTACTCAACCGATAAATCACCAACTACAAAGTCTGTCGCATCCTGATTGACAATGGGATTGCAGTCGAAACCTTCTATCTGGATGCAGTCCAAAAGCTGGGGATCTTGGTGATGTAATACTGCTTGTGCACACCAATCTCTCTTGGTTCAAAGGAGCTCATGTGGTTTCAGAGGGGATGGTCTCCCTATAGGTGAAGTTCGACATGCCACCTTGCCAACCAATACAAAACGTAAACTTACTCGTGGTCAGCTACCCTAGGACCTTCAACGCAATCATAGGGTGATCGACCCTCAATGACATGTAGGCAGTGACTGTAACCTACCATCTCCTTGTGAAGTTTGCAACCACTCATGGGGTCAGCGTCTTGCAGTGAATACAGTTAGAGGCTAGAGACTGCTTGCTCTTAGCCAAAAAGGCGATGACCTCTCACCCGGTGCAGACTGTTGGCAGCCTGAATGCCCTACAGTCATCTGCTACCCCTGTGGCATCAGGGCCAAACTCTGACTTCTTTCAAATCTAATGAGCTCGGTCGTTGAGGTGAGCACGAACATGAAACTCAGCTGGAGAAAGCTCCTTAGCCTTCAGTTGCCTCCTCTTACCTTCAGGAGAGGACACCGACCTTATCACTACTCGACGAGCTTGACCCTCGAGGCAAACTAGAACATAAGAGATCCACCTCAACGAAGGACGTGGATGCCATTTATCTCTCAAGGTTTAACCTTACTCGGACCGTCCAGGTCAGGATTACCTTGCAACCTGACCGTAAAGAACTTCTTGTTGGCTTCCTTCTGCAAAACAATGACATCTTTGCTTGGTCACACGAGGACATTCCAGGCATTGACCTGGAGATAACGATCCATTGGCTGACCATCAACTTGGTTGTTCATCTGTTTCACTGAAAGCACATGGCTCTCAATGCTAAGAGAAGCTTCGTGATAAAGGAAGAATTCGACAAGCTCCTCCATGTGGGCTTTGTCAAAGAAACAACCTAACCAAAATGCTCATCAACATCGTTCTATTTAAGAAAGTGATTGGAAAGAGGCAGACCTACATCAACTTTATAAATATAAACAAGGTCTTCCCGATGGACAGCTTCCCACTTACCTAGATTGACCAGCTCATGGATGCCACTACTAGATATGAGCTGCTAAGCTTCATCGATGCATAGTCTTGATATAAACAGATCTGTATGCATAAGCCAGAACAGGGTCATATAGCCTTCTTGATAGATCGAGGTCTTTACTTCTATAAGGTGATACCTTTTGGTCTAAAGAATGATGTGGTCAACTACCAGCAGCTAGTAATAAGATGTTTGTGGAACATATCGATCAAACCATAGTGGTCTGCGTCGAAGTCATGCTGGTCAAGTCCTTAGTAGCTGCCATCCCTATCACAAACTTGGAGGAGACTTTTGCTATCATGTCGAGGAATTATATGAAACTCATCCTAAGCAAGTGTATCTTCGGCGTGACTTCTAGGAAGTTTCTAGGCTTCATAGTCCATCATAGGGTGATCGAGGCCAACCGAGAGAAGATCAGTGACGTCCACTGCTTTTGCGCGTCAGATGTGTGCAATATATTATTAGGGGCGTGAGATTTAAATATTTATAACCGCAAGCGCACGGTGTTGTAGTGTGGCTTGGGGGTCGAACGCAGGGAGGCGAGGTTGTGCTTGTGTCAAGAAGGATCGGATTCACCCCATGGGCGAGCTAGCCCGAATCGGATAATGGGTTGTCACAGAAAATAGAATGCGAGGGATAAACAATATAAAGGAAAAACCCGGGACTTCGATTTCCACCCTATCGTGCGATTCTCGCCGATACGGCCTACGGGTAGGATAACGATCAGAATTAGGGTCTAATGGTGAGACGTTGCCTCTATGAGTGCTACCAGCATCACATGGGCCCGATATTCCGGTCGGTGCCCAGGATGATACGCCGGACTTTCCGGGTTAGGTCAGTTGGCATTCCCATGTCCATTAACACTGACCGACTCCGGGAGCACTAAGCTAGCAACGATAACTCCCAACGCCTCATCCTGCCGCTCCCGCGTGCTAGGATTCGACGTCTACGCTAAGGGCGTGAGCTATGGCTAGGGAGTCAACCGCCAAGTTTATTCCCCCTTGGCCCAACGGTCAAAGGCGGTCTTTTTCCCACCGATGACAATAAAACACCCCGCGTAACCGATAGATTCCTAACCCCTATCGATTTCATAGTCCTATGGATGCATCGGGGAGAACCCACGAAGTGGTTTCCACCAATATCCCAGATTTGGGAGCTACTCACACATATTTACTAAAAAGCAATCTAAATCAAAATCGACCGTTAAAAGTATGATCAGGCGATTGAAAAGCAGTAAGAGCAATGTAAATAGCACTATATTAAAGTTTAACAAATATCAGAAAACTTACTAATATCTGAAAAATTACAGCCGTCAAGAGAGAGAAAAAAGCAAAAAATAACAACTCCCTTTTCTAGAAAACCTATGGGTCATATATATAGAAAACGATATCACCTGATCGGGTGAAGAATCACCCGATCGGGTGACCTGCTTCGTTCTTCGGCAGCTCAGCATGGGACTTCACCCGGTCATACGGCACGATCGGTTGAGGGTTGAAGCTGACCGGTTGGATCTTCGTGCCATTGGGTGAACCGGTCGGTTGAGCTCTCCGTGTCTTGGCTTCGGAGAATTGGCTACAGGTGAACTGATCGGGTGAAGGTCGCCCGATCGGTTGTGTAACGACCGGTTTTATCGATACATTTTATCTGTTTTCCTCTCGTTTAATTTTCGTCCGTATTCGTAGATAGGCGTATCCGTTCCCGTGCACGTGCCAACTTTTCCCATGTTAATTATCACTATTATTATTATTATTATTATTGTATCTCCCATTAAATAAATTACAACTTTCAAATTGATCTCGAATTTCAAATCTTTTAAATTGTTTTGAAAAGTCAAATGAGATTTTCCTTTTATAAACACATTAATCAAATTGAATGGCTATTATATTCATTGTATTAAATCTTATTAACTTCCTAATTAGTTTTAGCATGTTAACCCTAGTTTTTCCCAACATAGGCCGCACCCCGTGCCGAACCCAGACACACACACACAATCAGTAAACACACACACATACTTCAATTTTTATAAACTCTAGGTACCCTACCTCCTCATAGTATGAACCCTACACCTTTGTTTTAATTAAACTTTAGACTAGGTCCCAACAAATTTTTAGTCTACACAACATAGAGAAGAGAACCCGCATCCTGGCCCTTCACGTGTGCAACCAAACCTAGGCAAAACATTTTAGTTCTGCACCCTACAACGTCAGCCTTATAGGCATCTACAGAACCCTACTTCTATATATTAAAACCTAGGACACAACACCTACAAACCCTACTGCCTTTAAATGTTAACCTAGGCTCTTTCTCCTCCACAAAAAACCAACGCCGTCCCTACTCGTTCTTTCTTCCCCTCCCCTACGCGACAACCCACGCCGCTGGACCCTTCTTCCCCACGCCATCACAAGACCAAAGCTACCGCCTGTGTTTTGCTCCTCCACACGGAGAGCTTCTAGCGGCCATCCACTCATTTCGCTCGGCCTTCCTCCCTCTCCCCTCGCCAATGCGCACGAGCAGACGACCTTCTTCCTCATCTTCTGCACGCCGAGAGCACGTCTCCTCGCACGCGGTCGATGCTGTCAGCCATCTCCCTCGTGCGCGACGACAGCCAGTCTGAACTCTCCCTTTCCCTCCGAGATCCACACAACGGCCTGCTCCTCCTTCTTCCGCCCTCCTCCACGCGGGGCACCCACGGCCATCCCCCGCCGCCAGGCCGTGATCCCCCACCAGCCTCATCATCCCCCTCCGCCTGCTCCCCCTCCCCTACATGCAACGCACCCACCCGCCACACCCCGACACGCCCAAGCCCCCTCTTCGACCCTGCCTGACGCCACTTGAAGCCCAGCACCGTCGGTGGTGATCAGCCCCAGGCCGAGATCCCCTCACAGCGGCCACCTACTCCCTCATCCTCGTGCATCGCCCAAACCCGCGGCCTCTCCCTGTCACTGTCAGCTTTGCAGACCTGACACTGCAGTCCCCACACGTACGGGAGCCGCCACAACTGTTCTTCTTCCTTCCCGAAGCTTTTACGCCCCTGTTCCGGGACCCGACGCGTCGCCGCTACCATCGGGACGTTTCGATCCTCCTCTGCACTTACGGTTAGTAGATCTACCCCTTTAACAACTCTTAACCCCCATCATAGGACAGAAAACCTAATAAAAACGAATCGCTAGACGTCGTAGGGGCTTTTTGTAAATCTGTCATGAACAAGAAATGCATATTCTGATTTTATGTTCTGCCAAAACAGCGATCCAAACCCTCCGCAGCGTAGTACACGTCGAGACGATTCCAACGACACCAAGAATGTCGAAAACATGCAAGTATATGATTTTATATGATTTTCCGAAGTTTTGACACTTTTGCGCCATCTTTATGTATTGCTGTATATCTCAAAAACTAGGCGTGAACTGACGTGCGAAATCGACACCATAATGATCAGGACGAATTTGGGATCCAATGGTATATCACATGATATACTTTAATTTAAAACAATTAAGAGAAAAAAAATGTTTTCTGTAGCAAGTCCAAAGAAAATAAGTGTTCGTTATTATTTTGAGAATGCCACAAAATTGTTCAACCCACTTTTGTTGTATAGAACCGTCACAGGTGGGTATTAATGATGATAACAGTAAAATTCAGTGAGTCTTGACATGCCTAAGAAAAATGGACATCGTGAAAATCGTGCGCCTCGAAGGCGA
Organism: Scilla litardierei; assembly: GCA_030789695.1. NCBI lineage: Eukaryota > Viridiplantae > Streptophyta > Magnoliopsida > Asparagales > Asparagaceae > Scilla > Scilla litardierei. The sequence continues at coordinate 77,439,550 of CM061140.1, forward strand.
TATCGTGATATCATGATGTCGTGTGAGTCGACTAGGCCGGCTCATGTTGTGGCAAACTTTTGGGTGGGGTTAGGGTTGAGCGGCCACTGGGCGTATGAAAGGTACTCCCCTCAAGAGCACCACCCGCACACGGTGGGTTAGCGTCAATCACGGTAAGACCCCGTGAGAGGAACGACCTTCTCATCACGACCTAAAGGCGAGAACCCTAGATTAGATGTGAACTTTTGACATGGAAATTGCAACGCTAACTTTGGTCTCTTGGAAAATTGTCATGCTAATGAACTCAGAGAAATCTTTACTTTAATCTTGTAACCGTCTAGAACTGCATGTTAGGAATGCTCGTCTCTGTTTCTATAGAATTGTTAAATGTTAAATTGTTGCAGTCGTTTCTCAAAATTATTAAATGCTTCGCAATTTCATATATATCATATATCTTGTCTTGGGATGCTAACCTTGCTTGCAGACCCCTAGCGGACATACATTCATTGTTGGTGAATGTATGTCAAATTCAGCGCTTGAGTACCCGGAGGACGCATACGAGACGCCAGACTTAGAGAGTCAGGAGTTCGCACCTGATGCAGTTCCTCTCCCAGCTGAGGACTAGAGGACCCCTTCATTTCCAGTTTTCCTAGTTTACTTTCAGTCGTTGCAGTAGTTGTGTATGTTTCTTTCTTGTTGCTACTTTAGCCCAGCTGTGTCTTGTTTAATTTCGTGTATGTACTTAATAATTCTGGATGTGGTTTTTATCTCCTTGAATGTTTTCTAATTGTTCTGAACGCAAATGCAAGGACCTCTCCTGTGTTTTTATCACAGACGCTTATTGAACTCGAGCTTCACCGCTCCAGTTCAAGCGGACCGCGTAACGCTGTCGCTTCCGGTGTCTTTTGGGAAGCAGGGCGTTACAGGTTTTAGTGGTGGCCCATGCAGGTCCTGCAACTGCAAAATTCAGAACAATGAGAACACTTTTCATTATCCAAAACATCCAGAATTAAGTCGTACGCAAAATTACTCGAATACCTTGTCTCAGCATGATAGGAAACCCAATACCAGGATAATAGGTAGAGTTAGTTAGATGCTCATGCTCGTTAGTTAGACACCCTTGCCATGACTTAGTATTATCATATTGGGTGTCACCCTAGCGATTGATCATCCAGCTCTGACCAATATTAGACTTTGAGTTCGTTAGTCGTTCGCTTAAATTCATCGAATCTAGGACCCAAACGAACGTCGCGATTGTCGCATCCGTGCAAGTCGAACCTGAGACGCCTGCAATGGGTAGACTTCGAAGCGTAGAATATTCCAGATCTATAGATAAGATCTCGATCTCGATCCTCAACGAACCCTTACCTCGGCTTTCCTATCGCAGCCTAGTACGTTGATGAACCTTAGTGCTAAACCTTAGTCGACCCAACGATTATTTTTCCCCATGATTTTACTAATTCCTAATCATTACACTTCCATGTTAAGTATCGTAGGAAGCTATCGTAGCGTATTCACGGAGTTATTTCTTGGTCGTCATTACGTTTCGATTGTCAACCTACTCCTCGCCCTCGATTCACATAGACTCTTCAGGTCCGCCATCTTTAACTTTGAATCTCCATTACAGATCCATCGTCTTTTAAAAAGTATTTTCGATATTTCTTTTATTGAATTCTTTGCTGAGTTTAAAACCCTTTCGAAAACTTTTACTTAGATTTTCTACACTTCAGTCGACTTAACCAATCTTGAGTATGAAACTCTTCTGACACGATCTTTAGTTACTATCTAATAGCAATTTTCAAACATACATCTTCCATACTTATATTTCACATAGCCTCTATTTTCCTAATGCAATGAATTTTTTTCAAAAACTTTATTTCTAAATTCGCTAGTTCAAATGTCACCTCCTATTCTTACTAATGTATTTCGAAACGGTCATTGATACATACTTTTAAAATACTTTCCTAAGTTAAATAGAACTTCAAAATCCTGTGTATCAGTTTTATAATCATTATCTTCATATATTTTAAGAAAAGAAAAGTTTCCTTTTTACAAACCTATTTCCATTTACAAGTCAATCACTACGACACTATGCATATATTACTCTTCACCTATTATTTGACTGATCACATTTTACGTCTTTACTCCTACCGTAAGCTCATTATTTACGTAAATTATAACGATGTCATTATTTTACACATATTCTTATCTTCTTAATTAATTAATTATTCATAAATATTTTATCTCACCCAACCGACTAACCTCTTATCCATCCCACATCAGGAACCGTACATCACGACATTAGTTCGTTGCATCATTCAACTCTGAATCCTACACTTACTTGATTATCACTTTAGAGCTTATCATTGCTTAGTGAGACCTTTAGCTTTGATTGTGGTGCTGTTGTGGTGCTTGTAAATAGACTGTGAGTGTAGACCCGTGTGTGCGAATCCCTATATACCACCCATGTATGAGTGTGTTTACCCTTAGTATATTAGTATAGTGTGATTATCTACCGTGTTGTTTGTGTATGTACGGTAATATGTGATATATGTATATGGTTGATTATAGATTAGTAAGTGTTATATTTATACTTAGGCGAGCGATTAGCTATATCACTATAGGAATATCTGTGTGTTATAGATTTAGTATTGGCTAGTTACTAGGAGTATATATACCTTAGTCATACTTGTTAATGACTGTAATTGTATGCTAGTACAGTGATATGCACGTTAGGTGTAATAATAATAGGCGTACGTGTAGTTGTGTGTGAAGATTTATTTTGTGATCTATATGTTAGTATGTCTAGCGTGTGCTCATGTGGATATATGTATGTGGTTAGTTATAGGTATGTATGTATATACGTATATTGGATGAATACGTGTGTCGTTTGTATAGTAAGATTATAATATTGTATTACCCCTACGCGATGGTGTATGAGCATGTGTATACCAGGAAGTATGTATAGTCGTATGTTTGTGACTACGTATATAGGGATGTATGTAATACTATGCTAGTCCTATGTAAATTACCCTGGTTGTGTGTACTGGTGTGTATATATACGTCATATATAGATACGAGATAGGCGTGTAGTAGTGTAAGTATGTGCGTGTATGTAAAATGAATGTATGAATAGGTATTTGGACGTGTGTGATGTATGAGTAAGTGTATGCATATGGATGTATATGGTTTCATTATAATGTATGTATGATTAGGATAGAATGACCTTAGCGTCTAAGTCCGCGCACCCCTATGTCAGCCTATTTAAGGAAGTCTGAAGACGGACTTGATCCTAAGATGGGTAGATTACGTTGACCCTAGTGCTATGAGTAAGGCTTATAAAATCCGTGTATGGTGTAAAGTATTATGTGCATGTATATACATATAGTGATATGTATTATAATGTGTATATGGTAAAATACGGTATGTAAAAGTGACTGTATGATTGAAGTGTTAATTGATGAAGAATGATTGTATGTATGTATTAGTGGTACGTTTACGTGATGTGTGGTACTATATCATTATAGATTGTGAGTGTATAAGATATATGGTAATACACTGTGTATTAGTAGTAATGTGAGTGTGCAAGGTGATGGCACACTTACATGTAGTAAATCGATGTGGTCGTCTGTCACTATTCACCCGAGTATGATATTGAATGGTATTATATTAAACGTGTTATGTTAATACTGTAGGGGTTTTGGCGGACCCCCAGAGCTCGGATCCGTATCCGTCCTAAGTCGGACGGACCACGGAGGCACAAAAGCGCAGCGGAAAAACAGAAATCATATTTCTACACTAGCTAAACTATTTAGCTAGGCTCTGGGGAGCCAGAACCTAGCCCGATCTATGCCGACTTGGAGTGGGTCTGACCACTCCAAGAAGGATCTACACTAAGCGACTAATTAAAAATTACGCTAAAAAACGCTTAACCACATACCCGGAATCTTGGCCCTGGAGCAGGCAAGATGTACCGCACCGTCTTGAGAAGCTCCTCGTAGCCGAGCCGCGTTGACCCGATCTCCCTGAGCCGCCTCGCACCCTCGCACCGATCCGCCCGAGCCGCTTTCGCCTCCGAGCCGATCACACGCGATAGAAAGTTTCACTTGAGAAGAACCCGCGTCTTAGACGTCCGGATCAGATCCAAACCCCCTTCGTAGTCGTGCTAGGACTACTCCGGAGAATAGGAAAATTAGAGAGAGAGATTTAGTCGCCGATCGAGCCTGCTCTAAACTGGAGCTACTCGATCGTTGACTGGTGTATTTTTCAACGAGGAGAGTGCACCCCTATTTATATAGGGAGTGAGCACTCACCCTCTTGTTGCGGGCAATGTGGGACAATCCACATGAAGAGAAAAAATTGAATTAAGTCATTTGGCTTAATTTCAATTTTAAACTTAGCCTTTCACAAAGTCAAACTTTAACGAATTAATTCTCCTCACATACTAAACTTCAGACACCAAACAAGCTATCAATCAGAAAAGCTTGGAATGGTGAACGCGTAGGAACTGACGGTGACGAATTTCGACTTCGTTTGACCCCTCAAACAATTGCTCAAAGTTTAGCAATTTTCACAAAATTCGTAGCCGTCATTTGGGTTTTCAAAAAACCTAATTTGACTTAAGTTGCGGGCGCGCCCGCTAGACTTAGCGGGCGCGCCCGCCCAAGGGGGGCAAAGGCGGGCCGCCCGCCCGCTGTTGCAGCGGGCGGGCGCCCGCTGCTGCAGCGGGCGGGCGCCCGCTGCGTGCAGCGGGCGCTGGCCCGCTGTGCAGCGGGCGCAGCCCGCTGCACACAGCGGGCCACGCCCGCTGCTGCAGCGGGTCACGCCCGTTTGCCTTTGCACATGGGCCTTTTGGCCCAGTGGGTCTAACCCACTTCCCCTTGGACTCTTTCTGCGTTTAGACCGGGACGATCCCGTCATCCAGGTAACCTTTTCCAACAAGTTTGTTCCTACTAAATTCGTTGTAACTAATTTACAACACGTTTAGTCAAAGTTAGCATCTAATGCAACGTTGTGTCCCTATTGCTAATGCGACTAACTTTCACAACTCAGCTTGTGAATATCATCAAATGATATTTCTCTCTATTCTATATTCCTATTACTAAGACACGAATACTACTCGGTGTGAGACCCTACAGCCTGACCTTACTACAGGTTGGGGCTCGAAACCCCTAGACGACGGTCACTACGAGCAGTAGCTGTCGTCCCTGTTTCAGAGTCATCATAACGTGATCGACCCTTTGACAAAAGTGTCATAGGGTTTGCATTGGCTGTGTCAGAGATGAATTCCGTTAGCTAAAATCCCTTCGTCAAGACTGTGTTTGATGTTGGCCTAGGGTATGGTTTTCTGTCAACCCTATTAGACAACATTGGTCAGTATACGGCGGTCTTTATTGTATACACGTTGTACAACTTGCAACGTACCCCGGCCGAGGATTAACATAAAGACCGTACTGAGCCTATAACACTAACTTCCCTTTAATGGAAGTGACGAATCCCATCTTAGTCACTTACTCACCTTGAGAGCTTCAGGTGCAACCCAACCTAAGATCTTTCATCAGGACTGGTCCTCGAAGCTAGATCATGGGTCTAAGCTACACCGTCCGCTCACAGGTTGGTACGGATGACTTCAGGTCTTAAGGATCAACTAACCTATCATCACCCTAGAGTTATTAAAGACAGATCATTAAAGTTAACCATTTAATAACTCTAACTTGGTCGTTCAGTGAACTCATTCTCTAATGAGCACCTGTGTCTTGTCTCCGACTTCGCTAAGTCGAATGACTATGAGATCATCATTACCCGAAGGCAAGACGAAGACACAGTGATCTATCCGATGTGTCGATATCCAGTTCTCGACACATCTATGATCACGAACCGTTTAAGACTTACGTTTCTTTTCGGTCACTTACTTACTCATAATCGAGATCTCATCTAGATACGTAAGGACCTAACTATGAGTCTATGGATATCATCTAAGTATATTAATACAAATCCTTTTATACCTAGAATAATACGTACCATATACGGTATGAACAAGACGTATAATCAAGATAAATTGCCTTATGGGCATATATCTTCCTACATCTCCCACTTGCACTTAGGCTATTTATCTCGATATCTCATGCCGTTATAGCATATCAGTCACTTTGACATTTGATATGGCAAACCTAAGAGTGGTACTACTAATAAGTATCTACAACGAATTTTAATGGATTGAAATTACATCTCTTGATCACACAGTGTTGATCCTTTGAAAAATGATCTGGATCAATTTTCCTAACTTCGTATAGCTAATAGTCAGCGTATACGATTTAGATGCGGGGTCTAACATTTTCGTAAGTCAGTTTTAGCACACTTCACTTTATTGCGTCAATATGTCAGGTACATATTTGACACCCTAAGTCTATATATATATATGATTAAATCAAAACAATTTTGACTTAACGATTTATATAGAAGATTCATTAAAGTGAAAAATTCTTTTTACTTAGTCCGAAAAACGGAACTAAGCATACTTACTTGCTCCCACTGACTTTGAGAATTACCTGGTCAAATTTCTTCAACATAATATCTAAATCATATTTAGATTTATGAGTAAAATAACCATTTGGTAAGTGCCTTAGATGGAATGTACAAGTGTCAGATTTGGTTTGACGAATGAGTCAAGTCAAGATCATTTTAAGGAATCTTGACATTGACTTGTTCGATCAAAACGTTCTACACTGTACAAATTCCTTTAACCACATTTAGTATTAACTCTTTTGATAACTAAATGCAGATAATCACGAGTCAAACTTGATATGCGTATTTACTGTGATTGCACACAATTTATACGCCCCCTGGAACTTATACTTAACTATTGATTGACTTCAGACATTTAGTCAGCTTCAAAATCAATATTATCGAAGCTCAACACCATTATTCAAAAATATACGCAACCATCACAGAAAAGCCACATCCACAGAATTTGAGCCAATTCAATTTCAATTGCAACAAACGAGACATCCATTCCAAAACAACGGGTTCATAAAAAGGAACCTTAATTTGTTTATCAAAAATAAACCTTGAGTGCAAAGCACTCATTCATTGTTTTCGATCCTTAAAGATGATACATTTTATTCAAATAAGAAAAATATCATCTCCATCACGATCAGCGTCTCTAGAAGTCTTTAAGCGGTCACAGCAGCAACTGTTGCTTTAATTGCCGACCGATCTCCGTACTTCTCCAATCTCCAGTTCTTATCAGCCACCTGTATACAGTACACAGATGTCTATAAGTATCTCATACTTTATGAATGGAAATAATTGCATTTAATTGAATTTTAATTTGTACCTGAGGTGGAGGCATCAGTATGCCCCTTCTTCTTCTCTGCAAGATAGATCTTGCAGTTCCTCTTCCAGTGGCCAATCTTGTGGCAATGGAAGCACTCAGATTTCGACGGGGCCCCTTTGTTCTTCTTCTTCCCATTCTTAGCCTTCGCAGGTTGTGGGACCTGCCTCTTCTTTCCTTTGCCTTTCGGCTGGTCGGAAGTAGCAGAGCCAACAACCAGTGCAGCCGGCTTCTTATGAATCTCCTCAAACTGCCGGAGCATATTGAGGAGACCCGGAAGATCCGTCTCAAGGCTGTTCATTATAAAGCCAGTTATGAAAGGCTTGAAATCGGGAGTCAAAGACTTTAGGATAATGTCCGTGGACATCTCATTGTCCAGGACAAATCCTAACTGGGCGGCGTCCTCCACGTACCCGATCATCTTGATAACATGATCTTGTACGGGTTCCGTCCCCATCTTGGTGCCCCAGAGGTTGCTAGTGGCCTCGAACTTGGCAGCTCTTGATCGCTTGCCATACAACTCTTGTGCGTTGAGGAGCATGCTTTGAACATCCATATTTTCATGCTTCCTCTGCAACTCGTTGGTCATCGAAGCCAGAGTAAGGCACCTGGCCTTCTCTGCATCCCTCTGGTACAATTTGTAGGCTTCCTTTTCCTCGTGGGTCGAATCTTCATCCGGCTTATCTGGAGCGTCCTCGAACAGTACGTATCCTATTCCGGCTAGGGAAAGGACCAACTTGATGTTCCTAAGCCAGTCTTTGTAGTTCGTTCCATCCAGCACGTTCTTTTCAACCATGTATCTAAGTCCCGAATCCATTCTGTATTTTATAGATACTATAGTTAGTAAATGTTCGTAGTATAGTTTTAATGGTTTTAATAAAACTATATTCTCCCACTAAATTTATTTAAAGCCATAATAATAAACAATTTATTATAAAATAATATTTGTGAGAGAGGGATCCGACTACCCTGAGTCTGACAACCTTGAGTGTATCTCAACAAGTTGTCCGACTCTGCAGTCGGTAGACGAACTCGTCGTCAATCATATTTACTATGATTCCCTATCGATTTTTACCCCTAGTCATTTGCGATCATGAGTGTGCTCAACCGGATCACAATGGCTAGCCTAGTCGGACCCTTGTTTTCGTGTCTAGCCTGACTTGCCCCTTTGCTCGGTGTATGCACGACGCGCCGGTTTGGGTCAGGTCTTAGACTACATTCTTGGTTAGACTTACGCCGAAGCTCGTGGGATGAGACAACGGTTTTAGTCAGGTTAAGATGTCAATCAAGAAATCGGTTTCTATAAGATTGACATGTCACGGCTTGAGTGTAGCTCAACAACCGGAACATGTTTCTTACAGTTGCCAACTCCTAAAACAAGGAGGGATACGATTTATCTTGAACAAGATTATTATCGTATTGACTTAGGTATAGTCGATGGACTTACATAGTCATGAATCGACTCCTTGCGGTCCAGCGGACGCGGCCAGGGAATTGACTAAGCCAGGACCACTTGTTACCCAGTCTAGCTAGGTTGGTCCAAAAACTTTAGCCAAGCACATTGACCGACATCATGATCCATTGAAGGAGTTGTCATCAATCTTATGTTTTCCAAACAACTAAATGGCTTTTAATAAAAAACAACTAGTTAATCCTTATCAACTAGTGGATCCTAAAATTCAAAATTTTTCAGATTGGTTGAACATCTTTTATTAAGTCCTTATCAACTATAAGGTTCTACGTTCAACTTACTACCCCAATCTTATTAGGATTTTAATAAAACAATTCAACATTTTGAAAATCATTATTTAAACGATTTAATGAAATGATTTACAAACAAGGGGACTACCCTAATCAGGTATTAGGTTCAAATGTTGTTTTGTTTTATTGATCGTAGCATGTCACTATCATGTTTTAATGGCTAACCTAACAAGGTTTGTGTATACAATATACAACATGAAATGAAGCAACTAACTTTATCCGCATAAAAGAAAGTTTCATTTTTAGTGACATATGAAAGGTATTTGCAAGTTTTAAAAATTATCTATATAATACAAACATGCAAATCTAAATTTTAACACTTAAAATTAAAGATTAAAATTTTAAAGCCTTCATAAAAATTTTATCGCATAAAACTAAGTCGTACAAAATTATCTAATAATTTTTAAACTTAGGCTTTTAAAAATTTTAACCTCATTTCTAAAATTAAAATATCACATAAAAATTTTAGAAACATCTATGTAGTAAAAGAAATTAATTTTATATTACATCTCATGAAATAAAATTATTTCTATTATTAACATATTTAAACAATTTTAAAACTCTTTTAAAATCTTTTAGAAATCCTTTTTAGAAGCATTCAAGTAAAGTTTAAAGATTTCTAACTTTAAGTAACTAAAGAAAAATTCTTAAATTTCAAAAATAAAATTTTTCTAAAGATTACTTAAACATTAAATACTCTTTTAAATTTTTAATGTCTCATAAAAATTTAATAAAGTATTTAAAATAAAAGAGACTGCCTTTAGATTTATCGCATAAAAATAATTTTGTCCCAAAAATAATTTTCCGTGTTGCAACAAATTAATTTTGAAACACAAAATATTTTTCAAAACTAATTTAACATAAAGCTAAAAGGTTTTGAACATGCAGGCTAAGCATTTTAACTATTTAAAAGTCGCTATAGTAGATCTATAGCATAACCGTGGCTCTGATACCACTGTAGGGGTTTTGGCGGACCCCCAGAGCTCGGATCCGTATCCGTCCTAAGTCGGACGGACCACGGAGGCACAAAAGCGCAGCGGAAAAACAGAAATCATATTTCTACACTAGCTAAACTATTTAGCTAGGCTCTGGGGAGCCAGAACCTAGCCCGATCTATGCCGACTTGGAGTGGGTCTGACCACTCCAAGAAGGATCTACACTAAGCGACTAATTAAAAATTACGCTAAAAAACGCTTAACCACATACCCGGAATCTTGGCCCTGGAGCAGGCAAGATGTACCGCACCGTCTTGAGAAGCTCCTCGTAGCCGAGCCGCGTTGACCCGATCTCCCTGAGCCGCCTCGCACCCTCGCACCGATCCGCCCGAGCCGCTTTCGCCTCCGAGCCGATCACACGCGGTAGAAAGTTTCACTTGAGAAGAACCCGCGTCTTAGACGTCCGGATCAGATCCAAACCCCCTTCGTAGTCGTGCTAGGACTACTCCGGAGAATAGAAAAATTAGAGAGAGAGATTTAGTCGCCGATCGAGCCTGCTCTAAACTGGAGCTACTCGATCGTTGACTGGTGTATTTTTCAACGAGGAGAGTGCACCCCTATTTATATAGGGAGTGAGCACTCACCCTCTTGTTGCGGGCAATGTGGGACAATCCACATGAAGAGAAAAAATTGAATTAAGTCATTTGGCTTAATTTCAATTTTAAAGTTAGCCTTTCACAAAGTCAAACTTTAACGAATTAATTCTCCTCACATACTAAACTTCAGACACTAAACAAGCTATCAATCAGAAAAGCTTGGAATGGTGAACGCGTAGGAACTGACGGTGACGAATTTCGACTTCGTTTGACCCCTCAAACAATTGCTCAAAGTTTAGCAATTTTCACAAAATTCGTAGCCGTCATTTGGGTTTTCAAAAAACCTAATTTGACTTAAGTTGCGGGCGCGCCCGCTAGACTTAGCGGGCGCGCCCGCCCAAGGGGGGCAAGGGCGGGCCGCCCGCCCGCTGCTGCACCGCTGCAAGCGGGCGCTGGCCCGCTGCGTGCAGCGGGCCGCGCCCGCTGTGCAGCGGGTGCCCGCCCGCTGCACACAGCGGGCCATGCCCGCTGCTGCAGCGGGTCACGCCCGTTTGCCTTTGCACATGGGCCTTTTGGCCCAGTGGATTTAACCCACTTCCCCTTGGACTCTTTCTGCGTTTCTGGGCTCGTTTGAGCTCCGATTTGGACGCGGTTTGAACCTGTGTTTAGACCGGGACGATCCCGTCATCCAGGTAACCTTTTCCAACAAGTTTGTTTCTACTAAATTCGTTGTAACTAATTTACAACACGTTTAGTCAAAGTTAGCATCTAATGCAACGTTGTGTCCCTATTGCTAATGCGACTAACTTTCACAACTCAGCTTGTGAATATCATCAAATGATATTTCTCTCTATTCTATATTCCTATTACTAAGACACGAATACTACTCGGTGTGAGACCCTACAGCCTGACCTTACTACAGGTTGGGGCTCGAAACCCCTAGACGACGGTCACTATGAGCAGTAGCTGTCGTCCCTGTTTCAGAGTCATCATAACGTGATCGACCCTTTGACAAAAGTGTCATAGGGTTTGCATTGGCTGTGTCAGAGATGAATTCCGTTAGCTAAAATCCCTTCGTCAAGACTGTGTTTGATGTTGGCCTAGGGTATGGTTTTCTGTCAACCCTATTAGACAACATTGGTCAGTATACGGCGGTCTTTATTGTATACACGTTGTACAACTTGCAACGTACCCCGGCCGAGGATTAACATAAAGACCGTACTGAGCCTATAACACTAACTTCCCTTTAATGGAAGTGACGAATCCCATCTTAGTCACTTACTCATCTTGAGAGCTTCAGGTGCAACCCAACCTAAGATCTTTCATCAGGACTGGTCCTCGAAGCTAGATCATGGGTCTAAGCTACACCGTCCGCTCACAGGTTGGTACAGATGACTTCAGGTCTTAAGGATCAACTAACCTATCATCACCCTAGAGTTATTAAAGACAGATCATTAAAGTTAACCATTTAATAACTCTAACTTGGTCGTTCAGTGAACTCATTCTCTAATGAGCACCTGTGTCTTGTCTCCGACTTTGCTAAGTCGAATGACTATGAGATCATCATTACCCGAAGGCAAGACGAAGACACAGTGATCTATCCGATGTGTCGATATCCAGTTCTCGACACATCTATGATCACGAACCGTTTAAGACTTACGTTTCTTTTCGGTCACTTACTTACTCATAATCGAGATCTCATCTAGATACGTAAGGACCTAACTATGAGTCTATGGATATCATCTAAGTATATTAATACAAATCCTTTTATACCTAGAATAATACGTACCATATACGGTATGAACAAGACGTATAATCAAGATAAATTGCCTTATGGGCATATATCTTCCTACAAATACGTAGTTAATAATGTGTGTACATGTATTGCTACTATTAATAGCATGGACGTCGATTAGTATTATCCACGGTAATACTATTGGTGTTGGTCTTAGTATTAGAAATACTATTTGAGTATGGCGTGATGCTTATTTATGGTGTGCATGCATTAGAAGAGGAGATACGAGCGTTAACCTTACGTTTTTCGGTGTATTCGCCGATTAGATTCCGAGGACGGAATCGTTTTTAAGGTGGGTAAGATGTAATGACCGGTTTTATCAATACATTTTATCTGTTTTCCTCTCGTTTAATTTTCGTCTGTATCCGTAGATAGGCGTATCCGTTCCAGTGCACGTGCCAACTTTTCACATGTTAATTATCACTATTATTATTATTATTATTATTATTTTAGTATCTCCCATTAAATAAATTACAACTTTCAAATTGATCTCGAATTTCAAATCTTTTAAATTGTTTTGAAAAGTCAAATGAGATTTTCCTTTTATAAACACATTAATCAAATTGAATGGCTATTATATTCATTGTATTAAATCTTATTAACTTCCTAATTAGTTTTAGCATGTTAACCCTAGTTTTTCCCAACATAGGCCGCACCCCGTGGCCGAACCCAGACTCACGCACACAATCAGTAAACACATACACATACTTCTATTTTTATAAACTCTAGGTACCCTACCTCCTCATAGTATGAACCCTACACCTTTGTTTTAATTAAACTTTAGACTAGGTCCCAACAACTTTTTAGTCTACACAACATAGAGAAGAGAACCCGCATCCTGGCCCTTCACGTGTGCAACCAAACCTAGGCAAAACATTTTAGTTCTCCACCCTACAACGTCAGCCCTATAGGCATCTATGATCGGTCCATATTTTACACCTTTTTTCTACATATTTGCATGCCATTTCGGTTGCTCATATTGCAATTTTCACGAGTATTCGACGATATTGCGTTACTTTTCACTATTTCTTGTTTTTGTCGGATTTCAGGAAATATGGAGCGATCGGGAGCAAAAATGAGCTTAAGGGACTTGCACCCACTCAGGAGCGTCACCCAAGGCTCTTTTGAGGGCTATTCGGCGATGGGAGACAGGTGGAAGAAGAAGGAACTCCGTAGGAGCGACGAGGAGGAGAAACAGAGAAGATTGGGCATTTTAGCATGCCACTCGGTCGAGTGAAGGAGTCACTCGGCCGAGCAAAGAAGCCCGCTCGGTCGGCCAGATCGGACACGCAGCAGATTAAGTATCAGCGTGCACTCGGCCGAGCATCGCCATCCCACTCGGCCGAGCGCGGAGACTCCGTCCGCCCGAGTGGCACCCAGACGACGGCAAGCCAAAATGTCCAACTTACTGTAATCCGTCAGTCTGCCCCAGAAGCCCGACTCGGCCGAGTGCCGAAAGCCGTCCGCCCGAGTACCAAATGCCCCTCGGCCGAGTGACATTTGCCGCTCGACCGAGTGATGCCGAGGACACACGTCGCCCAGATTTTCAGACATCCTCCTAGTCTTTTCAAATCTGCTATCATTCCAGCAAGCAAAGTATTTTTCTCATAATTTTTATGGAGTAGACTTCATGACGATTCCAACGCCGCCAAGAACGCGCAAATCGGAGGTCGGATGAAATCTGGAGAATTTCTGCAAGTTGATGCTGCAGTGCTGGAATTTCCACTCGGCCGAGTCACATGTTCCACTCGGCCGAGTGCGGCCTGGGACCAGATTTTAAGTTGCGGTTTGGGCTGTTTTGGGCACGAATTTGAGGGGTTTTCTAGGGTTATTTTCTAGGGTTTTGGGGGAGTATTTAAGGGGTTTGTAGCCACCATTAGAGGGAGAATCCCCATTATGTTTTATGAGAGTTATTTTTAGAGGTTAGGCCATGCCCTAGGCCCCCTCTTGGATCTAAAAGCTTGTATTTTGGATTGAAGATCTTCATCAAGCTAAGTATTTTCTTCTTTTTATTTGAATCTTTGTTTTTCTATCTTTTTGTATGCAAGCAATGATTTCTATTGATTCTCATATCCTTATTGCTGTGCTAGAGTAGATTTGTTGTTCTAGGGTTTGGGGATGAACCCTATGGATCTAATTTCATATTTGTGAAGAATGAATTCTAAATTGCTAGAATTGCTAGGAGGTTAGGTTGTGATTGATTTCCTACGGATAGCTAGGGATTTCCATCGATTTGGGATTTGCAAGAGATTGGATTCTAATCGATGGGAAGGCCTAGATATTCGATTTAGGTTTACAATTGGGTTTCTCTAGATTTGGTTTGCAAGAGATTGGACCAAAGCTAGGATTTTTAATTGTAATTCTATACACATATTCGTTTGCAAGAGATTGGACAAATACGAACTATCACAACCTAGATCGTAACTCGAGTTTGCACGAGAGTGGGCTCGAGGGGCGATTGAACGATGATGTCGATCCTCATGCTAGTGGCTTAGGTTAGGGTTTGCAAGAGATTGGGCCCTAACCTAGGTTTGCTATAGACCGGCAATAGCGCGAGAGCGTGAGCTTGGTTCTCTATTCAGTTACGACTAGTTCACCTCAACACAAGTCTAGTAATATTGAGATTCACTATTTACGATGATGTATGACGATCCGTAGTGGGAATTCCCTAGCCCTAGACGTCTTTATTTGATTTTATATCCCCATACTTTGCCCGACGATTGTGACAGGATCGCCGCAAGGCAAATTCCCTCTTTTATTGTATTGTATTTGAATCGATATTTTGACCGATTTCTCTATCATCGACACCGACATCCACCACCATTTCCATTATATTATACCATAGCCATCTCCACCAATAAAACATTCGTAGTCAAACCAACCTAGGATAGATTGGAACCAACACCACCTCCTCGTGTTCGATACCCGCTCGTCACTACGCCGTGCGCTTGCGGTAAAACTACAATCGTTCTCCGGGACGTGTATCCGGGGCCGACCAAGTTTTTGGTTGTGCTCTTGGGTTGCATTTTGGAGCGATCAAGTTTCTGGCACCGTTGCCGGGGAGGTGTTTCCGTTGGGTGCCAATTTGTGACAATGAGGTTGATTAGATTACGAAAAAAAAATTTTGAAAAAAAAAAAGAAAATTTCACCCCCGCCACCCTTACTACCATTTCTATATTCTTTTGTGCCACTGATATTTTTCTCCAGGTATTTATCTTTGTTTATCAGGTGTTATGGATGGTTTTATGTGGACCGCAGATTTTGAGGAGAAAGCATTTCAGAACTTATTGGAGGGCCTCTTAGAGTCAGCGAGGTTCACCGGTTCAGAGAGCACTACATCAGGTGATGCATTTGAGCTACGATTTGCAGATTTTGTTATGAACCTTGTTTCAGCTGCAGGAACAATTGAGTAGGACATCCATGTCAGTCTTGAGGGGGATCGACTATATTTTCGGATTTCTTGCGGGCATTCCCCTCCACATGATACATCCCTACAAGTTGACATACCTGAGCAGCCAGCATCACCATTCCAGAGAGAGCCTACATTGATAGTTGATGAGAAGGTAAATGAGCACACTGTCGAGCCAGAGCATGCTTTTGAGGAGGCATTACACACGGAGACAGAGTTTATCGCCGAGGAGGTCGTGCATTGGGACGAGGACACATCCATTCATGAGGATCCCGAGCATTACCCTCCTCCTTTCGAGCTACCGCAGCCACCTCTACTTTCTATAGAGGCTGAGCATCCCTCAGAGGACCACCCTTCCACTGACGTCGAGGACAATCCCACAGAGCTTATGGCTCCCCTTCAGGGGGATCTCTTTACTCACTCGCCCTTTATATTTGATTCCCCTCCCGTATATGATGCTTGCTATGATTCAGATTTTGACGACTCATTGCACCTTTTGCAGGATTCATGTACATACGATCAAGAGGTACGATGGGACGTATACGTGGAGGAGAGCGAGGAGTTAGCACCCATGGACGCTATTGAATATGATCAGGAGGTGCGATGGGATAAGTCTGACGATGAGGAGGAGCTGCCTGATGAGACCTACGGTTATATGCCCAAGCTACCTGAACAACCTGAGGCGAACAATGAGGAGTTGATCGACGTGGTATACGAGAGTGGAGATTTATTTCCAGGGAAGTGTTGTCACCCGTCTTTAATTTTAAATACTTATGTTGATGACCCTCTTTGGAATACATTTATTTTGGGGAAGAATTATCCACATCAGATTGATGCGGCTTATCTCTTGCAGGGTACAGGTGGAGTCCTTGGAGAGATGATGGGAGCCGCATTGCTGGAATCTGATGGAGTCCGTGGACATACGCGTCTAGCGGAGCCACGAAAGGAGCAGTTGGAGCAGTTGCCTGCACCAGCAAAGATACTGGATCTGGCTTTTGCTATAGGTGATATCAATTTAGTAGTGTAGAAAATTTTATGCTTTCAATAAACTCGAATCCTCTCGACAGCAAGAGGACCGTATAGATTTTCTTGAATAAATATCACCTCATATGACGGCCACAATAATCATTTACACCCAAAACCCATTATCTATATTAATTCCCCTCTTCATATTTTGATGTGTCACATCCTTTTGCTCACCACCATCGAGCATTTCGTTCAAGTGAAACCTCACTTTCTTATTTGTTTGACTTGATATCGCTTAGTGAAGCCGTGATATTTTTGGTCAAGTCATTTGAATAGGATTGTTTGGTATAAGCTTGGGGGAAGGCGCTCTCATGCATCATTGTATGTGCATGTAGTTACATTAGGATTTCATGTCATTCATTTCATCATTTTTCATTCACCCCCTTATTATTATCGTTGTTCCTCATATTCTTTCATTATGATCACATTGAGGACAATGTGAAGTTTAAGCTTAGGGGAGTGCATTTCCATGCCATTTAGATGCATTAGTTGCATTTTTACTTTATTTTAGGGCTTTTAAAATTTTTCAAAATTTTTGCATCATCTTTTTGATTTTTTTCCATCTTATTTTCCTTTTATGTGTGTTCATGCATCATATTGTGTGCTTGATTTTCTTTTCTTTCCCCTCTTTTATTTTTATTTCTTTATTTTTCTTTCTCTTCTTTTGCTAGATTTGTTCCTTATGATGTTATCTCTTATTGCTTTAGCAACCATCACGATGCTTATTATTCATTGCCATGCTACTTAGAGCATTCCATAGTCTTGCTATTCACATGTTCTTGCAAATCTATTTCTTTTGATGATTCCTCTACATGAATGCATGATATTAATTGAAACTGAATGTATGGATTAGTGTTTAGTATGCTTTTGTTGGAAATGCACCAAGATTCACGCATCATTAGTATATCTGAAGCATCAGTTTTATTGTCTTATTCACCTTCTGTTGCATGCTTGATATGATTGTGCGCTTTACCGCTTGACCTCACTCTTTATTGAGATGATTGAGAATATCCATGCTTACATATGAGTTTTAGTTGAAGTATTATTTTATTGAACTGTTCGTGCACGTCTTAGAGTGAACCGAGTGTTACATTATTTCTTTCTCCACATATATCTTTTTATTCTCTACAGGTCACTTGAGCTCACCTCCTAAAGCTACTTATATCGCATCTATTTCCCAAAAATCCCCACAAAAGAAAAGTTAGCTCCAAAAAGTCCAAAAAGCCAAAAAGGAGCCAAAAGCCAAAAATACAAATCATATAGCTCCTACAAAAATCCAAAAAGAAAAGTGAGAAACAAAAAAGGATCAAAAAGAAAAAAAAAAGAAGAAGAAGAAAAATGTTTCTCTATCTCATTATTGGAGCCACAAAATACTTGGGAAAACTAAGGCAAAAATCCCATTTTCCACTATCATATTCCTTTAGATGCGATGCCTCAAGCTAAGCTTGGGGGGGTTGAACTCGTTTGACCATATGAGTGAGTACGACATTAGAGTGGAGAGGTGCACGAATGGGGAAGTTTGATAATGCTGAAACTTAGCAAATTAAATATATTAGTTATGGAGATTTCTTATGAATCAATATAAATATGTGAATGCCATGATTTATTCCATTCTCCATTGCATGTTTGGTGTGATTCTTATATGCTTCTGATATAACTCTTGATTGAAAAGTGCATTACCAACATTTGTATATTAGATTCTATGAAATGCGTGACGTGGATATGAATTTGTTGTATGAATTTAGAGAATCCCTTTTGTTGTTCTTAAAAGCTTGCAAGTACCATGTTTATGTAAGATTTGAAATCCTTATAGCATGCGATTCGTATTTTCCAAGTTATCGTGATGTGTAGCTTATGGCTTGAGATCTGAGAGAATAATCTAGCGACCCCTTCCACCTCGTGTTCTTTCTTTTCCATTTCATTTTCTTTGTTTTCATCTCCCGAGTTCGTCTCTCTACTTTTCTTCCTCGAGGACGAGTAAGAGGCAAGCTTGAGGGATTTTGATCGGTCCATATTTTACACCTTTTTTCTACATATTTGCATGCCATTTCGGTTGCTCATATTGCGATTTTCACGAGTATTCGACGATATTGCGTTACTTTTCACTATTTCTTGTTTTTGTCGGATTTCAGGAAATATGGAGCGATCGGGAGCAAAAATGAGCTTAAGAGACTTGCACCCACTCCGGAGCGTCACCCAAGGCTCTTTTGAGGGCTATTCGGCGATGGGAGACAGGTGGAAGAAGAAGGAACTCCGTAGGAGCGACGAGGAGGAGAAACGGAGAAGATTGGGCATTTTAGCATGCCATTCGGCCGAGTGAAGGAGTCACTCGGCCGAGCAAAGAAGCCCGCTCGGTCGGCCAGATCGGACACGCAGCAGATTAAGTATCAGCGTGCACTCGGCCGAGCATCGCCATCCCACTCGGCCGAGCGCAGAGACTCCGTCCGCCCGAGTGGCACCCAGACGACGGCAAGCCAAAATGTCCAACTTACTGTAATCCGTCAGTCTGCCCCAGAAGCCCGACTCGGACGAGTGTCGAAAGCCGTCCGCCTGAGTACCAAATGCCCCTCGGCCGAGTGACATTTGCCGCTCGACCGAGTGATGCCGAGGACACACGTCGCCCAGATTTTCAGACATCCTCCTAGTCTTTTCAAATATGCTATCATTCCAGCAAGCAAAGTATTTTTCTCATATTTTTTATGGATAGTAGACTTCATGACGATTCCAACGCCGCCAAGAACGCGCAAATCGGAGGTCGGATGAAATCTGGAGAATTTCTGCAAGTTGATGCTGCAGTGCTGGAATTTCCACTCGGCCGAGTCACATGTTCCACTCGGCCGAGTGCGGCCTGGGCCCAGATTTTAAGTTGCGGTTTGGGCTGTTTTTGGGCACGAATTTGAGGGGTTTTCTAGGGTTATTTGCTAGGGTTTTGGGGGAGTATTTAAGGGGTTTGTAGCCACCATTAGAGGGAGAATCCCCATTATGTTTTATGAGAGTTATTTTTAGAGGTTAGGCCATGCCCTAGGCCCCCTCTTGGATCTAAAAGCTTGTATTTTGGATTGAAGATCTTCATCAAGCTAAGTATTTTCTTCTTTTTATTTGAATCTTTGTTTTTCTATCTTTTTGTATGCAAGCAATGATTTCTATTGATTCTCATATCCTTATTGCTGTGCTAGAGTAGATTTGTTGTTCTAGGGTTTGGGGATGAACCCTATGGATCTAATTTCATATTTGTGAAGAATGAATTCTAAATTCCTAGAATTGCTAGGAGGTTAGGTTGTGATTGATTTCCTACGGATAGCTAGGGATTTCCATCGATTTGGGATTTGCAAGAGATTGGATTCTAATCGATGGGAAGGCCTAGATATTCGATTTAGGTTTACAATTGGGTTTCTCTAGATTTGGTTTGCAAGAGATTGGACCAAAGCTAGGATTTTTAATTGTAATTCTATACACATATTCGTTTGCAAGAGATTGGACGAATACGAACTATCACAACCTAGATCGTAACTCGAGTTTGCACGAGAGTGGGCTCGAGGGGCGATTGAACGATGATGTCGATCCTCATGCTAGTGGCTTAGGTTAGGGTTTGCAAGAGATTGGGCCCTAACCTAGGTTTGCTATATATCGGCAATAGCGCGAGAGCGTGAGCTTGGTTCTCTATTCAGTTACGACTAGTTCACCTCAACACAAGTCTAGTAATATTGAGATTCACTATTTACGATGATGTATGACGATCCGTGGTGGGAATTCCCTAGCCCTAGACGTCTTTATTTGATTTTATATCCCCATACTTTGCCAGACGATTGTGATAGGATCACCGCAAGGCAAATTCCCTCTTTTATTGTATTGTATTTGAATCGATATTTTGACCGATTTCTCTATCATCGACACCGACATCCACCACCATTTCCATTATATTATACCATAGCCATCTCCACCAATAAAACATTCGTAGTCAAACCAACCTAGGATAGATTGGAACCAACACCACCTCCTCGTGTTCGATACCCGCTCGCCACTACGCCGTGCGCTTGCGGTAAAACTACAATCGTTCTCCGGGACGTGTATCCGGGGCCGACCAAGTTTTTGGTTGTGCTCTTGGGTTGCATTTTGGAGCGATCAATCTACAGAACCCTACTTCTATATATTAAAACCTAGGACACAACACCTGCAAACCCTACTGCCTTTAAATGTTAACCTAGGATCTTTCTCCTCCACAAAAAACCAACGCCGCCCCTTCTCGTGCTTTCTTCCCCTCCCCTATGGGACAACCCATGCCGCTGGACCCTTCTTCCCCACGCCATCACAAGACCAAAGCCGCCGCCTGTGTTTTGCTCCTCCACGCGGAGAGCTTCTAGCGGCCATCCCCTCATTTCGCTCGGCCTTCCTCCCTCTCCACTCACCAACACGCACGAGCAGGCGACCTTCATCCTCATCTTCCGCACGTCGAGAGCACATCTCCTCGCACGCGGACGATGCTGGCGGCCATCTCCCTCGTGCACGATGACAGCCAGTCCGAACTCTCCCTTTCCCTCCGAGATCCAGACGACGGCCCCATCCTCCTTCTTCCGCCCTCCTCCACGCGGGGCACCCACGGCCAGCCCTCGCCGCCAGGCCGTGATCCTCCGCCGGCCTCATCATCCCCCTCCACCTGCTCCCCCTCCCCTACACGCAACACACCCACCGGCCACACCCAGACACACCCAAGCCCCCTCTTCGACCCTGCCTGACGCCACTTGAAACCCAGCACCGTCGGCGGTGATCTGCCCCAGGCCGAGATCCCCTCACAGCGGCCACCTACTCCCTCATCCTCGCGCATCGCCCAAACCCGCGACCTCTCCCTGTCGCTGACAGCTTTGCGGACCTGACGCCGCAGTCCCTACACGTACGGGAGCCGCCACAACCATTCTTCTTCCTTCCCGAAGCTTTTACACCGCTGTTCCGGGACCCGACGCGTCGCCTCTACCATCGGGACGTTTCGATCCTCATCTGCACATACGGTTAGTAGATCTACCACTTTAACAACTCTTAACCCCCATCATAGGATAGAAAACCTAATAAAAATGAATCGCTAGACGTCGTAGGGGCATTTTGTAAATCTGTCCTGAACAAGAAACACATATTCTTATTTTATGTTCTGCCAAAACTGCAAACCAAACCCTCCGCAGCGTAGTAAACGTCGAGACGATTCCAACGATACCAAGAACGTCGAAAACATGCAGGTATATGATTTTATATGATTTTCCAAAGTTTTGACACTTTTGCACCATCTTTATGTATTGTTTTATAACTCAAAAACTAGGCATGAAATGACGTGCGAAATCGACACCATAATGATCAGGACGAAATTTGGGATCCAATGGTATATCACATGATATCTCTTAATTTAAAACAATTAAGAGAAAAAAAATGTTTTCTGTAGCAAGTCCAAAGAAAATATGTGTTCGTTATTATTTTTAGAATGCCACAAAATTGTTCAACCCACTTTTGTTGTGTAGAACCGTCACAAGTGGGTATTAATGATGATAACCGTAAAATTCAGTGGGTCTTGACATGCCTAACAAAAATGGACATCGTTAAAATCGTGCGCCTCGAAGGCGGTATCGTGATATCGTGATGTCGTGTGAGTCGACTAGGCCGGCTCGTGTTCCGGCAAACTTTTGGGTGGGGTTAGGGTTGAGCGGCCACTAGGCGTATGAAAGGTACTCCCCTCAAGAGCACCACCCGCACGCGGTGGGTTAGCGTCAATCACGGTAAGAGCCCGTGAGAGGAACGACCTTCTCATCACGACCTAAAGGCGAGAACCCTAGATTAGATGTGAACTTTTGACATGGAAATTGCAACGCTAACTTTGGTCTCTTGGAAAATTGTCATGCTAATGAACTCAGAGAAATCGTTACTTTAATCTTGTAACCGTCTAGAACTGCATGTTAGGAATGCTCATCTCTGTTTCTATAGAATTGTTAAATGTTAAATTGTTGCAGTCGTTTCTCAAAATTATTAAATGCTTCGCAATTTCATATATATCATATATCTTGTCTTGGGATGCTAACCTTGCTTGCAGACCCCTAGCTGACATACATTCATTGTTGGTGGATGTATGTCAGATTCAGCGCTTGAGTACCCGGAGGACGCATACGAGACGCCAGACTTAGAGAGTCAGGAGCTCGCACCTGACGCAGTGCCTCTCCCAGCTGAGGACTAGAGGACCCCTTCATTTCCAGTTTTCGTAGTTTACTTTCAGTCGTTGCAGTAGTTGTGTGCGTTTCTTTCTTGTTGCTACTTTAGCACAGCTGTGGCTTGTTTAATTTCGTGTATGGACTTAATAATTCTGGATGTGGTTTTTATCTCCTTGAATGTTTTCTAATTGTTCTGAATGCAAATGCAAGGACCTCTCCTGTGTTTTTATCACAGACGCTTATTGAACTCGAGCTTCACCGCTCCAGTTCAAGCGGACCGCGTAACGCTCTCGCTTCCGGTGTCTTTTGGGAAGCGGGGCGTTACAGGTTGGCATTCAGCATCCAATTCCAGAGAGTTGGGACGTTTGAACCGGTCTCTGAACCGACCGGTTGACTTTCTGCCTGATCCAGCTTATGTCCGGGTGGTGCACGCGTGCATCACCCGATCGGTTGGAAGTGCCCAACCGGTCGGGTGAGGGGCTGAAAGATGCGATCTTTGTCGTTTGACCCTCTGGATCATGCGTGACTCCTCCCGTTGCTCTGGGGACTCATGATATCATCGTTTTATGTCCCCTACCCAGGTAAACTCCTGCAAATATACAAAAACACGGAAAAGTGAAAGAAAATGAGAAAACACGAGAAAACGAATACAAGACGGCGGGAATTAGTGGGAAAACACGGAAGAAAATGTGCGCGAATATATGAAATATAAACGCACGTCAAAATCCCCCAATCTGAACCCTTCCTCGTCCTCGAGGAAGACGAGTGAGAGTTGGAGCTCGGAGGGAGAAAATAGAGAGAAAGAGAGAAAAAGAGAACTCTAAATCCTAAATCGCCCATCAGGGCCAACAAAACCAAAAACGACACACCAGGTAGACAAACGCCAAATCACATCACTAAACCAAGGAATACGAGTCCAGACAAGTGCCGTGGGCCCACGCGGTGAAGCGCGAGTGAGTGTGGTCGTGTGCTAGCAGTCGGTGTCACTATCTACGATGTGCAATAAAGCTCGATATACACAAATCCAAGAAATGACCCAAATATCGATTCGATTCGAATTAAGCGGTGAATATATAGCTCAAGCATGCATGAGAATAGAGCAAGAATTGAAACATATCATGCGTCAGTGACTCCACAACTAGGGTTAAGGAAATCACCACACTATAGCCTAGATAATAGCTAAAAAGTTCCTAAGCCAAGTGTTTTTGAAAACGATGGGGGTTGAGATGATGTGGAGTAGAACACTCGATGCAAACTCTCGCCTTCCCTTTATTCTCGGTAGATAGGAAAAATATTCACACTGGAAATTTTTGGGTTTTTGGGTATTTGTATTTTTTTTGGCTTTTTGGCTATACAATTTTCTCTTTTCTTTTCTTTTTGGGTTTTTCTTTTCTTTTCTTTTTTTTTTGAATTTTTGGGGTTTTGGCTATACACATATGTACTCTCCCAAGTGGGAGAACGGTACACGACGAGTGGATTTGCACCAAGTACAATAAAAAAGAAATCGGAATCTAAACACTTGGGCAAAGGAGACTATTCTCGCTAATTAGAGCATGGGCTAAATGGGTTATCCTAGTCCTTAATTGTGGAATCCCGACACATGCGAAATGAAGTATACGATATATATATAGCATGCAGAAGCAGACAGGAGAAACAAATACCGCATATTCAAATCGAAGCATGATAATCTAGGGGTCATTCCTGGACAGGTATATAAAACACAATCACAAAGTAGAATCACATCAAACAGCTAGGCACGACGCACGACTCACAAAAAGCTAAGTGGACCCACAATGCATGAAATGCAAGAGGACTCGATATCCTAGGGTTAGTGAATGTGATTATCGATGCCATGCTAGGTGTGTGTGATTTTGTGGCAATTCATCATAGGGTTCATCTCTAGGAGAAAGAGATAAAAAGAAGAAAAGAAAGAAAAAGAAAAAGAAAAACACGGAAAAAGGACTCAAATAACGAAGAAAAAGAGACAAATGACACACGATGTGCGACTCCCCCAAGCTGAAAATTGCATTGCCCTTAATGCAATAGAATTAAATACGGGAGGGCAATGAATATGGGGGGGAAATACGCACAGACACAAAAAGACACGAAAGACAAGAAAATCACACAAACGAAACTGAAAATAAGAATAAAAATAAAAATCACACCACACGACATATAAACAGAAAATAAAAATAAAAATAAAAATAAAAATAAAATCACACGACACGACAAATAAACAAACACACAAAGAAAAACGACACACGACAGCACACAGAAAAATTTGACTTCCCCCAAGCTAGACGGGACAGTGCTAGCGAAATGATGTGATCAATATGATGCAGAAATATGCAAGGGGAAGATCAGAAAAGAAAAGAAAGAAATCAAAATGTAGGAGAGACGGTGTGCTCATTCTCCTCGAAAGAGGATGTGGAGTGTGGGCGGTAGAAGTGATAGAAGGGCACGACATGATGGGTTATTATGATGCAAAAGCAAATCCTAGATACGCTCCCCTCGCTAATGAGAGGAGACGAGATTATTCAAGTCTAAACTAAAAAAGCGGTAAATTTTTACACTACTAAATTAGGATACACCTGAGCATAGGCGGATCCAAGATCTGAAGTGGGGCAGGTAGCTGCTCTAACTGCTCCTTCTGTGACTCCACCAGAAGCCCTGTGCCATGAGTGCCAATGGACCCAAGCAATGCACCTCCAAGCATCCCTCGTAGGTGTCCACCTGTGACCTGCAAAGGATGAGGTGCATTAGTCCATGGCAAGAAATTATTTCCCAAAATAAATGTATCCCAGAGATAATCGTCAACATAAGATGGAAAAATAATAAAAGGGTGACGAATACTCCCTGAGAATCGGTCGCTATCCTCTGTACTAGCGACAACCAACTCCTCGCTCTCCATGAGAAGTGGCTCTCCAGGTGGTGACACACCGCAGCATACCTCAAGGGAAGTAGATCATGTGTCCTGCGAGAGATATGGTGTGTCAAATATATATGAGTCTAAAGAAGTAGGAAGTGAAAAAGCGAGACTCAAAAGTGGAGTGAGAGTGAGTATGAAAATCTCCCTGAATAGGGGCAATATGCTCAAGTAGATGCTCAGCCACAGAAGAAGTGGATAGCGATGGTAAAGGTAGATATGACTCAGGCTCCATAGAGTGGACCATCGTATCCAAGACCTCATCCACATTCTCCTCGATGATATGCTCATACTCCACCATCTGCCCGATGTCCTGAATGACATCCTCATGGTTGACCACAGACCAAGGAAGAAGCTGTGACAGAGATGGCTGTGGAGGTGGATGTGGCACGGACCCCTCGTATGCGGTCGTGGTGTCCTCGTCCTCACACACATCCTCCTCACCGGTATGCATAATCTCTGTAAACTCCTCAGTGCCCTGATAGGACTCATGTGGGGTATCCAAATCAAGACAAGAAGTCTCTCCCACAAATCCTATAGAAATCACCCCATCCTCACTATCATCATCAAAAAATGCTTCGTCATCCAAGTGGTAGTGTCGGAAAAATGGGGTATCGGCATGAGATGTGTCTATGGTGGCCGATGGCATGGTGGTCTCAACCATGGAAGTGGGTATATCCTCTCATTCATCCCCTCTCCTTGGTGTAGGCTCGATGATTGGTACCATAAAGTTTTGCAATATTTGGCCTTGGTTAAACATGGCACTCTCAAGGAGAGACACGAGGCTTGATTCTTCTTGTGTTGGTGGGGGGATATAAGGTTGAGGAAATGGATGGGAGGTGTTTGGGCTCAGGTTGTGGGAAAATGTCTGGCCTTGGTGTAGGGGGAAGCTCTCAAGTGTAATTGGGCAGTCGTAAAACATGTGCCCTACCATCCCTCAAGTCTCACAAACCACAACTGAATAAGGATCGTATCCTCCCATCTGAGCATCGAAATTTGATCTCCACATGGCAATATCAAAGATACCTGGACAACAAAAATAAGAAAACTAGAGAGGAGCGTCAATAGTACAAGAAAATAACAAAAAGATAATATAATGGTGGGGGAAAAATTTTTGTATTTTTTTTGCGTAGTCTAACGAACCCAAGCTAAGCTAATATCAAACCGAACGCCTCCCCGGTAACGGCGCCATAAATCTTGACGTCCCCCGCTTTTGCGCGTCAGATGTGTGCAATATATAATTGGGGCGTGAGATATAAATATTTATAACCGCAAGCACACGGTGTTGTAGTGTGGCTTGGGGGTCGAACTCAGGGAGGCGAGGTTGTGCTTATGTCAAGAAGGATCGGATTCACCCCATGGGTGAGGTAGCCCAAATCGGATAATGGGTTCTCACAGAAAATAGAATGCGAGGGATAAACAATATAAAGGGAAAACCCGGGACTTCGGTTTCCACCCTATCGTGCGATTCTCGCCGATACGGCCGACGGGTAGGATAACAACCGGAATTAGGGTCTAATGGTGAGACGTTGCCTCTAAGAGTGGTACCAGCGTCCCATGGGCCCGATATTCCGGTCGGTGCCCAGGATGATACGACGGACTTTCTGGGTTCGGTCAGTGGGCATTTCCATGTCCATTAACACTGACCGAATCCGGGAGCACTAAGCTCGCAACGATAACTCCCAACGCCTTATCTTGCCGCTCCCGCGTGCTAGGATTCGACGTCTACGCTAAGGGCGTGAGCTATGGCTAGGGAGTCAACTGTCAAGTTTATTCCCCCTTGGCCCAACGGTCAAAGGCGGTCTTTTTTCCGCCGATGACAATAAAACACCCCGCGTAACTGATAGATTCCTAACCCCTATAGATTTCCTAGTCATATGGATGCATCGGGGAGAACCCACGAAGGGGTTTCTACCAAAATCCCAGATTTAGGAACTACTCACACATATTTACTAAAAAGCAATCTAAATCAAAATCGACCGTTAAAAACATGATCAGGCGATTAAAAAGCAGTAAGAGGAAGTAAATAACACTATATTAAAGTTTAACAAAGATCAGCCAACTTACTAATAGCTGAAAAATTACAACCGTCAAGAGAGAGAAAAAAAGCAAAAAATAACAACTTCCGTTTCTGGAAAACCTAGGGGTCATATATATAGAAAACGATATCACCCGATCGGGTGAAGAATCACCCGATCGGGTGACCTGCTTCGTTCTTCAGTAGCTTAGAATGTGACTTCACCCGGTCATACGGCACGGTCGGTTGAGGGTTAAAGCTGACCGGTTGGATCTTCGTGCCGTCAGGTGAACCGGTCGGTTGAGCTCTCCGTGTCTTGGCTTCGGAGAATTGGTTACAGGTGAACCGATCGGGTGAAGGTCACCCGATCGGTTGGCATTCAGCGTCAAATTCCAGAGAGTTGGGACGTTTGAACCGATCTCTGAACCGACCGGTTGACTTTCTGCCCGCTCCAGCTTGTGTCTGGGTGGTGCACGCGTGCATCACCCGATCGGTTGGAAGTGACCAACCGGGCGGGTGAGGGGCTGAAAGATGCGATCTTCGTTGTTTGACCCCCTGGATCACGCGTGACTCCTCCAATTGCTCCGGGGACTCATGATATCGTCGTTTTATGTCCCATACGTCGGTAAACTCCTGCAAATATACAAAAACACGGAAAAGTGAAAGAAAACGAGAAAACACGAGAAAACGAATACAAGACGGCGTGAAATAGCGGGAAAACACGAAAGAAAACGTGCACGAATATATGAAATATAAACACACGTCAATCAGTCCCTTGATCGAAAAGCAGTCCTCCATGAAGGTTAAGGACGTTCAGTGCCTCAATAGACAGGCGGCATCTCTCAATTACTTCTTCTCTAAAGCCATCGATAAATACAACCCCTTCTTTAAAGCTTTGAAGAAAGGGGAAGATTTCTGATGGATGGATGAATGTGAGATGGCCTTTGCCTAGCTTACCTCGACTGACCTCTACTCCTGTCTAAGCCCAAGGAGGGAAAGACGCTCCTTCTGTACCTGACACTCTCCAAGATTGTTGTCAGCTTGGATCATTTGGAAAGAAGATAGCATGCAATGGCTGATCTATTACGTCAGCAGGTCTCTCCTATACATAGAGACCAGATACCCAGAGATCGAGAAGCTGGCTCTTGCAATAATTGTGGCTAGAAAGATTAGGCCTTACTTCTTGGCACACTCAATCACCATCCCGACAACCTACCCATTGTGTCAAATACTCCAAAAGAAAGATGCATTAGGATGAATCACCAAGTGGACGTTCTGGCTTATGAAGTTCCACATCCAATTCAAACCACAGATTAACATCAAAGGTCTTGCTCGAGCTGACTTCATCGTGAAGTACACCTATGACCTCGTGCTCTCACCGTAGGACCTGCTGGTGGATCGACGGACATGGATCATCTATATAGATGGCTCCTCCATCGAACAAGCTTCAAAAGCTAGTGTGCTTCTAATCAGTGCTAAAGGCACCCATTTCCCATATGTCCAAAGGTTCAACTTCAAGGCTTTCTATAACAAGGCGGAACATGCAGCCCTCATCATTGGGCTCATGCAAGGAGGTCATTGCACACCATATCATCATCCGATGCAACTCTCATCTTGTCGTTATCTAAGTTAATAACAGTTACTAGATGAAAAATGTGGATCTCTAAGCATACGTTAAGACCGTCCAGACTTTTCTACCTAGTTTCTAGACCTCTTAGGTGGAGCACATCCCTCGGGCCCAGAATATCACTTCTGATACAATGGCTCGGCTTGCCACAATGATAGAATACAAGCTCAATACCATTTCGATGAAGGTTCTAGAGCACCTAACACTGCTTGGGAAGAGAGTTCGTCTATTGCACCAAGACTTCCTCATCTTGGATAGACCCAATCATCCAGTATCTTAGCCACCGGATCCTCCCAAAATACAGGGTCGATGCCAGAAAGACGAGGTGTTAGTCAATGAGGTACACCATCCTGGATGATGTCCTCGATAAGTGAGGCTATTATTCTCCCTTGTTGAGATGTCTTCACGAGCTAGAGACCCTACCGGTGATGGAGGAGATACACGAACGAGTGTGCAACAACGACTATGGGAGTAGATCCCTCACACACAAGATCTTACTGACCAAATCCTACTAGCCCACGCTGTAACAGGACATCAAATCTTATGTCTAATGGCGTGATGCCTGCCAGCAATTCTCCATCATTCCATGGCTTCACCAGAAGAGCTGACCTCACTCACCCACATTTGGCTGTTTGTAAAGGAGGGAGTCGACCTTATCAGACCTTTGACCATTAGAAGATGTAGAGCCCCACACACAATAGTAGCCATCGACTACTGCACCAAGTGGTTGGAAGCAGCTCCTCTCTTATCTCTGATAGAGAAAAAAATCATCGCTTTCATCTGGAACAATGTGATATGCCGATTCGAAGTCTCGCACTCCCTATTCACTTTTAAGGGAAAATAGTTTGACAGTGCCAACGTAAAAGCAAAGTGCGAGCAATATTGCATCTAACACCGTTTCTCCACTCCTGCTCATCCACAAGAAAATGGCCAGGTTGAGTCTATCAAAAATGAAATAAAAATATGCCAAAAAGAAGGTTGGCTCCAAGAAAGAAGCATGGTTTGAGGACCACCCCTACATGCTCTAGGCGTATTGCATCAACCTACGAACTAGTATATGAAAAACTCCCTTTGCCTTTGCCTTCAGAGTCGATGCAATGGCTCTAGTCAAGGTGGCACTCCTGACCTTCCAGGTAAGGTATTTCAATGAAGCACCCAATATCCGAACTTTGGCCTTTGAGCAAGACATGGCAGAAAAGAGAAGAAAACCATTCTAGATCCGAGCAAACTCTTACAAGCAAGATTTCGTTTGATTCTACAACCAAAGGGTCAAGGTCAGGCACTTCCAGGAAAAAGACCTCATCCTCTGATGCAGCCTCCACATGGGAAACAAGTCTGGTAAGTGCAAGAAGCCACCGGTGATGAACTAGGAAGTCCCTTACCACATCTAGGAGGTCATCAGCCCAGGGGCCTACCAACTCCAGACTTTGGAGAGAATTCTTATCAAACATTTGTGGAATGTTGAACACCTTCAGAGACACTATCAATTGTCTTGAGCCTGTACTGATCTCAACAAGGTGCCATGTACTTGATCAATCCATATTTCACACCTTTTTTCTGCATGTTTTCATGACGTTTTGATCGCCCATATAGCGTTTTTCACGATTATTCGACAATATTGCAATGCTTTTCACTATTTCTTGTTTTTGTCGTATTTCAGGAAATATGGAGCGATTTGGAGCGAAAATGAGATCAGAGGATTTTGACGCAGTTCGGAGTGTCACCCACGGCCTATTGGAGGACTTATCAGCGATACAGGATGAGCGAAAGAAAAAGGAATTCCATAGGAGCGACGAGGAGGCGAA
This sequence comes from Scilla litardierei, assembly GCA_030789695.1. Classification (NCBI taxonomy): domain Eukaryota; kingdom Viridiplantae; phylum Streptophyta; class Magnoliopsida; order Asparagales; family Asparagaceae; genus Scilla; species Scilla litardierei. Next base: position 77,470,941 of record CM061140.1, read on the forward strand.
AATGAGAAGAAAGGAGCTCAGAAGCACCTCAGTCGGCCGAGCAAGACTGCTCATTCGACCGAGTGAAGGATCACCCTCGCTCGAGTGAAACGAATACGAACTGAAGATTTTCCATGTTTCCACGGCTGAGTAAGAAATCTCACTCGCCCGAGTGGTACAGAGAATTTAGACAGAGAAGAACCTAAGTTACTGGAAAATCTGAGAAAGCCCACTCGGCCGAGCATGATTGCTCACTCGGCCGAATGAAGAAGACTACTCGTCCGAGCCAACCCGATAGACAGACCCTTGAAAACCCTGAAGTTACTGTTATTTACAGGGTTTGTCACTCGGACGAGTGACAAGGGTCACTCGGCCGAGTGACCCTCTCCGACTGCTGCTAGGGCTACGAATTCTGGGCTGGGCTGGGGCAGTTTTGTCACGATTTTTTGGACGAATTTGGCTTGTATTTAACCCTAGTTTTTACCCTAGTTTTAGGAGAGACTTGAATTATTTTTTAGAAACTTCTATTAGGTTTTGATGGCTATTCTTTGGAGAAATCTCAGCTGGAGATCATTGTCGACGTCATTGGTTTGTTCTTTCTTGTTAAAAACTCATTTTTATGAATTGTTTCTTCTTTGCAATGAATTGTGCTATGATTCTATCTATTATTTCTGGGATTTTCATAATGGTTAGTGAGTAGTTCCATCGTTCTAGGTCATGGGGATGAACCACATGGACCCGATCTTTGAATTGTGATGAATTTATAGATTTGTTGCTAGAATTGAAATTGGCTAGGTTGTGATCGATTTATTACGAGTAGCTAGGAATTCATATCGATTGGGATTTACCAGAGATTGGATCCCAATTGATAGGAAGGCCTAGATATTCAATTTAGATTGATAATTGAATTTCTCTAGATTTGGTTTGCAAGAGATTGGGCCAAAGCTAGGATTTTTAATTATTAATCTATACTAATATTCGTTTATAAGAGATTGGACGAATACGAACCATCATAACCTAGATCGTAGCTCGAGTGTGCATGAGAGTGGGCTCGAGATGCGATTGGACGATGATGTTGATCTTCACGCTAGCGGCTTAGGGTTGGGTTTGCACGATAGTGGGCTCTATCCTAGGCTTGCTATAGACCGGCAATAGCACGAGATCGTGAGCTTGGTTCTACATTAAGTTGCGACTAGTTCACCTACAATCAAGTTTAGCAACAATGAAATATATGATTTACAAGGATGAGAGACGGTCCGTAGTGGGGATTTACTATCCCTAGACGCCTTTTATTATATTGATATTTCTTGCTATTTGAACGATTTTGACTATTACATCAAAACAATTCTTATTCTCTTGATAGCTAGGTAATCAAAGTGAGATACTGTCATTTGTCCTCCCTGTGTTCGATACCTGCTCACCACTACACCGTGCGCTTGCGGTAAGACTACAAGTCATTTTTCGGGTGTATATCCGGACGCGATCAAGTTTTTGGCGCCTTTGCCAGGGACGCCATTTGACAGTGTTCGACTTTTCTTACCCGGTTATATCTCACTTTCTTTCTTTCTTTTTCCTTTTTGACTGTGTTTGATGCCCGATTTACGTGCTCTCCCAGTATTTTCCATAGAATCTTAAGCAGGTGACATGGGAGACGCGATTATGAGAACTGAGTCTAGCCCGGAAGATGATGATTCCTTCGTAGTGCTTCTGAAGAAACTTGTTGTTGAGGTCCAAGCCACTGGGGCTTTTGCCATTGATATCGAGGACCACATTGAGTAACTATTTGCTAACTTGTGATGGATCAACTCTCTCCAGAAGGAACTATAGAGGGCAACATTAAAGTTGATGTGAGGGATGTCAAGTTATACTTTGAAGACAGTAATGCATGCATCGGCGAGTATTACACTCCTGAGGAGTCCACTTGGCATGCCGATATTCTGGGAAGTACACTTTACGAGCCTCCCTCTTACATTTATGAACCCACTGACACATCTCTTGATCTCAGGTGTGGACCGGAGCGAAGTGGTAGTCCCATCGACGTCAACGCGGAATTGTGCAGTGTCTACTCCGATGCACCATCCTCACCAAGAAGCAAATCTGAGCCGGCATACGAGAGCCCACTCCCAGAAAAGGAACTAAACTCAGGCATGACTGAAGACGCAATGCTTTTGCAGGAAGAGGAAGTAGCGGGTACGGCACCCCCTGAGGTAGAACTGAAACAATTGCCTGTGAATTTAAGGTATGCTTTCTTGGGTAATAAACTGACCTATCCGGTAATTGTTAATGCCCACCTCAACCATGAAAAAATTGAGAGATTGTTAGATGTCCTTAGGAGTCATAAGGATGTCCTTGGCTACACCATTTCTGATCTAAAAGGAATAAGCCCTAGGCTTTGCACGCATAGAATCCACTTAGAAAACAATGAAGCCACCTCCATAGGGCCTCAAAGGCGGTTAAACCCTAACATGAAGGATGTGGTTAAGAAGGAAATCCTTAAATTGCTTGAAGCAGACATCATCTATCCTATCTCAGATAGTAGATGGGTTAGCCATGTCCATGTCATCCCAAAAAAAGGGAGGGATGACCGTCATAAAAACGATAAGGGAGAACCCATTTCTACACGCACTGACACGGGATGGAGGATGTGTATTGACTACAGGAAATTAAATAAAGCCATCCAGAAAGACCATTACCCATTGCCCTTCATAGATCAAATGCAAGAGCGCCTCGCTAAACATAAATTCTTTTGCTATTTGGATGGGTATTCGGGATTCTTTCAGAACCCCTTGCATGAAGACGACCAAGAAAAGACTACCTTCACATGTCCTTACGGCACTTATGCCTACCGTAGAATGCCCTTTGGACTTGGTAATGCTCCCGCCACCTTTCAAATGTGCATGACGTCCATCTTTTCTGATTATATTGAAAACATTATGGAAGTCTTCATGGATGATTTTTTTGTATATGAAAGTGAGTTTGATTCATGCCTGGCTAATCTAACTAAAGTTCTTAAAAGATGCCAACAAAATAATCTTACCCTTGATTGGGAGAAATGTCATTTTATGGTCACCGAAGGGATAGTCCTTAGTCACCATGTTTCTTCTAAAGGGATTGAGGTTGATAAGGCGAAAATTGAGGTAATCGAAAAACTCCCTCCTCCTGTTAATGTTAAGGGCATTAGGGGATTTCATGGTCATGCGGGGTTCTACCGCCGCTTCACCAAGGATTTTGCCCTAATTGCCCGACCTCTTACCGCCCTACTCGCTAAAGATGCTCCATTTGTCTTTTCAGTAGAGTGCTTGCAAGCATTTAATACATTGAAGGAAACTCTCATTTCTGCACCCATTATACAACCGCCGGATTGGAGTCTCCCCTTCGAGCTCATGTGTGATGCAAGTGACCAAGCTATTGGAGCGGTGCTAGGACAAAGAAAAGAAAAAAAGCTTCATGCAATATTCTATGCAAGCAAGACATTGGACGAGGCACAGAAAAATTACACCACTACCGAGAAGGAGCTCTTGGCAGTCGTCTACTCCATCGAGAAGTTTCGCTCCTACCTCCTTGGATCCAAAGTGATTGTGCACCCCGACCATGCGGCCTTAAAGTATCTACTAAGCAAAAAGGAGGCCAAGCCACGATTAATAAGATGGATACTTTTGTTGCAAGAATTTGACTTGGAGATTAGAAACAAGAAAGGCACGGACAATGTAGTGGTGGACCACTTATCTAGGCTTATTCGTGACGGGAAGGATGAAAGCCTACCAATAGATGACACTTTTGTCGGTGAGAGGTTATTCGCCATTAGACCCGGAGAAGTGCCTTGGTATGCGGATTATGTGAACTATTTGGCAAGCCAGATAAAACCATGTGGGATGGCCATGCAACAAAAAAGGAGGTTCATGCACGAAGTCTGTAACTATTTTTGGGAAGACCCGTACATCTTCAAGATATGCAAGGATGGTATTATATGGAGGTGTGCTTCAAAGGAGTAGGCCACATCTATCATTTCACATTGCCATAGTATACCTTGCGGGGGACATCACGCCGCCTCCAAAACAACCGCAAAGATATTGCAATGCGGGTTCTTTTGGCCGACCATGTTCAAGCACTACAACAAAACTAGTCATTTACAACTTTCATGTTACAACGTTTCTACTTTGGTAGTTGTAATAAATGTTTACCACAACTTTTTTTGTTTGAAAGTTGTAAAAAATGTTGATTACAACTTTTTTATCGAGGATAGTTGTAAAAAATAGTTATTACAACTTCTTTTTCTGAATAGTTGTAAATTTTAATTTTGACACAACAACTTTTTATTTTCTGAAAGTTGTAAAAAATGTTTATTACAACTTTTTTAAATTGATAGTTGAAAAAATAGTTATTACAACTTTTTTCTTGAATAGTTGTAATAAGTGATTTTCAATTAGTGGCAAGCTTGTGACTCCTTTAATGGAAAACTTGTAAATAAGCAACTAGAATAGCTTTTACAGGAGTTGTACTTAAAACACATACGCCTCAAATTTTTGCAGTGGCTCTAAAATTTCACACGTGCCCCAAATTTTTTTGCCCCCAAAATTTTTGCCGCGGCGCTGAAGAAAACCCCAGGCGATCTTCCAAGATTAATCCTGTGCGTCCACTCCGTCGCCTCCGTCAGGTTGAAGAAAGCGTCTCCGTCGTCGGAGAATTTGATCGTCAGTGATTCGACATGACACCATCCCCGACACCGTCCCCGACACTGTCTAATGCCATCAAGTTATACCCCTAATTTTCACTCCACCAGCGAGTTCGATGTGGGCTAGGCTCCCCCAGCAGTGGTATTGACCGTCGTGGCGGATGCAGTCGACGGTGTCACGCCCCGCTTCCCTAATATGGAAGGCGAGACGTGAGGAGGTCCGCTCAGACGTGGAGGTGTGAAGCTGCAATCTGATAAGCGTCTGTAAATTTAAAATTTTCGAAAAGTAGCGGGTCCTTGCATTGCGACGAAACAACAACAATAATTAAGCAGATAAAATAACATCCACCAACAACATCCAACAAATATTACATCACAGAATAGTCACAAAAGTACGAGTCTGAACAAGGCCTAAAGCATGGCCATACAAAACAAAGAGAGGTAGGTGCTACGCACCGAAACCTAACAACAACTAAGGAAAGGTAACAACTAAGGGGAGACTCCAAACGAGTCTAGGACTGGTCACCCGTGTCCTCGAACTCGGTCTCAGCAGGGACCTCAAACTCAGTGTCCCCGAACAGCTCGTCCTCAGCAACCTGCTCTGTCTCAAATCCTGACATGTGACACCCAAAGAGAAAAGGGCACATGTCAGCAAAAGTCTCCCAAGGGAAAGCGGAGAACTTTTGTGCAAGGATACAAATAAAATAATGCAACTAGCAGTTCTACAATGATTATATGGCATGACATTAAAAGAGTGCAACAATTAAATTAACAAGATAAAAATAATTAAGCATGCCATAGCAGAAAGCTACAAATCACTATTTCACGATTTCACGATTAACTTGTATTCACGATGTGCACAGGGTTTACGCCTTTTGGCTGAAGTGGCTGTACGAGCACACTTCTACGCTCAAGTGATCGCTTAACCCTACCCCTCCACGTGTATCGAGCGTTGGTTTCCCAACAACACTGTGCTCGCTTCTGGATCACGAGCCAGGAAGAGTTTTTCAATATGGCATAGGGTTGTGCCCGTAAAAGCAGGTGCCTAGCCTCAATAGTTACAATTATTGTAGCGTGTGCTACGCAGTCACGATAGAACAATTTGATGCATGACATGTAATGAGCAGTTAAAGTGCGTATATTTAATTGAAAGTAAACGTGACATGGCAGCATGAATGAAAACAGGTAAAAAGTGTCGGATCTAGTTTCGTTGTCAAACTAGATTAATATGGTCGTCTAGGTGACTATCATTTCACCGCCTAGTCTCTTTTACGCAACTACACAAATTGGCCTAAAACATGACCTAAATAATTACTGGCAAGTATCACTTGCCTGTTTCTGGTGATGTCGGTTGTCGTGGGTTCGCCTCGACAAGTATTACGTGTCGGTATTTCCGGTTCTCTGTTTTGGTTAGACAAATCACCGAATTAGATTTATTGTGAGAAAAGCATAATACCAAGTTAATCCTTAAAGTGTCTTCGTCTAATTTTATTGGGCTCTCTGGCTAGGGTGATGTTTATACTGTGTCACACTAACCTGATACGCCTTATTTTATTCTGTTATTGTTTAACAACAAGCTGCTAAAATTAACACTAACCAGTTAATTAATATTAACAACCTATTAATACTAATTTTACCCTAGGCTAATTATATAGTTAAGTATTACAATTAATTCTATTACCTACTCCACACTTACCCCATCACATGTCAACACATATCCCCCAGGATGCTATGGTAGCCAAAAGTGAAACTGAACAGACAAAAGTTGAAAACAATATACTTACAGACAATATATTATTAGTGCACCCATTTTACTATATATCCACATAAACTGGCATTATTAAACTAGATCCAGTTCATTTTAACGCCATTCAGAAAGCAACGTACATGCTGTCAACCACCTGTTAATTATTTATTCCTAAGGCTAAGACTGACACTATTCAATTTCCCCTCTTAACTACATGTCTATAGGCTGTCATACTGCATTTCTATTTCTCTTGGCTGTCAACATGTTTTCATTGTTATCTTATAACCCTCTCTCTATTCTTTAAACATTTTTTTTATTCTCCCCTTTCCTATCTCTCAGCCTGTCTCTTCATTCCCTTCTCTTTTTTTCTATGCTTTAAAAACTTGCAGGCAACCAAAAACTAAAGGGAAGAGGGCTCGGGATCTTACAGCGCGCAAGGGAGGAGGGTATGGCGACAGACGGCTCCCAGGCGGCGCTCCAGGCGAACGGCGGCGGGCATCCGGCGGTTTGGCTGTGGTGCGGCATTGGCAGGCGGCGGCGCGCGCTCCCAGCGGCGGACGACGGCGCGGCACGGGCTCCTGGCCGGCGGCGGCTGTTGGGGAGGCCGGTGGTGCGCGTGCGTGGAGGAGGCCGACCCTAGGAAGAGGGAAGGAGGAAGAAGAGGAAGAAGGAAATGTAGGGTTTGTTGATCAGATTGGGTTTTGAATCTGGGGTTTTAATTTCATATTGGCTTTGTTTTCCTCTTTATTTTTAGATCTGAGATCTGAATCTAGTTTTGATTTGGGTTCTAAATTTTTTTGGGAATTGATTTTTTTGGAAATGGATTTGTGGCTGGAAGTTGATTTTGTGGACGATTCGTTTGGAAAGAACTGATGGAGGTTTTGCTGATCGTCGTTTGCAGGGATGAATTTGCAGGTTTCGTTCATCAGGAAGATTGGCTTAAGAAGATGAGCCTGGGAGACAACACTTCCCATTTTGTCAAAGCAGCTTTAATTAGATTGGGATGATTTAATGAAATCTTTAGACTTTGTAGAGGCGTATTGCTTTGTTCAAACGAAAACAAAGAGGAAACCAATTTTGATTTCAGAAAAATGTATCCGGTTGTCTAAAACGTGTGTGTTGTCGTGTAGTTAAGGGTTAAGACATTTACGTAATTAAGTGTAATTAGTCATCATTAAAAATGAAAAAGTAATTAGTGAAATTAATTAAAAGTAATAAAAATTTGTAATTAGTAAAATAAAGTAATTAATTAAAAATAACAAAACAATCTAGTTAGTAAAATAATTAATTTAAAGTAATTAAGTTTTTAGTTAATTCATGACGATACGGTAAAAAACGGAGAAGTTGAGTCGCACATACGTAGCAAGAAACGTACGGACAAATAGTAACCCAGATGACTGAAAGAAAATACCAGTACACACGAACTAAAGCACGGCTAAAGATACAGGCCGTTACATTCTACCCACCTTAAGAAAAATTCCGTCCTCGGAATTCTTATCAACTAAAGAGCAGGAAACAAATATGGATAACGCTCTCGTATCTCATCTTCTCGCTCCCAGGTAGACTCTCCTGGCGAGTCACAACGCCACATCACTCTGACTAGATCAACTGTCTTGTTCCTGAAGACTTTCTGACGTCGATCTAGGATCTCCACTTGTTGCTATTCATACGTCAGATCTGGTCGAACTGTGATCTCTGAGTAATCCACAGCATGAGAAGGGTCGCTGATATAACGACGGAGCTGAGACACATGAAAGACGTCATGAACTCCCTCCAAGGACGGTGGCAAAGTTAAGCGATAAGCTACTTCTCCAACTCGCTCTAGCACATCAAATGGCCCAATATACCTCGGACTAAGTTTGCCTCTCTTCCCAAATCGAATCACTCTTCGATTCGGGGAGATCTTCAGAAATACCTGGTCTCCTGGCTGAAACTCTAGAGGACGTCATTTAGCATCTGCCCAATGCTTGTAACGGTCCTGGGCGATTCGAATCTTGTCTCTGATATCTCGCACAACATCAACTGCTTCCACTATCATTTCTGGCCCCTAGAGTTCTCTATCACCAACTTCGTCCCAACTCAATGGCGATCGACATTTTCTCCCGTAAAGAGCAGCAAAAGGCGCCATGCCAATGCTCGCCTGATAGCTGTTGTTGTAGGAAAACTCCACCAGGTGCAGATGATCTTCCCACGAACCCTTGAGATCCAACATGCATGCTCTCAGCATATCCTCCAAGATCTGAATAGTGCGCTCCGACTGTCCATCCGTCTGTGGGTGATACATAGTACTGAATTTCAGACTGGTACCCAGATTGGTCTGCAGACTCTTCCAGAACTGAGACATGAACCTTGTATCACGATCTGATACAATGCTCATAGGGACTCCATGTAAGCGCATGATCTCCTACACGACATAATTCACATTACGACTAGTACTAGAAGGAAACTATTAAGGTACGAGTTAGGTCATTACCTCCATATACTTCCTTGCTAATATCTCTGTGGATTGCCCAACTCGGAAAGGTATAAAGTGCGCGAACTTGGTCAATCGATCCACGATGACCCAGATCGCATCATTCTGCTTGGTGCTCCGAGGTAAACCAGTCACGAAGTCCATCGTGATGTGCTGCCACTTCCACTCCGGAATCGGCAGAGGTTGAAGTAGTCCAGCAGTGCGATGATGTTCAGCCTTCACTTGCTGACACACGAGGCACTTGGCAACGCTCCGTGCCACACTTCTCTTCATTCCATGCCACCAGAAATTTTGTCGAAGATCCTTGTACATCTTAGTACCTCCAGGATGAATAGAATAAGCGGAACTGTGAGCCTCATTCATCAACTCCTCTCTTATATCTCCGGCAGGTACGCAGATCCTACTACCATATCTCAAAGACCCATCCGCGTGAATCAGAAAATCTGTCCGTTGTCCTGCTTCGACTTGCTCTCTGATCTTCTTCAATTTAGCATCTCCATCTTGAGTAGTCTTGATTCGATCCACAATTGTCGATTGAATCTGCATGTTCATCAATGACGATGTGACTCCCGGTAGAACAGCTTCAACATTCATCCTTCGCAGATCCTGCTGCAATCTCCACTGAGCTGTGAGAATCATCACTTTGGGCAGTCGACTCAAGGCATCAGGTACGACATTCACCTTTCCTGGATGATACTGTAGATCGATGTCGTAGTCTGCCATCAATTCCAACCATCTATGCTGTCTCATATTCAACTCCTTCTGAGTGAATATATATTTCAAACTTTTGTGATAAGTGAAAATTTTCACTTTCTCACTCAGTAAGAAATGTCGCCAAATCTTCAAAGCAAAGATGACGGCGGCTAACTCCAAGTCGTGAGTCGGATAATTCTTCTCGTGGATCTTCAACTGTCGCAAAGCATATGCGACCACATGATTGTGCTGGTGCAGAACGCATCCAAGTCCCTTGCCTGATGCGTTGCAGAAAATCTCGAAGCCTCCGCTTCTGTCCGGAATAGCTAAGACTGGTGCAGTAGTCAGTCTCTCCTTCAAAGTAGAAAAAGCTTGCTCACAAGAGTCTGACCAATTGAACTTAACATCCTTCCTAGTCAATTTCGTCATCGGCTCAGCTATCTTCGAGAAATCCTTGATAAATCTGCGGTAGTATCCAGCCAATCCAAGGAAACTCCTGATGTTCGATGCCGACCGAGGTATAGGCCATTCACTGACTGCTTTGACCTTCTCTGGATCCACTGAGATTCCAGCTCCCGATACTACATGCCCAAGAAATGCAATTCTATCTAGCCAGAATTCGCATTTGCTGTACTTGGCATACAGTCTATGGTGACGGAGCGTCTCTAACACCATCTTCAGATGCTCTGCATGCTCCTCCTCGCTCTTCGAGTACACCAAGATGTCATCTATGAAGATCACCACGAACTTGTCGAGGAAGTCATAAAAGATAAGGTTCATGAGATTCATGAACATAGCAGGAGCGTTGGTCACACCGAATGGCATGACAACGAACTCGTAATGCATGTACTTAGTCCAAAAAGCGGTCTTGAGTACATCTTCCTTCTTGACTCTGACTTGATGGTATCCGCTCCGGAGATCCAACTTTGAAAATACTCTCGATCCACCGAGCTGATCGAAGATATCATCAATACGGGGCAGCGGGTACTTGTTCTTCACTGTGATCTGATTCAACTCCCGATAATCAATGCACATTCTTCTAGAGCCATCTTTCTTCTTTACTAGCAAGACGGGTGCACCCCAGGGAGATACGCTGGGATGAATAAAACCCTTCTGTAGTAGATCATCCAATTGCTTCCTCAACTCTTCTAATTCTGCAGGAGCCATACGGTATGGTGCCTTCGAAATTGGTTGAGCTCCTGGCATAAGATCGATGCCGAATTCCAACGCTCGATCGGGCGGCAGTCCAGAAATGTCTTCAGGGAAGACGTCTTCGAAATCTCTCACTACTGCAGGCTTCTCTGGTTCAACAATCATAGATGCAACGGTTAATCGGTAAGGCTGGGCTCGGAATTTAACAGGTCCAAGCGAACGTCCTCCGCCGACAAACTCGAACACTGGGTGGTCAGGAATTTCGAACACCACTTTCTTCCGGTGATAGTCGATCGTGGCATAAAAAGCTCCTAACCAATCAATGCCGAGAATAGCATCAAAGTTGGATAGGTCGTGAACAATGAAATTAGCATATAGTTCATGTCCACTAATCACCAACGGGCATGGTCTGCATCCCAGTGCAACCTTCACTACACCATTCCCAGTTGTAATGTTCCAACACTTCGGAAGTGTATAGGTGGGTATCGAGTGTTCGACTACGAACTTTCAAGATAGGATGCACATGGATGCTCCAGAATCGAACAGGGTCAAGGCCGGGTGAGATGAAACTAAGATGACACCTAAGGGTAACATGCAACTAGATTAACATGGATCTAACTAATCAAATATAATGCATAAATAAGGAGGACTAGTATAGAAGTTACCTGTAATAACTCCGTCCTCAGTCTCCGCCTCTACTGCAGTCATCGTAAAGGCTTGCCTCTTAGGCTGAACGGCCTGCTGGAAAGCCTGTTTCTGGGGAATGAGAGGCGCTCCACGTCCTGCAGCCACTGGAGCTCTCTGTTGTTGAACTCCATCTGGTGCCTTCCCCGGTTGCTTAGTTCTTGGACAGTCCTTCAATGCATGCGTAGCGTCACCACAAACTAAGAACTGGCCCAAGAATCTCCTACACTGTTCCTTCACATGACCAGCCTTGCCACAAAAATGGCACAACTTCGGAGTAGGCCCACCTGGCCTCTTAAACTGCACGGACTGATTAGGCTTGAACCCAGGCCTAACCACAGCTCTGGCCTGCTCCATAGGCCTCTTCCCAGTACCTGAATACTGCCCTCTCCTCTGATTGGCAATCAGCTCCTGCCTCTTGGCAGCTATCAACAACTTCTGGTAAGAATCCAAGTCCGAAGAGGAAATCAGACTCTGCAGCTCCAAAGATAAACCTTGTAAGAATTTCTGAGCTTGATCCTCGGCAGTCTCCACCATCTTCGGCGCAAAGCGACTTAGTCTCATGAAGTCTTGGTGGTACTGATCCACTGTCAGATTTCCCTGCTTCAGATTGATGAATTGCTGCATTAGCTCCCTCCTGGCAGCTCGGGGGAAATACTCATCATTAAATCTCGCCTTGAAAGTGGCCCAGGGGATAGGCTTTGCCAATAGCTGCTCTTCTGACTCCCACCAACTGCGGGCATTGTCCTTCAGTTGCTTCTTCACTAAGTCAACCCATCCAGCCGGGTTAACCTTCGAGAGAAGCAGGTTATCCTCTGTGTTCTTCATCCATTCATCTGCAGCTAATGATCCTTCTGACCTAGTGAAATATGATGGGCCCAGCTCCCGAAACTGCTTCGCTCCCGGCTCGAAGCGAGGGGCATTCTGAAGCATGCCCTGCTGAACCTGCATCATCTGATGCATCATCATCATCATCTCAGCTGTGGTGGGTTCTCTATCCGCATCTGCAACACGTCCTGCTCCACCACCAGCTCCAGATCCACTACCAGCTCCTCGAGTAATGCGTCTACCGGCCATCTAAGACAAGGAAATGTTCAGATTAGACTTAATCATGACTCGAATGTTCCGAATATTTAAATGGATGTTGTTATCATTATTGTTGTTCCGATATTTTGCAGATGCAAAGAGAAGACCTGCATGGGCCAACACTAAAACCTGTCACGCCCCGCTTCCCTAATATGGAAGGCGAGACGTGAGGAGGTCCGCTCAGACGTGGAGCTGTGAAGCTGCAATCTGATAAGCGTCTGTAAATTTAAAAATTTCGAAAAGTAGCAGGTCCTTGCATTGCGACGAAACAACAACAATAATTAAGCAGATAAAATAACATCCACCAACAACATCCAACAAATATTACATCACAGAATAGTCACAAAAGTACGAGTCTGAACAAGGCCTAAAGCATGGCCATACAAAACAAAGAGAGGTAGGTGTTACGCACGGAAACCTAACAACAACTAAGGAAAGGTAACAACTAAGGGGAGACTCCAAACGAGTTTAGGACTGGTCACCCGTGTCCTCGAACTCGGTCTCAGCAGGGACCTCAAACTCAGTGTCCCCGAACTGCTCGTCCTCAGCAACCTGCTCTGTCTCAAATCCTGACATGTGACACCCAAAGAGAAAAGGGCACATGTCAGCAAAAGTCTCCCAAGGGAAAGCAGAGAACTTTTGTGCAAGGATACAAATAAAATAATGCAACTAGCAGTTCTATAATGATGATATGGCATGACATTAAAAGAGTGCAACAATTAAATTAACAAGATAAAAATAATTAAGCATGCCGTAGCAGAAAGCTACAAATCACTATTTCACGATTTCACGATTAACTTGTATTCACGATGTGCACAGGGTTTACGCCTTTTGGCTGAAGTGGCTGTACGGGCACACTTCTACGCTCAAGTGATCGCTTAACCCTACCCCTCCACGTGTATCGAGCGTTGGTTTCCCAACAACACTGTGCTCGCTTCTGGATCACGAGCCAGGAAGTGTTTTTCAATATGGCAAAGGGTTGTGCCTGCAAAAGCAGGTGCCTAGCCTCAATAGTTACAATTATTGTAGCGTGTGCTACGCAGTCACGATAGAACAATTTGATGCATGACATGTAATGAGCAGTTAAAGTGCGTATATTTAATTGAAAGTAAACGTGACATGGCAGCATGAATGAAAACAGGTAAAAAGTGTCGGATCTAGTTTCGTTGTCAAACTAGATCAATATGGTCGTCTAGGCGACTATCATTTCACCGCCTAGTCTCTTTTACGCAACTACACAAATTGGCCTAAAACATGGCCTAAATAATTACTGGCAAGTATCACTTGCCTGTTTCTGGTGATGTCGGTTGTCGTGGGTTCGCCTCGACAAGTATTACATGTCGGTATTTCCAGTTCTCTGTTTTGGTTAGACAAATCACCGAATTAGATTTATTGTGAGAAAAGCAAAATACCAAGTTAATCCTTAAAGTGGTTTCGTCTAATTTTATTGGGCTCTCTGGCTAGGGTGATGTTTATACTGTATCACACTAACCTGATACGCCTTATTTTATTCTGTTATTGTTTAACAACAAGCTGCTAAAATTAACACTAACCAGTTAATTAATATTAACAACCTAATAATACTAATTTTACCCTAGGCTAATTATATAGTTAAGTATTACAATTAATTCTATTACCTACTCCACACTTACCCCATCACATGTCAACACATATCCCCCAGGATGCTATGGTAGCCAAAAGTGAAACTAAACAGACAAAAGTTGAAAACAATATACTTACAGACAATATATTATTAGTGCACCCATTTTACTATATATCCACATAAACTGGCATTATTAAACTGGATCCAGTTCATTTTAACGCCATTCAGAAAGCAACGTACATGCTGTCAACCACCTGTTAATTATTTATTCCTAAGGCTAAGACTGACCCTATTCAATTTCCCCTATTAACTACATGTCTACAGGCTGTCATACTGCATTTCTATTTCTCTTGGCTGTCAACATGTTTTCATTGTTATCTTATAACCCTCTCTCTATTCTTTAAACATTTTTTTATTCTCCCCTTTCCTATCTCTCAGCATGTCTCTTCATTCCCTTCTCTTTTTTTTTCTATGCTTTAAAAACTTGCAGGCAACCAAAAACTAAATGGAAGAGGGCTCGGGATCTTACAGCGCAAGGGAGGAGGGTATGGCGACGGACGGCTCCCAGGCGGCGCTCCAGGCGAACGTCGGCGGGGATCCGGCGGTTTGGCGGCGGTGCGGCGTTGGCAGGCGGCGGCGCGCGCTCCCAGCGGCGGACGGCGGCGCGGCACGGGCTCCTGGCCGGCACCGGGCTGTTGGGGAGGCCGGTGGTGCGCATGCGTGGAGGAGGCCGGCCCTAGGAAGAGGGAAGGAGGAAGAAGAGGAAGAAGGAAATGGAGGGTTTATTGATCAGATTGGGTTTTGAATCTGGGGTTTTAATTTCATATTGGCTTTGTTTTCCTCTTTATTTTCAGATCTGAGATCTGAATCTAGTTTTGATTTGGGTTCTAAATTTTTTTGGGAATTGATTTTTTTTGGAAATGGATTTGTGGCTGGAAGTTGATTTTGTGGACGATTCGTTTGGAAAGAACTGATGGAGGTTTTGCTGATCGTCGTTTGCAGGGATGAATTTGCAGGTTTCGTTCATCAGGAAGATTGGCTTAAGAAGATGAGCCTGGGAGACAACACTTCCTATTTTGTCAAAGCAGCTTTAATTAGATTGGGATGTGTATTTAATGAAATCTTTAGACTTTGTAGAGGCGTATTGCTTTGTTCAAATGAAAACAAAGAGGAAACTAATTTTGATTTCAGAAAAATGTATCCGGTTGTCTAAAACGTGTGTGTTGTCGTATAGTTAAGGGTTAAGACATTTACGTAATTAAGTGTAATTAGTCATCATTAAAAATGAAAAAGTAATTAGTGAAATTAATTAAAAGTAATAAAAATTTGTAATTAGTAAAATAAAGTAATTAATTAAAAATAACAAAACAATCTAGTTAGTAAAATAATTAATTTAAAGTATTTAAGTTTTTAGTTAATTCATGACGATACGGTAAAAAACGGAGAAGTAGAGTCGCACATACGTAGCAAGAAACGTACGGACAAATAGTAACCCAGATGACTGAAAGAAAATACCGGTACACACGAACTAAAGCACGGCTAAAGATACAGGCCGTTACAGACGGGGACCAAGGATTCAACCGCCGTCGAAAAACCCTAATTCACCCTCCAATACATGTCGATCAAAATCAGGAATTGAGGAGCACTGAAGCTCCCAATTCTAACCCTAATTTCATTGGAGACTAGAGATCGGATCGGTCTTCTGGCAATCAAAAAGGTTAGGTTTCTAGGCTTCTCTTGAATTTTTGAACATTTATGTATATTTAGGTAAAATTCTAACATCTGAAAATCTTTTCACAAATCAAGGCCCCCGTCAAAACAAGGCGTGCGTGGCTTTTGATCCTAATTTGGCCAAGGTGAGATGGTGTTCTTATGTTTTTTGTGGTAAAATTGGGGTTTGGATGATGGCCTGTTGAGATTCTGTTAAGAAGTTGGATTTTTTTGATGGGTAGTTGTAAGTTATACTAAAGTTTATCTCGTTGATGATTTTGATACTTGTACGTGCACGCGAACAGATGAATTATCGTATACGTCCTTCAGTTATGAGCTGTTTGAATAAATTCTTACATTTTACCATCGAAGAATATTGTTAGTTGTACCTAAATAATAGAAAGGTACTAATTTCTTAGTGATTAAAGGCATGTGTTGTATAGATATTTATGTCATCCAGGAAGGTAGGATGCTGAGTCAGGGATTTGGTTGAACTTAGTAGTCAGAAGTCAGAAAGGATTGCAGCTAGTAGAGAAAATTACACTTAATTTTGCTACAAAGGTGAATATTTTAAGAACAAGCGACCTCTATTCAGCCAACAAAATTGCGTTTGGTTGGGGTTGGCATGGATTTTGTAGTTTATTGACCTTTCATGATTAGATGGTCATTTAACAAGAAATTGTTGAAATATAGATGCTAAAACTTATCTTTTTGGTGTGTGCGATTATAATTTTTTAAGCTCTTCATAGTCAGCTTTATCTACCCAGTTGCATCAGCCTTACCTTAGTTACATTGCATGATGTAGCTTTGCATTCATTGGTTAATGTTGGTTATTGCATTGGGAGGAACGTATGTATTTCTTGGCTCCATATTACTGTGAGCATCCAAGAAACTGCATTTCTTAGTTATAAATAATCGTACCGCTTGTATCCTTAAGATACAACTCCTGAAGCTATGTAACGTAATATCTCGGGTGCCATTGTAGCGTAAGAGCCTTGGGTTTCATAATTGACATTGAATATGATTACCTTACTTTTGTTTTCCATATGCTTCTGCGAAGCAATTCTATTCAAAAGATGACAGGCTTCAAATATGTTACTAACAACTTAAAGAGTGTTGATTGGCACTGAATACTTATTTATTCCTCAGACATCGTTAACAATATGCAGACTAACTAATTGTTCAATTTAACTTGGAGATTACTCTAACTACAATTGATGTAACTCAGTTAGCTTGTCGAATCGTTTGTGATAGGATCGGAATTCTTCATGAGAATTGTTTGGTCTTCATAGACATAGACATATCCTTTGTTGATATGCTGCAAGGGAATAATTCCTCTTAAAGCTAGAAACATGGTGTGCCATTAGGTTCACCTTAATATACTAAAAATGTGAGGGATAGTATGGTGTAAACTACAAATCATTTTAAATTCACCTTAATTTTAGCTATACGTGTTTGACAGAATGCCTCAACTACACCCTTCTTTGTTGATTCTCAATGGTGATTTCTTCTATACATTCCAGTGCATGTTAATTTGTACATATATGCCACTCACACACTTCAACAGTACATCGCTTCTAATTCCAAATGGCTTCAAACAGCTATCTACAATCTGGCAAGGGTTACCTTAAGTTGGTGCTGCATTTGTTTCACCACGAAACAAATTCTCGCAGTAAAAGGGCGGCGCTTAATTTTTTTGTTGATAACCCAACTGATTATTAGTTAACAGTCCTTGTCTTGTTACTTGGTCATGGATGATGGTTTTCTACTTGTGTTTATCCTCTGATCTATCATCCTTTCATTCATATGCATTTCTAAAAATTTTGTTCTTTTCTAACAAAAATTGGCTCCTTTGCACTTACTGCAGATTTCACCACTTACTGCAGATTTCACTTTGCACTCACCTTTCTCAGTCGGTTATCCCTTGCAGAATCTTTCCATCCACAAGGTACGGATCAAAGACTTAGTGATATTGTTTATGAGTCTTCATGCTATATGGGCTATATAGTGCCGAAACCACTACTTTCTATGGATGCTTATATAGTGTTGCATGAGCGTTACATGAACCTTTTAACTTTATGTGATGCAAACTTTATTTGCAAGGTTCTGAATGTTGTATGAATCTATAAATGCTTCAATTTTATAATTCTAAATAATGGAAAATGCAACAGTTCATCCGGTTTTTGTTCCTCGTGTGCAACACATGCATGAAGACTAGTATTTACGGATCTGTAAACTACACCACTCATACACAGATGCATGCATGCATATGTAATTGCAGTACATCCCGTCTTTGTCTTTTGGGCTGGCTAATGTTAAGTTACTTTGTATTGATTAATGAAGTCACAAATTTTATCAATTTAAATTCAGATATCCATGTAACATCCTTCTGTGATAGCTATATTTGCTGCAGAGGCTTCTCTCATATTATTGGATCCTTCTCATAATCATTTTCTTACATTGAGTGAATACCTAATGAGATCCAAGACGATGGACCTGGAGGTATTCTTATGCTTATCTTAACTAAAGATCTAAGAGTCTTTTGATGTAATAGAGTCTGTTCTTATTGCTCTTTTTTGTTATTGTTGTCATCATTGTCACTTATGGGTTACAATTTCTTTATGCAGATGATCCCATTATTTCCTGAATTGTTGAGAAGTGGTTCCATCCATTTTAAAACTGATCGTTTGTGGATATTTTGCCTGCTATATGCAGGATTGAATTCGGATATTGATGCTGAAATTTATATGATAATGCCTTGCATTCTATAATCCATTAACTGCTCGGTGCGTTTGATTGTTAGATGAACAATAATTTATTTGTTGATAAAATTCATGATATGTTGTCATCATCTTTTTAAGAATATGTACTATAATATTTGTCATGTACCATCTTTACTATACACATTAGTTAAGAATAATTACATTTCTTGGCCCGGTAATTGGGTTCCATGTGATTGGATAGCTGCTTTTTGTTAAAAGTCTGGTCTGGATGGGAACCAAAGCCCGCCTCCAGCAGGCGAAATGTGATGCATGTTTTTTGTAGGAAAGATAACATGTACTCTGATACGCCTATTTTGCGGAGGCCCAAATAAAGAGGGCCCAGAGACCCGACCATCGATCGAGAGCCCACTAGCGAGTCCAAGCCCACCTGACGAGGCCCACATGGGAGCCCCGAACGCCGATCCAGCCCGACCCCGGAAGCGTGCGATCCGCTCGCCCACTCCGGGGATAACCGCTCCCCCAGACCCGCTACCCCTTAATGGCCATTAAGGGGAGGTGCTGGCAAGACGCGATTGACGACGCGGAGATGTGCGAGTGGGAGGCGGATTGAGGGGGCACAAATGGGGGCAGACGAAAGACGTGGATCATGGGTGATCGTGGTAAGAGGCCTACAAAGGACGACGAGGACGACCGGAAAAAAGACCGCATCTCAAGTAACTAAACCTAAGGTACTCCATCAACGACCTAGTTCCCCCACTTCATCTCCCCCCCTGCTCGCACCGGAGGACGGCGTTCCGATCTCCTCACGAGTCGAACCGTCCCCGTCGAGCACCTTTCAGACCGAGATCTGACTTAGGCATCGGAGGGGATTTGGCCGGAACCAAGGTCCGGCCTCCCTGACGAGTGTTCTCGTCTGTTCAGGAAGGAGCTTGATCCAGGTGCCGAGGCTTCCCCTCAGCACCACGTGGCCGTTCACGCCTCAAGCAGGGGCGATCGCCTATCAAGCATAAACCAAGGCACCGAGGCTACCCCTCGACGCCCGAAGAGACCGAGGCCGAGCGTGTCCAACCGAGCCGAGGCTTCCCCTCAGCTCCATGTCGACCGCGCATCCAGCGAGACGCCGAGGCTACCCCTCGACGTCCGATCGTCTGAGGACGAGCACATCACACCGGGCCGAGGCTTCCCCTCAGCTCTCCAGAGGCCGAGGACCCAAACTCAGCCCAGCTGACATGCTCTCCATCGACTCCATCTTCGATTCGCGTCGAGTTCACACACGCTCGACGGACCCAATGGACCCTAATCGGCCACTTGACCACGTTGACTGGGAAGTCCACGGTCAACAGTTCAGTAATGAGAAAACACTCATAAACATCTGGCGCCGTCTGTGGGAATGAAACTAGCCCACATTAGAACCACCGGAATGGAGCACGCTTGCAACGGAACGATGCACATGCCCCCCATCTCGGAAGAAGGAGATTACACCCCTGACGAAAACCATCGTAGCCACTCCACTGAGGTGACTGGCGACTCCGAGCTGGCCACACAAGAGAAGCTCCGTGCCCTGGCCCAGGAGACCAACGCAAACATCCAGACACTAGTTGCGACGATACAGCAACTCGTCGACAGCACGCCAGTCGATGGGGAGATGTCGGGCGACGCCCACCGTTGGGAGGGGGGTCTCCCGCCCCAGCGATCCGCTGTGGCCACTGACCACGGAATCTGGGCGTCTAACTTGGAGCGACGATTCATCCTGCCAGGCTTTTACCGGGCGCAATCCCGCGCCTCCTCCTCGTTTCGCGAAAGAAGCAGGAGGGGCTCTGAGTACACGGGGGACGAATCGGTTACCGCTTCATCCTAGCGACCCCGTTCACCCAAGCGCCGACGGAGCGATCGGCGCCACTCGAGGGATCGATCACAACGGAGCAGAAGCACCCGCCGGGAGAAGCGGGACGAGGAAAGCAAGAGGAGCCGGGAGCACCGGCCCAGCCCCATCCCCAGTGTGGCGAAAGCCAGTGAAGTGACCAAGCCAGAGACTGTGCCCCCCGCACGACCAAACGAACCCGAGGCGAACGGGTGTCGGATTCCTGGGGGCATCCACGGTGACCGGTCCCCCCTGACCCGAAGGATAACCGACGTGAGGGTCCCCTCACGGTTCAAGGTCCCGACACTGGAAAAGTACGATGGCACGGGCGATCCAGGAGATCACGTGATGGAATACGAAGGGGTCATGGCCTTCCAAGGAGCCGACGATACCCTGCTCTACAGGGGCTTTTACTCAACCCTTCGGAGAGCGGCGAGGACCTGGTACCGTAGCTTGCCCAGCCGCTCCATTGACAGCTTTGAGGAGCTCACCCAACTATTCTGCAAACAGTTCATGGCTGGACGACAGGTAATGCCGGACGCAGAGCATCTGTTTAACGTTGTGCAGGGCCCGACAGAGCCTTTCAGGCAATTCATGCGCCGCTTCAACGCAGAGCGATTGAATGTGAACAGCCCTCCCGACCTGGTCGTTCAGACGGCCCTAAAGAAGGGGCTGCGTCACAGAGGCCTGAAGAAATCCCTGCACAACGACCCCCTGAAGGACCTCGCCGGAATCATGGCAAGGGCCGAGCGCTTTATGTTAACCGAGGAGGCCTTGGCCATCGACTTGGGAAAGGCCAGGCGAGGATCCAAGCACGGTGAAAGCGAGCGCCGCAGCCCTGAAGGACATCGGATGGAGAAAAAGGCGAGGAACAAACAGCAGAGGGAGGAACCGCGGGACACCACCCCGGACGTCGTCCTCACACAAGTCCAGAAGGAGGGGCGCGTCACCCGTCCCTCACCAAAGACAAAAAGGGGCGGGAGAGACGGGGAAAAATATCAGCTGACGCGCTCCAGAGGCCGAGGACCCAAACCCGGCCCAGTTGACACGCTCTCCATCGACTCCATCTTCGATTCGCGTCGAGTTCACACACGCTCGATGGACCCAATGGACACTGATCGGCCCCTTGACCACGTTGACCGGAAAGTCCACGGTCAACAGTTCAGTAGTGAGAAAACACTCAGAAACATACTCTATAGTTAAGCAACAAGAGATTCTCTGGCGTTATGTTTTTCTTAATCTTGTATCTTCACATATCTGGGATCAATATATTGTCGGTTTGGTCTGTTGTGAACCCATCGGTCCATCTGTTGTTTAGATTGTCTTCTTATTCACTTGTTTTTGCTCCCTCTGGCTTCTCTGGTACAATTTTGTGACCACTTTTAAAGAGTCCATATCATAGACTTTCTTGCTTTGTTTGTTTTAACCCGATCACATGAAACTAATCTTGCTCGTGTACCAATGTTCATGTTTATCTTGTTACCGATGGTGTTTTCTTGTTGTGCCATGGCTTGTTTTTTTGGTCACGGTTAAAGCCGGGGACAATTGTATATATGTTTCATGTTGGAGGTAGTCGGTAATTTAGACTTGATTATTGCAACTAGGATACCGATTCGTTTATCCTCTACAGGTCACCAGGTATAAATCTTGAAGGACTTGATTATTGCTACAGTTTAGTATTTTCTATTTACAAGTGCTGTACTTTTAACTCTAATTTGCTTGGTTCTGTCATTACCTTTGGTTTGCACCTTCCCTATAAAGATTTAACTACCGTGCTATCCTACTATATTTTTGACTGTGCAGGTAACTGTACTTGCTTTAGGCTATATGCATTACTTACCGCCAGCCCGAACATGATTGGTCGTCGAACCAAAAAGACAAGCAGGTTGGGCTTTTATGGTTTTAACTACTAAATTGAACCGGTTTTTATTGTGAGACATCTACTAAATTGAACCGGTTTCTATTTATATTAAAATATCGCTTGCTATCAACATTGATATGTTGACATTTGGTCAGTGCATTTATCAACAATTAAACTATGTGAACCTTTTTTTATGTGGTTCGAATTGGTTCGATTGATCCACATGTTCATGACTGAATTGTCCGGTTCAATCTGATTCGTACCCTTTTTTTTCTTGTTTTCAAACTTTACAATCTTTCTGCCAGGATAGTTGAGGATATTGAGTCAGTTGCAATCTCTTGATATTTTGATGCCCGAATAAATGAGACTCCGTCTCTTAGTATTTGGCACAGCCTCAATACGACAGCATTGTATTTTGAAGTGTTACCAGCCCACTCTATTTTTTCCCAAAGTCATCATTGCCATTGGGTCGTGTACGTTGAACTCCCTATGACATAATTTAGAAAAGAAATTTCAATTTACTTCTGACTTTTGAGCTTTACAGTATGAGAAAGAGACGTATAATTTTCTTTTGTTTTTTATGCTTAAACAAATGCATGTAAGATGGTAAATTATCAAAGTATTCGTATTTCTTCGATGTCTGTTTGAAAATTAAGATTAAGCATAAATATGCATCCAACAGTCCATCTATAGGAACTTAAAAGAAAGAAGTGACTGGATTGGGAAAGAAAGCTAGATATATCCAGCTAACGTGTTAGCTCCAGATCCAATCCGTTCTCTATTTAAGACTTAAAAAAGGCACGCATCAACTTCCATGTGGCTCATACTAATTTAAATTGTGGGCATGCAACCGACATGGAATAAACCAATTTCAGAATTGCTTTCATTTAATGCTTGCTTTTCATTTAAATTTTTTAAAAGATGCTTTCAAAAAATCTATTTAGATTAGGGCTGCTCGCTCTACTTTTTTCTCAAAAGGATGGTCTGTTTCTTATCCCTTCATTATGATTACTTTTTGGTCATTGGACTCTTATCATTTGGTAATATTTGATGTAAATATCTTGGTGTGTGACAGTATCACATGATTACTACTAGGGGTGGCAAAATAGACCCGACCCGAACCGACCCGACCCGAACCCGGCCTCTTGGGTCGGGTATGGGTAGGGGCCAATCCGGGTCGGGTCGAATTCGGGTCAACCCGACTGACCCGGATAAAAATCCGGGTCGGGTACGGGTTTGACCCCTTGACCCGGTTGACCCGAATTCGACCCGTATTTTCACTCTTTTCACCCCAACTCGACCTGGACCCGACCCGAACCCGACCCGAACCCGACCTTTTTTGAAAAATAATCACTATTTCACACCGAACCCGACCCGAACCCGACCCGTACCTGACCCGTAAGACAAACTGGGTCGGGTACAGGTCACCCGGGTTACGGCCGGGTCGGGTTCGGGTATCCGAACCCTGACCCGAATTTAATTCGGGTCGGGTTCGGGTTTACCCTTATTCGGGTCAGGTCAAACCTGACCCGACCCGAACCCGACCCGACCCGCCCGTTTGCCACCCCTAATTACTACGCAGACAGAGACATATAAGAAGAAAGTATGAACCAAGTAACCTGGTTTTCTCCATATAATTGCTATTGTTCATTTGTTTGTTTGTTCATTTGATTTTTTTCATTGGGTTAGTCTTGGTCTTAATTTGCCTCTTTCTAGCAGTACATCTCTGTGATTGAAAGCATGGTTTGGTGATTACTTCTTGTGCAACTTGCATTACTGTCTTTGCTGTAAAAATTTTATAATGTAGAAAACAGTTAGCTAGTTGCTATTGATGCATTGGTTGATTAGTATATACCGGCTGGCTCCTACTTCTGTCATCCCCTTGAGAAGTTCTAACTTTCACAAGCTTACCTAAGTGCAGTAACTGACCATGCAGTAGCATTCCCCGTCACATTGCTGTATCAATCTTGCAGGGGCATATGATGATGAAGCGGCTGAAACTCATACATATGACTTAGCGGCATTGAAGTACTGGGGCCATGACACCATACTCCACTTCCCGGTACCTTTATTTTCTGCATTAAATTTTGTCCATAATTTCACAATTGGAAATATTCTTATTATGTTGTTTACCAACAGTAAAAAATTAATTACTTGCTTAAATGCAGTTATCAACATATCAACTGAGCTGAAAGAAATGGAAGGGCAGTCCAAAGAAGAATACATTGGGTCCTTAAGAAGGTAAAATTCCAAATTATATCTATTTCTCAGATACGATGATCCAAAAATTACATATAATTTATCGAAAAATTTCATGGCATATTCTGCAAGTTGGACATTAAGGATGTCTATTCTGGGTAAATGCTTTATGGCAACTAATGACATCTATATATGTTGCCACATATAAGTTTGCATTCATTGTATGCAACTAATGAATGCTGCTCCATACAAAACAAGTGTAAAGATACCCACTAAATCAGTAAAATACAATGAATAATAAAAACATGTAAGAACTTTTATACCAATGGAATTATGCAAGGATGACACTTTTCTTATACTAGTAGGTACATTTGAAGATCTATAGCTGGTGGTGTTTTGATCAACTAAGAATATTATTATGCAATGATGATAATTTGGGCTAACTGGCTATGCTATTTTTTGTGAACCCTCGAAATAATTGTGAACATATCCATGGTTTTTTGTACTAGTTTTTAGCCACAATACATGCAAGTACTGGTACTAAAACCTACTAAAACCTACTGCTTTGGAGCCTGACAACAAGGAGCATCAGTTTTTAGTATTGGAAACTTAGTTTATTATCCCTGACAAATGATTAAGAAAGGTCACTTGTTGGTCATGAGAGTGAGAGCCCCCTCAAGATAATGCATTTAGGGTTCTTCTGCTTGTCATGTGAGGGATATATTTAGGTTCAAGCAAAGATGAGATGAATATATTATCAAGCATACATCAAATTCTACTTAAATAACCATAATGTATAAAAGGTTGATTATAGATTAAGACTCTAATCAAATATCTTAACCCCACCCCCAACTTCCTACATGGTAGGCTCAGTAAACCAAAAAAAAGTTATTTATGCGCGAAAGCCAGAATTATTGACTGGGATCATTACTTATTCACCGCATTCACGACTAATCTGTTAACCTTATCTTGATTCCGACACACATTGCATGATTTTCATCCATCGAGATGCTTGTAGTATTATCACACTAGTTGAATATTACTGCTGTCATTCAGTCATTCATTATCATTCAGTATCACTTAGTCATTCAGTATCACTCTTACTGTAGTCATTATTAATAGGCTATGATAATATCCATATTCATTTGTTAGTATTTTGTTTACAGGTGTTTTCTCACACCACTGAAGTAGTCAAATGAATAAGTGGATGCAGCAATTGATGTAGCACAACGAAGGATGCAGTAGGCAGTTGACTGACTGGGGAGCAGTACTCTCATAACTCAAGACCAGTGAGCTTGTAATTTTATGGAGTGCATATGGGAGACCATCAGTAGGGGGCATCAGTAGGGGGCACACAGAAAAATTGAAGCCTAATAAATATTTTGAGATTTCTGACATGTAGACTCTTTTGAAATAATGAAATATTTTGAGATTTCTGACATGTAGACTCTTTTGGAATAATGGAATATTTTGAAATTTCTGACATGTGGACTATTAGGGATCATTACTTATTCTTAGTTTTGTGGCTAAAAACTAATAATATTATTATTTGTGCGTTTATTTGGAACAGCTGCAACCGCATAAATTTTTTTTAAATTTTGTGCTTTTTCCGCAACTTTTTATAAAAGTTGTAGTAGAGTTTTAAACAACTATTTAAACCAGTTGTAATAGAGCTTTTCCCAACCTTTATAAAAAGTTGTAATAAAAGTTTACACAAAGTTTATTAAAAGTTGTAATAGAAGTTTACACCACTTTTATTAAAAGTTGTAATATCTATTTATACAACCTTTTATAAAAGTTGTAATAGTAGTTTACACAACTTTTGAAAAAAGTTGTAATATTCCTTTACACAACTTTTTATAATAGTTGTAATAAAAGTTTACACAACGTTTATTAAAAGTTGTAATAAAAGTTTACACAACGTTTATTAAAAGTTTTAATATTTACTTATTACAACGTTTTCTTACAACATGCAGAAAAAGTGGTCGTAGGAGCTGACCCTATTACAACTTCGCATATTACAAACGTTTGTTAAAAAGTTGTCGTACCCATATTACAACCTTTTTTAGAAGTTGTAAATGACTAGTTTTGTTGTAGTGAAGGATACACATGACTTCATTAAGCATTGCGATAGATGCCAACGGACGGGAAATATATCCAAACGGAATGAGATGCCAATGAAGCCCATCCTAGAAATTGAGCTATTTGATTGTTGGGGAGTGGATTTCATGGGGCCTTTTCCCTCAATCAATGGAAACAAGTATATCCTATTAGCGGTGGACTACGTCTCAAAATGGGTAGAAGCCATTGCCACCCCAACTAACGATGCAAGAGTGGTATCCACATTCTTTAAGCAAAACATCTTCCCGTGCTTTGGAGTGCCACGTACTTTGATAAGCGATGGAGGGAGTCATTTTATAGAAAACAAGTTTGAAGCCATGTTGAAGAAGTATGGGGTGAATCATAGAATTGGTATGGCATGCCACCCTCAGACGAGTGGACAAGTGGAAGTGTCAAACCGGGAGATTAAACAAATTCTAGAAAAGACCATCGATAGATCTAGAAAGGATTGGTCCATGAAATTGAATGATGCACTTTGGGCTTATTGCAAGTCCTTTTGCACTCTCATTGGCACCACCCGTACCGTCTTGTTTATGGGAAATCTTGTCATTTGTCGGTGGAGTTGGAACACCATGCATATTGGGCCATCAAGACCTTTAATTATGACTACAAAAGCGCGGCGGTGAGGTGACTCCTAGACATCAATAAGCTTGACGAAATTAGGCGAGACGCTTACGAGAGCTCAAGAATTTACAAGAAAAGAACTAGAATTCTCCCCGACGCATGCATCACAGTTACAGACTTCAAGGTCAAAGACAAGGTCATCCTATACAATTCTAGACTCCGACTTTTTCCCGAAAAGTTAAGATCGCGATGGTCCGGACCCTTCACCATTAAGCACATACAACTGGGAGGAGCATTTGAGTTGGAAGGGAAAGACGGTGCCATATTCAAGGTAAATGGACAACGGCTCAAGCATTATTCTGAAGGAGCCCCAACCGGTGAAGAGAATAGCATATATCTGCTCAAGGGACGGTCCCATGATCTTTAATACCTCCTCAATGAGGTAATCGATGAAGCTATACCATATTCTATCGGTGCCTTACACGATGATGGCTTCGAAGAAGGCCAATTTTCTAGCTATTGAGAAAAGTTGGAAGACCTCTGGATGACTCTATGGGTCATGAAAATGAAGACGACGCTGATATCGCGAGAATTAGGGAGCTATGCAAGCTCTCCACGGCCAACAAATTGAAGAAATCTCCACCGGATAAGAAAGCATCATCACCGGTGAAGGAAAAGAATGGTACAAGCTCTAGCTTGGGGGACTTATCCCCCAACACTACCCATGATGAGGGGAAGCCAAGGAATGCCCACGAGCATCAACAATTGAATCCAAGTGGCCTTCCCGGTAAATTTGACGGGCGCATCTCACATGCGTCGAGTATCACGCACTAAACGAATATCTTAAGGGGTCGAGCTCAAGACCTTAAACGAGCGCTTATCGGGAAGCAACCCGACGGTTTTTATAGTATTTTTAGTTGAATTCTATTTTTGTTTTAGATTTTTCTTAGTGTTTAGAGTCTAGAGTCAATAAAATCGTGACAACGGGCTCTATTTTTCATGACAGGAGATGGAGAACAAGAAATCATTCATATGGAGGATGACCATGGCAAGAAAGAGCGCTCCAGGAACGCGCTCAGGCCCCAGGAGAAGGAAGAAACTGATCGGAGGAAGAAAAACAGAGAGTAGAGCGAAATCAGTGAGCCGAGGCAGAAAACAGCAAGCCACTCGGCCGAATGAACTTTTCATTCGGCCGAGTGAAGACTCTACTCGGCCGAGTAGAGTACTGATAAGGGAAGATCCTACAGACACACTCTATGTTATTTTCTGTGATTTACAGTGTTTATTGCCACTCGGTCGAATGACTATGTTACTCGGCCGTGTGAATCTGATACCCTACACGCTTCATTATCGCTGAGTGGCCTTGCTACTTGGCCGAGTGGAACTTGTCCATTCGGCCGAATGGGAAAAGCTGCTCGACCGAGTCGTAACTGTAGGGAGAAATTCGAAAATTTTAATGCCGAGCCATTCGACCAAGTGAACGCGTCACTCGACCGAGTGACCCAACTATATATAACCAGCGGGCGCTGCATGAATTTTGAAAACCCAAAATTTCCCAATTTCTTCGCGCATCACCCGAGCCTATTCGACTCCCCTCGCCCGAATCCCTTCCTCCTCACTCGAACCGACCGACGCCGGCCGACCGCCACCCCACGTCGGTCATCGACGATGGTTTGCCGTCCGAACCCACCAGCGCCGCCTCTCCCGCTGCCACAAACCCCCCATTTCGCCCCAAAACTCCTATTTCTTCTCCATTCTCCCAATCCATAAGCCCATTGCGCCCAAAATTCAAATTAATTCTTATATATATCTATTATACCCCATCTCCCATATATATATATATTGATATACATTTCTGATTTGATTATTTGTTTTTCAGGAGCTTGGGGGAGATTCAGGACGCTTCTGAGTTCTGCGGAGGAGGCGATTCTTCGCACACTTCACTTTTTGCTCTCGCGTCATGCTCAGGTATACTCGTTCCATTTTATAGCACTTCACATTTCATTTAGGTGGGCATGCCTCACGGGCCACATGCCCCCACGACTTAGGCCACGCACTCGGGAGCCTGCTTCCAAGTGAAAGTGGTCAGGCGATCCTAGCTCCTCTTCCGTTAGGGTGGACTCCCCTCCACCTAGCCCACCACCACCCACACAGCCGCCACCTACCACACCCATTCCACCACAGGCACCACCCGCCCACACGTTTAATGCGATGGGGATCACGTTCAGAGATGACACTCAGCACGCTAGATTTGAGCGTATCTTCCATCGCTCGTTCCTACCGACTAGGTTTACGCATCTCGCTAACTTTGAGCGCCTAGGAGTACTAGCGGGGCTCCTCCAGTTGTATGATAATGTGGGGTGGCATGATTTCTTGTCAGTGTCGGTGGACACTTACATCCGCCCGACACTAGAGGTCCTTAGTTCTATTGATCGGACCCCTGGAGGATGCTCCTTTCTTTTGATGGATCGAGAGTGAGAGGTCACTCTCGACATGCTTAGAGTATTCTTTCAGTGTCCCACTGTCTCAGACCCTGACCGAGCCTACAGTCCCACACACATCCCAGCCCTGTCATTCGACACGCACGCTTTTTGGACACGTATCACGGGCTCTCCCCTCACCTTTGACCCTAGCCGGGCCAAGGCCTTCGCGATCCTCCACCCATGCGTCCGTATTGCACAACGCCTTATAGCGACCACTTTTCTTGCGAGGTATGAGCCGGGGACGATGTCGATGCCAGAGCTCTACATGCTCTACACGATGACACGATCACGGGCCTTCGATCGAGGAGGAGACATTTTTGTCCCTGCCGTCGAGATAGACATTGCCAGTTGGTACATCGACTGCATCATTAAATCTGTCGATGCTCGTACGTCCATATGTTGCGACGGTCTGATTACCCTCTTGGCCCTTTTGTGCAGCGTTGACCTCCCTGCTGGCTAGTTGAGACGCCTGGGCCCTACCTCACTCTCCATAGATGTTATGGCCCGGATGAGGATGCTTCATCCTCATGGTCAGCACCACTAGGTGTGGCTGTACGGTCACCACAGCGCCGATTACATGATTCTGCCGAGCCCTGCTCAGCCGCATATTGGACCCGCCGGCGGAGAGTGGATTCCAGCGATGGATCTCCTTATCCCTGCCGCCTACGTGCTTGAGCCTAAGGGTGCTCAGCAAGAGCCCCTCCTTCCACCCCTTGACCCTATGATACCCCAGCCTGCTCCAGATCTGTCTGCACCTCCCAACACCTCTGTCCATGCGTCTGTTATTGTCGGGAGCACTTTAGCTGCGTCCACCCACACTACCACCACCACTGTGCCCATGTCCATAGATCCCATTTCTGCGGCGAGCCCCGAGCATCCCCCATCATAGTTGAGTGTGGCGAGCCTTCTTTTGCCTCTGCGGTGGAGACCCTTTCCTCATTCTTGGTCTCGACCCCCTGTGGAGTCATTTCCTTCACACTTCATGACCTCCCCAGTCGTCGACCCTTCGGTCTCCACTACCACTGTATTCTCTGAGGGTGTTGTGATGTCTGTCCCCACATCTGTGTCACTGACCTCTCCGCCCGCCTCGTCATCTGCCACCACTTTAGCTTCTGCTGCTACTCCATCCTCTTCGACCTTTCCTGCGTCTCAGCCTCCCACATAGGATGAGTGTCACTTCGTGAGCACATCACCACCACCGCACCACCCCACTGTCGCACCTATCCTTTACAGTAGCCGTGCGAGACAGCCCTGCTCTTCACCTGTTCGACCAACTCGACCCTCTGCTCCACCCCCCGACACCCTAGTTCAGCACCTCCGTGCTCTAGAGGGGACGATGAGTGGACTTAGAGCAGATTTTTGGGCTCTCTCTGCTACCATTAGCTCTGTCCAGACCCGCATCGCGTTACTTCTCGGTATTCAGGCTTGCCTAAACCAGATTCTTGAGCGTCTGCCTCAGCCACCCACCCCCACCCAGCAGCCTCCACGACCACCACCTTTGCCACAGGACGGTGCTGGTGCACCACCACCACCCTAGGCACACTCTGGATGCCTTTCATATTTTTGCTGCTGTTATTCTGGATATTTTTTGCTAGCTGATTTTGCACCCCCCCTCCTCCACACACGTTTTGGTCACTTTTTGGTTCGTATCTGTTTATATCCTTTTTGGGAGAGAGGGAGTACTTTTGGGGATACTTACATGGTACTATTTTGATCTCTGCATGAATTATTTGCATACCCATCTCATTTTTATTTTATTTTTATCATGCATGCATCCTCACCCCCACCCATATTTTGTCTCTTAGTGTGCCACACTTTGCACATTGAGGACACTGTGCACTTTAGCTTCGGGGAGTGAGTTCTCACGCACTTTTTATTTTTGTAGCCTTTGGTTTCCATTTTCCCTCTTTTCTTTGTTTTTACACTTATTGTCACCCACTTTTTCATTTTTTTCCATGCATCATGTTTTCTTACTTTTTGAGTGTGCTGCATTGTACAGTAGTTTTTATTTATCATTATTTCCCTTTGTCCTTTTTGCTAGAGATGAATTTTCTGTGATGACGACGACGTGGTATTAGCTTATCTCTATATGCATATTATCTTGTCATGCCATAGTTTTCATTTCGGATATCATATGCTATGTCTTGCGATACATTTGAGATAGTAACCCGCCTTTTGTTATATGAATATGGATGAAATTCTTTCATTAGCTGAGTCTGATAATTTTTACCGTATACTCTTCATAGAAAACACACCAAGCTTCATGCATTGATTGCTTATATCTGGAATACTGCTTTATTGTCTTATATTACTTCTTATTGCATGAAAATTGTACGCTTCACTTTCAGGTTGATTGAATGTATGCTAGGTTGATATAACTGGATTAGTTTACTTTCTGAGATTAAACTGAGTAGATTATATTACTCTGCTGAAAGT
This sequence comes from Scilla litardierei, assembly GCA_030789695.1. Lineage (NCBI taxonomy): Eukaryota > Viridiplantae > Streptophyta > Magnoliopsida > Asparagales > Asparagaceae > Scilla > Scilla litardierei. The sequence goes on from CM061140.1 coordinate 77,502,988, forward strand.
TGTCGTGCACATTCTATAGAGTGAACCAAGTGTTTGATCGCTCCAAAATGTAACCCAAGAGCACAACCTAGTATGTCACAAATGCACGGAGATAAATCCCCGGCAACGGCACCAAAAACTTGATCGGCCCCGGATATACACCCGGAGAACGATTCTAGTTTTACCGCAAGCGCACGGTCAAGTGGCGAGCGGGTATCGAACACGAGGAGGTGGTGTTGGCTCCAATCTATCCTAGGTTGGTTTGACTACGAATGTTTAATTGGTGGAGATGTTTATGGAATGATATAATAGAAATGGTGGTGGATGTCGGTGTCGGTGATAAAGAAGTCGGATAAAGTATCGATTCAAATTTAATACACTAAAAGAGTCTAGAGCTAGGGAATCCCCACTACGGATCGTCATACATCATTGTAAATAGTGAATCTCAATATTACTAGGCTTGTGTTGAGGTGAACTAGTCGTAATTGAATAAAGAACCAAGCTCACGCTCTCGTGCTATTGCCGGTCTATAGCAACCCTAGGATAGGGCCCAATCTCTTGCAAACCCTATCCTAAGCCGCTAGCATTAGGATCGACATCATCGTTCAATCGCCCCTTGAGCCCACTCTCATGCAAACTCGAGTTATGATCTAGGTTGTGATAGTTCGTACTCGTCCAATCTCTTGCAAACGAATATGGGTATAGATTTATAATAAAAATCATAGCTTTGGTCCAATCTTTTGCAAACCAAGTCTAGAAAATCTCGATTATAAACCTAAATCGAATATCTAGGCCTTCTCATCGATCAGAATCCAATCTCTTGCAAACCCCAATCGATGGAAATCCCTAGCTATCCGTAATAAATTGATCACAACCTAATCTACTAGCAATTCTAGCAATTTAAAAATTCATTCATCACAAATCTGAAATTAGATCCATAGGGTTCATCCCCATGCCCTAGAACAACAAATCTACTCAAGCATAATAATAACGATGTGAGAATCAATAAAAATCATTGCTTGCATACAAAAGATAGAAAAACTAAGATTCAAATAACAAGAACAAAATACTTAGCTTTGATGAAGATTTTCAATCCAAATACAAACTTTTAGATCCAAGAGGGGGCCTAGGGCATGGCCTAACCTCTAAAATAATCCCTAAGAAAACATGTTGGGAACTCCCTCTAATGACGGCTACAAACCCCTTATATAGCATCCCAAAACCCTAGCAAATAACCCTAGAAAACCCCTCAAATTCGTGCCCAAAAACAGCCCAGGCCATAACTTAAAATCTGGGCCCGCCGCCACTCGGGCCGAGTGGCAATCTGACTCGGCCGAGTGGAAATTCCACCACTGCAGCGTCAATTTGCAAAAATTATCCAGATTTCATCCGACCTCCGATTGGTGCGTTCTTGGTGGCGTTGGAACCGTCATGAAGTCTACTATCCATTAAAAATATGAGAAAAATAATTTGATTGCTGGAATGATAGCAGATTTCAAAATAGTGGAAGGATGTCTGAAAATCTGGGCGTATGTGTATCGGCGTCACTCGGTCGATTGGGATTCTTCACTCGGTCGAGTGGACTTCTCTACTCGGCCGAGTGACAGACCATGTAGAAAAACAGTAACTTCGAGGTCATCAGGGGTCTGTCTCCGGGGGTGGCTCGGCCGAGTAGCTTTCATCATTCGGTCGAGTAGTAATGTGTACTCGGCCGAGTAGGCCATCGACGGGTCTCTGGGAATCGCAGTAGATTCGGCCTCTTCTCTGGAAAATTTCCCTGACGTACTCGGTCGAGTGAGCTTCCTCACTCGGCCGAGTAGGACTTTGTCATTCGGCCGAGTATACGCTGAAAAACATTGTGCACGTATTTGTTCTGGTCGGCCGAGTGGGCTTTCTTGCTCGGCCGAGTGTGTACTTCACTCGGCCGAGTGGCATGCTGTAAATGCCCAATCTTCTCTGTTTCTCCTCGTCGTCGCTCCTATGAAGTTTCTTCTTCTTCCACTTGTCTTACATCGCCGAATAACCCTCAAAAGAGCCTTGGGTAACACTCCGGAGTGGGTGCAAATCCTCTTGATCTCAAAATCACTCCGAATCGCTCCATATCTCCTGAAATACGACAAAAACAAGAAATCGTGAAAAGCATCGCAATATTGCCGAAAAATCGTGAAAAACGCGATATGAGCGATCAAAGTGGCATGCAAACATGCAGAAAAAGGGTGTAAAATACGGAGTGATCAGTGTTACATATATTTCTTTCTCCACATATCTTTAACATTATTTCTATACTTAAAATCATTGGTGAATCTCCCTTTAGCGATTCTTATATTGGCATTTCCCCCGCTACAAAAATCCATGCTCATATACCCCAAAATCAAAAAGAAAAAAATTCTTGTATATCTTTCTATCTTTTGATTTGGGATCATAGTTGTATATATATGAAAAAAAGAAAAAATAGAAAAGAAAATAGAAAAGAAAATAGAAAAGAAGTTTATACATGATCCTACTTCATATCCTTTCTCTCTTTCTTCCCTCTTTTATTTTTTATTTTTGTTCCTTGGAGCTTAAAAAATGGGGAATGGTCTTATTGCTAGATTTGATGCCACCACGCTTATAGATAAGCTTGGGGGAGAGGATCCAATGATGTGTGAGAGAGTGACTACTTGATTGTGCATGACAACCTAAGCTAAGTAATTTTCTATACTCGGCGAGATTACTAAAAGGTTTACAAAAATCCAGGAATTGAAACTTAGCATGCATTTCATGAAAACCACTCCTTTCTATTCTTATTGCTTCATATTGTGTGATATCTCTTATACTCCAAATAGAAAGCATTCAATTGAAAAGTGTATGGTTTATGATTATGTATACCGCTTTAGATGCTTCAGACGATGTTAATTCTAGAATGATTCCATATTTCATATTGTTTTGCTATTCTCGGGTTTCTATTATGAATGCATCTTTATATGATCATGATATAGAGATAAAAATCTTTGGCACGTGTTTTATATTCGCCGTGTGCTATATGAGTAAGCAAAACACACATCCTGAGAAAATGATCTAGCACCTCCCTCTTCGTTTTCTTATCTATTTTCTATTTCTTTTTTCCCTTTTCCTTATTTTTATCCATCGGGTTCGCCTTTTACTCATCTTCCTCGAGGACGAGTAAGAGGTAAGCTTGGGGATTTTGATCACTCCATATTTCACACCTTTTTTCTGCATGTTTTCATGACGTTTTGATCGCCCATATTGCGGTTTTCACGATTATTCGACAATATTGCGATGCTTTTCACTATTTCTTGTTTTTGTCGTATTTTAGGAAATATGGAGCGATTGGAGCGAAAATGAGATCAGAGGATTTTAACGCACTTCGGTGTGTCACCCACGGCCTATTGGAGGACTTATCATCGATAGAGGATGAGCGAAAGAAGAAGGAATTCCATAAGAGCGACGAGGAGGCGAAAAGGAGAAGAAAGGAGATCAAAAGCACCTCACTCGGCCGAGCAAGACTGCTCATTCGGTCGAGTGAAGGATCATCCTCGCCCGAGTGAAACGGATACGAACTGAAGATTTTCCATGTTTCCTCGGCCGAGTAAGGAAGTCTACTCGGCCGAGTAAGGAAATCTCACTCGCTCGAGTGGTACAGAGAATTCAGACAGAGAAGAGCCCAAGTTACTGGAAAATCTGAGAAAGCCCACTCGACCGAACATGATTACTCACTCGGCCGAATGAAGAAGACTACTCAGCCGAGCCACCCCGAGAGACAGACCCCTGAAAACCCCGAAGTTACTGTTATTTTACATGGTTTGTCACTCGAGCGAGTGACAAGGGTCACTCGGCGGAGTGACCCTATCTGACTGCTGCTAGGACTGCAAATTCTGGGCGGCGCAGGGGCAGGTTTTTCACGATTTTTTTTGACGATTTTGGCTTGTATTTAAGCCTAGTTTTTACCCTAGTTTTAGGAGAGACTTGAATTATTTTTTAGAGACTTCTATTAGGTTTTTGACGGCTATTCTTTGGAGAAATCTCAGCTGGAGATCATTGTCGACGTCATTTGTTTGTTCTTTCTTGTTAAAAAACTCATTGTTATGAATTGTTTCTTCTTTGCAATGAATTGTGCTATGATTCTATCTATTATTTATGAGATTTTCATGATGGTTAGTGAGTAGTTCCGTCGTTCTAGGGCATGGGGATGAACCCTATGGACCCGACCTTTGAATTGTGATGAATTTATAGATTTGTTGCTAGAATTGAAATTGGTTAGGTTGTGATCGATTTATTACGAGTAGCTAGGAATTCATATCGATTGGGATTTGCAAGGGATTGGATCCCAATTGATAGGAAGGCCTAGATATTCGATTTAGATTGATAATTGAATTTCTCTAGATTTTGTATGCAACAGATTGGGCCAAAGCTATGATTTTTAATTATTAATCAATACTAATATTCGTTTGCAAGAGATTGGACGAATACGAACCATCAAAACCTAGATCGTAGTTTGAGTTTGCATGAGAGTGGGCTCGATATGCGATTGGACGATGTCACGCACCGCTTCCCAAAAATACGAAGGTGAAGTGTGACTAAGGCCCGCTTAGGCCGGAGCTGTAAAGCTCGGACCTAATAAGCGTCTGTAGGGGTACCATTTTAAAACTTACAGGTTCTTGCATTTATAAAGTTTGAAAAAACAGAAAGTACAGAAAGAAATTTGCATTCATTAATAAAAATTAATATCCAGTGAGTACAAAAAGTCCAAAGAGAGGAAAGCCTAAGCATCGCTACAAACTATCGAAAGAGCAGCTAAAAGTAGTAACCTCTGAAGGTGGCGACCGAAAAGTCCTCACAGTCTGGTCCTCGTTAGCACGTACTCTACGTTGACGTCCTCGGGCTCCACATACTCCGGTAAGTCTGTCTCGTCGACGTACTCTAGCTCAACACCTGACGTACAGAACCAAAAGAAGGAACTGTACGTCAGGTAAGGTCTAAAAAAAGGTCAGACCAAACTGCAAGTGTATCAACTATTTAACAACGGTTTACTGGTTGATTAGCATGCTGAGGTTATAACAGGGGAACAAAAGAAAGTAACGCTGCAGGAAATTAAAACGTGACAAGTAGTAGTCGTAGCGTGTGCTACCAACTACGGGACTAGCCTACAGGTGTCAAGACAAATCGGGACATGGCGGGACAAGACAAGACAAGTGTGACACGAAAGGGTTCACACCTTACAATTCGAGGGGGATCAGACCATCTTACCGTTCGCACGCTCAACCCTACCCCAAACCCAAGTATTCAAGACGTGACAAGACAAGGGATCACTTACTCTAGCTTGGCGAGTGCCCTATTGCCCTCTGGGCTGTGTAACAGGACAAGGGATCACTCAGAGAGTGCCCTATTGCCCTGTGGTCTGTGTAACAAGACAAGGGATCACTCGCTCTAGCTTGGCGAGTGCCCTATTGCCCTCTGGACTGTGTAACATGACAAGGGATCACTCACTCTTGCTTGGCAAGTGTCCTATTGCCCTCTGGGCTGTGCAAGACGGGACGTGACATGACAAGACAAGAAAGTTTATTCTAGGGTGTCCACACGCACGCACACACAAGATAGTCCTATGATGTCAAAAGTTGTTGTTGTCGGGCTCAGACTTCGTCGTCAAGTCTGAGCTGTCAAGGGCGTCCCGGACGCTATTAGTTCACGTCCGGTTCTCTTTGTTCACAGTTAACAGTTCTAACAATCTAGGGCCTAAGCACGACCAAAAGTGCAAGTGGATACACTTGCCTGCGGTGGCGAGTGTGTCGTCTCCCTGGAGCGTCTCGTCTAAGCGTCTCATCAGCGAAAGTCTGTCTGAAATAGTGTCACGTCGACGGTGTCAGGCCTCGTTTTCAGAAATTCCGATTAGGGTTCATGTCTAGGTTATCGGGACTACCCTATTCGTCAGAAGTCACATTTTTTTGATGTTCAGCCCTATTCGACTATTCTATCCTATGTGCACAGTCAAAAAGTCCATTCGTCGATTTCTCTATGTTTGCACAATGTTTTAAGGGAGCAGAAAGTAAATTTAATGAGTTAAGTTGCCGATTTTAGTTAGGGTTCAGTTTTCGCTACGGGTGGGTTGTGCTACGAGTTTCGGGAAAACCAACCTCTCCAGTGTCTAGAGTAGTGCGGACGTAGCGTCTGATCTGTGGGTGATCCGCGGCATCTACAGCGTCCCGACTATGGGTAGCATAGTGAGACTCGTCCGGGCAGCGTACGAAGCGCGACAGCGGGTACAGTCAGTCTGGCGGTAAAAACATGGGTCAACAGAAACAACCGCACCTTGGGAAGGTGTCGGAACAAAGTAGTCGCAACGGCTCGAAGGAACAACAGCAATCCTCGGGCTGTTGCTCTCGCTAATCTTCACGCGGAGCGGCCACCGACAGTCGGGGTCTCTACGCGGTGGCCAAAGGTGGCACAGTGGCGGTGGGAGAGCGTTGGGAGGGCGTTGCGCGACCTGCGGGGTCACGGCGACAGAGGAACCACGAGAGCGGTGCTCGGGGGCGCTGTACGGGGATCGGGGTGGCGGCCGTTGGGGAAGCTACGGCAGCGGCTGATGCGATGGCCGAGGCCATCACGACGGTGCGGGGAAAGCGGATCGCGGCGGGGAGATCACGAGGGCGGGGGAAGACGTTGCCGCCGGAGGAAGGTCTGCATCGGCGGGGAGATCAGAAGGGGGTCGGCGTCAGAAGTCGACCACGGCGGTCGTCGGGGTCGTAGGCGGGGCTGTGGTCGTGGTGTGCAGCGGTTCACGGCGGCGGGAAACCGCGAGGGCGGTGTTGCGAGGGGGAGATGGGCGATGAGGCGTACGACGGTGGCGTACGGGCTCGGGGATGCCAGAGCGGCGTCGTGCGGGGTTGAGCGCTGAGGAGAGGCAGCGATCGGTGATTTGGGGCGATCGGGCTCGGCGATCGATGCTGAGCGGTTGAGAGAGAGAGAGAGAGGGAGAGAGAGAGACGACGTGGGGAGGCCGAGGAGGCGGGGGGCTGGAGACGGATCGCCGGCGCGGCGGCGGGTTTGCCGCGGACGCGAGGAAGAGGAAGGGGATTCAGGGATTTGTGTTTTAGGAGGCCGGCAGCTGAGTACTTTTTAGGGTTAGGGTAGAGTTAGGGTTAGGGTTAAGGATTAATATTATATAATAGTAATGTTTTGCTAAAAAGACCTATATTATGGGTTAAATGGGATTGGGGTATAGGGTTGGAGGGTGTACGGGTTGGGGTAAGTCTAGGGGAGATTAGTGAAACAGTTTAGGGAAGATTTTAAAATGATTTAAAAAAAGATTTAGCCAGATTTGGCTAACAAATTTCGAAATTTGAATCTGATTGGGGAGATCGACGGTCGTGGTTATTCCGGATGATATTTCTCAAACCGGGCGTCAGAAAAATAATCCGAAAATACCGGGGCGATCATGGAGACGAGACACACAGATATACAGAGCCCAATCGTGCGTAACACCTACCAAGAATTTACGTAAAATTTGAAACGGCATTTTGAGTCAAATGACTAAAACGCCCATATCGTTCAAAGTCGTTTTGCGAGAAAACAAGCTATGAAACGACGTTCCCAAAAATTACAATAAAATTCCACACTCCCAAATGATCACATCGGCATATCACATCGCATATGCCTGAAACCAAGAAGAGCCAAATAAAAATACGTGCACGAAAAGTACGTGCACGTAGAAAATACGAACGGTCGGAAAGCGGCCGTTACATTCTACCCACCTTAGAAATAATTCCGTCCTCGGAATCACTTATAATAATAATAATAATATCTATAAGCACCTAAGCCTACCACTCCCATCTTCCACACAATAATCTCTAATTCCTATAACTTCAACACCGTTCCTCAATTAATCCATCATAACCCATCTTTTCACTGGACAATGCTACGACTAAACTCACATCCTAATACTTAGCTATAGGCTCATCCCTACAGTTCAACTTCCCAAGTCCAAGTTCTCATAAAAGGATAATAATCATCATCTCATACCATACCACTCCATTAAATATCATTGCTCAAAAACAATCTTTTAAACTCTCGATCTCTTCCCAATATTAATCAATCGCTAAAATGATGTTCTAGTCAATCACCAATCGAAGACAACAACTTTGTCTACCTCATAACACCTTTACAAATCAACAATCGCCGTGTCCTCAATACATTCAATGTCATATCTTTCCATAAATTTATCCGCCAAATAATTGAACTATCAAAATCACATCTCCTCCTACTTATTATAATTATTTTCAACCAATATTAAATCCGACAACCTAACCATCCATTTATCTCAACACGTCGTGTTACTCCCAATATCTTCTCACGTCAACTCAACAATCAAGTCTCGATGCTAATAAAAGATCTACTCAATCTCATGATCACCCTAACTCCTACCATACTCTGTAGCCATCCCTATCTACCATTCGTCTAAGCCTCAAATCTGATAAGTTCTCATCTTCACGCATATAATCTCATTCAACCAGAATTCTCCATTGAGTCTGCCACACTTCGGTTTTATAAATAAGTCTTGGACAGCCCATTCTTTTCATCCGAAAGAAATCTATTCCAATATCCTTATTGTTCCAAAATCGGTTAATCATTGCTATAACAAACCTCATCTCTCCCTGAGCCTACCCGCAAACAAAATCCTACAACAATAATAGCTAGTCCCAAAACTATAACAACCATAACATAACATTTCTAAATGGAGAGAGAGAGAGAGAAGAGAAAGGGAAACTTAAAACCAGTGACACATTTTTAAAACATTTGGAAAAACGTGTGGAGTCGTGGTAATGGATGAGGAAGGATAATTGATTTGTGATCTTGTGAGCTAATTTCAAAAACTTTAAAGGTTCGGTTTTTAAAGAAAAACAAAGTTTTGATACAATCACATGCAGTCAAAGATAAGCTATTCTATAAGCGCGAAAAACTACCTCTAAGGAAATTTCCTGCTATGACCCTATTCATATACGTATGAATACCGTTATTCAGACAACTTCAATCATATCATGGTTAATACTGAGTACACATTCAAGACATAAAAGGCAATTATCAGGATCCTAAAGATGACACACTCATACAGGTCTACACATTCTACCTATACTCATGCATCACGACAACATCACCTACCAAGGGCCTACTCCTATACTGGAGGTAGCATGGATAACTACAAGGACTAATGTCTACACCAAATAAAGGAAACAGAAACCAAAAGTGTAATGAAATAAATCGGAAGGAACGAGTTCAAATAAGGCGGGGTAAGAAGATGGTTGGTTGAATGGAACAAAATTATTATTATTTATTAAAAATAATTAGATAGATGAAAGAAGAATTACGTGTAAAATATGGTATCAAATACTTTTATACTTATAAAAATATGTAGGGAAAAGTAAGCAGACGATAAAAATTTTTACGGGTTGGAAAAAAAAATTAGATGAAGAAATAAAAGTAGGATGAGATAGCGATTGTTTTGCAAATGAAAGTAAGTTTAAGCAAGGATTCTTGAAGTAGGAGCACGATGAACATAGGGCTGTTTATACATGTACGAGAAGAATTTTAAAGTTCTCTTTGGTTTAGAAAATATTCTAAAAGTACGTGCGGTAAGTGATTAGCAATAAAATTGTAGTTTAGAAAAGTAATATATATATATTGGATTATAGAATTGATAACATGGTTTAAAACTGAAACACGAAAGATGCCGATTTGAAAATAGGTACGAGATAGTAAAATAATTTTACGACCAGGGAGGTTTCAAGATCAGTGAAAGAATTTTAACTCAACCGAAAAAAAAGAAATTTTGAAATATATAATATAGGGGTTTTCAAAGAAATTAAGCTGAGCGAAAAACTTAATAATAAATTTCGAAAATACTTTTAGAGGAAGCAGTATTGGTCAAGGAAGGGATTCGAAGGATTGACGATAATCGTCAGGAAACGATCACGTGAATCGGGAGACAGAAAAATGATCGCTTGAAGAATATGTGTAGGATACGAATCATGAAGAGCTACGATGGAACATTATGGTCGATAACACAAAAGTGTAATGATCAGAGGGACGATAGAAGTCAGGGGTTCTAGTCATCGGGTCGTCTAAATATCAGGATAACTCAGCTCTAAGACATCCTAATGAGCTAGACTATAATTAGGATCTAAGGGAAGGTTCCTAAGAGAATCAAGGTTACGTTCTGCTGGGCCCGAAGTCGATGGACCCGAGCGAACGACTAAAAGAAAAGCCCTAGTAATCTAACACGGCCAGAGCCAAGTAAGAGCTACTCAGGTATCCTAAGACAAGGATGACTAATTCCTAACCAAGGCGTCTGACTATCAAATTGGGACGTCTACCTAAGTCTTCCTACTATCTAAGACTGGGTAAATCTAATTTAGACATGTACATGGATATTAAATTAATGCGTTACTCTTATTGTTCCGAACTTTTGCAGGACCTGCATGGGCCACCACTAAAACCTGTCACGCCCCGCTTCCCAAAAATACGGAGGCGAAGCGTGACTAAGGCCCGCTTAGGCCGGAGCTGTGAAGCTCGGACCCAATAAGTGTATGTAGTGGTGTCATTTTAAAACTTTCAGGTTCTTGCATTTATAAAGTTCGAAACAACAGAAAGTACAGAAAGAAATTTGCATTCATTAATAAAAATTAATATCCAGCGAGTACAAAAAGTCCAAAGAGAGGAAAGCCTAAGCATGGCTACAAACTATCGAAAGAGCAGCTAAAAGTAGTAACCTCTGAAGGTGTCGACCGAAAAGTCCTCACGGTCTGGTCCTCGTTAGCACGTACTCTATGTTGACGTCCTCGGGCTGCACATACTCCGGTAAGTCTGTCTCGTCGACGTACTCTGGCTCAACACCTGACGTACAGCACCAAAAGAAGGAACTGTACGTCAGGTAAGGTCTACAAAAAAAATCAGACCAAACTACACGTGTATCAACTATTTAACAACGGTTTACTGGTTGATTAGCATGCTGAGGTTATAACAGGGGAACAAAAGAAAGTAACGCAGCAGGAATGTAAAACGTGACAAGTAGTAGTCGTAGCGTGTGCTACCAACTACGAGACTAGCCTACAGGTGTCAAGACAAATCGGGACATGGCTGGACAAGACAAGACAAGTGTGACACGAAAGGGTTCACGCCTTACGGTTCGAGAGGGATCAGACACTCTTACCATGCGCACGCTCAACCCTACCCCAAACCCATGTATTCAAGACGTGACAAGACAATGGATCACTCGCTCTAGCTTGGCGAGTGCCCTATTGCCCTCTGGGCTATGTAACAAGAAAAGGGATCACTCGGAGAGTGCCCTATTACCCTCTGGGCTATGTAACAAGACAAGGGATCACTCGCTCTAGCTTGGCGAGTGCCCTATTGCCCTCTGGGCTGTGTAACAAGACAAGGGATCACTCGCTCTAGCTTGGCGAGTGCCCTATTGCCCTCTGGGCTGTGCAAGACGGGACGGGACGTGACAAGACAGGAAAGGTTATTCTAGGGTGTCCACACACACGCACACACAAGATAGTCCTATGATGTCAAAAGTTGTTGTTGTCGGGCTCAGACTTCGTCGTCAAGTCTGAGCCGTCAAGGGCGTCCCGGACGCTATCATTTAACGTCCGGTTCTCTTTGTTCACAGTTAACAGTTATAACAATCTAGGGCCTAAGAACGGCCAAAAGTGCAAGTGGATACACTTGCCTGCGGTGGAGAGTGTGTCGTCTCCCCGGAGCATCTCGTCCAAGCGTCTCGTCAGCGAAAGTCCGTCTGAAATAGTGTCACGTCGACGGTGTCAGGCCTTGTTTTCAGAAATTCCTATTAGGGTTCATGTCTAGGTTATCGGGACTACCCTATTCGTCAGAAGTCACATTTTTTTTATGTTCAGCCCTATTCGACGATTCTATCCTATGTGCACAGTCAAAAAGTCCATTCATTGATTTCTCTATGTTTGCACAACGTTTTAAGGGAGCAGAAAGTAAATTTAATGAGTTAAGTTGCTGATTTTAGTTAGGGTTCAGTTTTCGCTATGGGTGGGTTGCGCTACGAGTTTCGGGAAAACCAACCTCTTCGGTGTCTAGAGTAGTGCGGACGTAGCGTCCGATCTGTAGGTGATCCGCGGCGTCTACAGCGTCTTGACTACGGGTAGCGTAGTGAGACTCGTCCGGGTAGCGTACGAAGTGCGGCAGTGGGTACGGTCAGTCTGGCAGTAAAAACAGCGGTCAACAGAAACAACCGCGCCTTGCGAAGGCGTCGAAACAAAGTAGTCGCGATGGCTCGAAGGAACAACAGCAGTCCTTGGGCTGTTGCTCTACGCGGTGGCCACAGGCGGCATAGTGGCGGCGGGAGAGCGCTAGGAGGGCGCTGCGTGACCTGCGGGGTCACGACGACAGAGGAACCACGAGAGCGGTGCTCGGGGGCGCTGTACTGGGATCGGGGCAGCGGCCGTCGGGGAAGCTGCGACGGCGGTTGATGCGAAGGCCGCGGGCCGTCACGGCGGTGCGGGGAAAGCGGATCGCGACGGGGAGATCGTGAGGGCGGCGGAAGACATTACCGCCGGAGGGAGGTCTGCAGCGGCGGGGAGATCGGACGGGGGTCGACGTCAGAAGTCGACCACGTCGGTCGTCGGGGTCGCAGGCGGGGCTGTGGTCGCGGTGTGCAGCGGTTCACGATGGCGGGAAACCGCGAGGGCGGCGTTGCGAGGGGGAGACGGGCGATGAGGCGTACGGCGTCGGCGTACGGGCTCGGGGATGCCGGAGCGTCGTCGTGCGGGGTTGAGCGACGAGGAGAGGCGGTGATCGGGGATTTGGGGCGATCGGGCTCGACGATCAGCGCTGAGCGGTTGAGAGCGAGAGAGAGGGAGAGAGACGACGCGGGGAGGCCGAGGAGGCGGGTGGGCTGGCATCGGATCGCCGGCGCGGCGGTGGGTTTGCAGCGGACATGAGGGAGAGGAAGGGGATTCGGCGATTTGCGTTTTAGGAGGCCGACGGCTGAGTACTTTTTAGGGTTATGGTAGAGTTAGGGTTTGGGTTAAGGATTAATATTATATAATAGTAAGGGTTTGCTAAAAAGACCTATATTATGGGTTAAATGGGATTGGGGTATAGGGTTGGAGGGTGTACGGGTTGGGGTAAGTCTAGGGGAGATTAGTGAAACAGTTTAGGGAAGATTTTAAAACGATTTAAAAAAAAGATTTAGCCAGATTTGGCTAACAAATTTCAAAATTTGAATCTGATTGGGGAGATCGACGGTCGAGGTTATTCCGGATGATATCTCTTAAACCGGGCGTCAGAAAAATAATCCGAAAATACCGGGGCGATCGTGGAGACGAGATGCACAGATCTACCGAGCCCGATCTTGTGTAACGCCTACCAAGAACTTACGTAAAATTTGAAATGGCATTTTGAGTCAAATGACTAAAACGCCCCAATCGTTCAAAGTCGTTTTGCGAGAAAACGAGCCGTGAAACGACGTTCCCAAAAATTACAATAAAATTCCACACTCCCAAACGATCACATCGGCATATCACATCGCAAATGCCGGAAACCAAGAAGAGCCAAATAAAAATACGTGCACGAAAAGTATGTGCACGTAGAAAATACGAACGGTCGGAAAGTGGCCGTTACAGACGATGATGTCGATCTACACGCTAGCGGCTTAGGTCAGGGTTTGCACGAAAGTGCGCTCTATCCTAGGTTTGCTATAGACCGGCAATAGCACGAGAGCGTGAGCTTGGTTCTACATTAAGTTGCGACTAGTTCACCTACATTCAAGTTTAGCAACAATGAAATTTATGATTTACAAGGATAAGAGACGGTCCGTAGTGGGGATTTCCTATCCCTAGACGGCTTTTATTATATTGATATTTCTTACTATTTGAACGATTGTGACTATTACATCAAAACTATTCTTATTCTCTTAATAGCTAGGTAATCAAAGTGAGATACTAACATTTGTCTTCCCTGTGTTCGATACCCACTCGCCACTACATCGTGCGCTTGCGGTAAGACTACAAGTCGTTTTTCAGGTGTATATCCGGATGCGATCAGTACTCACTTCATATTTCATTAAAATATGCATCCTTTCTAAATGCAGTACTTGTGCTTCTTCTAAACAAGGCCCCCAATCCCAGTTGGGGAACTCATTGGCGAGAGCCAGAGTCCCAGCGCTACCTCAAGCATTCGACACAGGTGATGCCACGTCCAAACAAAGCCCCCAGTCCATCCTGGGGCCCTGATTGGCAAGACCCAGAGTCACAATGTTGACCTCTGGCACTCGACCCAAGCCATGCCATGTGTAAACAAAAACCTGAGTCCAGGATTGGTCCCCTGTTGGCAAGACCCAGAGTCCCAACACCAATCTGGCACTCCACCGAAGTCATGCCACGTACAAATAAAGCCCCCGTCTAGGATGTGGACCTTGCTGGTGAGACTTAAAGTCCCAGTGCTGACCTCTGGCATTCGACCCAGGTAATGCTACATCCAACCAAAGCCCCTAGTTTAGGATATGGCCCCCAATAGGGAGACTCAGAGTCCCAGCACCGACCTCTAGCACTTGGCACAGGTCATGCCAACTACCAAAAAGCCCCCAGTCTAGGCTGGGCCCCTGTTGGTGGGACCCAAAGTCCTATCACCAACCTCTTGCATTCGACCCAAGGCATGCCCTGTCCAAACCAAGCCTCCATCTCAGGTTGAGGCCCTCGATGATCTAATCTCAGTATGCCAACAAGATAACCAACACTACACTTGGGTTATACTACCTCCAACAAATGTAAGCTTTTTATTCAGTTGGCATTTAGTTTCGACCATTCATGGCTAGTGTACTGATCTCAGCTTAGGATTTTTGGCAAAGATCACAGATGCACAAGTTTGGAGCTTCAAACTCACGGATACACAAGAGAGTGATGATCCAACATACACTTAGCAGCATGCTCTTAACAAGTAAAGTCTAGTAGTACTTGGTAACTTCAGTAATCAGTCTTTAGTTCGAGTTTGAGATCAACTCAACAGTGAGTCCAATAAGTTGTCTGGCAAGCAAAGTCAAGAGCAGGTAGGAATAAGGAGGTATAAAGAGTAGATGGAAGAAATGAAATAAAAGGAAGGTGTTGGATTAATTTTTTTTCAAACCACCTTTTTCATTTTGTAAAAGTTCTTCTACAAAGATTGACTACTCCAGGTGGCATACAAGCAAACAAAAACCAAAATTATAAATTTTCCTAAAAGCAAGTTCCTTGACAGACATACTCTGGTACAGACAGGACATTTTTCCATCCCATGGAGCTCAACCATCTCACAGCTACCATGCTGGCATTTTGGGGAAAGCTGGTTGGTACGTTACCATGTCACATTTGATGAAACCCACTTCTCACTAGAAAAGTATTCTTCCTCTCAGACATGCCATGAACCAACTCGGTCAACAACCACATCCCTATCATAGGGGGTGAACACTGTGGCTAGGGTAATGACTCTCATGAAGCTATTGTGGATGCAACATCAAAGGAAGAGGAAGATTTCTTGAAGGCAAGTATGGCTATCCAAGGACCTTATATACCACTTTTATAGTTGCCATGGGCATAAGCTAGCAAGAGATGATCACAACCATTCAAGGCACTATAATGGATTATCATCCATGTGAAGATGCCACCACGAATCAAGTTCAACCACGTTAGTGCCAAATCGAGAGAAGGGCATGTCCTGTCATATCACGTAATAAATACAAGTCACCTTGGTGACATCTCTTCACATCACGTGCTATAAATGACTGCTTCCGAAAGCAAAGTAGACTCCCTTTACAAGGCACTAGCTACTTCTGTCAAGCTCCACAACGTAAGCTGGGCTCCATCTGGAGCATTCCTCAATGGTCCTAATGCGAACATTATCACTGACCTCGGGTCAAGATAGCCGTTCGATCTGACTGTCGAGCCCCGATCCAAGTTTTCCACACAACAAAAGTCTCCAATGCTGTAAATTTCTTGCCAACATGTAGGATCTACCTATAATGCTAAGTACACCCTAGAGGGGGTGAATAGTTTAATGGCAATTTAAAGCTAATTAACAAATTTCTTGCAATGCGGAATAAAAATGAGCAGGGCAATTAGCAAACATACAATGAGATCAACACAAAACACATAATGTACCCTGGTTAGGCTATGCCTACTCCAGTCTCACACTCTTTCCAGAGTCTTGTGGATTTACACTATATAATCTCTTCCGAGGAAACTCAATACAATCCTTAAAACAATATAAAACAATCTCTTCCGAGATCAAACACTTTATTCCAAGAGTCAACACAATCGATTCCAAGATTGCACACCATATTCCAAGGGCCACACCTCTCTTTCGAGAGAGACTCCCACAACACATGAATAAGGTTTCACAATGAAACGAAATAAGAAATTACACTCTTAACTAATGTCTTGATTAGATGGACTTACTATTGTGAAGTGTAAGGCAATTGACAGTGCTCAGTATGCCAAAGATATTTATAGTAACCACGAGCAATACGGATCGTATGCAGCGGGTGTCGAACATAGGGAGGTAGTGGTATGAGTACCGGTTAATTGTGTATCCATTGAGCTAATGCGAATGAAAATAGAAAAGGTGTAATTGCACTAAAACACAAAAATAAAGAAAGGTGCTAAGAGCCAAGCGTCACCGCTGGTCCAAATTAAACATAGGGTCGATCGAGCTTCTCGAGCCAATGGGTTGTAGTCCTAGATGATATTCGAATCTCAATCCTCGTCCTCTCGACATCCAACCGTAAGAGAGGACTTGGAGAATAGCTTGGACCCCTTTTTGTAGCCTCGATGGTTAGTCGGACGCTACGGTAGTGGTGATTATAGTGAGTGTGCCCGACGATTGGTCGGCACCTAGCACTAGATAGTCAACCCTCCTCGCCTACGAGGTGGGATGAATTAAGCTCTTCCAAACCTATTCCTAAGACTAAAACCCTAATTGAAATGATATTTGGGGCGATCCACCCATATGAACAAATTACACTAGGGTTTAGCTAAGCCCTAGGCATAAATAAATAATCTATTAACATCACAAGCAAAGACAAATAGCAATTAAGGAAAAACATCACGAGAAGTAATAGAAATGGAATTAAAAGCGATGCATATGAAAGTAAACTAAAGATAAAGATTGGGCACACGGCCATATCACAAATTTCCACGGCCGTGCCTTCGGTAAATAGCATAGGGCACGTCTGCAGCCGCAGCTTCGAGCACATCCATACCGCAAGTCGACACGGCCATGTCGAACCTCCTCGAAGACATTTTCACGGTCATTGCACGGCCATGCAAAATGACCATGCTGCCAGGGAGTTCTCTGCCTTCTACAAGGAAATAAAGCATGGGCGTGCCGAAAATCAGCATGGCCGTGTCAATGCTGTTGTAGCTCCTCCCTTGGCATCATGATATAGAATGGCTATGTGGTTGCACACATGGCCATGCAGCCTGCTCTTTGGCTCGTATCTCCCCTCCTTTAGCTCCGATCTTTGCTAATCCTTGTCGTTTTCTCTCCCTTGCTCCACAAATCACAGAATTGCATTGTTTAGGCATGAATTCCCTGAAATGCACAAAATACATAACCACAGCAGCAAATGGATAAAAATGTGTAAAAACAAGAGAAATAGCAAGAATGGTATAGAATAAAAGCGAAAAGTGTGGGACGAAAGGGGTGGAAAAAGGAGTATAAATGAGTCTAACAAAATCCACTAAGCTAAACGCTTGCTCGTCCAGAGCAAGACTAGACATGAAGTTTGGGGAGATATTTTCTAAGGAAATCTAAAGATCGCCCTTTCAAAACCAACCACGTGTGCAAACCACATAAACAATGAATTTAGAGTTTACTCCTAACATGCAACACTCTATCCGCGAAGCATGGAATATGACTCAAAATTGTCGATCTCCAACAAAATCTTAAGTTAACTCATATCCCCATGGAGAAGACTAAATCATAGAAAATCTGCTCAATATGCTTAAGATTGGAAGAATTCAACCGTTGTCTTACGTAAGCATGGGTAAAAGCCGAAAGTGTGTCATATGGGCTTAACTTTCTAGGTTTGGCTCGAGATAAGCTAATTCCTCCTAAATCATGGTAATAGACATGAATATAATGAATTCTTTTATTTGCACGGAACCTGGGTGATTCATGTAGTGGGATTTCAGTCAACGACTCCCGACCCAGACGGTCTAGGGCGTTGGGGCAAAATGGACCCCTCAGACCTACTCTCCCGAACCGCCTAAGTTTGATTTCTCTTTTGACTCTTTTTTTGTTAGTGCACTCCCCCAAATCTTTACCATTTGACATGAATCTCAGTGATTCCTGAGGCAAGGTGACCTGGCTACTTGGTGGGTCTGGAAGAACGGTGCACTTATTCTATGTGTTTTTGAAGCATGCAACACCACCACGTCTTTAGGGGAGTCACGCTATATCTAAAGCCACTACCCTTCAGGCTAAGGCATACTCTACTCAATTGGTGAAACCTATGTTTGTGTGAGCTAAAGGTTGAATAGACAACCATTCTATCCTATTGAGGATTAAATGGAGATCTAGTTCTCACTCGCAAAGAGGGAGTTAAAAATGGGATCTTGTATGAGACGAGGAAAAGTCTCGCCAATATAAAATTAAGAGTATGTGTACGTAGTAATTCTAATCAAGTGTCTAGGTGGAATCGTGCGAGAGTGTGGGTTTTCCTTAAGGGATCATTTCTTTAGATTTAGAGGGCAAAAATGGAAAGAAAAGTGAAATGGAAAAGACAATAGGTAAAATAAACGAAATAGTGTGGAAGTGGTGAAAAATAAACGAAAA
Organism: Scilla litardierei; assembly: GCA_030789695.1. NCBI lineage: Eukaryota > Viridiplantae > Streptophyta > Magnoliopsida > Asparagales > Asparagaceae > Scilla > Scilla litardierei. The sequence continues at coordinate 77,521,798 of CM061140.1, forward strand.
AATGTAGAGTCCTCCCCCAAGCTAGGATTGAAATGCCTCTCCCCCAAGCTAAAACTAAGCATTGTCCTCAATGCTTGAGGACTATGAGATATGTGGGATAGATATGCAAGGGGGGTGGGTGTGATGAAATAGGGATGCAATGTGATATCATTAAGCCCATGGGGGAAAATTTGGAGTGCACGGGAGAGTCTCCCCCAAGCTAGCATAAAGCATAGCCCTAAATGAGATAGTGATGTGAAAAATAGGGACTAATGTGTACTTGGAAAGTAAGTGGAAAGATCGGAGCTAAGTGAGAAATGGATGATGTGTGATGCTAATGAGAGATGAAGAGATTTATTAAATAAAATTTAAACACTAACACGCTCATCTCGCTAATAGAGATTAGACGAGATTATTAAAATCCTTCACTAGAAAGCAAGGGAAATATCTACACTACTGGAGTAGGATGCACCTGATCAAATGGAGGATCTCTGATCTCCAATGGAGCAGGTAGCTATTCCTCCTCCTACTTTCGTGGCTCAGCAAGCAGCTTAACTCCACGAATGTCATCAGACCAAGCAACATAGCTCCCAATATTCCCTCATGGTGTCCACCTGTAGCCTACAGGGAACGAGCAATGTCATCCCGATGAGAGAAATTATAGCCCCCAATGAAATTTCTTTAGAGTTGATCATCGAAATGCATAGGAAATCATAAGTCAAGTTGCCAAATACTCCCTGGAGGAACTTCACTACTCTCGGGGTGTACGACTAGATCTTTGTTCTCCTCGTGTCCTATCTGGTCAGGTGCTGGCGCAACCAAGTGTGCCTCAGGTGCATATGTACCTGTTTCATGCGAAAGACACATTGCGTCAGAAATATCTGAATCTAGGAATGAATGGAATAAAGCACGAGATTCAGATATAGAGAAATCAGGGTGTATGAAACTTCCCTGATTGATGTGGTGCTGATGCTCTAGCTTTGGTGGGATAAGGATTAGCTACAGTGCAACTGAGGGATGAGGAAATGGTTCAGGCCAGATGAGCTCGATCATCACGCGTATGGCCAAACTCATGGACTCCATAAAAGCGCACGCGTGCGTCGTAGTCTCCTCGATGCTCGTGCGTGGCTCCAACTCAGGGACCTGACAAAAGGTGAAGATTGGCACATGCTCTTTGATTTCGGGTGTCTTCTCCTTGCCCACGCAAATATCATGCACTTATGCTCTGAATTGCATCAGAAGTCCCTCAATCTTGTCTGACGTCCCATGAGATTTCTCATTTCTTATGGGGGCACAATATGGGATGCTGCCACCGGCATGATGTGTGCCAATGGTTCACTGACGTCCCCTAGATTTAGCAATGTGTGGTCGGAACGGGGATACCAGATTTAAATATGTAACGGCTGGTACCCACTAATTGTTATACGGCTATGCGTATAGCAATTCCGGGTACCTGATTGGTTTTGTTGCTTTGTATGTGAGTCGTGTTGTAGAGTTGATAGGGCCGTTGCACCTTGGTTGCATCCTTAGCAAGCCAACCCCGACGTGTGCCCAACTTGAAATTACTGTCACCTTTGAACCCCGTAACCGTTATACGCTTTACGTGCACGTAGTCTTGTCCGTGCACGTAATTATTTTAGACGTTGTCTGTATCCGAACCCTATATTGTGATATGTCGTTGTGACCCTCTCTGAGAGTAGAGATTGTGGTGTTGATTTGGAACGTCATTTCACGGGTCGTTCTCCCACGAGTTGGCCTTGTTTGAATTGACGTCACGATTTTCACTTTTGTCACGAGGCCTTTTTATTTTTAATTTCGTTTCTCGTCATCGAAATCGTGATCCGTCTTCTCCGTCCTCTTTCTCTCGTTGACCCGATCACCCCAGTATTTATTTCACAATTTTTGGACACCGTTTGACTCAATTTCACTTTTGCCCAACCTTATGGTGACATAAACCCAAGTGTAATAGCTTCTATCCCCCTAATGTAATTCTTATTAATAATAATCATCCATACTACTTTGACCCAGCCTGTTGGAAGTGTGGGGACTAATTGTTATTTGGCTATAATAAATTTCCTTTTAGAAAACAATTAAGCCCAGCTCACCTATACTCGTGTTGCTCTTCACATCCCCACACAACAACCAATATTAAAACCCAGCCCCACTTGCACTTCGGGTACTGCACTTATATTAATCAATCCTATACCCAACCCAAGCCCACGTGAGCCACGTTCTCAGCCCCTCACCAACTTTTAATAGCAACTAGGGTTTCGTTTTTAGGCTAGGGATTGTTTTCGCAGCAAACACAAGAGAGCCGCCGCCTCGAGTCTCTTTTTCACAGTAGCGCCATCACGACAAAACCCTCCGGCCACCCCCTCTCGCCTGGCATCTCGCACTCCTCCACCCCTAAACACCCCCAACAACCACGCGAGAATCCCCTCCACGTTCAATCCGCCGCCTTCACCCTTGTAGACCGCCGCTACCCAAGTTTTCGCACGACGGCCTCCCCTCGCCGTCGGCGGCCTCCCACCGTCGCCCCGACCCCCTCGTGCCTCCACACCGTCGTGAGCCCTGTCGGAGCTCCACTGCTATGCCGCAAAACCGTCACAGCCCACACCAGCGCCGCCCTGAGTTGCCCCCGCGGCCTCCCCACGGCGCCCAAGACGACTGCAGCATCGCCAGTGCCCTCTTGACCATCTCTATGGCACCCACAGCATTGCCCTCGCAACCGGCCCTCATTGCCTCACCCTCCGGCCATCCAAGCAACTCCGGCCATCTCCATAGATGTCGGCCACCAACACTATTACCGCCGGCCTCCTCCTCAAGATCTCCGACCAAGGCACCCACAACCTCTCCTTTCCGTCGGAAATTTCTCCCCCGCATTGCTGCAACCCTCCGGCCATCATCTTGAACCCACCTACTAAGCTGAACGGACCCCCCCTCTAGCGCCGACTCCGGCCAAATCTCACCGACGATCGCCCTCGCAGCAGCGTGCAGCATGAGCAGCAGCGGATCGCTGCTCATCACCAACAGCGATCCCTAGGAGCTTGTGGCAATGCCTACTCGCTGTCCGTGACAGCAAGACCCTCTCCGCACGGCAGCGGCCTTCCACCGTGCTGCACGTTTTCCCCTCTAGCCGTTGACAACTCGCAACGCCCTCCCGGTTGCCGTTAAGGATCCCCTCTACACTTCGGTTAGTAATCGCTTGCTATAACATTTTAATTCATGTTGTTTTTGCTATTGGACATCGATAATGAACAGCTAACAGGTCTAATAATTTGAAGTTGGTATGTTAAATTGACGAGTAGAACTTGCTTTCATGATATTAATTATAACATATCACAAAGTTAGATATTAATGATGTTAGGCTGAAATTGTAATATCGATATGATCATTAACGAGTGAATCTTGGCACACATCAGCTTATTAGCAACTTGGTGACATTTGTATTGTGATGTGAACGGTATATCGACTTAGTTAACAAGTTAGAATCATTAATAATGTGTTAATGAACAGCGGTAACTTAGTAAGATGATGTTGGCTTGATGTGACATAAATGTTGATGTGAACCCCGTATCAGACTGGAAAACTTAATTAAAATTGGGTCACTAGACGTTTTAAGACTTGTCTAATTATTCTAGCCATCGTCACAAACTTATTCGTGCACGTGTTTTATCTCAGAGAACCTGTCGTTTCGTACCGTTGGTGATACCGGAATCCAACCCCTGGCGTCGCTACCCGACGCCAGTGTAGCTCTCGCGTCGTGTTGTGGTAACGTTCTGCACTCTTAGGACCCCCAACCCAACCCTGTTAAACAAGATAAAAATTGGTAATTTGGTTGTCTGATAATTCACTAATGAAGATAACTTAAATTGGGACTGTAGGCCGATGGACTTGTGCACGTAGGTTATTTGTAACTTTGGACTCGTTGGACGGTGTTTATATGACGTCAGACCTGCAGGCAAGTGAAACTTGCCATCTTTTTGTGTAGGCCATGTCCTAGGCCGTTTTGTGCCATAGCGTAAAATAGACTAGGCAGTGAAATGATATCTGCCTAGACGCCCCTTGATCTAGCTTGACAACGAAGCTAGATCCATCATTTTTATCATGTTGCATTCATACTACCATGTCATGTTTATTTTCAATTAACGGTACGCGAATTAACTGTTCATGTCATTGCATTCTATAAATGTTCATCGTGATTGCGTAGCACACGGTACACCTAGTAAATTGATTGAGGCTAGGCACCTGCTTTTAGCGGGCACAACCCTACGCGAAATATTGAACCTGAAAACAAGCTCCTGTGCGGGGCAACCCTGGCTCATTTACTGAGCATCGTGTGCAGGGACCCTGGCTTGTTTACATGTGGAAGGGGTAAGGGTTAAGCGGCCACTCAACTGGGAGTCTGCTCGATCAGCAACTTTAGTTGTAAGGCGTAAACTCTGGGTTCTGGGGTAGTGTTAAGCGGCCACTCAGTGTGAATGTCCAACAGTTCAGTTGTAAGGCGTAAACATCTACAAATAACTTGAAAACGTGACTAGTGTTGAGATTGTTAGTAGCTTGGCTACTCTTGGCAGACCATGATAATTGTTCTCTTGTACTTGTCGTTACACAATGTCTTACTTATGCACTCATACCATAACTGCCATGTTATGCATACTTTTAGAAATGCTAGGTTGTTTTCCTTTTGTTTCCTTGCCAAATCTTTTAGACTTGCTGACATGTGCCCCTTTTCTATTTTGGGTGTCACATGTTAGATTCTGAGCCAGAATTGGTCGTCGAGGACGAACAGGCTGCAGGTGTTGGGTTCGAGGACATTGGAGACCAGTCCTAGAGCTCCTTCTTGCTGTTGTTGTTTTCTGCTTAGTCGTTGTTAGGCTGTCGGTGCGTAGCACCTCTCTTTTCTTGTTGTTGTTATGTATTATGTCGGCCATGCCTTAGGCCTCTTTCAGACTCTTGTACTTTCCTTTTTGACTTTTCTTTTAGCCTGGTGGCTTTTCTGTGATGTTGGAGTTTATTATTATGGAAATTCTAAGATTTCTCTTTTGTCTCATTTCCTTATTATTATCTTTGTTTCGTTTCGCGTTGCAAGGACCTGCCTTTTAGTGTTGAATGACGCTTATCGGACTTGCAGCTTTGCAGCTTCAAGTCTGAGCGGACCTTCTCATGCTTCGCCTCCATATTTTTGGGAAGCGGGGCGTGACAGGTTTTGTTGGTGGCCCATGCAGGTCTGTCTTGCAACTGCGAATTATCGGAATAACGATAATAACTATGGAATGTTCATTAAATAAATTGCAACATCCGAGTCATAAGCCTTGAGTTTAGTCGTTTTTCCTATGTCACTAGGTGGTAAGAAGACTTAGTTAGACGTCTGTGCTGACTAGTTAGAGGTCCCTACTAGACTCCATGTTAGAAATTGATATAATTGTTTTAGGAGTTACCTTAGTGGTTCTTGTCTAGTCCTGATCATATTAGACTTCTAGAAATTCTTTAGTCGTTCGTTTGGGTTCATCAATTTCAGGCCCAATAGAACATGAACATGCTTCTCTTAGGACCTTTCCCTGATGTCTCTAATATATTCTAGCTCAAAGTTTCTCTTGACCCTTAGGCAACACGATAATTAGGACCACCTGATTCTATCACTTTTCTGATCACTACACTTCTGGGTTACTGACCGTAGAACTCCATCGTAGCAGCTTCACTAAATTATTTCCCTTCATCTTTACGCTTTATTTGATTCAATTCGTTCCTTTCGAATCACGAGAATCAACATGTCATCATCGTCAATCATTGAAACTTTTCCATTACTACCCTGACCATTCGATGAATATTTTCAAAGTTATCTATTTTGAATTTCTTTTCCGGTTTAAGTTATTTGAAAACATTCAACATGCATTTAAGACTCCGTACATTCTCCGAATTTCGAAATCTTTCGCTGGAATCTTTAAAATTATTATTTTATTATATTTGCTACCCTATGTCTTTCACACTCGCGTAAATATCTTAATTTCTTCAAATGATGACATTTCGATAATTCAAAATATCAATTCCTCCTCTACTATATACAAACTACACAAGTTTAATTCAACGACTTATTTTACCGACTCCTAAATATTTTCCTATGCAAAAGAGAGCTTCAACTTTTCAAGTATGACCGTTTTATACTTTTAGTGTTTTAACTTATATCATTTACATCCTATGAGGGTAATATTACACTTTTCTCCCCACCTAAACGTTCACCATTATATCACAGTTTCACTTGATCAATTTATCTCCTTATCCTCGCCCTACCTGAACTCATTCTTTTCGATCTTGTTTCGATACACTATCTGATCTTGGTTTCCTTCCTCTTGCTTAGTCATCCCACCTGTGCTTACCATTGTTCATGTCACACCAGTTTAGTAATGGGCCCTTTGGTTTTGGGATGTAGTCGTGGTGCATGAATATAGGTAGAGGGTGCGGACCCGTATGAGCGTGCTACTCTTAGGGTATTAATAATTGACTCTTGTATTATGTATGTATGATCAGTGTTATTCTTGATATATGTGTGAAGTTGTAAATATGGTGGTGTTATTACATACGTGCGGATAGCTATACCACTTTAGAGATGTCTGTGTAAATATTGGAAATTGTATTAGAGTATATACTAGTAGGGTAGTAGCTAGATGATACTTGTAGATGCTTGGTATATTATATATTAGTAAGTCAGGTGGATGCTAGGTGTAATGATAATAGGGGTACTTATAGTTAAGTGAGTAGGCCTATTATGTGACCTATGTGTTAGTACGTGCGAGTATGTGCTCGTACGTGGATACATATTGTGCTTAGACGTAAGTAGTTATGTATTTGCTGCATGAGTATATAGGTGGTATACATATGGTAGTAGGATTATAATTTTGATTGGTATTGCTTGCTTTTACGGGATGTTGTATGCGTGTATACCATGAGGTATACACGACTATTGCATATCTTAACTATGTATGTAGTAGAGGTGTTAGTATATTAATTATAGGTGGTATAACATGGTGTGAGTATATGTTTTACATGTGTGTGACTATACGGTGAATGCATGTATTAGGGAGGGTATTATAATTATACGTGTACTGATGACTGTATTATTATTATGGTATACAAAGTAATTGAACTATGTGGGTGTTACCTGACTAAATATTAAGTTTGATTGACATTATGGTATGTATATGGTTATATTGGTAGATGTGTATATATTGGAGTGGTATTGGTATAGGTATAAATATCGTGTTACGTATATAGAGAATTCTGATATGTGTTTTGGGTCTCACTCAAGCTTGAGTGGGTATACCCTAAGTATATTGGAACATATGTCTGTGGTTTGTGTGTAGTACCATGAACATAGCGATGGATGATGTATGTATAGTGATAGGATTGTTTATGCCTGGTTGTGTTACACACATGATTGGGAGTCGCTATACCAGTATATAGTTATAGGTGTTGGTCTTGTGGTATAGTTATTTACTAAGGACTTGCCTGTTTGAACGTATGTGTGCTAGCTAAACTAGGTGAGTAGATGTGCTGAGTATATAGTGGTATGATTGGTATATATGAATGAAATGTTAGCGTGTGTGTGGATGTGCACCATGCACGAGTAAGTATGTGCTTAATTATAGGTATTGGTGACTATGGTATGAGTGGCGTGTCGCGAATATAGTTATAGGACCGTAATTGATGTGAATATATGGTGAAATATTTGCATGCATTTGGATGATTGTGAAATTATAGTAGTGGTGAATGTATATTAGATATAGTAAACTTGATTTAATAATGGTATGGTGTGACTACATGTGTTGATGTGTTTGGTATTGGATGAATACTAGGAACTATAGGGAGTAGTGTACCCTTATAATTTTATTCATAGGCAGTTATCTAAATGTGGCGTGAACTATTTGATTGTTTGTGAGTATGAGCACCATGGTATGTGATAAGTATTGAATAGTCATATAAGGATGTATGTGACTATATGAATGATTGAAATACGTGTATGAATTTGACTGGCTATGATAGGTATAGGAGAATAATGTGCGCGAATAAATACACGTGGGGAGTGTTAATGTTTGACTACCTAGTGCATATATAAGCACTTGTAATGACTATACCTGGTTGAATTATAGTGTGATGTGATTGGGATAGCTACTAGTCTGGCTAGAGTCATATTTATAGTTAGAAAGTCTGAGGACGGACTTTATTCTAAGGTGGGTAGGATGTAACGGTCGGTACCCACTAATTGTTATACGGCTATGCGTATAGCAATTCCGGGTACCTGATTGGTTTTGTTGCTTTGAATGTGAGTCGTGTTGTAGAGTTGATAGGGCCGTTGCACCTTGGTTGCATCCTTAGCAAGCCAACCCCGACGTGTGCCCAACTTGAAAATACTGTCACCTTTGAACCCTGTAATCGTTATACGCTTTACGTGCACGTAGTCTTGTCCGTGCACGTAATTATTTTAGACGTTGTCTGTATCCGAACCCTATAGTGTGATATGTCATTGTGACCCTATCTGAGAGTAGAGATTGTGGTGTTGATTTGGAACGTCATTTCACGGGTCGTTCTCCCACGAGTTGGCCTTGTTTGAAGTGACGTCACGATTTTCACTTTTGTCACGAGGCCTTTTTATTTTTAATTTCGTTTCTCGTCATCGAAATCATGATCCGTCTTCTCCGTCCTCTTTCTCTCGTTGACCCGATCACCCCAGTATTTATTTCACAATTTTTGGACACCGTTTGACTCAATTTCACTTTTGCCCAACCTTATGGTGACGTAACCCCAAGTGTAATAGCTTCTATCCCCCTAATGTAATTCTTATTAATAATAATCATCCATACTACTTTGACCCAGCCTGTTGGAAGTGTGGGGACTAATTGTTATTTGGCTATAATAAATTTCCTTTTAGAAAACAATTAAGCCCACTCACCTATACTCGTGTTGCTCTTCACATCCCCACACAACAACCAATATTAAAACCCAGGCCCACTTGCACTTCGGGTACTGCACTTATATTAATCAACCCTATACCCAACCCAAGCCCACGTGAGCCATGTTCTCAGCCCCTCACCAACTTTTAATAGCAACTAGGGTTTCCTTTTTAGGCTAGGGATTGTTTTCGCAGCAAACACAAGAGAGCCGCCGCCTCGAGTCTCTTTTTCGCAGCAGCGCCATCACGACAAAACCCTCCGGCCACCACCTCTCGCCTGGCATCTCGCACTCCTCCACCCCTAAACACCCCCAACAACCACGCGAGAATCCCCTCCACGTTCAATCTGCCGCCTTCACCCTTGTAGACCGCCGCTACCCAAGTTTTCGCACAGCGGCCTCCCCTCGCCGTCGGCGGCCTCCCACTGTCGCCCCGACACCCTCGTGCCTCCACACCGCCGTGAGCCCCGCCAGAGCTCCACTGCTATGCCGCAAAACCGTCGCAGCCCACACCAGCGCCGCCCTGAGTTGCCCCCGCGGCCTCCCCACGGCGCCCAAGACGACTGCAGTACCGACAGTGCCCTCTCGACCATCTCCATGGCACCCACAGCGTTGCCCTCGCAACCGGCCCTCGTTGCCTCGCCCTCCGACCATCCAAGCGACTCCGGCCATCTCCATAGATGCCAGCCACCAACACTATTACCGCTGGCCTCCTCCTCAAGATCTCCAACCAAGGCGCCCACAACCTATCCTTTCCGTCGGAAACTTCTCCCCCGCATTACTGCAACCCTCCGGCCATCATCTTGAACCCACCTACCAAGCTGAACGGACCCCCCCTCTAGCCCCGACTCCAGCCAAATCCCACCGGCGATCGCCCTCGCAGCAACGTGCAGCATGAGCAGCAGCGGATCGCTGCTCATCACCAACAGCGATCCCCAGGAGCTTGTGGCAATGCCCAATCGCTGTCCGTGACAGCAAGACCCTCTCCGCACGGCAGCGGCCTTCCCCCGTGCTGCACGTTTTCCCCTTTAGCCATTGACAACTCGCAACGCCCTCCCGGTTGCCGTTAAGGATCCCCTCTACACCTCGGTTAGTAATCGCTTGCTATAACATTTTAATTCCTGGTTTTTTTGTTATTGGACATCGATAATGAACAGCTAACAGGTCTAATAATTTGAGGTTGGTATGCTAAATTGATGAGTAGAACTTGCTTTCATGATATTAATTATAACATATCACAAAGTTAGATATTAATGATGTTAGGCTGAAATTGTAATATCTCTATGATCATTAACGAGTGAATCTTGGAACACATCAGCTTATTAGCAACTTGGTGACATTTGTATTGTGATGTGAACGGTATATCGACTTAGTTAACAAGTTAGAATCATTAATAATGTGTTAATGAACAGCGGTAACTTAGTAAGATGATGTTGGCATGCTATGACATTAATGTTGATGTGAACCCTGTATCAGACTGGAAAACTTAATTAAAATTGGGTCACTAGACGTTTTAAGACTTGTCTAATTATTCTAGCCGTCGTCACAAACTTATTCGTGCACGTGTTTTATCTCAGAGAACCCGTCGTTTCGTACCGTTGGTGATACCGGAATCCAACCCCTGGCGTCGCTACCCGACGCCAGTGTAGCTCTCGCGTCGTGTTGAGGTAACGTTCTGCACTCTTAGGACCCCCAACCCAACCCTGTTAAACAAGATAAAAATCGGTAATTTGGTTGTCTGATAATTCACTAATGAAGATAACTTAAATTGGGACTGTAGGCCGATGGACTTGTGCACGTAGGTTATTTGTGACTTTGGACTCGTTGGACGGTGTTTATCTGACGTCAGACCTACAGGCAAGTTTGCAAGTGAAACTTGCCATCTTTTTGTGTAGGCCATGTCCTAGGCCGTTTTGTGCCATAGCGTAAAAGAGACTAGGCAGTGAAATGATAGCTGCCTAGACGCCCCTTGATCTAGCTTGACAACGAAGCTAGATCCATCATTTTTATCATGTTGCATTCATACTACCATGTCATGTTTATTTTAAATTAACGGTACGCGAATTAACTGTTCATGTCATTGCATTCTTTAAATGTTCATCGTGATTGCGTAGCACACGGTACACCTAGTAAATTGATTGAGGCTAGGCACCTGCTTTTAGCAGGCACAACCCGACGCCAAATTGTGAACCTGAAAACAAGCTCCTGTGCGGGGCAACCCTGGCTCATTTACTGAGCATCGTGTGCAGGGACCCTGGCTTGTTTACATGTGGAAGGGGTAAGGGTTAAGCGGCCACTCAACTGGGAGTCTGCCCGATCAGCAACTTCAGTTGTAAGGCGTAAACTCTGGGTTCTGGGGTAGTGTTAAGCGGCCAGTCGGTGTGAATGTCCAACAGTTCAGCTGTAAGGTGTAAACATCTACAAACAACTTGAAAACGTGATTAGTGAAAAAATTGAGATTGTTAGTAGCTTGGCTACTCTTGGCAGGCCATGATAATTGTTCTCTTGTAGTTGTCGTTACACAATGTCTTACTTATGCACTCATACCATAACTGTCATGTTATGCATACTTTTAGAACTGCTAGGTTGTTTTCCTTTTGTTTCCTTGCCAAGTCTTTTAGACTTGCTGACATGTGCCCCTTTTCTCTTTTGGGTGTCACATGTTAGATTGTGAGCCAGAATTGGTCGTCGAGGACGAACAGGTTGCAGGTGTTGGGTTCGAGGACATTGGAGACCAGTCCTAGAGCTCCTTCTTGCTGTTGTTGTTTTCTGCTTAGTCATTGTTAGGCTGTCGGTGCGTAGCACCTCTCTTTTCTTGTTGTTGTTATGTAGTATGTCGGCCATGCCTGAGGCCTCTTTCAGACTCTTGTACTTTCCTTTTTGACTTTTCTTTTAGCCTGGTGGCTTTTCTGTGATGTTGGAGTTTATTATTATGGATATTCTGACATTTCTCTTTTGTCTCATTTCCTTATTATTATCTTTGTTTCGTTTCGCATTGCAAGGACCTGCCTTTTAATGTTGAATGACGCTTATCGGACTTGCAGCTTTGCAGCTTCAAGTCTGAGCGGACCTTCTCACGCTTCGCCTCCATATTTTTGGGAAGCGGGGCGTGAAAAAATATATATAACCACAAGTTCACGGTGTTGTAGTGTGGCTTGGGGGTCGAACATGGGGAGGCATGTGGTGTACTTGTTATCAGACAGGATCCGGATCACTCGATGGATGAGCTAGCCCTATCGCTAGGTGGGTTGTACGAAATGATACTAATAAGATGTAAGATATAAAAAAGGAACCCTGGACCGTGGTTTCCACCCTATCATATGTCCTCTATATTATGACCGACGGATAGGAATTCGATCGGATTCTAGGGTTTAGTGGTGAGACGTTGCCTCTAAAAGTGATACTAAGTGTCCCATGGGCCCGATATTTCGGTCGATGCCTAGGATGATACGCTAGGTCAACCTGGGTTCGGACGGTGGGCATTCCCATGACCATTAACACCGACCGACTCCGAGAGCACTAGGCTCGCAACGATTGCTCTCGACATTTCATCCTGCCATTCCCATGCACTAGGATTCATTGTCTATGCTAGGGGTGTGAGATGTGGCTAGGGGATCAAACTCCCGTTTTATTTTCCCTTGGCCCGACAGTCAGAGGTGGTCTTTCTTCTGCCAATGATAATGAAACACATAGCATAACCATCTAAATTCCTATATTCCATCGAAACCCTAATCCTATGGTCGTTCTAGGAAGAACCCACGAAGGGGTTTCCACCAATATCCCAGATTAGAAAACTACTCACGATTCATTGCAAAAAGAGCAACACAACAAATTCTAACCATTGAAATCAAGATCAAGCAATAGAAATATGGAGCAAATAGTATTAAGACTGCAATATCAAAGTATCAAGACAATCAGAGAACTTACAAAACAAAATAAATTCGCAGCCGTCAAAAATCCCCAAAAGACAGTTTTTGAAAAGGGGATCTCGTTATGGGAAAATACCTAGGAATATATATAGAATACACGACCACCCGATCAAGCATCTACCGATTGGGTGAGTCGATGGTTGACTTGGCCTTCGGTTCTTCAGACACTTCACCCGATCGCTGAACCGATCAGGTGAGTCATCGAGTCATGAGTGGGAAGCTTTGGCTACAGATGAACCGATCGGGTGAGGTCTCACCCTATCGGTTGGAATTCAACTCCAAAAAACAGAGAGTACTGCGGCTCCACCCGATCACTGAACCAATCGGGTCAATTGACCGGTTGGAAAGCAGCTCCAAAAATAGAGAACACTGCGACTCCACCCGATCGCTGAACCGATCGGGTGGGCTCTTCTTCACTGCTGCTTCTGTCTGGGTCGGATACGCATGCACGAACCGATCGGGTGGGCCTGTCCACCGATCGGTTGAGGGATGAAATATGATATTCTTCGACGTTTGGCCCTCGGGATAGCACGTGGCACCTCCCGTTGCTCTGGGGACCCATAATATCTGCTTTATATGTCTCCAACACTGGCAATCTCCTGCAACGGCACAGAAACACAAAGAAAGTGAAAAGATACAAAAAACCCAAAAGAATGTATATGAAACAACGGAAAAAAATTGAAAATCACGAAGAAAACGTGCATGAATATATAAAATATAAACGCACGTTAAAATCCCCCAATCTGAACCCTTCCTTGTTCTCGAGGAAGACGAGTGAGAGTAAGAGCTCGGAGGGAAAAATAGAAAGGAAGAAACAGAAACAGAAAGCAAATTCCTTGATCACCCGTCAAAGCCAACAAGAACTAACTCACCCCACTAAGAAAGCATGCAGTAAACACATCACTAAACCCAGGAATATAAGTCCATACAAGTGTCGTGGGTCCACGCGGTGAAGCGCGAGTGAGTGAGGTCGTGAGCTAGCAGACGGTGTTACTATCTAAATAGTGCAATAAAGCTCCATATTCACATACCCAATGAATGACCCAAATATCGATTCAATTCGAATAAGCGGTGAATAATAGCTCAAGCATGCATGAGAGTAGAATAAGAATCGAAGCGTATCATGTGTCGGGGACTCCACTGCTAGGAACTAGAAGTTCACTGCACTATTACCTAGATAATCGTTAGAAAATTCCTCTGCCAAGTGTGTTCGAAAACAAAGGAGGTTGAGAAGGTGTGGAGTAGAACACTTGGTGCAAATTCTCGCCTTCCCTTTATTCACGGTGGATAGGAATGGTATTCACAACGAGAATTTTTTTGGGTTTTGGGTATTTGTATTTTTTTTTGGATTTTTGGCTATACTTATCTTTTTTCTTTTTTCTTTCTTTTTGAATTTTTCATTCTTCTATTTTTTTTTCTTTTTTGATTTTTGGATTTTGGGCTATATATGTGTGTACTCTCCCAAGTGGGAGAACAGTACACGACGAGGGGATTTGCACCAAGTAAAAAAAAGAAATCGAATTCTAAACACTTGGGAAAAAGAAACTTTTTCTGCGAATCGGAGCATAAGCAAAATGGGTTATCCTAGTCCTATTGGTAGAGTCCCGACACATGCGAATTGAAACGTAGTGTATATATATATATATATATATATATATATAATTCATGACCTGTCAAAAATATATATATATATATATATTATTCATGCATAGAGAAGCAACCAGTGAGGCAAAATACCGCATATTCGAAATTGAAGCATGATAGTCTAGGGGTCAACCAAGGACAGGTATATAAAAACAAAATCACAAAGTAGAAGCACACCAACTAGCTAGCCACGACAAACAACTCACACAAAACCAAAGTGAACCCACGAAGCATGAAATGCAATAGGACACAGCTTCCTAGGGTTAGTGAAAGTGATTATCGTAGCTAAGCTAAGTGTGTGTGGGGTTCCGTGGTAGTTCATCATGTGGGGTCATCTCTAGGAGAGGGAGAACAAAAGGATGAGAAGAAAAAGAAAAACACGATGAAAATGACTCAAAACGGTGAAAAAGATAAAACTGACGCACAAAGTGCGACTCCCCCAAGCTGAATATTGCATTGCCCTCAATGCAATAATAGTGAATACGGGAGGGCAAGGAAAATAGGAGGGAAGTACGCACCGACACAAAAATTGAAAAACATGAAAGACCCACAAAACGAAAAAAATAAAGAAAATAGACACTCAAACCAAATATACCAAAAACATACACACGAACACATATAAACAAGCACATAACAAACATGACATGACAACATATCACAAAAGATTGACTTCCCCCGAGCTGATCATGAAAATGCTAGAGAAACTATTTGATCATGGTTAATCAGAAAAAATAGCTAGGGGAAAAATCAGAAAAAACAGAAACGAAAATCAAGATGCAGGAGGGGTGATCTCCTCATCCTTCTCAGAAGAGGATGGAGGGGTGTGGGTGGGAGAAGTGATAGGAGTGCGGAGAAGTTGGGAAAGTGGTGGAGGTGGTGGATGGATGGGTGTGGTGGTGATGTGGATGATGGGTGGAGTGACGGTGATAATGGTAAGTGGTAGTGATGCAACGATCGATGAGGAGGGGGTAGGTAATGATTTCGAGTGCGCAACTAATTTCTTGCGACGCGAGTATGCGGTGGTGATAGATGTGAAAGGTGGTGGGGGTATAGGATCGAAAGTAGTGGTCATGGGTGGAGAGGAAGTGGAGGGAGGAGGGGATGATCGCCTAGGGGTGATGGAGGAGGTGATGGTCATCGAGGAGGCGAAGGAGATAGTGATGGTGCTGGAGTAGGTGGTGGGGGACCGTAGATGTGTGTAAGGAGGCGGAGAATGGTGGCCACATTTCGTTCGAGTGCGAGGAAACATGGGTGTGAAAAGAAAGAAGTGGATGGGTCCGAGGAGGTAGAAGAGGATGCGCCAGTGCGTAGAGCAGCCAGCTCAGCCTCTAGAGCGAGGCGAGCGGAGGTGGCCTGTCGAACAGCAGAAGTGGTGCCGGGGACAGTGGTCATGCCGGCACTGGAGGAAAGGCCTAAGAGGGCCGTAGTGAGTGCCTCAGAAGAAACAAGGACATCAGCTGGGGTGGTGACACTAGGGCCAGCCCCGAGGTCCTCCCTGAACGCAGGGATATCCTGCTCGCCTAAATGGACAGCAGGGGACAGTGGTCGAGGTACGTCAAGGAGTGGAAACTGAAGATGTAACCCCCCTACAAACTCTGAATCAGGAGGAAACAACCAATCTGCCTCAAAATGAATAGCCATGCAGCCAGGATTAGGAAGAGTGGTATGTGAAGCAGGGGGTGGCCGTAGTAAAAATCAAACCGACCGTTGCCACGCGGTCGGATCATGTGGATGTGCCTCAGGACATCAAGATTTAGATATGTAGATCCTGGGGTATGCGGTAGACGGGGGGGATAACGATGTTGAACGGGGGAGTGCAAGGCAATAAGAGTAATGAGGCCGCCGCAACAATATTTGCCCTTGCCTGCATGGCTAATATCAATGATTTTTTGAATAGCCATGCACCAGCGTTAATGTGTACGTGCGGGGCCTCGAAAGAGATTCCGTCAACACCTGGAATGAATGGATGGGTCATCGCCCACAAAATGAATAAGTCAGGGATAGTCACAGTACCGGAGTCATCCCTGGGAAAGAAAGCGCTTGATATGATTCGGTGGGCGATACGGAATACAGGGTGGATGATGGAAGAGGCCTTGGCCTTGCCTCGAGGATATTAGTCATGATGTCACGCCCCGCTTCCCTAAAATGGAGGCAAGACGTGAGAAGGTCCGCATAGACGTGGAGCTATGAAGCCACACGCCTGATAAGCATCAATAAAACATATGCAGGTCCCTGTAACCACGAACAGAACAAAGATAATAACACAAGAGAGACAGAAATAAAATCTCAAATCTCAGAATTGTCCAAAATTAAAATTAAGTTCAACATCCAGAAAAGCCACCAGGCTAAAAAAAAGAGTCCAAAGGCCCAAAACATGGCCAACCAAAGACAACATAACAAAGTATTGGTGCCGCGCACCGAACAACTACAGCAGTCTAAATAAAAGGGAAAGCTCAACGAAGACACTAGGACTGGTCCCCGGTGTCCACGTACTCTTCCTCAGCAAAAGCGGGTCCTGACTCGGCGTCAGCAAACACCACGTCCTCACCAACGAACTCTGGCTCAGGATCTAACATGTGTCACCCAAAAGAGAGAGGGGCACATGTCTGCAAGTCTAAAAGACTTGGGCAATGAAACTGAAAGTAAACTAACAACCTAACAGTTCAAGTAAGATGCAATGACATGGCATTTAAATATGATGCAACAATTAAAAGGACAAGAAGGGACAAGCACGCACGATGTAGCAAAAGCTACCAAATCACTAATTCACGAATCACTTATCACGATTTTCACTTTGTGCTCAGAGTTTCCGTCTTTTGGCTAGAGTGGCTGATCGGGCCAACTCCTAAGCTCAAGCGACCGTTTAAGCCTACCCCTCCACGTGTATCGAGCGTTGGGATTAGCAACACACTGTGCTCGCTTTTGGATCACAAGCCAGGGAGTGTATTTGGCATAGGGGTGCACCTAGCCTCAAGTCACGATGTATGAGTCAAAATCCTACTCGCCGCAGCTTACATTTTAAAGTAGCGTGTGCTACACAAACACGATGAACAAGCAAGTATGCAATGACATGAACAGATATTCACGTACCGTTAATTGAAAATAAACATGACATGCAAGCATGATGAAGGTGACAAATCTAACTTCGTTGTCAAGCTAGATCAAGGGCGTCTAGGCAGCTATCCTTTCACTGCCTAGTCTCTTTTACGCTAAAACAAGGAAATGGCCTAGAACGTGGCCTAAAACCCTAAGTGGCAAGTTTCACTTGCCTAGCACCGATGATGATGATCACGAAGGTTCGTCTCACGGACGCTAATCTACGGGGAAGTCGCTGTTATGGAGAAACAATCATCAAAACAACATTCATTTTTATTAGGGTTTTACAAAAATCACAAAACGGGTTAAGAGAATATTAAAGGATCGAACACTACCGTAAGAAACGGAAGATCGATGCCGAGCAAGCACGGCAACGGAAGAAATGATCCGAGGAACCACGGTTCAGATCTGAAATGGATGGAGAAATCTGGAGAAAATGGGATTTGATGGGATTTGGGGGTTTTCCGGCGGCCTATAGGAGATAGCCGGCCCTAATGGAGGGGGAGAGGGGCTCTTGATGAAGGAGGAAGGCTAGGGGAAGATGGATGATGATTTGGGGAAGAAGGAGGCTCAGGAGAAATGAAAGAAGAAAGAAAAAAGATTGGGGGGTTTAAATAGGAAAAGTAAACGGCTGGGCAAACCCTAGGTTTACGACAGCGATTAGTCGGTTAAAGAAGGGTTGTTGACCGATGTCACGCCCCGCTTCCCTAAAATGGAGGAGAGACGTGAAAAGGTCCGCACGAGAGTGGAGCTGTGAAGCCCCAAACCCGATAAGCGTCAATAAAACATAAGCAGGTCCCTGTAACCACAAACGGAACAACAATAATAACACAAGGAGAGACAGAAATAAAATTCTCATTTCCCATAATTTGTCCAACATGAAAATTTAGTTCAACATCCAGAAAAGCCACCAGGCTAAAGAAAGAGTCTAAAGGCCCAGAACAAGGCCAACAAAAGCAACAACATAACAAAGTATAGGTGCTACGCACCGACAACAAAACATCAGTCTAAACAAAAGGGAAAGCTCAACGAAGACACTAGGACTGGTCCCCAGTGTCCACGTACTCCACGCCAAACACAGGCTCGGGCTCGGCGTCAGCAAACACCTCGTCCTCAACAAAGTACTCAGGCTCAGGATTTAACATGTGTCACCCAAAAGAGTAAATGGGCACATGTCAGCAAGTCTAAAAGACTTGGGCAAGGAAACTGAAAGTAAGGCAACTAGCAACCTAGCAGTTATAGCATGCATGACATGGCAGTTATAACATGAGTGCTCAAGCAAGACATGGTGAAACAATAAGTACAAGAGAAAAATTAACGGGACAAGTCAAGAGTAGCCAAGCTAATAACAATCTCAATCATTTCACTAGTCACGTTTCAAGTTATTTGTAGATGTTTAAGCCTTACAGCTGAATGGTTTGGCATTCACGCTGATTGGCCGCTTAACACTACCCCAAAACCCAGAGTTTACGCCTTACCACTGCAGTTGCTGATCGGGCAGACTCCCAGTTGATTGACCGCTTAACTCTTACCCCCAATACCCACATGTAAACGAGCCAGGGTCCCCGCACACGAGCTCAGTAAATGAGCCAGGGTTGCCCCGCACAGGAGCTCGCATTCTAGTTCACGATTCATAAGCATTTGGCGTAGGGGTGCACCTAGCCGGAAACAAGTAGTTCGGGCATTGGCTATCAACCAACACATGGCCCGCTTCTGGAACACGAGCCAGGAACACCAGCATTGTAGCGAAGCTACGCAATCACGGAAATACTTAAAGAATGCAATGACATGACAATTAATTTACGTACCGTTAATGGAAATTAAACATGACATGGTAATTGTGCAACATGATAAATGTCAGATCTAGCTTCGTCATCAAGCTAGTTCCTAAATTTGCACCTAGGCGAGTATCATTTCGTCGCCTAGTCTCTTTTACGCATACAACAAGCAAATGGCCTAAAACATGGCCTAAACCCTAAGTGGCAAGTTTCACTTGCCTAGCACCGAGGATGACGATCACGAAGGTTCGTCCCACGGACGCTAATCTACGGGGAAGTCGCTGTTATGGAGAAACAATAATCAAAACAACATTCATTTCATTAGGGTTTCACAAAAACACAACGGGTTATGCTAAAACCTAAGAATCGAGTATTACCGTGAAGAAGCGGAGGAACAATGCCGAGCAACCACGGCAACAGAAGAAACGCTCCAGGGAACCTAGGGTTCAGATCTGGAAATGGATGGAGAAGTTTGGAGAAATAGGGTTTTCGGGGATTTTGGGGGTTTGATGAGATTTTGAGGAAGATGAGAGGTAGAATGTGTTAAGGGAGGGTTTGGATGATGGAGTTTAGGCTTGGGATGATGGAATAATGGTTTGAGGTAGTAGGGGGCTCAATGGGGGAGAAACTAGGGTTTTGGGTCGTGAGGAAGGAGAATAAAACGTTTGGGAGGGGTTTAAATAGGAAGGGCTGGCGGCTGCCTAGAAATTAGGGGTTTGGCACTGATTAGTCGGTCAGAGAACAACCACTGACCGACTAGTTTGGGAACTAGTCGATCGGTTGACCAACGCAGACCGACTGAGTCCAAACAGTAACTCCTGACAAAAATAGGATTTAGATTTAGTCGGTCAAAGAACAACTACTGACCGACTAGTTTGACATCTAGTCGGTCGATGAACGTTCTTAGACCGACTAAGAGTAAACAGTACTCGACTGTTCAGAAGAACTAAGAATTAGTCAGTCTGAGTACATAACTTAACTGACTAGTTTAAAAACTAGTCGGTCGAAAGATGAACTTAGACCGACTAAGAAGGAACAGTAACTAG
This sequence comes from Scilla litardierei, assembly GCA_030789695.1. Lineage (NCBI taxonomy): Eukaryota > Viridiplantae > Streptophyta > Magnoliopsida > Asparagales > Asparagaceae > Scilla > Scilla litardierei. Next base: position 77,542,216 of record CM061140.1, read on the forward strand.
TACCAAAAATAGTTGATGAGTTAGTCGGTTGAAGAAGCATTGCCGACCGACTAGTTTGCAACCTAGTCGGTCAACCAACGTTCTTAGACCGACTAACGACAAACAGTAACTCCTGAGAAATTTACAAAGCCAACTAGTCGGTTCAAGATGGTTTACCGACCGACTCGATCGTCATCTAGTCGGTCGATGCCCCTTCTTACACCGGCTAATGAGCACCAAAAGTTTCGACATGGAGCGCGAAGCTCCGGGATCGATTCCTAAGACTCCTAGGCTTGATCTAACAATAAGATATGACCGATACGAAGCCCGTCACGAATGACTTGCTCCGAAATCGATGATTTTAAGGAAGAAGCTAAGAAAACACGACGAAACGATCGAAAATGAAAGTTACGGAGACGAAAACCACACATAAGGAGAAAATCCACCAAAACATATAATATAATATAATAAATCCAGATACAAGAAAACCAGTCGTTACATCCTCCCCAACTTAAGAAAAATTCCGTCCTCGGAATTTCCCAACACTCATGTGTCCTGGAACAAAAGTGGGAAACGCTCTCGCATCTCATCCTCATTCTCCCAAGTAGACTCTCCAGGAGAGCCGTGTCGCCACATCACCCTCACAAGATTGACAATCTTATTCCGGAGTGACTTCTGACGCCTGTCCAGAATCTGCACTGGCTGCTTGTCAAACGTCATATCAGGGCGAACGGTAATCTCCGAGAAATCCACAACATGAGATGGATCGCTAATGTATCGACGAATCTGCGACACATAGAAAACATCATGGACTCCTTCCAAAGATGGCGGCAAGGCTAAGCGATAAGCTACCTCGCCAACTTTCTCCAGAATGTCAAACGGTCCAATGTATCGCGGGCTCAACTTCCCTCGCTTCCCAAAACGAATCACACCACGATTCGGGGAAATCCTAAGAAACACATGGTCGCCCGGTTGAAACTCCAAAGGACGACGTTTAGCATCCGCCCAATGCTTAAAACGGTCCTGAGCAATCCTTAACCTCTCCCAAATGTTCCTGACAATATCCACGGCCTCCACAATCATCTCAGGTCCCAACAGCTCACGATCACCGACGTCATCCCAACTTAATGGTGATCGACATTTCCTCCCATAAAGAGCGGCGAAAGGCGCCGTGCCAATACTCGCCTGGAAGCTATTGTTGTAAGAAAACTCCACCAGATGTAGATAGTCCTCCCACGAACCCTTGAAATCCAACATGCACGCCCTCAGCATGTCTTCCAAGATCTGAATCGTCCTCTCGGACTGGCCATCCGTCTGCGGATGGTACGCCGTGCTAAAACTCAGACGCGTACCCAAACTCTTCTGCAAACTCTGCCAGAACTGAGATGTGAACCTCGTTTCTCTGTCCGACACGATACTGACGTGGACTCCGTGAAGTCACACGACCTCCTGCACGATTCACGTTACATCACTATCCAAACTACGAAAAGGAAATAAAAACGGAGAGTAAAAGAATTTACCTCCATATATCTCCTCGCTAGCGCCTCAGTGGACTGTCCCACTCGGAATGGAATAAAGTGCGCGGATTTGGTCAATCGATCTACGATCACCCAAATCGCATCATTCTGCTTCGGACTTTGAGGTAGTCCAGTCACGAAATCCTCAGTGATGTGTTGCCATTTCCACTCCGGAATCGGAAGCGGTTGTAGCAACCCGGCCGTACGCTGATGCTCCGCCTTTACTTGCTGACAAAGCAAGCACTTGCCTACACTCCGAGCCACACTCCTCTTCATGCCATGCCACCAATAGTTCAGACGAAGATCCTGGTACATCTTGGTGCCACCAGGATGCACAGAATACGGCGAACTGTGTGCCTCCACCATCAACTCCTCTCTAATATCTCCAGCTGGCACACACAACCTGGCTCCAAACCTCAGCGAGCCATCCTCATGAATTAAAAAGTCAGTCCGCAGACTGGCTTCCACCTGCTCCCGAATCTTCACCAGCTTCGGATGATCAGCCTGGCCAGCCTTGATCCGATCCACAATCGTCGACTGTATCTGCATACACATCAACGAAGAAGCCTCCCCAGGGAGAACAATCTCAACACCAGACTTGCAAAAATCCTGCTGCAATCTCCACTGCGAAGTCAAAATCATCACCACTGGAAGCCTACTCAGCGCATCAGGGACCACATTCACCTTGCCAGGGTGATACTGCAAATCAATATCATAATCCGCCATGAGCTCCAACCATCGACGATGTCGCATGTTGAGCTCCTTCTGAGTAAAAATATTTCAAGCTTTTGTGATCGGTGAAAATCTTCACTTTCTCACTCAGAAAGAAGTGCCTCCAAATCTTAAGAGCAAACACAACGGCAGCCAACTCCAAATCATGCGGCGGGTAATTCTTCTCATGAACCTTAAGCTGACGAGACGCATACGCCACAACATGCCCGTGCTGATGCAACACACAACCGAGACCCTTGTCAGAAGCATCGTAAAAGATCTCAAATCCACCGCTTCGATCAGGCACAACAAGAACAGGGGCAGTCGTCAACCTCTCCCTCAGAACACCAAAAGCATTCTCACAATCACCCGACCAAACAAAAGGGACATCCTTCCGCGTCAACCTGGTCATCGGCTCAGAAATACAGGAAAAGTCCTTAATGAAACGCCGATAGTAACCAGCAAGCCCAAGGAAACTCCGGATCACAGACGCAGACGACGGAACAGGCCACTCTCTGATGGCCCTAATCTTCTCGGTATCCACTGAAATACCATCTCCAGTCACCATATGCCCGAGAAAAGAAACTCTATCCAGCCAAAACTCGCACTTCGAAAACTTAGCATACAAACGATGCTTCCTCAAAATCTCCAATACCGTCCTCAAGTGCGAGGCATGCTCCTCCTCCGACTTCGAATAGATCAGGATGTCGTCAATAAAGATAACGACAAACTTATCCAAAAAGTCATAGAAAATCAGGTTCATCAGATTCATGAAAACTGCGGGTGCATTGGTTACACCGAAAGGCATAACCACAAACTCGTAGTGTCCATACTTCGTCCTGAACGCTGTCTTCGGAACATCTCCCTTCTTCACCTTCAACTGATGGTAACCACTCCTCAAATCCAATTTAGAAAACACCCTCGAACCTCCAAGCTGATCAAAAATATCATCAATGCGAGGCAACGGTTATTTATTATTGATGGTCACCGCATTCAACTCGCGATAGTCCACGCACATATGACGCGAACCATCCTTCTTCTTCACCAGCAGCACCGGTGCTCCCCACGGAGACACACTAGGGTTGATATAACCCTTCTACAAAAGCTCATCCAGCTGCTTCCGCAATTCCTCCAACTCAGCGGGTGTCATACGATACGGCGCCTTTGAAATCGGCTGCGCTCCCGGAACAAGATCAATAGAAAATTCTAGAGCTCGATCAGGTGGCAAACAAGACATCTCCTCGGGGAAGACGTCATCAAAATCCCGCACCACAGCTGGCCACTCTAACTCCATCTGCATAGCCACAACCTCCACCGGTCTGGCCCGAAATCTGACAGGACCAAGCGAACTGCTACCATGGCTGAACTCAAATACTAGATGTCTAGGAATCTCGAACACCACCTTCTTCCTCCGACAGTCGATCGTAGCATAGAAGCTCGCAAGCCAATCCATCCCAAGAACTGCATCATAGTTGATGTTGTCGTGGACAATGAAATCAGCGTAAAGCTCATGTCCACAGACCACCAACGAGCAAGAATTGCAACCATGATGCACCGAGACCACGCCATTCCCTGTAACGATATTCCAACTCTTGGGAAGAGGCGACGTCGACAAGGAATGCTTCTCCACGAAGCTCCGAGAAATAATGCACATCGATGCACCAGAGTCAAAGAGGACTCGTGCAGGAAATGTGCACACCAAAACCACACCTAACAAGCAATTAACAATCAAACCCTAGTCTAGCAAACAATCATGTTCAAGCAAACAACACAATCTAACAATCAAAACCGGCTAGGAAAGTAACAACTAGATTGAGGATTACCTGCGATAACCGCATCCACAGCCTCGCTCTCCACAGCGGTCATCAGAAAAGCCTGCCTCCTTGGCGGAATAGCCTGCTGAAAAGCCCGCCTCTGTGGAACAAGAGCTGCTCCACGTCTAGCAGGAACAGATGCTCGTTGCTGCAACGACTGTGCTGCAACAGGTGCCCTCCGCAGCTGATTCACATGCCGACAATCCTTCGTGACATGGGAAGCATCACCACAAACCAAACACTGGCCCAGAAACTTCCTACACTGATCCTTGATGTGGCCAGGCTTGCCGCAGAAATGGCAAGTCTTCTGAACAGGCCCTCCTGGCCTCTTGAACTGAGCTGGCTGATTAGGCTTGAAACCAGGCCTAACCACCACCCTGGCCTGCTCCATAGGCCTCCTCCCAGCACCAGAAACATGTCCTCTCCTCTGACTCAGGTTCAGCTCCTGCCTTCTCGCAGTGACCAGAACCTTCTGATAAGAGTCCAGATCAGAGGAAGATACAAAACTCTGGAGCTCCAAAGCAAGTCCCTGCAGGAACCTCTGAGCCCTCTCATCAGCATCCTGCACCATCTTCGGTGCGAACCGACTCAGCCTAGTGAACTCTTGGTGGTACAGGTCCACCGTCAAGCTCCCTTGCTTCAGATCAATAAAGCGCTGCAGCATCTCCTTCCTAGCAGCCTTCGGAAAGAACTCCTCATCAAACATGGACTTGCAGGTAGTCCAAGCTATCGGCTCCACCAACATCTTCTCTTCCGCATCCCACCAGTTCCGAGCATCATCCTTAAGTTGCCTCTTCGCCAAATCAACCCATCCAGCCGTGGTGATCTTGGCCATCTTCAAGTTATCCTCAATGTTCCGAATCCACTCATCGGTAGCCAGAGGACCCTCAGACCCATCAAAATATGCGGGACCCAGCTCCCGAAATTGCTTCGCTCCCGGCTCGGAGCGAGGGGCATCCGGAAGTGCCAGGGCAGCTCGAGCAAGTGGAGTATTCTAGACTTGCAGGAGCACGCCCTGCTGCACTTGCATCATCTGAAGCATCATCTGCATCATCTCTCCATTGGTGGGTTCCCGCTCAGGCTCCTCATCATGAGGGGGCGCACCACTACCCCACACCACGGGTGAATCGCCTTCCTGCCATCTAATGACATAGAAAACGAAGCAGATTAGACTCATAGCTTATGACTCGGATGTCGAACTTAGTTTATTTAACATTCTAATATTATTATCGTCATTCCGATAATCGCAGTTACAGAAGGACCTGCATGGGCCACCAACAAAACCTGTCACGCCCCGCTTCCCTAAAATAGAGGCGAGACGTGAAAAGGTCCGCACGAAAGTGGAGCTGTGAAGCCTCAAACCTAATAAGCGTCAATAAAACATAAGCAGGTCCCTGTAACCACAAACGGAACATCAATAATAACACAAGGAGAGACAGAAATAAAATTCTCATATCCCATAATTTGTCCAACATGAAAATTTAGTTCAACATCCAGAAAAGCCGCCAGGCTAAAGAAAGAGTCTAAAGGCCCAGAACAAGGCCAACAAAAGCAACAACGTAACAAAGTATAGGTGCTACGCACCGACAACAAAACAGCAGTCTAAACAAAAGGGAAAGCTCAACGAAGACACTAGGACTGGTCCCCAGTGTCCACGTACTCCCCGCCAAACACAGGCTCGGGCTCGGCGTCAGCAAACACCTCGTCCTCAACAAAGTACTCAGGCTCAGGATCTAACATGTGTCACCCAAAAGAGTAAAGGGGCACATGTCAGCAAGTCTAAAAAACTTGGGCAAGGAAACTGAAAGTAAGGCAACTAGCAACCTAGCAGTTATAGCATGCATGACATGGCAGTTATAACATGAGTGATCAAGCAAGACATGGTGAAACAATAAGTACAAGAGAACAATTAACGTGACAAGTCAAGAGTAGCCAAGCTACTAACAATCTCAATCATTTCACTAGTCACGTTTCAAGTTGTTTGTAGATGTTTACGCCTTACAGCTGAATGGTTTGGCATTCACGCTGATTGGCCGCTTAACACTACCCCAAAACCCAGAGTTTACGCCTTACCACTGCAGTTGCTGATCGGGCAGACTCCCAGTTGATTGGCCGCTTAACTCTTACCCCCAATACCCACATGTAAACGAGCCAGGGTCCCCGCACACGAGCTCAGTAAATGAGCCAGGGTTGCCCCGCACAGGAGCTCGCATTCTAGTTCACGATTCATAAGCATTTGGCATAGGGGTGCACCTAGCCGGAAACAAGTAGTTCGGGCATTGGCTATCAACCAACACATGGCCCACTTCTGGAACACGAGCCAGGAACACAAGCATTGTAGCGAAGCTACGCAATCACGAAAACACTTAAAGAATGCAATGACATGACAATTAATTTGCGTACCGTTAATGGAAATTAAACATGACATGGTAATTGTGCAACATGATAGATGTCGGATCTAGCTTCGTCGTCAAGCTAGTTCCTAAATTTGCGCCTATGTGAGTATCATTTCTTCGCCTAGTCTCTTTTACGCCTACAACAAGCAAATGGCCTAAAACATGGCCTAAACCCTAAGTGGCAAGTTTCACTTGCCTAGCACCGAGGATGACGATCACGGAGGTTCGTCCCACGGACGCTAATCTATGGGGAAGTCGCTGTTATGGAGAAACAATCATCAAAACAACATTCATTTCATTAGGGTTTCACAAAAACACAACGGGTTATGCTAAAACCTAAGAATCGAGTATTACCGTGAAGAAGCGGAGGAACGATGCCGAGCAACCACAGCAACGGAAGAAACGCTCCGGGGAACCTAGGGTTCAGATCTGGAAATGGATGGAGAAGTTTGGAGAAATAGGGTTTTCGGGGATTTTGGGGGTTTGATGAGATTTTGAGGAAGATGAGAGGTAGAATGTGTTAAGGGAGGGTTTGGATGATGGATTTTAGGCTTGGGATGATGGAAAATTGGTTTGAGGTAGTAGGGGGCTCAATGGGGGAGAAACTAGGGTTTTGGGTCGTGAGGAAGGAGAAGAAAACGTTTGGGAGGGGTTTAAATAGGAAGGGCTGGCGGCTGCCCAGAAATTAGGGTTTTGGTACTGATTAGTCGGTCAGAGAACAACCACTGACCGACTAGTTTGGGAACTAGTCGGTCGGTTGACCAACGCAGACCGACTAAGTCCAAATAGTAACTCCTGTACAGAAATAGGATTTAGATTTAGTTGGTCAAAGAACAACTACTGACCGACTAGTTTGGCATCTAGCGGTCGATGAACGTTCTTAGAGCGACTAAGAGTAAATAGTACTCGACTGTTCAGAATAACTAAGAATTAGTCAGTCTGAGTACATAACTTAACCGACTAGTTTAAAAACTAGTCGGTCGAAAGATGAACTTAGACCGACTAAGAAGGAACAGTAACTAGTACCAAAAATAGTTGATGAGTTAGTCGGTTGAAGAAGCATTGCCAACCGACTAGTTTGCAACCTAGTCGGTCAACCAACGTTCTTAGAACGACTAACGACAAACAGTAACTCCTGAGAAATTTACAAAGCCAACTAGTCGGTTCAAGATGGTTTGCCGACCGACTCGATCGTCATCTAGTCGGTCGGTGCCCCTTCTTACACCGGCTAATGAGCACCAAAAGTTTCGACATGGAGCGCGAAGCTCCGGGATCGATTCCTAAGACTCCTATGCTTGATCTAACAATAATATATGACCGATACGAAGCCCGTCACGAATGACTTGCTCCGAAATCGACGATTCTAAGGAAGAAGCTAAGAAAACACGACGAAACGATCGAAAATGAAAGTTACGGAGACGAAAACCACACATAAGGAGAAAATCCACCAAAACATGTAATATAATATAATAAATCCAGATACAAGAAAACTAGTCGTTACAACCGACTAGTTCGAGAACTAGTCGGTCGGTCGACCAACTGTGACCGACTAAAATCAAACAGTAACTCATGTCATCGAAATGGTCAATGAATTAGTCGGTTAAAGAACAATGGCTGACCGACTAGTTTGCAACCTAGTCGGTCGGAAAACGTTCTTAGACCGACTAACGATAAACAGTAACTCAGGTGAACTTTATCAAAGGAACTAGTCGGTCTGAGAGCAAGTTCTGACCAACTAGTTTCACATCTAGTCGGTCGGTAGTTGTTCTTAGACCGACTAAGAGTAAACAGTAACTCATGTACAATTGATTCAATGAACTAGTCGGTTACAGTAGAGTTCCTGACCGACTAAATCTCAATCTAGTCGGTTGGTCCCCCTTCTTAAACCAACTAAGGTGCACGAAAAGTGCCGAATTGAAGCGCGAAGCTTCGGGAAGATTTCTACGGCTTCTAAGATCAACCTATCTCTAAGATATGAGCGATTTGAAGTCCATCATGAGTGACTTACTCCAAGATCAATGATTCTAAGGAAGAAGCTAGAAAATTACGACGAAACGATCGAAAACAAAAGCTACGGAGACGAAAACCACACATAAGGAGAAAATCCACCAAAACATATATATATAATATAGATAATCCAAATTCATGGAAACCATTCGTTACACATGAAGAGTGAGGCATCCCCAAAAATGATCAACATCGAAGTCGCGTTGTAATTCATAGGGGAGGAGGCCACGCTCAAAGATAGGGAAACCGAAAATGTTGCTGATTGTGTTCACATGGCTACGAAAGTTTCGGTTCCTAAGGCGAAAATCGATAATAAACTGATCCTCAGTTTGGATTGTAGATAGAAATTCTAGGGTGAGTGAGGGATAGTGTCACACCCGCTTCCCTAAAATGGAGGCGAGACGTGAAAAGGTCCGCACGAGAGTAGAGCTGTGAATCCCCAAACCCGATAAGCGTCAATAAAACATAAGCAGGTCCCTGTAACCACAACGGAACAACAATAATAATACAAGGAGAGACTGAAATAAAATCTCACATCTCATAATTTGTCCAACATGAAAATAAGTTCAACATCCAGAAAAGCCACCAGGCTAAAAGAAAAGAGTCTAAAGGCCCAGAACAAGGCCAACGAAAGCAACAACATAACAAAGTATAGGTGCTACGCACCGATAACAAAACAACTGTCTAAACAAAATTAAAACACAACGAAGACACTAGGACTGGTCCCCAGTGTCCACGTACACCCCGTCAAACACAAGCTCGGGCTCGGCGTCAGCGAACACCTCGTCCTCAACAAGGTACTCAGGCTCAGGATCTAACATGTGTTACCCAAAAGAGTAAAGGGGCACATGTCAGCAAGTCTAAAAGACTTGGGCAAGGAAACTAAAAGTAAGGCAACTAGCAACCTAACAGTTATAGTATGCATGACATGGTAGTTATAACATGAGTACACAATCAAGACATGGCAAGAAAATTTGTACAAGAGAACAATCATCGGGACAAGACAAGAGTAGCCAAGCTACTAACATTCTCAATCAATTCACATTGTTTTGTTGGTGTTCACGCCCTTCAGCTGAATGGTACATCATTCACACCGATCGACACTAAACACAATTCACGTTTCACTGTTGTTTGTAGATGTTTACGCCCTTCAGCTGAATGGTTCATCATTCACACCGATCGGCACTAAACACTACCCCACCCCAGAGTTTACGTCTTACAACTGCAGTTGCTAATCAGGCAGACCCCCAGTTGAATGACCGCTTAACCCTTACCCAATCCCACACGTAAACAAGCCAGGGTCCCTGCACATGAGCCCAGCAAGTGAGCCAGGGTTGCCCCGCACGGGAGCTTGTTTCTTAGTTCACAATTCAATATCGAGCGTTGGGGTTAGCAACTCATTATGCTCGCTTCTGGTCACGAGCCAGGAAACACAAGTATTGTAGCGATGCTACGCAATCACGGGATCATTAAAGAATGCAATGACATGACAATTAAATTTCGTACCATTAATGGAATTTAAACATGACATGGAAATTGTGCAACATGCTAAATGTCGGAACTAGCTTCGTTGTCAAGCTAGTTCCCCAATTTGCGCCTAGGCGAGTATCATTTCGTCGCCTAGCCTCTTTTACGCCTACAACAAGCAAATGGCCTAAAACATGGCCTAAACCCTAAGTGGCAAGTTTCACTTGCCTATCACCGGGGATGACGACCACTTCGTCACACAGATGCCAATCTACGGGAAAATCGCTGTTATGGGGGAACAATCATCAAACAACATGAAATTTTATTAGGGTTTCATAAAAATACCAATAGGTTATAAAAACACTAAGGGATCGATTTCTTACCGAGAGGAGGCGGAAGAAACACTCCGGAGAACCCTAGGATCAGATCTGGGAACCTATGGAGAAGTTTGGAGAATTAGGGTTTTGGGGGATTTTGGGGATTTGATGGAGATTTGGGGAAAATGAGAAGTGGAAAGAGTGGATGGAGGGTTTGGATGATGATTCTAGGGCTTGGAATGAAGGAATGAAGCTTGGAGAAAGATGTGGCTCAAAGGGGGAGATTTTAGGGTTTTGGGTCGAGTGGAGGAAGAAGAAAATGTTTGGGATGGGTTTAAATAGGATGGGCTGGCGGCTGCCCAGAAATTAGGGTTTTAACACAGGTTAGTCGGTCAAAGAGCAACCACTGACCGACTGGTTTGGCAACTAGTCGGTCGGTCGACCAACGCAGACCGACTAAGTGTAAACAGTAACTTTTGAACGAAAATAGGATTTAGAATTAGTCGGTCCATGAACAAATACTGACCGACTAGTTTAGCAACTAGTCGGTCGATGAACGTTCTTAGACCGACTAAGAGTAAACAGTAGCTGATACTAAAATTAGATGATGAGTTAGTCGGTTAAAGAAGCATTGTCGACCGGCTAGTTTGCAACCTAGTCGGTCAACCAACATTCTTAGACCGACTAACGATAAACAGTAACTCTTTAGAAATTTAGAAAGCCAACTAGTCGGTCCAAGAAGGATTGCCGACCGACTGGATCGTCATCTAGTCGGTCGGTGCCCCTTCTTATACCGGCTAATGAGCACCAAAAGTTCCTATACGGAGCGCGGGGCCCCGGGATCGATTCCTAAGACTCCTAGGCTTGATCTAATAGTAAGATACGACCGTTATGAAGTCCGTCACGAATGACATACTTCAAAATCGACAATCCTAAGGAAGAAACGAGAAAATATGACGAATCGATCGAAAATGAAAGCTACGGAGACGAAAACCACACATGAGGAGAAAATCCACCAAAACATATATTATATTATAATAAATCCAGATACATGAAAAGCAGTCGTTACATCCTCCCCAACTTAAGAAAAATTCCGTCCTCGGAATTTCCAAATACTCACGAGTCCGGAAACAAAAGTGGGAAACGCTCTCGCATCTCATCCTCATTCTCCCAAGTAGACTCTCCAGGTGAGCCGTGTCGCCACATCACCCTCACAAGATTGACAATCTTATTCCGAAGCGATCTCTGACGCCTGTCTAGAATCTGCACTGGATGCTGGTCATACGTCATATCGGGGCGAACGGTAATCTCCGAAAAATCCACAGCATGAGATGGATCGCTAATGTATCGACGAAGCTGCGACACATGGAAAACATTATGAACTCCTTCCAAAGATGGTGGCAAGGCCACGCAATAAGCTACCTCGCCAACCCTCTCCAAAACGTCAAACGGTCCAATGTATCGCGGGCTCAACTTCCCACGCTTCCCGAAACGAATCACACCGCGATTCGGGGAAATCTTCAAGAACACATGGTCGCCCGGCTGAAACTCCAAAGGACGACGTTTAGCATCCGCCCAATGCTTAAAACGGTCCTGAGCAATCCTCAACCTCTCCCGAATATTCCTGACGATATCCACGGCCTCCACGATCATCTCAGGTCCCAACAACTCCCGATCACCAACGTCATCCCAACTCAATGGCGATTGACATTTCCTCCCATAAAGAGCGGCGAAAGGCGCCATGCCAATACTCTCCTGGAAGCTGTTGTTGTAAGAGAACTCCACCAAATGTAGATGGTCCTCCCACGAACCCTTGAAATCCAACATGCACGCCCTCAGCATGTCTTCCAAAATCTGAATCGTCCTCTCGGACTGGCCATCCGTCTGCGGATGGTACGCCGTGCTGAAACTGAGACGCGTACCCAAGCTCTTCTGCAAACTCTGCCAGAACTGAGATGTGAACCTCGTGTCTCTGTCAGACATGATACTCACGGGGACTCCATGAAGTCGCACAACCTCCTGCACGATTCACGTTACATCACTATCCACACTAGGAAAAGGAAATAATAAAAAAAACGGAGAGTAAAAGAATTTTACCTCCATATATCTCCTCGCTAGCGCCTCAGTGGACTGTCCCACTCGAAACGGAATAAAGTGCGTAGATTTGGTCAATCGATCTACGATCACCCAAATCGCGTCATTCTGCTTCGGACTCTGAGGTAGTCCAGTCACGAAATCCATAGTGATGTGTTGCCATTTCCACTCCGGAATCGGAAGCGGTTGTAGCAACCCGGCCGTACGCTGATGCTCCGCCTTCACTTGCTGGCAAACCAAGCACTTGGCTACACTCCGAGCCACGCTCCTCTTCATACCATGCCACCAATAATTCAGACGAAGATCCTGGTACATCTTGGTGCCACCAGGATGCACAGAATACGGCGAACTGTGTGCCTCCACCATCAGCTCCTCTCTGATATCTCCAGCTGGCACACACAACCTGGCTCCGAACCTCAGCGAGCCATCCTCATGAATCAAAAAGTCAGTCCGCAGACCGGCTTCCACCTGCTCCCGAATCTTCACCAGCTTCGGATCCTCAGCCTGGCCAGCCTTAATCCGATCCATGATCGTCGACTGTACCTGCATGTACATCAACGACGAAGCCTCCCCAGGAAGAACAATCTCCACACCAGACTCGCAAAAATCCTGCTGCAATCTCCACTGTGAGGTCAAAATCATCACCGCGGGAAGCCTACTCAAAGCATCTGGAACCACATTCACCTTGCCAGGGTGAAACTGCAAATCAATCTCATAATCTGCCATAAGCTCCAACCATCGACGATGTCGCATGTTGAGCTCCTTCTGAGTGAAAATATACTTCAAGCTTTTGTGATCGGTGAAAATCTTCACTTTCTCACTCAGCAAGAAGTGCCTCCAAATCTTAAGAGCAAACACAACGGCAGCCAGCTCCAAATCATGCGTCGGGTAATTCTTCTCATGAACCTTAAGCTGACGAGACGCATACGCCACAACATGCCCATGCTGATGCAACACACAACCGAGACCCTTGCCAGAAGCATCACAAAAGATCTCAAATCCACCACTGCGATCAGGCACAACCAGAATAGGGGCAGTCGTCAACCTCTCCTTCAGAATACCAAAAGCGTTCTCACAGTCACCCGACCAAAAAAAAAGCAACATCCTTCCGCGTCAACCTGGTCATCGGCTCAGCAATACGAGAAAAGTCCTTAATGAATCGCCGATAATAACCAGCAAGTCCAAGGAAACTCCGAATCTCAGACGCAGACGACGGAACAAGCCACTCCCTGATGGCCCGAATCTTCTCGGGATACACTGAAATACCATCTCCAGTCACCACATGCCCGAGAAAAGCAACTCTATCCAGCCAAAACTCGCACTTCGAAAACTTAGCATACAAACGATGCTTCCTCAAAATCTCCAACACCGTCCTTAAGTGCGAGGCATGTTATTCCTCCGACTTCGAATAGATCAGAATGTCGTCAATAAAGATAACGACAAACTTATCCAAAAAGTCGTAGAAAATCAGGTTCATCAGATTCATAAAAAGTGAAAACTGCGGGCGCGTTAGTTAAGCCGAAAGGCATAACCACAAACTCATAGTGTCCATACTTCATCCTGAACGCTGTCTTCGGAACATCTCCCTTCTTCACCTTCAACTGATGGTAACCACTCCTCAAATCCAATTTAGAAAACACCCTCGAACCTCCAAGCTGATCAAAAATATCATCGATGCGAGGCAACGGGTATTTATTCTTAATGGTCACCGCATTCAACTCCCGATAGTCCACGCACATGCGACGCGAACCATCCTTCTTCTTAACCAGCAACAACGGTGCTCCCCATGGAGACACACTAGGATTAATATAACCCTTCTGCAAAAGCTCATCCAACTGCTTCCGCAACTCTTCCAACTCTGCAGGTGCCATACGATACGGCGCCTTCGAAATCGGCTGCGCACCTGGAACAAGATCGATAGAAAATTCTAGGGCTCGATCAGGTGGCAAACCAGACATCTCCTCGGGGAAGACGTCGCCAAAATCTCTCACCACAGCTGGCCACTCCAGCTCCATCTGCATAGCCACAGCCTCCACCGGCCTGGCCCGAAATCTGACAGGACCAAGCGAACTGCTACCACGGCTGAACTCAAATACTGGATGTCCGGGAATCTCGAACACCACCTTCTTCCTTCGATAGTAGATCGTAGCATAGAAGCTCGCAAGCCAGTCCATCCCAAGAACTGCGTCATAGTTGATGATGTCGTGGACAATGAAATCAGCGAAAAGCTCATGTCCACAGACCACCAACGAGCAAGAATTGCAACCACGATGCACCGAGACCACGCCATTCCCTGTAACGATATTCCAACTTTTGGAAAGAGGGGACGTCGACAAGGAATGCCTCTCCACGAAGCTCCGAGAAATAATGCACATCGATGCACCAGAGTCAAAAAGGACTCGTGCAGGAAATGTGCAAACCAAAACCACACCTAACAAACAATTAACAATCAAACCCTAGTCTAGCAAAAAACCATGTTCAAGCAAACAACACAATCTAACAATCAAAACCAGCTAGGAAAGTAACAGCTAGATTGAGGATTACCTGTGATAACCTCATCCACAGTGTCACTCTCCGCAGCGGTCATCAGAAAAGCCTGCCTCCTCGGCGGAACAGCCTGCTGGAAAGCCTGCCTCTGCGGAACAAGAGCTGCTCCACGTCCAGCAGGAACAGACGCTCGCTGCTGTAACGGCTGTGCTGCAACAGGTGCCCTCCGCAGCGGACCCGCATGCCGACAATCCTTCGCGACATGGGAAGCATCACCACAAACCAAACACTGGCCCAGAAACTTCCGACACTGATCCTTAATATGGCCATGCTTACCGCAGAAATGGCAAGTCTTCAGAATAGGCCCTCCTGGCCTCTTAAACTGAGCAGACTGATTAGGCTTGAATCCAGGTCTAACCACAGCTCTCGCCTGTTCCACATGCCTCTTCCCAGCACCAACAACAGACCCCCTCCTCTGGTTCACGAGCAGCTCCTGCCTCTTGGCTGCTACTAGAACCTTCTGATAAGACTCCCGGTCAGAAGAGGTCACAAAGCTCTGGAGCTCCGAAGCAAGTCCCTGCAGGAACCTCTGAGCTCTCTCCTCAATGTCCTGCACCATCTTCGGTGCAAACTGACTCAGCCTCATGAACTCTTGGTGATACATGTCCACCGACGAGTTCCCTTGCTTCAAATCGATAAAACGCTGCAGCATCTCCTCCCTGGCAGCTTTCGGAAAGAACTCACCCTCAAATCTGGCCTTGAAGGTAGCCCAAGCTATCGGCTCCACCAACATCTTCTCTTCCGCATCCCACCAATTCCGAGCATTATCCTTGAGTTGCCTCTTCGCCAAATCAACCCATCCAGCCGGGGTGATCTTGGCCATCTTCAGATTGTCCTCGATGTTCCGAATCCACTCATCGGCAGCCAGAGGACCCTCAGACCCATCAAAATATGCGGGACCCAGCTCCCGAAATTGCTTCCCTCCTGGCTCAGGCGAGGGGCATCCGGAAGAGCCCGGGCAGCTCGAGCAAGTGGAGCATTCTGGACTTGCAGAAGCACGCCCTGCTGCACTTGCATCATCTGGAGCATCATCCGCATCATCTCACCGCTGGTGGGTTCCCGCTCAGGATCCTCATCATGAGGGAGCGCACCACTGCCCCCACCACGGGTGAAACGCCTTCCTGCCATCTAGTGACACAGAAAACGAATCAGATTAGACTCATAGCTTATGACATCAGACGTCGAACTTAGTTTATTGGACATTCTAATATTATTATCGTCATTCCAAAAATCGCAGTTACAGAAGGACCTGCATGGGCCACCAACAAAACCTGTCACGACCCGCTTCCCTAAAATGGAGGCGAGACGTGAAAAGGTCCGCACGAGAGTAGAGCTGTGAAGTCCCAAACCCGATAAGCGTCAATAAAACATAAGCAGGTCCCTGTAACCACAACGGAACAACAATAATAATACAAGGAGAGACTGAAATAAAATCTCACATCTCATAATTTGTCCAACATGAAAATAAGTTCAACATCCAGAAAAGCCACCAGGCTAAAAGAAAAGAGTCTAAAGGCCCAGAACAAGGCCAACAAAAGCAACAACATAACAAAGTATAGGTGCTACGCACCGATAACAAAACAACTGTCTAAACAAAAGTAAAACACAACGAAGACACTAGGACTGGTCCCCAGTGTCCACGTACTCCCCGTCAAACACAAGCTCGGGCTCGGCGTCAGCGAACACCTCGTCCTCAACAAGGTACTCAGGCTCAGGATCTAACATGTGTCACCCAAAAGAGTAAAGGGGCACATGTCAGCAAGTCTAAAAGACTTGGGCAAGGAAACTGAAAGTAAGGCAACTAGAAACCTAACAGTTATAGTATGCATGACATGGCAGTTATAACATGAGTACACAATCAAGACATGGCAAGACAATTTGTACAAGAGAACAATCATCGGGACAAGACAAGAGTAGCCAAGCTACTAACATTCTCAATCAATTCACATTGTTTTGTAGGTGTTCACGCCCTTCTGCTGAATGGTACATCATTCACACCGATCGACACTAAACACAATTCACGTTTCACTGTTGTTTGTAGATGTTTACGCCCTTTAACTGAATGGTTCATCATTCACACCGATCGGCACTAAACACTACCCCACCCCAGAGTTTACGTCTTACAACTGCAGTTGCTGATCAGGCAGACCCCCAGTTGAATAACCGCTTAACCCTTACCCCATCCCACACGTAAACAAGCCAGGGTCCCTACACATGAGCCCAGCAAGTGAGCCAGGGTTGCCCCTCACGGGAGCTTGTTTCTTAGTTCACAATTCAATATCGAGCGTTGGGGTTAGCAACTCATTATGCTCGCTTCTGGTCACGAGCCAGGAAACACAAGTATTGTAGCGATGCTACGCAATCACGGGATCATTAAAGAATGCAATGACATGACAATTAAATTGCGTACCGTTAATGGAATTTAAACATGACATGGAAATTGTGCAACATGCTAAATGTCGGAACTAGCTTCGTTGTCAAGCTAGTTCCCCAATTTGCGCCTAGGCGAGTATCATTTCGTCGCCTAGCCTCTTTTACGCCTACAACAAGCAAATGGCCTAATACATGGCCTAAACCCTAAGTGGCAAGTTTCACTTGCCTAGCACCGGGGATGATGACCACTTCGTCACACGGATGCCAATCTACGGGGAAATCGCTATTATGGGGGAACAATCATCAAACAACATGAAATATTATTAGGGTTCCATAAAAATACCAATAGGTTATAAAAACACCAAGGGATCGATTTCTTACCGAGAGGAGGCGGAAGAAACACTCCGGAGAACCCTGGGATCAGATCTGGGAACCTATGGAGAAGTTTGGAGAATTAGGGTTTTGGGGGATTTGATGGAGATTTGGGGAAAATGAGAGGTGGAAAGAGTGGATGGAGGGTTTGGATGATGATTCTAGGGCTTGGAATGAAGGAATGAAGCTTGGAGAAAGATGGGGGCTCAAAGGGGGAGATTTTTGGGTTTTGGGTCGAGTGGAGGAAGAAGAAAACGTTTGGGATGGGTTTAAATAGGATGGGCTGGCGGCTGCCCAGAAATTAGGGTTTTAACACAGGTTAGTCGGTCAAAGAGCAACCACTGACCGACTAGTTTGGCAACTAGTCGGTCGGTCGACCAACGCAGACCGACTAAGTGTAAACAGTAACTTCTAAACGAAAATAGGATTTAGAATTAGTCGGTCCATGAACAAATACTGACCGACTAGTTTAGCAACTAGTCGGTCGATGAACGTTCTTAGACCGACTAAGAGTAAACAGTAGCTGATACTAAAATTAGATGATGAGTTAGTCGGTTAAAGAAGCATTGCCGACCGACTAGTTTGCAACCTAGTCGGTCAACCAACGTTCTTAGACCGACTAATGATAAACAGTAACTCCTGAGAAATTTAGAAAGCCAACTAGTCGGTCCAAGAAGGATTGCCGACCGACTGGATCGTCATCTAGTCGGTCGGTGCCCCTTCTTATACCGGCTAATGAGCACCAAAAGTTCCGATACGGAGCGCGGGGCCCCGGGATCGATTCCTAAGACTCCTAGGCTTAATCTAATAGTAAGATATGACCGTTATGAAGTCCGTCACGAATGACATACTTCGAAATCGACAATCCTAAGGAAGAAACGAGAAAATACGACGAATCGATCGAAAATGAAAGCTACGGAGACGAAAACCACACATGAAGAGAAAATCCACCAAAACATATATTATATTATAATAAATCCAGATACATGAAAAGCAGTCGTTACAGCTAGGATCGAGCATGGCAGTTTAAGAAACCTAGCCAACCTAGGTTTGCAAATAAAGACTCGACCCCGAAGAAAACTCCGAGATCGATAAGGGTTTGACTATGGGCAAACTTAGTGGCTAAGTGGGATCGTTGGTCGAGTCGAGTATAAAAACCTTTATGTTCTAGACTCATGAAACGGATTCCCTGCAGGCCCATCAGTGGGTCCGCCACAGGAATGATGGGTTGGGGTGGTGGTCGGGTAGGCTGGGAAGGAGGAGCACGTGCACGTGCTGAACGTGTGGATTTGTGTTGCTTGGGAGACGGCTCCTCTTCCTATATGATCTGATTACCCTTGTCCCTATCTTTAGCCATGATTGTGTGGCGGTGTAATGTGGCATGCAGGATTATATGAATGAAAACAATCAACGACGATGGAGCAAAAAGCTAACACTAGGGTAACGTAAAAGTAAAGCTCAGGAGTGAGTGTACCCAGTATCGAGGCGATTCCTTGCTCGCAATACGTCCTACGCCGTGTAATGGAGGAGTATGTGAAGCCGCCGCACTTCAATCCAACAAGAGGAGAATTTTCGAAAATCACGGGGCTAGGGCTAGGGTTTGGGCGAATTTGGGGATGAAGTGTGGTAGATAGGAGGGGATTGATGGTGGGAGAGAAATGGAGGAAATGTGGGAGTGAAATTAGGAGTGGTCGAAGTGAGAGAGGAGATCATTTGAGAGAGAGGGAAGATGAACCGCTCGGAATAGAAAAAGAGAGATCAGGCGAAATGAAATCGGTTGAGGGGTTATTTATATGGTTAGGCGAAACGATCGGGTGAGATTTCACCCGATCGGGTGGGTCGATTTCAAAAATCTCTTGTTGGAAAGCAGCTACAGGTGAACCGATCGGGTGATTGTTCACCCGATCGGTTGACCGCTTCACAAATTTCCCGAGAGCTCTGCACTCTCCACCTGATCACCGCTTCAACTCAACTGATCGGTTGGGTTTTCACCAAAATTCCCGAGAGCTCTATAGTCATCACCCGATCTGCCATCCGATCATTCGCATGTGCCACCCGATCGATTGAACTTACGTTCTGATACTGGCCATCTTCTGATACTGGCCACCCGATCGGTTGATGCATGAACCGATCGGGTGGAGGTAATTTCCTGCACAAATACAAAGATCATCTACGTCTCCCAACGAAAATCCCCATAGCAGAATTTATTCACTAGAACTAGAAAACTATTCCTATAAATAACGACAAAAGTTCAGAACATTGGTTGCCTGCCATGAAGCGCTGTTGTTTAAAGTCATTTGCTCGACTCCCGGTATATGATCTTCAGGGGGGTTGGTGCGGGTGATGCCCAATGATCGGCATCCTTTCAGCTTTTAGAGCAGTGACCCTTTGTGTTGACAGAGTTCAAAGGTGAATTGTCTCAACGATTCTCCCGCTGATGACGTTTAGGGGGCTTTTCCCTCATGTTGGCGTCAACCGCCACTCTTCTAAGGATCCAGACTTCATCAGTTGTGAGCTCCAGAGGCTCTTTTCCCTTGCTCTTTTTCAGAGCAACTTTCTTGAATCTGGGAGGAGTCGTCCAGTGGACGCATACTTCTTCTGCTACTTCTTCCTTTCCCAATCCAATGTGCTCCTCAAGGCCTTTCAAGCTATCGGGGGGTTTCTTGAAAGAACTTCCCAAAATCCAGCCTGAAAAATTCTGTCTTCTTCTTCTTCTACCTCTAGCAGATTGCATCTTTGTTCCTCCGGTGGAGACTTCATTGACAATGCCAGATCAAACTCCACTTTCTGATCCCCGACATTCAGGGACAGCTCCGCCTTCTTCACGTCAATGAGTACGCCCGCGGTTGCCATGAAGGGCCTCCCGATGATGATTGAGGTATGATTATCCTCAGGCATGTCCATAACTACGAAATCAACTGGCACATGCACACTACTGATGTTGACGGGTAGGTCATCTACTACCCCCACTGGGTACTTAACTGATCTGTCGGCCAGCTGGAGAGTCATTCCAATGGGTTCAAGATCGCCCATATTTATCTTATTATATAGAGAAAGAGGCATCAGACTAACTCTTGCACACAAGTCAACAAGCACTCGATTGATTTTCACATCCCCTATTGAGCACGGGATAGAAAAACTCCTGGTGTCCTTTAGTTTGGGGGGATTCGCTCGCTGAATTAGAGCGCTGCACTCTGCCGTGAGGACAACTTTTTCTTTCATCGTCCCCTTTGTAACTAAGTCCTTCAAGAATTTTTCATATGATGGGATGGTCCCTATCGCCTCCAGAAATGGGATTTGTAGACTCAAGTCCTTCACCATCTCGAAAAACTTGACGTATTTCTCATCGATTTTTGATTGGGCAAGCCTTTGGGAGAATGGCACTGTAGGCTTGAAGACCCTCGAGTGTTCCTTCTCATTTATTGTCTTCTCTTCTGGAACTCCCTCTGGAGTTGTAGGGTTCGACGCCGAAGCTTCATCGTCATTTGCCTTCAGATTTGGTCTCTCATCGACCAATGGTGCTTCGGGTTCTTTCATGGCCTCTCGTGCCGGAATCTGTGTACCACCCCTCAAGACTATTGCAAACACATTTGCTTGACCATGCGTCGAGGCTAATGTTTGGTTAGGTCCCCATGGGTTCACCTCTGGTTGGCCCGGTAGTTGCCTTTGTGCATTCTAAAGATTGGCAACTTGCAACCCCAGCTGGGTCACCTAATCGGCCAAAGTCTTCTGCCCAATCTACAGCTGAAGATTGATCTTCTCCTGGTTTGATATATATTGAGTCAAGAGACTCTCGACCGGAGAGATCACTCGTTGCTGATGGAATTGTTGCTATTGGGGCGGGGGTTAATGATTCCTAGGGGTATTGCTGATACATCTATTGCTGAGGTTGTTGGGGCTGCTGGTATAACTGCTGATGCTACCGAGGGGGCTTATATAACTACTGCTGAGGTTGTTGGGGCTACTGGTATGGTGCCTTGTAGCTGAAGTTTGGGTGGTTTTGGTTGTTAGGAGAATAAGCGGATTCGAGCTTGTCCTTGGCGGGTAAGGTGCATTACCCGTAGGGCTGTAGAAAAGAGCACTCACTTGATCCACCGGTGCCGAGATATCTCCACCATCAAAGTCTCCCAAGACTTCAGCTTCTACCGCTACCACTTGCTAAGTGGTGGAGCCACCTGCTCCTACTATGAATCCAGAGATCTGGGTGGAAAGCAAATCAAATTTGCTAGACAGTTTATCTACTTCCTCCACCCAGTGCATTCCTCCAGATCTAGGTGCGGCACGTTCGTCGCTCCACCTTTCATTGTTTGACGCCATATTTTCCAGAATCTCTCCGGCATCTACTTCATTCCTTGACATGAAGGACCCTCCAGCCGCGGTATCCATTGAGGACTTTTGGTCATCCCTCAGCCCATTGTAGAACAAGTTGATGATCTGCCATCTGGGAAGCTCATGGTGAGGTCATTTTCTTTGCATCGCTTTAAACCTCATCCATGCCTCATGCAAGGATTCATGGTTGACTTGGGAGCAGGAGGAGATCTCACTCCTCAGCTTCATTGTCTTCCCCAGAGGAAAGAACTTGTTCAGGAATGCATTAGACAGCTTCTCCCAAGTCGTAAATGTATGGGGGTCCTTCCCCTTTAGCCACAGTTTTGCTTTGTCCCGCAGAGAGAAGGGGAACAATCTCAAACTGATGGCTTCAGTCGACACGCCATTGATCCTGAAGGTGTCACACTTCTCCAGAAATGAGTCCAGATGTTCGATTGGGCTCTACATAGGAGCTCCTGAAAAATGGTCATGTTGGATCCAAATCACCAACGACGGCTTCAGCTCGAAATTTTCAGCCGTAATGGCCGGAGATTGGATGCTGGACGTGGACCCGATGGACGGCATCGAGTACTCAAGCAAGGACTTCTGGGGAGGGGTATTTTCTCCCATGTTGGCGGTAATCTCTTCCCTTCTTCTTCTCTCGGCGTTCAAATGCCTCACGGTGGCGTTAATCTCTGCATCTAAAGGAACTAAGTCGTCAAGACTTCTTGAGCACATGTGCATGAAAAATCAAGAAACACCCGTGAAGCACGTATGGTATAAAGCCAGATAAAAACAAATAGCAAAAAAATAAAAATCAAAAAAATAAAAATCAAAATGTAGAATGTGAAAATTTTCACAAGGTGAGGATGTGAACTAGTCTCAGAGGTTCACAGGGTCCTAACTAAAACAAGCACGTTACCTTCCCCGGCAACGGCTGCATAAAGCTTGACGTCCCCTAGATTTAGCAATGTGTGGTCGGAACGGGGATACCAGATTTAAATATTTATAACCACAAGCACACTGTATTGTAGTGTGGCATGGGGGTCGAACACGGGGAGGCGTGTGGTGTACTTGTTATCAGACAAGGTCCAGATCACCCGGTGGATAAGCTAGCCCTATCGCTAGGTGGGTTGTCACGAAATGATACTAATAAGATGTAAGATATAAAAAAGGCACCTAGGACCTTGGTTTCCACCCTTTCATGTGTCCTCTCTATTACGACCGACGGGTAGGAATTCGATCGGATTCTAGGGTTTAGTAGTGAGACGTTGCCTCTAAAAGTGATACCTAGCGTCCCATGGGCTCGATATTCCGGTCGATGCCCAGGATGATACGCTAAGTCTACCCGGGTTTGGACGGTGGGCATTCCCATGACCATTAACACCGACCGACTCCGGGAGCACAAGGCTCGCAACGATTGCTCCCGACATTTCATCCTGCATTCCCACGTGCTAGGATTCATTGTCTACGCTAGGGGTGTGAGCTGTGGCTAGGGGATCAAACTCCCGTATTATTTTCCCTTGGCCTGACGGTCAGAGGCGGTCTTTCTCCTGCCAATGACAATGAAATGCCCCGCGTAACCATCTAAATTCATATATCCTGTCGAAGCACTAATCATATGGTCTTTCTAGGGAGAACCCACGAAGGGGTTTCCATCAATATCCCAGATTAGGAAACTACTCACGATTCATTGCAAAAAGAGCAACATAACAAATTCTAACCATTGAAATCAAGATCAAGCAATAGAAATATGGAGCAAATAGTATTAAGAATGCAATATCAAAGTATCAAGACAATCAGAGAACTTACAAAACAAAATAAATTCGCAGCCGTCAAAAATCCCAAAAAGACAGTTTTTGAAAAGGGGATCTCATTATGGGAAAAAACCTAGGGCTATATATAGAATACACGACCACCCGATCGGTTGAGGCATCAACCGAATGGGGGAGTCGGCGGTTGACTTGGCCTTCGGTCCTTCAGACACTTCACCCGATCGCTGAACCGATCGGGTGAGTCATCGGGTCATGAGCTGGGAAACTTTGGCTACAGATGAACCGACCGGGTGAGATCTCACTCGATCGGTTGGAATTCAGCTCCAAAAATAAGATAGGACTGCGGCTCCACCCGATCACTGAACCGATCGGGTCAACTGACCGGTTGGGAAGCAGCTCTAAAAACAGAGAACACTGCGGCTCTACCCGATCGCTGAGTTGATCGGGTTGGCTCTTCTTCACTGCTGCTTCTATCCGGGTCGGATACACATGCACGAACCGATCGGGTGGGTCTGTCCACCCGATAGTAGAGGGCTGAAATATGATATTCTTCGACGTTTGACCCTCGGGATCGTGCATGACACCTCCCGTTGCTCCGAGGACTCATGATATCTACTTTATATGTCCCCAACACTGACAATCTCCTGTAACGGCACAGAAACACAAAGAAAGTGAAAAGATACAAAAAACACAAAAGAGTGGATACGAAACAACGGAAAACAACGGAAAATCACGAAGAAGACGTGCGTGAATATATAAAATATAAACGCACGTCATTCACCTGTAGTTGTAGAGGTAAACTTGTTAGAAAACAAAGATTTTTGCAAAAATATATTACCTCCCGTGGCACAAGTGGCCGGTGACGCATTGGGCCAATAACCATCCTCCACTTTGAAAATGGATTCTC
The DNA here is from genome assembly GCA_030789695.1 of Scilla litardierei. Taxonomy (NCBI): domain Eukaryota; kingdom Viridiplantae; phylum Streptophyta; class Magnoliopsida; order Asparagales; family Asparagaceae; genus Scilla; species Scilla litardierei. The sequence continues at coordinate 77,566,800 of CM061140.1, forward strand.
CTCCGCCGAGCCATGGAAGGGTGGTAGTGGATTTCTCCAAACCGAATGGTCCGTCCAAATGCTCATCCCTCTCTGGCATGGTGTCGTAGACCTCAACCCATGAGCTGTGCTCAGGATGCCAATATGATTGATAGGTTTGTTGGGCTATGGGGGGTAGAAGGGGCGTAAGTCATAGAGGTGAGGGAAAGAGTGGCGAGGAAACTTTGGGTTGCCATAAAATTTTCCATTTTTATTATAAGGCTTCTCTCTGCTTCCAGTGGAGGCATATATGATGAAGGACTTGGATGGGAGCAGTTTGGGTAGGGGTTGTAGGTATGTGGAGTTGGGTTATAGGGGCTGGCATAATATGTGCAAACATTTGAATTTGTAGCGTGCCTTGGAAGACTGCACATCATGTTGTTCCTGCAACCTGTGAAAATTTATTCTGTGTTCCAATCTTAGCATCATTATTTGTCGAGACATCAGAAGTATTTGAATATGTTCCATCTGGAATCCACACCGTAACTCCAAATTCACCTGGCTATAACGTTAGAAGAACTAAAGAAAGATCGTCAGTAAACAACAAGTAGAAAATAGGTGGAGGGTAACAATTTTATTTTATTTTTTATGCGTAGTTTAATAAATACAAAAATAAATCGATATCAAGCAGATTGCCTCCCCAGCAACGGCGCCATTTTGCTCGGTATGCAAAAGATATTTATAGTACACGTGAGCAATACAGATCGTATGCAACAAGTGTTGAACACAGGGATGCAGTGGTATGAGTACCGATTAATTGTGTATCTAGTTAACTACACGATTGAAAACTGAAAAGTGGTAATTACACTAAAAATAAAAAAATAAAGAAAGATGCCAATAGCCAAGCGTCACCGCCAGCGCAAATTAAACATGCAAGTCGATCTAGCTTCTCGAGCCATTGGGTTGTAGTCCTAGATGATAGTCGAATCTCAATCCTCATCCTCTCGACATCCAACCGTAGGAAAGAAGTCGGAGAATAGGCTGGACCCCTTATCGTAGCCCCGATGGTTAGTTGGACGCTACGTTAGTGGTGATTCTAGTGAGTGAGCCCGACGGTTAGTCGACGCCTAGTACTAGATAGTCAATCCTTCTCAGCTACGAGGTGGGATGAATTAAGCTCATCCAAACATATTCCTAAGACTAAAACCCTAATAAGAACGATATTTGGGGCGATCCACCCACATGAATATTCTACACTAGGGTTTAGCTAAGCCCTAGGCACAAAGACCTACTGTATTAACATCACAACCAAAGGTAAATATCAATTAAAGAAAAACCTCACGAGGAGCAATAGAAAGGGAATTAAAAGCGATGCATATGAAATTAAACTAAAGATAAAGAAAGATTCGTAACAATACCATAAGAATTAAAAGGCTTACATTCAAAATGAAGAAAGCCCCCAAAGGAGGTAAAACCCCTAAAATTCGCAGAGAAAGAGATCTCCCTTCTCTCAAGTCACCCTTAGCAATTTATAGTCCAGGCAGAAAATCAAGGGCACACGGTCGTGCTGCAAATCAATACGGCCATGCCATCGCCAAGTAGCCTAGGGCACGTCCATGCCGCAAGTCGACACGGCCATGTCGAACCTACTCGAAGCCATTTTAAGCTCCAAGCAGCACGGTCATTGCACGGCCATGTGAAACGACCGTGCTGCCAGGAAGTTCTCTGCCTTTTACAGGTAAATTAAGCACGGACATGTCTAAAATCGGCACGGTCGTGTAAATGCTATTGTAGCTCCTTCCTTGGCCTCATGGTATAGCACGGTCGTGTGGTTGCACACACGGCCGTGCATTCTGCTCTTTGGCTCGTATCTACCATCCTTTAGCTCCGATCTTTGCTAATCCTTGCCTTTTTCTCTCCCTTGCTCCACAAATCATAGAATTGTATAGTATGGATTTGAATTCCCTAAAATGCATAAAATACATACCCAAAGCATCAAATGGATAAAAACGTGTAAAATGGGAGAAATAGCAAGAATAGTATAGAATAAAAGCAGAAAGTGCGGGACAATATGGGTGGAAAAAGGTTTATAAAATGAGTCTAACCGAGAGTTGATATCCAAGTTTTAGAATCAATATTTAGGCACTTGGAGACTTCCCTTGAGCTTTGCATTCAAGCACAACAATTAAAGAAAGCTCAAAGAGGGAAAATGAGAGAGATGATAGAGTGAAACTTTTCTCTTGAATTTTGGGCTGACAAACCTAATCTCTATATGTTTGTATGAGTGCTCAAATCTCCCTCACAAACAGGCTTAAATAGCCTCTCATATCTGCACAAAAACCAAGAAGACATACTTTTAGAAGTTTTATATATTTGTAAACCGCAAGCGCACATCTGTCGTCATAGCAATAACAGGTCGTCTGCAAGGAGGTTGGGTGATTGAGTACTAATTCAATTCTAGGATGTAGTGAGATACGTGAGATGGATATACATATATAATATGGAGAAACAATGAAATGAGTCTAGGGCTAGGTGGCACCCACATGTGAATTGTTACTAGATTGGCTTGGGTTGATCGGTTGTTAAACTCATGGGATAGAGAGAGGTTGTCTAACCTAAGGGCATTCTCCCAAACCCCCCACCCACTTTGGTGATTCAATGATAAGATATTCCCTTATGCTATACCTACCCCCAACCTCTCCTGATGCAATGATAGGACTGCCTAACCCATATCAATACTAACTCCCAGTGTGCAACGATACATGTTAGAAGAATTACGTCCGAAAAATATCATCAACCGTCCTACACGCCACTTTCGTGGATTAGGATTCGGGTCCATGCTAGGAGGACCCAATCCACACCGACTCTCGTCTGTCACATGGATAGTATGAATTGATGTAGGGATTGAAACCCTAGATTAGCGCTGACTCCTGTCGTGTGACTAATCTATTTTTCCATGAAAGGGGATATCAATAAGTATCAAAAATAATCACCGTAGCATACCTCTAATCATCATTCATACAACAACCAATCAAACATCAACAATACATGCTCAAATCCATAAATAGGGTTCCATCATTGCCATAAATGAAAATTTTCCTCACTACACATATATGAAATCACGAAGAATCACATAGAATTGATAGGAAGAACAAAGAACAATTATAAAACAAGAAATAAAGAAAAATACTTATCTCCTCCAAGTTACAACACAAAATATCCAATATTACATAGGCATCCAAGGAAGGAACTAAACAAAAACCTATTCTAAACTATCCCTAGTCCTAAAAACTATGGTGAAAAAGGAAGAGAAAACGAGTCTATTTGTCAATCTCCCAAAGTTGACTGTGCTCCTCTGCTTTTATATCACCTCGGAACTCTAATGAGTAGGCAGCACACATGACCCAAAACGGTCGTTTGGACAAACGACGTGGTCACATCATTTGGAGGAAGTTACTGATCCTCAGAATCTTGTCGTCTGACACGGTCGTGTGGATTGCAACACGACCGCATGGCTACCATGCATAAATTCCTTCAGTTGCTACATCTTCAAACTTTGGGACGACACGGTTGTATGGATGGCCACACGACCGTGTCGTTTCGGCTCTTTCCCTTTGACAGAATGGCCCACGTTATCGCTTGATATAGTCGTGTAGGGGCTTCGTTACCTTTGTGTGGGTCATCTCACACAGCCGTGTGAGTCGTCTTACATGGCCGTGTGAGAGCAAGAAGTCACCACTCCTTCATCAATTCAAGCCCTCTTGCATCGGTGATTGCTCCATTGATTTCTTGCTCTTTAGCTCCAAAAATATACGGTTTCACCCGAAACACATTGATAACTGGTTTTGTATATACTTTTTACCCTTCTCCAAGCACATTTCACGTTGTTTCATTTACTGTTTTTCTCCGTTTTCCCCGTTTTTTGTTTTCATTTTGCTTTTATTGTCCATTTTGTGCTTTTCAGGAAATACATATCAAATCGGGACCATAAAGCGTGAAAAAGGTGCAAAAGAGCTGAAGCGGGAGCTCGTAGTGTGAAAAAGGGAGAGAAAAGAAGGAAAAAGTGACACAAACAGCGTGTCGATTCGACCCGGCCGCATCACTCAGCCACCCAGCAAGCCATGATTTCAATTCCATGCGGTGCATGATGATACTCCACATGGCCGAGTCATTCAGATGCCCATCAGCTCAAAACTCTATTCGACGTGGCCACGCAGATGATTTTCAAACTACTGTGTCATCTCAGAAAAGAATAAATGGAGAAATTAACTCAATGCGGCCATTTGACATATTCAACCATACAGCCGCGTAATCCCTTGAGAGCTGAAGACCAAACGGTTGCTTCATGCGACTGTTTTGAAGACCACGCGAGCGTCGAAGCGGGATTTGACCCGACCGTGTCCTTAACGACGTGGTCTAGTTGCTGCTACATATCGAAGCCTCTTTTATGCATCTAAACGACGTAAGCACGTCATTTTCGATGCGGTCGCGTCGAATTGAGATTCTAGGTCAAACGGGGGTGCCGTTAGGGTTAGTTAGTAGGGTCTTTTTTGTCTTTTAAGATTGTATAAAAGCCCATCTTCCCTGCTGCACCCAGGAGATTTTTCTCTGCTATTTTTGAGAGCTTTTTGGGGTTTTGTAAGGATTATACTTCCTTTAACTCAGTAGTTCTTTTGTTATTCCTTTCAAATACTTTGTTTTAGATTCTTAATTTGCAATAGAATTAGATTTCCTTTCTCTTTGAAATTGTGGATTGCTATAGCTTGAGTTCTCTTATTGAACCCATGACATTACTCATTAAATCAGTGATGTTGATTGCATCTCTAATAATGAGTAGTGAGTATTTTTTTCATCTAGGGCAATGGGTTGAGCCCCATTTAAATTGGGACATGGGTGGGATGAAATATTTAATTAAATTTTTAGCTAATTGAGGATTTGGGGTATATTAGGATGCCAATTGTTGTAACAACTGGTTTTCATGTATCTGGATTTATTATATTATATTATATGTTTTGGTGGATTTTCTCCTCATGTGTGGTTTTCGTCTCCGTAGCTTTCATTTTCGATCGTTTCGTCGTGATTTTCTAGCTTCTTCCTTAGAATCGTCGATTTTGGAGTAAGTCATTCGTGACGGGGTTCATATCGGTCATATCTTATTGTTAGATCAAGCCTAGGAGTCTTAGGAATTGATCCCGGAGCTTCACGCTCCATTTCGGAACTTTCTGTGCACGTTAGCCGGTACAAGAAGGGGATCCGACCGACTAGATGACGATTTAGTCGGTCGGCAAACCTTCATGGACCGACTAGTGGGCTTTGTAAATTTCTCAGGAGTTACTGTTTATCGTTAGTCGGTCTAGGAACGTTCGTCGACCGACTAGGTTGCAAACTAGTCGGTCAGCAAATGTTCTTTAACCGACTAGCTCTATGATCATTTTTGATACCAAGTACTATTCACTCTTAGTCGGTCTAAGAACGTTCATCGACCGACTAGATTCGAAACTAGTTGGTCAGTAGTTGTTCTTTGACCGACTAAATCTAAATCCTATTTTTATACAGGAGTTACTGTTTGGACTTAGTCTGTCTGCGTTGGTCAACCGACCGACTAGTTCACAAACTAGTCGGTCAGTGGTTGCTCTTTGACCGACTAATCAGTTTCGAACCCCTAATTTCTGGGCAGCCGCCAGGTCATTTTCTATAAATACCACACTTCGTTTATTTTCTTTCTTTCTCTTCTCCTGGCCGCTTTCCTTCCCCCTTGACCTTTGATCTTCCCCAACCTTCCTCTAGCCTTCCTCCTTCATCTAGAGCTCCTCCCCCTCTCCATTTTGACCAACCACCATGCCCTAGGTCATCTCCAACCCCCAAAAATCCCCAAAACCCCATTTCTCCAGATTTTTCCCCATCCATTCCAGATCGGAACCCTACGTTCCCCGGATCGTTTCTTCCGTTGCCTTGCTTGCTCGGCATCGTTCTTCCGCTCCGGTACGGTAATAAATCGATCTCTTAATGTTTTCATAACCCAATGTGTTTTTGTGAAACCCTAATAAAACTAGGTTAGATGTTGTTCTAATATTGTTTTGCCATGGCAGCGATCTCATCGCCGTAGTTAGCATTTGTGTGACGGCCTCGTTGATCATCATTCTCGGTGCTAGGCAAGTGAAACTTGCATCTCTTGATTTGGGCCATGTCTTAGGCCATTTCCTTGCTTTAGCGTAAAAGAGAATAGACGGTGAAAGGATAGCCGTCTGACGCCATTGACCTAGCTTGACAACGAAGCTTGGTCTGTCACCTTCATCATGCTTGTATGTCACGTTTAATTTCACTTAACGGTATGCGTATTAACTGTTCATGTCATCCATGCATCTTTAACTTCCATGTTTAATTTAAATTAACGGTACGCGAATATCTGTTCATGTCATTGCATTTTGCCTGTCATGTTTAATTTCAATTAACGGTATGCGAATATCTGCTCATGTCATTGCATGCTTGAACACTCATCGCGATTGCGTAGCATCGCTACACACTAGTGCTACTTGTTCCGGCTAGGCACCCGTTTTGCGGGCACAACCCTAGGCCAATTACAAATCTGGCTCGTGGTCCAGAAAACGAGCTCAATACAGCCTGCGGTCAATAGGGCACTCGCCTGTGTGTGAGTGATCCCTTGTACTTGAATACAGCCTGCGGGCAATAGGGCGCTCACATGTGTGTGGGTGATCCCTTGTACTTGTTACTTGACAATACATGTCACACCTACCACTTGTTACTTGCTACTTGTACCTCACTTGTTACTTCCATACGATACTTGCCATGCCATGCACCATACTTTAACTGCTAGGTTGTTGGTTTACTTTTCTTTCAGTTTCCTTGTGCAAGTCTTTCGACTTGCTGACATGTGCCCCTTTTCTCTTTTGGGTGACACATGTTAGATCCTGAGCCTGAGTTTGTTGTAGGATCCTGTCAAAATAACGTTAGGATCGATAAATGAAGTTGAGACTTATGCTTGTGTACGCGGCACGGTAATATCCGAACTTCGCCCTCGGATTCGCCACAACGGTCGATACTATGTCACGGAGGATCGAAGCAGAGTTTCACCGCTTAAATCTTTAACTAGAAGAGGATTTTAATGGAAGGGAGAAGAAGAACATAAGATGCCTTATGCAAACTTATTAGCCTATATTAGCACATTCATTTATCTTCTTCTTTATCCACTTATAAAGTGCCATTTTGCACTTATAAAGTGGCTTTTTCCACTTATCGAGTGGCTTTTTCCACTTATCGAGTGGTCCTTTTCACACGAGAAAAGGTTCCCTTCGTGCACGCCTTCGTGCACGCGACATCTGAGGTCCGTATACCCTCATACATCCCCTCATGGGTGTATTTATGTCGTCCATATCCAACATCTCCCACTCACACTTGAGGGAATTGTAAGGAAACTTATTTTCCTCTAACTCTTCTGTTTATCATACCGAGAAATAGGCCGTGTGACCGTCATGCGCATAGAGTCTGCTGTTGTGCACTTGTTAGAGATACACAACACTCCTCGAGGTGCAAAGTTGAGTAGATCAACGCATGCTTTACCCTAGATTATTTCTTCACATTTCTTATACTTTATATTCAACAATTGAATCCGATCTGGATTGTAATTGGCTGGCCAGCTTTGAATCTTTAAAGTCCAAATGTGAATGCGAAATTAATCTTCCTCTTCTTGCGATCCTTTCGATCTTGACTTGACTTGCTTTTCTAACATGCCCCGCCGGACCGAATTAACCATAGTCCATAAGTAACATGCTAAGATAGCAATCACCCGGTCAAATCTAAAGGAACCAATTAGAGTCCATAAGGGTAATGAATTAAGACCCATGTGGTCTTTGGATCTCACATAATAGTAAACTTATTTACTATTCTAACCCAATGGTCAAAAATGCATACGTAGTATGAATACGTATTACAACATCGTTCCTTTCCCAGGGAGTGTATGTCTCAATGATGTTGTAAGGATGATGATCAGACACCACAATGTCTGACTTTGAGTCCCTTTTTCTACTCAAATAATCATTTGGACTCACATCCCGCATTTAGACAGATAGGATTTCAAAAATCCTCTTAGATCTTCTGTAAGCATCCATATGATGCAGATCTTTCATGCGACCATTTTGTTTAAGTCATGACTCTAAATCATCCGTCTGATGATTTTGACTTTAAACAGATCTCATCTCTATTCTATCCGTCTAATAGAATAAGGCGATTGCTCATGTGAGAGAGCCAACCTTAATCTGTCTGACATACTAGAAAGTATAGCTGAGATTTCAAAAATGTACACAAACATTTCTCAAGAAATTCATATGCAATGTTTGAAAAAGAACTTATTCTTTTATTAAATTTGATCATTTACAGACATGGGAATTTATATTGGTACAACTCAGATCTTACACAATCCTTGAGATGATAAGTGTTTGTAAAACACATCTCTGGGGATCGCCTTCGTAAGCGGATCCGCTACCATCTCATGCATAGATATGTACCTTATATCTACCTTCTTGGTCTTATCATAGTCTTTTGCAAATTCGTATCGGATATCAATGTGTTTGATCTTACAAGACACATTATCCTCTTAACCGCTTTCCAGTGTACTTGCCCTGGATTGGATTGGTAACGGCTTACCATTTCCAACGACAAAACAGATGTCCGGTCTTGTACACATCATAGCGTACATAAGACTACCAACTGCACTGGAATATGGAACTTTTTCCATAATCTCTTTCTCCTTTTGGTTCTTAGGACATGATTTCAGACATAAATTATCGCTTTTGCTTATAGGAGTATCAATGGACTTGTAGTCCTGCATATTAAATCGTCCTAGAACCTTCTTTATATAAGTCTCCTGTGAAAGAGAAACAAGTTTCTTCGAACGAATCCTTGAAATCTTAACTCCAAGGATATATGCGGCTTCTCCCATGTCTTTCATCTCAAAAACTGATGAAAGCCAAGCCTTGATATCCATCACAAATCCCTTGTCATTTCCGGCTATTAAAATGTCATCTACATATAGAGACATGATAACATACTTGCTTTTAATCCTCTTGATATATACGCAGTTATCTTCATCAAGCATGGTAAAACCATTTGATAAGACAACTTCTTGAAACCATATATACCATTGCCTCGAGGATTGTTTAAGACCATATATGGATTTAAGAAGCTTACAAACCTTATGTTCGTTTCCTTCTTTTACAAACCCTGTTGGTTGTTCCATATAGATCTCCTCGTCCAATTCTCCATTGAGAAAGGCAGTCTTTACATCCATTTGATGTAATTCGAGGTCTAAGCAAGCTACCATTGCTAGAATCAGGTGAATCGAGGTAAAATGAACAACAGGTGAGAATGTCTCTTCGTAGTCTATCCCTTCATGTTGCGTAAAACCTTTCGCGACAAGGCGAGCTTTATATCTGTCAATAGAGCCATCAGCCTTATGCTTGATCTTGAGAACCCATTTGTTCCCAATAGCTCTACGTCCTCTGGGTAAGTCAACTAAGTCCCAGACTTGGTTAACTTTCATGGATTCTAACTCCTCTTGCATCGCTTCCATCCATTTGTCTTTAGCAGGGCAAGATACGGCCTGTTTGAAAGTAGCAGGCTCGTCATCTTCTTGTAGTAAGGTCATAAAGGTTTGCGGAAATTCATCCTCAAATCATAGAGGAGCCAACCTTGTACGACTACTACGTCGTATTTGAGATTCTTCAAGTCCTTGTTGACTCGAATTTAGATCAATTCTAATATCACTCCCACTTGGAATGTCGTTATAATTGCTCCCACTTGTATCATTATTCCCGTATGGAATAGGATAATCGTCATTCGTATAATCCATTGGTGAAGGTTGAAACGTATTTTCATTTTCACCAAGAATTCTCCCACTCGAATAAGGTAATCCTTCTTGATCATAAATCTCAAATAGAGATAAGTCCTGACTTATCTCGCCCTGTCTTGGAAACTCGTTTTCCAAGAAAGTGACATCCCTCGACTCAAACTCAATTAGCCCACCATTGTCTTCCTGACTAACAAAAACATAACCTTTGGAGTTTTCTGTGTATTGTATAAAGATACATTTCCTTCCCCTTGGCCCAAGTTTGCCATACGTATGGGAGGAAATATGTGCGTAGGATGCACAACCCCAAGGTTTCAAAATGTTTAAGTCAGGAGACCTTTGGTTCCACAACTCATAAGGAGTGGAGCTAACTGATTTCGAGGATACGTGGTTTAAAATAAAAGCGGCCGTCAATAATGCATCACCCCAAAAGGTGATTGGCATGTTAGCTTGCGCCATCATTGAACGGACCATTTCCATTAAAGTCCTATTTCTCCTTTCTGCAACACCGTTTTGTTGAGGAGTATAAGGCATAGTTACCTGATGTACTATGCCTTTTTCATCACAAAGTTCCTTAAAACTTGTTGATTGATATTCACCGCCCATATCGGTTCGCAAGACCTTAATCTTGCGATCTAATTGATTCTCCACTAAACTCATATAGTTTTTAAAGCAAGCCAATGCTTCACTTTTGTGGGATATCAAATAGATATGTCCGAATCATGTGAAATCATCAATAAAATTGATGAAATAGGACTTCCCGCGTCTTGTCTTGACATTCATTGGACCACATATGTCCGAATGGATAAGCGGTAATGGAACCTCGGCCCTTGTGCCGGTTCCAAACGGCTTGCGACAAGATTTCCCCACTAGGCAATGTTCGCAGGTCGACATTTCAACCTTTGAAACATTGGATAGAAGGCCATGTTTGGCAAGTCTATCCATACACGTTGGTCCAATATGACCAAGCCTTGCGTGCCAACAAATCACATCAGACTCATAAGTCTTAGAATTTACAATAAGGAAATTTTCATTACATGAGGAATCATACATTGTACTCATTACAATAAATCCTTTAAATACAAACCCAGTACCAATAAGAGTATTATTACAAGTATTATTACAACTTAAGTCCAAATTACAATCATGAAAAAACCAGTTATAACCAAGACCCATTAACACGACCACAGATATTATATTCCTTCGAATATCTAGAGCGAAGAGAACATCATGAAGTAGGAGAGTGCGGCCGTTGTCCAAGACTAGCTTGCAAGTCCCAATGCCTTTCACTTCAACACATGTGTTGTTTCCTACATAGATCCACTTCGTTCCTTGGGGTATCCGGTGATACTCCACGAAGGACCTTCTGTCCCTTGATATGTGGTTGGTGGCACCTGAATCAATTATCTAAAATGGATTAGATTCCACAAGAAATATTGAACTAGAAACACAAATGTAACTAGTATATTTACAAGTTACCTCGTCGCCTCCACTCGTACACGAACGAGCATAGTGACCGAGCTTGTTGCACTTGAAGCACTTGATCCTCTTCAAGTCATTCTTCTTGTGCCATTTCTTGTGCCCACCCTTATGTTTGGGTTTCTTGGTAGACTCAGGTTGCTTATTACGTTCATTAGTGAACTTTAAACGATCTTTCTGTTTCTTTCCCCCGTGTGAGGAACTAGCAACCATGTGCACTTCTGCACTTGGCTTGGCATCCGCAAGCCGCTCTTCCTCTAATTCGAGGTGCTTAGAAACATCGCTGAAAGTCTTAATGCTCTCATTGTGAGTGAGATGCATCTTCATTTGGTCCCACCCATTTGGTAGGGAACGTATGACTGCTTGGATTTGTTGCTCATCAGTGAGCACATGACCTGCGTCCTTTAACTCCGAGATAAGATTCGCCATATGTCACAGATGTTTCCCCATGGAATGATCTGGACGTTTCTTATATGAATCGAACCTTATAGTTAAGGCGCGAAGTTTGGACACCGATGTGCCACCGAACTTCTCTTCTAGCTTGGACCATATGTCCATGGATAGGTCATGTTCTCGGAAGATGCGCATTATGTCATCAGCCATACTGCTTAAGAACGTAATGCGTGCTATCTTGTTCTTCTGAGACCAAGCATCAAAAGCTTCCTTGTCTCGTCTGTGTTGGGCCGTAGTGCCCAACTCGGGTTCAATCATTACGTTCTTTAGATTTTCGAGCACTTCTTGCTCCTCTAAAACGTATTGTATCTTGATGGACCAAAGTTTGTAATTATCGCCGTTGAGTTTTTCACCTCTGTTTAACTCAGCGACGATATTCTTTGAAGCGGAAGACATTTTACTTTTAAAATGATGCAAAAGACATAAAACCAAAGGTTTGATCAAAATCATTGCAAAAAAATTCTTAAAATATAATTCCCACTTGAAAGGATAATAGAATATCCCATTTGGATAGTTCTAATTTCAACTCCCACTTGGAATGATATTTATAATTTGATAAGTTACTTTCGAAAAATATTGAAGATGTTACTCTAGAATCGAAAAGGTCACTACGTTTCCAATCACCATCTAGAGTAACTTTCAATATTTCTCCCTCACTTTATCAAACGATAGTACTCTTATAGTACTTTGCAGCGGAAAAGCGTTTTTGAAAACGTATTTTTCAAAACGTATGAAAACGTATTTTTCAAAAAATGTATATTTCAACTTAGTACCCTTATGATACTAGTGAAATATTCGGCACTTCCTGACCATTTGTCGGGAATGAGCCGTAGCCGTGCCAAGGCCGGATCCCCCTGTGGGGATTTTTCTGCAAGCCATTATCGCCAGTTCCCGTATGGTTTCAGGCGCTTCCCCCCGTATGGGAGAATTTTGCCGCAGACGAGTGTCGTTAGCCCCGTATGGGCTAGTCGGCACATTCGTGTTCGACCAAGGCCTTTTGCAACCCCGTATGGGCTAGTCGGCATGTTCGTGATCGATCAAGGCCTTATGCCGGATTGGTCGACCAAAACTCCCAAATTAGTCGACCAACCAATGATCTGACACCACTCCCGGCCAGGGCCTCTGCCCTGGCCGAGGCTGCCCAAGGGCCGACCAAGGGCCTCTGCCCTGGCCGTCCAGGGGCCCCTGGCCCCTCGGCCAGGGCCTCTGCCCTGGCCGAGGCCGGCCAGGGCCTGGCCCTGGCCTCTGCCAGGGCCGGCAGGGCCCTGGCAGAGGCAAAGGCGTCGGCCCTGGCCTCTGCCAGGGCCGGCAGGATCCTGGCCCTTGGCCAGGGCCGGCCAGGCCCTGGCCTGAGGCCAGTGCACCGGCCCTGGCCTCTGCCAGGGCCGGCAGGGCCCTGGTCCTTGGCCAGGGCCGACGAGGCCCTGGCCTGGCCGCGGCCAGGGCTCTCTGGCCCTGGCCGAGGCTGACCATGGCCGTCCCTGGCCTGGCCAGGGCCGGCCCTGGCCGAGGCCGGCCAAGGCCGTCCCTGGCCTGGCCAGGGCCAGGGCCCCCTGGCCGTGGCCGTGGCCGGCCAGTGCGAGAGGGCCCTGGCCAGGCCAGGGCCGGCCTGGCCGTGGCCGGTCATGGCCTGGCCATGGCCGGCCTTTGTCCTTTGGCCATGGCCGGCCATGGCCCATATGGCCATGGCCGGCCACCCCCTTGTATGGGGTTGCCGCACACCCCGCCGGAGGGGTGGCCGTGGTGGTTATTGGCCGTAGCCAACCCCCTCCGCATGGGGAGGGGGGTGCATTACCTTTATAGCCCATTTGGCCATGGTGATCATGCACCAAAAAATCATCTTCTCCGATGGAGATAACTACCATCATCTTCCTCGATGAAGCACCCGTTCGTCGAGAAAGTAGTTATCTTCTAATGGACGTGTGCCAAAAATGAAAAATAACATACTTTATAGTTCGTAAACTACACGCTCCATATGAAGAGAGTTCACATTCCCTATGAATGGAGACTCGGCATCCATGAAGAGTGCGAGCTTGACGACATGAACTGTCGATTCTTCCCGTCACGGAGAGTTCCTCCCATATCCGTAATGACAGAAGACCCTAACGTGAAAAGAACAACCGCTGTGTTCTCTCCTTCACAAAGCGTTCCTACCATATCCGTAATGGTAGGATACCCATTCGTGAAAAAGACAACGCCTCGTTCATCGGTTCGACGGGGCGACGGTTTGACCGGGGTAAACCCGTATGGCTCCGATACCAATGTAGGATCCTGTCAAAACAACGTTAGGATCAATAAATGAAGTTAAGACTTACGCTTGCGTACGCGGCACGGTAATCTCGGAACTTCGTCCTCGGATTCGCCACAACGGTCGATACTTCGTCACAGAGGATCGAAGCAGAGTTTCACCGCCTAAATCTCTAACTAGAAGAGGATTTTAATGGAAGGGAGAAGAAGAACATAAGATGCCTTATGCAAACTTATGGCATGGAAAGTTGAATGAATGCCTTACCCTTGGGTCCTATTTATAGGCTTTAGGGGTGGTTATTGTAGGAAATAACCAATTATAAGCTTATTAGCCTATATTAGCACATTCATTTATCTTCTTCTTTATCCACTTATCATGTGCCATTTTGCACTTATAAAGTGGCTTTTTCCACTTATCGAGTGGCTTTTTCCACTTATCGAGTGGTCCTTTTCACACGAGAAAAGGTTCCCTTCGCGCACACCTTCGTGCACGCGACATTTGGGGTCCGTATACCCTCATACATCCCCTCATGGGTGTATTTATGTCGTCCATATCCAACATTTGTCGCCGATGACGTGGTGTTTGCTGACACCGAGTCAGAGCCCGCGTTGATCGAGGACTTAGTGGACACTGGAGATCAGTCTTAGTGTCCTCGTAGAGCTTTCCCTTTTGCTTTAGACTGCTTTTAGTTATCGGTGCGTAGCACCCATACTTTGTTGGTGTTTGTTGTGTTGGCCGTGTGTTTGGCCTTTAGACTCTTTCTTTTAGCCTGGTGGCTTTTCTGGATGTTGAACTTATCTTTAATGTAGGACAATTTCTGAGATTTGAGATTTTATTTCTGTCTCTCCTTGTGTTATTATTGTTGTTCCGTTTGTGGTTACAGGGACCTGCTTATGTTTTATTGACGCTTATCGGGTTTGGGTCTTCACAGCTTCACTCTCATGCGGACCTTTTCACGTCTCGCCTCCATTTTAGGGAAGCGGGGCGTGACAGGTTTTGTTGGTGGCCCAAGCAAGTCCTCTTCTGTAACTGCAATTATCGGAATAACGATAATAATATTAGAATATCCAATTAACTAAGTTCGACATCCGAGTCATAAGCTATGAGTCTAATCTGCTTCGTTTTCTGTGTCACTAGATGGCAGGAAGGCGATTCACCCGTGGTGGAGGTAGTGGTGCGCCCCCTCATGACGAGGAGCCTGAGCGGGAACCCACCAATGGAGAGATGATGCGGATGATGCTCCAGATGATGCATGTGCAGCAGGGCGTGCTCCTGCAAGTCTAGAATGCTCCACTTGCTCGAGCTGGTCGGTCAATCCAGGATGCCCCTCGCTCCGAGTCGGGAGCGAAGCAATTTCGGGAGCTGGGTCCCGCATATTTTGATGGGTCTGAGGGTCCTCTGGCTGTCGATGAGTGGATTCGAAACATTGAGGATAACCTGGCGATGGCGAAAATTAACCCGGCTGGATGGGTTGATTTGGCTAAGAGGCAGCTGAAGGATAATGCCAGAAACTGGTGGGATGCTGAAGAGAAGATGCTGGTGGAGCCGATAGTTTGGGCTACCTTTAAGTCCAGATTTGATGGAGAGTTCTTCCCGAAGGCTGCTAGGCAGGTGATGCTGCAGCGCTTCATAGATTTGAAGCAGGGGGGCTTGTCGGTGGATCAGTACCACCAAGAGTTCACGAGGCTCAGTCGGTTTGCACCAAAGATGGTACAAGATGCCGATGAGAAAGCTCAGCGGTTCCTCCAGGGACTTGCCTTGGAGCTTCAGAGTTTTGTGACCTCTTCTGACTTGGAGACATATCAGAAGGTTCTGATTGCTGCGAGGCGGCAGGAGTTGAATTTGAACCAGAGGAAGGGACATGTTTCAGGAGCTGGGAAGAGGCCTGTGGAGCAGGTCAGAGCGGCGGTTAGACCTGGATTAAGGCCTATCCAGCCTGTTCAGTTCAAGAGGCCAGGAGGGCCTATTCTGAAGACTTGCCATTTCTGCGGCAAGACCGGGCACCTCATGGATCAGTGTAGGAGGTTCCTGGGGCAGTGTATTGTCTACGGAGATCCTGCCCATACCATCAGGGAGTGTCCCAAGTCGAAGCAGCCTTGGCGTGCTCCTATTGCAGCCCAGACGTTGCAGCAGCGAGCTCCTGTGCCCGCTGGACATGGAGTGCCCCTTGTTCCAAAGAGACAGGCCTTTCAGCGGGCTGTTCCGCCGAGAGGACAGGCTTTTCTGATGACTGAGGAGGAGAGCATGGCCATGGATGAGGTTATCACAGGTAACTTCCCTCTTAGCTGTTTCTTCCTTAGTTATGTTTGATTGTTAGATTATGTTTGGTTGCTTGCTCATGTTTGTTGCTAGACTAGGGCTTGATTGTTAGACTGTTTGTAGGTGTGATTTTGGTGTGCACATTTCCTGTACGAGTTCTCTTTGACTCAGGTGCATCGATGTGCATTATTTCTCGGAGCTTCGTGGAGAAGCATTCCTTGTCGACGTCCCTTCTTTCAAAGAGTTGGAATATCGTTACAGGAAATGGCATGGTCACGGTGCATCGTGGTTGCAATTCTTGCCCGTTGGTGGTCTGTGGACATGAGCTTTACGCTGATTTCATTGTCCACGACATCATCAACTACGATGCAGTTCTTGGGATGGACTGGCTTGCGAGCTTCTATGCTACGATCGACTGTCGGAGGAAGAAGGTCGTGTTCGAGATTCCCAGACACCCAGTGTTTGAGTTCAGCCGTGGTAGCAGTTCGCTTGGGCCTGTCAGATTTCGGGCCAGACCAGTGGAGGTTGTGGCTATGCAGATGGAGTTGGAGAGGCCAGCTGTGGTGCAAGATTTTGATGACGTCTTCCCCGAGGAGATGTCTGGATTGCCACCTGATCGGGCTTTGGAATTTTCTATTGATCTTATTCCAGGAGCGCATCCCATTTCGAAGGCACCATATCGTGTGGCGCCAGCAGAGTTGGAAGAGTTGCGTAGGCAGTTGGATGAGCTTATGCAGAATGGTTATATCAATCCTAGTGTGTCCCCGTGGGGAGCACCGGTGCTGCTGGTGAAGAAGAAGGATGGTTCGCGTCGCATGTGCGTGGACTATCGGGAGTTGAATGCGGCGACCATCAAGAATAAATACACGTTGCCTCGCATCGATGATATTTTTGATCAGCTTGGAGGTTCGAGGGTGTTTTCGAAGTTGGATCCGAGGAGTGGTAACCACCAGTTGAAGGTGAAGAAGGATGATGTTCCGAAGACAGCGTTCAGGACAAAGTATGGACACTACGAGTTTGTGGTTATGCCTTTCGATGTAACCAACGCACCCGCAGTTTTCATGAATCTGAAGAACTTGATTTTCTACGACTTTTTGGATAAGTTTGTCGTTATCTTTATTGACGACATTCTGATCTATTCTAAGTTGGAGGAGGAGCATGCATCGCACTTGAGGACGGTGTTGGAGATTTTGAGGAAGCATCCTTGGTATGCTAAGTTTTTGAAGTACGAGTTTTGGCTGGACAGAGTTGCTTTTCTTGGGCATGTGGTGACTGGAGATGGTATTTCAGTGGATCCCGAGAAGATCAGGGCCATCAGAGAGTGGCCTGTTCCGCAGTCAGCGTCTGAGATCCGGAGTTTTCTTGGGCTTACTGGCTACTATCGACGCTTCATTAAGGACTTTTCCCGTATTGCTGAGCCGATGACCAGATTGACGCGGAAGGATGTATCTTTTGTTTGGTCGGGTGATTGTGAGAATGCTTTTGGTGTTCTGAGGGAGAGGTTGACGACTGCCCCTATTCTTGTTGTGCCTGATCGCAGCGGTGGATTTGAGATCTTTTGCGATGCATCTGGCAAGGGTCTCGGTTGTGTGTTGCATCAGCATGGACATGTAGTGGCTTATGCATCTCGTCAGCTCAAGGTTCATGAGAAGAATTACCCGACACATGATTTGGAGTTGGCTGCTCTTGTGTTTGCTCTTAAGATTGGAGGCACTTCCTGCTGAGTGAGAAAGTGAAGATCTTCACCGATCATAAAAGCTTGAAGTATATTTTTACTCAGAAGGAGCTCAACATGCGACAGCGTCGATGGTTGGAGCTCATTGCGGATTATGAGATCAATTTGCAGTATCACCCTGGCAAGGTGAATGTGGTTCCTGATGCGCTGAGTAAGCTTCCAGCGGTGATGATTTTGACCTCGCAGTGGAGATTGCAGCAGGATTTTTGCGAGTCTGGTGTGGAGATTGCTCTTCCTGGGGAGGCTTCTTCGTTGATGTGTATGCAGATACAGTCGACGATTGTGGATCGGATCAAGGCTGGCCAGGCTGAGGATCCGAAGCTGGTGAAGATTCGGGAGCAGGTGGAAGCCGGTCTACGGAATGACTTTTTGATTCATGAGGACGGCTCGCTGAGGTTTGGAGCCAGGTTGTGTGTGCCAGCTGGGGATATTAGAGAGGAGTTGATGGTGGAGGCACATATCTCGCCGTATTCTGTGCATCCTGGTGGGACCAAGATGTACAAGGATCTTCGTCTGAACTATTGGTGGCATGGTATGAAGAGGAGCGTGGCTCGGAGTGTGGCCAAGTGCTTGGTTTGCCAGCAAGTGAAGGCGGAGCATCAGTGTACGGCAGGTTTACTGCAACCGCTTCCGATTCCGGAGTGGAAGTGGCAACACATCACTATGGATTTCGTGACTGGACTACCTCAGAGTCCGAAGCAGAATGACGCGATTTGGGTGACCGTAGATCGATTGACCAAATCCGCGCACTTAATTCCATTTCGAGTGGGGACAGTCCACTGAGGCGCTAGCGAGGAGATATATGGAGGTAAATTCTTTTTCTCTCCGTTTTATTTCCTTTTCCTAGTGTGGATAGTGATGTAACGCGAATCATGCAGGAGGTCGTACGACTTCATGGAGTCCCCGTGAGCATCGTGTCAGACAGAGACATGAGGTTCACATCTCAGTTCTGGCAGAGTTTGTAGAAGAGTTTTGGTACGCGTCTGAGTTTCAGCACGGCGTACCATCCGCAGACGGATGGCCAGTCCGAGAGGACGATTCAGATCTTGGAGGACATGCTGAGGGCGTGCATGTTGGATTTCAAGGGTTCGTGGGAGGACCATCTACATCTAGTAGAGTTCTCTTACAACAACAGCTTCCAGGCGAGTATTAGCATGGCGCCTTTCGCCGCTCTTTATAGGAGGAAATGTCGATCGCCATTGAGTTGGGATGACGTTGGTGATCGGGAGCTGTTGGGACCTGAGATGATTGTGGAGGCTGTGGATGTTGTCAGGAACATTCAGGAGAGGTTGAGGATTGCTCAGGACCGTTTTAAGCATTGGGCGGATGCTAAACGTCGTCATTTGGAGTTTCAGCTGGGCGATCATGTGTTTCTGAGGATTTCCCCGAATCGTGGTGTGATTCGCTTTGGGAAGCAAGGGAAGTTGAGCCCGCGATACATTGGACCGTTTGACATTCTGGAGAGAGTTGGCGAGGTAGCTTATCGCTTAGCCTTGCCGCCATCTTTGGAAGGAGTTCACAATGTTTTCCATGTGTCGCATTTTCGTCGATACATTAGCGATCCATCTCATGCTGTGGATTTCTCGGAGATTACTGTTCGCCCTGATATGATGTATGACCAGCAGCCTGTGCAGATTCTGGACAGGCGTCAGAAGTCACTTCGGAACAAGGTTGTCAATCTTGTGAGGGTGATGTGGCGACACGACTCGCCTGGGGAGTCTACTTGGGAGAATGAGGATGAGATGCGAGAGCGTTACCCACTTTTGTTTCCGGACACGTGAGTATTGGGAAATTCCGAGGACGGAATTTTTCTTAAGTTGTGGAGGATGTAACGACTGGTTTTCATGTATCTGGATTTTTTATATTATATTATATGTTTTGGTGGATTTTCTCCTCATGTGTGGTTTTCGTCTCCGTAGCTTTCATTTTCGATCATTTCGTCGTGATTTTCAAGCTTCTTCCTTAGAATCGTCGATTTTGGAGTAAGTCATTCGTGACGGGCTTCATATCGGTCATATCTTATTGTTAGATCAAGCCTAGAAGTCTTAGGAATTGATCTCGGAGCTTCGCGCTCCATTTCGGAACTTTCTGTGCACGTTAGCCGGTACAAGAAGGGGAACCGACCGACTAGATGACGATTTAGTCGGTCGGTAAACCTTCATGGACCGACTAGTGGGCTTTGTAAATTTCTCAGGAGTTATTGTTTATCGTTAGTCGGTCTAAGAATGTTCGTCGACTGACTAGGTTGCAAACTAGTCGGTCAGTAAATGTTCTTTAACCGACTAGCTCTATGATCATTTTTGATACCAAGTACTATTCATTCTTAGTCGGTCTAAGAACGTTCATCGACCGACTAGATTCGAAACTAGTCGGTCAGTAGTTGTTCTTTGACCGACTAAATATAAATCTTATTTTTGTACAGGAGTTATTGTTTGGACTTAGTCGGTCTGCGTTGGTCAACCGACCAACTAGTTCACAAACTAGTCGGTCAGTGGTTGCTCTTTGACCGACTAATCAGTGTCGAACCCCTAATTTCTGGGCAGCCGCCAGGTCATTTTCTATAAATACCCCCACTTCGTTTCTTTTCTTTCTTTCTCTTTTCCTGGCCTCTTTCCTTCCCCCTTGACCTCTGATCTTCCCCAACCTTCCTCTAGCCTTCCTCCTTCATCTAGAGCTCCTCCCCCTCTCCATTTTGACCAACCACCATGCCCTAGGTCATCTCCAACCCCCAAAAATCCCCAAAACCCCATTTCTCCAGATTTTTCCACATCCATTCCAGATCTGAACCCTAGGTTCCCCGGATCGTTTCTTCCGTTGCCGTGCTTGCTCGGCATCGTTCTTCCGCTCCGGTACGGTAATAAATCGATCTCTTAATGTTTTCATAACCCAATGTGCTTTTGTGAAACCCTAATAAAACTAGGTTAGATGTTGTTCTAATATTGTTTTGCCATGGCAGCGATCTCATCGCCGTAGTTAGCATTTGTGTGACGGCCTCGTTGATCATCATTCTCGGTGCTAGGCAAGTGAAACTTGCATCTCTTGATTTGGGCCATGTCTTAGGCCATTTCCTTGCTTTAGCGTAAAAGAGACTAGACGGTGAAAGGATAGTAGTCTAGACGCCATTGACCTAGCTTGACAACGAAGCTTGGTTCGTCACCTTCATCATGCTTGTATGTCACGTTTAATTTCACTTAACGGTACGCGTATTAACTGTTCATGTCATCCATGCATCTTTAACTGCCATGTTTAATTTAAATTAATGGTACGCGAATATCTGTTCATGTCATTGCATTTTGCCTGTCATGTTTAATTTCAATTAACGGTACGCGAATATCTGCTCATGTCATTGCATGCTTGAACACTCATCGCGATTGCGTAGCATCGCTACACCCTAGTGCTACTTGTTCCGGCTAGGCACCCGTTTTACGGGCACAACCCTAGGCCAATTACAAATCTGGCTCGTGGTCCAGAAAACGAGCTCAATACAGCCTGCGGGCAATAGGGCACTCGCCTGTGTGTGAGTGATCCCTTGACTTGAATACAGCCTGCGGGCAATAGGGCGCTCACATGTGTGTGGGTGATCCCTTGTACTTGTTACTTGACAATACATGTCACACCTACCACTTGTTACTTGCTACTTGTACCTCACTTGTTACTTCCATACGATACTTGCCATGCCATGCACCATACTTTAACTGCTAGGTTGTTAGTTTACTTTTCTTTCAGTTTCCTTGCGTAAGTCTTTCGACTTGCCGACATGTGCCCCTTTTCTCTTTTGGGTGACACATGTTAGATCCCGAGCCTGAGTTTGTCGCCGAGGACGTGGTGTTTGCTGACGCCGAGTCAGAGCCCGCGTTGATCGAGGACTTCGTGGACACTGGAGATCAGTCTTAGTGTCCTCGTAGAGGTTTCCCTTTTGCTTTATACTGCTTTTAGTTATCGGTCCGTAGCACGCATACTTTGTTGGTGTTTGTTGTGTTGGCCGTGTGTTAGGCCTTTAGACTCTTTCTTTTAGCCTGGTAGCTTTTCTGGATGTTGAACTTATCTTTAATGTTGGACAATTTCTGAGATTTGAGATTTTATTTCTGTCTCTCCTTGTGTTATTATTGTTGTTCCGTTTGTGGTTACAGGGACCTGCTTATGTTTTATTGACGCTTATCAGGTTTGGGTCTTCACAGCTCCACTCTCGTGCGGACCTTTTCACGTCTCGCCTCCATTTTAGGGAAGCGGGGAGTGACAATTTTCCTTGTAAATCGGTCTCCTCCTGTCACGCCCCGCTTCCCAAAAATATGGAGGCGAGGCGTGAGAAGGTCCACTCAGACTTGAAGCTGTGAAGCCGCAAGTCTGATAAGCGTCAATAAACTTTAAATGGCAGGTCCTTGCAAATGCGATACGAAACAAAGATAATAATAATAAGGAAATGAGACAAAAAGGCAATCTCAGAATATCCATAAAATAAGTTCCAACATCGCAGAAAAGCCACCAGGCTAAAAGAAAAGAGTCTAAAAAGGCCCCAGCATGGCCAACAAAAGTACAACGTACAAACAACAAGTAATGGTGCTACGCACCGACAACTAATAGCAACCTAAAGCAAAAGCAACTCAGATCAGTCTCTAAGACTGGTCACCGGTGTCCACCAACTCCTCGTCAAACGTAGGCTCCCGCTCAGTGTCAACAAACACCTCGTCCTCAGCTACGGTCTCTGGCTCAGGGTCTAACATGTGACACCCAAAAGAGCATGGGGCACATGTCAGCAAGTCTACAAGAGACTTGTGCAAGGAACTGAAAGTAAAGGTAAAACAACCTAGCAGTTCTAGCATGATGCAATGACATGGCAGATATAGCATGGGTGTAACAAGTAAAGTAAAGTACGAGCATGGCATGGCAATTGGCATTTAAATCATGGCATGGATATCAAGTTTTACAAGAACAAATCACAAAGACAAGGACAAGTCTAGTAAGCACGTCGTGCACAGAGATTACGCCTTTTGGCTAGAGTGGCTGCGCAGGCCAACTCCTAAGCTCAAGTGATCGCTTATCCCTACCCCTCCACGTGTATCGGGCATTGGCTTTTGACCAACACATGAGGCCCGCTTCTGGATCACGAGCCAGGAAGTGTTCTTCAATATGGCATAGGGGTGCACCTAGCCTGAACAAGGAAGTACAAGTATTGTAGCGTGTGCTACGAATGCAACATTCAACTTGGATGATATGTAAGATGCAATACATGGCAGATAATGGTTTAAGTGCGTACAGATAAGGAATTTAAACATGGCAGGCAACAATGCATGAATGACATGGCAGGGTGACAGATCTAGCTTCGTTGTCAAGCTAGATCTTAAAGTTGCACCTAGATAGCTATCATTTCACTGTCTAGTCTCTTTTACGCTAAAAACAAGAAGTGGCCTAAAACATGGCCCAAAGCAAAAGTTGACAAGTTTCACTTGCCTGCAAGTCAAACGTCTGAAAACACCGTCCAAAGAGTCCAAAGTCACAAACAACCTATGTGCCAAGTCCACCAGCCTACAGTCCCATTTTATTAATCTTGATTAGTGAATTTAAAACACTTTTAAAACATCTATTTTTAGTTTTGATTAACAGGCTGTGGTTGGGGGTCCTAGGGGTGCAAAACGTTACCTCAACACGACGCGAAAGATACACTGGCGTCAGGTAGCGATGCCAGTGGTTGGAATATAAGAACGCGCTCCTAGTCCAGATTCCAAAATAGATTCCTCGCTCGCCAAGTCTGGGCAGCAACCAGATCAACAAACCAAGAATCCAAAGCTAGAACGTGCGACGAAGGGCTACGACATATCGCAACATCGTAATCGGCAAATCCATGAAGGGAAGACACCTAGATGGGACCTACAGTAGTGCTAGGGGCCAATGGGGGACCCACAACACCTCTGGAGAACTTAGGGGCCCACTGTAGCAAGCTATGTGAGAGTTACGACGTTGCAACGAACGTCGCTCGGTCAGACCAAGCCACTGCGAGAGATTCTCTCGGTCAGACACAGCGCACGGTCGTTGCAGCGCTGCGGAGATACGGTGCAAGGCGGGGGTTCTCGGTCAGAGCGGGCCGGTGCGAGGGGATCTATCGGTCGGGCGCTTGGGGCGGGGGTTGCAACAAAGCGGGGGTTGCAACGAGCGGCGGTGTGGAGGAGCGGGTCAGTCAGACCGATGGGGGCTCTCGGTCGGGCGCTGCGGGCTGCAGCGGAGCGGGGTGCGATGCGGAGCGGGCCGTTCTATCGGTCAGACTGATGGAAACTCTCGGTTGTAGCGGGGCGGTGCGATGCAACGAGCGGCGGGCGATGGGTGTGGTGCGGAGCGGTCGGTGCGGGCTGGGCTCTCAGTCAGACAGAGAGAAATCAAGGAATTCTCTCGGTCAGGCACGGGCGGCTGCGAGGCTTGGTTGCGACGAACATCGTAAGTGAGATTTTGAGTTGTGGGGGCAGCTAGGGTTTGTTCTCTTGCGAAAATAGGTTATCCTAGGGGTTTTTATATAGGGTAGGTGGGTTGACTTGGTCTAGGGTTAAATCTATTAGAATTAGGATTTTAAAAACATTAAAACTCATCCCTCTCTCTCCTACTCACGCAAGGATAGGGTGCGGCCAAGATAGAGGCTAGGATTTGGGTCAAAAATGTTTTGAAGAGTTATAATCTAATAGAAATTATATTGGGTCGAAAATACTTTAAAACTTTGTATTTAAAAATATTTAAAGCTTTGTCAAAAATGTAAAATAGGTCAAATGAAATCCGAAAATTGTGAAATAAATATTGGGGTGATCGGGAAGATGAGAGAAAGGAAACTAAGAATACGGATCTCAATTTCAACGTCGAGGGATGAAACTAAAAATAGAAACGTCTCACGGCAAAAGTGAAAATCACAACGTCTCTTCGGATAAGATCAAATCGTGGGTGAACGACCCGAGAAATGTCGTTCCAAATTAGTGCCACAATTTAATACTCTCAGAGACGTTCATAACGACATATCACACCAAAGTGTTCACAAACAAACAAAGTTTAAAATAAATACGTGCACGGTCAAAAGCACGTGCACGAACAAAGTACGATCGGAAAGCGCATCCTCCCCACCTTAGAAATGATTCCGTACTCGGAATCAACATCAAGCACTGCTCGGGAAGAGGTGCGGGAAGCGCTCTCTCATATAATCCTCACGCTACCAGGTGGACTCCCCAGGGGAACCATGACGCCACTGCACTCGAACCAAGTCGACGGTCTTATTCCTCAGCTGCTTTTGCCATCGATCCAGAATCTCAACTGGCTGCTGATCATAAGATAGATCTGGACGAACCGTGATCTCCGAGAAATCCACAGCATAGGACGGATCACTAACGTATCGACGTAACTGAGATACGTGAAATACGTCGTGAACTCCCTCTAGCGACGGTGGCAATGACAAGCGATAAGCCACCGCTCCACCTCTCTCCAGAACATCAAACGGCCCAATGTACCTCAGACTCAGCTTGCCTCTCTTTCCAAATCGGATAACTCCGCGGTTCGGAGAAATCTTCAGAAAGACATGATCTCCAGGCTGAAACTCCAAAGGCCTCCGTTTAGCATCGGCCCAATGCTTGAAACGGTCCTGCGCAATCCTCAGCTTCTCCCGAATGTTCCTCACCACATCCACGGCCTCCACAATCATCTCCAGTCCTAACAGCTCCCGATCTCCTATGTCATCCCAGCTTAGTGGCGATCGACATTTCTTTCCATATAGCGCGGCGAAAGGTGCCATACCAATATTCGCCTGGTAGCTGTTATTGTAGGCAAACTCAACATGATGGAGATGATCCTCCCAAGATCCCTTGAAGTCCAACATGCATGCTCTCAGCATGTCTTCCAAAATCTGAATCATCCTCTCGGACTGGCTATCTGTCTGCGGATGGTACACCGTGCTGAAACTCAGACTCGTACCCAGGCTCTTCTGCAGACTCTGCCAAAACTGAGACGTGAATCTCGTGTCTCTGTCTGACACGATACTCATAGGGACTCTGTGAAGTTGTACGATCTCCTGCACAATTCACGTTACATCACTATCTAAACTAGGAAAAGGAAATAAAAACGGAGAGTAAAAGAATTTACCTACATATATCTCCTCGCTAGCGTCTCAGTAGACTGTCCTACTCAGAAGGGAATAAAGTGCGCGGATTTGGTCAATCGGTCTACGATCACCCAAATCGCGTCATTCTGCTTCGGACTCCGAGGTAGTCCAGTCACAAAACCCATAGTGATGTGTTGCCACTTCCACTCCGAAATCAGAAGCGGTTGTAGCAACCCTGCCGTACGCTGATGCTCCGCCTTTACCTGCTGGCATACCAAACACTTGACTACACTCCGAGCCACACTCCTCTTCATACCATGCCACCAATAGTTCAGACGAAGATCCTGGTACATCTTGGTACCACCAGGGTGCACAGAATACGGCGAACTGTGTGCCTCCACCAATAACTTCTCTCTGATATCCCCAGCTGGCACACACAACCTGGCTCCATACCTCAGCGAGCCATCCTCATGAATCAAGAATTCAGTCCGTAGACCGGCTTCCATCTGTTCCCGAATCTTTACCATCTTAGCATCTCCAGCATATCCAGCATTGATTCTATCCACGATCGTCGACTGTATCTGCATACTCATCAACGAAGAAGCCTCTCCAGGAAGAATAATCTCAATACCAGACTCGCAAAAATCCTGCTACAATCTCCACTGCGAAGTCAACATCATCACCGCTGGAAGTCTGCTCAGCGCATCAGGAACCACATTCACCTTGCCAGGGTGATACTGCAAATCAATCTCATAATCTTCCATGAGCTCTAACCATCGACGATGTCGCATGTTGAGCTCCTTCTGGGTAAAGATATACTTCAAACTTTTGTGATCAGTGAAGATCTTCACCTTCTCACTCAGCCGGAAGTGCCTCCAAATCTTGAGTGCAAACACAACAACAGCCAACTCCAAATCGTGTATCGGGTAATTCTTCTCATGGGCCTTGAGCTGATGAGAAGTATATGCAACCATATGCCCATGCTGATGCAACACACAACCAAGACCCGTACCAGAAGCATCGCAAAAGATCTCGAATCCTCCACTCCGATCAGGCACATCAAGAACATGGGCAGTCGTCGATCTCTCCTTCAGAATATCAAAAGCATTCTCACAATCATCAGACCAAACAAATGGTACATCCTTCCGTGTCAGTCTGGTCATCGGCTCAGCAATCCGGGAAAATTCCTTAATGAATCGCCGATAATAACCTGCAAGCCCAAGGAAACTCCGGATCTCAGACGCTGACTGTAGAACAGGCCACTCTCTGATAGCCCTAACCTTCTCGGGATCCACTGAAATTCCATCACCTGACACCACATGCCCGAGAAAAGCAACTCTATCAAGCCAGAACTCGCACTTGGAATAATTAGCATACAAACGATGCTTCCTCAAAATCTCCAACACTGTCCTTAAGTGCGATGCATGCTCTTCCTCTGACTTTGAATAGATCAGGATGTTGTCAATAAAGATAACGACAAACTTGTCTAGAAAGTCATAGAAGATCAGATTCATCAGGTTCATAAAAAATGCGGGTGCGTTGGTTACACCGAAAGGCATAACCACCGTAGTGACCATACTTCGTCCTGAACGCTGCCTTCAGGATATCTTCCTTCTTCACCTTGAGCTGATGATACCCACTCCTCAGATCCAACTTAGATAACACCCTCGAACCTCCAAGCTGATCAAAAATTTCATCTATATGAGGCAACGAATGTTTATTCTTGATGGTCACAGCATTCAGCTCCCTGTAGTACACGCACATGTGACGCGAACCATCCTTCTTATTCACCAGCAACACCGGTGATCCCCATGGAGACACACTAGGATTGATGTAACCCTTCTGCAAAAGCTCATCCAGTTGCCTACGCAACTCCTCCAACTCTGTTGGAGCCATACGATATGGTGCCTTCAAAATAGGCTGCGCTCCCGGAATAAGATCGATCAAAAACTCGAGAGCTCGATCGGGCGGCAGTCCAGACATCTCCTTAGGGAAGACGTCATCGAATTCACACACCACAGCTGGTCTACTCTGCTCCATCTGCATAGCAACGATCTCCACCGGTCTGGCCCGAAATCTGACAGGGCCAAGCGAACTGCTACCTCGACGGAACTCAAACACTGTGTGTCCTGGGATCTCGAACACCACCTTCTTCCTCCGACAATCGATCGTAGCATAGAAACTCGCTAGCCAATCCATCCCGAGGACGGCATCATAGTTGATGATGTCGTGGACAATAAAATCAGCGTAAAGCTCATGTCCACAGACCACCAAAGGGCAAGAATTGCACCCACGATGCACCGAGATCACGCCATTTCCTGTAACAATGTTCCAACTCTTGGGAAGAGGGGAGGTCGTCAAGGAATGCTTCTCCACGAAGCTCCGGGATATAATGCACATCGATGCACCAGAGTCAAAGAAGACTCGTGCAGGAAATGTGCCAACCAAAATCACACCTTACAAACAATCTAACAATCAAACCCTATTCTAGCAAACAATTATATGCAAGCAACCAAACATGGGCTAACAACCAAAACCAACTAAGGAAGGAAACAACTAAACTGAGAGTTACTTGCGATAACCTCATCCACGGCATCGCTCTCCACTGCCGTCATCAGAAAGCCTGCCTCCTCAGCTGCATGTCCTACTGAAAAGCATGCCTCTGTGGAACGAGGGCTGATCCACGACCTACAGGTACAGGTGCTCTCTGCTGCAATGGCTGTGCTGCAAATGGTTCCTTCCAAGGCTGCTTAGACTTCGGGCACTCCTTCATAGTATGAGTAGGATCTCCACAAATCAGGCACTGTCCCAACATCCTCCTACACTGCTCCTTGACATGCCCAGTCTTGCCACAGAAATGGCAAGTCTTCTGAGTAGGCCCACCTGGCCTCTTGAACTGCACTGGCTAATTAGGCTTGAACCCAGGCCTAACCACTCCTCTGACCTGCTCCATAGGCCTCTTCCCAGCTCCCGATGTCTGTCCTCTCTTCTGCCTCGCAATCAGCTCCTGTCTCCGTGCAGCTACCAGTAACTTCCGATATGACTCCAGATCTGACGAAGACATCAGGCTCTGTAAGTCTAGGGAAAGGCCCTGCAGAAATCTCTGAGCTTTCTCCTCAGCGTCCTCCACCATCTTCGGTGCGAAGCGACTCAGCCTGGTGAACTCCTGATGGTACTGGTCCACCGTCAGATTTCCCTGCTTCAGCTCAATGAAGCGTTGCAACATCTCTCTCCTGGCAGCCTTCAGAAAGTACTTCTCATCGAACCTGGACTTGAAAGTAGCCCAAGGTATAGGACTCACCAACAGCTCCTCTTCTGCATCCCACCAGTTGTGGGTATTATCCCTGAGCTGCTTCTTCACCAACACAACCCATCCAGCCGGGTTGATCTTCGACATCTTCAAATTATCCTCAGTATTTCTGATCCACTCCTCAGCAACCAACGGTCCTTCAGATCCATCAAAGTATGTCGGGCCCAGCTCCCGAAACTGCTTTGCTCCAGGCTCGAAGCGAGGGGCATTCTGGGTATTCTGAAGCATACCCTGCTGCACATGCATCATCTGATGCATCATCTTCATGATCTCAGCATTGGTGGGCTCTCTATCCGGTACCTCAACACGATTGGGCCCATCACCAGCTCGGGTCTGTCGTCTTCCAGCCATCTAATGACATAGAAAACGAAAAAAATTTGACTCAAAGCTTATGTCTTGGATGTTGTAATTTATTTACTAGACATTCTGTTATTATCGTTGTTCCTTTAATTCGCAGTTGCAAGACAGGACCTGCATGGGCCACCAACAAAACATGTCACGCCTCGCTTCCCACAAATATGGAGGCGAGGCATGAGAAGGTCCGCTCAGACTTGAAGCTGTGAAGCCGCAAGTCTGATAAGCGTCAATAAACTTTAAATGGCATGTCCTTGCAAATGCGATACGAAACAAAGATAATAATAAGGAAATGAGACAAAAAGGCAATCTCAGAATATCCATAAAATAAGTTCCAACATCGCAGAAAAGCCACCAGGCTAAAAGAAAAGAGTCTAAAAAGGCCCCAGCTTGGCCAACAAAAGTACAACGTACAGAAAACAAAGTAATGGTGATACGCACCGACAACTAACAGCAACCTAAAGCAAAAGCAACTCAGATCAGTCTCTAAGACTGGTCACCGGTGTCCACCAACTCCTCGTCAAACGTAGGCTCCGGCTCAGCGTCAGCAAACACCTCGTCCTCAGCCACGGTCTCTGGCTCAGGGTCTAACATGTGACACCCAAAAGAGCAAAGGGCACATGTCAGCAAGTCTACAAGAGACTTGTGCAAGGAACTGAAAGTAAAGGTAAAACAACCTAGCAGTTCTAGCATGATGCAATGACATGGCAGATATAGCATGGGTGCAACAAGTAAAGTAAAGTACGATCACGGCATGGTAATTGGCATTTAAATCATGGCATGGATATCAAGTTTTACAAGAACAAATCACAAAGACAAGGACAAGTCTAGTATGCACGTCGTGCACAGAGATTACGCCTTTTGGCTAGAGTGGCTGCGCGGGCCAACTCCTAAGCTCAAGTGATCGCTTATCCCTACACCTCCACGTGTATCGGACATTGGCTTTTGACCGACACATGAGGCCCGCTTCTGGATCACGAGCCAGGAAGTGTTCTTCAATATGGCATAGGTGTGCACCTAGCCTGAACAAGGAAGTACAAGTATTGTAGCATGTGCTACGAATGCAACATTCAACTTGGATGACATGTAAAATGCAATTCATGGCAGATAATGGTTTAAGTGCGTACAGATAAGGAATTTAAACATGGCATGCAACAATGCATGAATGAAATGGCAAGGTGACAGATCTATCTTCGTTGTCAAGCTAGATCTTAAAGTTGCGCCTAGATAGCTATCATTTCACTGTCTAGTCTCTTTTACGCTAAAAACAAGAAGTGGCCTAAAACATGGCCCAAAGAAAAAGTTGGCAAGTTTCACTTGCCTGCAAGTCAAACGTCTGAAAACACCGTCCAAAGAGTCCAAAGTCACAAACAACCTATGTGCCAAGTCCACCAGCCTACAGTCCCATTTTATTAATCTTGACTAGTGAATTTAAAACACTTTAAAAACATCGATTTTTAGTCTTGATTAACAGGCTGTGGTTGGGGGTCCTAGGGGTGCAAAACGGTACCTCAATATGACACGAAAGCTACACTGGCGTCGGGTAGCGACGCCAGGGGTTGGAATATAAGAACGCGCTCCTAGTCCAGATTCCAAAATAGATTCCTCGCTCGCCAAGTCTGGGCAGCAACCAGATCAACGAACCAAGAATCCAAAGATAGAACGTGCGACGAAGGGCTACGACATATCGCAACATCGTAATCGGCAAATCCACGAAGAGAAGACACCTAGGTGGGACCCACAGTAGTGCTAGGGGCCAATGGGGGACCCACAACACCTCTGGAGAACTTGGGGGCCCACGGTGGCAAGCGATGCGAGAGTTGCGACGTTGTGATGAACGTCGCTCGGTCAGACCGAGCCGCTGCGAGAGATTCTCTCGGTCAGACACAGCGCATGGTCGTCGCAGCACTGTGGAGATGCGGTGCAAGGCGGGGGCTCTCGGTCAGAGCGGGCCGGTGCGAGGGGATCTGTCGGTCGGGCGCTTGGGGCGGGGGTTGCAACGAAGTGAGGGTTGCAACGAGTGTTCGGTGCGGGCGCGGCTCTCAGTCAGACCGAGAGAAATCAAGGAATTCTCTCGGTCGGGCACGGGCGGCTGTGGGGCTTGGTTGCGACGAACGTCGTAAGTGAGATTTTGAGTTGTGGGGGCGGCTAGGGTTTGTTCTCTTACGAAAATAGGTTATCATAGGGGTTGTTTATATAGGGTAGGTGGGTTGACTTGGTCTAGGGTTAAATCTATTAGAATTAGGATTTTAAAAACATTAAAACTCATCTCTCTCTCTCTCCTACTCACGCAAGGATAGGGTGCGGCCAAGATAGGGGCTAGGATTTGGGTCAAAAATGTTTTTGAAGAGGTATAATCTAATAGAAATTATATTGGGTCGAAAATACTTTAAAACTTGGTATTTAAAAATATTTAAAGCTTTGCCAAAATGTAAAATAGGTCAAATGAAATCCAAAAATTGTGAAATAAATAATTGGGTGATCGGGACGACGAGAGAAAGGAAACTAAGAAGACGGATCTCAATTTCAACGTTGTGGATAATTACTTTGGCCGTCGGTAAAAGTCGGGACCAATCTAGGGTTTTCGATCCCTACAATGGTGCATACTATCGGAGTGGTCGACGAGATTCGGACGCCGATTAGAGCCCTCCTAATATAGATCCAAACCCCCGACCATGAGAGTGGCTTGGATGAAGATTGGGGACATTCATCGGACGTAATGCACCTAACGTATACCGATGTATTGCGAGAATCGACATCGATATAGGTTAAGGTTGTCTTATTAGAGCATCACGATAGTGGGGGGTAGGAATAACATAAGAGACTATCCTATCATGCATTACGAGAGTGGTGGATAGGAGAACGCCCTTAGGTTTGACGAACTCTCCCGAGTCCCAATGAATCAAACAATCGATTAACTCATAATCCAACCTTAACCCTAGTTCATTGGCAGGGATACCTAAGCCCTAGAGCTTTTATCATCTAATTTAACTCTTATTTCTCATCTCGACCACCATTCGATTGTGTAGCTTTCAAACATCAAAAGAAATCGGTAATCAACAAATGCTTCGATAAGTTTGACACGTATAGCACTACACGACACCATGTGCTTACAGTTATAAATATTTAAGGCGTTCACGCATAGCGGAACAAGCTTTTAGTGACATTGTCGGGGAGGTGCCGGGGGGAGGCAGGGCTTGTTATCGATTTCATTCTTTGTGGATAGACTATGCATTTCTTTTTGTTTTTCTATCTCTTCGCTATTGATTTTCATTCTTACTGACGATTTCTTTCGTTTAACATGTGTGTGTGCGCATGAGATTCCTGGACATTGATGATTTAGTTCCACTAGACCACGAGATTAAGGCCATAGCACGTCGGCAAAACACTGAGAGAAAGAAGAAGCTTGCACTAGAAGCCATGGTAGAGATTCACAATCTACCGCCACATCCTACGCCTGAGAATGATCCTCTACCACCACCTCCACCACATCCTAGATCGCTCATGGAGTTCTTTATGACCTTCAATGGGTCCACATCAAGTATACTTAGGCCGTCGGTGGAGCCTAACAACTTTGAGCTGAAACCATCGTTGATCAGCTTTATACACCAGGATCAATTCGGAGGGTCACACATGAAGAACCCAAATGACCACCTGAACAAGTTTTTGGAAAAGATGGACATTCTGAAGATGAATGGCATCACTAATGACGCCATTAATCTAACACGGTTTCCCTTCTCACTTGGGGACAAAGCTAAGGACTGGCTTAGGAGCCATGGTCCTTACACTTTTACTTCATGGGATATCTTTCTCTTGTGTTTCTAGCAAAATTCTTTCCACCAAGAAAAATCGTCAAAATGCGCAACGAGATTACAAACCTCACCCAGCTTGACCAGGGGTCCTTGTACGAAGCTTGGAAAAGATTCAAGGATTTGCAATGCAATTGCCCATACAAAGGTGTGCCTGACTGGCTGCTAATCCAAGCTTTCTACAATGGACTATCCCGAGAGGTGAGGATGTCAATTGATGCCGCCGCTAATGGTGCAATTATGAGCAAGACTCTTGTTGAAGCTAAAAGGTTGTTGGAAGACATGGCCGCCAACAATGATTTATAGAGCAACGAGAGAGGCACCTCCAAGAAGGGAGGTAACTATGAAATCGATGAAGTCTAAATCCTCTCTACTAAGTTCGATGCGCTAACTAAAAAATTATCAATGGTTGTGCTTGGTACTTCTAATCCACCTATGGCTGCGCTTTGTGAGGTTTACGGTGTGTAGGGACACCCAAGAAATGAATGCCCGACATCCATGGTAATGCCACCAGGCATGACGATCAAGCATGCCAACGCATTATACGGAAACAATCTGAGGCCACCAAACAACCCATACTCCGGTACATACAATCAATGATGGAGGAACCATCCTAATTTTTCATGTAGGAGTCCAAGTCTACATGCTCAACCGATGTACCCACAACAACCTCAGGATTTCCAAGCGCCACCTCCTCAAGGGCCATTCCAAAATTTAAATCAAAGACCTCCGATTAATTTACCTTCTAACTCAAAATCTAGCTTAGAGGTACTAATAGAGAGCCATCTTCCTATGCAGGGCAGAGGAACGAGTACTTCCAATCCTCTATCCCACTACCACGCAACAGCTTGTGACCACCATATAACAACTAGCATCGGGGCAAAAATCGATGGAAACTACGATGGCACAGATGGCACATTAGCTTTCTCAGTTATCAATGTCACAAGGGCAGTAATCGGGGCATACTGTAGCAATCCCCCGAGGGCACGTAAATGCTATTACCACGAGAAGTGGTAAACAAACTGAAGACCCAGTAATGCCAGCTACAAAAGTGAGGGACCCCATGGTGGAGGTTGATCCTAGTATCGAGATTAAGCTTGATGGAAATGACCCTGCTGAATCACCAATTGTGGAACCTATTGGATACAATGATCGATGACTTCGTGTTTGATGATAACAAACATGTGTGAATGATTTAATGTGTGTGCTAAGTGTTTTCAGGAATGGCACTTTTGCAAATACTCAAAGAGAGACTAAGTAAAAGTGATGGAGAATGTGCCAAGCATTAGCCAAGTGGACTAAGTCAAAGATGGAGAATATGGCTACAAATATAGGACTAAGTCAAAGATGGAGAGATAAGGAGGAAATCAATTCAAATCCATATTTTAATTGATACAAATCGATTGGTGCAATATTCTATCACGCCCCGCTTCCCAAAGCAATGGAGGCGAGACGTGAGAAGGTCCACACAGACGTGGAGCTGTGAAGCCACACGCCTAATAAGCGTCAATAAAACATATGCAGGTCCTTGTAAGTGCGAACGGAACAACAATAATAAGAACATGGTAAGGGAGACTGATAAAAGTTAACCAATCTCAGAATTTGTCCACAATAATATTCAACATCCAGAAAAGCCACCAGGCTAAAGGAAAGAGTCTAAAGGCCCAAAACAAGGCCAACAAAACGAGAACATAACAGAGTATTGGTGCGGCGCACCGACAACTACAATAGTCTAAAATAAAAGGGAAAGCTCAACGAAGACACTAGGACTGGTCCCCGGTGTCCACGTACTCCTCCTTAGCAAACGCGGGTCCTGACTCGGCGTCAGCAAACACCACGTCCTCTCCAACCAACTTTGGCTCAGGATCAAACATGTGTCATCCAAAAGAGAGAGGGGCACATGTCAGCAAGTCTAAAAGACTTGGGCAAAGAAACTGAAAGTAAACTAACAACCTAACAGTTCAAGTAGGATGCAATGACATGACATTTAAGTATGATGCAACAGTTAAAAAGGACAAGAAGGGACAAGCACGCACAATGTAGCAAAAGCTACCAAATCACTAATTCACAAATCACTTATCACGATTTTCACTTATCACGATTCACTATTCACGATTTTCACTTTGTGCTCAGAGTTTCCGTCTTTTGGCTAGAGTGGCTGATCGGGCCAACTCCTAAGCTCAAGCGACCGTTTAACCCTACCCCTCCACATGTATCTAGCGTTGGGATTAGCAACACACTGTGCTCGCTTCTGGATCACGAGCCAGGAAGTGTATTTGGCATAGGGGTGCACCTAGCCTCAAGTCACGATGTAGGAGTCAAAATCCTACTCGTCGCAGCTTACATTTTAAAGTAGCGTGTGCTACACAAACACGATGAACAAGCAAGTATGCAAGGACATGAACAGATATTTGACGTGCCCTCGATTTGCGAGCCGCAAATGGCCGGGGGACCCGCGTGAGGGTTTAGATATTTGTAACCGCAAGCGCACGGTGTTGTAGTGTGGCTTGGGGGTCGAACACAGGGAGGCTAGGATGTGCTTGTGTCAAGGAGGACAAAAATCACCCCGTGGGCGAGCTAGCCCGGATCGGTTGATGGGTTGTCACGATAAATGAATGCAAGGTATGAACAATAAGAAAATAAACCCGAGACTTTGGTTTCCACTCCAACGAGCGACTCTAGCCGATACGGCCTACGGGTAGAATGGCGATCGGTATTAGGGTCTAATGGTGAGACGTTGCCTTTGAAAGTGGTACCGGCATCCCATGGGCCCGATATTCCGGTCGGTGCCCAGGATGATACACCGGACTTCCCGGGTTCGATCAGTGGGCACTCCCGTGTCCATTAACACTGATCGATTTCGGGAGCACTAAGCTCGCAACGATAACTCCCAACGTCTCATCCTGCCGCTCCCGCGCGCTAGGATTCGGCGTCTACTCTAAGGGCGTGAGCTATGGCTAGGGAGTCAACCGCCAAGTTTATTCCCCCTTGGCCCAACGGTCAAAGGCGGTCTTTTTCCTGCTGATGACAATAAAACACCCCGCGTAACCGTTAGATTCCTAATCCCTATCGATTTCCTAACCCTATGGATGCATCGGGAAGAGCCCCCGAAGGGGTTTCCGCCAAAATCCCAGATTTGAGAACTACTCACAAATATTCATTAAAAAGCGATCTAAACGAAAATGAACCGTTAAAATCATAATCAGACGATAGGAATGTGAAGGTAATAGAGCAAATAAGATAATACTAAAGTTTAAGAAAGATCCGAAAACTTACAATAGAAAAGTAATTACAGCCGTCACAAATAGGAGAAAACAGTAAAAACTAACAGCTCCCCTGTTTCTGGAACCATATGGGTCCTATTTATAGGATCTCGTATCACCCGATCGAGTGACAAGTCAACCGATCGGGTGATCCGTTACAAATAATAAACAGAAAACGGCGGAGTTTCACCCGGTCATATGAACCGGTCGGTTGAGTTCTTGGGGTGTCCGGTTGGATCTTGGCGCCATCGGGTGAAGGGGTCGGTTGGGTGCCAGTGTCTCGGCTCCTCAGCATCAGCTACAGATGAACCGATCGGGTGAGAGTCACCCGATCGGTTGGAATTTGGCTTGAAAAGACAGAGAATCAGCCCCGTTGAACCGGCCTGTGAACCGGTCGGGTGACATCCACTTGAGCTCCAGCTGAGACCGGGTGGTGCACGCGTGCATCACCCGATCGGTTGGAAATGACCAACCGATCGGGTGAGGGGCTGAAAAAGATGTAATCTTCGTCATTTGACCCCCCCTGGATCACGCGTGACTCCTCCCGTTGCTCCGGGGACACATGATATCATCGTTTTGCGTCCCAAATGCCTGCAAACTCCTGCAAAACACGGGAAATACGGAAAAGAGAAAGAAAACAAGAAAACACGAGAAAACGAATAAAAGACGGCGGAAAATACGGAGAAACACGAAAGAAAACATGCGTGAATATATGAAATATATACGCACATCAAAATCCCCCAAGCTGAACTCTTCCTCGTCCTCGAGGAAGACGAGTGAGAGTAGGAGCTTGGAGGGGAAAAAAATAGAGAGAAAGAGAGAAAAAGAAAACTCTATATCCTAGATCGTCCGTCAGAGCCAATAAAATCAAAAACGACACACCAAGCAAGCAAACGCCAAATCACATCACTAAACCTAGGAATACGAGTCCAAATAAGTGTCGTGGGCCCACGCGGTGAAGCGCGAGTGAGTGTGGTCGTGCGCTAGCAGTCGGTGTCGCTATCTACGATGTGCAATAAAGCTCGATATACACAGACCCAGGAAACGACCCAAATACCGATTCGAATTTGAAATTGCGGTGAATATTAGTTCAAGCATGCATGAGAAGAGTATAAGAATAGAAGCGTATCATGCATCGGGGACTCCACAACTAGGGTTAAGGAAATCACACCACTATAGCCTAGATACTAGCTAAAAAGTTCCCAAGCCATGTGTTTTCGAAAACGATGGGGGTTGAGATGATGTGGAGTAGAACACTCGGTGCAAATGCTCGCCTTCCCTTTATTCTCGGTAAGTAGGAAAAAATATTCACACGGGAATTTTTTTGGTTTTGGGCATTTGTATATTTTTTTGCTTTTTGGCTATACGAAATTTTTCTTTTCTTTTCTTTTTGGGTTTTTCTTTTCTTTTCTCTTTTTTTTTATTTTTGGGTTTTTGTCTATACACATGTGTACTCTCCCAAGTGGGAGAATGGTACACGACGCGGGGATTTGCACCAAGTAAAACAAAAAAAAGAAGTCGGAATCTAAACACTTGGGCAAAGGAAACTATTCTCGCTAAATAGAGCATAGGCTAAATGGGTTGTCCTAGTCCTTAATTGTGGAATCCCGACACATGCGAAATGAAGTACACGATATATAATATATATATATATATATATATATATATATATATATATAGCATGCAGAAGCAGACAGGGAAAATAAATACCGCATATTCAAATCGAAGCATGGTAATCTAGGGGTCATTCCTGGACAGGTATATAAAGTAAAATCACAAAGTAGAAGCACACCAAACAGATAGGCACGACACACGACTCACAAAAACTAAGAGGACCCACGATGCGTGAAGTGCAAGAGAACTCAAAATCCTAGGGTTAGTGAATGTGATTATCGATGATATGCTAGGTGTGTGTGATTTTGTGGCGATTCATCATAGGGTTCATCTCTAGGAGAAAGAGATAAAAAGAAGAGAAAAGAAAAAATAAAAAATAAAAAACACGATGAAAACGACACAAAAACAAAAAAGAAAGACTCAAATGGCGCACATAGTGCGACTCCCCCAAGCTGAAGCTTGCATTGCCCTCAATGCAATATGAGTGAGTACGGGAGGGCAATGAAGATGGGGGGAATACGCACCGACACAAAAAGAAATGAAAACGAGAAAAACACAGAGATGAAACTGAAAATAAAGAAAAATCAAAATCAAACCACGCGACACGAAAATAGAAATAAAACCACACGACACGACACTCAAAAGGGGAAAAACAAGCACACACACACACACAAAAATGAGAAAAAACAAAACACGACAACACACCAAAATAGACGTCCCCCAAGCTAGACATGACAGTGCTAGCAAATAAAATGTGATCGTGAAATGCAGAAATATGCAAGGGAGAGTCAAAAACAAACAATGTTAAATCAAAAATCAGGAGAAGGTGAATCCTCGCCCTCCTCGGAAGAGGGTGTGGCTAGGTGGTCTGGGGAGGCTGGGGGTGTGCGGAGAAGTGGGGAAAGAGGTGGAGGAATAGGTGCAGCGGTGGTGTGAACGATGGGAGGAGTGTCGGTGGAGGTGGGTGGTGGTAGGACGGTGATCAAGGCGGTGGTGAAAGGAATAGAAATGGGGGAAGAAGATGTGGTGGTGACGGTAGTGGGTGGTGGTGGGAGAGATTTGGAGCGCACCGGCAATTTCCTCCGATGCACATATGAAGTGATGGAGGAGGAGGGAGGAGGTAGCGTGGGTGCGATGGAAGTGGTCGGGAGGGGGGAAGTGGATACCGGGATGGGAATAGATGAGGGAGGAGAAGAATATGGTGGGGGAGGTGATGGATGTGGGGATGTGTGGTAGGGTGGAGGAGAAGATCGTCGAGGTGGTGAAGGTGGAGGTGGACCGTGGATGTGAGTGAGAAGGCGAAGAATGGCGGCCACGTTCCTCTCAAGTGCGAGGAAACGTGGGTGAGTGAGAAAGGAGGACGGTGATGGGTCCGAGGAGGCAGAGGACATGGCGAGATCACGGAGGGCAACGACCTCCCTTTCTAGACCAAGACGGGCAGAGACCTGGCGACGACCAAAGGATGTGGACTGACGTGAGGCAGAAATGGTGCCAGCAGGTAAGGTGGAAGTGGTGCCGGCGGCGGTGGTCATGCCGGCACAGGAGACAAGGCCAGAAATGGCCGCTAAGAGGTGCTCAGAAGTGATGGGGCCCGGAACAGAAACAGGACGACTTGGGCCAGCCCCCATATCTCCCCGAGACGCAGGGATATCCTGCTCGCCTAAGTGGGTGGCAGGGGACGGTGGTCTGCGTGCGTCCGCGGGAAGGAAAGGAAGGTGCAACCCCGCTAGGAAGTTCGGATCGGGTGGGAAGGTCCAATCTCCCACAAGAGCTATGGTCATGTGAGCGGGGTTGGGGAGAATGGTGTAAGGGGCTGGGGGTGGCCATAATTGAAGATGAAGAGGCCATCGGAGTGGGGTTTAATCATGTGAATGTGCCGCAGGACATCAATATCTAGCTGTGAGGGTCCTGCGGCAGTGGGAAGATTATCAGGGATGGGAATATTAAATTGGGGGTAAGAACAAATGATAGTAATGATGCCCCCATAACAAAACTTCCCCTTACCGGCTCGGCTGATCTCGAGAAGCTTGTAAACAAGCCAATCGCCGCCATGGATGGGGACGGTAGGGGCCCTAAAGCTAATCCCA
Organism: Scilla litardierei; assembly: GCA_030789695.1. NCBI lineage: Eukaryota > Viridiplantae > Streptophyta > Magnoliopsida > Asparagales > Asparagaceae > Scilla > Scilla litardierei. The sequence continues at coordinate 77,607,293 of CM061140.1, forward strand.
TCATCGTCTCGAACAAAAGGGAAAGTCATGGCCCAGAGGATAAAAAGATCAGGGATAGTCACGGTGCCGGACTCGTCCCTGGGAAAAAATGCAGATGATATGATCCTATGGGCCAAACGAAACACGGGGTGGATGATGGAGGAGGACTTGGCCCTACCTCAGGGATAGCTAGGGAGCCGTGTGAGGCGGAACTAGAATTGATCGACGTCAAACTCGGGCGTGTACCCGTAGTGTCGGATGGAGTCATCCCCAAGATTGGGGAAACCAAATATATCGTTAATGGTATTCAGATTGGTGGTGACACTCTTGTTACGCACCCGGAATTTTATGATCGACCCGGACTCCCAAACAAGTGTAGAGAGAAATTCAAGGGTGAGTGACGGGTAGGATAAGGCAGAGGCATTAAGAAAGGCCAACCAACCTAAGTTAGCGAAAAGAGATTCGACCTCGGTGAAGACACCGAGATCGACTAGTGACTGTGTGTGCGGGAACTTAGTTGATAGATGCCCCCGAGCATCGAGCCTACGATAAAAATCCTTGTGTTCCTGGTTCCTAAAGATATACCCATGCGGGCCCAACATTGGGTCCACAGGGGGGATAACAGGCGCGGGAGGGCCTAGTGTCAGTGTTTGTGTGTGGGGAGGGGGACGTGTTTGTTTTTGTCTCTTTCGAGATGGTTCCTCCTCCCGCAAAATCTCCTTCCCCTTGTCTTTATCCCTAGCTATGCGTGAGTGTGTGTGTGAATGAGTGCAAAAAAAACAATGAATGCACACTAACGCAAGCAAACTGAGCAAGCAAAATATATAGGGAAAAAAATAGAAATGCGAGCGTAGGAGCGAGTGTACCCAATCAAAATGGCGAAGCTTGCTCGTAGATTATCCCCACGCCATGCAATGAGAGAAGCGTGGAGCCGCGGCGACCTCTTTCAGCAAGAATTTTTGAAATATGCGTTGTTTGGGGGGAATTAGGTCAGAAATTCGAAATGAAGGGGAGAGAGAGTGAAAATGATGGAGAGGAGGTGGAGAGAGGGAGTATTGGAGGAGTGGAGGACGTGGGGAGGAGAAATCGGGCCGTTGGGGAGGAGAAGCAGGCGAAACGACGGCGGTTCGAGCGATCGGGCGAGGTGGAATGCGAACGGGTGAGGGTGGGGTATTTATAGGGTTTAAGTCAAACCGATCAGGTGACTTGTCACCCGATCGGTTGACTGTTGGGTCGAAAATTCTTGTCGAAGAAGTGCTACAGGCGAACCGATCGGTTGACTTGTCAACCGATCGGTTGGCCGCTCCACTCATTTTCCCGAGAACTGGGGGTTTCTCACCCGGTCTCTTCAACCGATCGCGCTCTAACTCAACCGATCGGTTGATATTTCCCAAAAAATTTCCCGAGAATTCTCCCCAGATCACCCGGTCTGTCACACGGTCTCTCCATTCTTCACCCGATCGGTTCATTTGGGGACAGATGTGGCTTGTATCTGATACATCCCAACCGATCGGTTGGGGCCTTGTTTCTTGCAAAAACCAACAGATTGTCTAAGTCCCTGAACGGATGTTCTTGCGGCTGATTTTATTTATAAAAATAGATAAAATAAAGTCAAAAATAACACTAAAAAGTGGCACAAAAGTTTAGAGCATAGGTTGCCTCCCATGAAGCGCACTTGTTTAACGTCGTTGGCTCGACGCCCGCAAGTGATGTTCACGGTGGTTGATACGGGTGATGCCCGTAGTTCGGCATCTCTTCTTCATCGGAGCTTACGGCCTTTGGAGTAGTCAGCGGCTGGAGAAAGATTTGCTCGACTACCCTCTCCTTGTTTTTGGGATCCGGGGGCTTCTCTTTCGTATTGGCGTTCACCGCCATCTTCTTAAGGATCCGGACCTCGTCTTTGGTGAGGTCCATGGGTTCTTTCCCTGTTTTCCTCGCAGGATGAGCCTTGGGGAACCTGGGAGGGGTCGTACGTGATGCATTCGCTTTCCCAGCAGCATCATCATTCTTGGGGCCGTCTTGGTCTTCTGAGTCCCCCAAGTTATCGGGGGGGGTTTCTTAAGAGAATCACCCAGGAGCTCTCTTCAGCAGCTTTATCTTCTTCCACCTCCAGCAAATTACACCGAGGGTCATCTGGGGGATCGGGGTACTTCATGGACAACCCCAGATCAAATTCAACCTTTTCTCCGCTGACGTTTAGCGAAAGTTTTCCATTCTTCACATCAATCAAAACGCCAGCAGTGGCCATGAAAGGTCGTCCCAGGATGATGGGGGTGTGTGCGTCTTCAGGCATGTCCATGACAACGAAGTCCACTGGCACATGCACCCCTTTTACATTGACGGGGAGATCATCCACAATCCTCACCGGATATTTTACCGACCGGTCAGCAAGTTGTAAGGTCATACCGGTGGGCTCCAAATCACCCATTCCTATCCTCTTATACATCGATAAGGGCATCAAACTGACACTCGCTCCGAGATCGACGAGTGCACGATGAATCTTTACTGCCCCGATCGTGCAAGGGATTGAGAAGCTCCCTGGGTCTTTATGTTTCGGCAGATTTGCCCTCTGGATGAGAGCGCTACACTCTACCGTCAACACTACTTTCTCCTTTCTAGACCCTCTTGTCACCAAATCCTTTAGGAATTTCGCATAGGAGGGGATTGTTTCGATTGCTTCCAGGAAGGGGATTTGTAAGCTCAGATCCTTGCCCATGGTGAAGAACTTGCCATACTTCTCATCGATCTTGGCCTAAGCTAACCGTTGTGGAAAAGGCACAACGGGTTTGAACACTTTCAGTCTCCCTTCCTCGTTCTTCTTCTTCTCTTCTTCAGAGACTCCCTCCGGAGTCGTAGGATTTGATGACGAAGCATCGGCGTCGTTTGATTTTTCGATCGGTCGCTCGACGACCAACGGTGCTTCCGGTCTGTTAGGGGGCACTCTAGTAGGGATTTGTGTCCCGCTTCTCAGAACGATAGCGGACACATTTGCGTGCTTGTGCACGAGTGCCGACGTTTGGGTTGCTCCCCTCGGGTTCACCTCAGGTTGTGGCGGCAATTGGTTTTGTGACCTTGAAAGGGTCGCCACTTGTAACCCCAGCTGGGTTACTTGGTCCGTGAGGGCCCGCTGACCCATTTCCAGCTTTTGATTGATCTTCTCCTGGTTGGTTATATATTGAGTCAAGAGAGACTCAACCGGAGAGACGGCCCTCTGTTGGCCATACTGCTGCTGCTGCTGGATTGGCTGTTGATTCCTGGGGGCGTAATATTGTTGCTGAGGCTGCTGCTGATATTGTTGCTGCTGAATCTGACTCTGCTGTGGCCTAGTTGGCTGATATGTTTGTTGCTGCGGCTGCTGAGGCGGCGAGGGCTAGAATGGTGCCCGGTAACCAAAGTTAGGGTGGTTCCGGTTGTTTAGAGAGTAAGCCGGGTTGGAATTGGTTCTTGGTGGATACGGCGCATTTCCCATGGGGTTGTAAAATAGTGCGCTCACCTAATCCAACGGTGGTGAGACGTCACCACCGTCGAATTCCCCAAAAACTTCGGATTCTACCGCAGCAATCTGTTGTGTACCGGCGCCACCGGCTCCTACCATTAGTGCGGAGATCTGGGTCGAAAGCAAGTCAAACTTGCTTGAAAGTTTTTCGACGTCCTCGACTCTGTGTATACCCCCAGACCTGGGTGTGGCTCTCTCGTCACACCACCGCTCATTGTTGGATGCCATATTTTCCAAAATATGTCCGGCATCTTCCTCGCTCCTTGACATGAAGGAACCCCTAGCCGCGACATCCATAGAAGATTTTAGGTCATCCCTCAGCCCATTGTAGAACAGATTAATAATCTGCCACTTCGGAAGCTCATGGTGAGGGCATCTTCTCTGCATCTCCTTGTATCTCGTCCAAGCTTCATGCAAGGACTCGTGGCTGGACTGGGAGAAGGAGGAGATCTCACTCCTCAACTTCATGGTCTTCCCCGGAGGAAAGAACTTCATCAGAAAATCGTTGGAGAGCTTCTCCCAGGTATTGAAAGTGTTGGGGTCCTTCCCCCTAAGCCATTGCTTGGCTTTGTCTCACAACGAGAAGGGGAACAGCTTCAGACGGATCGCCTCAGTCGTGACACCATTAATCCGGAAGGTGTCACATTTCTCCAAGAAGGAGTATAGATGCTCGATCGGGCTCTCCATGGGTGCACCCGAAACTGATCATGCTGGATCCATGTCACCAAAGACGGCTTTAGCTCGAAGCTTTGGGCCGTAATAGCTGGAGGACGGATGGCGAAAGTGGACTAGATAGATGGCATCGAGTACTCCAAAAGGGACTTGCGAGGCAGGGTGTCCTCCTCCATGGCTTCAGGATCCTCTCTTCTTCTCTTCTCGGCGGCCAAACGCCTAAGTGTGGAGTTAATCTCTGGATCAACGGGGACCAAGTCGTCGAGACTTCTTGAACTCCTGCGCATGAAAAACAACAAACACCCGTGAAGCGACAAGTGGGAGAGAGACAGATAAGATAAGAAATAAAAAAGAAGAAAATAAAAAGGAAAAAGAAGAATGCGAAAATTATCACGAGGTAGGGATAAGAGCTAAACACTAGGGTTTAAGAGATCCTAAAATAACAAGCATGTTGCCTCCCCGGCAACGGCGCCATAAACTTGACGTGCCCCCGATTTGCGAGTCGCAAATGGCCGGGGACCCGCATGAGGGTTTAGATGTCACGCCCCGCTTCCCAAAAATGTGGAGGCGAGACGTGAGAAGGTCCGCACAAACTTGAAGCCGTGAAGCTCCAAGTCTGATAAGCGTATAAAAACACTTATTATGGCAAGTCCTTGCAAAGCGAAACGAAACAACAATGATAATGAGGAAATGAGACGACATTTTATTGAATCTCCAAATGTCCATAAACAAATTACAATATCGAAGAAAAGCCACCAGGCTAAAGGAAAAAGAGTCTAAGGCCCAACATGGCCAACAAAGTATAACATACATACAAGGGTGCCACGCACCGACAACTAACATGAATCCTAAAACATAAAGGGAAACTCAACAAGTCACCGGTGTCCACATGACTCCTCCTCAGCAAACACAACGTCCTCTGCAACAAGCTCTGGCTCGGCAACTAACATGCGACACCCAAAGAGAAAGGGGCACATGTCAGCAAGTCTGAAAAGACTTGAGCAAGGAAACTGAAAGGAAGGTAAACTAGCAACCTAGCAGTTTTAGTATGCATGACATGGCAGTTATAACATGAGTGCACAATTAAGACATGATGAACAACAATACAAGAGTACAATTATCGGGACAAGACAAGAGTAGCCAAGCTACTAACAATCTCAATCATTTCACGTTGCTTTATAGATGTTTACGCCCTTCAGCTGAATGGTTCATCATTCACACAGATCGGCACTAAACACTATTCACGTTTCACTGTTGTTTGTAGATGTTTACACCCTTCAGCTGAATGGTTCATCATTCACACCGATCGGCACTAAACACAATTCACGTTTCACTGTTGTTTGTAGATGTTTACGCCCTTCAGCTGAATGGTTCATCATTCACACCGATCGGCACTAAACACTACCCCACCCCAGAGTTTACGCCTTACAACTGCAGTTGCTGATCAGGCAGACCCCCAGTTGAATGGCCGCTTAACCCTTACCCCATCCCACACGTAAACAAGCCAGGGTCCCTGTACGTGAGCCCAGCAAGTGAGCCAGGGTTGCCCCGCACGGGAGCTTGTTTCTTAGTTCACAATTCAATATCGAGCGTTGGGGTTAGCAACTCATTATGCTCGCTTCTGGTCACGAGCCAGGAACTATCAGTTTTGTAGCGTGAGCTACACATTCACGATGAACAATCGATGTATGCAATGTCATGAACAGATATTCGCGTACCGTTAATTGTATTTAAACGTGACAGGCAAAATGCAATGACATGAACAATATTCGCGTACCGTTAATTGTAATTAAACATGACATACAAGCATGATAGGGGTGACGGACCAAGCTTCGTTGTCAAGCTAGGTCAATGGCGTCTAGACGGCTATCCTTTCACCGTCTAGTCTCTTTTACGCTAAAACAAGGAAATGGCCTAAGACATGGCCCAAATCAAAGGATGCAAGTTTCACTTGCCTAGCACCGAGGAAGATGATCACGAAGGTTCGTCTCACGAACGCTAATCTACGGGGAAGGGAATCGCTGTCATGGAGAAACAATCATCAAACAACATCCATTATTATTAGGGTTTCACAAATCATAATGGGGGTTAAGAGAATATTAAAGGAAGAACACTACCCGAATGGAAGCGGAAGATCAACGCCGAGCAACCACGGCAACGGATGAACGATCCGGGAGAACTACCACTCAGATCTGGAAATGAGGGAAAACCTGGAGAAATGGGTTTGGATTAGGCTTTTGGGGATTTGATGAGGGTTTGAGGTTGAGGAGAGGTAGGATATGTGAAATGGGGGTTTGGATGATGATGGATGAGCTTGGGATGAAGGATGAAGGGTTTGGGGATGAAGGGGGATGATTTGGGGAAGGAGGAGGTTCAGGAGAAGAGAGGGAAGAGAAGAAAATGATTGGGGGTTTATATAGAAAATCGTGTGGCGGCTAGGGCAAACTAGGGTTTCCTGGGCTGATTAGTCGGTCAAGGAAGGATTGGTGACCGACTAGTTGAGGATCTAGTCGGTCGGTCGTTCAACATGGACCGACTAAGAGTAAACAGTAGCTCGCTCAGGAAAACTGGACTATGAGTTAGTCGGTCTGTGAAGACTTGTCAACCGACTAGTTTGAGAACTAGTCGGTCGGTGAGTGTTCATTGACCGACTAAAGGCTGAATTCTGAGAGAGATCATGGAAATGAAAGTTAGTCGGTCTGAGAAGGATTCCTGACCGACTAGTTTAGCATCTAGTCGGTCGATGGTTGTTCTTAGACCGACTAAGAGTAAACAGTAGCTCCTGAATAATTGATTGAATGAACTAGTCGGTTCCAGTTGATTTCCTGACCGAATAAATTGGAATCTAGTCGGTCGGTCGATCTTCTTGAACCAACTAACATGCACGAAAAGTGCCGATTCGAAGCGCGAAGCTTCGGGAAGATTTCTATGGCTTCTAGGATCGATTTATACTCTAAGATATGATCGATATGAAGCTCGTCACGAGTGACTTACTCCGAGTTCAATGATTCTAAGGAAGAAGCTAGAAGATCGCATGAAAAGGAATGAAAACGAAAGCTAGGAAATCTCAACGAGATGAATGAAAGCGAGAACTATGGAAATGGAAACCACACAAGGAGAGAACCCACCATCGCAAGCAAAACATACTGATAATTCAATCGTACAAAAACCAGTCGTTACATCCTACCCACCTTAGAATAAAGTCCGTCCTCGGACTTTCTAACATACATATAGTCGCTCTGGTAACTACCCTCAACCAATTTCACATCATAAATTCAACCAAGTACTTTCATTTCGAGTGCTTATATATATGCACTAGAAATCCAATATTACTACCACTACACACATATTTTCACGCACATAGTACAATCATACTTATTATAGTCAATCAATTTCATACACGTATTTCAATCACAAATATATAGTCAATATATTTATACAACAATAAACACCTATTACTTACTATAAGAAAATAACCAAGCCTCTCTTATTTGAAAATAATTTCACATTTGTTTAGTCATTCAAGTACATGCAAATATTTCACCATATTTTCACCTCACATATAGTCCTATAACCATATATTGGTATAGCCACCCACAATCGTGTGCGTAACAACACCAAGCACAAACAACTCAAACACCACACATACGTCATCCATCACTATTCACCACCACATACAATTTATACCAAAGTACATAGAGTATACCCACTCAAGCTTGAGTGAGACTCAAATCATAGCAGGACATTTATATGCGTAACACAGTAACCATACACATACCAATACCACTCCAAGGCATACACATCCACGTATCACATATTTTCACACCATATCCATCCATTTATAATTACCATATCAACACATCAACTACATACAAGTTTAAGAGATGCAATAGTCGGGTATACTTCCTGATATACACGCATACGACATCTCATAAAACAAGTGGTACCAATCAAAATTATTATTCTGTTATCATAAGTATATCACATCATACTCAAGCAGAAAATTACCTACACACAACATACAAATGCCAACACCCCTACCACTATATACACACCACGAAATCAACACTACGACGACATAACCACTTAACTAATGGGCCCACCAAACTATAACAAGGTTGACACAGGCAACGACAAGCTCTATGGGCTAGACAATAGGAAAGAACCGAACCTAGATCATGACGAATAAAAAGATCGAAAAACATGGGTTCAGCAAGGACGAAGATAAGGAGCCAAATTTGGTTAGGGGAAACAGGGTAAGACTGTGAATGTTTCGGTGGAGAGAAAGATGCAATGATACCCTTGAAGAATACGTAAACAAGGTAGTGTAAACAACATAAGTTAAAATACGTGAATTCGAAAACCGTTGTACTTCAAAAAGTCGTGTCCTCGTTTGTATAAAATTATTTAGAGGTCGATAAACAAGTTGTTGGAAAACGAGTTTGAGACGAATATACGTAATAAGAGGTAAAGTGGTTTATTGGCTTATATAAAATCATCATGAGGAAAAAGGAGATCATTTACTCGAACATTAAAACATAGGTCAGAAATGTTATGCGGCAGTAATCTAAAAATTTTGGAAAAGTTTTGAGATTCGAAGATTGAAATTAGATCAAGCATAGTGTGGAGAATTTAAGCGCATGCTAAAGGTTTTCCAAATCTTAAAACTGAAGAGAAATCCCAAATAAACCATATCGAAAATACTTTTAGAGAAATCCGGATTTGCCAACAAAATTGATTTATACAAGATCTTAATGTACGAGCAAAACGAACGTGGTACCGATATATAAAAATAATTGAAGTCACATTTTAGAAATTATCTTAAAAGTGTGTATGGTGAATGGAAGATAATATCTTAGTAGCATGGAAAGAGAAAAGGATATTTAAACCCATCAAGTTAGTATTAAAACTTTTAAACCGTTTTATGAAGGGTCTAAGTCAGGAATGATTTCGAAATAGTAATTTTTTTTTACACGAAAATCTGAAATATGGAAAATGTTGAGCATAAAATCGACTTGCTAAAAGCCGAAGTCCAAAGGGACTTTAAAAGTTTATTATGAGTAAGCATGAGGTGTTTTCGAATAAAATTTTAATGGCACAAGTAAGAAAACAATTTATGAATCGAGTTAGGAAAATAGAAATACGGTTCAGAATGAAATTGGTATATGAAAAGGGACAAGACATTTATATCGATACGAAGGTATATGCAGAAAATATTATAAACTTCTAATCTAAAAATCTCAACACAAGTTTCGATATTTAAAAACATAAATAATTTAAGTCGGCGAAGGAGCATGAAACCTTACATATATCAAAAGTGTTTCGAACAAATTTAAACTTAACAAAAGAAGAAGATCGAAGATACTTTTAGGGAAATAAGGATTCGCCAAAAGAACGTGTTGGTATATATAGAAAAACTTTTTGAAGTACGAGTATGACGAACCTATAAATGATATACACAAAATTAGTTGAAGTCCATTCAGTTTTGGAAAAATACCCCTAAAGGTATGTACGATAAGTGGTTAAAATAAATCTTTGTATTTAGAAAAAAGGGACGGTATATCGAACCATCGGGATAGTAATAAAGTTTAAAAATCGAAATGCGAAAGATACATTGTTAGAAAAATAGTACAAGATAGTAATTTTAAGATTACGGCCAAAAGTCTTCAAAATTCAAGAACGACTTTGAACTCCATCGAAATTTAGGGAGACATTTTTAAAGAAGTTTAGAACAAATTTAAATTGAGTGAAACTTCAAATAAGGAAAGCATTCGATAATAACTTTGGAAGAATCAAGATTTGCAACGGAAAACATTTGAAAGATCAAGGATAATTGGAATGAGGTGGTCATGTGAATTGAGGACAAGGGAGTGGTTACGGAAACGTAATTTTCCAAAAATTTGTAGTCGGGAAAATGTTTGAACACAACTTGATTTGTTGAAAACTGAAATCATCTGTGACTTAAAAGTATATTAAGGGAGCGCGACGAGTCATTTGAATATCATAAATAAGAAGGAAAATTCATAAATCGAATTTGGAAAATAGAATTGCAGCTCAGGATTAAATTGATTTATGAAAAGGGACAATATATTCAAATAGGTATGAAAGGTATAGGCTGTAAAACATTATAAAACAGTAATCAAAATCTCGTCAAAACTTCCGAATTTCAAAAATCAATTTAAGTCAACGAAAGAGTACGAGATATAAGTATACACATAACAATTGAAATTCCATTTAGCTTGGAAAAGATTTTAAAGTATGTCATGCGATTAAAATGGATCTCATAGTTAGAAAATGGTACATCGAATTCTTCCAAAATAGTATTGGAGTCTTTAAACCGAAATGCGAAAATATAGACAAGAAAATGGTTACGAGATAGCAATTATAATTACAACTATTAGACTCCGAAATCTACAAGGAATTTTGACTCAATCGAAAAGTGAGAAATTCAAGTATATACGTAGCGGGTTTAAAACAAAATTTAAACTTAACGAAAACTTTAATAAGGGAAATCGAAAAATAACTTTAAAAGAAATCAAGCCTTGCGAATGGGGACCTTCGAAGGATCAACGATTTTAGAAACGTGGTGGTCATGGGAATCGAGGCAAGGGATTTGGTCGGATGATCAAGGCATAAACACGCCTAGGATATGACTTAGGAAAATCTACGGGAATCTCCTACGGTCAACCAGCTAAAGATTATGGAACTAAGCGCTAAGACTCCCTAAGGGCTAGACAGTGATGAAATGAGTTCAGCTTGGTCCGAAATCGATGAACCCAAGCGAACGGCTAAAGAAATCCTAGGAATCTATCATGGTCAGGGCTAGACAGGAACCACTAAGGTAACTCTTAAGGCTATCATAGCGATCACTAGCATGGAGCCTAACAAACAATCAAGGATCCCTAACTAGCAAGCACAAACTTCTAACTAAGTCTCACTATAGTCCTGACCTAATGGATTTCCTATCAAGCTGGGACAGGTGCTCTAACACGCCTACTAGCCACCTAAGACATAGGAACGCTAAAAACCTAGACTCCGGGCTTATAACTTGGATGTTCTAATTTATTTAATGGACATTCTATAATTATTATTGTTGTTCCGATAGTTCGCATTTGCAAATAACCTGCATGGGCCACCACTAAAACCTGTCACGCCCCGCTTCCCAAAAATGTGGAGGCGAGACGTGAGAAGGTCCGCACAAACTTGAAGCCGTGAAGCTCCAAGTCTGATAAGCGTATAAAAACACTTATTATGGCAAGTCCTTGCAAAGCGAAACGAAACAACAATGATAATGAGGAAATGAGACGACATTTTATTGAATCTCCAAATGTCCATAAACAAATTACAATATCGAAGAATAGCCACCAGGCTAAAGGAAAAAGAGTCTAAGGCCCAACATGGCCAACAAAGTATAACATACATACAAGGGTGCCACGCACCGACAACTAACATGAATCCTAAAACATAAAGGGAAACTCAACAAGTCACCGGTGTCCACATGACTCCTCCTCAGCAAACACAACGTCCTCTGCAACAAGCTCTGGCTCGGCAACTAACATGCGACACCCAAAGAGAAAGGGGCACATGTCAGCAAGTCTGAAAAGACTTGAGCAAGGAAACTGAAAGGAAGGTAAACTAGCAACCTAGCAGTTTTAGTATGCATGACATGGTAGTTATAACATGAGTGCACAATTAAGACATGATGAACAACAATACAAGAGTACAATTATCGGGACAAGACAAGAGTAGCCAAGCTACTAACAATCTCAATCATTTCACGTTTCTTTGTAGATGTTTACGCCCTTCAGCTGAATGGTTCATCATTCACACAGATCGGCACTAAACACTATTCACGTTTCACTGTTGTTTGTAGATGTTTACGCCCTTCAGCTGAATGGTTCATCATTCACACCGATCGGCACTAAACACAATTCACGTTTCACTGTTGTTTGTAGATGTTTACGCCCTTCAGCTGAATGGTTCATCATTCACACCGATCGGCACTAAACACTACCCCACCCCAGAGTTTACGCCTTACAACTGCAGTTGCTGATCAGGCAGACCCCCAGTTGAATGGCCGCTTAACCCTTACCCCATCCCACACGTAAACAAGCCAGGGTCCCTGTACGTGAGCCCAGCAAGTGAGCCAGGGTTGCCCCGCACGGGAGCTTGTTTCTTAGTTCACAATTCAATATCGAGCGTTGGGGTTAGCAACTCATTATGCTCGCTTCTGGTCACGAGCCAGGAACTATCAGTTTTGTAGCGTGAGCTACACATTCACGATGAACAATCGATGTATGCAATGTCATGAACAGATATTCGCGTACCGTTAATTGTATTTAAACGTGACAGGCAAAATGCAATGACATGAACAATATTCGCGTACCATTAATTGTAATTAAACATGACATACAAGCATGATAGGGGTGACGGACCAAGCTTCGTTGTCAAGCTAGGTCAATGGCGTCTAGACGGCTATCCTTTCACCGTCTAGTCTCTTTTACGCTAAAACAAGGAAATGGCCTAAGACATGGCCCAAATCAAAGGATGCAAGTTTCACTTGCCTAGCACCGAGGAAGACGATCACGAAGGTTCGTCTCACGAACGCTAATCTACGGGGAAGGGAATCGCTGTCATGGAGAAACAATCATCAAAAAACATCCATTATTATTAGGGTTTCACAAATCATAATGGGGGTTAAGAAAATATTAAAGGAAGAACACTACCCGAATGGAAGCGGAAGATCAACGCCGAGCAACCACGGCAACGGATGAACGATCCGGGAGAACTACCACTCAGATCTGGAAATGAGGGAAAACCTGGAGAAATGGGTTTGGATTAGGCTTTTGGGGATTTGATGAGGGTTTGAGGTTGAGGAGAGGTAGGATATGTGAAATGGGGGTTTGGATGATGATGGATGAGCTTGGGATGAATGATGAAGGGTTTGGGGATGAAGGGGGATGATTTGGGGAAGGAGGAGGTTCAGGAGAAGAGAGGGAAGAGAAGAAAACGATTGGGGGTTTATATAGAAAATCGTGTGGCGGCTAGGGCAAACTAGGGTTTCCTGTGCTGATTAGTCGGTCAAGGAAGGATTGGTGACCGACTAGTTGAGGATCTAGTCGGTCGGTCGTTCAACATGGACCGACTAAGAGTAAACAGTAGCTCGCTCAGGAAAACTGGACTATGAGTTAGTCGGTCTATGAAGACTTGTCAACCGACTAGTTTGAGAACTAGTCGGTCGGTGAGTGTTCATTGACCGACTAAAGGCTGAATTCTGAGAGAGATCATGGAAATGAGAGTTAGTCAGTCTGAGAAGGATTCCTGACCGACTAGTTTAGCATCTAGTCGGTCGATGGTTGTTCTTAGACCGACTAAGAGTAAACAGTAGCTCCTGAATAATTGATTGAATGAACTAGTCGGTTCCAGTTGATTTCCTGACCGACTAAATTGGAATCTAGTCGGTCGGTCGATCTTCTTGAACCAACTAACATGCACGAAAAGTGCCGATTCGAAGTGCGAAGCTTCGGGAAGATTTCTATGGCTTCTAGGATCGATTTATACTCTAAGATATGATCGATATGAAGCTCGTCACGAGTGACTTACTCCGAGTTCAATGATTCTAAGGAAGAAGCTAGAAGATCGCATGAAAAGGAATGAAAACAAAAGCTAGGAAATCTCAACGAGATGAATGAAAGCGAGAACTATGGAAATGGAAACCACACAAGGAGAGAACCCACCATCGCAAGCAAAACATACTGATAATTCAATCGTACAAAAACCAGTCGTTACATTAGATATTTGTAACCGCAAGCGTACGGTGTTGTAGTGTGGCTTGGGGGTCGAACACATGGAGGCTAGGATGTGCTTGTGTCAAGGAGGACCGAAATCACCCCGTGGGTGAGCTAGCCCGGATCGGTTGATGGGTTGTCACGGTAAAGGAATGCAAGGTATGAACAATAAGAAAATAAACCCGGGACTTTGGTTTCCACTCCAACGAGCGACTCTCGCCGATACGGCCTACGGGTAGAATGGCGATTGGAATTAGGGTCTAATGGTGAGACGTTGCCTCTGAAAGTGGTACCGGCATCCCATGGGCCCGATATTCCGGTCGGTGCCCAGGATGATACACCGGACTTCCCGGGTTCGATCAGTGGGCACTCCCGTGTCCATTAACACTGATCGATTCCGGGAGCACTAAGCTCGCAACGATAACTCCCAACGTCTCATCCTGCCGCTCCCGCGCGCTAGGATTCGGCGTCTACGCTAAGGGCGTGAGCTATGGCTAGGGAGTCAACCGCCAAGTTTATTCCCCCTTGGCCCAACGATCAAAGGCGGTCTTTTTCCCGCCGATAACAATAAAACACCCCGTGTAACCGTTAGATTCCTAATCCCTATCGATTTCCTAACCCTATGGATGCATCGGGAAGAGCCCCCGAAGGGGTTTCCGCCAAAATCCCAGATTTGGGAACTACTCACAAATATTCATTAAAAAGCGATCTAAACGAAAATGAACCGTTAAAATCATAATTAGACGATAGGAATGCGAAGGTAGTAGAGCAATTAAGATAATACTAAAGTTTAAGAAAGATCCGAAAACTTACAATAGAAAAGTAATTACAGCCGTCACAAATAGGAGAAAACAGTAAAAACTAACAGCTCCCCCGTTTCTGGAACCCTAGGGGTCCTATTTATAGGATCTCGTATCACCCGATCGGTTGACAAGTCAATCGATCGGGTGATCCGTTACAAATAATAAACAGAAAACGACGGAGTTTCACCCGATCATATGAACCGGTCGGTTGAGTTCTTGGGGTGACCGGTTGGATCTTGGCGCCATCGGGTGAAGGGGTCGGTTGGGTGCCAGTGTCTCGGCTCCTCAGCATCAGCTACAGATGAACCGATCGAGTGAGAGTCACCCGATCGGTTGGAATTTGGCTTGAAAATACAGAGAATCAGCCCCGTTGAACCGGCCTGTGAACCAGTCAGGTGACATCCACTTGAGCTCCAGCTGAGACCGGGTGGTCCACGCGTGCATCACCCGATCGGTCGGAGATGACCAACCGACCAGGTGAGGGGCTGAAAGATGTAATCTTCGTCGTTTGACCCCCTGGATCACGCGTGACTCCTCCCGTTGCTCCGGGGACACATGATATCATCGTTTTGCGTCCCAAATGCCAGCAAACTCCTGCAAAACACAGGAAATACGGAAAAGAGAAAGAAAACAAGAAAACACGAGAAAACGAATAAAAGACGGCAGAAAATACGGAGAAACACGAAAGAAAACGTGCGTGAATATATGAAATATATACGCACGTCAATATTCGCGTACCGTTAATTGAAATTAAACATGACATGCAAGCATGATGAAGGTGACGGATCTAGCTTCGTTGTCAAGCTAGATCAAGGGCGTCTAGGCAGCTATCCTTTCACTGCCTAGGCTCTTTTACGCTAAAACAAGTAAATGGCCTAGAACATGGCCTAAAACCCTAAGTGGCAAGTTTCACTTGCCTAGCACCGAGGATGACGATCAACGAGGCACGTCACAAAATGTTAGCTACGGGGATGAGATCGCTGCCATGGCAAATCAATATTAGAACAACATCCAACCTAGTTTTATTAGGGTTTAACAAAAATCACAAAACGGGTTATTAGAATATTAAAGGATCGATTCACTACCGTATTGGAGCGGAAGAACGATGCCGAGCAAGCACGACAAGGGAAGAACGATCCGGAGAACTAGGGCTCAGATCTGGAAATGGGGAGAAACTCTGGAGAAATGGGATTTTGTGGGGTTTTGGGGGTTGGAGGCGGCCTAAAGCATGGTGGCCGGCCTAAATGGAGAGGGAGAGTGGCTCTTGAGGAAGGTGGAAGGGCTAGAGGAAGGTTGGGGAAGATCAGAGGTCAAGGGGGAAAGGAAATGGCCAAGAGAAGAGAAAGAAAGAAAAGAAACGAAGGGGGGTTTAAATAGAACATCGTGCGGCAGCTGGGCAAACCCTAGGTTTACGACAGCGGTTAGTCGGTCAAAGAAGAGTGGTTGACCGACTAGTTTGAGAACTAGTCGCTCGGTAGACCAACTGTGACCGACTAAAAGCAAACAGTAACTCAGGTCGTCAAAATGGTCAATGAATTAGTCGGTTAAAGAACAATGGCTGACCGACTAGTTTGCAACCTAGTCGGTCGGTGGTTGTTCTTAGACCGACTAACGATAAACAGTATCTTCTGAATTATTGATTTAATGAACTAGTCGGTTTGAGAAGAGTTGCCGACCGACTAGATCTCAATCTAGTCGGTTGGTTCCCCTTCTTGAACCAACTAAAGTGCACAAAAAGTGCCGAATTGAAGCGCGAATCTTCGGGAAGATTTCAACGGCTTCTAAGATCAACCTATCTCTAAGATATGAGCGATTTGAAGTTCGTCATGAGTGACTTACTCCAAGATCAACGATCTAAGGAAGAAGCTAGAAAATCACAACGAAACGAATGAAAACGAAAGCTACGGAGACGGAAACCACACATAAGGAGAAAATCCACCAAAACATATATATATAATATAGATAATCCAAATACATAAAAAACCAGTCGTTACATCCTCCCAACTGAAGAAAAATTCCGTCCTCGAAATTTCCCAACACTCACGTGTCCGGGAACAAAAGTGGGTAGAGCTCTCACATCTCATCCTCTCTCTCCCAAGTAGACTCTATGGGTGAGCCGTGTCGCCACATCACCCTCACAAGATTGACAACCTTGTTCCAGAGTGACTTCTGACGCCTGTCTAAAATCAGCACTGGCTGCTGGTCATACGTCATATCTGGGCGAACGGTGATCTCCGAGAAATCCACAGCATGAGATGGATCGCTAATGTATCGACGAAGCTGCGACACATGGAAAACATTATGAACTCCTTCCAAAGATGGCGGCAAGGCCAAGCGGTAGGCTACCTTGCCAACTCTCTCCAGAACGTCAAACGGTCCAATGTATCGCGGGCTCAACTTTCCTCACTTCCCAAAGCGAATCACTCCACGATTCGGGGAAATCTTCAAGAACACATGGTCGCCTGGCTGAAACTCCAAAGGACGCCGTTTAGCATCCGCCCAATGCTTAAAACGGTCCTGAGCAATCCTCAGCCTCTCCCGAATGTTCCTGACAACATCCACAGCCTCCACAATCATCTCAGGTCCCAACAGCTCCCGATCACCAACGTCATTCCAACTCAATGGCGATCGACATTTCCTCCCAAACAGCGCGGTAAAAGGCGCCATGCCAATACTCGCCTGGAAGCTGTTGTTGAAAGAAAACTCCACCAGATGTAGATGGTCTTCCCACGAACCCTTGAAATCCAACATGCACGCCCTCAGCATGTCCTCCAAGATCTGAATCGTCCTCTCGGACTGGCCATCTGTCTGTGGGTGGTACGTCGTGCTGAAACTCAGACGTGTATCCAAACTCTTCTGCAAACTCTGCCAGAACTGAGATGTGAACCTCGTGTCTCTGTCTGACACGATACTCACGGGGACTCCGTGAAGTCGTACGATCTCCTGCACGATTCACGTTACATCACTATCTAAACTAGGAAAAGGAAATAGAAACGGAGAGTAAAATAATTTACCTCCATGTATCTCCTCGCAACGCCTCAGTGGACTGTCCTACTCGGAATGGAATAAAGTGCACAGATTTGGTCAATCGATCTATGATCACCCAAATCGCGACATTCCGCTTCGGACTCCGAGATAGTCCAGTCACGAAATCCATAGTGATGTGTTGCCACTTCCACTCTGGAATCGGAAGTGGTTGTAGCAACCCTACCGTACGCTGATGCTCCACCTTCACCTGCTGGCAAACCAAGCACTTGGCTACACTCCGAGCCACACTCCTCTTCATCCCATGCCACCAAAAATTCAGACGAATATCCTTGTACATCTTGGTCCCACCAGAATGCACAGAATACGGCAAACTGTGTGCCTCCACCAACAACTCCTCCCTGATATCCCCAGCTGGCACGCACACACTAGCTCCATATCTCAGCGAGACATCCTCATGAATCAAAAAGTCAGTCCGCAGACCGGCTTCTACCTGCTCCCGAATCTTCACCAGCTTCGGATCTCCAGCCTGACCAGCCTTGATCCTATCCACAATCTTCGACTGAATCTGCATACTCATCAACGAAGAGGCCTCCCCAGGAAGAACAATCTCAAATCCAAACTCGCAAAAATCCTGCTGCAATCTCCACTGTGAGGTCAAAATCATCACCGCTAGAAGCCTACTCAGCGCATCCGGGACCACATTCACCTTACCGGGGTGATACTGCAAATCAATCTCATAATCCGCCATGAGCTCCAACCATCGATGCTATTGCATGTTGAGCTCCTTCTGAGTAAAAATATACTTCAGGCTTTTGTAATCGGTGAAGATCTTCACTTTCTCACTCAGCAATCAGTGCCTCCAAATCTTGAGTGCAAACACGACAGTAGCCAACTCCTAGTCGTGCATCGGGTAATTTTTCTCATGAGTCTTGAGCTGACGCGAAGCATACGCCATAACATACCCATGCTGATGCAACACACAACCGAGACCCTTGCCAGAAGAATAGCAAAAGATCTCAAATCCTCCACTGCGATCAGGTACAACAAGAATAGGGGCATTCGTCAACCTCTCTCTCAGAACACCGAAGGCATTCTCACAATCACCCGACCAAACAAAAGATACATCCTTCCGCGTCAATCGGGTCATCGGCTCAGCAATACGAGAAAAGTCCTTAATGAAGCGCCGATAATAACCAGCAAGCCCAAGGAAACTCCTAATCTCAGACGCTGACTACGGAACAGGCCACTCCCGAATAGCCTTGATCTTCTCGGGATCCACTGAAATACCATCTCCAGACACCACATGCCTGAGAAAAGCAACTCTGTCCAGCCAAAACTCGCACTTCGAAAACTTGGCATACAAACGATGCTTCCTCAAAATCTCCAATACTGTCCTCAAGTGCGAGGCATGGTCCTCCTCCGACCTTGAATAGATCAGAATGTCGTCAATAAAGATAATGACAAACTTATCTAAAAAGTCATAGAAGATCAGATTCATCAGATTCATGAAAACTGCGGGTGCATTGGTTACACCGAAAGGCATAACCACAAACTCGTAGTGTCCATACTTCGTCCTGAATGTTGTCTTCGGAACATCTTCCTTCTTCACCTTCAACTGACGATAACCACTCCTCAGATCCAACTTCAAAAACACCCTCGATCCTCCAAGCTGATCAAAAATATCATCCATGCGAGGCAACATGTATTTATTCTTGATGGTCACCGCATTCAGCTCCCTGTAGTCCACGCACATATGACGCGAACCATCCTTCTTCTTCACTCGCAGCACCGGTGCTCCCCACAGAGACACACTAGGATTGACATAACCCTTCTGCAAAAGTTCATCCAGCTGCTTCCGCAATTCCTCCAACTCTGCGGGAGCCATACAATATGGCGCCTTCGAAATCGGATGCGCTCCCGGAATAAGATCAATCGAAAACTCGAGAGCTCAATCGGGTGGCAATCCAGACATCTCCTCGGGGAAGACGTCATCGAAGTCCCGCACTACAGCAGGCCTCTCCAGCTCCATCTGCATAGCCATAATCTCCACCGGTCTGGCCTGAAACCTGACAGGACCAAGCGAACTGCTACCTTGGCTGAACTCAAATACTGGATGTCCAGGAATCTCGAACACCACCTTCTTCCGACGACAATAGATCGTAGCATAGAAGCTCGCAAGCCAATCCATCCCAAGGACCGAATCATAGTTGATGATGTCGTGGACAATGAAATCAGCGTAAAGCTCATGTCCACAAACCACCAACATGCAAGAATTGCAACCACGACGCACCGAGACCATGCCATTCCCTGTAACGATATTCCAACTCTTGGAAAGAGGGGACGTCGACAAGGAATGCTTCTCCACGAAGCGCCGTGCCAAAATGCACATCGATGCACCTGAGTCAAAGAGGACTCGTGCAGGAAATGTGCACACCAAAATCACACCTACAAACAATCTAACAATCAAGCCCTAGTCTAGCAAACAATCATGTGCAAGCAAACAACACAATCTAACAAACAAAACTAACTAAGAAGGATAGCTAGATTGAGGATTACCTGCGATAACCTCATCCACAGCCTCTCTCTCCACAGCGGTCATCAGAAAGGCCTGCCTCCTCGACAGAAAAGCCTGTTGAAAAGCCTGCCTCTGTGGAACAAGAGCTGCTCCACGTCCAGCAGGAACAGATGCCCTCTGCTGCAACGGCTGTGCTGCAACAGGCGCCCTCCAAGGCTGCTTGATACTCGGACAATCCTTCAGAGAATGTGAAGCATCACCACAGCCCAAACATTGACCCAAAAGCCTCCGGCACTGGTCCTTCACATGACCCGGCTTGCCACAATGATTGCAAGTCTTCAGAACAGGCCCACCTGGCCTCTTGAACTGCACCGGATGATTAGGCTTGAAACCAGGCCTAACCACCGCTCTGGCCTGCTCCATAGGCCTCTTCCCAGCTCCAGCAACATGTCCCCTCCTCTGGCTCAGGTTCAGCTCTTGCCTCCTCGCAGCTACCAGAACCTTCTGATAAGATTCCAGATCAGAGGAAGACACGAAACTCTGAAGCTCCAAAGCAAGTCCCTGCAGGAACCTCTGAGCCCTCTCATCAGCATCCTGTACCATCTTCGGTGCAAACCGACTCAGCCTGGTGAACTCCTGGTGGTACTGGTCCACCGTCAAGCTCCCCTGCTTCAGCTCAATAAAACGCTGCAGCATCTCCTTCCTGGCAGCCTTCGGAAATAAATCCTCATCAAACCTGGACTTAAAGGTAGCCCAAACTATCGGATCCACCAGCATCTTCTCTTTCGCATCCCACCAGTTCTGAGCATTATCCTTGAGCTGCCTCTTCACCAAATCAACCCATCCAGCCGGGCCGATCTTCGCCATCTTCAAATTATCTTCTATGTTCTGAATCCACTCATTGGCAGCTAGAGGACCCTCAGACCCATCAAAATAAGCGGGACCCAACTCCCGAAACAGCTTCGCTCCCGGCTCGGAACGAGTGGCCTCTGGAATAGCCCGAGCAGCTCGAACAACTGGAGCATTCTGGACTTGCAGGAGCACGCCCTGCTGCACCTGCATCATCTGAAGCATCATCCGCATCATCTCCCCATTGGTGGGCTCCCGCTCAGTCTCCTCGTCATGAGGGGGCGCGCTACCACCACCACGGGTGAATCGCCTTCCTGCCATCTAATGACACAGAAAACGAAACAAATTAGACTCATAGCTTATGACTCGGATGTCAAATTTTAGTTGTTGGACAATATAATATTATTATCGTTGATCCGATAATTCACAGTTACAGAAAGCGGGACCTGCATGGGCCACCAACAAAACCTGTCACGTCCCGCTTCCCAAAGCAATGGAGGCGAGACGTGAGAAGGTCCGCACAGACGTGGAGCTGTGAAGCCACACGCCTGATAAGCGTCAATAAACCATATGCAGGTCCCTGTAAGTGCGAACGGAACAACAATAATAATAACATGGTAAGGGAGACTGATAAGAGTTAACCAATCTCAGAATTTGTCCACAATAATATTCAACATCCAGAAAAGCCACCAGGCTAAAGGAAAGAGTCTAAAGGCCCAAAACATGGCCAACAAAACGACAACATAACAGAGTATTGGTGCCGCGCACCGACAACTACAGCAGTCTAAAATAAAAGGGAAAGCTCAACGAAGACACTAGGACTGGTCCCGGTGTCCACGTACTCCTCCTCAGCAAACGCGGGTCCTGACTCGGCGTCAGCAAACACCATGTCCTCTCCAACGAACTCTGGCTCAGGATCTAACATGTGTCACCCAAAAGAGAGAGGGGCACATGTCAACAAGTCTAAAAGACTTGGGCAAGGAAACTGAAAGTAAACTAACATCCTAACACTTCAAGTAGGATGCAATGACATGACATTTAAGTATGATGCAACAGTTAAAAAGGACAAGAAGGGACAAGCACGCACGATGTAGCAAAAGCTACCAAATCACTAATTCACGAATCACTTATCACGATTTTCACTTATCACGATTCACTATTCAAGATTTTCACTTTGTGCTCAGAGTTTCCGTCTTTTGGCTAGAGTGGCTGATCGGGCCAACTCCTAAGCTCAAGCGACCGTTTAACCCTACCCCTCCACGTGTATCTAGCGTTGGGATTAGCAACACACTGTGCTCGCTTCTGGATCACAAGCCAGGAAGTGTATTTGGCATAGGGGTGCACCTAGCCTCAAGTCAAGATGTAGGAGTCAAAATCCTACTCGCCGCAGCTTACATTTTAAAGTAGCGTGTGCTACACAAACACGATGAACAAGCAAGTATGCAATGACATGAACAGATATTCGCGTACCGTTAATTGAAATTAAACATGGCATGCAAGTATGATGAAGGTGACGGATCTAGCTTCGTTGTCAAGCTAGATCAAGGGCGTCTATGCAACTATCCTTTCACTGCCTAGTATCTTTTACGCTAAAACAAGTAAATGGCCTAGAACATGGCCTAAAACCCTAAGTGGCAAGTTTCACTTGCCTATCACCGAGGATGACGATCAACGAGGCACGTCACAAAATGTTAGCTACGAGGATGAGATCACTGCCATGGCAAATCAATATTAGAACAACATCCAACCTAGTTTTATTAGGGTTTAACAAAAATCACAAAACGGGTTATGAGAATATTAAAGGATCGATTCACTACCGTATTAGAGCAGAAGAACGATGCCGAGCAAGCACGACAACGGAAGAACGATCCGGAGAACTAGGGCTCAGATCTGGAAATGGGGAGAAAATCTGGAGAAATGGGATTTTGTGGGGTTTTAGGGGTTGGAGGCGGCCTAAAGCATGGTGGACGGCCTAAATGGAGAGGGAGAGGGGCTCTTGAGGAAGGAGGAAGGGCTAGAGGAAGGTTGGGGAAGATCAGAGGTCAAGGGGGAAAGGAAATGGCCAAGAGAAGAGAAAGAAAGAAACGAAACGAACGGGGGTTTAAATAGAAAATCGTGCGGCGGCTGGGCAAACCCTAGGTTTACGACATCGGTTAGTCGGTCAAAGATGAGTGGTTGACCGACTAGTTTGAGAACTAGTCAGTCGGTTGACCAACTGTGACCGACTAAAAGCAAACAGTAACTCAGGTCGTCAAAATGGTCAATGAATTAGTCGGTTAAAGAACAATGGCTGACCGACTAGTTTGCAACCTAGTCGGTCGTGGTTGTTCTTAGATCGACTAATGATAAACAGTAACTTCTGAATTATTGATTTAATGAACTAGTCGGTTTGAGAAGAGTTGCCGACCGACTAGATCTCAATCTAGTCGGTTGGTTCACCTTCTTGAACCAACTAAAGTGCACAAAAAGTGCCGAAGTGAAGCGCAAAGCTTCGGGAAGATTTCTACGGCTTCTAAGATCAACCTATCTTTAAGATATGAGTGATTTGAAGTTCGTCATGAGTGACTTACTCCAAGATCAACGATCTAAGGAAGAAACTAAAAAATCACAACGAAACGAATGAAAACGAAAGCTACGGAGACGGAAACCACACATAAGGAGAAAATCCACCAAAACATATATATATAATATAGATAATCCAAATACATAAAAAACCAGTCGTTACATATTCAAATCCTAATGCCAAGCAAATTGAAGGCTTGGTCAAAGATGGAGTGATATGGAGAATCTCATGAAAATCAACGGTAATTAAATGAGATCCAATTCAAATCCTATAGCTACTCAAATTCAATTCCATAGCCATCCATATTCAAACTCCATATCCAAAGAGATTCATCCAAATCCTAATCAAATTAGGATTCCTTCCCATCTCCATCAATTATGGGATTCTAATTGATTCTATTATCTCCCATCCTCTCCTATATAATCACATATTCAAAGAGATGGTTTTTGGAGAGAGAGGGCAACCAAATGAAGTGGAAAATTTTGGCCATCATCAAGAGGGCAGCCTATAGGCCGCAACTTTCATGTAGAAACTCCTAGCTTGTGCAACATAACCAAGACCAAAAACTTCATTTCCTTCCTCCTTGCATCAAACATCTCCAAGGCCAAAATCTCCTAGCTCCCCTAGCCTTTAGCCTCTCCTTGGCTGCAACATACCTTCATTGCACCAAACAACATCCAAGGCCAAAGCTTCAAAGCCAAAGTATCCTCTCCATTGCAAGCCACCAAAGCCAAAAGCCAACGCCCCATCTCCAAGAGCTCCTTGCGTAACTTGCCACACTTCATTGCCATATAATATCTCAAGGCCGCAACCTATCACTTCATCCATTGCCTTGGCCGTAATTCATACAAGAGGAAACCATCATACTTGCGCAACACACCAAAAAGGAGAGCCTTCAACACTTGCGCAACCATCCAAGAGAGTCACCATACATCATTGCGTAACGTTGAAGGGAAGAATCTCCAAGATCGCAACTTTCAAGGAGCCAAAGCACCTGGCTGCAAGTTTCAGAGGCGAGGACATGACGTTGGCGACTACATCCTGTCAGATACGATCTGACCTGAGCTGATTGACAGAGACGACTGTCGCTACACAAACTAATATTCTCTAAAATTTTTATTATTATATTTGTGTAGTTGTATAGATCTCTCGAGAGGAAACTTTACCATTTTGATGTTTTGGGTTCTTGTCTAGTGGGTGCTAGATAAAAGGGACTTGGCTAGTTGGGACTAGCCAATAGAAACCTTATACTAGGATTAATTTTGTTGAACACGATGAGTGTGGTACTGAGATCCTGGTGAGTATATAGACGTAGGTTCTCTCGCTATTAAGGTTGTACCTATTACATTATTAATCTAGTATCTGCTTTGGGGGTTGGACGTAGGTCGTGGTGACGACCGAACCAGGGTAAATCTGATGTGCATTTGTGTTTGATTATCATTTACCTGCTTGTGATTATAACTTTGTGTGATTTCTCGTGGGTTGCACGAGAATTTTTTATTAGCCTATTCACCCGTCCCTCTAGGCTTAGATCCAGATTCAACAAGTGGTATAGAGCAGGTTAGAGAATCTAGTCTAGAATTATCATGAATACTCCAAATTTATTATTTCTCTTTGCATGCCTATTGATCGTCCTCCTCTATTTAGTGGCCATGATTATATATACTGGAAGGCTATGATGAAAACTTATTTACTATCTGTTGATGTTGACACTTGGTACATTATTAATAACGGATATTCTATGCCTGAAAGTAATTTGAATTTAAATTATAGAAATGTGTGTGCTATAAATGCTAAAGTAATGAATATCTTATTATGTGGTTTGAATAGAAAAATTTTGATCATATCTCACATTGCTCTTTTGTACAGGATATATGGAGGACTTTGGAAACTACATATGGAAGCAAGCAATCCCTTAACAGCAATGAAAAGAAGCAAAAGGGAAGAAAAGCTCCTTTAAATAAAAATGATGCTTATGTGACTAAGAATATTAGTAAGAAAACTACTGAGAGTAGGCTTTGTTTTTATTGCAGGATGAGGGGACACATTATAAAGGACTGCCCACAAGAAAAGAATGACGTCGCTGAAAAGAAAGGAAAATCGTTAGCGTTAACATGGGACGATGATAGCGAGGAAGAGCCTGAGGAAACTGCGCACACCTCCCTCTGCTTAATGGCAAAACACAATGAGGTAAAATCTTGCACTAAAATTGAACTCGTGAATATTTGTAAGGGAATGCAAGATGAAATTGACAACCTAGAATCTACTATAAAGGAACATGAATCCATATTTGAAGAGTATATAAATTCCAATGATGAAATGCAACAAGACACTTACAACATGGCATTAGAAATTAAGGAACTAAAGGGAAAAATTATTGCATGTGATTCTACCATTGCTTTGTTGGAAAAAGAGAATTCTAGGTTGCATGAAAAAGCTAATTGTCTTTCTTGTCCTACTTTATTGAATGATATTAGCATGTATAAACAAAATGTGATTAAGCTGAAAACTGAAAATGAATTGCTTATTGAAAAGATTAGCATGCTAAATACTGAGCTTAAAGAAAAAATGAATGTCTTTGAAAGGAATGAAGAGGAAAACAAGAAATCTTTTGTGAGTAAATGCACTTTGATTATAAATGAGAATGCTTTATTGGAATCCAAAATCACTAATCTAGAATTGTCATTAAAGAAATTTTCTATGGGAAAACAATCGTTGGATGCTATTCTAGAAAACCAACTTTATGGCAATAATAAACGTGGTCTTGGTTATGAGATGGAACATGCTAAAAGCCTATTTATAAGAAACACGAATATGAAAAGTGCTTTACTTGTGCTAGTGTTGATCATACATCTTATTATTGTAAGTTTGGGAACACGAATATGAAATTCAAGAAAATATTGGTTCCTAAATCTTTGATGACTAACATGAGTGGACCTTGTTGGATACCAAGGTCACACCTAACATCTACCGTATATGTAAGATGGAGATTTGGCGAGTGACTATGGCAAAAACGTTTCATTATTTAGTTCCTTAGCCAAACGACGACGCGAATGTATATTTTTTCCTCTTTGAATTTAATGCATATCTTCATAGCATTCTTTTTGTTTTGTGTGCTTGATTTGCTTTTTTATTTTGTGTGATAGTTTTTTTGCATGCTAATTTAGTTCTTTTGCATGTAAAGCAAAAATATAAAAATGAAAAAGACTAAAAGCAAAAAATGTGCTCAATGTGTATCTTTTCCTTTGAATCCTTCAAGTGATATTATTGAATGAAAATCATATCCATGAAGAAATTGATGTATTATAGTTATGGATACATGCGCATGTTTGATTTTCTAACTAGCCATGACATGTTCAATGATTAGAATAATTTGATTTCTACACCTACACTTTCACTTCCACGAATATTAAATATTGTTGTAAATTTGGAGACATCTTTTATGAAATATTGGAAAGTGAATGCAGGATGAAAATAACTGAAAATCTAAGGGATATGATGTATCCTGCCATGGATAAAAATTGAGCACAAAAGAATTGAAGATGAAAAAATTGAAAATGAATGAAAATAGCTCCGTATGAAAAATGGATACAATCCTTGGCAAGAACACTACTCATGAGTATCCAACATATGCTTTACGAGTAATCTTTAGCGTTGGTGGTATACTCATCAAGCAATGACACCCCCACATCTAAGAGACCCTATAGGCTATGTTTTGGGGGTGGTATCTTGAACTCATTTTTAATGAGGTGGGAAAAATCAATCCTATGTGATTTCATGTTTAATGAAAAATGTGGATTGGTTTTGGTTGATTTCTTAATAGTTTCTCCTCATGTACTTCAATGTTTAATTATCACACTTACACGAAGGTTTTTGAAGTCTATGTTATAATTCTCATTGAATTTGAAGTGCTTATTCTATGAATGTCTACATACAAGTGCTTATCGTAATTTATAATTCTCTTTAGTTTGCATGTGGTATGAAAATTTGACTTCATATATACACTTTTAATTATAACAAAAGGGGGAGAAAATATTGAGAAGATTTGTGCATTAATGCTCATATGTGCATACATGAATATTGGTTTAAGGGGGAGCATTAATGAATAATGTAAATGTGCTTATTGAATATATGAATATTGGTTCAATGGGAGCATGAATAAAGGGGGAGCATGCATACATGTTTGAATGCATGAACATCATTCTAGCATGCTTGTATGTATGCACATCATTGCCATACTTGTTGCATATTGCATACATCATCTATCATCACACTTCACACACACATGTCATGATGATATTATATGAATCGTTATTGCGAATCTTATATTGGTTTGTCATCATCAAAAGGGGGAGATTGTTGGATACAACATGTAATTGGATACAACGATCGATGACTTCGTGTTTGATGATAACAAACGTGTGTGAACGATTTAATGTGTGTGCTAAGTGTTTTTAGGAATATCACTCTTGCAAATACTAAAAGAGAGACTACGTAAAAGTGATGAAGAATGCGCCATGCATTAGTCAAGTGGATTAAGTCAAAGATGGAGAATATGGCTACAAATATTTGACTAAGTCAAAGTTGGGGAGATAAGGAGGAAATCAATTCAAATCCATATTTGAATTGATTCAAATCAATTGGTGCAATATTCAAATCCTAATGACATGCAAATTGAAGACTTGGTCAAAGATGGAGAGATATGGAGATTCTCATGAAAATCAAAGGTGATTAAATGAGATCCAATTCAAATCCTATAATTACTTAAATTCAATTCCTTAGCCATCCATATTCAAACTCCATATCCAAAGAGATTCATTCAAATTCTAATCAAATTAGGATTCCTTCCCATCTCCATCAATTATAGGATTCTAATTGATTATATTATATCACATCCTCTCCTATATAATCACATATTCAAAGAGATGGTTTGGGAGGGCGAGAGGGCAACCAAAGGAAGTGGAAAATTTCGGCCATCATCAAGAGGGGAGCCTATAGGCTGCTACTTTCATGTAGAAACTCCTAGCTTGCGCAACATAACCAAGACCAAAAACTTCATCTCATTCCTCCTTGCATCAAGCATCTCCAAGGCCAAAATCTCTTAGCTCCCCTAGCATTTAGCCTTTCCTTGGCTGCAACATACCTCCTTTGCACCAAACAACATCCAAGGCCAAAGCTTCAAAGATAAAGTATCCTCTCCATTGCAAGCCACCAAAGCCAAAAGCCAAAGCCCCATCTCCAAGAGCTCCTTGTGCAACATGCCATACTTCATTGTCATATAATATCTGAAGGCCGCAACCTATCCCTCCATCTATTTCCTTGGCTGCAAGTCATGTGAGATGAAACCATCATACTTGCACAACACACCAAAAAGGAGAGCCTTCAACACTTGTGCAACCATCCAAGAGAGTCATCATACATCATTGCGTAACGTTGAAGGGAAGAATCTCCAAGATCGCAACTTTCAAGGAGCCAAAGCACCTGGCCGCAAGTTTCAGAGGCGAGGACATGACGTTGGCGACTACATCCTGTCAGATACGATCTGACCTGAGCTGATTGATAGAGACGACTGTCGCTACACAAACTGAGATTCTCTAAACTCTTTATTATTATATTTGTGTAGTTGTATAGATCTCTGTAGGGAAAAATTTACCATTGTGATGTTTTGGGATCTTGTTTAGTGGGTGCTAGATAAGAGGGACTTGGCTAGTTGGGACTAGCTAATAGAAAGTTTATACTAGGATTAATGTTGAACACGGTAAGTGTGGTACAGAGAGCCTGGTGAGTGTAGAGACGTGGGTTCTCTATCTATTAAGGTTGCACCTGTTACATTATTAATCTAGTATCTGCTTTGGGGGCTGGACATAGGTTGTGGTGACGACCGAACCAGGGTAAATCTGATTGCCATCTGTGTTTGATTATTATTTACCATGCATGTTATTATAACTGCTTGTGATTTCTCGTGGGTTGCATGAGAATTTTTTATTAGCCTATTCACCCCCTCCCCAAACATCGCTCCCTAGGCTTAGATCCAGATCTAACAGAACCATCAAGGGAAAAGGAGAATGAGAAATTATATGGAGACACCCAAGCGGAGCCTTCGAGAGTGTACGTCCCTAAGGTTCCGTTTCCTTCAAGGTTGGTGAAGGCAAAATTGGAAGAGAAATACGGGAAGTTCTTCGACATATTGAAGCAACTGAACATCTCAACCCCGTTCTTGGACGCCATCTCCGAAATCCCTTCGTACGTAACATTTTTGAAAGAATTGATCACAAGAGGATGGAGAAGGGAAAAGTTTTGTTGTCTATGGAATGTAGTGCTATCCTCCATAGGAAGAGCACTGAGAAGCTTGAAGATCTGATAAGCTTAACCATCCCTTGCACCGTAGGGACCATGACAATCAAGAGGGCGCTTTGCGACTTGGGCATAAGTGTGAGCTTAATCCTGCTGAGCATAACCGAAAGATTAGGAGTGGAAGAGCCTAAGCCCATAAATAGGATGCTGCAGCTCGCAAATAGATCGATCAAGTACCCCATGGGAGTTCGGGAGGACGTACCGGTGAAGGTAGGAGACATGATTATCCCATGCGACTTCTTTATCATGGATATGCCAGAAGATGCCTGTGTTTCCATCATCTTGGGACGCCCTTTCCTAGTCACCGCAGGAGTAATGATAGACATTAAAGGAGGGAAGTTGTCCCTTAATGTTGGAAAGGAGAGAGCTGAATTCGACCTAAAGAAGAGCATGAAGGAGCTCGTAGAGGATGAATAGGACCAAGTCGATCTTCTGGAGAAAGTAATTGAGGAGACGGAACTAAAGCACAAATCTTGGAGCCCCACAGAGAGACTTTTATATGCAAGCTCCAAGCACAAAGATGAGTCTGAGACAATCGCCTTGGCAAAGAAGCTTGATGAGCGCCAAGAAAGGGGATCAAGGAAGGAAACCCATGATTGCTTACTATTGACCCTGGAGAACTAAAAACGGAAGATGAACACATGGAAGATCTTAAGGAGAGGTACAAGGAAGAGCCACAATAATCACATCCAATAAACCATAAGGATCTAAAGAACCAAGAACCAAGCGTGTTAAAGCTGATGCTGGAGAAGAAAGAGAAGAAGCGTGGAGATGAAGACATCTTGGACTTCTCCACCCTAAAGCCGCCATGACGACATCTCAAAAGGGATTAGCTCACGACTTAAAATGATCGCTTCTTGGAAGGCAACACATGCGTTTTTGTATTGTCTTTAGTATTTAAATTTCGATCTTAGTTATGCTTTAGAATAGCTTTGACTTTTCCTTTGAATAAATACCCAAATCCCAAAAATAACTCAAATGTTTGTTACAGGAAGAACATCAAGGAAGATGGAAAAACCATTCTAAACGGCCGCGTGGATTAAATACATGTGGTTGCATGGAGAAGATGAAAGGAGAAGAAGAAGGGGAGTTGAAAAATTGAACGATACAACCGCATCGCAAAGATACACGTGACTGCATCGTCACTGGAAAGGTGAGGGTAGTTTCAAGTTCAATTTCCCAATTCTACACATCCACGTCATCCAAACGACATAGCCATGTAACTCTCTGTTGTTTTGAGCCAATTTTCCATCCTCTAATGAAACGACACGGTCGTTTGACATCATTCGAAACAACCACATCGAACCTAACTCCATGGCCAAAATTTCCCAACTTTACGCGGCCATTTGACACCAATCGAAATGACCGCGTCCTTACACAAATCTCCAATGCCAAATTTCCCAATTCAACATGGCCGCATCGTATTTACGACATGGCCGTGTAACTCTCTGTCTTTTGGCTCAAAAATCATTCTACTGTCAGAACGATGCGGTCGTGTGAACTCAAACGACACGGTTGTATCGATCCAACTTTTTGACTTCAATTCTTCCCAATTACACGTGGATGTTTCATCCTAACGACACGACCACGTAACTCTCAGTATTTTTAAGC